>OU426987.1:21444704-22694704 GCA_911387755.1 Chrysotoxum bicinctum | reverse complement strand
CTTGCTAGCCAGAATCTAAAGCTTAGTGTCACTTTTATCTGGTTATAAGAGCATTGATGATAATAAACGGGCAGATAAGCTAACTAGGGATGGATTTGCCCCTTCTAACAAGTTACAAGTTAACTTTATTGAGGCATATAAAATCTTTACATTTGTAACTTATAAACTATTTATATATTTTAATTTTTGATCGACTTAATGATATATTTGACTGTATCATGAATTGTAAATATTTAAAAAATAAAATCAAAATTTCTTATTTCATAAATGAAAACATTAAAAGATTTGATCGCTTGCTCCCGGCGATTAATACTCAGCTTTGGTTTTTTGGCATTTTCAATTTACTGTTATATGTATCTTGTCTCAATATAGTAATATGTAGATAATATTTATCAAGCAGGCAGTTATTTATACAAGAGTCCTTCAAAGATCTTATGAGAAGATCTATTTGATACCTCATTAAGGGTACGACCCTAAGTTGCCTTATGACTAACTTGGGTAAAGAGTCAAAATCCCCTTCCGAGCTATGAAGGGCAATATTGTCTAAATTTCTCTTTACGAATCTGATATGCAGACCCAGGATATGTGCTATGTGCAAAACATAGAGCACAATCATTAACTCGTTAATCGTTAATTAACGAAGTTAAAATTTTGATTAACGGATTAACTTTTAAGTTAACTTTTAAAAATGTTAACGGACACGTTAAATCCATTAATCCACGTTAAGTCCGTTAATCGTTAATCCAATGCCTACTATTTACCGCGCGGCGCGAAAAACAGGTTCAGACAAGTATGAGACAAGTGCCGCGCGGCGCGTGCCGCGGGTGAAACAAAAACAGCTAGGTACGTATTATATTTTGACGGCGCGTGCGAGTGAGAAAACTGCGAAGAGATTCGTTTCGTTTGATCATTTCATATTTCATTATGCCGGTCGTCCACTATGTGAGCGATAAGTTTAACCAACTTCGTTCAACTTTTTATTCAACTCTTTCGTTGGATAAATGATTTACAACCTCTTAAACTAGTGTAGCAACTTACGTAATTCACGTTCAGCAACTAAAGTTGAACAAAATGCGTTCGGAACCCCGTACACATAATTGACCAACTTTCCCATAATGTTGATTAACCTCGCACACCTAGTTGATCAACTCTTAAAACTTATTCCAGTGTTGAATAGCTCCGTACACCTAGTTGACCAACTTACTCAAATGTTGAATAGAGTCGTTTGGGGTAAGTGTGCGCAGCGGGAAAGTGTACGCACAGTTAATTTCTCGAAAATGACAATGAATATTAAGTATCTGTAAATGCACAATTAAGCAGATATCTGTCCTTTACCTGGGTCAGCTGTTGCTGCACTTTAGATTCGTTTGTATTGTGAAGGGAAGCCAAACAAAAAAAAAGGTTAGTTTTACTAAAATATTTCTTAATTTTAAAAACGTGTTAGTGTTCAGTTATTTTATTATAACACATTGAGTGCTAATTATTTATTGAATATATTATATATACATTGTATTTGGGTGAAAATTCTACTGAATTTGTTGTTAATTTGTTCAAAATAAACAAAATATTGAAAAAAGTGCAGTGGGGGTAAGTGTGCGCAAAACTTTTGGGGCAAGTGTGCGCGTGCGTACACTTACCCCGACAAAGAAATGTGAAAGGAAAACAAGTTTCGGTTTGTAGATATATTATAAAGGAATATAGTTAGTGTGTATACGGGTTAAAGAATAGAATTTTTAATTGATGTAATTAAAAACAAACTCATTGTGTATTCACTTATATATCCATATAATTTTTTTTAAATTTTTTCCTAAGCCGCTAGGTACCAGTGGAAGAATGGATCCAATGTATTAAATGTGACATATGGTGGCACGAGGACTGCAATTCCTATGCAAAAGAAGCAGTATTCTACTGCGATTTTTGCTATGATCTGTAATAATTGAACTGTAGATATTTTTTTTAAACATGAAGTTCCTTTTTGACTTGCGATATATGTAGGTACTATAGGGTAAGTTCTGCATTTGGAAAAAAACTCGAGATTTTGATCAAAGTTGACATTACGATGATAGCGAAGACGAATAACGTGGATCCGACAATTCCCTCTGTCTGTCTGTATGTCTGTACCTCGATCTAGAGCCTAAGCCACTGGACCTATGTTCTTCAAACTCGGTACTAAAGGGTCTTCGGTGATTCCCTAGAGGAGAAATTGAAAGTTTTTTTTATCTCCAAAACTAATGGTATCCCCCATACACCCGTATTGCAAAATCTTATTTATCTCGAAAACGGCACTAACGATTTTGATAAAAAAAATTATGTGTGATATTATGGATATGGATTACATTTTGGATAACAAAAAATTTGGGGCAAAATGTTATTAATGGTACCTGTCATAGAACCGGTTTTTTTTTATTTTCGACTTTCTCATTAACGACTCCAACGATTTTAACCAAAAATTTTAACAGGAGCCCCCTTAAGTTTGAAATAATATTGTATATAAAAATATTCCAAATTTTTTTTTTTTGTTTTTTGAAAAAAAAAAATTCCAATTTATTTTTTGAAAAATCAATATCTTAAAAACGTTTGAAAGATTATTTTTTGAAATTATTTCCTAAAATCTATATTACTAAGCACTTAAAATTGGCATCCCGAATTTTGTTCTAGAAAAAATTCAGTTCAAAGAAATTTGTTATATATGTACAAAATTCCTTTAATAAAACGATTTTTAAACTTTATTTGCGTAAATACATACTTTTCCGTAAATAAGACGGCATTTCCATGCATTTGAACATTTTTATTTCATTAAATCCATGTTTTGTATATATAAAATGTATTTTAAATTCCAAAGTACTTTTACATAAGAGCAAGTTCGTGCGATCCAGTCGTGCATTTTATTTTTTTATTTATTAATTTATTTTTATTTATTTATGTGTTAATAAAGTCTATTTACATAAAAAAATATGAAATTTGATTTTGTGGTTTTCTATGAAAAAAACTATTTATTTTTTAACATAAAAGGAGTCAATAATAATTTACCCCAAATCATGCGTACACTTACCCCACATCATGCGTACACTTACCCCTAGATAGGGGCAAGTGTGCGCAATCTGACTTGCTTTGGTTTTTTCAATAATAATATAAGTAAATTAAAAAAAAATATATAGTTTTCTTTTGTTTATAAATAGCCAAATGTGCAGCTTTGTAATTTAATAAAGCCCTATATTTTATCTTCTATATTGCGCTTGGAATCATGTTTCAAAGTCGAAAGTGCGTACACTTACCCCTAACGACTCTAACCTCGTACACTAGTTGATAAAATTGTTCGATTTTGATAGAAAAAAAAAGTTTTTCGAGTTAATCAACTGTGTTTTCGATATTGATGTTTAACCAGTTAATGAACGAGTTGATACCTTCGTACACTTAACCAAGGAACCAAGGATCACTCGTTGGGGAACGCGTTGAACGCACCACGATAAACAAAAAACTCAACCGTCAAACCTGAAATAATTTTGACTTCAGTTCGGTACATATGTATATTTATTGTCGACGCACGCCTTCGCTTTAAAATATTCTTAAATTTGTTCCATATGAGTATGATTTCCTCTAAAAAAAAAAATGGCTGCCGCATTAATAATATTAGAAAATGAACGATAAAGGAAGAAAAAACAGCCAAGACGATTATGGGTAGATGAATTTTTCTTGAGTCGCGAAGAAAATTGTTTTTTTTTTTTCAATGAAATACTATGAGAAATTAAAATCGATTGATCCCACCGCGCCCGTGAATTCGAATTCAAAGTTTAGGCAATTGCATTTTCGAGGAAATTTGAGACCAAGTCAATTCCCTGGCATCTCGATTTTTATAAGAGGGGCTCTTAATGTCCCATATATTGGGCTTTTCCTCAATGGCTGAAATCATTTGCAAAATGAATTCCGTGGTCCACTCTGATTTTTTATCACCTTCAATGACGAAAAACCAAAATAAAGTACAGTTTGCAAGTTACAACGACTGCAAGTTCATGGCAACGCAATAGTTCAACTACGTAGACACATTTCACTGCAGCCAACACAACACAACACAATATTACGTCAAGAAATCCCAAAGAAAATTAAAAAGTTGATCAACGCGTTGAACAAATAATGTTGAACACATTATCTTGAAAATGTTGCTCAACGTGTTGATCGAACATTTTCAAGGAGCAACACGAGCTCGTACACTACCCGTACACTTGGTGCGCAATTCGTTGAGCAACGGCCAACAACTAGATCCAACCCGTTGGTTGAACAGAATTGAAGGCACCGTACATTAGAGTTGAATGCGTTGAATTCGAAATTTGTGCGTTGATCGCTTAGTGGATGACCGGCATTACTTAGCACCGGTGCTTAGAGAAAAAAAATATAAAAAATGTAATTTTTATCACATGTTAACGGATTAACGATTAACGTTAACTTGCGTTAATTCTTCCAAAATTTAACGTTTAACGAAGCTAACTTTTTTAGTAGCGGATTAACGATTAACGAAGTTAACTGTTTGATTAACGGTGCCCAGCTATGCCAAAAGGACACTAGAAATTGTAGCTGTATTTGGGGAGATCTGGCCCAATTAGTTAAATTAATTGGGCCCAGGACAAATGGATGTTTGGATGGAATGAAAGTATGTTCGTGATCTTTTGTTTTGCACTGATCCATTTCCATTGTGATTAAAGTACCTATTAGTTAAATAAATATAAAATATTGTGTTTCAAGTTTTTTTTTTCATTTTTTTATTTTTTTTGACACTTCAAATGGACACAAAAAACATGTATGGAAATAGGTAGGGGACTTTATTCGATAGTTTTGATTTAAAAATCGGTGCATCTAATTACATTTCTTAAAAACGCTAGCGCATTATAATTGAAAAAAATACTTTTTATAAACATTAAATTACACTCTTTCACGGATTTGTCATGGTTTAAAATGCTTATGATGTTTATTTTATAAAAAATTATCGAAAATATATCGCATTTTCGATATATCGGTTAATTAGCACATCTCTGTCTGAAATTTATATCAATCGTAATGCGTCGTTGGATTTCTGTAAGATTTCTTCCGATGAAAGCTACTACGAACCGAAATTGAATTTCTGACGAAGGATGCGTTACGGAGAAAGTTCCGTTCCGACGGTTACTTCGATAGGGCCGTATATTCCAGGTACCGGTATTTTTGGTCCAAAAAATGGAAAAAAAACGTTTCGGGCGAAAATTTAAAAAATGTTGTCTACCAAATAAAAAAAATCATCCGATCCGTTTAGGCTATAGTCGAAGAGACAGACAGGGAGAATTACAAGACCCCTTTTTTTCGTCTTCCCTATCATCGTAATGTCTAGTCTGAACTATAGATTTTGATCAAACCTGACATTACGATGATAGGGAAGATGAAAAAAGTTGGTCTCACAATTCTGTCTGTCCATCTGGTTAGCTTCTTCAACTACACCCTAAACAGTCACAGAGGCGAGTTACATGAACGGAAAAAGAGAGAAAGGTTAAAATATGGATTTTTAATAACTTTAAATTGCTTGGGAAGAATTTCAGGCAAAATTAAAACCCAAGATCTATTAAAAAAATTAAACAATATCGACTGAAAATTTGAAACGTTATTACCTCGTCCGGAAAGAACCAAACGGATAATTTAATGGGTCGCACGTCTCACAATTCAGAGAAAACTCTCAGGAACAAAAGCCAACCGATTTAAACAATAGATTAACTGTCCAATGTCGACCAAACAGAAAAACGTATAATCTAAACGATAAAAGGGATCCACTCATTTCTTGGTATCTGCTAAGAATTCCTTCAGCTTTTTGTTTTTTTTTTTATAATCTACACGCGCTCAAGGGATTTTGATTACCCTTTAAATGTATCAAAACAGCGCGGGCGTGAAGTTAAGGAAGAGAAAGAAGGATAGGAAAGATGTGTGGGCACGATGTTCTGAGACTAAAGGTGGTTGTCTCAAATTTTTGTATCTCCAGGGATGGCGGCTGAACTACTGCGGAGAAAATTTTGCAAAATTTTTCCACTGCCTCATGAATTCCTCCTCACTTCTTACAAAATTTTCTTCAACTTGTCGAACAAAAAAAAATTTATCAAATTCCTTCGATTTTCTTTAATCTCAAAATTGAAATGTCCTACAAACTCTTAACACTTTTTTCTCTGATAACGCTGTCTCTCTAAATTTGACTCTTCGATTAACTCTTCTGACAAGAAGTGTCCGACCAGACGATCAGGTCATTTGTAAGATAAGTTCCCACCGTTCTTGAAATCCAGCTATCCTACTTAATCGCACAAATCACTGGCTTATATCCAAGGATTTGGAAAGATGAAAGAACGAATTTTGTCACGAAAAATTTTAACGTGACAATACAAATGTTAAAATATGGCTTTCGAAAATTGTATTTTTCTCGAAAACGGCGCATAGAATTTTGATAAAAAAATTTTCTTTCGCTTAATTTTTACGATCTATAGTTTTGTAAAAAAATCAAAATTAAGACATTACTCACTGAACCATTCTTTTGAATTTTAACATTCTCAATATCAGCATAACGGATTTTAATGACATTTTTTTTACAGAAGTTCCTGAAAAGTTTGAAAATTAGTTCATATCAAAACTCAACTACCCAGTCGTGTATTTTATTTATTAAAATCAATCGATGAACACACTTTATCCATTATCGAAATTTTAGGTTTGATTAAAACCTCGAATTTTTTTTTAGAAAGTAATACCTACTTTATTTTCTTAATTTATGTCCATTCTTTTTCTTATAGCTCTGAAAGTTTTTAGATTAAAAACAAATATTTGTTTATGTTACCAACATTTTTATTTAACTTTATTCCTTGCCTGCTTCACTTTATTTGTTATAATATTTAATATAATTATAGAAAAAAAGGTAAAATAAAGTTTTCGTTTTATAAATAGTTAACATACATTATGTATCTTTTAAACAAAAGCAAGGAATTGTTTAAAACATAAACTGAGAAATATCTTATTATTTTATATTTCAAAAAATCCTCATTTATAAATTTAAAAAAATTAATGTAATGAAAAATATTTTTAAAAAGTTTTTGTTAAAATTAATAATTTTAAGTATGTGTAGTAAAATTAAGGAAACAAATAATATTTTCTGCTTAAATGAGCAGACTGTGTTTTTATTATTTTTACATTACTTTCCGTATTGAATAATTTCATACTTACCTACTTACACACATGCACGTATGTTAGTTATATATACTACTTTTAGTTAAAATTTCACTTGTTGCAGAATATTCAAAAATTTAAAATTCTATCTAATTTTGTGAATATTAACGTAATATTGTATATTTTATTATTTTATATATTTTTATTAGTCTGAGAAATTTGTTACATATTTTTAAATGATTAACTCTGTGGCCTTATAATGATATTAGAGACCTAAATGATTTAATTTTGCGTATACCAAAAATAATAATATGTTTCCTCGTCGTTCAATGAAAACTCGTCAAATTTCATATTTCTAACTAAATGATTTTTGAAAGTTATTGAATTTATGGAGTTTTCAAAATTAAGAAATCAAGCTACATAAGACCACGGGAGATTTAAAGAAATAATATATCGATATTTTATTAGAAATATAATAAAAATTTGAAGACATTTGAAGCATTTCAGTGACAGGAAAAATAGTTTTCATTGAACGACGATGTTATGAAATATTCAAATCCATTTTCTGAAGAGACTAAAAATTGCAAAACATAAAATAAATAAATATGTAGAAAAATAAAGCGTGATAATGCACCTGATCACTTGATTTCGGTTGCACGATGTATAGTCGGTAGTCCAGGTCTCTGACGACCGACTTTAGATCGATGTTCAACTATCAGCGATATCCCTGAAATAGCTAAGACTCCAGGAATTACGAAATCTTTTTGGTGCCTCATTCAAACTTAACATGTTGTTGTTATATTCAAATCTTCAATCTTTGACCCATTGGAACAAAGTCTACAAATCAATTGCGATCTTATAATAACCCAAGCTGGTGGATCAGAAGAAATTCCTGTGGACCTTTGCTGACCTCTCGCTTTTAGGCTTACTAATAAGCAAGGATTCAGTAATGGTTCTTTCATACAAAAAATGAATTTTTCAAGATTACTTTTTACTAAGCAATTTTAATCAATTGGAATAATTTCTCGAAAGCGGTTTCAAATGCTGTGGAGTGTCGATTTTGAAAGCATTTTACTAACTTTTTCGTTAAGATCTAAGGCTAAGTGTTAAGGACGTTTATTTAATAATATGCTTTCGAACACATACATATGTATAGGCTTATAGATTACAAACACTAAACCTTTTTTTGGGCCGACACCATTTAATTTTTGAATCGATAAATGCTACCGCGTTTATGGTTCACCATTTGACAATGCTATAGAGATCAGAATTCAATAAAGTTTTCACAGACTATCGTTGTAATTCCACATCCAAAGAACAAGGACGCGGATCTGGAAATGAATATGAGAAGCTGATAGTGGCCAGCGAAACAATTCAATGGATTAGAAGTTTCAGACATATGAGAAATAGTGTCGCAGGCAAAACGGAGCCCTATGGTACACCAGCCTTTATTTTATGAACTTTTGGGATAATTCCTAAACGCAGAAGTAGTTGAAAAATGCAAACATACAAAAAATCCTTGCTAAGCAGAGTGTTCCAAAATGCAGCCGATGCTATTTTCCCGTGAAAATGTTAAAATTATTTATGATTCGCAATTCACTTGCATTTGCGTATTTGGTTTTGCATGAGTTTCGCAAATATAATTTTTTTTTTGGATTTAAAATCAATATCAATTTTGAAATCTTAATTTTCAACAAATCTATAGAAGAAATGAAAGCTGTTAAAAATGAATTTATAACTTCGTCACGCTCATTATCATAATTCTTTACTCAAAATACATAAAGGATGAAGGTTTGAAATGATGCACAGGCATTAAATAATACGAATACAATCACAGTCCAAAAAAAATTTAACAAAAGGTTTGTTCCTTCAACTTTACCCAGGGTTGACCCAGGTTACTGAGAGTTATCAAAAAAAAAACTGAGTTTTTCGGCTGTCAATCGTTTTGTTGACAACTTAAGGCAGTAAATATTTCTGTGTTCTGATAAAGCTTTAAATTTATAATAAATTAGTTTTAAAAATGAACATAAACAATTTTTCGTTGTTACTGAATATTTAATCTGATGATGATGATGATGGAACGTTAACTGAACTCGCCACAAACGAACTACCTGAATATACTTCAGGGCGAGTTCAGGGCGACCCCAGGTCTCAAAAAACACAGAATTTATTCACCAGTGAGTTCCGCTTTTTTTCAAAAAAAGGGCGACCCCAGGGTGACTTCAGGTTTCAACGAACAAACCTATGTATCATTTCAAAATCAAAAATAATGTTTGTTGAGAGAAAACCACTTCGTGTCCTTTCTGTTTTCTTTTCCGAGAGAGGACAGACATTTGTCCTCTCTTTTCTAAATTGTCCTTTCAAGGTCCTCTTTTTCTCTTTCAAACCACGATTTTACGACTAGCAGCACTTCTTTATGTCATTGAATTCCGTCACATATTTTTTGCTATTGTGAATGATTTTCAAATTTACATCTCCATCTGCAAGTTAGTGTCGTTCGCATTGGCTTTCGTTCGGCTTTTTGAAGAAGAAGAATTATGTTAAATATGACAATATATTAAAGCTCGTAGAGTTTTCGTTTCCGGCTTCAAATGCCCCGACTGAAAGGGTATTTTCAATTTCCAATATAATTAAGACACCTGAGAAAACCCAATTAAAAGTTGATATGCTAGAGGCAACGCTAATAAAAAAAAGTGCAATTATGATTTCGATTGCGCAGAATTTGACACATTTTTAAGAAATCGTGAAGATATCTTAAAATAAATACATTGCGAAGAAAAATACCAACATTAAACATTTTCATAGTTCCTTTGAATGACTCTTATATCTATAGTCATACACATATCTAAAAGTATATATTATTTCGTTTTTTTTTGTTTGTTAATTCATTTTTATTTATTTGTTTTAAAAACTGAACTGAGCTGTAATATGAAGTACAAAAATTTTTAATGAAAATAATTATTTGTTAATAAAAGACTGTCCTTTTTTTTGCTCCTGAAAAAATGGTCACCGTACCTATGCATCATTTCAAAATCAATAATAATGCTTGTTGAGAGAAAACCACTTCGAACAAAAAGGATACACAAAATCACAACTGTCGATATTTCTGTGTAAGTAGAATATGAATGTGTGAGTGCTTCTGATTTCGATTCTGATTTCAAATCCAGAAGCAATTTTTTTTCCTTTTTAGAATCATAACTCTCATTTTTTCCCAAGTGAACACTTTCAGAAGAGTCCCTAAGGCTTCAGGATTGCCAAATAAAAGCGACATACATAAGTCCGAAAAAAATATATATTTGTGTCATTTATGTTTTCGAAAGAGGAAGTACACTCCTTTTTGGCAGCGGCTGAAGATCGTAGACCTTCTGCAAGACAAAGACCTTCTGCATGAAAGTCCAACGCACCAACCAAGGCGTTTTCCATTTATAAAAATGAAGTGCAAATACGAGTATCTCTTGTTTATAATAACGTATTTGTAAAAGCGTTTTTGTTGTTTACTGGATGCGTGGAACAGTTCTTCCTTTTTGCATTCTTTTAAAATGAGCAATTTTTTTTTTATTATTTTCATCCTTTTTGAACACGAATATAAAAAAGAAATTATTTAGCTTTTTGAACTTTCTTATGTTCGTCATCGACTGTATTTATAACAAAAAATTACATTTCAGGATTTTAAAATTGAAAGTGTGCGCTTGTGTGCGTGCTTCTGATTCGTGGTCTTTTTCAAATCTAGAATCGATTTTCTTTTCCGAAAAATAACTGTCAGGAGCCCAATTTCGCCCGAAAAATCTTCTTAAGCGACGAGGAGCATTTTTGGATGAATGGCAGTATTAACAAGTAAAATGCCGTATATGGGAGGACACGAACCCACACGAGGTTCACCAGATGACAATGACTCCTCGAATAGTTACCGTTTGGAGGTGGATTCTGGCCCGGCCGAGTAAGTGCTCCCTACTTCATTGAAAACGACGTTGGTGAGGTGGTCAACATCAATGACAATCACTATAGAGCGATGATAACCAATTTTGTAAGGCTAAGGGCCGCATTATGACTTGCGAGTCGCAAGAAAAAATTGGCGAATGTGACTATTTGGCATTAACGCTTGCAAATCGCCTACTGGACGTTCGCTTTAAATATCAAAAATTTGGCGAATTGAAATCTCGCTCTATTACAATTAGCGAAGGTTCGCCTTTATCTATCGAAATAGGTCGAACTGTAATTCTTGGTGACTTTGAATAAAATCGAAGTTTTTATGTGAGATTTGAAATTATTTACATATGAAATTAGTGAAAATAAAAGAAGATTATTCAAAGAAATAATTTAATAAAATAAAGTTAACAATAAAATTATTAATATAAAAAGAACGAACAACAATACATTTTCAAAGATTGTTGAGCTTATGGAAGCAAACGTCGATATGGCTAAAGGTGTGGGATCGTTTGGATCTTCAAACAAAAAAAGCCAAACAAAATATTGTTAGCGGTTTCACCGCGAAGGAAAACAGTGTTATAAAGTATGTAAAAAAAATATTGGAGAAATGCATTATTAAAATTTATCTTCAAAAGTTTGGCTTGACAACAAATTAAAATTAAAAAAAAAAAATAGCGACCAACAACGAAGATCTTGTGGGCAACGTTCTTTGTATACTGTTGCAACAGGTTGTCGATGGATAACTCAGTTGCCAATACGGTGTAAACCCTTCGGGAAATACACTGGGACGCATCCTCCTGAAGTCTTGCAACGATATGCAGAAGTGGAATTAGAGGTCGAAAACGCGCGCCGTCAGCTACGACTTCTTCACAAGGTAAAATAGCCCATATCAAGAGACGTAATGACTATGAACGATTAAAGCTACTCCAAAAACAAACGGAGACACAATGAAGCCATTCAAAAATCTAAAAAGAACACTAAGTTGAACTGAAAAATAATTAATGATTTTGTTCATACAAATTATCTGGAACTTGAAGTGGGTTGGATCTATCTGGTAAACGTCTTCTCAGTCTACATATCTCTCGTTTCCTCATCTTTAATAAACAAATCAACACTGCTAATTTTATTTTACTTTATATTTTTAAACAGAGAACAAATTTTTCATCAACAAATATTTTTGATATAAATTTGTTGTTTCACTTATTATTGACTCAATGACATTACATTTTCACTTTTTGACGTTGGCAGAATTGTATTCGAAGGCTAACGTCGTAGTTCGCTATTCATAATACCACGACAAAGGTAGTTTGCGAAATCGTTCGACTCGCGAGTCATAATAGGGCCCTAAATAATTGAATATATATAGACCTAGACTATTGACATTCTGTATGGACGATTTGAGGGTAAGCTTATCTCTTGCAGAGCTGACGTGAATTGGCCACCAAAGTCATGCGATTTCACCCCGCTGGAATTTTTCTAATAGGGTTTCGCAAGTCTATGCGAATAAACCACAATCGACTGATGCACTTTAGGTGAACATAACATACAAGGCCTATTCCAGAAAGCGCGGCGGATCGTATTGAAAGCGATGCCTCACTTTTAACAGTCTTAGCTTTGGGTTATTCCCAATAACAAAGAGGGGGGTCATTCCGTAAATTGATTATGATCAGACGATATCGTTTGAGCGATAGTGTTGCTCTTTATTGGCTTCACGTAAGTCCATAATCGTTGAAACGCGTTTGGACGATAGACAAATTATGGTATCGCCTTGAATTAGTTTTGAAGTTTGTAGGTGACTGTTCAAGGATTGAGTTTCCACTGTAATCGTTTGGAAAATTACGGATTACTCCCGAGGAATAAAAACGCTGCCACAGTATTTAACTCCTGATATTTATCGGGTTGCTATTTCAAGGGGGCGTAGAATTTGAAGTAGTGACGAAGAAATATTAAACTCCATGTCATTCAGCATGGGCGGTGCAGATTTGTGAGAGCTTTTAAATTCCAAAAATCTTTGAATCATATAATGCGTGCCATTTCAACGTGTTGGTACGTCTTAAATTAGTTTTGTTTTTGCGCTTACTGACTTTCTCAATTCGTCGCCTGCAACACAGCTTTTTATGAAAAAGATAACATTAGTCTTTATTTTGATGAGAATATGAGAATTATCCGTTAATACTGCAGCTCTTTTGTTTATTGAAATTTCCCAATCGTTTCACGTTTTTGTAAGGATTTGTGCTGTGTATTCTAACGTGTACCTTTTTTATTAAATTGACCAAAAACTAATGTAACCCATTGGCATTCTGTTCCTATTCCAAAATGCGTTGTGACACCTAAGAAGCTGTGAATTTGAATATCAGACAAAATGTCACTCCTTAATGTAAAATGGTCAACACTGGCAAGCTTTGATTTCATTAACTTTGACAAAACATCATATTTGTCTTCTAGCCAACGTACCACTGTTCTACTTTATCTACTCTAATTTTTTTTAAATTAACCGATGAAATTTAGTGCACCACAAAATGGAAAAGTTTAAGATGCTATTAGAAGATTTTATTAAATGTATCGTATTAAAACATAGATGTTTACCGATACATCGAGAGCATTTGATAGGATGAAGACACATAACTTTATTTAGGGATTATTTTTTTATAAAAAAATGAAACAGAAAATAACAGTAGGTCCGTCTCAGAACGGGACATTTAGTGGTTTATTCTTAAGTCATAGCTCATTTTGACACTGACGGTTGTTTCCCCCTCGAAATCTCAGAAATCTCGTTTCGCAGAACGAAATGAGTCGCTTTACGCTTTAACAACGTTGAAAAATATTGAAAACTTATTTCCAAAGTGAGTGTTGTGTAGCCCAAACAGCACCCACCACGCTTTCTGTATGCAAATTATGTGCAAAAAGGTATTGATACTGGTATGCTAATGGACAACACCCGTGGTCACAGTCTTAGTACGGTGCGCACAGACGAGAATGTGGCTGCTGTAGTCGGTATTGTGAGAATCAATTCACGAACATCGATCTCAACAGCTCAACATTTCACGCACTAGCCTGAGGATAATTCTGCACAAAGATCTCGGATTATTCGCTTTCAAGTTTGCTTTTGGTCTAATATCTAGACATAACGTGTTAATAAACTAAATCAATGTTTTTTGGTTACGATTAGATCTCCTAAAAAAGCGAGTAAACAAATTAAATAAATAAATAAACGAATTTTTTAAATTATATTTTTGACAATTAATGAATTACTTTTATTCTTAAAAAAAAGAAAAATAATTTATAATATTAAAACAGAAAAATGAGAAAAAAGCTTAACAATACTTTTGTTTATAATGACGACGACAGTTTTCTTTTTTCAAAACAAAAAAAAAAGTATTAATATAATGATAATAATTATTAATAGTTTAGATTTGTTTGATTTTGTATCTTATGTTTTACTTACAAGAGTAACGCTTAAAATTTAACTTTGTTTTTCTTTTATATTTTATAATAATATATATGTATAATTAAATTAATACAAAAAATATATTTATATATAGCATTTAAATAGCATAAATGGAAGATAGAAAAAAGAAACGCACAGAAAAATAATAATAATAAAACTAAAGTTAACTAACTTATATAATCGAAGAATTGAGAAGTGAAACATTTTAATTAATTCCTAAAACTAAACAATTGGTTTTCTTTTTTGTTGTCTAGTTGTTTTTTTTTTGTACATGGGGAAAATTAAATTAAAAACATAATATTTCTCGTATTGCGAGTGTGAGATGGTTTGTTTTTGGGTGTATGGGTAAATGTCGTATGTGTATGTGTATGTCGTATGAGTGATGCATTTTTACAATAAATTTAATTCGTTATTTACTCCATTTTACTTGTGGTTTTGTGGAATATATAAATACTAGTTATATATTCTAACAAATTTTATGGTTTCTTGTTTTGTTAACTTTCTCGCTAAATAATGATATTTTATTATAAATTTTGTTAAATTTAATTTAATAATATATATATATTTATATTTCTCATTTTCGTTATGTTGTTGTTGTGTTTTTGCTGTTGTTAAGTGTATAAAGGTTTTCAATTTTGAAACAGAGAGAGAGAGAGGGAGAGCGTAGAGAGTAAGACAAGTAAATTACATTGAGTTAGTTGGACACAAACGATGATGTGGTGGATAATAATTAAGGCTTTTTAAGAATGTCTTTTTTACGGGTTCGATTCGAATTGAGTTTCTGGTAGAAATAGTTATGACCAAAGCTCTTTTGCAGCTTATATGACTTTCCCAATAGGAACTTTGAAATTGATTGAATGTAAACGCGAACGTTTTCATGATTCTCCGGCAAGTGAATTGATATCACATCAATGTAGACTTTGTTGAAGGGAATTGTTTGAAGAACCTGTTTAAAAAAAAAGAGTCGTAATTAGATTTGGTTTCATTAAGTTATAATAATTAACTTACCTCCAATTCATGACCGTGTACACCAAGGCTTAGGAGATCATAGTCGATGCGATTACACGCCAACATAATTGTATAGAGTGGAAAACATTTGACGCGGGAATTAAACCATGAGGTTTCCTCGTCAAACAGACTGTTAATTCGAACCTCCGAATTTTCATCGTCATGGAGAGTTACCTGCAAAAATAGAACAAGAAAGAGTTAATTATTTTCACTGAAAGTATAATAAAATATATTTTTAATTTTTATTTTGAAGAAATTTTTGCTTGCTTTATTTTTGAGGGTAACATTTTCTTAAAAAACAAAAGTTAACAAGCTCAACAATTAAGAAATGAAAACCAACTATATGGTATCACCAACTATAATTAAGTTCATAGATTAGAGTTATAGTTCAAGGGGCTTGAGTAATATCACATTAGTTCTGCAACGATCATCGGATGTGCATTAGTTAACTAAAAATTAATTTTATTAAGACCCAAATAGGCGTGTTTTCAAACAAGTCCGAATAGAATTGGATGAAAACAGAATTTAAACGTTAATATAACCACTAATTATTCTGTACATAGTTACTTAGCGAAGTCCATATAATTTTTGGGATTTAATTGTTAGTTTAGAATAAAATACTTTACGGCCGATAGTTTGTTTAAAAATAAATTTGGTGTTGCAACAGCTCGAGGAGAACCAGGACCTAGTGACTTAGAACTCTCAACCATTTCTGTGTGTGTGTTACCAGGAATGGAGGGGACTTAAAATTTGTTGCCGATTCTGAACGTCTAATGAGCAGCACTTTTTATGACAAGTGGTTACTCGATAGTTTGATGCAAACGTAAAAATATTTTTGTTTAAATGGGCGGCAAGTGTATAAAACCATCTAAATTAGACGGGGTGGCTATTTGGTGTAAAAACAATGATAAAAATTGGCTAATGAAATGAAAGAAAAACTGAGTGCATTTGCCGAATATACGTTTCCCTAAATTATTAATTACAAGATGGAGTGAAAATAGGTGTTTTTTTTTTCAGCTCAGAGCAGGGACCTGAACTGTCAAAAAAAGATCTGTGTTTCTTTTTTTTAGCTGAGACTTACCAGAGCACTCAGGTTGTGTTTCTTTTTTTCAATCAGCTAGCTCGAAGCGGGCTCCATAAGCTCAGAATAAAAAGCTGAGTGCGGCTAACTTCACTTTTTTATGTGATATGACAGAGATAGGCGGAGAAAAGAAAACAAACAAACAAATTAAAATGAAGGTGGACATCTTTGACAGTTCAGTGCTCCAGTTTGTTTCATAAATAAATCGAAGAGCTCTGATCAAACTTTGTTCAGAGCGTATTCGACATGTTGAAGCTTTGCTCAGTACTCTGCTCAGATTTTTTTAAAAAAGGAAAATGCCTAATATAAAAGTAGACAAAATAATTTAATCAAAAAATACGAAACAACTTTAAGTGTGACAAGATGAAGTGCATCAAAGTTTATATATCATTTAAACACAAACGAGTTTATAATGCAATAATTGAATGGGACGGTAAACGCTTTGAAATGAGTTTAGGAAAATTAAAAATTGAGTATGATAAGTGCTTAATCTATGAAAGCTTGTCTGTTCTTAGATTATATAAATGTTCGGAATTCAGCCATGGTACATCTACACATTGCAAGGAAAACTACCAGGTGCAAAGTTCGGGAAGAAAGACATTCGTTCAAAGATTGTCTAATTGAAAATTTAAAGTGCGTTAGTTGCCAAAAGGCAAACTAAGTGATATGACATTAACAAAGATTGCAAGGATTAGCTGCTTTCCTACGCTTCATCTTCAACGTATATATGTAAATCAAAAATTGAAAATGAAAGGTTAATTAATTAGCAATTTACACCATCGTTGAAGTGTTTTTGTTTAAATAATAGGGGGAATAAAACAAATTTAAACCAATTAGAATTTATAGTGGTGATAAACGATTTTGATATTATTTGCGTCAATGAAACTTATTTAACAACAGATATCAAAGTTAAAGCTACTAAATTATAAAATTGTGAAACGCGATTGTGTTTCTAGTCATAAACCTGAATGGCAAGTCGAAGAATTTTTTTAAAATGGCAATTGGTAAAATTAGTTGGTGGCTAGTCTGCCTGTGAACAAAATTATATTATGTGGTTTGAACATTATTGGACCTTGTTTCTTGAGTATGATAAACGAATCTCTTCGTAGTGGTGCTTTTCCTAGTTCTAATAGAAAAGGTTACAAAAACGGCAGCTCAACATGATTATGACCGAGAATACTTGAAAATGTTGTACATAATCAGCTTCAGAATTATATGGAAGCTGCTCAGTATTTGAGGAATTAAAAAAAAAAATAGGAGGCCATAACGGCTCGTAGAGAGCCTTAACATAGTGACTTACAAGTCGTCTCAACCATTCCTGTCTACGTGTTACCAGCAATGGAGGGGACCTACAAATTTCTGCCGATTCCGAACGCCAGCACTTCTTTTGACAAGAGATACTCTTAGAGAATTTGTAAACTTATTGCAGGTAGCAGTACACCCCTGAAGACTTTTTTCAGCGGTTATGAATCATAGCTATGAAGCACTACTGAATCTGGTAGTTACGCAATGGAAAACCGAACTTTATGAAGAGAAGGTTATCGTTGCGAATTTTCTGGACTTGAAAGGGGAATTCAAGACACTTGATTGAGATTTAATGCTACATTAAATGAATCGATATTGTGTTGAAGGAGTGGAACAACAATGGTTCAAGTTATTTATCAATGAGAACTCAGAAAACCAAAGTATCAAAAGAATTTTCTGAAGTTTTGGATGTAACCTGAAGGAGCGGTTTTGGGAGCACTACTGTTTATAATTTACACAAAACGATGCGGAAAATGTACTAAGAAATTCTAAGGCTAAAACTTTTTGCGGATGATTACTTGCGAAGTGTATTGATCAACTCAATGCTGAAACGCATTCTAGCTGGGAATGCTCATCGTCATGAGTTTACCCTCGAGCCTAACTTCGGGCGTACTGTCAAATATAGATGTCCTTTCTTTAGCCGCACTTCTAGATGGTCCTATACTTTGCCCCTCCCGATTTTTTTTGATGTACAGGCTTTCAAGACCAATGTGCATCAAAATCTCTTTTTTGAATCCTCTCAACTTTGTTATACCATAACATAAGGGTAGTCACAATCCTTTCAAAAAAAAATGTTTACCAATGGAAAACCACATTGATAGGTTAGGTGCCCGGTGGAAATGTAGTATACAAAATTAATAGAATTTGTTTTTTCAAATGAGTATTGTTTTTCTGTTTCGATCCCGATCTAAAGCTTAAATCCGTTAAGTGATTTTTTAGTGGTTCCTAAAATTAGAAAAAAAACTCGTTTCTGCAACGATCAACCAGTTTTGACTTTGAAGGTTTGAAAGTAGCCATAACAACTTCACTGAGTTACCCCTAAGTTCTTACACGCTGGAATAAGAGTTATTTCACGATCGATCATCAAGCTTATTTAGTGGTGCCTAATCTATTATGTTCATTGTTCATATTACTATTTCGAAGATGTCATTTGCGTCAAAAATGCAATTTCTGGATGTTCTTAAGCTCAAACTGCAAAAGTCAGCAGTACGAAAACCCAAAACTTTCGCAAACGTAAAATGTTTTTGTCAGAAAATTGACTGTCGTTGATCAAACAGATTTCGTGCACACAGAACTATGGCTAATTCGTTGATTTGACTTTTTCAAAAACGGTCATTAGAAAATCTTCTGACATAGCTGAGAATTGAACATAAACCATCATTACAAGCCATACAAGTCGGTTGTTTTAGAATCATTTGACGTTTGTATAAGGAGGGAGATTGTATTAAAGATTTGACGTAGGTCAAGAACAAAGTTCTATTGAAAGGGGTTTTTGTATGACTTTTGACTTTTTGACGATTGAGGTGGTTTTAAAATCAGATTAAATGTCTATGAATGAAGATATAAATATTTCTATTTACTAGTTCATTTCAATAATAATTGCGGTCTTGGAAATTGAAAACATTTTCGTTTGAAATAAAAAATGATCCGGTCTTTTCTAATCTTGTTGGAATATACATTAGGTACGAAAGTCTATCTGTGTTCAATATTGTAAATAATATTTGAATTTGTATGTCTATGAAGCTAATTATTATAATGTCCTGAGTCAAAAAGGCACTTTTGCCGTCTTTTCTTTCCTAATTAAATCGAGTGAGGTTAGTGAAAGAAACGATTTTAGAGCTGCAGTAGCAACTATTTGTACTCATTTAATTATGAGTTTAAAATTGATTGGCTAATCAAATGTTGGCCATGGGATAATATCATGCGAACTGGCCTTATTATGGCTTTATACATGCAATTAAGTGGATTTTTGTATTCTATTGCAAGCCTAGGAATGTATTGAATTTTTTAAAGTTCTCTTGATAGTCTTCACTTGTACGTTAAAATGTTTTGCCGTAATTTTACTGAAGCCATTTATCCCATTTATGGTGGAGGGGTCTATATTTTTCTTGTATACAAAACAAGTTCGATCTGAGTGCGTTGAGTTTAAATCTGTAGCTAATGACTATTGAGCGTGTCGAGGGCTGTTTGTAGATCTCTGATGACATTACACTAATGATGTCACCAGCTTAGTGTTCGTTTAACTAAGACCTATGGTTAACGTCAAGAAACAATTGAAGGGTTTTATTTTGGTCTTGATTGTACATGATTGATTACATTAGAACCTGTGGGTTGCGTAATGTTAGGTTGACGTGGCTGTCAGCAGAAGTGTCGGCAAACTTAAACCATGAGTTGGTTCATTGCGATAACACTTTGAATCTTGGAGACTTTCTCCCCAATCGTTAAACCAATTGGAGCTCCTTATGAAGCTAGGGAGACTGCCTTTATCTATGTTTGCTAAATCACTAAGATTATTGTATCAGAAATTTCCCAAATGTAGTCTACGTGTTTGGGATAAAGCAGGACATATACACCCGTCGTTAGTTTTTGATCCATTGGTGTACAAATGAATTAAATCATCTTCTCGAAATGTCATGTCCTCATAGATACCTTTAGAACAGATCGTTACCTGAAAGTTTTAATCAAATTGAATCCGAGGGAGGTTGTAATCGATACTACTTGGAAGTGAACTATGGAGTGGCCAATTTAATTATTTAACCACTGCGAGGAAGCATCAAGAAGAATAGCTGTTTGCAGCCGTTTGTTTGTCGAATATATCGAGGGATGGAACAGAATGTCAAGTGCAGCGGAGGAAGTCGCACGAAGTGCTCGGCCAATGCACAGACAAGCTGACCGTGTTGGGCCTTGCTTAGTATTAAGCAATTAGTGTTTTTGTCTGAAGCTGTCCACCACATTGCCAGGCCGGGCAACCGCAGGTTAGAATCGATTTGATTACCGTGGTGTATAGCCAGAGTAATGCAGGGTTGGAGCCCCGTCGAAGAATGTTAGTCGTGTACCTTTAATGGAAGGTGGTCTATATGGCGAATTTTATATTTCCTAGAGAAGAGGACAAGATCTGTTTTGTGAGGGTTAATAGCCAGTCCACACCGATCGGTTCAGTTTGTAAGCTTGTTTAAAGCATAATACTTAAAGAGATATTTAAGAGTATTAGGAAACTTTCGTAATACGGCAATAGCAATTTCATCTGCATAGGCAATCACTCAGTAACTCTCCGCATCCAGATATCTCAAAGGCTAATTCGCTATTAAGTTCCAAAAAAGGGGAGATAGGACTCCGCCTTGCGGCATTCCTCTAATGGCTGATTTTCTTACAGAAAAACCGCCCAGCTTTGAATTAATAACCCTGCTAGTTAGCATTTGATTGATCAATTTTCAAGCTAACCTTCTACATTAAGAGATGACAGTGCAGAGGCGATTGTAGATACGTCGAAATTCTTAAAAGCGCCCTGTATATCAGGGAAAGCAACCACAGTCTTTATGATGGAGGGAGATTTTGTATGGTTCTTAGCAGTGTATGAAAAACTTTCTCTTTACAGTACGCGTGTTCAGGCGTTGATAGGAGTCTACTGTCAATGCTTATTCTTAAATGGATGATATCAATCAGTCTCTAAATAGTTTTGAGAAGGAATGGTCTGAAACCTTTCGGTTCTACATGGGAACATTTGACCACTTTGGCTATAAAAGCAACTCTAACTTCTCTCCAAAGCACAAAAACCCGTGGGAAAAATTACAACATCTTACAACATATAAAAATCCAATTTTCTGCCACTTTCATTTATAATAATAAAACCATCCATATCATATCCCTGACTCTTGGCTTACATCGTAGCTTCATATAAATCAAAATAATCACGTAATTGGGTGTAAATCGTGTGCTCATCTAAAGCTACTTTTCTTGGTAAATCAGCAGGGACCTGAGTTCCCATTTCAATGCCTGCTCAACTATGCCAAGTACAGTTTTATTAAAATAACCTTACTCGAATGCCCAAACCGTAACAATTGCTTTCTTCACAGTCGGCATTGACTGACCATACAAATGTAGCAATTTCAAATCTAAATTCAATTGAAATTCATAACAAATTTACATATTTTCATTTTTCTCCTTGCATGAGATTTTTTTCCATTTTTTTTTTTTTTGTAATTTACCTCCTTTGGATACTGATTCGGTGAAACACACGCATGAACCACCTGCATTTTCGCTCGATGAACATTCTGCTTCCGCAGCGTGAAATACCTTCGCGGTTCTGGTTCAACAATCACCCCCGCCCAATTGAGGGTCTCCGCCAACCATGGAGCTGTCATAAGATTGCCCGCTTGACCGGTTAGCGATTGTATAGCTGCACCGTTTAGCTTGCCGCCAACTAGATCGGCCACATAGTGTGCCATCTCGGGCGTCAGTTCGTGCTGGTTGGTGAAGTTCAAATGCTCCGCTGGTGCGTTTTTAAGGAAATGCATTGGATACTTTTTCATGTGAATTTCACGTAGGAATGCTATGAGTGTTGGATTATCTTGTGCCACACCGGAGAAGTCGTTATCTCTGGACATGTTCAAGCGGAATTGTTGATGTCGGATTTCTGAAAACAAAAAGAAGATAGACAGTTATTAAAATAACAATCATTTACTGAAATAAAAGGAGAAAAAATAATACAGTTATTTTTTTTTTTGCGACGAAATCTCTCACACTATTTGGGAAGTTTTCTTGCCTTGGAAGTTTTTCTTGTGAGGTTATTTTTTTTTTATCTTTGTTTTGTGCAGTCACAGTCATTAAGGAGGTGTTGAAGTTTTGGAGCGCAAACAAAGGTTGAACTTAATTGAGCGAAATGCTGTTGTTTATCTTAATGACCCAGAGCAAAAGATAAGAAACTAGACGAATGGAAAAATGTATTCAAGACTTCATGAACAATGGCCAAAATGAGCAAAACGGAACAAGGCAGACGTGGTGCTGCTGATGGGTGGTGACAGTTGATGTGTTTAAACTGATAGTAGGCTTGGTAGGTACTTGTTTAAAAATGATTGTATTGAGCAATTAGACAATTTTAACAATTTATTCTCATTCATTGTTTCATTATTTCAGTTAGGCAATGAGAGGTTAGTCACTTGGAAGTTCTGTGTACAGAGTTCAAATTGTTCTCGGTCGCTTTACAATGAAATCATTTGAACAGTATTTAAAAGTATTTTGGGTAAATTTTCTCCAAGATATCTAATACCTCGTAACCCAAAAAAGCAAAATTTTTAAGAGACACAAAAAACCTATTTAAAAGCTAATTAGGGGTTAGGAACTGACGAGATTTAAGTTGAAGCTCGTTTATTTTTCTCGATGTCTCATAATTAAATGCTTATAAAAGCGCAATTTTTAATAAATGTTGTAAGCTATGGGGAATTGGACTTCTGTTGTTGTTTAATTGCGGTTTAAGGGGCGTTGTATTTATCGCCGTACGAGGTAATATATCTTAGTAACGCGATATACTTCTTGGTTATGAGGTATTTTCTTGACAAGAGTGATTACGAGATATTTGAGCAAAAACCTTCATGTTGGGCCAGAATTGGTTTAAGAGGTATTGTAATTGTTCGGCTTAAGAGATATTATTTCTTGATTACGAGGTGTTTTCTTGGTACGAGTCGCTAGGGTACGAGATATTTAAGCAAACAAATTGGAATTGGTTTAAGAGGTATTGTAATTTATGGGCTTACAAGATATTTTTTTTTTTTTTGGTTATGAGGTATTTTCTTGGCACGAGTCACTAGATTACAAGCAAAAAAGTTCACGTTGGGATAGAATTGCTTTAAGAGGTATTGCAATTGTTCGGCAAAAATGTATTATTTCTTGGTTAGGAGGTATTTTCATGCCACGAAATATTTCAGCAAAAAAAAAAATCACGTTGGGTTGAAATTGTTTTAAGAGGTATTGTAATTGTTCGGCTTACGAGGTATTATTTCTTGGTTACGAGGTATTTTCTTGGCCCAAGTCGCTATGTTATGAGATATTTCAGCAAAAAAAATAAGTTCACCTTGGTTGGAATTGGTTTATGGTTTATGCTTTATTGTGGTTTATAAGTTTACGAGGTATTTTTTTCTGGATTTCGAGGTATTTTCATGGTTAATTTAAATGGAAAGAAGGATAGATCCTTGGTTTACGAGTTATTACCTTAAAAAAAATTCGCCTGGGTATATGAGGTATTATATATTTTCGAATGTAGCTATACACATGGATAAAAAAAATTCGTTTGATGGTTAATGGATCTAAAAAAACGAAATGACCAGAGCAAAAAGTTCAATGTTGAAAGCCTTAGCACGCCTAGAGCTGCCAGAGAGCACCAGCGGGAGATTATTCAAATACCATATACATAAAAAATCATTGGTCTCAGAATCCATAGTGGGGTATATTCACAATACCAAAGAAAGAGCCCTTAGTATAATGATAAATGCATTCAAAATAAATCAGTAATAGAAGATGTCTATGCGAATATTTAGCAGCGCAAATAAAGAGAAAGAAGAGAAGAAAAATATACCTCGAAGAAAGAAGAGAGCGTACTTAGCCGTCCACCTCAATGAGATCGAAGAGAACACTTAGAGAACTTATCCAATTGCCTATCAACTGGCTGCTGTTTTTTAAACCGGAACGCTAGCCCTAGCGAAGTCATACAATCATAGGAATTAGTAAATGCAAAATGAATAAATTTGGTAGTACAACAGCTCGAAGAGACTCATGACCTGGTGACCTACAACTCTCACCCATTCCTGGTGTGCCTGTTACCAAGAATATAATAGTACATAGATGTAACTAAGCAGACATCATGTAAAGTAAATATAGGGAAACAGATAATCCACTCAGGCAATATCAAAGAAGATCCAGTTCCACAGTCCAGTATAGAAGAGGTAGGCTTAGATATGAAAAAGTTTAATGACAGCTAGGATCTAGTTGATTGCCAGCAGAGCTCTTCAAAAACGTATGTGACGTTTGGTAGAGTACATGTATTAAATCATGAACATGTCCGACTTGACTATCAGCTCCATGCCATCTACAACAAAGGCGAACCTAAGCGCTTCAAATGCTTTCTAGGTATATTCCTAGTAAAAGTTGCATAAGAGATACAATCTAACGTACTGGTGAGCATCTTAAATCGTTTTGCGCAAAATATCGAAGACCAAATTTTCAGACCAAGCCAAATCCTGGGAAGGACCAACGAATTTTCGGTCGTGACTCATCACATTTCATAGACTACAATTTCGCATATAATCTTATTCATCATCAGAAGATCTATAAGAGCATAAGGGCCAATTTATTATCCGCGGAAAACTATACAATGTCCAACAAGAGAATACCTCATGCGACCTATTCCAAATATGCAAAGTGTTTCGGCAAGGAGATGCTCTATCATGTGATTCCTTCTATCCCGTTCTTGAGCAAATGGTACGGAGGGCTGGCTTTAACATTGGCAAACTATTTGGAACGAATCTACTATTGGGGTAGGCCTGCGCTTTCGAATAAATTGCGTAGTACCAATTTATTCTTCAGGTGCACCGCGGTGGTTAAAGAATAGATGAAACTTGTTGATCTTCAAGTAAACGATGCAAAGACCAACAATTCTGTCACTATTGACAGCAGGCCTTTTGTAGTAGTCAACGAATTGGTCTTCCTTGGAGAAATTCATGCATGGCACTTTAGTCGAGATCCAAAGAAATAATATGCTAGAAAGCCTTAAGCGTAAAACCAAGCGCATGCTCCACAAAACCCCTGCTTTGCTAGTTGGAAAAGTGGAGAGTATTAAAAAGGAGGTGTTGATAAATATTGGTTTTAAACTTCCATTATATTACAATGAGAGGTAAAAACGACGCTGGCTAAAGAAAGAATACTTAACAGCACAGCCGAAATAGGGCTCGATGCTAAATTTTTGAGCATTTCTTCGAGTACTACGGTTGAATTGTTTAATAGGGGAATGCAACTTGCTATTTCACTAGATCACTGACTATTAAAGAAACGATAAAATTAGGAGCGACAAGAAACATGCCGACGAGACGGTGTTCTAGAGAAGGAAATGTATCAATTATGCTAATATCTCCAATAATTTTAAATGCTCTTTTCTGAATGCTATCCAAAAGACTAACCGCCAGATACAGTTGAAGAAGCGCCAACCTATATATGAGAGTTATACTCCAAGTTTGGACGGATATAAGTATATAATAGCCAAATCAGAAGCAGAGACAAATTTCTTCCATCGACTAAAGAAGCTCAAACGCCATTTTTCATGTAGGTGCTCATTTCACAGAAGGTGGTTGGTAATGCCCATACCAAGGATTGAAAGTTTGTCATTGAAAGTCCCAATCATAGACAGTCGCCTTTGCATTAGAAGACAGTATTGAGTTTTCGAGGCATTAAATTCAACGCGGTATTTTATTCCCTAAAGGACAATTCCCTCAAGATCATAATTTAATGAACTTATCATACGTTACCATTGAGTTCCACATCTGAAGGACAGTTGCGTGAATCGTCAAAATGAGTTCTATCGTCAGAAAAACATTTTAATTGATAGAAGCTTCAGACGGAAGATAAATTAATGAAAATGAGAAAGAGGATCGGAGAAAGAATGCAGCCCTGGGGCACACCAGCATTTATTTTGTGGGTATCAGACTTAAGCCCGTGTAGTATTTACTACTTGCATTGAACGGCTTGAAATGTAATTCCTAATCCATCAAAGAAAAGAGTTTCCGAAACCGAAGGCACGCATTTTCGACAAGAGAGCTTGATGGCGGAATCTATTAAATGGTTTTGAAATATCAAGTGCAATAATCTTACATTCACTAAGGTGATGTAAAAATTTGTTGATCGGTGAGATATACCATCAAATCACCAGTGTACATTTTTTCTACGAATGCCATACTGCCGATAGTTAAGAAGCTTTCGTTCTTCCAGATATATCTTGAGCTAGTAATAAGTCAGCGTCACCATGACCTTGAAAAGAAGGGAAGTAAGTGCCATCGGCCGATAGTAAGAGGGTGAGGACGATTTTCTTTTTTTAGGGACTTTTGATTTGATTTTGATTTTTCCAGCGTGGAAAACACAGCTGCCGAATAATGGCTGCGATACCATCGGGTTCAGTTAATTTATTAATGTCAAGATCTTTCAATGCTCTAGCAACACAGCACGAGCTAGAATGAAAATTGGTTCCATTGAATCTTTGACGGGCTCGAGTACTGGAGGAATCATCAGACTTTTTTGGAGTACCAAAGTGGTTCACTAGAAAATTAGCTTTCGCAAGAAACCGAACAAAGAGAGTGTCTTGTAGACGAGCGTTGAAACGAACACGAGGTGGTATTTCGAATATTTTTTTACAAACGACCAGAAATTCTTACTACCTTTGGGACATTTTAGTATTTATTGCTTTAATTTTTTTGGTAATGTAAGAATTTAGTTCGACGAATATGGGTTTTCCTTAGTGGGGTTGGCTTTAAAACATCGAAGGCTTACTTCTCTGATCTTAATAGTCTCTTTAAAGTTCAAATCAAACTATGAATTTTCTTTCGTTTTGATGCTTTAAAAATTGTTCGGGATAAAAGGTCTTGTACATGAAAGAATTAAATTTGTGATCATATCAGCGCTGCAGTCTATGTCACTATCGAGGAAGCATAGCGACCAGTTAAAGTTCTAAAAGAAATTATTGAGTTGGCTTTCTCGTATTGCCAAACGGATTTTGCCAAGTTGAATTTAGTTGTTACGAGAAATGTGCAAATATGACACAATGGTCTAATGTGTCTAGAGGTCATAATACACTTAGAATATATTTATTAGGGTCAAAGGTAAGAAACAAGTTTTCGGCTCGGACACTAACTGGTATTCTGCTATTCGAGTAGGCTCGTCAATAATTTGAGAAAGGTGATTCTACTCAGCAAAGATCTCAGAATACATTTCTTCGGAAGTTGTGTGACCAGAAAAGCGAATCCAAGAAGAATTTTGCATATCGAAATCGCACTTAATGACAATTCCAGTGCGAGGATTAAGGGAGACAATTCTTTCAATGGAGTCAGACAGATTATCAAGTTCATGAGAATAATAGTAAATTACTTTCGTACAAGTTTTATGGACGAACCTTTCATTTTTTTACAGAAAAATTATTTTTATGTGAAATAATTTTGTTAATTACACAAAAAGTACTCAAAAGCTCTATGTTCTCTCCTAAACCGTGGCAAACCACAGAACACGGACTATTTTAGGCAAAATGTCAGTTACGAGTGAGCCATAACTACATTTATTTGTCTCGTTTTATTTCATCCACTTTCTATTTAAACCTGCCAATTCCATAACTTTTCGTAACTGTGCAGTCAAAGCTAGTAAACATAACCTAGTTTAATTTTCTATGAAAGTTGCCAAAATCAACAATAACTTTTACCGACAAAGAATTTTGACTACTTTCAACCCTAATTACATACATTCATCTTAAAATGTTTTTTTTTTTTTATTTTTTTCAAAAAGTCAATATTTTCGGGAAACACTTTTTTAACCCACAAACAACTACATTATGTATTTATACTATCGATCCGATTTTGATAATGAGATGAGCTCATTAAAAATAAAATCTACTAAGATCTCCAATTACTTGGTAAATGCGTTTGCATTTTTCTTTAGAGGAGCTTATTCTTTCAGTGTCGGCCATCAATTAAACCAGACATCGATTAGGTTAGAATGGTCAAAACCCTTTGAGTACTTCCGCAAATTCTTTCGACGTCGTCGTCTTCGTTGTCGTTGTCGTTATCGTTGTCCACATCGGCATATCTAATAGTTTTCGTTGCGCCAATGGAAGGAAAAGTGATGTCAGGCCCACCAAAAAGGTATGTAGGATGGGTGGGTGCAAAAAATACACGTCGTGGAAGATAGTTTTAGCACTTAGTCAATGCTGGGCAGTGCATTGATCAGAGGAGAATACACCTATAGAAGAGTCATTAGCCTCTCACAATCGCATTAGCCTAAATCTGCCACACACATGTCATGTATGGCGGGCTGTTGACGGTATACTGGTGGAATAGATGAAAGCCTTGAAATAGAAGCTATAAAGTTGGCAGTATACATACATACATACATAGTATGTATGTAAAGGTAGTGAAGTTATTTCAGTGTTTTTGTCTTTACTTTTATGTCCGTCATCGTTAAGCGACATTGAACGCACTCATAGAAGTAACTAAACTCCCAAAAAAACAGAGTTGACACTTTGTTATAAACTTCAATCGTTTTGCGGATTTTTCAATACATTTGACAAACTCAAAAAATTAATGAATTGTAAAGAAAACTACCGATGGATCAAAAACTAATGACGGCGTTGGTGGGAACTAAATTTAAGTCTCTTTTCGTCTTCACAACCACTGTAGCGTTTTCCAGGCGAAACTTTTGGCGATTAAAAAAGTCCTGTCTTGGCTTAAGGAAAACGTGATATCAAATAAATATATCCGCATCTTCTCGGACTGCCAAGCAGCCATTAAATCTCTTGATTCTGTCTCTACCATCTCAATAACACCCCTTAATGTGCCGATCGTACCTGATGGAGATGGCGCAGCAGTTTAACATTCACATCTGCTGGGTGAAGGACCAGAGGGACATTTCAGGGAATTGATAAGCTGGAAATAATGATACCTGTATTGCCAGACAGATATAGGTATTACTATCAATACGTGTAACTTTATGCTAAAGCAAGATGCTATACAGAACTTCAACTTCTCTGTACCTGTCCCGCATTATCCCAAAAATGTAGATTGTAGATTCCATTTGGGAGATTTTTACCAAAATGATCTTACTGATCTGGCATGCTCTTCAAAGTGGTTGGCTTGTTAGCATAGACTCAGGACTTGACGTAGTCCTAGAGAAAGTAATCGAGAGGTGTCCAGTCGAACAGACGACAATGATGTCGAGCTCTGACCACAGAATGTCGAGTAACATCGCACATACGCGATACCGTTGACGCTAACGGTGTTACCTTCATTTTGAACACCCGAATGCCCAAGTTCAACACCGATAGACTCAAGGATCCCGCAGTCCGCCAACAACTAGGGGACCATCTTTCACAAGGATTGAGAGCAATCAGTAGCACGGAATCCCACCTCCATCGAAAACCATTGGTGTGCTGTGAAAAATGTTTTCATATCAGGTGCTGAAAGTATAGTCGGTCGGTCGGAAGAAAGAAATAGTGCCAGGCTTTCCGAAGAAACTTGGGCTAGTATCGAAGAAAGAAAATAGCTCAAAGCTCGCATTGCAGCAGGCAGAAACGAGCTAGAGTCAGCAGCAGGCAGAAAGGAGCTAGAGTCTGCGTACCGCATAAAGATGAGAGAAGTTCACCGTAGCGTGCAACGTGACAAGCGTAACTATACCAACGCATTGGCAATAGAAGCAGAAGAGGCCGCAAGTAGGTGCGACAGTAGGACCGTCTACAGAATTACAAAACAGCTAACAGGTGTCCAAAGCTCTAAACAACACCTGGTAAAGGACATAGACGGATCACTGCTAGTTTCGGATGAGTACCAGCTCAAAAGGTGGAAGGAACACTTTTCTGCGGTTTTAAATCGCGTTTTCACCAGCGAAGTCAACCTAACACCCAATGATCCGTCCGTAGTAACAAATTCTCGAATACGCACTGTACCCCCCAGTAGAGAAGAAATCTTAACCGCAATCAGAGCACTCAAGAACAACAAAGCGGTTGGACTTGACGGTATTCCCGACGAGCTCTTAAGAGAAGCGCCAACAATATCGCCTGAGCTCCTGCACCCACTCATAGAAAGAGCTTGGGAAACAGAAAGTTTTCCTGAGGAGTGGAAAAAGGGGATGATTGTCAAGCTTCCAAAAAAAGGAGACCTTGCGCAGTGCGAAAACTGGAGAGGAATCTGCGTGCTGCCTGCTGTAGCGAAGGTTATAGCAAGAATCATCCTAGAGCGAATAAAAGAGCACCTAGAAGACACGCTTGACGCCGAACAAGCAGGTTTCCGCACTGGATCTTCCTGTGTGGATCACATCAACACCTTGCCGATCATCATCGAACAGTGCGTTGAATATCGATCACCACTTCACCTGCAGTTCATCGATTTCGAAAAGGCGTTTGACAGTGTCAATAGAGAATTTATTTGGCTTGCCTTGCGCAGGAGGGGCATCCCAGATAAATTGATCGCTATTATCAAAGCTACATACGAAGGATCCAAATGTCACGTCCTGCATAAAGGAAGGTTGTCTGAGGAGTTTGAAATCAAAAGTGGTGTCAGACAGGGTTGTATGCTGTCACAAATACTGTTCCTGTTAATAATAAGTGATGTGCTGCATGCAGCTTTGTCGACTTTAAATGGAGGAATTCAGTGGAATCTGATAACACACCTGAAACATCTGGACTACGTTGATGACGTTTGCTTACTCACTCATAGGATCATGGATCTCCATCAAATGACAAGAAGGGTGGAGAGAGAAGCCGAAATTGTCGGGCTAAGATCATTACGGCAAAAACTAAAAGGATCAGCCTTGGAACTTCCTCATCTACTCAAATAGACATTTCTGGATAACTAGTAGAGACGGTAGAGAGTTTTCAATACCTTGTCTCTACTGATGGCGGGACCGAACTAGATATAACCAGTCGAATCGGGAAAGCACAGGCTGCGTTCGGAGTGCTGGCCAAAATATGAACAGCCTAAAGACCAAACTACGACTGTTCCGCTCCAATGTAGAATTCGTGCTTCTTTATGGATGCAGCGCTTGAAAGTAACACCCACTGTCACAAGAAAGCTGCAAACGTTCGTGAATAGATGTCTGCGAAACAACTTGCGGATTTTCTGGCCTAACCGTATCTCTAATGATGAACTTCAGGCGAGGACAGGTCAGGAACCCATCGACTCTATAATACGAAAACGTAAGTGGCAGCGGATTAGACATACCTTCGAAATGACCACGAGCGCATTGCGAGTCAAGCGATGCAATGGAACCCTCTCACGCAGCGAGGCAGAGGAGTGGGCCGACCCAGAAGTACTTGGCGAAGAACGGTCGAAGAGGAATCAGCACAACTGGGGAAGATATAGAGAGAGCTAAGGTACACCTCCAGAAACCGTACAACCGTGGCGCGTAGGAGTAGTAGTAGGGTCTATGCCCCGCAAGGGGAACCACACGCACGTAACAGGTCCGAGGACCTAAGTAAGTGGTCGAAAATTTGTGGATAGTGTTCGCTCCAATAACGTCAATTTTGCTTTTTGACAAAGCCGCTGATCCAAAAATGAACCCGAGGTCCGTCTTTCCGAAAAAAATTTTCAGCGCAAAATAAGTGAACTCACGTGTTATCTAGGTTCGTCAGGATGAAATGGCAAATCTAAATGAATATTTTGACAGCTGGATGTCATTGGCAGCTTTGAAAATTGAAAAACTATTATTGCTTTAGGGTAACCCTTTATTAAAACATGTCGCATAAAATGTTGTTAAAGTAAAAAATTTATTAAAAATGTCAACACTGACATGGGAACCAAAAAAAAATTACTCCCAAAAGAAAGAATTTAAATGTTTTAATATCTGTCGAGAAGTAAAGTGTCAACCCTGCCATCCATTTACAGCAATCTTTAACAATAATAAAGACATGACAACATGTGCTATAACTTTTTGTTAGTTTTGGCCATGTTCCCATGTCTCTATCGTTTCCTTGTGAATTTTTAAAATTTAAATCAATAAAAGCAAAATTTAAAAACCCTCTGTCAAGACAAGAGAGTCTTTAGCTGAAAGGCACAAACACACACCAAGTGCGATAGCGATGACGATTATGATGATTACGATGATGGCGAAATTTATGCTGCACAAACACCGGATGTGATTCATAAGACTAAATCGTATAATTTAACTCGCTGCTGTGATATTATAGGAACGGGGAAAACACCACAACTTACATACAGTATACAACGACAAACCAGAGTGTGTTCCTTAATCGTCCACCCCCGCAAAAGTACAAAACCAAAAAATAAAAAAAACACTCCAATGAAATGTAATGGCTGCTAGTGCTGGCCGATTATTTCCACTACTGGTTGAGTGACTGACAAACTGTCAGCTCAATGATCTCGCCTAGGGTTTGAGACTTTTAAGAGAGAGAGTTGAAACGACTTGTATGCCTCGAGCAGTGGCGACCCGCATTTTCATTGATAATTTTTGCGGCAACTGACGACCAACGACCGACTACGACGACACATTGACGACAATCGGTGATGAAGATAAATTGCAACCCTCTTCCAGCTCCGCGCTTTTCAACGACCAGGAGAGAGGAGGTGCTGAAAATGAAAAGAAATCACTCTTCCATCCAGCTTGACATGGACAAAAAAGAAATGAATTTTTTTTACAATTTTTGTGTTGTCCTCAAAGACGACGAGTACGTCGAGTACTTGATGGAAATTCGTGTTTAATTATTCATTACAGGCGGGGATGCACAACCCCTAGTGGCATGGTAAGCCCCTAACGTAATGGCAAAGTAGGGTTTTGGTTTTATCGGTCCTTCCCGGTGTAGTGGAACACATATTGATTAATTTATCGTTTGTTATTCAGGAAAACAATTAAAAATATCGAACCGAGCAGCAAGGAGAACAGCACGCTCGGAGGCATACTCGATTCTCGTATATTGGATAAGACGTGAATGTAGGTCGAAGGGTAAAAATAAAATTCAAGAAATACAAGAACAGCAATTAAATGCTTAAATAGACCAGGGAATATGATGTCGATGTGTTTTGTTTATGATCAAAGGGTACATATACAACACGTGTACGTGATGGTTGTTAAATTATTCTTTTCAGAAATATTAGGCTTGTTGGGGGGTTTAACCAAACTTTGAGGGTATAAATTTTCTTGTCACAAATATCTATGGTTTGAGAGGTAGATAGGTATACTTCAAAATGTAGGTATTTAGGCATTTCTAATGTTTATGGCAGCATTAATATGCCATATGCATGCGACTGACAAATTAATTGTGTGTTTTGTAGCATTTGGCACTCTGTTTTGAGCTTAAAAGTAATCACTTTGGTATACTTATGCAAACATTTGGTTTCAGAGAGAAAAAAAGAAACACGAAACACGACTGATTCACTCGTATTCATTTATGCATGTATTTGAATCTAAATCGGTGATTTCAATTCTCAATATTTTGAGTTGACTTTTATACCGGATTTCTTGACAAAGTTGTTACCCATTAAACGAAAAATTATAACTTGATTGAGTTCTTACTCATTTCTGCATTACAAGGTTGTAAAAGAATGCAATCTTTTGTGAGTGGTTAATGATTTCAATTAAAAGATTGTATTCATTGACTTCACTTTAAAACTGCGAGTTCAAATTTTCCATCAGCATTCAATTGACATGAAAAAGATTGCAATCATATCAACCAATTGATTCTTTGAATTCTTTTTCATTCTTTACATTCTTTTGCATTCTTTACATTCATTTGCAGACAAATATTGATTAGTAAAAATGAGGAGACTTTAATATTTTTATTTAAAAATTGAATTTATTTAAAAACAAAATGCACGACAGGGTTGCACAAACTTGCTCCTACGTAAAAGGCAAAGGATTTCAAAAATTAATGTTATTAGAGAAAAACTGTTCATATGTAAGCATAAAATCAATTTTTTAAATGAATAAAACAACTTTTTAGTAGTTGGAGCTGAAAACAGGATGCTTAATGATTTCTCAAGCAAACATTAATTTGTGCAAAAAAAAAATTATAAGTCGTTGTAGTGGTTTCTTAAATAAATAAGCTTTTATATACAAAATTTTCAAAACATTTTTTAAGAAAGAAAAACTGGTACGCCAATTTAAAGTTTTTATTATTGTTCGATTGAAAAAAATATTGAGCCGTTTTTGAGATATTGAATTTTCAAAAAAAAAATAGATTTTGTTTTCCAAAATTTAAAAAAAAATATTTTTTTTTAAAGTTTAGAAATGCAATGTTTTTTAAACTTTTTAGAAGTTTATCTATGAAAAATTTCATTAAAATCCGTTATGCCGATAATGAGAAATTCAAAATTCGAAAAAAAAAATCGTTCTATGGTAGGTACAGTCAGTAATGTCTTGTTTTCAAAATTGTTTTTATTTAATTTTATAGATTGCCTAAGAATTAATCGAAAGAAAAAAAAATCAGCAAAATTTTCGGAACGGGTTTTGAGAAAAATACGATTTTCGAAAACCATTTTTTAACATTTGTATGGAGGGTTCCGTTATTTTTAGGTAAAATATTTTTTTTTTTTCTTAAATCTTGTAGTTTATATTAAGAAACTTTCATTTATCAAGTTTGAGAAAAAAAATTTGCAATTTTTTTTTTAAATGCAAAAAAATTTTTTTTTGAAAATTTTAATACACAATAATATTGAAACTGCTCGGGAGCTTTAACATAAAAAAAAATGATCAAAATCGGTCGTACCGTTTTTAAGAAAATCAAAAACAAAAAAATGGTTCTAAGGGGGTACCAAAAATAACCATTTAGGTACCGTTATTTTTGGTCTTAAAAAAAAAAAAAAGAAAAAAACGTGTGGGAAAAAAATTAAAATTAAATTAAAAACGATATCTACCAAGTTTGACGAAAATCGGTTGAGCCGTTTAGGCTGCAGTCGAACAGACAGACAGAATTGTGAGACCCGCTTTCTTAGCCTTTCCATCGTTACAAGTATGTCAACTTTGATCAAAATCACGAGTTCGATTTTTTTTACGAATGCATAACTTGCCTTATAGTACCTATAAGTAGCAATTAAAAATTATATAATTGTGATTAGGAAAGTTTAATGAAAAAAAAAAGATTTTACATCCTGAAATTTAGAAATATTGTTTAGAAAACGCTCTGAGTTACGAGTTTTAACAAATTTTAACTAATTTTCGATTATTTCGATTATTTTTAAAGAGTATTTAACTTGGAGCGAATAGATTTTGGCGGCCATGTTATTTTAGTGACATCTGTCAAATACGTTGTTTATTATTAAGTTACTGATGCCAAATCACCATGGTAGGTTACAGAATTGAAAAGCTCGTCCGAATGATAAAACTTTATTATCAAAATGAGTGTTCGTTAGTGCAAACGTTGCGCCCATTGTACGGTAGACGAGGTGGCTCTTCACATGCGACTTATCACTGTTTTATGGCCAGATTTGAGACGACCGGTTCAGTTGGTCAATGAACGAAAGATTCGCCGAGAATATCGCCGCAGTCCGTGAAAGCAGAACTCAAGGCAGTCGATTTCTCACTGTGCGCAAGAACTCGGCCTTTCGCATATTTCAACTTTGATTTGTTAACTAACAACAACAAAGAGATAAAGAAAGTATAGTTTCAATATCTTCTTTGAGAGTATTTCCTCAACCCCGACTGCGGCAATATTGCACAAAGCTCTTTGAAAAGAGAAAACACATCATTAGCACTTCCGCACAATGATGGAAGCTTTACAGATAATGAGAAGCAGAGGTCTTCTCTGCTGCTTAGCACGCACTTTCGAGGCAATCAACCTTTAACAGGAGTCTCTCTAGAGAGAACACCTCTTTAACCAAATAAGGAAGACTGAATGATAGCTGCAACCATCTTTCAATCAAAAGAATAGACTGGGCGACAAGCAAGTCTCAACCTTTAAAATCATCGGGTATGGATTCAATCTTCCCAGCTTTTTTCTTCTTCCCAGCTTTTAATCTCATTTGCAAGCTCCATAGAAGTATTGCTTTTGGTTATATGTCAAGTCTATGGAGAAGAGCTAAGGTAATCATCATTCTCAAAATTAAGAAAAAAGATACAACCCATTGAAAGTCTTTCAGGCAAATAAGCTTAACATCATTGTATTGAAAACCCTGAAAAAGTAGTTGCCAACTTCATAAGATTAGAAATTTAAAAAAAAACTAGCCGACCCAGCTCTCGAAATTCGAGTGCCAATTTATTTATTTAATTCATTATCATTCAATAAAAGACAGAGAATTCATGATTTTTTTAAATTGTTGAATGCAATGAAAACACTAAAACAGAAATTGCCCGATAGATAGATGATTTAAGACTTAACTACATTCAACTTCAAAGAGTGAAAAGTGAACAAAATGTGCTGTATTTTTCCAAACAACAACAAAAGCAAAAGTTAAAATGGCTCTAACTGTTACTAAACCTAAACTGTATGACAGTTTAGTGTAAATGTATGCTCTATTCAGCAACAGATGTCGCTAGTCAATTTGATATTTCTAATAGTTTTTGTTTTCCGGACATTTTTTTGCAATTTTCATTTATTGTTTTAAACAATTTCTGTGTAATGTATTTAAATAATTTTGGCATTCTGCACATTTATGCAAAAAATTCTTTCGTTTAATATGTATCTAATTTATGACCCTTCAGTTTTTGTGGGCCGGGAAAAGTGTACCACAAAAAACATGTTCGCCGTTTTATTGTATGATAAGGCCTCTCAATGTACGCCAACATGCCTAAAAAGCGGGTAGATCTAATGAAACCTTCCGGTTTGAACTTACTAATAACTTACAAAAAGCTATAGACACTAAGGAAACAACTTTTTGTGCATTCCTGGACCTGGAGGGAGCCTTTGATAATACCTCCCATGTCTAACTAAATAAAACCCCAATAAGGAAGTGTGTACTCAACACCATAACTAGCTGGATTGGTGAAATGCATTAGAACAGTGGAGGCAATAGCAGGACCAAATACACAGACAGTCATCACAACAAGACGCTGTCCGCAGGGAGGGGTACTATCACCCTTGCTGTGCTGTGTCTTGTAGTGGATGGATTGCTAGAAAGTCTCACCTCTCAAGGCCAATGCCATTAAGTGGTACACGAGTGGTTCAAGAACGACAGAAGGGACTGGTGCTGGAATTTTTGGACCTAACCAAACTTTCATACCAATAGGACAATCCACTAGCATTTTCCAGGCGGAAGTCAATGTCATAGCGGAATGTGCAGGTCGAAATCTCGATAGGAATTACCAAAACCAAAACATTACCATTATGTCAGATTGCCAAACCGCACTCAAAGCACTAAGTTCATACGCCATCACCTTTAAGTTGGTGTGGAAATGTGTAGACAGGCTAAACGAACTTAGCAAGAGCAATAATGTTTTACTTCATTGGGTACCTAGACATTGCCAGAGAAATGAATAAGCAGACTTCCTAGGAAAAATAGGCACCAGGACTACTCTAATGGGGCCAGGATTAAAAACGAAATAAAAACAGCTCCTCTTCTGATCAGATCAGAAGATCCAAGAACTGGTATGGACTCACAAAACTGAGGCAGGCCAAACTACTTCTTGGGAACTATAACCATGATAGTTTCAAGAACTGTATCAGCTTAAGTAGGAACAATTTACGTATAGTAACGGCACTACTTATAGTCCGGGAGCTGGCGACACAAAAAATTGTAAGATTTGCGTACTCATGATTTTATGTTTTTTGTGTAATTTAGGTGCCCGACAAACAGAAAACCGACTGCTGCAGGCTCACCAGTGGTGGGTTGATTTACTGTGAATTTTTGAAGTTGCAAAAAAAAACCGAAAATTTGTCTAAAATGCGTACTCATGAAACCAGTGACATATGTTAGTTTAACATTTAAAACGATGAAAAAACTTGTGCTTACACCTGGGGGGTGGTGGAAAGTACCGCTGCCAGTTAAGGGAAGTTGGGCCCCCTCGTAGTGCACTGTAACCTAATTATTTTTTTCCTGGCCTTAAAATCTTGTAGAACAAAATTTTTTTGATTGAATTTCATAGATAATTAGACAAAGATTACGGGAAAATAGCACGTGCTTTCAAAGGTCATCTTTTACCCTAAAAAGGGGCAAAAGGGGGGAAAAACACTATTTTGAAAGTTTTTTTTTTTTAAATCTCAAAAACTACATGCATTTTGATGAATCTGATAAAGAAATTTTAGATTTCATACAAACATAGACCAGATGATAAAATTATAGAAAAAAAATTGGGGGGTGCCGGTGTTAAATGTTCTCTTTTTACGCATCTCAAAAACAAAATGTATTTTGAAGACTTTTTCTTCTGAGGTTTTTTTATTCACAATATCATACATATTTTATTATACATATATAAAATAAGGGAGGGGGCTTGGGGAGGGGAATACATTTTTCCAGTTTTTTGTCATATATCATAACGAAATTCATTTTTAGTAATCCGCTAATGAGGTTTATTCTGTACGCATTCAAAATCAAACAAATTCAAAACAAATCGAAAACAGAATTCAAAGGATGGATAAGAATTTCACAAACCAATAACATTATTTCCAAGTATACGTTCCTATCCGTTTTACTCCTGTTTCTAATTAGGTACTAATTACCTACAATTTCCTCGTGGCGACTTGCAGGTCACCTTAATCCCTCAAAGAACAACATACCCTTTTTATTCAGAAGAAAAATAATACAAAACGCAATTTTTTATATGTTTTTCTTCTTTTTTAATTTCGTGTTCTTTAAAAATTATAACATTATACTCTCGTCTGAATATCCAAAAGTTTCCATTAAACAGGATAAATCTTCTTCATCAAAATCTTCACTTGTGCTGACTTGGGTGTTTCTTGATTCTTCTTCAGCATCAGTTTCCTCACTATCATTTTGGATACTAGAGTCTATAAAATTGAGAAATAATTTCAAAAAAAGTATAAAATGAAGAAGGAGTCATTTTTGTAATTACCTGCATAACTGATTTTCGAAAGATCTTCGAATACAACTTCTCTGACTGAAGTTGGTAATTGATCACCTTCAAACCATCGAAAGTCCAGTTTGTTGTCGTTTTCTTGCCATCCGCATTCCGAAGAAGACAGAAAGGTGTGGATTTGAACATATCGTCGTCGTTCTATGAAAACTCCCTAAGTCCATTTTTTGTGTTCTGAGATATTTGCATTTAGAGTTGGAAATTAATATTAAAAAATCCAAAAATTATGAGAATAGCACGTTCTTAGGCTTCAACTGTAAAATGGGTTTGGCGTAGCCATTGTCCAATGAAATTTTTTGCAAATAGTTTATTCGGAATGAATTAAATAAGAATTAAATCACAATTTTTTTTTAATGGACTTGGAGTTTTCATAGAACGACGACGATATGCGTTGCCATATCCTTGAGATGTAAGCACATCTCAAAATTTGCTGCCGAAGCTACGACTTGCTGGGTGGTAATATTGAGTCGTCGAAATTATTTGTTTTGATTTTAAATTGCTCCTCAATATCATTGCATTTGAAGGATATTGTAAAAATTGACATTCGGGCTTCATTCACGTCGCTAAGCTGTTTGTACCCGTACATACAGCAAACAAATTTCTCCAACGTTTGGAATACACCTGCTTCAACATCTGGATAATTTTGTAGTCTTGAGAAGGCTTCGATGAATTGAGGAGAGTTTTGCAAAATTGTGAATGCTCGGATAATTCAGTTACTTCAATGTTTTCACTTTAAAATATGGAAATTTGAACGTTAATAGAATTTTAGTATAGAGTAACTTGGGGTAATGTGGTATAGGCGGTTAATGTGGTATAGGCAGTTTTCTCAAAAACTAAGCATGTTTCTTCAACGGTTTTTACCTTAGCGGACGGTAATATAAATAAAACTAAGTACTCGTGTTCCATCAAATCAAAAATCTTCGTATATCTCAAGCAAATATTTGAAAAGGGTTATTGCGTGAAGTTGAGTTTTTTTTTGGGTCAAACAAAAAGTGTTTGTGTGCTCTCAAAAGTTGTGTTTCAAGCTAGTTTATAAATTCTTTACAAAACTTAATTAATCATCTACGAAAAACAACTGTTAGTTTTGTTCAAAGGTGTTTATTTTATATTTTATTATTTATTTTTGTAAAAATATACAGTTTCGGCTAATGTGGTATACTAGCCGTGGCTACTGTGGTAGTATACCACTTTACCCATCATAAAAGTTTATTTCTTTTTAAAATGTCTAAAAGGGTTGAAGTAAGAAAATGAGATTCAAAGGACATGGAATCATACTGTGAGGAATGAAAAAAATTTGAGATTTCACACACATTTAAAAAATCTACTGGGTAATGTTGTAAAGTATACCACAATAGACAGCATAGTGTACCACATTACCCTTTAACTTTCAAAAGTGACGATTTAGAGGTTATATCAATATTTTGTCTAAATCTTTGTTAGTTTTTGTTAGAATTCGACAAAAAGAAATCACTTGGTAGCTTATATGTTTTTGGTAAAATCTGCCAAATTTAGGAGCATTTGTTTCATAACTTTTTCTTTTAAGTCAAAAAAAACAAACATGTATACCACAATACCCTAACTTCCTCTAAACACTTTTCATTTAGATTCGAAACTATTGTTGTTGCACGAGATTGTGAAAATAGATAAATTATAATTTAGAAATTATTTAGGTACACTTACTTTGTGATCACAGATGTTGAAAGTCCCGATATATTAGATTCACTTCACTTATCACATTGTTTATATTTTTTCCTTACTGCATTAAACTTACTCAAACACTTTGAATGGTAACCTTCACATTTATCTAAACCTTTTTGAGTGAATAAAATAATTTTATCTTTTTTATTTCCACAAAAAACACGAACTGGTCGAGAATTAGCCATCGCACAAACTGATTACTGTTTACTGTCTTTATCTTTTTTTTTTTTTTATAATCTACCCGTGCTCAGGGGATTAGATTACCCTTTAAATGTTTCAACACAGCGCGGGCGTGAAGTTAAGAAGAGAAAGAAGGATAGGAAAGATGTGTGGCACGATGTTCTGAGACTGACGGTTGTTGTCTCAGATATTTTATCTCCAGGGATGGCGGCTGAACTAAAGCGGAGCCGTGTCTTATTTCAATGTCGCTTATAATTCACATTATTTTATTCGTGTTCATCCTTGCTAGTTTAACTCAATTACATGTTGTTAGTGTTATGCCTGAACAACATGTAATCAGTAAACCAGCAACCCATTGATGACAATTTTAGAAGGTTTTTAATGGAATTAAAACGACATAGACGACGGCAGGGATCGAACCTGTCCCACCCCTAATAAGAATTGTACTGAAAAGTTAAATATTTCGTGGTACTTCGTTAACTTCTTCTATGCATAATTAGAAACAGAATATGGTACAGGTAGGAACTTATACTTAAAAAAACGGTATGTTGTTCTTTGAGGGATTAAGGTGACCTGCAAGTCACGACGGGGAAATTTTAGGTAATTAGTACCTAATTAGAAACAGGATTAAAACGGATAGCAACTTATACTAGGAAAAAATGTTAGCTAGGTAGATATATTGGTTTGTGAATATTCTTATCCATCTTTTTAATTCTGTTTTCGATTTGTTTTGAATTTGTTTGATTTTGAATGTGTACAGAATAAACCTCATTAGCGGATTACTAAATTATTAATATTAATTTCGTTATGATATATGACAAAAAACTGGAAAAATGTATTCCCCTCCCCAAGCCCCCTTCCTTATTTTATATATGTATAATAAAATATGTATGAATTTGTGAATAAAAAAAACTCAGAAGAAAAAGTCTTCAAAATACATTTTGTTTTTGAGATGCGTAAAAAGGGAACATTTAACCCCGGCACCCCCCATTTTTTTCTATAATTTTATCATTTGGTCTATGTTTGTATGAAATCTAAAATTTCTTTATCAGATTCATCAAAATGCATGTAGTTTTTGAGATTTAAAAAAAAAAAACTTTCAAAAGAGTGTTTTTCCCCCCTTTTGCCCCTTTTTTAGGGTAAAAGATGACCTTTTAAAGCACGTGCTATTTTTCCCGTAATCTTTGTCTAATTATATATGAAATTCAATCAAAAAATATTGTTCTACAAGATTTTAAGGCCAGGAAAAAAATAATTAGGTTACAGTGCACTACGAGGGGGCCCAACTTCCCTTAACTGGCAGCGGTACTTTCCACCACCCCCCAGGTGTAAGCACAAGTTTTTTCATCGTTTTAAATGTTAAACTAACATATGTCACTGGTTTCATGAGTACGCATTTTAGACAAATTTTCGGTTTTTTTTGCAACTTCAAAAATTCACAGTAAATCAACCCACCACTACCCAGGTGGCAGCAGTCGATTTTCGTCGTCACCTACCTCAGAACTACAAGAAAAAAAATATTTCATGAGTACGCATCTTAGACATTGAAAAGTGTCGCCAGCTCCCGGACTATTATGGGTCACTGTAAACTTAGAAGACACTTGTGTATTTTTGGCCTGGTAATTAAGCTCCAGATTCTGTAATTCTCACGACGAAACGCCAGAACTCATACAAGGCGGATGCGAAGCGCTAACTCAACCAAGAAACAAGTATCTGGGTCGCTACCAAGAAGAAGAGAGTGATTTATCTTCTCTAAAGGTACTCTGAATAATCGAACTCATCAAAGGGATAAACTTGGAGGAAGAGCCGTAGGGTTAGCAACTCATCTAGCTCTGGATGGGAGCACAATAGATCTTTAGGTCGCAGTGAAAGCCCTTCACCCAATATTCATTACTTCAACTTGGAACATTTTGCGTTGGGACTTGGGTCTACACCCGTATAAAATCTAACTTATTCAGGAGCTCAAAGCTCATGGCCATAGATAACCCCATTGAGTTCGGGGCGTTTGGAAGTGATGGACCCAAGTTTTTGCCAAAAAATCAACTTTAGTAATTAGGCGGGCATTTTAAGATGAATGAATGAACGAGGTTCACCAGGTGACAATGCATTCTCAAAAAGTTACCGTTTGGTGTGGTGTGTGGCGGCGGCGTCATTTGTCCGTACTTTTTCCAAAACGACGTTATTCAGGACGTCACCGTCAATTTCGAGAGCTGCTGAACGATAATAACCAATTTTTATGGCTCCAATTGAACCATATGGACCTAGACGACATGTCGCACTTCCGCTCCGATGCAATAACGACGTAAGTGCAATTTTCCTAAATGTTGAAGAATCACGTTTAAAGTTTTCTTGTTTATCAAAATACCATACGTTTCAGCTTTTGTATTCAACAAAAAAGTGGCCTCTTTTGGGCAATAGCAAAGATACAATTACGTCGATTTGACCACTTATAAAACTTGACATTTAGGTAATTATGTCAATCTTAACTCAATTTCAGAAAAAATTGCAGTTACGTCGATATTGCACCGGAGGTGCGATGTGTTTCCAGCAGGACGGAGCTACGTGCCACAAGGGAGACACCATGATTGACATTCTGCATGATCGATTTAAGGATCACAGAGGTGACATGAATTGACATGATCCTTTACAACAGACCAATATCACTCCTTAGGAACTTAAGCAAGCTCTTGGAAGAGCTAGTACTAAGGACCTGACATGCAGTTTGGCTTTAGGAAGAAGCACCACCATAGCCCTAAACAGTCGTATTGTAACAATCGGATGCGTTCTTGATGTCGCGAAAGCATTCGATAGCGTCTGGTTAGACGCTCTTATACACAAACTACATCTGTTACATCTACCCCCGCCACTAATAAAAAGTCTCTTTTTATTTCTTTCTTCGAGGAACTTCTTTTAGCAATTCGGAAACTGCTCATCAACTATGAAGAACATCAAAGGCGGTGTCGCACAAGGTTCAAAACTTGGCCACTTGCTCTACAGCCTGATGACATCGGACCAATCCACCTCAACCGGCTGTGTAGACCTGCTGTATGCTGATGACTCGCTTAAGTATGCAACCTCAATATCACCACTAGTCGCTGTCTGGAAAGTAGAGGCTCATATCAACAGACTGTTCGATTTTTACAAGAAATGGTGCATCCAAAACAATACAGCGAAATCGGAGCTTGTCGGCTTCAGAAACTTGCATAAACTTAGTTTTGAAAAAAGAACGTCAAATACCTGGGTATCAAAATCAACATAAAGGCTCAACCCGCACTCAAAAAGTGTAGTGATGAGGAGAAGATCAGGCCCTAGCCAACAGACGAGAGTACTACTGCGGAAAGTTATCAGCTATTGTTTCCCAGTCTGGGTCAGGGTCTAAAAGACAGCGATGAAGGAACTCCAAGTCTTCGAGAGGAATATGCTAAGAATCTGCACCGGACTTCACTGCTAGCAAAACATTACAGGAACAAGGATCTCTACAGAGAAGCAAAGATAATACCGCTGGACAAATATCTACTAAATTCAAAAAAGGAGCTAGTGCAGAACACCATCAATCACCCTTATCAGCTAATGAGAAGGATGGCCAACGGGCAGCGACATCCCGAAGCGAGGTACCTCAGTATAATGGAAAACCTGTACTACACTTTTATCACGGTCAAAGACGAAGCAGCCGTTTCCTTCTACACTGACACAGGGTTAGCCTACCCCCGCCGGGGCTATATTCCATCCCATTTTACCAAACCAAATATAAACCCCCACTGGATAACCGAGACGGAACACCCCGAGAATCCTCACTCCTAACTCTATGATATTCAACTGACTCCAATGAATTCTCTAAACTTTTCTGAAAACACTTAACACAAATCAATTGATTAAAAACACATTCATACGTGGGTACCAGAAAAACACAACCATTACAAATTCAACTCCAACATGACACCATAGTTCTAGCTCAACACCAAAAGTTCTGTCGACTCTCATTTAATGCCTGACGATGTGCAAGGGTAAACTTTTGAAATTGAAAAATTCAATTCAAATATTTAACCCTCGTAATGCTGAACAAACAGAACAAAAATAACGATAACTCCATATTCCATTTCATTTGCTTTCTCTGATCTTAATCATTGAATTTGACCCTCGATTGTTTGTAGAGTTTCCACTACATCGAAACTCTTCTGTTCAGACAGAGTAGTCCTTCAGAAGGAAACAAAAAATGAATGATTCATCAAATTCCCACTCTATTTCAGTTCAACATTTGATATAACAGTAGGCATACTCCTTGAGACCGGACGGGAGGATAAATTACATTCAACTGAGAGAATAAAGAATTTCTGGTATTTCACTGGAAATTGTATGTTTGTCGGAAATGAAATGAAATTCTGACCAAATCCTTGCTGCATTGCTGAGTGTCACGTTCGTCGTTCCCATTGTACGAAGGACAAGGAAATTTCTTGGCTTAGGCATTCCACCCACCTTGACACTTTTGTTATTGAGAAAAAAAAATAGAAATAGAAATGAAACATCACACATGTAGAACTTATCTCGCCTCGAAGAAGGGGAACTTCCACCATCATCGGTCTTTGTCAGCACATGTTCCAAGTAATATGGTGGGCGCGTGATTCTATGCCAAAACTAAATCGTGCCTTCCTGTTGCAATAATATTCTATACCTACTCTATAACTCCGCCACCACCTTCTTCTTCCCCTTTTACTTCTGCGTCAGGGAGTCAACATACTCCTTGTACTAATCTACATGGAACAATGTAAAACACACTCGACAAATATTAAGCAAACGATCCATATGCGCCGGCGTTAATGAGTTCTTCCACTATGGAAACCACTTCACTCGCCACTCGCCTTCACTACTTCACCGGGTCCGCTCCATGATTGATCTAGTCAGTGTCGCTGGAATACAAATTAATCATTCATTCATCCATTTGTGGTGTCCATTCACCAAGAACAACAAAAACAATACGACAAAGAACACACCACTTCTGCTGCTGCCGCCGTTGGTTGTTCGGAGACAGTAGTGGTTCGAGCAATTAAATCAAGAAAATGCACGCATTACCAAATTAGGAAGACAACGTAAACGGACCAACACCGTGCGTAACCAGACCGTGACTCATGTCTCCAAGCTGTATTTACAAAGCGAATTTTAAAATTCAATCCAGCACCTCTTTCGGCCCTCCCTCCGCAGTGTCATCACACCATCAGTGATGAGATTTCTTCTAGGGAGGTATAGAATCCAAATCTGAATGTGGATCCTTGCTTTCTTCTTCTTGTTGTTCTTCTTCTGTTTTTGTCTCACAACAGTGCCCTGCTCCGAACAAAAGAGGCGACGCGGCGGCATTTTTGCTCATTGTGAGTCAATAAGACAAAATCGTCTGACAATAAAAATTCCAATCACAAATGTTTTTAATTGCATTGCGATTGGGATTTGTCGCTTGAGTGAGTTCCTTCCTCCTTTGTCAGTCTGTTGCGAAAATCCCAGATCGGTCTGTCTGTTCCGAGGAAACACAAAGGATATATCGTAAGATTATGGAAATGAGATGTTAATTCTGAGACAGTTCCTCTGTCTTGGCTTTGATGGGGCTCTGTTAATTTGGCAGAAAAAAGTTTACCCTTTTTAGCATAAGTCTTTGTCCAAGGGAATTATTCTTGTCTTAAGTGAAACAAATGGCATGGCATATTTGATATTTCTGATAACTCAGCACGAATAAGAGCATAGGGCCATAAAGTTTTTTGAAAACCACATCTAATGGTAATCACAGTTAAACTAAACCAAATAACAATGGGGGTAGCATGCATAATAATTTGTAGCGACTTTAAATTTGCATTTTACTTTTTTTACTATTCCACAAAGAACTTCCATCCCTATGGATAATCATTGGATTGTCAAACCTTATGGCCACGGCAATATTAGAGTTGGTTCCAATAGAGATTTTTTTGGCTCCCACTAACTATTGCACCCTAAAATGGGCATCAGGAAACATTTTAAGGTTATCATGTCGATTAAAAAATTCGCAGAATTTTACTCCCGGTGAGTTAACTCGATCCGTTGACCTTTCGCATCCGCTGTTAAACTGAATTATGAAATTCGGCGGATGAACTACATTGTCGATTCGATTCCTAAAATTACCTTATCATTTATGAACTTTCTTATCGACCCTGTCAGTTACAGACATTTAGTCAGCGGCTTAAACTTTGATAATAGCATCGCTACTATTATTATTATCGATCAGTGAAATCGAGCATAGTTGTGCGTGATTACTACTTGGATGGGGGACCGTTCAATACCAACAGGTGTGCATTCTTTTTTTTTTAGATTTCTGGATATGCCCGGTTGCGTCTTCATTTCTCTAAATTGTTTCCGATTAGTTGTCCGTTTTCTACTAAAATTTGTTAAACAAACACTTAAACATTCATTATGATAACCTTTTGACTTACATTTTGGTGCTTTCCATTGTTTTTTTTTTGTTTTTTTTTGTTGTTTAATTAGAGATTCACTTCAGATTTGTCTCGAAATTGGCACGAATGCAAAATAAAAAAATTGTATGGAGTGCGAATGGATTGCGGATTTAGTAATACCAGATAAGTTGAACAGAATGTCGGTGGTGCAGGGATTGTTACCGACATTCGTTCAACTTTTTTTCGTCGGATTCAGTAATAGCAAAAGTTTGGAAATTAATTGAAACTGTCACTTAAGCTTATTCGCCGAATTGTGTAATAAGGGTGTAGGGGAGAGTGGGGCACATTTGAACACGGGGCACATTTGAACAATGCTTATAAAATTTTACTCTTTTTTAAAAGTAATTTAAAATTTTAACCTGTCAATACCATATCCATAAACGTCATTGAATATTTCAGTTGTCTCTCGGACTTAGAGGTGAAGGGTACTTTTGCTAGTGGATGTGTTTTGTTTTCGTTTTTTATTTGTAAGAGTTTAAACAAAAATTACTGCGCGATTTTAAAACAGGAACACATTTTTTTGGAGGAAAAATAAATTTTAAACCTAATTGCGGTAAGTTTCTTACCATCACTTTTGAACATGTTCAAAACTGCCATGATTAGTTTTTTTAACATATTTAAGACATTTAAGAGAAAATTTAATCAGCTTCAAGCAATTGAATCGGTCATTTCAAAAACCTCATAAGTCATTCAATTAGAATTTTTCAGAAATCAATAAAAACTGTTTCATGCTTAAACAAATGAGTTTTAAATCACTTTTTTATGCTTAACTAAGTATTTTTGTGGTAAGAAAATTAGAAAGCGAAAAAAATTCACAGTTTATTAATAAAAATAATGGAAAAAACCTAAAAAACTGTTCTTGACTTAAGTTGTTTTAGCAAGGACTGGAGTAAGTGGTATATATTTTAACCAAAAAAATGGTAGTAATTATATTTTTTATTGCTTTTTATTGAAAATTACACTTAAGAATAACTTTTTGTCATGTTTTAATATCTTTAAGATACATAGATTGATTATCTTCAACATTTTCTTATTGATGGGCACTTTTAAAACATAAGCCTTTGCTGATAAAAGTGAAACCGAAGTTGCAACTTTATTTATTACTAATAATAAATGTTTAATCAATCCATCAATATATACCTATGATAGTACCTTTTCTATGTGAAGCATACTTAAAGCTCATAATTATATGTCGAAGGTGGTTTTTTCTGTTTTTGTGGGATTTTTTTCTATGAGATTCAGTGTTGACAAACATGTTTTTTTGTACAAATTTGGCCACAATTTCATGAATTCCAAAACATCTTCAGTTTTTAGCTCTATGACTATATTTTCTAAATTTCGAATGAGATGGACGTGAATTTGACAGACGTGACGGATGAATATGAAAAGCTAAGATAGACAATGAAGTGCAAATCATCAGATCATTCAGTTTCAGAGATCATTCACAAAAATGAGAAAGAGAGTCTGGACTAAACGGAGACCTTGGGGTCCCCAGCATTTATTTTGTGAAGATCCGATTTGAAACCTTCCAAAAAATAGTATTTAACAATCCAGTAGAAAATTTCTAATCCAACGAATAAGGGCTTCATTGATACCAAACTCAAAATTTTCGATATAATAGCTTGATGCCAAAATTCATCAAATGCCTTAAAAATATCAAGCTCAATGATCTTACTTCGACATATGATTCTACTCTTCTGCAACTTGATATCAACAGTTCCTCGGTTTTTCAAATCTCTTAGATAAATTAGTTTATGTCTTGTCTTTCAATTTTATAATTTGTTATAACATTTCATTAAGGTATTACACGTTCTCTTCTTTTTCGGCGCACCATCACTCTCTGTTTGACTTGAAGACATTTTTAAAGCTAAAATTACTTTTCGGAGAAAATAGTTGTATGAAAAACGCAAATTTGACATTGATGACTGTTGTTATCAAATTGAAGATATGAATATTGTTGAACCAATCAGAGCAAAGCAAATTTAAAATATCAAACTACTCCCGCCATTTTCGTAGTGCATGCAAAAACCTCTTAAGTCACTGACTTATGTTGTTTATGCAATGAACGTCTTTCCTACGGTATTATTTGAAGAGGAAGGAATGTACAGACTTACGTGGTTCTTACCCAGAATATGCATCTCCCTTTAAGGAACCATTTTCAGCAAAAAAAGCATTTTGGAAAAAAATGTGACTTAAGAGGTTTTTGAAATGACCGCTTCAATTAATCAAGCAATTTGTTATCTGTTCTATAGGGCAAGTATTGGTTTCAGGAAAAAAATGTTTTTGTCATATCGACCATCAGTCTCTGCGTCTATACGTTCTCTGTCTCATTTTTGAGCTATTGAATACTGAAAATAAGGCTTAGTTAAAGCTTTCTAGGTCGAAAAAATCTTTAAATTTTTATAGCTTTAACAATAATATTCTAGTTTAAGCTATTTTTATTCACATAAATTGAAGCTTAGGCTTGGAAAACAAGTTAAAATTAATTTTAAAATAGTTATTAGTAGAAAACATCTTTAACTAGCTAGCTTAAGCTTATTCTTATTCACTAAAATTCCAGCTTTTACTTAAAAATCCAAGTTTTAGATTTAGTTTTTTTTTTTATTATTAATCCTTGTGGATTTTTGTTTTTTTTTACAAATACATGAATATGATATAACAAAAGTATTAATTTTGAGTTTTATTGATAAGTTCTTGTTAAAAAATGAATATAAAAATAATATTTAAAAGTTCTTTTATTCAGTAAAAAAAAATTATATCACTGTTCAAAAGTGCCCCTTCCAAGATCAAAACTACCCCATACATGGGGCACTTTTGAACATAAGAACCTGTATTGATTGGAGATAAAAAATCAATATAAATATTTCGTTAAATGGACCAAATATTTTTCTAAATTGAACGTCAATACCACTGTTCCATGTGAGTAAAATATCAGGCCAATTGCTCGAATATTTTAGGTTTTATCAGTCTGGAAAGCGAAAAGTGTTCAAATGTGCCCCACTCTCCCCTATTTTCTGAGACTCTAAATACATCTAGGTATTTTAGGCTTCCCCACTTTGCTAGTGTTTTTCAAGCTGAATTACTGACTATCAGGGAAGCATGCAAGGTACTCAAACAAGATCCAAACTAGAACCTAAATACGGCTAATATTACAGAAAATCATGTGGCTATAAAAGCCATTAATTCGACACTTATCAACCTCCACATTGGTTTAGCAATGCCGGAATTAACATGCGATCAAGAACATTAAGCTCGGTGCCACTCCCATCTTAGTGGCATTGATGAGAATGAACGGGCAGAGAGCTGGCCAGGCAAGAATATGCCCTGGACATTTTTTGACGACATTGACAGACTTTCGGAAATGAAAATCAAAGACTTGATCTCTTTTTTTAAAGCGACGAAATGGCTCTAAGACGAACTTCCGTTACTACTGTGACGTGTCCATCATTTGATTACTTATAGATCCTGACCTAGCGCACTGAGTTTTTTGACAGAAGTTTACGGTGTGGGGGAGGATGATCACTCAATCGGATTGGCTGCTGTTTCAGCACCAGTCAACAAGCTGGCTAGCTTGGCACAGTGTAGATAGGTTAGGTTAGGTTAGGTTAGGAGGGGCGTGCACAGCACAGAGGCTGTTGCGTACACGGGGGCCTATTGCTCCATTGTGATTCCCTATTAAGAAAAGCAGAGATGCTCCTAAACTAATGTCTTATATAGACTGGTTCATTTGCGAACCAGCCTGTGCTTACCATAAATTTTCTCATATTTGCCATTGAGACCTGCGTTAGATCGTCCAGTTCTCCAACAAACCTGTTTCCAAAGTAACGGAGACGATTTGTTTGTAGGTTCGGACAGACGCAGAGCAGATGTTTAATGGTTTCAATCTCCTCGGCATCCTGACAGCTCCTACAGAAATCGGGTGCAAATGCACCTATTCTAATGGCCATTGTGCCAATGGCGCAATGGCCCGTTAGTACACCTATCAGGATGGTATCGGATGAGTATGGTGGTCCGGTTGTGTGAGTGGTCCAATTTCCGGGTGATTGTGTAAAATAAAACACAATAAGAGACATCAAAACGTACTAGATTCTCTTATATTTTTGAACTTAATTCAAACTGGATGACTCCGTGGGAATGTCAACAATTTCCCATGTCAATTTCATCAGGTTCAAACGAGTTATGGTATCAAGATGGGGCACTTCAGCAATAATTGGACTACAGGGCTAGATTACCAGTGAGCACCGTTTCTACCTACCTAGAAAGTTCATTTACCAGATGTAGGCTAGTTAGTGTTTTTTATTATGAAGAAAAAAATTTAAGTAGGATTGAGAGACCCTATCTACAAAAAGATCAGATTATTTTCAAAATATCTCACGGAATATTTGGAGGGGAACATGCGTGGATAAACATTAACTATATTATCACTTCGCCTGGTGTAAAATAAAATTATGGGTCCCTTAAAGCTTTTCCCAGGCGAAAAGTTTAGACTTTTCGGGTCTGTATTTAGTGTCATTTTGGGGTTAGTGTTCCCGGGCGGTGGGCAGGTAGGTAGTGTGGGTAAGTAGGTAGGCAGGAAACCGCGATTACGGACATTCTATCCCCATGATCCATTAAACATTGAAGTGCGCCGTTCTTTTACCATAGTTGAAGCTGTTGATGGAATTGATATTGGAAATTGTGTGCATGTATCTTCACGAAGTCCTCCAATTTTGATTGAGTTCAAAACAAGATGTAATAGGTTTTGATGTGTGTTATTGTTGTGATATGACTTGTGTTTGCTTTAGCACAATCCTCAGGAGTCTGATCAATCCCTCAACCGAACTACTAGCCGCATTCGAAACTATCACACTTTGTCAAACTAGGCAGCTTGTTTGATTGATCATTCGGATACTGTGCACCATAAACCTCCGTCAAAGTCTGAAGTTCGCTAGGTTCTGATCTTACGAATCCTGCGGAGGACACGGTACAGTAGTAACCGAAGTTCGTCTTAGAGCCATTTCGTCGCGTTGGGAAAAGAAATCAAGTCATCGATCTTCATTTCTTAAAGTTTCGTCAATGTCGTCAAAAAATGATCTTCCGAATACTTGTGATGTAATTTTGGCCAGAGCAGGGCATTTGGACAGGGCTGTTTACTTTTCCCGCTGATCGCTACAGCTAGGACAGTGAGTATTGTGAGGAATGCCTAGCTTAATTGCATGCTCTCCTCCTCCGGAACCCAGGCTAGCAAGTTCCGGCAATGCTGTGGCCATAACTTTTGGCAATTCAAGTGTTCGACTCCTTTACTCTTAATGCACTGCAAGATACTAGATACTTACACCCATATTAATAAATATAGTTTAGTGAAGGTTTATCGTTAAGCCCTGGACTAAGTGCGAAATTTCATTAATAAAACAAATTTTCTGTTAAGTGACGTTTACTAAGTATGATAAAGTTAAACCACCGAAGTAGGTGGTTTAGCGAAGGAATAAGAAATAGAAATGTCAAATTCGTTTTTTTTAATCAAAAAATTAAACAAAAGTGAGAAGTTTCTAAATTAATTTTGAAAAGAAATAGTAATAATAAAAATGGCATAAAGTTTTAACGATTTCTTGAACCATTTGGATTTGCTGGATAATCCTAATTCTTTTATAAGAAGATCAAAAATCTATAAACCGCGATATGATCCGATTAAAGAGCTAAGCGAAGAGGAATTCCGAAAGAAATATAGGTTTTCCAAAAAAAAACATGGAAAGCTTATAGCTATCGTTGAAGCAGACCTAAATGCAGACAAAAGAGGTGGACATATTCCTGTGGATTTACAAGTAATGGCTTCTATTAGATACTGGGGTCGTAATGAGGTATAATGATTGACTCGATGTATATAAACATAATCTTAAATAACATTACTCATTTAAAAAAGGTTCAAGACGATTGTGCTGATATCCACGGCTTTAGTCAGCCTACTCCTTTTTCTTTTTTTGGTAATATTGTTCATGATGGATTTTTTGATAGAATTTATAAAAAAAAACAAGCAACAGCAACAAGCAATAGCCACAATCAGACACAACAAAAGCAATTGACAATCAATTTAGGTAGCCACAGAATATAAAAAAGAGATTGCTTACTTTTGTAGAAGATTTTCTTAAAAGGATTTTTGATAAACGTCATTTTACTATTCCGGGAACATTTTGTTTTTATTAATGTAAATATTTAATCCAGGACTAAACTCCTATTCAATGGTTTAGTAAGACAGTGGACTATAGAAGGAATAAGCGTTTTTTATTAATATGGGTGTTAGTGTGTAAATCAAGTGGTAAAAGGTGCAGAAAAACGCGTAAGACATCAGTTGGGAAAGATCTTAGAGCAACTGTGGTGCCAAAGCTTGTAGTTCTCTGTACCTTCACATCGGTCACACTGCGGCTGTGCATGTCTACAAAATCATCTTAGATTGAAGACTCTTTTTTTACCAAAGGTTTTACTACATGCGAAGAAAACTATGCAGGCCTTCTTAAACCTTTCTTCAATATTCAGTTTTCAGTTCAACATAGGGTCTTAAATAATACTAAGATATTTTGCACTGGAAGAGAGCAAGAGTGTTTGACCGTTGAGTCGGAGTAGAGAAGTAGAGTATTAGATTGGTAGTAAATAGTATCAGGTCAGTTTTGCTTTGATTAACACCTAGTCCACAAGTCTTGTCCCAGTTACTAACTTTTCTTAAAGTCATTTCTGTGATATCACTCAACACAGGGATGAACTTTCCTGAAACTAGTCATCTGCATACGCAACCGCCTTTACATCACATATTTCAAACTTTAAGAGAATTTTATTAATGAGTAAAAGCCATAGAAGAGAAATAGAACTCCGACCTGAGGTGCTCCTTTACTAACGTGCTTGGTCTAACCTTACGTACCTAGAATCTATAACTAACTATGTACCTAGAATCCTTCTGTCGCTAAGCATGGATATAATCCACTGTCTGATGTAGTCTTCTACACCAGACTAGATGAATGATCCATAAATGAACTTGATAAGAACGCTGTTGAAAGCCCCTTCTACATCGAAGAAGGTAGCGAGAGTATGTTCTTTAAAGTTAATAGTTTTCTCAATTGTATACGAACTACCTCATGAAGTGCCGTTTCTGTGGACTTAAGGGTAATTCCGATATGCATGTTGAGTATTTTGAACCTTCTATAATCTGAATTTGAATAATCTAAATGTATTTATAAATCGAAATGTAATCATATTGTAATAAATTGCCACCAGAATTTCAAGTACATACTGGAACTTGCTTTCTGTGCACAAGTAAATGAACATTGTCAAAATAAACTGATGGAATGTAAATAAATAACATTGTAGTAGATTTCTAGTTGCGAAGTCATCTCAGTATGTTCGATTGAAAATGACTATTAACTTCCTTTATAGTTTGTTTTATTTGATAAAAGCGAAGTGTCTGAACACACCCAAGCAACACAATTGCCTCTTACAGATATCTTGAAAAGTTATTTTCCAAGTGTTTTCAACTCTTTGAACAATCTTAAAGAGGTCTATAATACCCAAAAAGGCCTAAAGGGGAGGAGTCTATTATATTGAACAAAGAGTTCTTAGTAAAGTATTTGTAAGACTTCATAAAGATCATTTTTGATTATTCTATAAAGACACTTTCAAGTGGTTTTCAAGATGTTTATATTTTTGAGTAGAAAGATTGAACTGCGAAGAAAAAAAATGTATAAAAAATGTCTTTCTCTTTCACGCAAATACAAATTTATTGCAATTCAAACAAAATGGATTGACTAATATAAATACACAAACATGGCGAATTCTTTCCTTCAATAATTTATTACTGGATTTACGATATTCATTGTATACCCTTTTTATGATTGTGTGTTTTGATTTGCGAAAGAAGATTTAATTTGAAACCGCATACTCTACCCTACTTGAAATTAACGCGCCTTCAAATAGAATAGTATTTACAAAGAAATATTCAGAAAAATAATGTTATAATAATAAAATGCCCTCAGAATAAAAAAAAGAAATGACGTTTATGTATGCAATAGATATGGCCGATTCATGTATGTGTATGTATCGAAGGTATTCCTACCTACAGGGTGCTTCATTTTATGAAAGGTCTTTTTTTGTTCGATCTGAATAATTTTAAAATGTAAAATAATTTCAGCAAATAAATACAACTCAAAAGATTTACAAACTGAGCGACATATTAGCACTTACGTCTTTAGAATTTTGTATGAAATGAAATTAAATCAACTTTTTTATTGTATATGGTGATGCTAAGATCTCCTTTATACTACAAAACACGAAGAAACATAATAATTGTTTGAAGAATGATTCCGGATTTTTATTGCATTTTTTTCCAAAATTTAAATGTAAGTTGACAGGTTTTTTACATCTTACAGAGAAAAGATACAAAAAGACATACTACATATATGAAAATAAGTGAAAATATATGTCATTCCTTAATTTTTATTTCACAGTGTTAAAATCCCTGGATTAAAAATCTGTTAGAAAGATATGCTAACTTGACATTTTACTGTTGCGTCAACATTCTATCAAGATACAAAATATTGAGTTCAACTGTCAACCGACTAAAGAATCACTGAAAATTCAGAAAATTTGATATTATACATAATCAAAATAATACCCATTATCAATTTTATTTGAATTTGAATTTTATTTCAACATTTCTTTTATATTCTGCCAAAGTTCTTCAAATAACAACATTTCCTTGTTTCATTTACTGACATCCGTAGAAACTGATGACTTCGTATAGTAAGCGATAAAACATAAAAATCTAGTAAATAATAATTTTATCTTCAATGTACGTTTAACAATGTCACCCTTTACAAAATATATGTATTTTATACAGATACGCCACCCATTTGTTAAGAACTCTTTAAAATATCTTAAACACTTCACAATAAGATATCGAAACTGAAATTCAAAGCAAAGAGTGAAAAAAGTGTAAACAAAGAGTAAATGAAGAATATAGCTGCCTACAATCAGTCAAATTCCAATAAAAAAAGAGCAAACAAAGTGTAAGCAAAGAGTAAAAGAAAAAGATAACAAATTCACAACAATTAGGCTAGGCGCGCACATTCAATTTTTAGTTTTGAAACTGTTTGTTACGAGCAACTAAAAAGTTTGTGTTTTGACACAAACTAAACGATTGCCTAAAATGAGTTCGCTATTTTGTGTAACATATAATTATACGCACCTGCGCGAACATCCAACCAAATATTTCATCTGTTTTCTATAAGCAACCAAACAGTTGTGCAGTTTTGCTTATTTTTTGTTAAACATAATCATATGCAATGGCGCGCACATTCAACTAAATAGTTGAGTTGTTTTCTTTAAACAGAAGAGAGAAAAAAAGATTTTCGCTTGGTTTCACAATTCACAATTGTTAGGCGAAACAAAACATTCTTTTTTAACCAAAGAGGAAAGTAGTTAGTAATTCTTGATGTTAAGCTTTCATAAATACGTTTTAGTGAAAACTTCCACAGAATATCTTCAAGATGTATTCGAAAGATTAAAATGAAAACCTCTTTCAGCATTTTAAAACTACTCCTTTTAAAGAGGTTTTATAGAGGGTACACGCAGAGAGTCAATATGGTGACATTTGTCATGATTACCTCTAAGATGTTTTAAAGAGCATTTAATTATACTATAACAAAAAGAACATTTTAAAGAGCAAATTAGGAGGTCATAAAGTGAAATGGTATTAAGAAGGTTGAACTAACAGCTTGTAAAGAGCTGATACATTTATTGAAGTACTCTCCAAGAGTTTATGTGTTGCTTGGGACACCCTGTACAAAATTACAACTTTTTTCAATTTCAATTTCAATTTATTTTGCATTCATTTCACTTAAATCTAATTAACAAATATATAATTAAATGATGGAAAAAGAATATGTATATTAAACCTTAAAACCAAAAGCTGGAAAAGCTCAAAAAATGTCAACTAGATTTTTAATTAAATAGCAATAAACATTATTTTTTAATGTTTATTGCTTTAATATGAGCCATTTAAAGTTTAATGTATGTTCCATTTGACACTTTCAATTTTGCCAAACGAAATTCAAAAAAAAAAAATTGATGTAACGAGATGTGTTAAATAGGTTTTAAATGACTTATAAATGTCGAACAAAACAACATATTATACGACATTAAATACAACAAAATGACCATAAATAAAACAACTTAATCAGATTTTGATTTTAGGGGAAATTTATTTGACATTTAATATTAATGTCATCTCATAAAATTATACACATAACTAAACTACTCGCAAGTATACACATATGTAATCTAAAAAAAAAATAAAGTATAACAATAAATTAACTCCTTTAATTCGCAGCAACCCTCTAAGTCGTCTAAGCAAAATGATTTCCTAAACTAGAAAAAGATTTACTGCCGGCCGAAATAGGCCCGACATCTATATTTCACTATTATGCTTAGGAGCACACGATTCTGATGACAGACCACCAAATGAGAGTTTCAAGTTTCTCTTCCTCTTTCAGTCTAAATACACGAGAACAAAAACTCTATTACTAACTCATTTGATTTCATCGTCCATATTAACACAGCCATTTTCATTTATTTTGTATATTAAATTATTGAATGATGAACTCATTTATATGACGTTTGATCTGTCAAACTATATTTTCCTAATGTAGGATTGAATGTTTGACAAATTTTAGGAAGGAGTAACATAAAGTCATAAAAATGTTGACTTGCCATAATTCATAAATATAAATTGCGTATGTCATGAAGGTGCTATAAATTTAGCAAGTTTATGAGTCCAGAGCTGTCAAAAAAGTTGTTTTAGGATTTAGGCAAACAAAAAATGATGACGGAATCAATTAATCTACATTCATGGCTGTGGGACATCACACATGTGCGTCTGTATGTAGTTGTTTAGAAGGAATACCATTTATGGTTGAACACTACAACTATATCAGAACTAACCTAAATGTTATTTTGTTTGTCAAGACCACGATGATTTTCTGTTCATCCGTAGCTGAAGTAGCTTTTTTTTCTTCCCTCTTTGCTTGGAAAATGTGCCCACAATGACTTTCTGAGGGAAAGGAAGGAAGCTCCATGGTGGACATTTGGGTCGAAGGCAAACTATTGTAAGTCTTCTAGGTGAATCGCTGATGTTTGACATAATTTATTAAACAAATCGCAGATCCGAAGGTAGGTCATGAATAGCTTTTTAGCGTGTGAAAAACATCATGGGTGGTCTAGAGCGTATAGTAATTTATTTGAATAACACTTCACTTCAGAAGATTGGATAGGTTGATTGGTGTTCGACCTGGTTTCATTGTTGGTTGGTTTGTAATTACTTTTTAACTTGCAAAGTGGACCTTGTAATGTAATATAATTGAACATGAAGGATAATTTTCTGACAAAAATCTAAATCAGAACTGCCAATGTTTGTCAACCATTAAAATTTCAGACCTTCTTTAATTTAATTAAGTTCTATGTAAATAGGGTCTCAATTGGCGCAGTTTAAATTGAGGAATCGTTTTAAACTCTTACAATTACTATAACCTAAAACAAAAATTTGGGTTTGTGTCTGATGTATGGACTAAGTGCAGAAATGATAGTATTCGGCGTTAGTTAGTTTGAAAAAAAATTGAAAAATTCAAAGGGAGATACGGTACTCGTGCCACTATGATCTTTTGTTCATTTATCATTTCAATTTTTGATTTTTTCTTTAAACTTCAAGTGGATAAAACCTTTAATCTCTCATTTCTTGGCGTATTTTTCATATAAAGCTTAAAGTTTGGCAAAAAAGACACGAAAACTAAATCTTATAATTTATAATTTTGAAAGGTAGTTTGCTTTTGAAAAAAAAAAGTTTTTTACTTTAAATACTACTAATGTACCTCTTATTTTTTTAAAGTTATTTGCAGAATATATACATTATTAGCCATACGAGCCCAAACTCAAAATAGTTGGTCTACCGAGGATAGAATGCAAATATGTGTTCATTCTTAACCCATTTCGAAACAAAAACAATTTTTTGATATACATATAAAGTCCTATTCATTTTAAATAAGAAAAGTGGACAAAAAAAGAAAGTGGCTTAATAAAATATTGATATGGAGTCTCTTTACAAAACTAAATAACGATTTATACACATTTCTTAGATGCAAAATAGTTGGTCTATGATTCTTTATGTTGATTTTACCACATTGTTAAGCGACCTTTGGCCTTAATCACTGCTTCTATAATGCACCTTGGCATAGTGTCAACTAATTGTTGACACTCTTCGGCACCAAAAGATTCCCAATTATTTGTAATTTTGGATCTTAAATCTTGAAGAGTCCGACGCGGTTCCTTTCGCAATTTTTGCTTCATCGTGTTCCAAACAGTTTCGATTGGTGAAAGATTAGGGCTGCTGGAAGTCCATTCCAATAAAGAATTGCTTCAGCAGTTAACCATATCTACCATTGTTGACCTAGCCGTATGACAAGAAGCACCATTCTGTTGGAAAATATACTCCGCATTGCTATATTGAAGAAGTAGTATTGACGGAGGCAGCTCCGGTTCCAAAATGTTGCGGTACTTGACAGCATTAGCTATCCCAATTACAAAATGCAAATTACTCATACCACATCCCGACATGCACCTCCATACCATTAGAGATACTGGGAGCTTTACGGTTTGTTTAAGGCAGTCCTTGTGAGTTGTGAAAGGCTTCTTTAGCATTTTTTATCACTGGTCCTCGTTCATCACCAACAAAAACTTCCAATCTGTACTGATCACTCCAATTAACGGACCGCCATTGACTAAAAGTCCAAATTTTTAAGTTGCTTGGCCCACTCAATGCGCCTTTTCTTTTGCTTAGGTGTCAGTAGTGATATTTCTTTTGCCTGCGTTTTTAATGATTTAAGTTGTCGTAATTTATGCAAAACTTAAATATTTTAAAATAAACCTTATAAAATTTGTATCCAATTTTTTTCATCATCTGCTTACAACTGTCCACCGAAACACTTTTTTGAATTTGTTCTCTCCACTGAACCGTTATTGAAGCAGATAAATATCGTCGATTTTCTTTAAAAATTTGGCAATCGCGAAGTTTTGCTGTTAGTGGATGTCCCGTTCTGTTGCATATATCCACATTTCCAGAATTTTTAAACTTTGTTATTATGTTCTGCACTGACGAGGGCGGTAAATTTAAATTTTCAGGGATTTCGTGGCTAGACAATCCTGTTTCAAACGCTTTAATCATTGATTCCCTTAGGTCTCCTGATAATGCAACGCCCCGCGCCAGGATTAACATGAAACTCTCGCTAGCTTGTATAAAATCATACAATAATCATTAATAAAACCAGTGCTTGTCATTTTTTTAATAACGGTTAACTGAAACTATATTTAAATAGTCTTAGATCAACTATTTTGCACCCAAAAAAGAGTAGACCAACTTTTATGCTCTTATCTTTGTCTGAGATGAAAGGAATATTGTTGCTATTTGCTCTCTCAAATTTTGTTTTGTTAGGTCTAATTTACTCTCAGTAAAACTACTTTATTATTGACAACATTTTTTAAATGAACAAAAGCTGACTGCCACTAAATTTAGGATATATGAAGAATTAATATGTTATTAAATGAATAGACCAACTATTTTGAGTTTGGGTCGTATAACCGGACTTTACCCCAAGAAACTTTGCGGCGGTGCTAGAGAGATGCAAATGCTACTACTATCACCTACCATTTTTAGAGCTCTTTTTTGTATTCTATCCAGGAGGCTCAAGCGGGTTATTGGAGCAACTGCTTATATATGGGAATCGTACTCGCAATTTGGACGAAAATGGGCCTTATAGATTGCAGCAAGATCAGAAGTGCCGCTCATGAATAGCGACATGTGTTTTTCAGTCTTTGATGACAGAAGAAAGCCTTTAGTTTTTGAAGTAATAAGTTCTACGAGGTCAGAATTTAATGAGTTTTTCATATGCTGTTATCCACACCTAAAGGACAAAGGCGTGACCTGGACATTAATCTGAGAAAATAATTTATCAGAATAGTAGTTTCAGACAAGAAATTATTGATGAATATGTGAAAGAAAGTCGGAGACAAAACGGAACCTTGTGACACACCAGCATTTATTTTATGAATAACACACTTAAAACCGTTTAACACAACTTATATTGATCGGTTCGAAAGATAGTTTCTAATTCAATGAAGAAGAGATTGATCAATACCAAATGCGATCATTTGGGCTTGACGCCAAACTCTATCAAATGCTTTTGAAATATCAAGTGCAATAATCTTACTTTTTTCCAAAACGATGTAAACATTTGTGCGACTGTTTGGTGAGGTATGCCATCAGATAACCAGTGTACCTATTGATACGAAAGCAATAATTTCGGTCATTGAGAATTTTTCGTTCTTCAAGACATTTATTGAACTGATAATAATTTATCAACGTTTCCATGATTTTGGAAAGAAGGTATGTAAGTACAATTGGACGATAGTTAAAGGAGGGCGATGATTCCCCTTTATTTTTTTTGGACAAGCTGAACAAATGCAGTTTTCCTCTTGCGACTGTACGAGTGTGAAAGAAGACTTTAAAATCGTTTACGCTCTCAAGTACAGAAGACTCATGACACTTTCTGGCAGATTTGAATTATCATCAAACTGTGCTGCTTTTTCTTGTTTGTTGGAACCAAAGACGAAGTAGTACGTCGTAAATTTTTTTACAAATGACCAAATATTTACTTGCGACTTATAGGTACTATAAGGCAAGTTATGCATTCGGAAAAAACAATCGAACACGAGATTTTGTTCGTTGACATTACGATGTGGGTCTCGCAATTCCGTCTGTCTGTCTGTCTGTTCGACTACAGCCTAAACGGCTCGGCCTTTTTAAGACTAAAAATAACGGTACCTTCGAAATTTTATAAATACATACATACATACATATTTTTTTTTTTTCTCAAAAACTGTCCCACATATTTAAAAAAAAATCAAAAAATTTTATTTAGTTAAAGTTAGGTAACGGTTGAAAAAAAATTCCAAAAAATTGTTATTTTTGGTACCACCATTTTATCCATTTTTTTGGTTTTTGAATTTCTCAAAAACAGTATGACGAATTTTAGTCATTCTTTCCTGCTAAAGGTCCCCAATAGTTAGAGTATTATTGTGAATTCAAATTTTCAAAAAATTAAATTTTTTTAATTAAAAAAACAAATTCAAAATTTTGTTTTGAAAACTCAATATTTCGAAAACTTCATGCTTGACTTTTCTAAAACTTTGTAAATAAAAGTTTCTTAATATAATCTACAAGATATAAGAAAAAAAATTGTTTTACCTAAAAATAACAGTACGCTCCATACAAATGTTAAAAAATGGTTTTCGAAAATCGTATTTTTCTCGAAAACGGTTCCGAGAATTTTTCTAAAAATTTTTTTCTTTCGATTAATTCTTACGATAACAAACAAAATTTGAAATCAAGATCTTACTGACGATTTTTTCGAATTTTGAATTTCTCGTTATCGGCATAACGGATTTTAATGAAATTTTTTATAAAAAGTCAACAAAACATTTCACTTCAAAACTTTAAGAAAAATATTTTTTTGAATTTTGAAAAAAAAAAAATTAGTTGATTTTTTCGAAAATTCGATATCTTAAAAACGGATCAATATTTTTTGTGTGTAAACTTAATTTTTATTCGTACATTACATTAATAAACACTTTAAATTGGCGCTTTAAAATTTTGTCTTAAAAATGTTTTAAAAATTTTTTATATAAAAGCTTATTTTTTTAAGAAACCACTGCAACGAATTATAATTTTGTGCTTGCATAAACTAATTTTTGCTTAAAACACATGGCATCCTCTGCTTAGCTCCAACTAAAGGAGTTGTTTTAGTCATTTAAAAAATGAATTTTATCCTTATCTTTCTCTAATAACATTCGTTTTTAAAATTCCTAGTCTATTACATAGGAGCAAGTTCGTGCTACCCAGTTGTGCATTTTATTTTTTACTACAGCATTTTTTGCTTAAATTTTTGGTGATGCAAAAATTTGGCTTTTCGAATATGATCGTTACAGGTCTTTCTAGCTTGCTTGAACTTATTCCGGTTTTATTCAATAGGGATAAAATGGCGGCCGAATCCGGTAAGATAGCAAGCAACATTGATCACAGAAAATTCGTGGCCGTATCTGGTAAATCGCAGGCTTAGCTTAAAAAATTGCGGACAAGTGCACCAAAAACGCAGTCGAAGGCGATCAAATAGCAGTCGAAACTGATAAAATCGCAGCATAAGCTAGAAAAATCACAGCCGAAGCTGATTAAATCTCTTACGAATACAGTTAAACATTTCTCCGTAAGGTTCGAGCTGGAATGCACATTGCACATCAGTTCACCCTTGAGCCCATAATTCGGACGTACCTTTCCAATCAAGCACAGAGATTCATTCTAAGAGATACTCCACGAATGTTGAATGTTTTATCTGGCTTTGTTTTTTCCTCCTTCATTCCAATATTCAGAATTTCAAAACCAATTTCAACGCTTTAAATTATTTCTTATTTTCCTAAAGCTTACACTATTTTAAAAGTACTATGAACTCCAAGTGTGCGAAATCCTAAAATTTGTCCAAGGACAGGGCTTTAAATAAACATTTCGGCATTTTTTTTTTATAATTCACTCGCGCTCAAGGGTATGTTACGAGACCCTTATAATGTTTTAAACACAGCACGGGCGAGGGGGAAATCAGGAAGGGAGAGAAAGGAGGTGTCGATGAACATTGGTCTTGAATGTTTGCAAATTGAAATGGCAAGGGAAAACTGTGCCGGGTAAGTTATTCCATAATCGTGTTGTGTTGTGTAATCTATATTTGACGGTACGACCAAAGTTAGACTCTAGGGTGAACTGATGAGCATTCCTAGCGAAGCAGGTATCACGGGTGAATTGATAAAGGGGATAGGAATGCAACTGGCTATTACTTCGAGTGAGCATTGCTTGTGAAAGAAGCGATCAAACACGGAAATACATGAAGCATTCCGACGGTGTTCAAGAGATGGCAATGAATCCATGATAGCTCTGTTTCCAATCAGTTTTAATGCTCTGTTCTGACTTCTATCCAATGAATGTAGAGAAGATTGTGCAGCGCCTGCTTGAAGGTGTGAGTTATACTCGAGTTTTGGACGTATAAACACCTTATAAAAGGTAGCCAGATCAGAAGGGGTGACAAATTTCGTACATCGATATAGAAATCCTAAGCATTTAGCAGCATTCTTGGCGGTCTCGAGGATGTGATCATTCCACCGAAGATCGTCGTTAACACACATACCGAGTACTGAGAGCTTTTCGGTTTCTTCGATGCAAGTGCCATTCAGCGACAATGGCATAAGGGGAACATTTTGCTTCAACGACATTAGACAGCATTGAGTTTTCGAAGCATTAAACTCCACATGGTTTTTTTTACATTTAACAATGCTGTAAAGATCGGAGTTTAATGAACTTATTATACGATACCGTTGCAATTCCACTTCCGAAGGAGATGGACGTGAATTTGGGAACGAGAACGTACAGAAATATTAAAGTAAATACAAAGTGGTGCAAAAGTATTCATATTCATATTCATATTCATATATATTTATTTGATAGCTTACATAGTAAGATACAATATCTTTTAAATTTATGAAGCTTAATTTGTTGATTTTTAAAAGCAAAGTTACTAAACAGAATTGTAATTGATTGAGCAAAAAATTTACATTATTATGAGGAAAATAACAAATATTCAGAAATAAAAAAATTTTAGAAGATTAGAGAGAAAAAAGATAAATCTAATCAAAAAATCATCAAAGTGTCTGAAAGTAACGCCTGAGTCTAATCTGGAACTGAGCTGCGCAGTGAATCATTCTTATGGTTTGGGGAAGTGAATTCCATAGTCTTATCACATTAGGGAAAAACTGACGTTCGGATATTAAGTATTTAGAACGCACAGGAATCAAGTCCAGTGATCTTGCAGAGATAGGAAAACGAATGTTATTGTATAAATAAATCGGTTCACGAGCTTGCAATATGTTGTGGAATAAAATAATTGCTCTATATTTAAAAAGGTTTTCAAGAGTAAGTCCATGTAGCGATAGGGCAAATGAGGAAATGTGATCATATCTTTTTAAGCCGAATACGTAGCGTGCTATACTATTGTAAGCAACATTAAGTCGCCTTCGATCTTCGTGGTCACAGTTGGAAAAAATCTCACAGCCGAACATTAAAATGGGTATAAGCAACGTTTTTGCAAGTATTTTTCTCGCATTGAGTGGTGTTAAGTGGTGAGTAGGCCATATTGTTCGAAGTCCACCGTAAATTTTACCCAAAGTCAGGCTTATGTGACTTTTCCAGGTAAGTGTGTTATTAAAGGTTATACCAAGATTCCTAGCAGATGTGACAAATCCAATCACATTGTCATTAAGTAACACTTTGGGAAGATTTGAGGTATCAATTGCTTTTCTGGAGATGATAAGGCATTGTGACTTCTTGGCATTCAAACAGAGGGCATTTCTTCGCGACCATGCAAGAATTTTTTTAAGGTCGTCGTTAACCTCATTAATCCCGTTTGTAATATTACGCAAAAGACATCTGTGTTGCATCTGGACATCGTCTGCATACATATCTACAGAAGAATTTAAAGGGCTGAGGGGAAGATCGTTTATGTAGAGACAGAATAATAATGGTCCCAAAACTGATCCTTGGGGAACACCTCTGGTCACGGGAAGAAACGAAGATATAATGTTATCTTTAACAACTGCCTGACACCTTCCACTGAGATATGAACGAATAAGTTTAGAAGCCGCAATGGAAAAATTGAATTGGTTAATAAGCTTAGAGCAAAGTATACGGTGATCAACTGTATCAAATGCTTTTGAAAAGTCTAAAAGAGTAAGGATTGTAGCTTTATCATCTTCTAGTGATTTACGGATATCTTCAGATATTTTAATTAAAGCAGTAGTGCAGCTGTGTTTTGGTCGAGAACCAGACTGACTGTTGTTTAAAGACTTATTTATACTGAGAAATTCTCGTATCTGAGCGTTCATAATTTTTTCAAGTGCCTTTGAAAAGAATGACAAAATTGCAATCGGTCTGAAATCATTCGCATCTTTATTTTTTGGCACTGGAATAATTTTTGCCTTTTTCCATTCAATTGGGAAAACACCTGTCATTAGAATTCTGTTGAAGACGTGAGTGAGAGCTTTTAAAATATATGGAAGTATTGCCTTAATAAATGTAGGATGCATTTCATCAAATCCGATTGATTTGGACTTAATAGCCATAATACTTTTTAGTACATCAGCTTCATCTACAGCTGTAAAATAAAAACCTAAGGTTGTATCAGCGCATGAATCTTCGGGAAATAAACCGTCACAAATATCTGTGTTCCTATTTGAAACTGTGGATGATAGGGAAACAAAACTTCTATTTAACTCATTGCAGTCAGTGTTTGTTGGGCTAGCGTGTTTTTTATTACCTATACCAAGTTCCTTAATATTCCTCCATAGCGTTTTTGTACCCAGAGAAGGATCTAATCTTGGAGCGACAAATCTTCTCTTAGCTTCGCGTATTTCATATGTCACTCTGTTTCGTAGGATCTTATAATCGCTCATTAGACTATCGATCTTGAACAGTTTCCATCTGTTATAGGCTGTATCCCGACGACACATAAGCTTCAGAATGTCTTTATTAAACCACGTAGAGTTATTTTTCTTTACTATTTTATCTTTGAGAGGAACGAAATCATTAAAAAGTTTTAATATATTGCTTTGTAAAAATGATATTTGGTCATCAACTGAGAGCATACCATATACTCGAAACCATTCAATATTTTGTAGCTCAGATTCTAGAACAGATCTGTTAACATTTTCAAAATCTCTAAAACTATATTTAGTTTGAGAACTATCAGGTAAAATATCAAAAGTGAGGTAAATTAAATCATGCAGGGAGAAAATTGAAGCGGAAAGTTGATCAAAGTTAAGAACCTTTTCTGGATGACTAACGAAAAATAAATCCAGTAGCGTACTTGTTCTTTTTGTAAAGTGGGTTGGTATCGAGGTATTTACTGGGAGAAGGTCGAAAGTTTTCATACAATCTACAAGACTAGACTCTCTTAGGACATCACTATTAAAATCACCCACTAGAATAACGAACGAAGCAACAAATGAAAATTCATCTAAAACTGAAGTAAGTGGTAAAAAGTCTATGTTCTTATGAGGACGATACACCGTCCCTATAAGAATTTTCTGCGATGCACATTTAATCTCCACAAACAGATAGTCAATAGGACAGCCAAGTGGTGACCTTCGTATAAATTTACATCTAATTTCCTTGCGAATATAAATGGCCACACCTCCTCCAACTCGCCCTACTCTATCAGCTCTAAAAAGATTAAATCCATTAACAGAATAAAGAGAGTCAGTCATGTCTTCGCAAAACCATGTTTCCGAAATACATATGACATCCACCTTAGAGTTTTCAAATATGTACCGGAACTCATCTAACTTATGATATAGACTCTGTGAATTTATATGACATACTTGCAGTCCCCGAAACCGATTTGCAAAAACATGTAACATTGAACGCGTTGTATTACTACTTTCAGAGACTATGGAATTATACTCATTAAAATCAATCATCATCAAAGAAAAATCTCATTCAATGAGATAACCCTCAACCAAAGAACCCCCGCGCAGCACAACCAATTCGAAGTATTATTATTGACCCATACGAACTCAAAAGACACTATAATGATGATGAACAAATTTAATTTAAATTTTAGAAAAAAAGCAAAAATAATAAAGAAGGAATGAAAAATAATAAGAAAAAAGGTATACAAAATATTTGACTCGAAAAAATTAATATTTAAAAAGAAAAATGTTATTATTAGAAAAAAAGAGAAAAAAGTAAACAAAAAATAATAAATATTTGACATGTTATTTCTCCTCATTTTGATCTGGTGCATTTGTTTTGGTCTGCGTTGTTGTGGCAATATTCTCCAACTCCAGTGAATCATTGATTAAAACTGCATCTCCCGAACTGTTCTTCTTAACGTGAACAAGCCCTCGAATAGTGAAGACGGAGAATAGTTTTTTTTCACGTTTGAAATTAAGTGCCAGGTTTAAAAGAGAACGGTTTTTAACAGTTAAGCATTCATGTAAAAACACAGGAGAGTTCTCATAACTTTTGTATAGCTGTCCATTGTCAAAGCTACGCAGCAAAAGTGGGCCATTCGTAGTTTTTCGGTGAAGTGCAATAGATCGCAAAATAGAACTTTTGTCGTGCGGTGTGAAGAATTTAATCAAAATTGGCGGGTGAGCAGATGATTGCTTTCGAAGACGTCCTATATATTTTATATTCGGAGGATTTGTTGTTCCCAAATTGAGGCACATCGTGTTAAATATTGTGCGAAGACATTCATCGGGTAACATAGGAATGCCATGCAGCAGTGCATCGCTCATGGTTTCTTTCATTTGTTGTCTTTCTTCAATTTGATTAACGCGAGTGGTGATTAGTTCGATAGAGCCTTGTTGCTGTGCGATTGTGTGCTTAAGCGTTTGATTTTCCAATCTGAGCTCATCGATTTCATTTTGTTTTGATTCGAGGTTTGCCATTCGGTTGTTTACATCATCAATAACAGTCTTTAAGAGAACGATCTCGCTATCAAGCTTGTCCATTATCTTATTCTCAAGATCATCCATTCTCGTAAGCAATTGAGAAATTATGCGGTCACTCAGCTTACTAAGAGAATCATCGGGTATTGTGCATGGTCCATCAGTGTTTTTTTCCAAAGAGTGTTCCACTCCCGTTTCTTCGGTTTTTTTATTATTATTTTTCTTCAAAGAGATTGTTGGAGTGTTGATAATTGGGGTAATGTTTTTTGAAGAGAGCTTTGAAGTGTTTGTTAGTTGTAGTGACGGAGACGTTACCTGATCTTTGTTAAATAAAGTTTGTGTGTTCTTGCCCTTTCTAGTTGCTGCTGCCATAGTTGTGTTTGTAATTATAATGATTATTACGATAAATGTCTTTTGTTCTTTTATTTTTCACTTTTACGATATAAGCAGAAAAATAATAAAATTTGTGTTTTAACACATAAAATGTTCAAAGAATTCGCCAAAAATTAACTCAATCACTTTTAAGACCCGATTGCCAGTTACGGGAGGATACAAAACCTTGGTAAGTATAAAAGTCAACTTTGAAATCGAGAAAAATATCGCCACTCAATCACGCACTTCTGCTCAGTAACACATTACTCACTCACACGAATGCCATATTGTGAATGTGCCTAAATGTGTTTGCAAATTGTGTCAAATGTCATTGCGCTTTGACATCTATGTTGTAAGCAGATAGAGAATAAGTTGACAACATTCAATAGACAGATATACACCTGATAAACATGGAATTATTGCTAAGATGTCACAAAAAGTGGCCGATCTCGTATTGCTTATTCGATCAAGAGAATCCATAAATATCAACGAGGAAAAAAACGACGATGTTCACAATTTGGCATCAGTAAAATTTGTTACAACGAATTTTACTGAAAGACTTGAAGATGTTCCCTTACAAAGTGAAAACCGTTCACTTTTTTAAACTTTTTTAAACATGGTACAAGAAGAGGTTGATTTCGTAGCCAAAACCATAATGAGCAACGAAGCCCATTTCCACTTAAGCGGCAATGTGAACAATGTAGAGAACCCACATGAAATTCAAGAAAATACCATTACATCTGCTAAAAGTGTTTTTTGGTGTGGCATTTGCAGTGAAAAAGTGAATGGCCCTTATTTTTATAATGCGGATTTCAGCAATTTCTGGCCTTCGTTAGTAGAGTTAAAGAGAAATAGAAGAGGCCTTATCTGGTTTAAATGCTAGTACAGGTTGCGGCACGAAAACCGAAAGGATATTTTATATCATAACAGCGCCACCTGCCTACAGGTGGGGAAACGAGCTTGGTCGCGTTCGAAAGAAGAACTAATAAACTAATAACAAACAAACATGGGTGAGTGGACGGTTGACAGCGAGCGTTCTCCGTAGAACGTTTTTTTTTTAGAAACAATGATTCGTTTGTATTGACGATGCGCGAATTTCGAAAACGTTTTGATTTAGGGCGTAAAAAACCTGTATTCTCTGAAAAAACATTGCGGACGTGGGTCGGTTTGTAAAAAAAAAAAGCCTCCGGGTCCGCCAACAGTGATAAGGACCTCGCCAAATATCGCGCCGCCATTCAAGCCAGTCCGAGTCGCTCCGCGCGAATACACGCCAAAAATTTAAATTTATCCGATCGTACCATACTCCGAATACTTCATTCTGACTTAAACTTTCATCCATACAAAATTTTGTATACTCAACAGCTCCAATCCACTAATTATGCCGCAAGAATCGCGTTCAGTGAAGTGATATTACCCGATCTCTCCGTCTGCGAATTTTTTCTGTGGGTCTACTTAAAAATTGTATCGAAAATGAGGGTGGCCTTTTAACCGATGTTATCTTTAAAACTAAAAAGCTTTCAACTTCAATAAATATATCAAAAAAAATTGCACTTTTTTCTTCTTTCGAACGCGACCAAGATCGTTTCCCTACGTTGCCTACAGGTGGCGCTGTTACGATTCAAAATCCTTTCGGTTTCCGTGCCGCACCCTGTATAAGCGGGAACCACTTTCTATAATTTTTAATCTTTCTTTTCCTGAAGGGCAATATTTTTGGATGATTGAAAAATATTTTTTCTGTCTCCCATTTTCAAATCGGGGTCAAGGCCAGAAATAACATACTACAGGGGCAGTCCTATATGTAAGCTGTTCCAAAAGTATTCGAGAAATAAGTTTGTAGCAGATTATCACATCTGTTTCGGAACTACCTATCAGTTTTTTAGCATGGGTTTGTACGTCAACGGCGACAAATCTAGCTTAACTGACTAACGTTATAATATCTTATATGGAGTATAGGTGGCAGAATAAATCATCATGTTTTACTTCATAAACTAATTTCTTTAGATATGTTCACTCTTCTTTACTTAAGTGGTTAAAATCATATTTGACGGGTAGATTGCAGAAAGTTAAAATTGTTAATTTGTTTTCAGACACATTTTTTGTGCCGTCAGGGGTCCCACAAGGTAGTCATTTAGGGTCATTAATATTTTTGTTATTTGTCAAACACATGCCATCTATTCTCATTAATTCGACTTGCCTTGTTTTTGAAGATTTGGCGAGAATTTCACAAGATATTCTTTTTTCACGTTGAATTGGAGGAGTCCAAGGCCACCCTATAACAACAGGTTGATATTGTTTGGAATAAAATCTCTTAAAGATCGCAGGGTAAACTTTTCAGTGATGTTTATCAGAGACATTATAACTTTCTATATTAATCGCCCCGTTGGCGTTGGTGTTACTGGCTAGTAAGGGAATTATTTTTACAAGAACTTAAATTTTAATCTTAGCCTAAGAGAATGTATTCTAGTTGACGAAATATGTATACTAAACTTAAACTAACATTGAAGAAGAAACCAACAATTTTAAGTCAAATGTTGTGTGTGCAATAATTCAAAATGGCGTTAAACGGGCATAATATAATTTTTTCAACTTAATGTCATAAATTTTGTCAACTTCAAATAAATTTGTTCGTAAAAACGGAGGACATTTTTTTTTACTTCTAACAAAATCATAGCCAATTCACGTTATGACATTATTTTTGGGACACCCTGTATATTCGTCGATCAGCAGTCAGCAGTTTTCATAAACTTGACCTTAGGTTAAGTTAGGTTGTTGGGCTGACAATTGATGTCGTTATCGTCACACTTAGATCAATGTAGATCCATTGTGCTACCCGTGAGTGTAATCACTCTTTTCTGATAAAAACCTATAACTTGACCTTAAAATTAACTTCCTAAATTTACAAAAAAAAAAAAGGTGAAGTACCTATTTGATAATTAAAAGCTGTGAAACTTCTACCTTAAATTTGTTTGTTTCTTCTTAGTTTCTTGAAATTTCTTCCGTAGAATGTTTATTCGTGTTGTGGAACTGCAGACCTACTGTTTCTTAAACAAATAAATATATCTCCACACACATTCACATGTGCATAACATACGTTTGTTTTCCTGGACGGGACACATGGTGCCTTATCATTTTTCAACCACTTCATACTTTGAAACATGACCTTCTCAGCATTCACTTAATCACTTGGCACATCATGCATCGTTTGAATTAGCTAGGTAGGTAACCTAGACAAGAAGATACTAATGTATCCCGTTTGTGAGAAATTTCGCGCTAAAAAAAAATCACACAACAAAAGATACTTTCTAAGGAATAAAAAAATAAAATATCTTCTGAACTCACCTGTCGTATCCATATAGACAATTAATATACTAAATACCGTCGCGAAAGACAATATGCATAACGCTATCGGCAAAAGCTGGCGATACGGCGACGGTCCCAGTCGAGGATCATATTTCGTTAACTTTTTACATCCGGTTACATTGCCCGCAGCAGCAGCAGACGCAGCCACGGCCGCCGCTGCTGCTGCCGCGGCTGCACCCGCCGCTGTCATCTGACAGCACTGCGGTAGTCTTGTTGATGTTGTCCCATGATGATTCGAAGATGCCCCAACATTACTGCTCGGTATACTCTTCCCGCTAGTCGTTGTTGTTGTGTTAATATTAATGTTACCACTTGCAGAACACGAACAATTGTGATGAAGATGATGCACGGGTGAACTAGAAGGTGTTGTCGCTGCACTGCTGCTTAAAATATTCGCTGCAGCAGTTCGATCAGGCAATGATGGTGCGGCTAATGTTGATGAATGTGATGTAAATGTTGATAATGCTGGTGAATGTGATGTGAGTTTCGATTTCGACTTCGTTGGTGAATTCGATGGTGACGATGACGCAGATGAACTTATGCCACCGCCACCACCACCACCACAACCACCACTACCACCACTGCCACTAGAATGTGAGGTTTTTGAATGTTTTTTACTACTACTACTACTGCTACTACTATTATTTAAATTATTATTAGTGCTGCCACTTTGACTATGACTGCCATTTGTTGGACTATTTTGGATAATGCTTGAAGCTAATGCAGGATGTGCTGAATATTCGGCCGTCATTGTGTGTGTTTTTGTTGTTTATTTTGGTTTGTTTTTGTATGTGATAGAAAAAAAGAGGCCTTTGTTTTTATTTGGAAAAAGGCCACTTTTGAATTCGTTAACAATCGTTGATGTTGATTTTATCAATAAATCGTTTCCTTTATTTGAAAAGGATTGCTTTGAACATTAACGGTCCCATATTCTGATCCATTTCGATTTTGCATATTTGTGCCGGTGAATTTTCATAGCTGAAATTATACAAAAAAAATGGAAAAAAAATGTTATAAATGATTGAAGAAAGTGGATTATATTTTGTTATTAAAGCTTCATAAGTTCGAAAAATTTTAATTGAATTGTAATTAAAAGTGGATATTTACAGAATTATCACATGTCTCACAAAAAAGGGTGGGGACTTCTACTAAAATACAGAAGTAATGAAGTGATTACAGTCGACTCCGGTTATCTGATTTAAGCTGCCTTTTGTATCAAAAAGAAAAGATTAATAAGATTTTATTTTAATTTCTACCACAAAACAATTATAGGTTATTACTGAAACAGTTGCGCTAACTGAACTAAAGAAACTTATCTTAATTTAAAACTAAACTTATTAATTCAGATTCGCTGTCAATTATGACAGAACGCAATATTAGCTATTTTGCTTGCGACTTTTTCGTTTCTTTAGTAAAGTTAGGTGGTACGGATATTTCTTGAAATTTTTTTTAGAATACATATTTAAAATTGTTCCACTATCCTTAATCGACTTGGGTTAACATTGCCAATTTAAGTAAAGATGGCCTAAGTGAATATGAATTTGAATTGAGCCAAATGGACTATCTGTTAAGCAGATTCTACTGTAAAACCCAAGTTTCCCTAATGAAAGTGTCTGTTATAAGTTTTAGGGCCTCTTCTTAGTTCTATCCAACAGGTTCAAATGACTATTGGAGACAAGAGAGAAGGTATGAGGGTAAGTTTTGGCCGGAGGATAAATCAAAGGGGGGAACAATTTCTTGCATCTTTTAATAAAACCTAAGCATTTGGCGTAAATGGGACGACACCAACCCACACGAGGTTCATCAGGTGACAATGCATCACAGGGCTAAACTGCATTTCTAGACAGCCGCATTCGTTGTATACTTCCAACAATGGTGCAAAATTTTAAACAGCCTATTATTAAGGAAGTAGTAAGATAATACTTAACTTTAAAGCATAGTTTACTAACTTATCCATAATTTTAAACATTTCTTAAGAATATGTACTAAAGCAATTTTCTTAATAAATTGCTTCTGAACACACCCAAACGAATGACAGCTCTTGCAAAAAATTAACTAAACAGACTTTTTTTGACATTTGTAAATGTCAAAGAGTCATATGAAGTTAGCACCATTCTAAAAAAAAAGGTATTTGATGATTTAAACTTTAATAAAAGGGTAGAGAAAGTATGATGCTTCATCACAAGAAATAGAAAATATGTTTTAAGATTTTTTGAAATTAATGTTAAGATATTAAAAGTTGCGTTTTAATTGCTAAAGTAAGAGAATTCTGAGAAAATAAAATAGGCGTCGCGAATTGGAATCTGAGTGTTACAAAATGTCAAACTCTGTTCGCGTTCCACATTCCATCCATTCACAATGCAACGAATGAATTGATCGCGCAAAAAAGTTCTTTTAATTCCAAAAACACTCTTTAAGAAAATGCACGACTGGGTCGCACGAACTCTTTTAGAATTAAGAGTAAGAAACAGAATGCTATGCAAATATGAATTTATGCAAGAACAAAAATTATAAGTCGTTGTAATGGTTTCTTAAAAAAATAAGCTTTTATATACAAAAATTTTAAGACATTCTTAAGAAAAAATGTTGGCACGCCAATTTAAATTTTTTTATTATTGTTCGAATAAAACTTAAATTTACAAAAAATAAAATGCACGACTGGATCGCACGAACTTGCTCTTATGTAAAAGTAGGGGTAACCGGGGATAGTTGGCTCCAGGGGCAAGTAGACTAACCGCCAATAACTTCAAAACAAAACAATTTCTTTCAAGTTTATTCTTTTTATTACATCAAGCACAGCTGCTTACTTAGTTTCGTGTTGTCTCTCGCCAGAGTCCGGCGTCGTTCGGAGGTTATCGCGAAAAAACAACTTTTTGCTTTCGTGAGTAATTTTTTTGTTTTGTTTTCTTTTTCTTCTTTCGTATGGGTGCTTTTGCCTAACGTCAAATTCTTTTTAGGAAAAAGAGCAAGTAAGTGTTTGTATTCATAACACCAGGTAGTTTTATGTTCATTTGATTTCTGAGAACCGAAAAAAAATCATTGAATGCTGAAAGACCGATCGGGGTAAGTTGACATTTTTTCTTGGGGGTAAATTGACTCATTTTTTGTTTGGTAATTTCTAGAAAAATATGGACATATGTAAGAAAAACATCATGAGGGGCAACTAAAATAACAGTTTTGGAACGTGCGTGCCAGCTTATTTGTGGAAAAGGAAAAAGCATACGATCTGTTGCTCATGACTATGGTATTCCATATAAAACCATGCAAAGATAATATGTGCAAAAATTTAATTTGTTTACTTAATTTTTTTTATATGCATAGCTTTATATTTTGTGTATAATAATAATTTTTTGTTTCAAACGAAATTAATTTTTAATTCTAGGTATTTGCTTATAGTTTTAGTATTAAAAAGCTGGAAATAAGAATAATAGTCAACTGACCCCATAGCCTTAGCCAACTTACCCCGGTTCAGGGGTTATTTGACCCACTTGAGGTCGTTTTGTAAAATTAGGAAAAAAAGGTCTTAATATTAACTAATTTTAGAAAACATATTTTTTTTATAAAGCAAAAAAGATGTTTTATAAAAGGGCATTTAATTTGTGTTGATATCTTTCTTAGTTTTCTTAAAAAAAATATATAACAAAATTTTGAGTCTACTATCCCCGGTCTCCCCTACTTTGGAATTTAAGATACATTTTATAATTATAAAACATGAATTTAAAATGAAATTGCCGTGTGATTTCTAGAAAAGTATGAATTTATGCAAACAAACTTTAAAAAATCGTTTTATTATGAAATAAATAAATTTTTTATATAAGAAATTTCTTTAAAATTTTTCAAGAAAAAAATGTGGGATGCGAATTTTAAGTATTTAATAATATTGATTTTTGGAAATAATTTCAAAAAATAATCGTTCATAGATTTTGAAGATATTGATTTTTCAAAAAAAATTTTTTTTTCAAAAAACCCAACAAATAATTTTTCGAATATTTGTATATACAATATTATTTTAAACTGAGGGGGACTCCTGCTGAAAATTTTTGGTTAAAATCGTTAGAGCCGTTAATGAGAAAGTCGTAAATAAAAAAAACGGTTCTATGACAGGTACCGTTAATAACATTTTGCCCCAAATTTTTTTTTTACCAAAACGTAGTCCATGGCGGTCAGCCATCAGACGAATAGGGGGAATAACATGTAGCATACGAAAACATGCACGTGCCGTAACTATTCGGGACTGGTGGAAGTCTGATCATAGCCTCTTCGTGGCGGCCGCTAGAAACAAGCCTTTAAAAAGGTTTGGCTAATATGATCAGGCTGGTTCCTCAGGTTGGCGACAGGTTAATTCCCTGTCCCGTAAAACTTTTGAATTACGAGACCGACAACAAGCCTCGGAAACGGACTGATCACACGACGACAACCAATGCAACGAAAACTGAAAAATGATTTACGAATTTTCTTATGGAACGTACGATCGCTTTATAGAGCTCGAGCTGCTCAGCAGCTAGCCGATGCCCTGTCAAAATATAAAGCTGACATAACAGCTCTTCAAGAAATCAGATGGACAGGGAATGGTGTTCTACAGAAGAAAGAATATGACATATACTATAGCTGTCATACAAAACACCATGTGCTCGGGGTAGGCTTCCTAGTCAGCGAAAAAATGAAGTCTACCATCATCGGCTTTAACGCTATAAGCGAAAGGCTATGCACCCTTCGCGTGCGAGGCAAATTTACGAACATCAGCCTCATTAACGTTCACGGACCTACGGAGGAGTCCTCAGACGAAGAAAAAGAGACTTACTACGAACAAGTCGAGAGGGCCCTCAATGCCTGTCCAAGGTATGATGTTAAAATCATCCTTGGGGATTTGAACGCAAAAATAGGTCGGGAGCCGGTATTCAGGCATTACGCAGGCACCCATAGTTTGCATGAGAACACTAATGACAATGGACTTCGAGTCTTAGAATTGGCAGCATCGAAAAACATGGTCGTTGCGAGTACCAGGTTCCCGCGTAAAGATATCTACAAAGCCACCTGGGTATCACCTGATGGAGTCACTCGTAACCAAATAGACCACGTGTTGATAGACCGTCGCCACTACTCGAACTTGATGACGGTACGAACGTACCGAGGTGCCAATATCGACTCGGATCACTATCTTGTTGGTATGGTTTTCCGAGGGCGGATTGCCTTGCGAAGACGCATTGCATCCGCCGATCAGGTTCGAATCAACACGGCTGCCTTGCGCAATGAAAACACCAGTAACACCTTTGGTAATGCGTTAGGACTCGCCCTAGAATCACTTGATTTAGGGAGAGTAAGTCCTGGAGCCAGTATGCTGGGCGTAAATGAGAAGTGGACACGCCTTAAGAATATTGTCATTAGTACTGCCAACTCCATCTTAGGCAGCAGTCGTAAAAATCGGAACGACTGGTTTGATGATGAATGCAAGCTAGCGACTGAACGTAAGAATGTTGCGTACCGAGCAATGCAACAATCTCATAGAACGCGGGCACGCGAAGAGGAATATAAAGAGCTCAGAAGAATAGAAAAACGGCTACACAGACAAAAAAAATCAGCCTGGGAGAAGAACCTAATCTGTGAAATTGAAAATAGCCGAGAGCGAGGTCCGCACCAGGCGCGGAAGTTCTACCAATCCGTCCGAAACATGACGCAGTACACACCACGCTGCACATACTGCAAGGACGGAGAGGGAAATCTGATCACCGATCCTGAAAGCATACTGGAGCGATGGGAAGTGTACTTTAATGAATTGCTAAATGGTCAGCTCACTGCAGAAGTGGAGGCTCCACTACTTCAAGAAGAATACTCTATGTTGCCGCCACCAAGCATAGAAGAGGTTGAGAAGGCTATAGGCCGGCTTAAACAGAACAAAGCCCCGGGAGCCGATGGCATACCAGCCGAATTATTCCATCACGGCGGGCCAGCCTTACGTCAAGCAATTCATGATATTATAGTACACGTATGGGAGCAGGAAGAAATGCCAGAAGACTGGCGAAAAGGTTTAATATGCCCCATACATAAGAAGGGAGATGTCACAACGTGCAGCAATTATAGAGGTATCACGTTGTTGAGTACCGCCTATAAGATACTCTCCTCTATCCTACAAGACCGGATAACCCCATACGCTAAAACCGTTATCGGACAATATCAGTGTGGTTTCATTCCAGGCAAATCAACAACTGATCAGATATTTACCCTTAGGCAGGCGATGGAAAAATGTCTAGAATTTAACATCCCAACATACCATCTGTTTATAGACTTTAAGGCCGCCTATGATAGCATAGCCAGGGTAGAACTTTACAAAGCCATGAGAGAATTCGGCATCCCAAATAAATTGACACGACTATGTAGGTTGACCATGACCAACGTAACAAGCCAAGTAAAAATAGCCGGATTGCTATCCAGACCAATCAACATCTTTAATGGACTCCGACAAGGGGACGGTTTGGCCTGCCTCCTCTTCAACCTGGCGTTGGAGAAAGCAATCCGTGACTCTGGCACGGCAACAAGAGGGACCATCGTCAACAGGTCCAGCCAGTTACTAGCTTACGCAGACGACATCGACATCATCGGAAGAACCGAACAAGCTGTACACGATTCCTTCATCCAGATCGAGCAGGCGGCACAAAATCTGGGGCTGCACATTAGTGAAGGTAAAACAAAGTACATGGTGGCGTCGAATGCGAGAGGAACAGTTGGTCAAACAATCAAGGTTGCGGAGCACGAATTTGAAGTGGTGCAATCCTTTAAATACCTTGGGTCAATAGTAGCAGCCGATAACAATATAGAAGAAGAAATACGCGGACGGCTTCTCAAATCCAACAGAGCCTACTATAGTCTGTCAAAGCTCTTCAAATCCAGAAATCTCACCATAACTTCAAAACTACTGCTGTACAGGACCATGGTCCTGCCAGTACTCACATATGGATCCGAGACTTGGGTGCTTAGCAAAAGGCACTCCAACCTCTTAGCTGCGTTCGAGAGAAAAGTCTTAAGGAGAATTGTTGGCCCCGTATGTGAGGAAGGACGATTCCGGAGACGGTACAATCATGAACTGTACGCAATCTACCTTGAAGCAGATATCGTGACAAAAATTAAGCTCGGTAGACTCCGGTGGGCAGGGCACCTAGCTCGCATGAGCGAAGAGGAACCTGCTCGGAAAGTTCTTTGTGGTACATTCTATGGTAGACGACAGCGTGGTAGACCATGCTTGCGCTGCAGAGATGGCGTAGACCAGGACGCCCGAAGCCTTGGGGTGCGCAACTGGATGGCGTCGGCTAGAGACCGGGATAGGTGGAGAGACTTGTTGAAAGAGGCCAGGACCGGAACCCGGTTGTCGAGCCGATGATGATGATGATGATGTAGTCCATGTCCATATTATCACACCTAATTTTTTTTATCAAAATCGTTAGAGCCGTTTTCGAGATAAATAAGATTTTGCATTACGGGTGTATGGGGGGTACCGTTAGTTTTAGAGCTAAAAAAAAAATTTCAATTTCCCCTCTAGGGAATCACCGAAGACCCATAACTACCGAGTTTGAAGAAATTAGGTCCAGTGACTTAGGCTCTAGATCGAGGTACAGACATACAGACAGACAGACAGACAGACAGACAGACAGACAGACAGACAGACGGAATTGCCGGACCCACTTTATTCATCTTCCCTATCATCGTAATGTCAACTTTGATCAAAATCTCGAGTTCGATTTTTTTTCCAAATGCAGAACTTGCCCTATAGTACCTATATCGCAAGTAAAAAATATTCAAAGGTTGGACCTTATTCGGAAAAAAAATAATTGATTTTTTTTTAAATCCAAACATTTTTTTGCAAAATTTGAATACCCAATAATATTTAAACTGCTTGCGAACTTTAGCATAAAAATATCATCAAAATCGGTTGTACCTTTTTGGAGAAAATCAAAAACAAAAAAATGGTTCTCTGGGGGTACCCTAAATAATCATTTTTCGAAAATTTGTTTTCAACCATTTCCTAGCCTTAACTATAATGACATTTTTTGAATTTTTTTCTTAAATATCTGTGGTACAGTTTTTGAGAAAAAAATAATTATAAAATTTGTCGGTCTTAAAAACAAAAGAAAAAACATCTGGGGGGAAAAATAATAAGACTATTTACCAAGTTCAATTAAAAGCTCATGTGACCTCAACACTTTAGCTTTTAATTGCATTTAATTCAATCACTCCACTTAAACAGAGATAATTTTCATATATTCATTGACTTTTTACCAAGTTTAAAGAAAATCTCCGAGCCGTTTAGGCTGTAGTCAAAAGACAGTCAGACAGACAGAATTGCGAGACCCACGTTTTTAGTCTTCGTTATCATCGTAATGTCAACTTTGATCAAAATCTCGAGTTCGATTTTTTTTCCGAATGCATAACTTGCCTTATAAGTATCTACCTACAAGTTGCAAGTAAAAACACAACAACAACAAATTTTTGAATTTTATAATCTTCCACTTATCGCTACAAAATCAAGACTGACAAAGTATTGAAGAAAGTATTAAGGCTCAGCCAAGTTCATTTGGAAATCTCAGCGATTTTCCATTTCTTGGAATCTTTAATGCGACCAATCAATCTATGGACAGATGAACTTTATTATTTGCTGACTTTAACATAACCCGACCGACTCACCTCTAAATCATTCATTTTTGTATGTTCTGTATGTTTCAATTGTCATTTTTGACAAACAAATGCTATGTGTAGAAAATGTCAAAATGGACGAATTTTCGTTCATTCGTCGGTCTTTAATCGCTCTCATGTGAATATTCCTTCAATTGCCCCAAACAGCCAATCTTTGCAGATGCATTGGCCCAACACTTGTGGATTGTGTTTGATCCAATAAATACAATGTAGCTTGTTGGCTGAGTTAAAAGTGGCCCTCGTCCGAGAAGATGATTTTTTGACCAAAATCCCGATCTCTGGGCAATATTTACATACAGCGTCTTATGAGAGATAAAATGGCACATCTAATTGAAGAATTTGACAGCTGGATGCCATTTTCAACTTTGACAGCTGCTAAAATATAACAATTAAAAAAACAATTATTGCTATCTGGTCACCCTTTACTAGAATACATCTTTTGGTGATTAGCTTAAGTCTAATTTTTACCCACGCCAAACTTAGCTTTTGCATAAAAAGTCTTTTCTTCCGCCTTATAAAATGGGAATCAAATTGTTATGCATCAGTTTTTACCTAACCACATATACTCGGCTTTGTTCAATGGACGCAAATAATATTTATGTTAGACGAAATATGACAAATTATGAAGTCAATGCAAAATGCATACAATAGCTGTGTTTTATTTTCCCCCAGATCTGATCTAGATTGGTTCTTCATTCAAAATTACATGTATAACAAAAAAAAACACAAGGCCCAGTTTTGTTTGTATTTGTTGTTTTACATGTTATTTTGAAAACAAAATCCAATCCGAATCAGATCTGGGGGAAGATAAAATACAGCTAATATGTTCTCAAAATCTTCGGAAAAAAATGATTTGATTTGAATAAGAAGGTTTTAAGGGGAGGTTTAATTTTTTCTTAGCTAAAACTGCAGTTTTTTTTTTTGGAATTTTTTTTTCGTACAAGGAAATAAATAATCAACTGGGAGTTTTTGCTACTTGTTTATTACAATAAGTAGTACAAACAAACATTTTTTATATGCCCAAATATAGTGACAGTAATTAATGTCAGGTCCGGTAAAGTGATCACTCCCAAAAAGGTTGCCTGACGGTAGCCACTCTAGCACCTGCAAAAATGAACGAAAATGAAAAAAACAATTTTTTTTATAAAATATAAGAGTGTAGGCGAAACCTGAACTACAATCATCAATAATAATCAAAAATTAACAAAATGGTGGACATTTGAATTTTTTTTTTGTTCTGTTTTTTTTTTTCGCTCTTTAAGGTAGGTACTGCAGAAATGAAAAAAATCCATGGATCATCTTGATCGTAGTCCAGGTTCCCCTAATTTTAATATGCTTTAAAACAAAAAAAACAAAAAAGGCGATCTATCGAGTTGTTTTTGAGAAATCGTGGCGACCAGTTCGAAAAACATGGTTTCGGGAAAAACGCGTTTTTACCTCATCGCTTTCCATAATGTAGGATTAATCTATGTTAACATTAAAATAACATAAAACAGATACGACTAAGATGTTTTGGAAATATATTCTACACATAATTTCCTACAAGAAAATGCAAAAAAAAAAAATCGATTTTTTGGTCCAGAAAAAGGTAAACCTCCCCTTAACTAGAGTCGCATCGTCATTGTTTTGTAAAAATGAAATCAGACCAAAAACATAAATGTTAAAAAAAAGCCAAGTTCTTCTATACAAAAACCTTTGTGTAATAAGTCAGCGGTGAAAAGTACTGAGATCTAAAAGTGCGCCAAGTTCTTACTTCATGAAGGTTTAATACCGAATATTTAAAGTAGAATAATATTGAAACAGCTACAATGTAATAGAGAAATTTTATTATTTAATGATCACTGACTAAAATTTGATGGGATCACTTGGCAAGTTTTTTTTATGCCCAATTCGAAAGGTTTTAAAAACTTGCCAAGTAAGCCCATCAAATTTTAGTCAGTAATCATTAAATAATAAAATTTCTCTATTACATTGTAGCTGTTTCAATATTATTCTACTTTAAATATTCGGTATTAAACCTTCATGAAGTAAGAACTTGGCGCACTTTTAGATCTCAGTACTTTTCACCGCTGACTTATTACACAAAGGTTTTTGTATAGAAGAACTTGGCTTTTTTTTAACATTTATGTTTTTGGTCTGATCTCACTCCTTTTTGCAAAGATTTTAATGTTTTGCCATGTAAAAATCTCGAAAGATACGGAAAATAGAAGGGTGGACTCTACCTTATAAAATCAACTTAGTTTATAGCTTCCTATGGTTTTTTTGTATATTTTCTTTTTGTTATTGGTTGTTTTGATTTGCGCTTCAATTGTTTCTTCTTGTCCTTTCAAGATACCTAACACTAACATACCTACTTTAATGTTAAATACTAGTACCTACATCCGCTCAAAACCATAAAAAAGCAAAAATTGTTGAGGATGCGATGATGTTTTTGTTGCAATTTTAACTCCTTTTTTTAAATGCAGGTAGACCACCAATTAACAGCCTAATCAGTGGTTTTATTATAGTTCACATCAAAGTTAAGAGTTTTTTTATGTAAGCTCATAATTTTTTCAGGTATGCAAATGTTTTCTTTTTTCATTCATGTTGAGATACGAGTAACATAACATTGAGTACCAAATCGAGCACTCTAGTTCTAAGAAAAGTTATGAAATTTCAAAATGCATGTATAGTTTTAAAATGACAATAAAAAGACACTTCGAATGAAAAATCTTAGATTTTCTATTTGTCGCTTTGAATGTACATTAAGCTATACCCTTCCACCAAACTTCATCATTCTACGACAGTCGGAAGTGCTCCATATAAATCAAACTTTTTCTCGTAAAGTGGGCGAATACCACGCCCCCTGAATGGAAAACCTCAATTTTTATTGTTGGTCCTTTATGTGCGATTTGAGCCCTACCACTCTACCAAATTTCATTGTTCTACTGCAATCAGAAGTTTGCCATATATAATTTACATCAGTTCTGAGGAAGTGGGCGGATACCACGCCCCTGATTGGAAAATCTCAAATTATATATTTTTTTCTTTGTATGCAATTTAATCCCTGCCACTTTACTAAATTTCATCGTCTTACAGCAATCGGAAGGGCTCCATTCAACCAACACCAATTTGGAGAAAGTGGGCGGATACCACGCCCCCTGAAAGGAAAAATTTGGTGTTTATTTTTGGTTCTTTATATGCAATATAAGCCCTACCGGTTCACCAAATTTCATCGTTTTACAGCAGTCGGAAGTGCTCCATAATACGATGTCGGGAAGTGCTGAAATTCGGAGAAAGTGGGCGGATACCACGCCTCCTGAATGGAAAATTTCAAATTTTCGATTTTTTCCTCTGCTTGCATGACAAGACCTACCTTTGTGCAAAATTACAAGATTCTACGATGTCGGGAAGTGCTCCATAATTTTGATGATCTGTCAGTCAGTCAGTCAGTTACGGTTTTTGTGATTTTTGAGGCCTTATATCTCAGGAACCGCTGATGCTAGAAAATTGAAATTTGGTGAGGCTCCTGTGCCTGACTACCTTAGCAAATATTCGGAGTTTTAAGTTTCTGACTGCATTACTACTGAAGATAGGGAGGGGTCAAAAATCGCCTGAGTTTGTTCCTGTAAAAAGGGTGTAGTGCCAGAACTTGGCTGGGCACTACCGTGCCCTTTGATCAACAAATGTAGCTTTGTTTGTCTATAATATCATAAATAAATTAATTCAAATGCTAAACATTTCCATATTCTCAAAACGAATACCTATATTTTTTAAATAATAAACAAATATAAGTACCAACTATATTTCAGTTCAATTCTAGAAGCTGCCCCCCAAAACGTCCTTTGACATTTTCAAATCCATTAAATTGATTATATTGTGTACCACTACAATCCTTGAATGTGAAATGTTTAATGCAATTTAGATTCAACTTGATAGCGTGTTTTGTTCTTTCATATTTTTCAATACAAAAAAAATATACAAAACAATTGCAGGTCGTACTGTCCGTCAATTTATTGTATTCTTGTTTTGTGTGCTTTAGGAAAATAATAAATGTGAGTGGTAGGTAGAATATATAGGTTGTAGATGCAGTGGCAAAAAAAAATACAAGTTGGTAGTTGAAAATAAAACGAAATACAAAAATAAAGAAAAACGAGCTATAAAAACATCTGTCTTGTTAAAAAGTGTTGCCCTCTGTGTTTCTTTTTGTTTGAATTTATTTTTATTATTTTTTGTTGAAGAAATACATAAAACATAATTGTTTATTGTTCAAAGAAAAAGCAACAGTGAGATAAAATGGGGGATGTTTTCTTTAAAACAAAAAAAATCAATAATATTTATTGAAAGTGCTCATAAAGAGATAGTTTGTGCTATGAAGATCATAAGAACGTTAACCATTCAATCAAAATATGCTTAAAGTTCTGAATTAACAGAAGGAGATATATATAAGTTAATCATCAAATTTTGTTTTCGAATCACTTTTTTACTAAATAAAAAAAAAATGATTTTGAGTAATGGAAATTTTTATTTTTAGTGATGATACCTATCTGTCAATGGCTGCCGTCAGTGTTGATACACATTTGTGTCCGTTTTATTTCATTTTACATGACTCAGCAAGATTTCCGGTGGTAACTATTTGCATACCTGTCGAATATTCTCCTAAAGGACCGCGATTGTCTGAGACTTGTTGGCATAAGCCCGCAACTTCAAGTAGCCCCCAGGAAAGAAGTCTGGAATTGTTAAATCGGGCGATCTTGCTGGTCGCCTACACGAGAAATTACGGGACCAGGAAATGATTCCTTCATAATATCCATTTTGGTTCGTGGTGTGTGTGCAGTTGCCTTGTTAAAACCACTTGTTCGCTAAGCCCCACTCATCCAATTCCGGCAGTAAGAAGTCGTTTATCATGGATCTGTAGCGTTCACCAGTAACAATATTGCAGGGGGGTTGCAGGGGGGCAGCATGCCCCCCCCCCCATACATACTTTACTGTTTATATATTGTAATGTTGGAAGCTAGCACTGATTTATTTATGTAAGGAAGCAAAAAATATCAAACATTTTGTAGGAAAGTAGTTTTAGTTATTTTCGATTTTCTCAAAAAACTAGAAGACATAGAACCATGCGGTTTTTTGTGTTCGATTAAAAACTGGTAGATACATGGAACACATATAAGCTAACTTACAATTTCATTTCACAATTTTGAAAACAATCGGTCTAAACTTTTTTTTTTTCACGTTATTTTATCAAAATTTGGACTTTAAATGCGAATTTCTCAAAAACCATTGACATGAATTTAATTTAAATACAAGATTATAGAACAATCTTCTGGCTTTCAAACGCAATATAGCACTTTATTGTAAGTGTTGCCGTTGTTTTTTAATATTTTTTTTTTCAATTTAAACCATTTTTTCTAAAAGTGCCCCTACCTCCTAAACGGAGGTTTTCTCAAAAACCAGAAGACATAGAACCATGCGGTTTTTTGTGTTCGATTAAGAACTGATAGGTACATGAAACACATATTAGCTAATTTACAATTTCATTTCACAATTTTGAAAACAATCGGTCTAAACTTTTTTTTCACGTTTTTTTTATCAAAGTTTGGACTTTAAATGCGAATTTCTCAAAAACCATTGACATGATTAATTTAATTTAAATGCAGGATTATAGAACAATCTTCTGGCTTTCAAACGCAGTATAGCACTTTATTGTAGGTGTTGCCGTTGTTTTTTAATATTTTTTTTTTCAATATAAACCATTTTTTATAAAAGTGCCCCTACCTCCTAAACGGGGGGAGATAGACCCCCCTCCCGTAGTAAAAAGTGCTTGTTTTTGACCCCTCTACAAAAACCCGTAATCAAATCTTGGCGGCCAAGTTATCGTACTCTCCCCGGTGATATTCAATTGTGTAGTCCGTCGTCTGGTTGATTTTTTTTTTCGTTTTCAGCGACATCGGCACCCACAGCCGCGATATTCTTGGCCGAAGGATCAGTCCGGTGGAGGTCATGCCCTGCATGGTCCCCTGTGGTCCCAGTCTGTTTGAGTCGAGTAGCTAAGCACCGGAATGTTTGCCCAGTTGGCGCGACACGATTAAGACATCGACGTCGAAATTCAAACTGCGCTAACCCTGCCGACCGATTATTGGTCAAAAAAATCGACACAGTTTTTCCATGGCCGAATTAGATCACGGCCGCAACAAATTGCCAAAATCTACCCGCCCCAATTGATAACCCCTTTGCATAAGAAGGAAGCACAGAACCTATACATATATCATTCTCGATAATAATTTTACTCAATGTCTTGCAATTTATAAAATTTCCTCACGAAATTCTTAGAATTCTCAGAAACATTCAATATGTCTACCAATTACTGCCCAACATAAGTTCCTAACCTACAATATTTCCACTCTACCGCCCGCCAACTGAAGCTCACAAATCAGAATCATTTCATCGCTAGCATTAATCCAGATCCCCAATCAAAAAGTATAATTCCATATAAATTTAAAAAAAAAAGCTCCTTTTCTCCCCGTTGCAGTCATCCGTCCCTCAACCAATCTAATTATGTCATTCCCAATTCAATGCAATAAATTTCGACAAACAAAACTCAAACTACACGCTATCATCGGGGCATATACGAGTATAATCAGATTAAATCAATTCGCTACTTTTATTGCGTGCACCGATTCAGCTATTCAAAAAAAGCCAAAGAAATATTCATAGTACCTATGCCTATAAATCGGCGGAAAAGATGAACTACTCTACAGAACTCAGCCAAAAAGCCTATACCTACCATTTCCAGGTCATTCAACACTCTTTTTCTCTTTGTAAAAAAAAAAAATAAAAAAACAGCCAATTCAATGTTTGAATGTTATGCATTCAAAGCAAAGGCGCTTCTCCCATAAATAAAATCGATCCAATCGATCGAGATTTCTTGTATAGCTATAAAGCAATATGAACGAAAAAAAACTATCTATCTTTCCATCCATCTTTTGCATGCATTCAAACCATTCTTATTTACTTTCAAAACGGAGGTGTACGTACCTTGTAACAAGCTAAATTGGAATAATCCAATATTTACACTCTACAAACGATAAACCAAAATAAATCTCTCGAGAGCAACTCCATTAAAAACGCTTAAAAGAAGTACATAAACGAAGTTGTGTGGAGTGGAATGCAAGACAAGTATCTATCAAAATGCTGCTGCACTGATGTTTGCTTGCTGTTTGTGTGCAACTTCCTTTTCCCCTCAATATGTTTATTGGTAGGTTGGTACCTACCCGAGAAAAAAAACAATAAGGAAAAAAAACTTGGATAGGAAGGAACAAATGTAAAAAATTCCATCGGATCGGAACTGATCGCATTTGAAGAAGAATAATAAAAGAAAAAAAAACTAACTAAGGCAGACAAAGATTGTGAGACCGATCCTTGAATTGAGACCAAATAAATGCTTATAGTCTGAGTGCAAGCGTTGCAAATTAGATACTCACTGATTTTAAAAAAAGGACATAAACTTGTGCTAGGGAAATTATACCTTGCCAAAACTGGTGATCGCACTTAAATATTTTTAAATTATTTTGTATGGATTAAAAATGGCTTTTAATAAACTTTAGTCCGCAGTTTAGACCACAGTGGATGTAATATAGCTCTTCATGCATTACACGCAGATTTTCAGTGCTCCAGAAACAAAAATTTTGCGTATTGACGTAACCGCTTAAGTGGAAATGAGGCTCGTCGCTCATGATGATTTTCGACACAAAATCTACCTCTCCGTTGTTGAGATTGAAGAAATGAATATGGCTTGACAGTAATTCACATGCGATGGTCCCCTGTGGTCCAAGTCTGTTTGAGTCGAGTAGCTAAGCACCGGAATATTTGCCCAGTTGGCGCGACACGATTAAGACATCGACGTCTTGCGGAGTATAAAGCGATCCATGGTTTGTCTGTTTGTATACTGTAGCGGTCTAGTTCTAAAATGTCAAATATGATTGACGTATTTTATTTATTTTTATAGAAATAGTAATAGAAACAGGATTTAATTTGCAATTTCACTCAACGAGGGGATTAATTTGTTTAGTTTTTAAAGAAGGAGTACTGGTCGATCGCCTGAATCTGCCTAATAAATCCCTTTATAAAATCGACTTCAATTCTTTTAATAAACTTTAGTCCGCAGAAATTAACATTTCGTACCCACGATTTTAGCAAAAAAAAAAAAACATTTTCCGAAGTGCACTGCCTTCCGCGAGGAGGTGACAATTCTTCTTAGAGTATCTCCACATCTAAACATCGTCTTAATTCATCAACTACTTTCAGGATTTGTCGACTGCACATTTCTTTGCAACTCCTTTTTTCGAAACTTATTTCAGTAATTTAAGATATCCTCTACTCTTTTATGTTCCCACCCAACGTATTTTTCATGGGTCCAGCCCACCAGCCCACTCGCATTCTGTGGTGGATATAATTTAAATTATATAATTAACATTTTCAGCTTTAGCCTGTTTTGACTCGGTCCTTCTTCATTCTTAAAAATCATTCTTATCCTAGTTTTTTAGTCTCAGGATATAATACGAGATATCTTTAAGTGCGTTTTATGTTCCAGGTCGATGTTTTTTTTTTCTACAGCTTTTAAATGAAATACATTTTTTTAATTTATATTTTGTTGATTAATTATAAGTTCCTTAAAATTATGTATGGAATACGATGTCGATCACTTGAGCGCCTCTGACCGTGGTGCAAAGGCGAGATCTTTTAAACACATTTTGCATAACAATTTTCAGACTTCTGTTGTAATATCAACAATTTCATTTCTAATGTTTTGCCTGAAGCATCTAAGCTGTGATTGTTTTGTTGATGGTCATTTCATCCTTAAAGTAAGCCCATCAAAAGAAATCGGGAGGCTTCAAATCAGTAGATCGTTATTATTTCTCATAAGAATCGCATTGTTGCACGTGCTGTGTATGATGTGGCACCGTTTTGTTGGAACTATATGTTCGGTCCGATTCGGGAACAATAAAGTTTTCCAACACGTCCAAATAGCGATTACCAGTAACTGTTACATCATTTCATCCTCAAAGAAATATGGCCCAAAATGGTCATGACGCGTTGGGCCAAATGCGGCACCATACAATTACTTTATGAGGGTGTAGTGATTTTTGATGTATTAATCGGAGTTTTTCAGTGCAAAATATCGGATATTCTGTTTAATAACAAAGCCAGCCAAGTTCAAGTGTGCTTCGTCGCTTATAATGATTTTTTGCCAAAACAGGTGGTTTTCTGTAGGGAGCTTAAAAATGCGAAAGACTTTTACCGAAGAAACATCAGGTAACACAGTGCACGCCAAAGACCAGAACAGCCGAAGTACAGACCGAAGTAAGAGGTCTCAAATCAATTAAAGTAAGATTTGCCGGATTCGTCCATGATTTGCCAGATTCGTCTGTGACTTTTCGGATTCGTCCGCGATTTGCCAGATTCGTCTGTGATTTGCCGGATTCGTCCGTGATTTGCCGGATTCGTCTGAGATTTGCCGGATTCTTCTGTGATTTGCCGGATTCATCCGTGATTTGCCAGATTCGTCTGTGATTTGCCAGATTCGTCCGTGATTTGCCGGATTCTTCCATGATTTGCCAGATTCGTCTGTGATTTGCCAGATTTGTCTTTGACTTGTCGGATTCGTCCGTGATTTGCCAGATTCGTCTGAGATTTGCCGGATTCTTCCGTGATTTGCCGGATTCGTCTGTGATTTGTCGGATTCGTCCGTGATTTGCCAGATTCGTCTGTGATTTGCCAGATTCGTCCTTGATTTGACGGATTCTTGCATGATTTGCCAGATTCGTCTGTGATTTGCCAGATTTGTCTTTGACTTGTCGGATTCGTCCGTGATTTGCCAGATTCGTCTGAGATTTGCCGGATTCTTCCGTGATTTGCCGGATTTGTCTGTTATTTGCCGGATTCGTCTGTAATTTGCCAGATTCGTCCGTGATTTGCCGGATTCTTCCACATGATTTGCCAGATTCGTCTGTGATTTGCCAGATTTGTCTGTGATTTTCCGGATTCATCAGCGATTTTCCAGATTCGTCTGTGATTTGCCAGATTCGTCCGTGATTTGCCAAATTCGTCCGTAATTTGCCAGATTCTTCTGAGGATTGCCAGCATCAACCGTGAAGTTCAAGTGATTTGTATCATAGTCCGATCTCTTGTGTACCTGCGAGGTGCTTCACATTTCGTCTACACTCCACCTGCATACAGAAGCAAGACGAATACCAGAGGGATAAACAGAGCGCGAATATACATAGAAGAACGAACCAGAGATACCAACGAGGAAGATATATAATTGTTGAATATATAAGATTTAAGATTTTTGGATATTTTTATCAATAGATATTTTTGTAAAAAAGAAATTGTAAATTAAGACGTAAAAATCTTTGACAAGCCTTTGACAAGAGTACATCACAAATTGGCACTCGAGCTCTCCAATGACGCCGACGTTAATGGTGATTTTCATGCTCCATAATAAATTGTTATCAGCCATTGGTTTAGCTATCGTTAATAAATCTTTCTCACTTTCAGTTTAAGTAATTTTGACATTTGACTGCGCTCCAGATGAGAGTTGGTAAAGCGTGTATTTAAAGATGCGGAGAACCTTAAATTGGCACTTCTGTTTTCTGTGACAGCGGATTTGAAAGTTTTCGGTTTTTTTTTTTTTGGTTAAATTAGTTTGGCAATTCATCATGGATGGTTCAAAATTATTAAGAAAATAATGATTCAATTCGAGAAACACATCGGTTGTTTGATGGTGCTCATAAGCGTCCATCAGTCCGATTAATTCGAAAAAAAAGGATCGTTTTCACAATACGTTTACTGTACCACCTTCGTGCGTTTAGATTTGACTCTTGTCTACGCTGATAACCCAAAAACAATATACGTTATATTACCAAAATACTATACGTTATTGCCAAAATACCACCTTCAGATTACGCCATGTAGGTACATATGCCCAGCCGCAACGGCCACATGTCCGAAATCGTATTCTAACATTAATGACAAAAAATTATCTATGAAATTATGCCAATTTCATATAAAAAAACATTTTTCTGTTTTATTTCTTTATGAGCCTAAGAACACTACCACCAAAAATATAACCCTACATCTTAAACTATTTAACATTCTTTACGACTGCGCACATTGTTGATCGAGTAGTGAGCATTTTAAAAAAATCTTCTCTTGCATGACAAACATCTGCTCTTCTGTCTGCTGTCACTCCTCCTTATGCCGTTTGTTCTTCCTTCACCTCTGCAGACCGTTGAAGACACCTCCTTTCACCTACAAACTCTCAAGTCGTTGTCGTCGTTGTCGTCGTCATCATCTTGCACATGCATTAGAACCGCTCTTTTTCGGTCGTTTTTATTTTTTTTTTTATTTGAATTTCCTCATCTGCACTCGTTTAAATGAATTTTTCTCCTGGGGATTATTTTGTTGTTGTGTTGTATTTCGTCTGTGTACTCGTTGCTCTGTTTGGAACGCAATGACAGGTGGTCCTCTTTGATGGGGCATTTTTTTTTTTTGACTCAAGATGGTTTATATAGGTTTCTACCCATACACATATACATATTTGTTGTAAGGTTCGTGTCTATGCACTTTATGCTTATTCATAAAAATTAAATGTTAAATGGTTTAAACCTGAGAGACGCGAGAGGAAAGACGAATGAGTTTTTATTTATTTTTTTTTCAAGAATTATCATAGTGAGATTGGTCTGAGGGGGAATGAATAAAACATGTTCGTCGCATGTTTATTATTATTTTTTTCCAACGCGAAATTTTAGTGCTTGAAATTAATTTTTGAAGAACTTTTTTTGTATTTTTTTTTTAAAGAAACTTGGAGAAAGGAAAAGTTGTTATCTTAATTAAAGAAATTAATGTTTAACTAACAACAAGCACTTGGGTAAATTAGGACTTTTACCTTTAAAGCAAGTGGAAATTAAAATGATTTGTTTAAGCTACGCTGGGAAACTTTTGACATTTATAGACAAATCACAATGTCATCGACAGCGATTTAAAAAGAACGTCAAGAAATCGTAACTAAGAGGGATTATGTTCAAGCTAGGTCTTCAAGATCTTTAATTCGAGTACGACGCCGAAGTGGCAAAACTGTCTTCTTCTCTTGATTTTAAAAGCCTTAAATGGGGACATACAATGCAATTCAAGGGTCCAACTTTTTCGAAGGCCCTTTTGTTGGCCAACTATCTAGGTTCCTACATATTATAAAAGCACTTTACGTTATGTTAAGATTCTTTTTAATCAGTTAGGTAATTCATGCACTTACAAATGTTACACAATGTAACAAAAGTATCTCCTTATTTCTTCAAAAACAAGGGAATGTTAGGGAGGATTTCAAAGGAGATACCGATGCTTATTGCTTTTTAATGTGTGAATATCATAATGGGAGAGACATATTGAGCTTGGCAAAGCATTCCACATTCGTGTAGTGCGGGTAAAGAAAGAATCTCCGAATTTAACAGTTCGTAAGTTGGACTTAACGGCAAAGTGCTAAACATTCCTGAAGCGGAGGAATGCACCAGGCTATTTCACTAGAAGACTGTTAATAAAAATAAAAGTAAAATTATGAGACACAAGAAACATGGCGGCGATGCTCGAGAGATTCAAGTGTTTCTGACATAGTTCTATCACAATTTTTATGAAACTCTTTTTTTTGATTCTTTTAAAAAGGCATTTTAATGGGATATTAGAGAATCTGCCAAATATGGGAATTGTACTTGAGTTTTGGACGAATATAGGCCTTATAGATTACAGCCAGATCAGAAGGGGTGACAAATCTCTTGCAACTTCAAAAAAAACCTAAACAATTGGCAGAGTTCTTGGCGATGACGAATATGTGAGCATTCCACACAAGGGTGTCTGTAATGCACATACTGAGAACTGAAAGCTGTCAATTTTTCTAAATGCAAGTACCGTTCATGGATAGCAACATGGGTGATGGGATACGCTTCAATGACAGGACATAACATTGAGCTTCTAAAGCATTAAGTTTCTCATTTGACAATTCTATCGAGATCAGAATCTAATAAACTTATCATACACAGATGTTCAAAATCCACATTCGAAGGACACGGACTTGAATCTGGAAACCAATATGAGAAGCTGAGAGTACTGTCGTCAGAAAAACAATTTAATGCATTAGAAGTTTGAGAAAGAGAGTCGGAGACAAAACGGAACCCTGGGACACACTAGCATTAATTTTATGAATATCAGACTAACTTATATTGAGCGATTCGAAACGTAATTTCTAATGTAACGAAGAAGAGAACGCGAACGACATCGAGCGAACTCTTGCATATATGTACTAATAAAAAAAGCTTAGGACTCCGAAGGATTTTCGAATGAGTTGAAAAAGGGAATGATAGTCAAGCTCACTAAAAAAGGAGACCTAACACTGCGAAAACTGGAGGGGGATTTTCGTCCTGCCTGCCGTTGCCAAAATATTAGCGAAAATAGTACTGGAACGCATCAGGGAACATCTAGAAGCCACACTCGATGCCGAACAAGCAGGTTTCCGCACTGGATTCTCCTGCATTGATCATATCAATACTTTAAGTATCATAATTGAGCAGTGCGTCGAATATCGACCACCACTTCACCTGCTATTCATTGACTTTGAGAAGGCTTTCGATAGCGTCAATAGAGAATTTATTTGGCATGCTTTACGCAGGAGGGGTATCCCGGATAAATTAATAGCTATTATTAAGGCAACTTATGATGGATCCAAATGTCACGTTTTGCACGAAGGGAGGCTGTCAGAAGAGTTTGAAGTCCAAAGTGAAGTCAGACAGGGCTGCATTCTGTCACCAATATTGTTTCTGTTGGTGATAAGCGATGTGCTGCGAGCGGCCTTGACAGGAAACGGAGGAATTCGATGGACTCTGACGTCTCACCTGAAACATCTTGATTATGCGGACGACGTATGCTTGCTCTCTCATAGGATCATGGATCTCCACGAAATGACAACAGGGGTGGAGAGAGAAACAGAAATCGTAGGGCTGAAAATCAACTCCGGCAAAACAAAGATGGTCAACCTAGGAACCCAGTCATCTTCTCTCATAAATATTTCTCAACAACCGGTAGAGAAAGTACAGAGCTTCCAATACCTTGGAAGTATCATCTCTAGTATCGAGGGTGGCACCGAACAGGACATCAGCAGTCGAATCGGGAAGGCAAAGGCTGCTTTCGGTTTGCTTAGAAATATATGGAGGAATAACTGTCTTAGCTTAAGAACCAAGCTACGGCTGTTTCGATCCAACGTCGAATCCGTGTTACTTTACGGTTGCAGCACTTGGAAAGTAACAGTATAGGTGTCACTAAGAAGCTGCAAAGGTTTATTAATAGATGTCTACGAAACATCCTTAGGATTTTCTGGCCCAATCGTATATCAAACGAAGAGCTCCTCAGGGAAACGGGTCAGGAACCTATTGACTTTATTATACGACGTCGAAAGTGGCAGTGGATCGGGCACACGCTTCGAAAAGGCGACAACTGTATTGTGGCGCATGCAATGCAGTGGAATCCGCTCAATCAAGAAGGAAGAAGAGCTGGACGACTGAGAAGCTCAGGGAGAAGGACAGTCGAGGTGGAGTCAGCCCAACTAGGCAAGACTTGGGGGGAGTTTCGAATCATATACAGGAACCGAACACGATGGCGAGCTGGCGGATATAAAAGGTCTGAGGACCTAAGTAAGTAAAGTAGTAAGAAAGTCACTAGATTTAGGCTCTCAACGAGATATTGGCTTCTAAATTATTTATTTTTACTGGAACAAACGCTTAATTCACAAGAACTGACTGTTTTTCGATTTGAGCGATTTTCACACATTTTTTGGTCGCTTGCACCGTTTCGTAACCGTAGATGAAACATGGATTCACCACAACACCCCAGAGATCAACAGTCGAAACAACGGACTCCTACTTGCCGAATCGAAGCCTGAGAAAGCCAAGGTGGGTTTATCACCAAACAAGTTTATGGCGATAGATGCGCGCTGTACTTTTCACATCAATTACTTTCAAAAGCGTGGCACGATAATCGACGCACATGAGCCACTGAATCGATTCCAAGCCGATTTGAAACAAAAACGGACACATTTCGGCGAAGCAAAAAGTTGTTTTCTACTAGGTCAACACACAGGCTCAAAAGTTTGCAGTCGAAATTGAAAAACTGAATGCGTTGGTTGACGAACTCCTCCCTCATCTAACATTTTCCCGACAGTCAGCTTCCTGCGTCTATATCTTGTTTTCAAACATGAAGAAATGGCTCGGAGAGCCTCAAGAAATCAAATCATATCGAGAGGGCATAAAAAAATTGAAGAAATGTTGGATGAAGTGTATCATGCTAAATGAGACTATCTTGAGAAATAAAATGTTTTTAGGGCGATGAGAGTGTTCTTTATTTCATATTTAAGGGACTTATTGACCCATCGCCATATAATGAAACCCCTTCTTGCTTTGTCTTCAATCGAGAGCTCCACGAAATTGCACTCTCAATTGTCTAGAATTAAGTATTAGTCTAAGGTCGCCGCCGAACTTATTATCGTGATTATAGGACTTGTTGTAAGTTCTATAGGATGTAGTCGACCATCTATTGTACTATTCAGAATTTTCTTTTACTCAACAGCAAGGACGACTAAGATGACCACAATAGACGTAATTATTATCTACTTACTTACTTTACTTCAGATGGCGCTTACAGATTAGGATGGACTACGGCCTAAGCCAACAAGCCCCTCCAGCCAGCTCGGTCGAGTTCATTCTCCACTTGCACCACCTAAAATGCGGTCTTCCTCTGCTGCACTGACCATCAGGTGTAGATTCGAATACTAGTCGGGCTGGTGCGTACGTGCCCATACGCTCCACGTGTCCCAAACATCTCAGCTCTGTATTTTCAGCTTTTTTACCAGGTCTACGTCACTGTAAAGCCATACTACATTGATACATACTGGAGCGAAAATCACCCTAAGAATCTTTCTTTCAAAGCACCCAAGCATATTCTTATCCGCTTTTGACAGGGTCCATGCTTCTGCCCCAAGCAGCAAGACAGGAATGATTAGGGTCCTATACAAGGTATCCTTGGTTTTTTTGAAAGAGGGCTAATCAAATGTTTTCTTAGCCCGAAGAAACAGCGATTGGAGAGAGTGGTTTTTCGTTTGATCTCTGCACTAATGTCATTTTTCGAGGTAATAGCGGATCATAGGTAGACGGTCATTCACGACTCCGAAGTTGTACCTATCTATGGTGACGTTTTGCCGAGTCGACGATATTGATATTCCTTTCTCGATGAAAGCATATACTTCATCAACAGCCAAACCCATTTTCACCGCCTCTGATTAAATACTTGCAAACGCGCCAGTAACATCTCGCTTCGTTCTCCCAATTACAAGGAAACTGTTGAATGGTCTTTTGTTTTTGACTTGCAGGTTGCGTTGGCGTACAATTGCTTTAAGAACGAAGTTAAAGAGGTTGCATGATAACGCGTCTTCTTCCCTCAAACCCTTCTCGACATCAAATGATTCGGTAGTGTTTTTACCGACTTTGACAGAGCCGCGAGATTTCTCTATGGTCATCCTGCACAAGCGGACGAGTTTAGCAAAGATGCCGAAATTATTTATATTATTTACGAATACAAAAATTTCCACTTGAAATACATACATTATTGTAATGATCCGTTCACCACTCTCACATCTTCAACAATCCTTCTCATATACCTAAGTGCTTCAAAGGCGGTATTTAGAAAGCAGACCTGACAAATTGTATGTCATTGAGTTAAGGTCCCTTATCATATCTTTCCTTCCAATAACTGACAAGTCGACTGTTTTAAGAAATGTACATTAACTTCCTGGAAGTTAACGTTTGTTAGTACGTCTACCTGGTCATTCATTGAAGAATTTCAATTTCATCACGTAGAAATTAAAAAGACTCCTTCCGATATGACCACACGCAATTTTTCTCAGGCATTTCTTCCATTTTTTTTTTTTTGTTAACTCGTCGTTCCCATTGCACATTTGTTTTTGTTTCTTTTGTTTTTCTTTTCTTGACAGAAAGAATTTCTTTTTCGCAAAAAAAAAACCATAGCCATATGGAATTTTCAAGAAAAATGTCTCCGAACGCGTTTCTCAAAAATGTACTCATTTCCATTGAACCCGCAATAATGACCACGACGACAACGACAATGATGATCCTTCTTTTTCGTTCATAAAAATAATCTTAGAACATATGCTTCCCAATGGTAACAGGCAATACCTCATCACATCTCATCCAAGTCCAACTCGAAAGAAAAAGAATTTGCTTCGATCTCTGTCCTTCTGCTGTCTGGCTGATATTTTTAAATACTCATTCTGATCTTTACACCACTCGGCTTCGACTTAAATGGTTTAAGTCCATCACAAGATGATTCATGGTGGTGTGTTGAGAGACGAAAGGCGCAAGACGAGAAAAACAACCATGAGAGAATGTGGCATGCTGTCCGGCTGCTGCCAATGACTCTTCGAAGTCTACCTGATGGTCTTGCTTCTTGTTCTATACCATCAGGTTCGGCTACAACATCATCAGAGCAGAGAGGACGAATACCTACTTGTAGTGTAGTTCCATTCCATTCTTTGGAGTTAGTGGATAACTACCAGTTCCACCATCACCAGCATTGTCTTGTGTTCCCTTTGTAATATGGTTTCACAGAAGCGCCTCAGGCAAGGAGTTATTTGAGTGCTGCTGTGCTGTGCTGTGCTGTGTTGTTCTGTGTTGTTGGGCTGTTGCTGCCACAACATGCCTCACATACCTGAAAAAGCTGTTGTACCTGCTGCTGTTGCTGCTACTTCTACTGTTGTTTTTGTTGTCATAACTTCTTTGCTTTTTTTTGTTGTTGTTGTTGTTGTTGTTGTTCCTGTTGGCATGCCACTCAATATAAAACGAATGATTAAAAACATTAAAAACACACATGCCAACAGTTAACAACAATAAGAGAGCAACCATCCAGCCAGGTATAACGCTGCCAGGTATAACCACGCCGACCGCCGCACCGCTTCTACTAGGTATATTCGTAGAATGGCCAACTCAGCCAAATATACCAACATTAACAATGAAATTGGAAAATGGCCTGGTGTGATGATGAAAACCCATCAATCCGTGAAGTCTTTATAGTTTTTGTTTTTTCTTCTTCTTTTTCGCTTGCTCTGCTCTTCAAATGAAAATATGGATTCCACCTGGTGAAACTGTAACAATTCGAAAGAAATATATTTTCGAATAAAAACAACCTTTCCCTCCTTTTTTTTTTTGATTTTTCCGAACACACCTTGCAATTTTGTTTGTCCTTTTTTTTTGTACTTCGTTGTAAATCCCAAATGGATTTCTTGAAAATCAAAGCATCAGTTTTACATCCTTTTTTGTGAGTCCATATAGCCTGAGTTGAGCCAGAACAAGTTACTACATAGGTGTAGCATCAATGGAATCAGTTGGAACCTTAGCTGCTGCTTGACTCAGTTCTGCCAGTGGGAATGGCAAGTAGGTAGTTTTTTTTTTCAGCAACAGGAACAGCAACAGCAGGTGGTGATACTTACCCACAGGGCCGGCCCGAGCTAAATTAGAGCCCTACGCAAGCTTTATCAGTGGCGCCTCTCATTTGGATTGGGTTGGCGGAAAAAGTCATTTCCTCATTACCCAAGAGGTAACCTTTGCAATGCGTTTTTTTAACGAGGGATGCCCAAGAGGCCTATTCCTAGATAATACTTATATTTAATTAAAATAAATATGATTTTTATTAAAAACTAAGAAATCAAACATATATCACAAAAATAATAGTAAACAAATATATCACAAAAATTTAGGAACTGAAAAAAGTATTTTTTGAAGTAAAAAATATTTAAAAACTAATTCAAAAACATAACAACATACAAATAAATAATGAACTCATTAATTGTTGCTCATGTAAGAAATAATAATAAGATTATTATTTTAATAAAAATAAATAGAACCGATTTTTTTGCAATAGATTAACTTTTCTCTTAACTCAGCTACCAGATCATCATAATATAATGACTTGACAAGCTCTTTCTCTATAGCCATGATTGACTAGTCAACTTATCTTTCCTGAGTGATTGGGGTCCTGAAGTAGTTTTTTATTAATTTTAGTTTCAAAAAACTGTTATTTGAGGAAACTGTGATGGTATTTATAGATTTAGAGCTATGGCTTCAGCTGATTGCACGTTAGTGAATTGTTCTTCTGAGTTTTTAGTAGCATATTTAGTAGATAAATTAGCAGACGGAGTTTGTAAATACTTACTAGTTATATTGGCGCAAAATTTTAAACAGCCTATTATTAAGGTATTAGTATGATACTACTTAACAATTTGCTAACTTTATAGTAGTTTATTAACTCATTCTTAATTTTAAACATTTTCTCACTAGTATCGTACTAAAAGAATTTCCTTAATAAATTGCTTCTGAACACACCTAAAACAACGACATTTCGTGTAAAAAAATAAGTACACGAACCTTTTTTGATGTCTGCAAATTCAAGAGTCATACGAAGCTAGCGCGATACTAAAAAAATAAAGTAGGTATTCGATGATTTTAACTTTAATAAAAGGGTAGAAAAGTATGATGTTATATTCGATTAAAATTATTGTTTTAACCTAGTATCATACTAAAACAGCTTTAGCATCGTACTAATTCAATTAAAATTTTGCGCCATTATTTTTTTCTTAAATATCAAACTAGATTAATATGCAACATATATACTTGAAACTAAAATTTTACTTTCTAAGTACAGCATGTTTCTATTCTCAACGTTTCCAGCCTCAGATATTTCAATTAGAGCTTCATATTATAGCTTCTAAGATTTTTTTGAATGGTTTTAAAGCATTTAGTCCACTCCCATATGGTTTCAGAAAGGGGTTTTAAGGTCAAACCAGCGAAATTTTTTGTATATATGTATGTCCCAACGCATTGTTGAACCTGATACAAAGTTTTATATGCATTGAGCAATGTCAAAAAACTTAACAGCTTCCAATGAACAGCAAGCTGAATCATTAAAAACCAACAACAACCAAAAGGAATGCAAGCAGCCTGAACAAAATAAGCTCTTGGTTCAAAACACTTAATTTTGTTTTGAACACGCCTCTTTTCCTTTCATGTTTGAACCATTATCGTAACCTTATACATACTCGTATACACTACTGGAATAGTAGCGTAGCAAGTTTTATTGTCAATATAGATTCCCTATCCTTTCTTTTGTTTTGAGTTTTTTTTACCATAATACATAGACAAATAACTCCTTATGGGAAGTTAATAAAGTAATTAGACCAGTCAAAAATCCCTTTTTAAATGTAAACAATAACTGGCAAGAACAAACAAATAGAGAAAAGGAGAAATTGAATAAAACAGATTCACTCATTACCGACAAACCTCAACATTAATCATCGCATCATCATCACTTAAGTATTTCCATATTTCAACCCTTTGTCTCATTCTCGACACACGACAGTGATAAAATTTCACTCATAAACAGAGGCCAGTGCCAAACTAAAACATAGTACAAGAAACACTCAACCGGAAGAGTTTAAATTCCTAGACGCAACTTTTAATTCTGCATACTGAGTATGAATTTTGTACCTCAGAATTTCTGTTTGAGTAACATTGCTGACTTCGATTTCATATAGAACAATTGGCATCGTACTCATGTTATCAACTTGCAAACTGGTAACTGTCTGTATTTGCTGTTGAAATTCTGTTTTATGTTACACTGCATAGGGGAGGGATAACAAAATAAAATAAATCCCTTCACTCATACACGCGATATTGAGTGTGAAGAATAACGTAACAGTGGATTGATAAAGAGAAAAATAGCAAATATGTAGGTATCTGTTGTTAAGCGAACAAAATTGTGCACTTTGTAAAGATTTTGGGATGTAGTTTTTTTACTGTGGGAATGGGGGTGTGTATAGGAAATTAAACATCGACTTATTTTTGGAAAACTTGATATGTATCTTTATATATATGTATATCTGTCTTTAAATTCAGAATTAGCTGTTAGTTATATAATAAATACCAATATTGGAGTGAGCTGTAAAAAGAAATGAAACTTAAAAAAGATGGTAGGTAGTGGTTATGAAGTAGTGGCTTTTTTAACGCTTGCCCAAGGCGCCTTTTGAGTTCAGCGCCCTGCGCATTTGCACAGCTTGCACGTATAGCTTGTCCGGCCCTGCTTACCCATATCTATTCTTCCCTTCATCCCTGGAGGTGACAGAAAAGAATTGTTTCCATGTTCATTCCCTAATCGATGAAAGTGCATGAAAAAAAAGGCAGAAATTGAAACACCTAACAATCTGCAGTCGAAGGAGGAGGAGGATGTAGCCGTATCTAATGGGAATTTAACGAGAATCGCATGTGCAAGGGTGTTTTTGTTTCCAAAATGAAAATGAAAAATTCCAACATTATTGTTTAGGAGATATTTTTGGGTGTGATAGAGATTTCTGATAGAGGAATTAGTGTGGGAACATTCTGGAATACTGTTATTTAGTTATGTTTCAAGGATCCAAGGATACGATACCAACGTTAGATATGGTGGGAAAAATGGACAAAAACAAGCGAAAATCCTATTGCACATTCGTCTTTTGACATTCTTCTGTGAAATATAATAGAGAATGTAAGAATGAGACGCCCAGGATTAAGTGAACAGATACAACACAGCGGGGAATGATTTTTTATTGAACCAAGATCTGATAGAAGTTTTAGGCTGATATTTCACTGAGTTCTTCGAATTTTATAATTTACTACTTACTTACTTAAGAGGCTTCCTATCCATTAAGGGTTTTTGAGACATGGCCGCTTTCCACACTTTGTGGTATCGAGCACGCTGCTTCCAGTCATCTAGGCCAAGGGCTCTGGCACCCGCGATGGCCTGGTCTTTAAGCAGAAGGTTCGGTCTTCCTTGTCGATGCGAACCTGGGGGCTGGGAAACGAAGACTCTATTAGCTTGAGAAATGTTGTTCGTTAGCTCAATGTGGCCGAGCCAATGTTGTCGGTGTTTTTTTGCTTTCTGGACTACATCTACATCTTTGTACAGCTGATAAAGTTCGCGGTTATATCTTCTACTACATTCGCCATTTTCGCACACAGAACCAAATATCTGTAGAAGAATTTTTCTTTAGAAAGAGCCCAGTATCATCTGCTCTTCATTTCTGCTTATAGTCCAGCACTCGGCGAAGTAAAGCAGGACTGTTAGTATGAAGGTGCACTTTATCATACGAGGAATCCATTTGTTTTAATAAACCGAAGCAGCAGTATTTTCCTAGGTTAATTCTTCGTTTGATCTCGACGCAGATGAACTTAAATACCTCGAAATTTTTGTTATCTATAGAGACGTTTTGCCCTAATCGGTGGAGAGAACCGTCGTCGTTTGGTTTAACGTGAGTACCTGCCGTTTCCCGGCTTAACCCCACGGGAGGCCTACCTCCATCGGGGTCAGATTGGGTCCTGAACATTAACCCCGACATAGCCGAAGCCATCTCGGTCGCAAAGCTGTGACATGTTGCAGGTATGAACACACCTCTTGCCTGGAGGCGAGGTCTGTCTAACACCTCTTGAATCCAGGCATGCCTGGAAACCATGTGTCTCCGCATTCGGAATAAACCACGCCACCACGATACTTCCACTAGGGGGGCCTACCTCATAGATAGTCTGAGAAAGAGAGAACGCACGCGACAGCTGCACCTCTCTATCCGAAGATAGAATAAGAGAGCCAGAAGACGTACGCTATAGCCGTCAGACTCCTGGGCACTATCTCCCGTGGTCCCAGAAAATAGTTTCCGGTCGAGCTTCGACACCATGAAGGTCACTTACAGATGAAGTTGCTGCAAAACTTCAGGGCCTGTCAACCCCAGATACACACACCCAGCATATAGTCGAGGTAGAAACCACAACTAAGAATGTGCACCCCTCTGGTGAGTTGTTACACACTCCTTAGCGGATTCCTACTTTAAGAACACCGTCCAGACTGTTCCTATCAAGTGACAGCTTTGTGCGAGGTAGCAATACCGGCCCACCGATAAATCGATGGACGAGCCCATCAGAACATCAAACCAGCATTACCGCTTCAGCACCCATACACGTTGGTGCATGGATTGTGCATTCGCAGCAGTTCTTTTCTGAACTAAAAAAGAAAACCGCCTTATTACGGAACGGCCGATGATCCCTATATGTTCCGCATACTACAACAGTTGGACAGATTTGTTGAATTACGTGATAGCACATCTCCGTGCTAGAAACCCTGTGCATGTTAGGAATAGTTCAAAGAAGTTGCTCCCTAGTTGCACAATGCACATTGCACCGGGCATTTTCCAATGTCACACGAAACAGTTGCATCAGTTTTAGATCCCGAGTTTGGCTATTGCCATTAAAAGCTCATGAGGAGGAATGTTTTGATTTGTGGCTTTGAAGTCGATAAAATGTATCTTGTATGGTAAGTCATGACTTGAAATTCCTTTGTCTTTTTCAGGATTTGCCTCAATGTTAAAATTGTGTCTATAACGAGAAGCTCTCTGCTGTATATTGTAACGAAACATTACAATGCCTACATACCTTAATCACAAAAAGCTACTACACCAACGACCCCCAATCCTATGAACGAGCAAAACGGTACGACCGACACCTACATACCACCGTATGAAATAATCACATTACACATATCCAGTGTGTACCCGAAGTATAATGTGATCAATACCCACTTTGTTTCACATACAATTTTGTCGTTTATTTGTTTCAATTCACACTGACTCTTAGCCCTAGATTCAATAAGTCAGAGTTGGGGAAAACGAAAAAATTGTCTTTTATGCTCGTCCTGTGTGGATACCAATCTAGTGTATAGAGAGTTTAAGATCGGGCCGCAAACAAAAACCTTTTATAAGGCGTTTCGGTGACAGAGAGGCATTACTGTATTGGTGAAGCTGATCTAAATTTGTTAGCTTTATTATTATTAGGAGTATTAGCTAGAGTGGGGCAAGCTTATTTATCATTAGGAGTATTATATATATTATTTACTATTATTTACTTTTTTCCTCTGATCTCCTCTTCAAGGTAGCTCATTGGACAGGTTCTCTTTTTACAGTTCAACCCTGTTATTTCCCTAGATTGTGTGCTAGGGACAATGGTTTTCTATAAGAATTCCCGACCGTTTATTTCTTTTGGGTTACTCTTCAAGGCAGCTCACTGGACAGGTTCTCTCTTTAGAGTTCCATTTCCCTAGGTTGCGTTCTAGGGATATAGGGCGTCCGATAAAGATCCCCGAACCCGTTTCTTTCCTTTGATCTCTTCTTCAAGGTAGCTCATTGGACAGCTTATCTTCCGATAGTTCCACCCGTTTATTTCTCTAGATTGCGTGCTAGGGCCACTTTGTATGCAATACCGTATTAGTTATTTAGGCTTTTGAATATTGTATTATATGAAATACCGTGTTATTTATTTTAAGAAAAGAAGTAATATTGTATTATATGAATTACTATGTTATTTATCTTAAGAAAAGAATTAATATTGTAAAAATTATATGAAATACCGTGTTAGAAATACAAAACTAACAAATAAACTGATTAAGAGTTAGCAGAATTAAAAAATACGTTATTTTATTCGGAGCTTAGATCCTCCAAACCCAAGTTTGTTGCTTCTTTGGAAAGAACTCTGGACACCGACGAGATTACCTCAGCCACGAAGAAAAAGTGTCACAATATTCACCTGCACATACGCCAACAAGCAGAGGTCCCAGTATCGCGATATCACCATAGCCTACCAACTACTACTACCAGAGATAGAATGCAGGGTAAGACAAAAGCAGCGGGAGAAAAGTTTCATAGAATAAAATTTTATTCGAAGAATTTCCAGCAAATTTATCCTTAAAATCACTTTTCTATCGGCGGGTTTTGCTAACAAATGAGAGTTTTGTTTGGTAATGTGAAAAAGAATCAACGTTTTTGATAATTAGTTTATGTAAAAGGCTGGGAACACACACACGCAATTTCGAACGCGCGGCTATTAAGTCACAAAAAAAAAATTGATCAAATAAGTTTCAATGAATATGAACAGACCTTAGATACCAAGAAATCGCAGCGCTTTAAATGGTCCAATTTGTCTCACGTTTCTGGCAGTGCTATGGTTAAAAATGAATCGAATGCAAGTACACGTAATCAACATAAATTTGCGACAGACGGTTTTAAATATGAAAGAGCATATATGTATATGACTCGAAGATCGCAGTGTTAATGGAGTGTTAGGCTAGGAACGCACTTGGGATTTCAATCGCGCGATTTTTAGTCGCAAAAATAGAACACATGAGTTTAAATGAGAATGAACGCACTTGATACCAACAAATCGTCACGATTTAAAGGTCGCAATTTGTTTCATTTTTCTTGCGATGCGATTGTCGTAAGCCTAAATGAAACAAATGTACTCAAATGGATATGCTCACACTTGCGATTTAAATTACTACGACTTAAAATTCGTAGTCGCAAAGAAAAATGGGAATGCATGCACTTGCGATTTTTACTCCACGATTTCTTAGCCGCAAGGAATAAGATACATGGCGTTAAATGTGAATGCACGCACATGCGACTTAAAAAACGTGGCGATTTTAAAAATTAAACAAGTTCCATTTTTCCAAGCGATTTTTGTTTCGCTACTTATTTGTAGCAAATGCGTGCACTCACATAAAATGTAGTGTGTTTTATTTTTTGCGATTAAATAATCGTGCGCAAAAAAATCACAAGTGCGTTCATGACAATAATTTGTAGCGACTACGACTTTTTAATCGCCTTGACGAAAAATCGCAAGTGCGGTCCTAGCCTTGCTGTCGCGAAATTAAATATGGATATTAGGGCTAGGAACGCACTTGCGATTTCTTGTCGAGGCAATTGAAAAATCGCGATCGCTACAAATTATTATCATGCACTCACTTGTGATTTTTTTTTGCCGCGCGATTATATAATCACAAACAAATTAAACACACTACATAATGTCACAGATAATCGTTTCGCAGGTGATATTGAATTTCTCCATTTTGAATTTTTATACACAATTTCGGGTTCAACTAGTTGCAGTACTTGCTTGAAGCATTCAATATTAATTCTATAGTATTGCACAATTTTCTGTGGCTTCTTCGCGATAATTTAAATCGCTGATCTTATGAATCTGATCTGATCTGAAGAATACTACCACTTACAACAAGATTAGACTTAAAAAGTAACAAAAGAACCACTTCCCAAAGAAACCCATTTTAATACTATATATCTATTTTATGTTTTTAATTTTGTGACAAGAAAACCGCTTGAAAAAATACAACTTCTTTCATTTTTTATTATCGCTACGATTTCTAAGATTTCTATACGTACATTCACATTTAACGCCATGTGTCATATTTCTTGCGGCTAAAAAATCGTGCGATTGAAAATCATAAGTGCGTGCATGCCAATTTCTTATTGCGACTACGATTTTTAAGTCGTAGTAATTTAAATCGCAAGTTTGAGCATATCAATTTGAGCACATTTGTTTTATTTTAACTTACGACAATCGCATCGTAAGAAAAATGAAACAAATTTCGGTCTTTAAATCATCACGATTTTTTGGTATCAAGTGCGTTCATTCTCATTTAAACTCATGTGTTCGATTTTTGCGACTAAAAAACCGCGCGATTGAAATCGCAGGTGCGTTCCTAGACTAAATGAACATTAATAAACCTGCATGCACTTGCGACCTTGCGAGTACATGACAATAAATTGTTACAATCGCTATTAGGCTAGGAACGCATTTGCGATTTTAATCGCGCGGTTTTTTAGTCGCAAAAATAGAACACATGAGTTTAAATGAGAATGAAAGCACTTGATACCAACAAATAGTGACAATTTAAAAGTCGCAATTTGTTTCATTTTTCACGCGATGCGATTGTCGTAAGTTAAAATGAAACAAATGCACTCAAATGGATATGCTAACATTTGCGATTTAAATTACCTACTGTGAATTAAAAATCGTAGTCGTAACAAGAAATTATTATGCACGCACTTGTAATTTTTAATTCACGATTTCTTAGCCGCGACGAATAAGACACATGGCGTTAAATGCACGCACATGCGACTTTAAAATCGTGGCGATTATAAAAATGAAATAAGTTCCATTTTTTCAAGCGATTTTTCTGTCGCTACTTATTTGTAGCAAATGCGTGCACTCACATAAAAAGTAGTGTGTTTTATTTTTTGCGGTTAAATAATCGCGCGCAAAAAAATCACAATTGCGTGCGACAATAATTTGTAGCGACTAAGACTTTTTAATCGCTTCGACCAAAAAATCGCAAGTGCGGTCCTAGCCCTATTTGTTTGTTTATAAAAATGACAAAATTCCACAAGTAATTTTGTTTTTTACCGTACCCAGTGGTCAGCCAAATACATTTTATTAATCGTTGCAATTTTTTTTAAGCATTATGTTGTATCTGTTTTTTAACACAAACAGAAAACCGCAGTGTGTATCGCAAATAAGTGAGTGACCATAGGATTACTCACTAGACAAACTAAAAAGTTTAAGGAGTATCCCAATTTTCATCAAAGAAAAAAGTCGCGCAACTTTCGAATTTAACGAACATTTTTTACATTGGGATGACTCTGTCGAAATTTGTGTTTTATGTAAATCCACCTGATAGTAAGCAAAGCAATGCGTACATGACCGCCTTAATTTTTTATTTAACAATCGATCAAACAAAGCGCAGACCCGTTTACTCAATTTCAAATTTGCACATAAGAACATTAAATTATTATTCATACTCTAAATAAATTTTAAAAATCCTTATTTGAACAAAATAAATAATAAAACTATTTTTTTTTTAGGAAGACATAACACACTTTTTCTGGTCAGTTTTTTGTTTTGCGCTATTTATGGTAGGTGTGACAAAGTCGACATAGCGGCTAGCTTAAAACTTTTTATGACATTGAAACATTTTTAGTTCTATCAGTAATATAATATATCCAAATGTCAGATTTGTGTCATTATTAGAATACTAATTGGAACATTACAACAAAAACAAAATACTAACACGAAGAATAGGAATACACCCTCGCAAATGTTCAAATGCCGTAGGATGAACAAGTTCCAAAAAATCTAATAAAAATATTTCAATGACTCAATTTGTTAAAAAAGGTAAGAATGTATAAAATAAATAATAATTGAGAAGCTGTGTCGAGTCGCATTGGTTTAGCTTTTGTTGAGCTATATTTCGGAGGAATTTGAAATGGTACATACATATACATACTTGTATTGATATTAGTTGATTCAGGTTTTTGGGAGCTTTGAGTTTTCCGCATTCTGAATACGGTTTCTCTACAATATCCCTCTATTTGCGAAAAACTGATGTCTGCCAATTTCAAGTTAGAATTAAAAATTGAATATTTAAAGAATGTAATACATAATTCGGTCCACTGTCGTAAATTTGTGGCGAAACAAAAAAAAATAGTCACGCTTGTTCTTTTTTTTTAAATTACGCCTGGTAATGCTTATTTGACTGTCAAGTTAACAAGACCACCTCTCAAAATAGGGTAAAATGAACTCAAAAAAGGAAACTGTGAATGACTGTCATAAATTTGTCGTAATTAAGTCGTAAAAGCAAACAATGTGTCACTCTGGTTTTTTTTAACAAATAATCCATAGTAATTCTAAACTTAAAGTCAATTAAGCATTACTATTTTTCAAAAAAGGGTGAAAATAACTGGAAAAAGAAAAAAAGGAATGTTTTAAAAAATGTCGTAAATATGTCGTAAAAGTGAAAAAAAAAATTCACATCCTTTTTTCTCAAAAAAAAAAATCCCATAAATGTTTAAAAAGTCACCAAAGTAGAATTTTTAACAATTTTGTTTAAACAATTATCGCTGGACGTTTTTGTTGTAAGTTTGTGCTGCAATTCAAGCAAAACACTAGGAGAAGAGCTTATTTCGTATGAATTAAGAAATTCAAGGATTCATATTTAAAAAAAGAGAGGTTAACAGGAAAAGTATAATATTGCCCCTATTCAAAAACGACGCTTTTTCACTCTATAGATAGAAGATTAATCTTTTTAAAACTTAGTATCATTGGATTATCTTCAAAACTTATCAAAATATTACAAAGCCTTTACGAAAAAAAAAAAAATCAACTACAGGTTTAGAGCATGAATACTTTCCGAGTAGTTAAGAACAAGCTTGGGAGTAAAGCAAGAATGTTTTCTAAGCGCACTGTTATTCTCAATATTCTTGGACGTTTGGGTTAGATTTCTTCCTGGAGGAATATCTTCAATGTTACCAGAATTAAGCTACTTCTGTACGAAATTGACAATGATGTTAAAATGACTTTATTAATACTGTACTTTGTGAAACCTCAAAGTAAACATCAGCAAGTTAAAAATCAAGGTGTTTCCAAATGGAACTGAAAGAAACGCTCGTGATAAAAGATGAACTTCGGACAATGAGCAAATTGAAAAGGTCAACAAGTATATATATATCTGGGAGTTATCATCACGCCAAAATTGTCTTTTAGAAAAGACCTTGAATAGTAGCACAACATTTAATAGGTAGAAATCAACAGTTTTTCAACGGATAGGTGAGATTGTGAGATTAATAAAATATAGAAATTGTAAGAAAATCCTAGAGAATCTAAAGATTAAGGTATAGAACAGTTTACGCATAAAATGTTTAAGATACAAGCTTAACAAAACCAATCCAGGGTAACTTACAAACTTCTTCATCACGAAGAAAATTATTTTCACGATTGATGAAAAGTGGATGAAATATCATTACTCTTTAAGGCCAGGCGTGAACTACTAGGTTTAAGCTATTTACCACACAAAAACGACCGTAGTGAGATTAGCACAATGTGCAATTTAAATTCAAGAGAGGATACCTCATCACTTCCTTGGAATGTGCCCTATCTTAAATGAAAAACGAAGAAATCATATGAGTATGTAAACAGTTTATCACAGACAGAAATATTATCGATTTTCAACATCCGGCGCAACCAAGATGAGACATCAGATAATTTATGAAGAATTTTAAAACAATTTAATAAGTTTGATAATTAAGTGAGTAAAGAAAGGAGACCTTACGCAGTGCGAAAACTGGAGAGGAATCTGCGTCCTGCCTGCTGTAGCGAAGGTTATAGCAAGAATCGTCCTAGAGCGAATAAAAGACTACCTAGAAGACACGCTTGACGCCGAACAAGCCGGTTTCCGCACTGGATCTTCCTGTGTGGATCACATCAACACCTTCCGGATCATCATCGAACAGTGCGTTGAAATTCGATCACCACTTCACCTGCTGTTCATCGATTTCGAAAAGGCGTTTGACAGTGTCAATAGAATAGAATTTCTTTGGCTTGTCTTGCGCAAGAGGGGCATCCCGGATAAATTGATCGCTATTATCAAGGCTACATATAAAGGTTCCAAATGTCACGTTCTGCATAATGGAAGGTTGTCAGTGAAGTTTGAAATCCAAAGTGGTGTTAGACAGGGTTGTATACTGTCACCAATACTGTTCTTGTTGGTAATAAGTGAGGAATTCAGTGGAATCTGCTATCACACCTGAAACATCTGGACTACGTGGATGACGTGTGCTTACTCTCTCATAGGATCATGGATCTCCGTCAAATGACAACAAGGGTGGAGAGAGAAGCCGAAACCGTCGGGCTTAAGATCAATACGGCAAAAACTAAAAGGATTAGCCTTGGAACTTCCTCATCTACTCAAATAGATATTTCTGGACAACCAGTAGAGACGGTAGAGAGTTTTTAATACCTTGAGAGTATTGTCTCTACTGATGCCGGGATCGAACTAGATATAACCAGCCGAATCGGGAAAGCAAAGGCTGCGTTCGGAGTATGGAGAAACAATTCTATAAGCCTAAATACCAAGCTACGACTGTTCCGCTCCAATGTAGAATCCGTGCTTCTTTATGGATGCAGTACCTACATGGAAAGTAACACCCACTGTCACAAGAAAGCTGCAAACGTTCGTGAATAGATGTCTGCGAAACATCTTGCGGATTATGAACTTCATGCGAGGACAGGTCAGGAACCCATCGACTCTATAATACGAAAACGTAAGTGGCAGTAGACTGGACATACGCTTCGAAAAGGCCACGAGTGCATTGCGAGTCAAGCGATGGAATGGAACCCTCTCACGCAGAGAGGCAGAGTAGTGGGCAGAGGAATCAGCACAACTGGGGAAAAGTTGAATAGAGCTGAGGTTCATCTCCAGAAACCGTACACGATGGCGCGTAGGAGTAGTGGAGGTCCAATGCCTCGCAAGAGGAACCACACGGACGTAACAGGTCCGAGGACCTAAGTAAGTAAGTATAATTAAGTATATATGTATAAAGGGTTTTCACCGGGAACTCGGTCTTTCGAAGACTTCCACTTGGCGAATTTGCGTGGGAACTTTGATCTATACCTATACAAGAATGAAACTGACCCAGGAGCTCCAAGTTTCCCTATAAAAGGATGTGAGAAAGGAGAATTAATGTATATTTAAGGAATAAAATTGGACCCAGTACGGAACCCTGTGGTACACCCAAATGACAAGTCTTGGGTCAAGTAATACTTGACTGAATTTGAACATAAAGTGTTCCGAATTTAGGATAGGACTCGATTCATTTTAAAACCAGCTTAATCGAGTACATCTTATAAAATGTTATGGTTTGCCATGTCAAAGGCTGTAGTAATATATAAAAAAAAGTTCAGCACAATATGTTTTGTGATCTAGACCACATTGAAGAAAGCCCAGCTCTAAATCAAAATTACAATGGACCAAAAAATTTAATTTTATCAAGATAATCCAGCATTCTGGTTTTAACAAGTTTCTCAAAAACACTTTTGATATCGAAGGAAGTACGGAAATTAGTCTATAGTAAGATTTATCATACCTTCTTCCTTTTTGAATAAAGGAATAACTATACCAACTTTAAATTCATCGGGAAATTTCAAGTCAAACCGACATAAAAACAAACATAATTTTTATAAAGAAAGGAAACATTTTTGTAAATCAACTAACCTAGTTGTAGGCTCAACGTGTTTTAAAAGTATATTTGAAATCGTTTCTCTACCATGTGAAGTCGTTATTTAAGTAATTGATTGTTTTTAACATATCAAGTCCAGTTATTGGTCCAAGAAAGAAACTGTTTACACCAGTGGCGTGGCGTCCATATAACACGATTCCTATCGTCTTCCCTTTTAGAAAATCCACAGATAACACAATCTACCAAATAAACATCGAATAAGTTTTCCATTCTGCTTCTCGTTTGTATCTTATACTTTATCCAAACACATTCCACAATCCACAACCAACATTAATCAAGAGAGTCACAAAAATACTCTGACGGAAACTTTTCAATCACCGTCTTATTTATTTGTTTTATATCCCTTTCTTCCCCAAGCATTGTGTTTCGGATCCTCTTTGTTCAACATCCGCAAAAAATAAGACGCTACATTCCGTCTTATAAAATTTTCGATGTATACCAGTAGGAGTTGGTATTATTTGTATTTTATTCTCCCTTTAGCAATTAGCATTGCATTTCAGTAGGAAGATAATACATTGCAGGAGTTCAGGTGCTCGTCTTTTTTCAACCTTGTGTAAGAAATAAGACGGTGTTCTTCGACTTATTTGTTTTTTTTTTGTTTTTAATGTCATATAAATATAAATATGGCATGTGGGTATTGTTGACTCTTGATTTTGAATTTGATGTTGATGTACATGCTGATGTAAAATGCTTTCATTTTTCTCTCTCGTGATAGTTTATAATATACACGATTGATATTCTTGCAAATTTACTGTGATAATTTTGAATTATGAAATAAATGATGGTAGAATATATGGCAATTTGTCAGCAGTGTAAATTTAGCATATCGCTGAATAAAGAGCACTTCTGTGTCAAATAAAATGCATTTGCTTTTTTTTTAATAGGAATTTCAATTTAGATTGAATTGGCATTCAATAAAAGACTGTGTTGCACAGGTTTTCAATAACTTCAAATAAATCTAGTGTTTTGAAAAGCCAATTTGAACTTAATTAAAAATAGTGAAAAGTTAGATGTTAAAGTGAAGATTTAATTCCTTTTATTATCCACTATTTTGATAAAAAAAAATTGGCTTCTTAATTTTAGTGCAGTTCTAGATTTTGTTTTTTGTCTTTGATAAATGTAGATTGCTGTTTAACAGATTATCTATCGGAGAAACCAAATAATTTTAGTAAGGATAGTTGATAGTATATATTTTATCTTTTTTTCCTTTGCACACCAGGGATTTCAATCCCAGATCGAAATCTTTCATTTAGTGTGCGTGTTTAATGAATACATGTAAATCGCTCTTGATACATAGTATCGCGGCTGTTATTAAATCTCAAATTAAAACAGAAATCATAGAAGCCCGGTTCGTGTCGATTATGATCGACGAAACATCAGATTTGAGTCATAGGGGACAACTGAGTGCCATATTTCGGTTCTTGTCAGAGAATGGAATACAAGAAAGATATCTTGCATTTTTTAATGTTAGGGCGAGTCTTAATGCAGATGAGTTGTCCCATCATATATTCAATATTCTTGACACATATGATTGCAAGGAAAAATTAATAGAACATTCCTAGAAACGTGCCGCAGTTATGTCCGACGAAGGGGGTGGTGTCTAAAAGGAGGTCCTTTTTTATTATGTTTTAAGCTCATTGTTGATTGAAATATTAATGTCTTCAAGTATAAAAAATATAGCTACACATTTTTTGCTAAGTCAATGTGGAATGCATTTGTAGATACCATGTTCCTACTAGAAATGTTGTTTTTGAGGTTCTAAGATTTTTTTATTTCATTTTTACAGGTGACAAAATTTTATAACGTCTTCCCATTTAAAATTATCCACGCCACGCCACTGGTTTACACATGTAAATTGATAAGCAGGCTTAGAACAAAAATTACATAGTATAGATCGGCTGCCAACGAACTTATTTGGTCCAATTTGTGAATTCGTTGGTGATATTTTCTGGATTCGATATGTTAACATCACCATTTTTAAGTACAATAGAGTTAACAAGCAGCGTCCGTACAAGATTCACTTCACTAGATGACAATGCGCCCTCAAACAGTTTGATATGGATTTTTGGTTGGCGTACTTTTTTGTTCCGTACTTTTTCGAAAACAATGTTGATGAGGCAGTCACCGTCAAGAATGGGCGCTATAGAAAGATGATAATCATTTTCTTATGGCTCAAATGTGGGTCCACCAAAACGGTGTTACGTGCCACACAGCTACGATTGACATTCTCCATGAATGATTTGAGGGTAAGGTTATCTCTCGCAGAGGTTACCGTAAATTGTCTATCAAGACTTTTTTTATGTGGGTTTTCCTGAAGTCGCAGGTTTATGTGAAAATACTTACCTATCTGAAATTTTACGGAATTGAATGACAAATACAGAATCTTTCATTTCATTTATTAAACTATCTGGATTATGGTTTTGACAAGTTGTCCAAGAGAGAAATTCTGATAATACCTTTTAAATGAAAGCATTATTATTTTTAATCGATCTTTAGGGCGATTATATTGGTCTCGTGGAAAAAAATTCGATGTTTTTAGTTTGACTAAAATTAGCGATGATAGAAAAGTGGTTTTCATCATACCACGCAACGGTCAGCGCATCAGTTCTTCCTCATGTATGTGTATCTATTCGGCGTATATACATCAAACTTAAGTCAAAGCTGATGAACTAATTTGCTTCAACTTTGGTATAGGAGATTTTTATGTGATCCCGTAGATGAGAAATTTGAATTTTAGTTTTATCTCATCTAGAACGGGCATCTGTGAAGACAATTACAATTCTGATTTTTTTATCTTTCTCTAAAATCACTTTATAGATTTTGATTAAATTCGGTCAACGGACCTTACAACTTGCGACTGTTTTTAAATGTTGTATAGGTAATTGTGATTTTCTTAGCGAAAACAAACATCACGAAAGTCGAATGTGGACGTTTTTTGAGATTTTTTGAGACGTTGTGGATTATTCTCGTTTGTTTCGTTAATCGCTGGACCAATTTTATACCAATTTTGTACAAAGATACTTTGTAATGATAAAAATAATATAGTAGCGGAATTTGGAGAAATGTTGTTTCCATATTTTCAGCATCGACTAAGGTTCTACTAAGATGTTCTCTTGATTGTCCATGCAGACTTCAACTCGGGGATTGTGTCCTTGAGATGTTTTTTTGTATCTTTTGGTAAAACTTCCGGACGTCATTCCTATTATGGCATCCCTCTTTTTCCTCAATAGAGCGCTTCTCATGCTCATTCTTTTTCTTTCTGAGAAGCTGGTCTTCTTCTCTTCCCTTCTGCCCGTAAAGCTTGCGAGCAGCTCTGGTCAGTCTGTGCATTACTATTAGTAACTTGAAAGCATTTATGCCTTCAAAGCTAAGCTATAGTCCTGAACCTCAAGAGCAAGTTTGTACAATACAGTCGGGCTAATTTTTTCCTCAAAAAAAATTGAACCCAGCTGACTCAATTCCGCCTCCGCTGACACTTCTCCTTGTCTGGAATCTTAACATCAAAAGTGTTTGCCTGACCAGACATAACCAACCAACCAACCCTATTTCAGAATTTCCTAATCAAATATTGAATAAATGTTGCACAAAAAAAAAACAATAAAACATACTTTTTCCGTCAACCGGGATTTGCTAAATACGCTGAGTAGCTATGGTCTTATTAAAATATCCAGTAAACCCCCCATTCCCGTTTATCAAAATTGTGTGTCTTCTCCAGCTTAACCACACAAGCTGAACTAAATTTGCTCCCTTATAGAAAGAAGCATAGAAATTCCTTTCAGTCTGCTCGCTGTCTGAAAAATAGATATTCTTCCGGCAGATTTCCAAAATAAAATGAAAAAAAGAAGAGCCAGGAAAAAGAAATTTACACACCCGGATGGATATTCCACACAAAGTGTGGAGAGATACCATCTCACCCATTTCGGAGCATACTTCGGACATCGTCCTATACCCGGCAGCAGCAAGGCAGACGATAGCTTTATCACGAACATAACTACATACTCGTTGTTGTTTTGGCCAGCAACCGAGCGCCATTATCGTTGTCTTCCTTCTTCGTCGTCGTCGTCGTCGTCATCTTCATCAGAGCTGTCTGGCAGAAAAGCTGATCCCAAGGGAGTTTCCAATTCAAGCATTTTCTAGGCGGCTTCTCACTCTCTCTCTCTACATTGCCGGGTGATTTATTGTGAATCTTATTTTATTGCCAGTGCACGGAATGAAACGCACACACAAAGTGCACAGGATTGTCTCTACAAGCCCAAGACACAAAGATTCTCACTGCTATGCCATTTCGAAGGAGAGTGGTGGCTTGGCCTAAAAATCACATTCACCGCCAACAACGATGGCGTCGCGGTATGGCGCGGTGCTAACACTCCACTCAGTAAATGTCAGCGCGCGAGCTTCCATCGTCTCGGCGTCGTCGTCGCTGCTGCCACCACCACCGCCACTCCTCAGACAGCCCCAGACAGATATTTCCCGAAAAAAAAAACAACGGAAAATTGCGTGAGTTTTCCTCTTTGTCTTTGGCGCACTTAGGAATTTTTGCAACTTGCTTATACATTTGGAGTGGCGCTCAGTGCCGCCTCCGGAGAGGCGAGAAAATTCCTTCCGAATGACTTAATTACTAAAGAATTAACCCAGTCCTAGCCGAGTGTATGAAGTTGCAAGATTTGAAGAGGAACCCGTCAACACATATATCTTCACTTCCATGTGCGAATATTCCCGAGGTAATGGATCCATAATGAAAGGCCGACGATAGATAAAGGATTTTGTCCTTGTGTCGTCCCCGTGTGACCTTTGGATTTAATTAAACAAATTCATGCCACGCATAGCAATAAAACGAAACAATTAGTGTACACAAAAGAGTGTAATTCTAAGGCTAACTTTCCGACCTTGGCTTAGGTATAATTAATTTTTTTACACGGACAATAAAAGGATATATGTTCGTATAGGTATAATGTATGTTTATTGCGGAGGACAATGGGTTTGGAAGAGCCGACCTACATATTTCGTTTTGAAGAGAGAAAATTATTCCATGTTCTTGGACAATAAAATGTCTGTGGTTTTCGAGAGTGAGATGTCCTCGGAATCTTGCGAAGAGGTTTCAGAGTGAGACTTTTTTTTGCGTGCAAAAATCCGAAGGATCATACTTTTTGTAGAAAGAATTCGAATTTTTTTTTTTATTAGAATTGGTCCTGAATCCTACTTGACGACAGAAACGTGTTAAGTTTGACATATAATAGATTTGGTGACAGCAACAATAAATAGGAAAAAGTAGAAAATTCACCTTAGTGCCTAGTGACATGATATTAACCAGAAGGCAATAAAAACCATGGCGGTCAGCCATCAGACGAATAGGGGGAACAACATGTAGCATACGAAAACATGCACGTGCCGTAACTATTCGGGACTGGTGGAAGTGTGATCATAGCCTCTCCGCGGCGGCCGCTAGAAACAAGCCTTTTAAAAAACGTTTGGCTAATATGATCAGGCTGGTTCCTCAGGTTGGCGACAGGTTAATTCCCTGTCCCGTAAAACTAAAAGAATTACGAGACCGACAACAAGCCTCGGAAACGGACTGATTTCACGACGACAACCCACGCAAAGAAAAAGGAAAAACGATTTACGAATTTTCTTATGGAACGTACGATCGCTCTATAGAGCTCGAGCTGCTCAGCAGCTAGCCGATGCCCTGTCAAAGTATAAAGCTGACATAACAGCTCTTCAAGAAATCAGATGGACAGGGAATGGTGTTCTACAGAAGAAGGAATATGACATATACTATAGCTGTCATACAAAACACCATGTGCTCGGGGTAGGCTTCCTAGTCAGCGAAAAAATGAAGTCTACCATCATCGGCTTTAACGCTATAAGCGAAAGGCTATGCACCCTTCGCGTGCGAGGCAAATTTACGAACATCAGCCTCATTAACGTTCACGGACCTACGGAGGAGTCCTCAGACGAAGAAAAAGAGACTTACTACGAACAAGTCGAGAGGGCCCTCAATGCCTGTCCAAGGTATGATGTTAAAATCATCCTTGGGGATTTGAACGCAAAAATAGGTCGGGAGCCGGTATTCAGGCATTACGCAGGCACCCATAGTTTGCATGAGAACACTAATGACAATGGACTTCGAGTCTTAGAATTGGCAGCATCGAAAAACATGGTCGTTGCGAGTACCAGGTTCCCGCGTAAAGATATCTACAAAGCCACCTGGGTATCACCTGATGGAGTCACTCGTAACCAAATAGACCACGTGTTGATAGACCGTCGCCACTACTCGAACTTGATGACGGTACGAACGTACCGAGGTGCCAATATCGACTCGGATCACTATCTTGTTGGTATGGTTTTCCGAGGGCGGATTGCCTTGCGAAGACGCATTGCATCCGCCGATCAGGTTCGAATCAACACGGCTGCCCTGCGCAATGAAAACACCAGTAACACCTTTGGTAATGCGTTAGGACTCGCCCTAGAAACACCTGACTTAGGGAGAGTAAGTCCTGGAGCCAGTATGCTGGGCGTAAATGCAAAGTGGACACGTCTTAAAAATACTGTCATTAGTACTGCCAACTCCATCTTAGGCAGCAGTCGTAAAAATCGGAACGACTGGTTTGATGATGAATGCAAGCTAGCGACTGAACGTAAGAATGTTGCGTACCGAGCAATGCAACAATCTCATAGAACGCGGGCACGCGAAGAGGAATATAAAGAGCTCAGAAGAACAGAAAAACGGCTTCACAGACAAAAGAAATCAGCCTGGGAGAAGAACCTAATCTGTGAAATAGAAAACAGCCGAGAGCGAGGTCAGCACCAGGCGCGGAAGTTCTACCAATCCGTCCGAAACATGACGCAGTACACACCACGCTGCACATACTGCAAGGACGGAGAGGGAAATCTGATCACCGATCCTGAAAGCATACTGGAGCGATAGGAAGTGTACTTCAATGAATTGCTAAATGGTCAGCTCACTGCAGAAGTGGAGGCTCCACTACTTCAAGAAGAATACCCTATGTTGCCGCCACCAAGCATAGAAGAGGTTGAGAAGGCTATAGGCCGGCTTAAACAGAACAAATCCCCGGGAGCCGATGGCATACCAGCCGAATTATTTCATCACGGCGGGCCAGCCTTACGTCAAGCAATTCATGATATTATAGTGCACGTATGGGAGCAGGAAGAAATGCCAGAAGACTGGCGAAAAGGCATAATATGCCCCATACATAAGAAGGGAGATGTCACAACGTGCAGCAATTATAGAGGTATCACGTTGTTGAGTACCGCCTATAAGATACTCTCCTCTATCCTACAAGACCGGATAACCCCATACGCTAAAACCGTCATCGGACAATATCAGTGTGGTTTCATTCCAGGCAAATCAACAACTGATCAGATCTTTACCCTTAGGCAGGCGATGGAAAAATATCTATCTATCACTAATGACAATGGACTTCGAGTCTTAGAATTGGCAGCATCGAAAAACATGGTCGTTGCGAGTACCAGGTTCCCGCGTAAAGATATCTACAAAGCCACCTGGGTATCACCTGATGGAGTCACTCGTAACCAAATAGACCACGTGTTGATAGACCGTCGCCACTACTCGAACTTGATGACGGTACGAACGTACCGAGGTGCCAATATCGACTCGGATCACTATCTTGTTGGTATGGTTTTCCGAGGGCGGATTGCCTTGCGAAGACGCATTGCATCCGCCGATCAGGTTCGAATCAACACGGCTGCCCTGCGCAATGAAAACACCAGTAACACCTTTGGTAATGCGTTAGGACTCGCCCTAGAAACACCTGACTTAGGGAGAGTAAGTCCTGGAGCCAGTATGCTGGGCGTAAATGCAAAGTGGACACGTCTTAAAAATACTGTCATTAGTACTGCCAACTCCATCTTAGGCAGCAGTCGTAAAAATCGGAACGACTGGTTTGATGATGAATGCAAGCTAGCGACTGAACGTAAGAATGTTGCGTACCGAGCAATGCAACAATCTCATAGAACGCGGGCACGCGAAGAGGAATATAAAGAGCTCAGAAGAACAGAAAAACGGCTTCACAGACAAAAGAAATCAGCCTGGGAGAAGAACCTAATCTGTGAAATAGAAAACAGCCGAGAGCGAGGTCAGCACCAGGCGCGGAAGTTCTACCAATCCGTCCGAAACATGACGCAGTACACACCACGCTGCACATACTGCAAGGACGGAGAGGGAAATCTGATCACCGATCCTGAAAGCATACTGGAGCGATAGGAAGTGTACTTCAATGAATTGCTAAATGGTCAGCTCACTGCAGAAGTGGAGGCTCCACTACTTCAAGAAGAATACCCTATGTTGCCGCCACCAAGCATAGAAGAGGTTGAGAAGGCTATAGGCCGGCTTAAACAGAACAAATCCCCGGGAGCCGATGGCATACCAGCCGAATTATTTCATCACGGCGGGCCAGCCTTACGTCAAGCAATTCATGATATTATAGTGCACGTATGGGAGCAGGAAGAAATGCCAGAAGACTGGCGAAAAGGCATAATATGCCCCATACATAAGAAGGGAGATGTCACAACGTGCAGCAATTATAGAGGTATCACGTTGTTGAGTACCGCCTATAAGATACTCTCCTCTATCCTACAAGACCGGATAACCCCATACGCTAAAACCGTCATCGGACAATATCAGTGTGGTTTCATTCCAGGCAAATCAACAACTGATCAGATCTTTACCCTTAGGCAGGCGATGGAAAAATATCTAGAATTTAACATCCCAACATACCATCTGTTTATAGACTTTAAGGCCGCCTATGATAGCATAGCCAGGGTAGAACTTTACAAAGCCATGAGAGAATTCGGCATCCCAAATAAATTGATACGACTATGTAGGTTGACCATGACTAACGTAACAAGCCAAGTAAAAATAGCCGGATTGCTATCCAGACCAATCAAAATCTTTAATGGACTCCGACAAGGGGACGGTTTGGCCTGCCTCCTCTTCAACCTGGCGTTGGAGAAAGCAATCCGTGACTCTGGCACGGCAACAAGAGGGACCATCGTCAACAGGTCCAGCCAGTTACTAGCTTACGCAGACGACATTGACATCATCGGAAGAACCGAACAAGCTGTACACGATTCCTTCATCCAGATCGAGCAGGCGGCACAAAATCTGGGGCTGCACATTAGTGAAGGTAAAACAAAGTACATGGTGGCGTCGAATGCGAGAGGAACAGTTGGTCAAACAATCAAGGTAGCGGAGCACGAATTTGAAGTGGTGCAATCCTTTAAATACCTTGGGTCAATAGTAGCAGCCGATAACAATATAGAAGAAGAAATACGCGGGCGGCTTCTCAAATCCAACAGAGCCTACTATAGTCTGTCAAAGCTCTTCAAATCCAGAAATCTCACCATAACTTCAAAACTACTGCTGTACAGGACCATGGTCCTGCCAGTACTCACATATGGATCCGAGACTTGGGTGCTTAGCAAAAGGCACTCCGACCGCTTAGCTGCGTTCGAGAGAAAAGTATTAAGGAGAATTGTTGGCCCCGTATGTGAGGAAGGACGATTCCGGAGACGGTACAATCATGAATTGTACGCAATCTACCTAGAAGCAGATATCGTGACAAAAATTAAGCTCGGTAGACTCCGGTGGGCAGGGCACCTAGCTCGCATGAGCGAAGAGGAACCTGCTCGGAAAGTTCTTTGTGGTACATTCTATGGTAGACGACAGCGTGGTAGACCATGCTTGCGCTGGAGAGATGGCGTAGACCAGGACGCCCGAAGCCTTGGGGTGCGCAACTGGATGGCGTCGGCTAGAGACCGGGATAGGTGGAGAGACTTGTTGAAAGAGGCCAGGACCGGAACCCGGTTGTCGAGCCGATGATGATGATGAATAAAAACCAAACTTGGGTTCATTAGACATTCAAGAGTCTCATAAAATTCAAACATGGGTTTCGGAATTTACTTCAATACAGTGTTGTCTCTCTAGTTCAGGGATTAAACATTCTTGGGACTCTTAATTTGAATATCATCTCTCGATTTTATGTTATAGGCTGCATCAAAAAGACTGTTCGAAATGTCTAAATTCAAAAGTTCATCACAATATCGATGAATCTTGTCGAAGTCATGCAGAAAAAAAAAATCGTCTTTTGGATCTGCTCTGTACGCTATTAGTTTGTCGACATAGTTAGACTAGCTATCAGATCGCAGGTGTAAATGCTGAATAGAATCGGCGAGTTGACCGCTCCCTGTTGTAGACCATTTTTAATATCGAAAATTGCGGTAGAAGTTACATTGCCACTTTTGATAACAAGCTTTCTACCATTGAGAATGTCATAAAGCATGTATACTAGTGGTTTACTTATGCCGGGCCTGGTCAGCTTTAGATAGAGACCGTCTAACCTTACGGTGTCGAAAGCCTTCTCCAACTCAACTATAAAAGCAGTATACTGATGCTTTTTTAGTTTTGTTCCTTTGGATATCAGAGACTAGTTTAGATGTGGTATGAATTGTATCTTGTCCCTCCTTATAGGCAGTGTGCGCTATGATATTGTTGTCCTTCGCTTATTTGGACAGAGACTTAAAACATTTTCAAATGAAATATGTAAATAAATAGAAGGCCATTACAGTTTCTTAGAGAGCCTTAACCAGTGGCTTACAACTCTAAACCATTCCTATGTGCGTGTTACCAGGAATGGAGAAGACCTAGAATTTTTTGCCGATTCCGAACGGCTGATGAGCAACACTTTTCATGACAGGAGATACTCTTAGAGGTCAATTCCGCTCAAGAGGCAGAACCTAAGTTTGGTTTTACACGAGTACCTGCCGTTTCCGACTTAACCCCATGGGAGGCCTACCTCCATCGGAGTCAGATTGGGTCCTGACCATTAACCCCAAATCAGCCGAAGCCCATTTAGTAGCGAAGCTGTGACATGTTGCAGGTATGAACACACCTCTTGCTTGGAGGCGAGGTCTATCAACACCTTTTGAATCCAGGCACGCCTGGAAACCATGTCTACGCATTCGGAATAAATTACGCCACCACGACACTCTCACTAGGGGGTCTACCTAGTTTGAAGAAATAGTGCACGCACGCGACAGCTGCACCTCTCTGTCCGAAGATTGAATAGGAGAGCCAGAAGACGTACGCTATAGCCCTCAGACTTCTGGCACTATCTTCCGTGATAGCTTCTGGTCGAGCTTCGCCACCATGAAGATCACTTACAGATGAGCTCCTGCAAAACTCAGGGCCTGTCAATCCCAGACACACACACCCAACTGTTAGTCAAGGTAGAAACCATCAACCAAGAATGTGCATCCCTTTGGTGAGTTGTTACACACTCCTTAGCGGATTCTTACTTTAAGGACACCGTCCAGACTGTTCCTATATGGTTAGTTCAGTTACTTACGTAACCTATCCACAGGCACCGCGAGGAGATCAATAGGAACCGGAAGTGACAGCTTTGTGCAAGGTACCAATACCGGCCCATCGATAAATCGATGGACGATATCATCAGAACATCAAACCAGCATTACCACTGCAGCACCCATACACGCTAGTGCATCGATTGTGCATCCGCAGCAATACCAGCAGAGTTCAACAGAGCCCCGGACATGCTTTAAACTACCAAGCACGCCATCACCCCCACCTGCCCTCACAAGAGGCAGTACACCCATGAAAAAGCTTCTTGGAAACGGCTGAGAATAGAACCCAAAACTTCATCCTTAACAGCCAAACTCATTAAACATTATGCCAAGGGGTACTACTTTAAATCCTTACTGAAACTCGGAAGAAGACTTATCGGCAGGAGATTCGGCGGATTGGAATTGTCTATTTCATTTTTTGGGAGAGGAAGTACCACTACTGTCAACCATAGCACTGAATATTACGCATTATTCCGAGTGATCGATTCCTGCTGATTTCTATTTCCTTAATCTGTTGAAGAAGTGCTGGAGCTTCTATGTCAACTAACTACTTTTCTTGTTAAATGGCGAAGAACAACGTTGGATATACCATCGACTCCTGCCGACTTCTTTTTCTTAAACAAGCCGCAGATGAGTTGGACCTCCACCTTCGAAACTAACAGGGAACTTAGCCTGTTTCGCTCGACAATGATGATTGTTGCTAAATGATCATTATTGAACCCGGTAAAAACAAAGTTTTTCCGATTGCCATCGCGTCATTCCATATCGAAGGTAGAAATGGCTAAGTAGAGCTCTTTTTTCCAGGTCATGATTTGGGCGAATGCTATAGCATTTATCTTGTACACTTGCTGAAAAGCGACCCAACGGTCTCCACTCTCTCCTACGGATCTTCGACAGTAAAGAAGTCATCGTACAAGGCAGCGTCTTCCGGATCTACATCTCAGAAGTCAGAAGTGCGTGTTTGTTTCCTGTCGTCCGCTGAAGCCTAAGACCCGTAACAACGTTTTGATCATTCCTCCTGAAGTAAGTTTACAGTTCGGAAGGCCAAGGTAGATGGTGTCGAATGAATGTGGTTATCCGGTTGAGTGGGTGATCCAAATTCCGGATAATTGTGCAAAAGCAAACAAACGATAAGAGACATCAAGACCTGCTAGATCCTCTCTAATTTCCGAACTCAATCCAAACTGGATGACTGCGTGAGAATGTCCACAATTTCCCATTTTAATTCCATTTACAGATTCACACGACTTATGGTATCGTAATGGCGAAACCTCGGCGCTAATAGGGCCACAAGGCTAGACTGGCACTGGACGATATTTCTAATTTTTCAGCCCTCTGATCTGATCACTCCATTTATTGAATTGATTCCAGAGCAGAGTCTTAAAATTGAAAGGAAACAGAACTATCGTGGAATTAGCGACGAGAAAAAAAATTCATGTGGTTAGATTATTTCTAGCAAATTTTTCGATAATATTGAAATATTGAAAGACTTTTAAGGCTTAAAATTTACTTAAAATCAGTATGTTACTAAGATACTAAGCTCTCATCCACTTAGGTATAAGAATTAACATTCCACTCACCATAACCTCTGCTTAACTTTTTACAGAGAATCCCTAACTCATTACGTCTCAAACAATCACATTTGCTACGTGATTTCGGGTAAAAATTTACTCCAAGCAATTTCGATAAACGAAAAGAGTGCAACTGATTTATTAGGAAGCCACATAGTCGATGTAAGGGGTTAACAAGGGTTATAAATTTAAACGTTTTAAAGGAACAGTGATTTGACTAACCCCTAATTTGTTTTTTCAACTTCGAACAATTGAACTGCGCCGTGCATAACTTAACTATAGATACGCCAGTCATTAAATTAAGACTCTCGTTGATACACATATATTAGGTACATGTATACCGCCCGCCACCTGCTTAGTGTATCAGATTACAAGTGCCAAATTGATAAATTGAGGGAACCAAACACTTTTAACCTCATCGAATCGATTTGACAGGCACTTTTCGACCATCATCGATGGCTATCAATTCAATCAACCATTTTTATCGGTTTGGTTTGTCGTGTCGTCTCGTCGCGTGCGTTTAAATTTCTCTTGTTTGCATTAAAACCAAAGATATACATATATATTTATCTTATAGATACACATAATATGATGGTATGACCAAGTTGGGTCAAAAAACATACACGAGGTCGCCAGAAAGCAGAGCACAGCAGAGCAGAGGAAGAATATCCAAACAACCGGCAAATAAAAATTCCCTGACGACATACCCAAAAGGTGGGTGACCGTTTTATTACACCTACTTTAGGCGACGGTGACGGCCGGCGGCAACGACGGCGGTGGATATGTCGGTTCACGAACGGCACAACAAACGAACAAAATAAATGCGAGTACCTACGTTTATTACACCAAAAATTTGAACCGAAAACGTAAACAAAAGGTGTGTGCGATAGTTAATACATAAACATAAACATACGTACGAGTATTACTTCATCACACACACTCACATGTATAGTATGTACCTAGGTTGGTATCTTATATTGCTCCAATGAGAACAATAGAACAGAAAACGGAAAAACTCCCCGAGGACAGGTGGTGTGGCAACGACAGAGTAGAATACCTCGAGGTGGCGGCGGCAAAAATTGGAATAGGTCGCCAAAAAATACTAGGAAGAGAAAAACAAGATTTTTTTTTACATTTATGAAAAATCCATAAGGTTATTGGAATTTTTGTTTTCCATAGAAAGGGGAAGCGCAGGAAAATAACCAAAATACAGAAATAAACTACGAAAACTCGGTTGAAAAACTCCAAAACAACTCACTGCAGAGTGCAACACAATAATTATTTTTAGGGTTCTACATCTACATATTGTTGACAAAACGCAATGCACAGTGGTATAGAATATCCTTAAGTCCAGCACAAATCCAAGAAAATGGTTAATTGTTTCTATTTCATTTTTTTTTTTTTTTTTTTTTATAATCTACCCGCGCTCAAGGGATTATGATTACCCTTTAAATGTTTCAAACACAGCGCGGGCGTGAAGTTACGGAAGAGAAAGAAGGATAGGAAAGATGTGTGGCACGATGTTCTGAGACTGAAGGTTGTTGTCTCAGATATTTTATCTCCAGGGATGGCGGCTGAACAAAAGCGGAGAATGCCGTGTCTTATTTCTATGTCGCTTATAATTCACATTATTTTATTCGTGTTCATCCTTGTTGGGCATATTAGTTTAACTCAATTACATGTTGTTAGTGTTATGCCTGAACAACATGTAATGAGTAAACCAGCAACCCATTGATGACAATTTTAGAAGGTTTTTAATGGAATTAAAACGACATAGACGACGGCAGGGATCGAACCTGTGATCATGAGGTTCACAGGCGAGCACTCATCCATCGCGCCACGGCCAACCCCAATCATTGCATTGCTCTGTGAGAATTGACGGGGGAGTTATATTCTTAAGAGGTTATTTTGTGCCTCCAATACAAAACCTCAGTTAATTAATATTAAAACTTTTTTTCTGTATCAAAAAACCAACAAAGTTGCAAATAAAAACTTATAAGTATAAGGCCAGTGGGTTAATTTCTTTACCAAATGGTTACGCCTGTCTAACAAAAAATTAAACCCACGCATGGGCCGTACGAACTTTCTCTTACGTTTAAGAGGTTTAAAATTAAAAAAAAAATTAAATGTTATCGAAGACAAATGTTCATAAAATTAATTTTTAAATAGCCAAATAAACCCTCTTAGTAGTTGGAGCTAAAAACGGAATATCATGTGATTCCTTAAGCAAATAAAGGATTTTTCAATAAAAGCGGGTAGATGTTGAAATGGAATAATGCATGTGATATGATATTGCCCAAATGAGCACCTCGGCTTCTTACGCATGGATCCGGTTGGCCAAATTTGGGCGATGGCCTGTGTTATGTTCACTTAAAGGGCATCGTTCCATTGTGTTTTATCAAACCCCACTAAAAAAGGGCTTGCGGGTCAAATCGCGGGCCAATTCACTTCACCTCTCCGAGAGTTAACTTTACCCTTAAATCATACATGGAGAATGTCAATCCGCTGTGTGGTACGTAGCACCGTTCTGGTGGAACAACATGTGGTCTAGGTTCATAGTGTTCAATTTGGACCATAAGAAATTGGTTAACATCGTTCTGTTGCGTTTTCGAGAAAGTACGGACCATTGGCACCACAGCCGGTCCAAAATCCCTACTAAACGATACATTTTTTAAGGGTTGGTGTCCTTCGATATACGGCAATTTTGCTTGTTAGCACAGGCATTCATCCAAAAATGCGCCTCATCGGTAGATGCTCCGAAGACTAGCCAGTGAACAAACGGCGTTGTATATGGGCAAGAATTTTGAACTCCTGGGTCTGTTGGATCTTGTATGGGTGTAGGCCCAACAACATGGCCGCCACAGGCCTCCAAAATTTACCTGCTCTTATTAAAAAACCATTAATGTAAACATTTATACAAAGCAAAAATTTTAAATCGTTGAACTAAATTAGTTTTTTTTACAAAACATTTTGAGCACGTCAATTTAAAGTTTTTATAAATGTGATAATATAAATTTATTTCATAAACAATCACTGAACCACTTTTAAGATGGTGAATTTTCAAACAAATTTTGTTGTGTTGTTTAAATCAAGCAAATATTTGTACTTGCGACTTATAGGTACTTTTTTCTTTTTTTTTTTTAAGACCAAACATAACGGTACCTGCCATACGAATTTTTTTATCAAAAACTGTTTGACAGATTTAAAAAATTAAAACACAAAAAAATTTCATTTAGGTAAAGTTTAAAAAAAAAATGTCCGAAAAATGGTTATTAAGGGTACCCACCATGGAAACATTTTTTTTGTTTTTGATTTCCTCAAAAACGGTATAACCGATTTTGATCATTTTTTTTTGCTAAAGCTCCCCAAAAACTTAAATAGAATTGTATATTCAAATTTTCAAACAAAAAAAAACTTCAAACAATTTTTTTTTTCAAAACTCAATATTTTGAAAACCCCATGCTAGATTTTTTTTCAACCTTGATAAATACAAATTTCTCAATATATCTAATCTACAAGATGTAGATTAAATTTTTTACCTAAAAATAAAGGTACCCAACATACAAATGTTAAACAATTTAAAAAAAAAAAATGGTTTTCAAAAATCGTATTTTTCTCGAAAACGGGGCGCCTAGAATTTTGATAAATTTTTTTTTCTTTCAATTAATTTTTATTATCTTTAATGTAATAAAAACAAATTTGAAATTTGAAATTAAACATAAGATATTACAGCTTGTACCTACCATAGAACCATTTTTTTTGAATTTTGAATTTCTCATTATCGACATAACGGATCTTAATGAATTTTTTATAGAAATGCTTCCAAAAATTTTAAAAAACATTTCATTTTAAAACTTAAGAAAAAAAACTGTTTTTTTTTTAATTTTTGGGAAAAGTCATTTTTTTTTTCTTTGAAAATTCGATATCTCAAAAACGGCTCAATATTTTTAGTCTATTTTAGTCTACATAGGAGCAAGTTCGTGCGACCCAGTCGTGCATTTTATTTTTTTACGTTTCATACCAAAAATGTAAGATGGTAAGGTGCTCTTATTTTTCGGCTGTCTATAAAAAAAAATTGTTAAACAAATACATATTCAAAATTTATTTTTTATAGCACCAATAAAAAAAAAGTGTTTTTATGAAAAACAAGCATATTTGGAAGGCTTAACTAATTTTTCCCTAATGGTGTCTCGAAATAAATGATCGGCATAAGTTCAGCGTTGTATGATTGATTCCAAAAAATATTCTAAAAATTCTCGAGCCTAGTGGTCTATCCATTTATGTGTATCAAAAACCCATTTTGATCTTTTGGCTACTGAAATTATGACTCTGCCCCTCCATCCTTCTATTTCCTTTTTACTTGCGACTTATTCATAGGTACAATAAGCCAAGTTATGTATTCGTAAAAAAATCGAATTCGAGAATTTGATCAAAGTTGAAATTACGATGATACGAGTAGCTACGATGAAAAAAAGTGTGTCTCGCTATTCTGTCTGTTTGTCTAAGGTTCCGGGTACAGTAGTGCGACAAATCGATGCGATGCGAGAAGCGTTTGCGTGCGAGAAAAATATTTACATTGATTCTTACCTATATACGTGCGCACAGTGAAGCGATATTTGATGCGAGTGTTGCGAGTTTTTCGCATACCTATCGCAAGCATCTCACTCACAAACTATTCTGACCACTTTTTCAAGCGAGTTTGTGCGAGAAGGATCATAATTGTTTGTTTTGAGGTTTCAAGAAAAAAAAAATCAAACTTGTAAAATTTTCTTATTTCAGTCCTTGTGTTGTGCGGTGCAATTTTTTTTTATAATTTTGGTGGCAATAAATATAAGGTTATTAACAACCCAACCGGACAAAATCGCATTTACTGTGCGCACTATGTCGCATCTAATTATCGTATCTCGAATCGCTTGCCGCATTGCTTCTCGCGATTTTTTTTCTTCAAAATTTTATATTTTTTTTTTTTAAACTGTTCCACAGAGTTTAAAAAAAAAATCAAACATTTCATTTAGTTAAAGGTAAGTAGGGAATGCTTAAAAAATAGTTTCCCAAATATGACTATTAAAATTAAGAACCTTTTTTTTTATTATTTTTTCAAAAACGACACTGCCGATTTTTTTTCAATGCTAAAGGCCTAAAAACTTTGGATAGTATTGTGTATTCACATTTTCAAACTAAAATTTTTAGAATTTAAAAAACAAAATTCAAAAATAATTTTTTTTTCAAACTCGATATTTCGATAAGCCCTACAAAATGAGAGAAAAATTTTTATTTTACCTAAAAATGACGGTACATGATGGGTATATATGTATGTCAAATATGGTTTCCGAAAATTGTATTTTTCTCGAAAACGACACCTAGAATTTTGATAAAATTGAAATTAAGATATACATGTAACTGTATCTAATAGAACCATTTTTTTCAAATTTGAATTTCTCATTTCCGGCATGACGGATTTTAGTGAAATTTTGTATAGAGAAGCTTCTTTAAAGTTCGAAAAAGATTGCATTTTAAAACTTAAAATTTTTTTTTTTCCAATTTAAGAAAAAAGTAAGCATATTTCAAATTTGGAGAAAAAAAATCATTTTATTTTCTTATCATTTTTTTTAAAGTGAAAAGGGTATTTATGAGTTTCCATTCCCACTAACTCGCACACTGGAATAGTTACGAGTTTTAAGACAATTTTAAGTCCGCTCTAAGAACCTCTGGCCACTAATTTATCTTTTCTATCTTCTCTCTTTGAATGAGAAAAATGGTATACTGAAGGGAAATGAGCAACAAAGTGTGTTTGGGTTTGTTTCAGAGATTTAAAAAAAAACTGCCAAAATCTCCTTTATTACGAAATCTGAAAACACTCGTATTTGTATGTCAACATTGAAATCATTCTGTTCCACTGTACGTTCATCCAAACTACAGACATTTGACGATGACGAAATAAATTAAAAAAAAAAATTTTGTGTTTAAACGAAAATGTGTCACCACCACTATGCGTTCTCATGGCATGTGCACGCGGTGAAACTCGAGTCCCTATGACAACCAAGTCGCTGTTGTTGTTGTTGTTGCTGTTGTTGCTGATAATGTTGAAAAAGTTAGTTGCAAGAAAGATATGAAGCACTAAACGAATTAGTTTAAGAGTCTGGCTTTTATGACAAAAAATGAAGAAAAAAAAAACAGAAACAAGCGGTACGCGTCTCCGTTTCGGTACAAAAAACCTTAATGACTCGCTTCAGGTAACTTTCTTATATTCCAACTGATGGAGCTGTGACGCCAGTTAGTTAGTTTTTTTTTCTTTCCACTAGCCCCGGTAGCTTTATTATTGTGGTTGCCCCTTAAAACATTGTGAAAGGTGACGAACCTAATGGAGCTTATTTATAAACTTATCTCGTTAATAACAAACCGAAAGTTACAAACAATCTAATATCCAAAAATTCATGTTGATGGTTATTGCTGGGTTCACTCAAGCAAATTGAGCCGTTAACTTGGTTTAGATATATTTTTATGTTTTTTTTGTTGGTTTTGCTTGATGATTTATAGATGCATTTTTTCGAAACTGGGTTCTTTTTTTTGTTGATTGGATGCATAACGAGTTTTTTTTTTTTTTTTTTTGTTTTTGAATTATTTTTGATAGGTTTTATGTGAAATTATTCTCTGCATAATGTAGGGCACCGCAATGCATCAAATATTTCATAATATTCGCACGTATTTTTAAAAGACGACGGCGACGTTGGGGATGACACGATGGTAATTGACCTTTAAGCTTGGAGGCTATGCAATCCAAAGAAAAAATATGCTTAATGTGAGGCCGAAAGAAGTATCGGAAAGTTGAACTGAAATAAAGTTTTCGTATACCTTCTATATATATATTTAAGTAATTAGTGATATATTTTTTTTTTTAAATATATAGATTGCTGGACAAGATGGAGGGGAAAAAGGAGATATGCATGCTTTAATATTAAAAGAGGTCACGCTAGCAAGTTTATAGTTATACATATACGTACATGTCGTACATATATCAACCGGAAATGTATTGATATTCAGTTTTTGGCCTATTTTCTGTGCTTGCCAAGAAGAATGGTCGGAAGGGAAGGAAATACACACAAGCCAAAGAGGGTAGAAAAAGGAGGTTGCCTTGGGTGTTATTTTAGGCTATACTTAAAGACGTTATCTGTGTGACAAAGTTTTATTTTCGACCATTTAATGTCACTATCTTGTATTGATTGGGAGATACAGGCACGCATTGATTTGGGGCGATTTTCGGTTATAAATCTTGTGCTATTTATTTGTGTTTATGAATTAAGGACTTCTATAAATACTTTTCTAAAATATATATCCATAACTTTTTTTTAGAATCCGAAACTCTGTATTTGGATTGATATTGTAAACTTTTCATTTGAAAACAATGTAAGGAAACTCCAGTTGAACCAAAAAAATGGGCGTGGTAAGATTTTCCTAAAACTACTTGGTACAAATTCTGAAAATGTCATCTGAAATTTAAGATCCATTTCCAAGAAATCAAGATATGAGAACAGTGGGCATGACAGAGGGCGGATTTTACTAAAACATACGTATTTCTAAGTTGTTAAAATTGCATTCAAATCGTTTCCGATTAAAGCTTCAGTAAATGAAATTGTTCCTTATACATTGTTAAAAAACTCAGTTCACCATTAAAATTGAATTATATAATTATTTAAAAACTAGTTCTACCAACTTAAAATCTTATAACTTTTTAAAAACCAATTTCATTGAACTCGATAAATACCTTGGTAACATCGATTGTAAAACTGAATTTCTTACCTACCTATAGTAGATATAGGGTCCATGGAACTTGACTTCCTGCACTTACTCGTATATTAAAAAGATGCTCAAATTCCCTTTGCCTTCCTTTGCTTATTATTTTTAATCTTGCCTTGTCTACTGGAATGTTCTTGGATGAATCGATATCATCTTACTTGATACCAATTTTTAAATCGGGCTCAAAAAACAATATTGCGAACTACAGGGGAATTTGTAAACTATCTGCGATTCCTAAACTTTTTGAAAGCTTAATTAAAAATAAGCTTGATTTTCGAGTCTAGGAACACATTAGTATTTACTAACATGAATTTATTTCAGGTAGGTCAACTGTTGCAAATTTAGCATGCTTTTCTTCTTTTGTGGTTGAATCTATCGAGAACCAAAGCCAAGTTGATACTATCTATACGGACTTCAGTAAGGCTTTCGATTCAGTTTGTCACACAATATTGCTTCGTAGTTGTTCTTCTGGTGTCCCACAAAGCAGCCACCTCGGTCCATTGCTGTTTATCATATTTATTGATGACATTGTCAACCATATCAATTTTAGTCAATGTCTTGTATATGCTGATGACGTCAAATTATTTTTGAAAGTAACAAGCAATAGTAACTGCCTTAAACTTCAAATGGACTTAGATAACTTATCCTGCTGGTGTAAACTACCTGAGCCTCAACATTAAAAAATGTTTCGTTATTTCTATCTCCAGGAAACACTTTGTGTACGAATATCCATATTCTCTAGATTGCAATCTTTTTAAGAGAACTGCAAAAGTGAAAGATTTAGGAGTAACTTTCGTTTCCAAGTTTTCATTTGCTCCTCACGTTGATGCTATTGTTGCTAAAGCTAATTCAATGTTAGGATTCATAAAAAGAAATTCTATAGACTTTTCTGATCAATACACCCATGTTGCGTTTTATATTACTTTAGTTAGATCTATTCTTGAATACGCGGATGTTATCCGGAACCCTAACCAACATCTTTTCTCCGATAGAATTCAAAAGGTCCAGAATCGCTTTACAAAGTTCGTTTTTCATAAAATGCATTGGAATTTCTGTCTAAACTCTATAGCCAGGCAAAATATTTTGGGCTTGCAGATGCTCAAATCTAGAAGAACTATTAATGATATAGTCTTTGTGCGCGATATTTTGTGCTACCATATTAAGAGTCCTAACTTACTCTACATAATTTTTATCTATGCTCCATCGAGACCGTTGAGGGAAAAACACCTTCTTTTTCAGCCTAGACATAAAACTAACTACGGTATGAACGAGCCAATTTCAAGGTCAGTTAGGGAGTTTAATGAAATTGATGCTAATATTGATTTGACATTGTCGAGAAATAAGTTCAAAAAAGACATACATATATTACTTATTTTTAAGAAGTTACTCGTAATCTTATTATTCCTTATTTTTTAAGATAATTTAATAAGTTTTGTGCATATTTTTAGTAATATGTTGATCCTGAAACTCGTAGATAAGTAAATAAATAAATAAGAAATGCAATTAAGTACAATAATATTAGAGATAGGTTCAATTTTGTCTGCCAAAATCAAACGAGAATATCGCGATTTTCGATGTCCTTCGAAATTTTAAAGATGTAATAAAAATTGTCGCCCTTGCTAAAAATTAACCCCTGGTTATGCTAACTTGACAGCCAAGGAAGACCGCGGAGTGCAAATCAAAGAAATCTGCGTTGTATAGCTTCGATTCATTGAGAGTGAAAGTTGTGATGGGGAGACCAGTCTTGGCTAGCGTATTCATGGAGGGATCTAACGAAGGTGATGTATAGAGATTTAGTGACATAGGGGTTCGAGAATTCTTTAGACTAACATTTTATAAAACAAAAGGAGTAGTTGGCCTTGTTAATAATATGATCAAAATGGGCTTAAAAAATATAACTGAGTGTCGCAAACAACTCCTAGGTCACGAACAGAACAGACAGTTTGAATGGCAACATCGTGCAGACTATAAGTTCAGGGGTAAAAATGACATTTATTATTTTCATGTCATCAGCCAGCGTAGATAGAGACAGTTGAATCACTAATGACATTAATAACGTCGTTAATTGTTAAGACAAAAATCAAAGGACCAAGGGGGCTTCCTTGAGGAATTCTATATTGGCGGTTCTCTAGGTATATGATCTGAGTCATAAAATAAATAAAATGCACGACTAAGAATTTCAAAAATGAATGTTATTAGAAAAAAACAAAAATTAATTTTTTTAAATGACTAAAACAACTTCTTTAGTAGTTGGAGGTCAAAATAGGATGCCATGTGATTCAAGCAAACATAGGTTTATGCAAGAACAAAAATTTTTATTACTGTTCGAATAAAAATATTTTTCTTAAAGTTTTGAAATTCAATGTTTTTTAAACTTTTTAGGAGCTTCTCTCTAAAAAATTTCATTAAAATCCGTTATGTCGATAATGAGAAATTAAAAATTATAAAAAATCGTTCTATGGTAGGTACAGTCAGTAATATCTTGTTTTCAAAGTTATTTTGTATTAAATTATAGATCATAAAAATTAATCGAAAGAAAAAAATTTAAGCAAAATTCTCGGAACCGTTTTCGAGAAAAATACGATATTCGAAAACCATTTTTGACATTTTAATGTTATATTTAGATATTTATATTTAGATAAAATAATTTTTTTTCTCATATCTTGTAGATTATTTTAAGAAACTTTTATCTATCAAGATTTAAAAAAATCGAGCATTGGGTTTTCGAAATATTGAATTTTCAAAAAAAAAATTTGAATTTTTTTTTTTTAATCAAAAGAAATTTTAAAAAAAAAATTGAATTCACAATAATATTGAAACTGCTGGAAAGCCTTTTTTAAAAATCTATGGGACAGTTTTTGAGAAAAGAAAAATATTTATAAAATTTTGAAAAAAAAAAAATCGTATGGCAGGTACCTACCGTTATTTTTGGTCTTAAAAAAAACGAAAAAAACATCCAGGGGAAAAAATTAAAACCCATATCTACCAAGTTTGAAGAAAATCGGCCGAGCCGTTTAGCTGTAATCGACCAGACAGGCAGGCATCAGACAGAATTTCGAGACCCACTTTTTTGGTCTTCGCTTTCATCGTAATGTCAACTTTGATCAAAATCTCGAGTTCGATTTTTTTTACGAATGCATAACTTGCCTTATAGTACCTATAAGTCGCAAGTAAAAAGGGTGGAAAATCAAGGACTTTAAGTTTAAGATAAATAATTTGGTGACTGATTTCATCAAGGGCTTTACTAAAATCTGTGGTGATAACGTCCACTTCATTTCCTTTCTCTTATTTGTTTAGAGTTTTAGAAACAAATTCCGTAACATTGGTTGAAGTAGGTTTGTCTTTTAGGAAGCCATGCTGTTGTGAAGACAATATAAATCTACAATGAAAATAGAGAGAGTCATAGACAATGCTTTCAAAGAGCTGTAGTAATAACATCGTTTTTTGCTCCTTTTTTATGAACAGGAAAAATAATGGAATTTTTCCAAAGTTTTGGGAAGATGGCTTGAGAGATTGCAAGACGAAACAATGCTGAAAGAGGTTTACATAAGGAGTTAGCGCATTTTTTATTAAAATGGCAGGCAAAATATCGGGACCAGGGGAGAAAAGCCCAGGGTCAAACGTTACGTTCGCTGTGCGGCACGTAGCGCCGCCGCCAAAATCTACTGCGCCAATTGAAAACCCCTTTATCTTCTATTATTTATTTGTATCTTTCAATAAAGAACAGAAGGTTTCAATTCTGGTATAAAATTGCACTTTTCTTATAAAAAAAAAAATATTTGTATCTTTTTTCATTTAACGAAGCTTAGGAAAATGTTCTATAACAGTATTGTAGAGAATTATTGGCCAAAAAGATCTTGAAAAACACAAATCTTGATCCAGATGCTATTTATATCCCCTTTAGTTCTGCTGTAGAGTTCTTCTATCTAATGGGTGATTTTTTTGCTATTTTCTTTTTGGCAACACTGGTTTTCACAGCTCAGGCGCGTTTCGTGTTTTGTGTCACTGTCAAACATTTTCAGTTTGGTCTATAATTTAACCATGAATCGGTCTTTTGTTGAATTTTATTATCAAAATGCGTGCCCTGTTAAGAAAGTTCATCGCGCGCTTCTTCCATTTTATGGTCAGTTTAATCGACCTACTGAGGCGGCTATTCAGGCTATTGTGACTAAATTCCGCACCAAATTTACATTGTTGGACATTAAACCACCAACACGCTTACGTAGAGTGCGAACTGAGGAAAATATCGCAGCTGCATCGATCGGCCAGTGTTAGTGATGACCGTGAATTATCGATTCGGCGCCCCGTTCACAGCAATTGGGCCTCTGTTACGCCACTACGTGGAAAATTTTGCGGAGAGATTTAGATGTGAAGCCTTTCAAAATACAGCTGGTGCAAGAATTGAACCTGAACGACCTACCACACCGCCGAATTTTTGGTGAATGGGCTCTTGAAAAGTTGACCGAATTTCCACTTTTTTATCGAAAAATTGTGTTCAGAGACGAAGCTCATTTCTGGTTGAATGGATATACGTGAACAAGCAAAACTGCCGTATTTGGAGTGAAGAGCAGCCAGAAGCATTGGAAGAGCGGATTAAGGGCTGGCGGAATCATTGGGCCGTATTTCTTCAAAGATGGTGCGAATCGTAACTTTACTGTAAATAGTGAGCGCAAGCGTGCGATGATAACAAACTTTTTTTGCGGTGCCACATGCCACACGGCAAGCGTAACAATGGACCAATTGAGAGGCGAGTTCGGTGAACAGTTTATTTCACGTTTGGGGCCGGTCAATTGGCCTCTAGACTATTTTTTGTAGGGATATGTTAAAGTTTATGTCTATAGCGACAAGCCCGCTTCGATTGACGCACTGGAAGTCAGCATTGGAGCATTTATTCGTGAGATACCGACCGTATTGGACTAAGCTAAATTATATTGACCGTACTACCGATTCATTTTTCTGAATTTTATGTGTTTTTTTTCCGATAGCTCTTAAAAAATCAACCGTTTTTATGCTGGCAGAAACATTGCCTAAGTTTCTATCTGTACTATTTGTCGGGCTCTATCCGAGTAGATGGAAAATGGCATCTGTCCAACCGCGGTCTCTAAAAAAGGCGAATCTTCCTCCAAGTTTAATAAGCGACCAATTGTACGTCCCCAAACGTCCCTTATTTTCAAGGCTTTGGAAACATTAATCAACAATTAGCTTAAGAATATTTCGAAGTATGATAGCTCTACCGTTCATCTGAAGGCATATCTCACCGAAAAGTGAAACCAATCTTTACATCATTTTGGTGAAACAAAGGTTTTTGCTTTGGATATTTCTAAAGTATTTCATGCACAAGGTCTATTCTCAGACTTCTTAAAAAAATGTTTTTTTCGGGGGTGTTCTGCCTCTTTGAGGAAGTGATAAGTTCGCCAAGAGTTTCTTTTGTCATGAAAAAGTTTTACTCTTCTAAGCCAAACCGATTCAACAGAAAACTGAAGGTTTTCTCCATCTTTTGAAACTCGCACGAATGGTTGAGAATTGTAAGTCACCTGGTACTCTATACGAACTCTTGTGCCTCAAATTTGTATCTATTTTTATAAATACACCTCAATAGCACGATAGGTCTATGAAAACTGAAAGCGTGAAAGTACCTACAATTCACCTTTCATGTTCCAATTTATAGTTTGATGATTTTATGACAAAGCTGTCTTGTCAATTTGTGACCTAAATAAAAAGAAATTGCCAATCCAATTACGGGAAATTGAATGACTTTTATTTATTTCAGTTCTTGAATGACAAACTGATAAAGAAAACTTAAAGCCAGGGTCATATAATTTCCGTGAAAGCAGTCAGTCTATTGTTTGTTAAACAATTTAATTTATTTACCAATGTCGCCGTGAGTCGTCATTGATGTCTCATGGGAATTTCATGTTGCGGTAAAGACACGACACCAATAACATTGTCAACGGTAACTTGTATTCCCCAGAGTCATTCATGCAGTTAGTAAGTCTTCAAAAAGATTGAATTGAAAAATGCCCAGAAATACCTGATCGACTAATCATTTCAAAATTACGTTCCAATTCCCAATCTACATTTCTACCATTCTGATGACGTTTCTACATATTTCATTTTTTATTTATTTTTACAACAAATATTTCTTCTCACTTTGCTAACTAATTTTAAATGCAAACAATTTCTTCTTGCTAATTAAATACCCATTTAGAATAATTTTTAATGTAAACACAATCAGTAGAAAAGCAAGTATCTCAAGTTTTCTCATTCATTCATTCAGAAATGATTTAAACAACAACAACTCACCTAGTAGATGAAATCAAAGCTGAACCACACCAAAAAAAAACAACTTGTCGAATCAGGTGTTAATATGTAAATAAATTATTATTTTTTTTTTTTTTGAATTTATATCTTTTCTCTGATTCATCAAAAGTGTTTCATATTTTTTCGAAAATAGACATGTAACTCAAAAATTAGGTTTTTAAAATATTTTCTTCACAAAAAAACACATAGTATACCTGTGTAAATAATATACGAGTGTGTAAAAAGATTAGTAAAGTTCAAATCGATAGTTGATATTCTATAAAGAGCGAAACTAAAATTGTATGAAACAAATTGTTCGATGGAGAATGCCACGCATATTACGTCACCGTTAATTTGATTAATATTTTGCTTTGGTCAAACAAAAACCACGCAAAATTTCATAAAGGTGAACAATTGTTGTTGATTTTTTTTTTTTGATTTTTCTTATTTAAGGTGAAGTCAATATTTTGCTTGGTTTTGTTTGAATATATTTTTTTATATTCACCGGTAAAACTGAGAGGAGAAACTGACGTAAGACAAATACTTAGGCCAATTGAAATATTAGTGCTGAAGGTAGCCAACAAGAACAGGACATGTCTATTGCGTCCGGTATAGTCGTGTATTGCTGTGAACATTCAACATTGGCTACAACAAGAAACATACCTACAAAATGCTTTTTTGAACATTTTTGCATATTCGTTTTTTATTGTTTATATACATTGTGTATAACATTGCGTCTAGTTGAACTTTGGCATATTAATTTAAAAAAATTAATTTACAAAAATTCCAAAAAAATAACATTCACGACTGTATCACACAAACTTGCTCTTATGTAAAAGACTAAAAATTTTACAAATTGATGTTACTATAGAAAAATGTCTATAACAAAAAAGAATAACTTTTTTAAACGATAAAACAACTCCTTTAGTAGTTGGAGCTAAAAACACGATGCCATGTGATTTTTCGAGCAAATTTTAGTTAATGCAAGAACAAAGCTTTTTTTAATCAGTTTAAGAAAATATTTTGGTACGCTAACTTTAAGTTTTTACTTTTGTACGAATAAAAATTAAATTCCAAGAAAAAATATTGACCCGTTCTTGAGATATCGAACTTCCAAAAAAAAGCTGATTTTGTTTTCAAAAATTCAAAAAAAATTTTTAGTTTTTGAAATGCAATGTTTTTCAAACTTTTTAGAAGCTCCTCGATACAAAATAAAATTATTTAAACCTGTTATGCCAATAATGAAAATTTCGAGAAAATGGTTCTATGGTAGGTACAGTCAGTAATATCTTGATTTCAATTTTTTGTATTGAATTATAGATCGTAAAAATTAATTTTTGAGAAAAATGCAATTTTCGAAAACGTTTTTACCTTTCTTTTAAGATAAAATAAATTTTTTTCTGACATCTTGTAGATTGTATTAAAAAACTTATAATTTATGTTGGATGCTGTAGGAACTGGGGGTTCGTGCTGTATCTTTTCCTACACATCAAGTGCTTACATTACCTCCTCGTTGGTAACCGCCGGACTTACTAACTTACTTAGGTACTCAGAACTTTTATGTCCGTGGGGGACCCTTAGTGGGGCATAGGGCGTCCACAACGCCAGCTCGCCATCGTGTTCGGTTCCTGGATATGAGTCGCAACTCCCTCCAACTCTTGCCTAGTTGGGCTGACTCCTCCTCGACTGTCCTTCTCCATGAGCTTCTCGGTCATCCAGCTCTTCTTCCTTCTTGAGTGAGCGGATTCCACTGCATTGCATGCGCCGCAATACAGTTGTCGCCTTTTCGAAGCGTGTGTCCGATCCACTGCCACTTTCGACGTCGTATAATAGAGTCAATAGGTTCCAGACGGCAGCATCTAACTGATGAGCCCACTGTCGTACCTGGGCGAAACGCACCTTGGAGTTGAGGTCACTTGAGCTTTTAATTGAATTCTATTAATGAACGTTTGCAGCTTCTAAGTGACACCTACTGTTACTTTCCAAGTGCTGCAACCGTAAAGTAACACGGATTCGAAACAGCCGTAGCTTGGTTCTTAAGCTTAGAGAGTTATTCCTCCATATATTTCTAAGCATACCGAAAGCAGCATTTGCCTTCCAGATTCGACTGCTGATGTCCTGTTCGGTACCACCCTCGGTAGAGATGATACTTTCCAAGGTATTGGAAGCTCTGTACTTTCTCTACCGGTTGTTGAGAAATATTTATGAGAGAAGATGACGTGGTTCATAGGCTGATCATCTTTGTTTTGCCGGAGTTGATTTTCAGCCCTACGATTTCTGCTTCTCTCTCCACCCCTGTTGTCATTTGGTGGAGATCCATGATCCTATGAGAGAGCAAGCATACGTCGTCCGCATAGTCAAGATGTTTCAGGTGAGACGTTAGAGTCCATTGAATTCCTCTGTTTCCCGTCAAGGCCGCTCGCAGGATATCGCTTATCACACACAGAAACAATATTGGTGACAGAATTCAGCCCTGTCTGACTCCACTTTAGACTTTAAACTCTTCTGACAGCCTCCCTTCGTGCAAAACGTGACATTTGGATCCATCATAAGTTGCCTTAATAATAGCTATTAATTTATCCGGGATACCCCTCCTGCGTAAAGCATGCCAAATAAATTCTCTATTTACGCTATCGAAAGCCTTCTCAAAGTCGATGAATAGCAGGTGAAGTGGTGATCGATATTCGACGCACTGCTCAATTATGATCCTTAAAGTATTGATATGATCAATGCATGAGGATCCAGTGCGGAAACCTGCTTGTTCGGCATCGAGTGTGGCTTCTAGATGTTCCCTGATGCGTTCCAGTACTATTTTTGCTAATATTTTTGCAACGGCAGGCAGGACGCAAATCCCCCTCCAGTTCTCGCACTGTGTTAAGTCTCCTTTTTTAGGGGGCTTGACTATCATTTCCTTTTTCCACTCATTCGGAAATCCTTCGGAGACCCAAGCTTTCTTTATGAGTGGATGCAGGAGTTCGCTCGATGTCGTTGGCGCCGCTTGTAGAAGCTCTGCAGGAATGCCATCAAGTCCTACTGCTTTGTTTTTGTTGGTCTTCAGTGCTTTGATTGTGTTGCGGATCTCATCTCTACTGGGGGGTGCAGTGCGGATTCGGGAATTTGTTGTTCCTGTCGGTTCAGCAGGTATCAGTTGCGCATTGCTGTCGGTAACTCGGTTTAATACCGACGCAAAATGGTCCTTCCACCTTCTCAGCTAATCACCATCCGAACTAAGTAGCGAGCCGTCTGAGTCTTTTACGAGGTGTTGTTTGGAACTGCGAGCTCCAACCAGTTCCTTTGTAATGCTGTAGACGGTTCTACTGTCGCATCTGTTAGCAGCATATTCTGCTTGCTGGGCCAAAGCGTTGATGTGATTACGCTTATCACGTCTTACACTGCGGTGAACCTCTCTCTTTCTTATGCGGTACAGGGATTCTAGCTCTCTTTTTTCTACTCCAGTTGCAGCTGCAATACGGACCTTAAGTTTTTGCCGTTCGCCAATCCGTATCCAGGTTTCTTCAGAAAGCCAAGCGTTATTGTTTCCCCTCGCTCGGCCGACTATTCTTTCAGCACCTGATATAAGAACATTTTTCAGAGCATTCCAGTGGTTTTCAATGGATTCAGGTTCCGTGCTGCTGATTGTCATCATTCCGTGTGAAAGGTGGTCTCTCAATTGTTGGCGTGTTGAGACATCCTTTAGTCTGTCGACGTTGAACCTGGGTAAGCGGGTTATGCCGTTGGATCTCCGAGTTGCAGCTGTACGAAGTCTTACAACGACCCGGCCACAGTGAAAAATACCAATTGTTATGAGAGAGACGCGAGAAGCCTCGGATAACGACCCCCCTCAAATGGTAACCAGATTCGTCGTGGGAAATCGACTCAGAACAAAAGTCATCGATTTTAAGCCGATTAGTGATCGCCTGGCTCTGATCCGCATCAAACCTACTTTTCAAAACATTAGCCTAATATGTGCACACGCCCCTACCGATGAAGCTGAGGAATCTAACAAGGAGGAGTTTTACGACCTCCTGGACGGAGCCTACGGAGCCTGTCCGGAGTACGATCTCAAAGTCGTGCTCGGAGATTTCAATGCTAAAGTCGGGAAGCAAAATATCTTTGGCGGATTAGTTAGAAAGCACAGCCTCCACGAAATGACAACAGATAACGGCTTCCGACTAATCGACTTTGCTGCAGCTCGGAATACGGTGATAAGTAGCACTAAGTTCCCCAGACGAAGGATACACACAGCAACCTGACGATCTCCAGATGGTCGAACCGCCAACCAAATCGACCACGTGCTAATTGGTACAAGGCACGCGTCGAACATCTTGGACGTGCGAACTTTCCGAGGTGCAAACGTGGACTCTGACCACTTTCTTTTTGTGACAAAGTTCAGAGCCCGACTGTATAACGAAAAGAAAATGAGGACCGCCCAAAGGAAGAAATATAATATTGCATGCCTTAGCACACCTGAGAAAGCCAGAGACTACAGCGAGCAATTTACCGGGAAACTCTCTGACGTACCCCCAGCCGCAAGCGTACCAAGTGTGGCAGGAGGAAAGTATGCCCGACGACTGGTCAAATAGCTCCATAAGCCCAATCTACAAAAAAGGCGATCCTATGTCCTGCAAAAACTACAAGGGCATATCCCAGCTTAATGTTGCCTACAAGACCCTATCCACCGTACTATGTGAGCGTCTAAAACCTTTCTCCAACACTATAATCGGCACGTACCAGTGTGGCTTCAGGCCAGACAGATCAACGATTGACCAAATCTTCATCATCATCATCGGCTCGACAACTGGGTTCCGGTCCTGGACTCTTTCAACAAGTCTCTCCAAATCTTCATATTGAGGCAACTCCTGGAAAAGACCAACGAATTTCAAGTCGAGACCCACCATCTTTTCATCGACTTTAAAGCCGAATATGATAGCATAAGTCGCCAAGAGCTTCAATGTCGGAACTCGGGATCCCGAAAAAACTGATCCAGCTATGCCGCATGACGTTACAAAATTCGCGGTGCAACGTGCATATGGGTAACAGCTCATCCGAGCTATTCCAGACATGTACAGGTTTCAGACAAGGAGACGCGCTATAATGTGATTTCTTTAACCTAGTCCTGGAGAAGATAGTGCGCAAGAGTGTTGTTAACCTGGAAGGTACTATCTTCAACAGGTCTTCCCAACTGCGTGGCTATGCGGACGACATCGATATCATCGGCCGCTCTAAGCGAGCTGTACTAGAAGCGTTAACAGCTATTGATGAACAGGCGAAACGCGTTGGTATTGAAGTTAATGAGGACCAAACAAAGTATATGCCTAGGACAAAACGTCACTGTTGGTAGCAGTAATTTCGAGGCAGTCAAGGAGTTCACCTACCTCGCAACAAACAAAATGTGGATGTAGTCCAAAGAGCCAAAATACGTCGACTACACTGGCTCGGTCACATCGAGCGAATGGACAACAATGCTCCAGCCCAGAAAATCTTCGAATCCCAGCCCCCAGGTTCGAGACGACGAGAAAGACCGAACAGGGACCAGGGGGTTACAGACACAAGAGCGCTTGGTCCCGACGACTGGAGGGAGGTCGCTAGGGATCGTAACCGATGGAAGACCGCAATATCTAAGGCAGAGACTCTCCATGGATCGGGAGCCGGATAAGTAAGTAAGTAAGTGCTAGGTTTTATGAAAAAAATTTTTTTTAAACTTTGACATATTTAAGGCATTTTCAAAGTTCCACGCCCGTAATAAATGCAAATATAAATATTCGTTAAAAGTTTAAATTCTTTATCATCAGCTTTTCCTTGCCAGCCACACTGTCCCCATCCGGCACTAGCATCAATCGTATGAGTACATATATCTCATAATTACAAATCAACCAAATACGGCGGAGGAGTATTTTTATTTGGATAGTTGTTGAGCGGTAAACACATATTGTCATTCAGTCCATTCATAAAAATGAAAAAGTTTTCTCAATTCCACTTGATTGGGGCTTCCCGCCGCGTCTGTCGTTGATCGTCCGTCATTCGCCACACAAGACCTCTATTAAAGCATCATTCTTTACATTTTGTATCGCTCGTGTATTGTATTGTGTTGTGTCCACACGCTCCAACTGTGTCTATATTATACTCGTACGAGTATGTTGTTTACCCCCTTCAAAGAAATTAGTTTGAACAACTTTTGTGCAAAATAAATAATTTTGTTTTCCAATTTCTCGATTAGATTGCCAACCAGCCATCAGTACACAGTAGCACATTCATGAGAATCAATGAAAACATGAAAACTTATCTGTTTTGAGGACCTCGAATTAGCTCGAAGAAGGGTTGGAGAGGGTTGATGAGCTGAGCAGGCAAGCGAAGCGGCAGCAAAATTCATCCCCACACACAAATATCATTTATAATATAATGGACGCTAATTGAATTAATTTGACGATTTTTACGATCATTTTCAAGTAAAATTTTTGCCAATTTATTCTTAGTCTTGATTGTGGTTGAGGGTTTAGACTTTTTGCAACAACTGTCGCTGTCAGCATTCAACAATAGCAAACTTAATGATGACAAAATCAAAATTGACACGAGATACATTTTATTTAACTCCATGTTACTCATCTCGCATTCAGATTGTTTTCTTCTTCTTCAATTCTTAATTCAAGTGTCCTTCCTGTTGTTTGTCTAATAAATGCATTTCTGCTGAGATCAAAAACGACAAAGTGTGAACCTAATTACTCGATGATGGCGCGGCGACCGACACAGGGGGTAGCGAAGCAACATCCGAGTGAACAAAGTGTTGACAATTTATCTAAATTTCTCAAGAACTCATCTCATTTCCGAAAGAAAATTCATACATGTAGATCTGTATGTATGACGTTGAATGGAGTGGACATACAACACGGCACCAATTATCCAATTTGCCAAAATGTGTCGCATGAAGCATAAATCAAAAATAATTTTGTTTTTACACTCCGCCTCGCAACTTGATTTTGCAATGCGAGTGAACAAGTTGTCTTGATGAATTCGCCGCATGGTTTCTGCAGAATAAAATAATAAATTTTTACCGATTAATGGATTTGCCAAAAATCTGACAGCTTTGCTTGCTTGAATGCTGTGGTGACAGACAGAGCACGTAGGTTTGGATTTGCATTTATTAATGAATTCGATTTGGGGTTTTGTAGTTTTTTTTTTCTAGTTTGAAATTTGATATGAGAATAACTTTAAGATACGAGTATTGACAACAGCTCTTTAACTGTGAGAAACATATTGGAATTTAATTGGAGACATTAATTTGCTTAATAATATCATTGGCCGGGGGTGTTTTTTTTTTAAATTGAGTCATCCAAAAAGCTGTTAACAATACAAATTGTTGTGAACAAACTGGACACTTGTTTAAGACCAAGTTTCTCTAAAAATGTACACAGGTGTGAAACAACACCTATAGGCAAGAAAATTCTATAGACCTCTTGAAAACCAGCCAAGTAAAAAGTGTAAGTGCAGAAGCCGAGTCAGTCGATTCCGCGCACAAAGACTCAGCCCTTTGCAGACTTCAACTTGGCGAATTTCACCTCGGGACTTTTGTCTACACTTCTTGTACAAGATCCAACTGACCCAGAAGCTCAAAATGTATGACCATAGACAACGCTGTTTGTTCGCTGATTGCGCTACGCAGCATTTGGAAGAGGGATCAAGTTTTGGTCGAAAAATCATCTTTACCATAGAGACGCATTGTTATATGAATGTCTGTGTGAACAATGCAATAATACAAAATTGCCATAAATTGGACGACACCAACCCACACGAGATTCAGCAGGTGACAATGTGACACCGTCATAACAACAACACGACGATAATAACGAATTTCCTATGACCCAAATGAACCATATAGACTTAGCCGATTTGAGGTTCAAGCAGTATGGCGCTACGAGTCACATAGCGAACGCCAAGATTGTCATTCTCCTTTCGACAGATGCTCTTAAGTTGAACATAACATAGGCACTCACCCAAATTAAGCCGGTTCTATCCGGAAGAGTAATTCAAAATTGGGCCACTCAGATCTGCGGCACCGTAAGGAGTTACGCCGGTCATTTGATCGATGTTATATTGCATACATAATGGCATACATGGGTCCATTAAATAAAAAAAAGAATTTTGATAATATCTCACATACAGCTTGTTTTATTCCATCTCAACATCTACCCGCCCTTATTGAAAAAACTGTTCATTATAAGTGTTTCCACTTATTTTTTTTTAATCTTTCCACTTAATTTTATATAATTCTTTTAGGAAAACAAAACTAGTGATTGTATAAGTTTTTAGAATTCAATTGCTTCAAAAACTCAATGTTGTATTCTGTCGTTAAAGCGAAACTCAGTCCCCATGTCTATTACGCATTGAGCAAACCCAACAGCTCTCAGATGTGCATCATAGACCACATATTCGAAGTCGGCAAAAACGCTGCTTTGCGTTTAGGTTTCCTTTGAAGTTGTAAGAAATTTATCAACCCTTCTGATCTGTCTGGTAGTAGCCCTTGGCATAATGGTTAAGTGCGTATGACTGTCATCCGGAAGAAAGTTTTTTTCAGGGGTATACTGCCTATTTCGAGGAATTGACAAATTCTCCAAGAGTATCTCTTGTCATGGAAAGTGCTGCTCATTAGCCATTCAGAATCGGCAGAAAATTCTAGGTTCCCTCCGTTTCTGGTAAAAACTGTTATAAAATTAATACAATACAATGTGTACTAAAATGTATTATCTAAAAGCCACTATGGCAATACATACTTACATATATCATTATTGAATTGTTTAGCTTTAAGGAAACCCATCATGAAATAAACTCAGTTTGTAACCGATCATACTTCTCTTTCTCAAGATCCAACAACAACCATACAGGAATGGTTGAGATTTGTAAGTCACTAGGTCCTGGTTCACTCCGAGCTGTTGCACCACCAAATTTTATTTTATTTATCTTATATGTCCGTATGTCCCAAAATTTTAGTTTTGCGCCATTTAAAAGTACAGTATGTATTACCAATGGAAAAAAGACAACAATTTGACAGCTGTCAGTTCCTTTGTCAGCTACAGTCCGTAATTTTCGTACAAAATATGGCTGTCAAAGTGAGTTCAAACTGTGAAGAGAATAATTGAAACCCTCAGGGAGACTAGTTCAATTAGTGATCTTAAACACCCTGGGTGTCCAGTCACAAGTCGTTCAACAGAAAACATCGAAGTAGTTCACTAGAGTATTGGTAACAGTCCAGAATTCTCACAAAAGACTTGAAATTTCATGCTTACAAAGTTCAATTGACTCAACAACTGAAGACTACTGACAAGCGTACGCTTATTTTTCGAACAAAATCAAATTATTTATTTTCATCTTGATGGTTTCCTTAATCGTCAAAAATGTCGCATTTGGGTTTCAAAAAACACACGAGTAATTTTTGAGAAACACCTTCATCCACAACGCGTGACTGTTTTGTGGGAATTTTAAGCTGGAGCTATTATCGGACCATTCTTTTTCGAAAATATGACTGGTCAGGTAGTAACAATTAATCATGTTTGTTATCGGATAGCACCTAAATTATAAGTTATTGACGTGACCAACATATGGTTTCAACAAGACGGTCTCACATGCCATACAGCCAGACAAAAAATTCAATAACTGCATGAGTCATTTCCTAATCAAGTAATTGGCCATTTTTGCGATCAGAATTGGCCATCCAGATCTTGCAATTGCAATGTTTTCTTGTCGGATTTGGGTTTTTTTTTTTTTTTTTTGAAGTCAAAGTTCTTTGCACATAAGCACACGACCACCAGCGTCTATAATGAATTTTCCTGTAATGTAAACGTATTAATGAAATTCAGCTAAATTTATGCGCAACGGTCATAGAAAATTTCAATAAAAGTGTACGTACTTGCCAGCAAAGCCGTGGCTCCCATTTATCCGATGTGCTATTCCATACATAAGCCCAATATGTATACTCTACGAATCAATACAAAACTTGAGCTTTCTAATTAAAATTCTGTATTTTTTTATCTAAATTACATTTTGCGTGAATTATGGAACACCCTATATAAGGTCTATATATTTGATCAAAACTTGAGTACAATTCCATATTTGGATAGGTGGCCCAATAACCCTACTGAGTCTATTGAATAGAATGGTCTTCAAGGAATGCCCATCAGTTAACCCTTGAGCCCAACTTGGGATGTACTGTTAAATTTAGAGACGATTTTTTTACCCCCATCACATGAATGTGGAATTCTTTAACCGGCTCAATATTACGATATTCAGATATTCAAAACCCCTTTCAAAAGCGCTCACACTGTGCTAAAATATTTTAAGAGTTTTAAGTGTAATAATAATCACTTCAGTGCACACAAAATTATTTTATAAAAAAAAATGTTCAAGCAATCACAAAACATAAATTAAATAAATCAATCTATGGGACAGCTTATTGCCGCAGACCAATGTTTTTAGTTGACATTTGTTTTCCGATAATTTATCAATCGTTTAAAAAGTCGAAACCAGCAATTTTCTCAATATAAGAGAGTTGTTTATTTTTACGTCAAAAACAAATTTTTCTCATATTCAAGCATAAATCAAAAATCGAAACAAAAAATGTTATTTAAAAACATGAAGCTCTTTAACGTAACTCACATTTTACCTTCGAATCACACAGAAACCCTACAACACTCTAAAGTAAGAACTTTCTCCAAACCGAATAATTTGATTGCGGAAACTTTGTGTAAAGCATGAAACATTTGTCCCTCACAAGCAATTAAAGTCTGCAATTCCTAACTAAGTTTTTGTAAACGAGTTAAAAGTTAAACTTGCATCCAATTGAATGATCATTAGACCCTAAATAGCCAACAACTTAAGTAAAATGTCATCGCATGTCTACAACTTTTGCCATATTCCACACAATTATCATTCAAACTTATACTTGCTTGTAATTGAGAAAACTTTACAAAAGCCTTGAGCGATATCAAAAAAATCTTCAAAGACTCTTTTCATTCAGCCACTTACTTAAAAAATCAATTTAATGTCAGGTTGTATATCAGCGTTTTTTTAAACATGCAACTTGAAAACAATTTCAAAGACTTCTCCGTATAGGATTTTTCAAAACTCTGCAGTCTGCATCTTTTCCGCATTTAAATTTCGAATTTACTTTTTTGGAATGTCTCTAACTTTAAACTCAATTACTGTTCTTCTGGCCCTCTTCGCGTGAGAAATAAGTTTTTTGAAATTTACATTTCTATTAGTGAACTTTAATTTTTATAACTAATAAACTTATGGTTATGTATTCATTTAGCTAGAGAGCTGGAGGGCAACCCATAAAACTATACAATAAATCCCGTCTGACAGTTCCAAGTCCAAACAAAACAAATTCACAATCGTATATCTTTTGCGGGCCAAGTTTTTTTTTTATTTTCAGGTGAATTGCTTTTGAGGTCTATTTCTACTATTATATTATTTCACCTGATGGGCGATTGTGGCATAGAAGTAGCAAGTTGGTGTATGCATGAGGCACACGTTTGGCCAAAACCGCAAACGATAAGATTTGTATCCGAACAATAACAACTTTTTCGTGCCCATTTATTACGAGTGCGGAGTTCCAGCTCGGGCAAGTTTTCTTCTAAAGCAATCAATTCTTGGACTGGTTCTCTCCTCTCTTTCTCTCACTTTCCAATTTGTACAGTGGACATAGTGAGATGAGGGTGCAAAAGCAAACCCTTCTTCAAGCCTGAAACTCACCCTTTCTATGCAGGTCTGCGGTTTTTCTTTAACGAACAACATACAGCCGAAATGCGGAGTTCTTTTTTTTTTTGTGTGTGTGTGTGGGCTTTTCTGCCGTAAATTATCCAGTCCCGCAATAAACATGGTAGTGCATTTGTTAAAGGAAAAAAATACTCGGCTACTCTGAGTATGGCAGAAGTAGAAGTTAAAAACCTCTTTCTCTCTTTTCTTATACTACATCAGAGCCCGCTTAATGACTTGCAAAGCTGCCTCGGATATGCGGCAACTTTTATGTGAAGGCAATAACAGCAGCAGCAGCAGTAGAAGCTATCAGCGGGTGGGCGCTTGGCCAAAAGTGATTCAGAAAATCACGAAACGCTACTTATTTTGCATTTTATGGATTTTTTAGCCTCTCTTGCGAGCATTGTTGTTTTTGTTGTTTTCCGTTCTAAATGCAAATTTCTAGCTGCTGTACACGAACAAAAAAAAAGTTAATTTTTTGGCCAAAATGCAAAGAAGGTAATTAGTCACTTGGAGGGTGCTTTATATTATCGTCTCTCGGAAGGAAATTCTTTGAAGGTTTAAGGCACTTATAAACCTTTGGACATAGCCGTGGTGCAGAAAGTCTGAGGTGGATCTGTGGAAGAAGTTGTTTGTCGGAATTAAACTGATTAGAGAGAAAGAGATTGGAGTATAGCATGTTAGGGTTCTATTAACTGATGACATTATGTTTGAACTTAGGAAAGGAGTTGATATTTATTATCTACACAAATGGGTTTGAGGTAAGCTGTTAGGAATGAATTGCTTCTTAGATCAAAGAAATTTTTCTTGCCAAAAAGCCAAATGCAAAGAAGTTATAAATTCTCTATCTTCTATTGTGAATGTGAAATCATTGGAAAGATTGGATTAAATTGGCAAAAAGTCAACTACTGTATTCACTATGCAACGATGAAATCATTGCTGAGCTATAATTCTCCAGCATGGAGACACAAGTGACTTGTTTTTCTTCAAGTGGTAAGAAACTATTATTCTTGTGTTTCGGCTTTTCGAGCTATGCCAAAGAAATATTCACAATGACAAAAGATGCTTTTCAGAAGGCATATCTATAAAATGCAGTAGTTCGATATTGCATACTTATGTCGCTACTTACATATCTATTCGATTTATATTTTGTTTTTAAATCTATTCATTCTGAGCAGTCCTGCGGCTTTTTTAATACGAACTCTGTCTAATACAGAAAGAATTTCCTCTACGGAAAAGTTGGAATCTAAAAAATTATCATGAAAACTCAGCATTTAACAGAGAAGCAAAATAGTTTTCAGCTCAGCTGCCTTCCGTTGGCATCCAATTGTTAGATTTGATCCACTGATCATTATTTCATTTCACTACTTTCCAAAAATCGGCAGATGAATTTAGATTTGATAACGATGCAATGAAATTCATATGATAATCCCTCTTCTTTTGTATCATCATCATCATCATCGGCTCGACAACCGGGTTACGGTCCTGGCCTCTTTCAACAAGTCTCTCCACCTATCCCGAACTCTAGCCGACGACGCGACGCCATCCAGTTGCGCACCCCAAGACTTCGGGCGTCCTGGTCTACGCCATCTCTCCAGCGCAAGCATGGTCTACCACGCTGTCATCTACCATAGAATGTACCACAAAGAACTTTCCGAACAGGTTCCTCTTCGCTCATGCGAGCTAGGTGCCCTGCCCACCGGAGTCTACCGAGCTTAATTTTTGTCACGATATCTGCTTCTAGGTAGATTGCGTAACAGTTCATGATTGTACCGTCTGCGGAATCGTCCTTCCTCACATATGGGGCCAACAATTCTCCTTAAGACTTTTCTCTCGAACGCAGCTAAGAGGTCGGAATGCCTTTTGCTAAGCACCCAAGTTTCGGATCCATATGTGAGTACTGGCGGGACCATGGTCCTGTACAGCAGCAGTTTTGAAGTTATGGTGAGATTTCTGCATTTGAAGAGCTTTGACAGACTATAGTAGGCTCTGTTGGATTTGAGAAGCCGCCCGCGTATTTCTTTTTCTATATTGTTATCGGTTGCTACTATTGAACCAAGGTATTTAAAGGATCGCACCACTTCAAATTCGTGCTCAGCTACCTTGATTGTTTGACCAACTGTTCCTCTCGCATATTCGACGCCACCATGTACATTGTTTTACCTTCACTAATGTGCAACCCCAGATTTTGTGCCGCCTGCTCGATCTGGATGAAGGAATCGGGTACAGCTTGTTCGGTTCTTCCGATGATGTCGATATCGTCTGCGTAAGCCAGTAACTTGGCTTGTTACGTTGGTCATGGTCAACCTACATAGCCGTGTCAATTTATTTGGGATGCCGAATTCTCTCATGGCTTTGTAAAGTTCTACCCTGGCTATGATATCATAGGCGGCCTTAAAGTCTATAAACAGATGGTATGTTGGGATGTTAAATTCTAGACATTTTTCTATCGCCTGCCTAAGGGTAAAGATCTGATCAGTTGTTGATTTGCCTGGAATGAAACCACACTGATATTGTCCGATGACGGTTTTAGCGTATGGGGTTATCCGGTCTTGTAGGATAGAGGAGAGTATCTTATAGGCGGTACTCAACAACGTGATACCTCTATAATTGCTGCACGTTGTGACATCTCCCTTCTTATGTATGGGGCATATTAAACCTTTTCGCCAGTCTTCTGGCATTTCTTCCTGCTCCCATACCTGTACTATAATATCATGAATTGCTTGACGTAAGGCTGGCCCGCCGTGATGGAATAATTCGGCTGGTATGCCATCGGCTCCCGGGGCTTTGTTCTGTTTAAGCCGGCTTCTTTTGTATACTCAAGGTTTAATAGTTCTTAGTCCCCTATTACACGTTGCCTCATGAGACATGTCTCATTTTTGACTTTCCTTTTAAATTTGTATCCCGTGAGGCAAAAGCCATTACACATTGACTCATGTCTCATGAGACTTAAGTCTCATGAGATGATTTACAACTTTTTGTTCAACCAGGCTCCATACAGCTACACCATAGTCAATAACGGAGTGACCCGTAGAGTGCACACAAGTATATTCTCCGGAACTATCCCCTGAGGACCTTCCGTTCAAGGAGGCTATTACCTTTGGTATCCTTTCCGTCGTCTTCCGAAGAACGAGTGTAAATAACCTAATAAGGGTACACTGAAGAATATAGAGGCCAGCCTTGTTCATTACTTATCTCAGTTCTTTCACGTTCAATTGTCAAGCCAAAACATCATAGTTCAGCGATACCTTCAGCCAAAGATATTTTGGATTTAAATAATGACGCACAAGATAACCCATTATAGAAATTTCGCTGTCGATGCTTACATTTAAGATAACTCTTCAACAACACAGCGAGAATTTCTCAAAGATTGTATCTCTTTTTCAAGGCGGAATTATAATCAATTGACATCTTAAAAAAAAGGGATCCACAATTTATTGAAAAGACTAAAAAGTTGCGAAATCAACAGGAGTTCTTGCAGAACTCGATTCTGAGATAAAATTTTCATCACTTTTCGACATATATCAGAAAGTTACTCGGAAATACCTTAAAGAATATTCTTTTTTAAACCCTTTTTTGTACCTAAACATAACGTTTTGCATAGCCCCACACAAAGAAATCTAACATCGACAAAAGACATGAAATCACCTGTTCAAGAAATTTGTCTTGCAATGAGTCCAAAACAGTCTGTGGCACTCTGTTTCACTCTGTTGAAACCTCATATTAACCACATCCATTCCTTCGATATCAGCGATAAGACTTGACGGATACAATTTCCTCATTTTCAGAGGAATATTGACCAATGCAACTATCAGACCAATTTTTTTAATTTATTTATGTATTCATCTGTCGAAATAAAGGAGCTGATATTAGAAAAAAGAAGAGCTCGAAGAAGATGGCAAACTACGAGATTTCCAGGCGATAAGGCAGTATTCTACCGTCTAAACAATGAACTAAAAAAAAAAAAATTTAATCAGTGAATTCAAAAATTATACATTTTATACTTCATACTATAAAGTTCGCCGTCGGATGCAGCCAAGCGTCTAAAAAATCACACAAGCGACTGCGAAGTCATACCAACTCCGAGATGGAAGACAATGTCTAAAAGCTATTGAAAAGTATTAAAAGTTTAAAATTATCCCAAAGTGATTTTAAAATAAAAAGAAAAATCATCTGTCGGTCTTTCATAGATTGCTATCCCGGTGGTTTTGGTGCGGTAAGAGCCCCTCACTACTTGGTACCGAATATTATAAATAAATAAATTTTTTTAGGTGCAAATGCTCGGAGTGAACCAGGACCTAGTGACTTACAACTCTCAACCATTCCTGTGTGCGTGTTACCAGGAACGGAAGGGACCTACAATTTTCTGCCGATTCCGAACTGCTAATGTGCAGCACTTTCCATTACAAGAGATACTCTTGGAGAATTTGTCAATTCCTCGCAAGAGGCAGTAAACCCCTGAAAAAAACTTTCTTGCAGCGGCTGAGAATCGAACTCGAGACCTTCCGCATGACGGTCCAACGTTTTTTTTTGGCGATTTCCACCGCTTTGGCGACAATGGCCAAAAGACAAAAAGAATAAAGACTTTTATAGTTCCTTCAGATGATGCGATCTGGATCTAAAAAGTATGGAAACTCGTACACAAACTATTTCCTAGAAATAGAAATCACGAGGCATTTTTTCGCATTAAGGTTCAAGTTGTTTAGTCGACACCAAAGAGATAAATAATCAAGATCCATTTGAAGCTTAAGGCAGTCATCATCGTTAACAATATTATCAATAAATATAACAAAAAGCAACGGACCAAGATGACTGCCTTCAATCATCAAGTTTTATTTTTTGAATACTACCGGTTGAGAAGAAGATCCATTGAAGTAAGCTTGAATTAATGCCGAACACTTCAAGCTTACGAAATAATCTGTTGTGGTAAACTGAATCGAAAGCCTTGCTAAAATCCGTATTTAAATAGAATCAACTTGATTTCAGCAAAAGAAGAGAAACATACTTGTTCCAGAAACACTACGATAATTAGGATGTTTTTCGTGATTATGTTGATTCCTTTCGAGAGTAACATGTGGATTTTCACTTGCTCATGTGCAACAATTTTGTTTGTTAATGTATCAACCCCAGTCAGAAATGTGCATCATAGCTGAAGAAATGTTTTTTTGTTTTGAATAATATAACAACCTGCCTAATGATAAAACAGATCTGGCATTTTAGAATGAGTATGAAAAGCTTAGGGTAGTGTCGTCAGCAAAACAATGAAGTGTATAGAAGTTTCAAAGAACAGATCATTTATAATTAAAACGAAGAAAGTGGGAGACAAAACGGAGCCCTGGGGAACACCAGCATTTACTTTCTGATGGTCAGACTTGAAACCGTCCAATATAACATGTATTGAACGATCTAGAAGGTCATTTAGCCTATTCTCTGTTCAATTTATATTTGCAGTACGGGCTTTATGGGAGAGCTTTTCCAGAAATACTGGTGCCTGCTGCAGTTTGCACGACAGCTTAACTTAACAAATTGCCATTGAAATAAGAAACAGAATCACTGAGTTACATTGAAATTGTTTGTGTAATCTTCTTTAAGCTCCCGTGCATCCCACCATGACCTATCTGCTCCCCGGGTGAAAGGAGATGATACTGATAGTCAATTTGCAACCAACCTTCATTGACATTGTGTTATTAAAAAGTCAAAGTCAAACAGCCAAGCTGCCATAAAGTCATTGGACTCTGTCTCCATAAACTCACTAACAGCCCAAAATTGTCGATCATTTCTGGTGGAGATGGCAAAACAGTTAAGCATTCACCTTATTTGGGTGCCGGGTCATGGAGATATTCCAGGTTACTGTAAAGCTGACGAACTTGCAAAAAATGGAACAATCTTACCTTTTTAATGAAAGAACAATTTTCGGACTTACCGCGATTATTAATTATATTTTAATCAAATTTGTATTTGATTTCACCCGACATTTCGACAGGGTTTCAATTGTCGTGAGCACGACAGATTTGATTAAAATATAATTAATAATCGCGGTAAGTCCGAAAATTGTTCTTTCATTAAAATGTCTCAGAAAAACGATAAAAATAGCCTTCAATCTACAATCTTACCTTTGTCAGATATAAAATCTAACATAGGTATACCTCTTACTACTTGTAAACTTATGCTAAAGCATGATTCCATTTAGAAAGCGACAGATGGACCAGCACCTCAACTTGCCAGTCTACAAAACTAATTTGGCCACTGCTTGATGCTAAACACTCAAAACATCTTATTTCTATTGGTAAATTTCACGTTAGCCCCGTTATAGGTGTTCTTACTGGACACTGCTTAATAGGTAGACATGCAAATGATTTTTGCAGAAGCTGCTTGGATGAAGAAGAAGTCAGTCTCTCACTTTCTACAGTCTTGTGCAAATTAATTGGGACAAGCAGATTTTTGAGCATTTTTTTCATTTATTTTGAATAATGTTTATAAATAAGTATAAAAATATGAAATTAGTACTTTATATGCCGCCCTTTAGCATCTATGAGTTTTTTAACTCTCTTCGGCATTGATGCAATTAATTTCTCGCATATATCTTTCATTTGTTGGTCGTGGAACCATACCTCAATAATTGCTGAAATTAGTTTGATTTTAGTCGTACAGTCTTTTTTCCTGAGCCTCGCTTTTAAAATAGTCCATAGATTCTCAATCAGATTGAGAGCAGGTGAGTTGCCAGGCAACTCCAGCACCTTTTTATTTTTCTCTGCGAAGAATTGCTTATTTTTTTTTTGGACGTGTGACACGGAGCAAGATCTTGCTGAAAATTGGTTTCCTGCATCGAAGTTCGTCTTTGGATAGCAGGAAGGAGCATATGCGTTCGGACATCCGCATACTTGGCGCTGTTCATCATGCCTTCGATGGGCTTCAAACTTCCAGGACTCTCAGACGTGAAACAACCCCAAAACATAACTTTTGGCGGGTGTTTAGGGGCTTGGACGATATGTCCAGGTCGGAGTTTTTCTTTGTCACTTTTCCTCACGACACTTACCCTGTATCCTTGGACCTCGAAATGGCTCTCGTCCGAGAAAATTACTTTTTCCAAGACTTCTGCAGTCCAATCCTTACGTATTTTGGCCCATCTTAATCTTTTTTTGAGCGTAGCGTCTGTCAAAAGCTGTTTCCTTAATGGTCTTCGAGCCTTTCGGCCCACTTCTAGAAGACGCCTTCGAACTGTTGATGAATCCACATGTACTCCAGCTATCTCCAAGACCCTTTAAAGCTCACCACTTGTCTTTCCAGGATTTATGACATTGTTTCGGACCAACATTTTGTCGTCATTGGCCGTTGCTTTCCGTTTTCGACCACATTTGCCTTTTATCCGTGTTTCAACTGATCCTGTTGCCTTGTGCAATGCAATTATCCTACGGACGCTTGATTTTGCTACACCTACAGCAATCGATATCTCCCTAATGGTTTTTCCTGTATGTTCATGTAAAGCGATGACTTTTGCTCTGCTTTCCACCGAGATATCCATATTTTTCTTGAAGCCGAAATTTTGATATACAGAGTACCTAGTAACATGATTTCAAAAATAATGCCATTCTTTTCAAAACCTTTAGACAAAATACGAGATACCTTCAAAAATTCATCAGAAATATTTAAATAAAACTAATTTATGGAGCACTTACCAAAATATTCAAAAAGTTAACGCAAAAATCAAAGCGTACTACCAAATTCATTTGAAAATTTGTTTGTCCCAATTAATTTGCACAAGACTGTATATTCTTGTCCTGCCCTAGCACAAAGACGTAGACTCCACTTGGGAGACTATAATGATCTAAGAAATTCCAACATTTACTGTCTCAAACGCTTCATTGCTAGCTCCAAATGGTTTAACGAGTAAGGGAGATCCTGTGGTATCACAACGGACCAAATTTTGGTCCACGTACGTTGGCTTTTCCGGTCAGCAGCCACCTTAAACTAATCTTACCTTGCAAAGAAGCGATGTAAGTGCTATTCTTCGATAGGAGGTGGAGAAGATGGGTCGCTTAGTTATCGTCAGATTTTTTAAGAACAGCCTAAATAAAAGCTGTTTTCCCTCTTCTAAGGTAGATTCCAGAACAGTAGGAGCGATAGAAAATCTTACCTAATGGTTTTGCCAGCGATGAAGAACACCTCTTCAGTTCAGAAGAATGGGAACTATACAATGCGAATGATATTGTTCTCACTCTTTACTTTTGTGGGTCATCATACTTCGATATTTCTTATCTAATTCCACACAAGAATGTAGTTTTTGCTGCCCACAGCCGCTTTTCCGCAAAAAACGAATTTTTTTCTCGAAATAACAGACTTCGAGTTATCGACCTCTTGTGGCAAATGAACGATACATTTACCTACTGACATAATGTATTTAATTATCATCTCATATACAGAGTTGAGCTTACAGTATTGAAAAAATGTACCTTAAGAGTTTGAAAACCAACTTCAATTCATGAATCATTAACGAATTTCATCAATTTCTTTGGACTTGTGGGTGTAAATCATTCAATTTCTCTTGTAATTGATGAAACATTACCTCAACGATCCACCGCCAATCAATACAAAACCCCCATGAATCATATTATTTTAAATAGAAAAAAAAACACATTTAAAGATCGCTAGAAAATCTTTTTGTTTATCAAAAAAGAAAAAGAGAAGAAGTAAACTGTATTATATTTTATATAGGAAGTGACTTCCTGTTTTTGCAAAAGAACTGAGAAAGCTTGTGGGATGTAAGAGTTTCCGTTGCGAATTGATCATAAATATCCCTGGTTTTTGTTTTTGTTTATTCAACCCAACGAAAACGAAAACCTCTGGGATTTTATTTTTGTATTTTCGACTTTATTTAGATGTGAAGGACCATAAGAACCCCTACGATCTTTTTCTAGGAATTATTATATACAAATTTCCATCTACCACACATTGTACCTATTGCAACCCCTAGCAATCTACCACAAGCATTGGTCGGTAGGTAATGAGGCAGCGGTAGCAATTGGATAATTGCAAATTATGCCCCTATTCATCGAAGCAAAGTGGAAAGGAAATTCATATTACTCGCCGAAGTCGTAGGTAGTTCTTCACCCTGTCGTCGTCGTCTTTAGCAACAGCGGCGACCACTTTGTCGGGACTCCTCCTTATGCTTCGCGAGTGCTATGACTGCAACTACTCCTAATGCCTCTGCCACTGTCCAGAGTTCTTCATTTTTTTTTCGTTTTTTGCTTTTTCATTCTCATTTCGATTGTTCTTCAAACGAAGTTCCCTAAACAAAAAAAAACCCTAAGGAACTGAAAATTTCTGTTTATCCAGCTGCCAGGTGAACCCAGTCAGCCAGCCATCCAGCCATCCAGCCATCCATTTAGTGTGAAGCTTCAATTTTTATTCTTTTCAATAATTTTTGTGTAAATTTACCTTTCGAATTATGAGAAGACCAAAACCCAAGATGATGACGATGGTGGTGGTGGAACTTTGTTGCTTCTGTTTCGGCTACTCGGCTTCGTTGTTTCGTGGGCTTCCACTTTTATTTTGTTTTTTAACTAATTGTAATACTTTTGCACTTCTGGACTTTGTTGCATATGAATTATTCCAAAAACTGATGGAAAATATAACAAAAATCAAATTCACTTGCACAACATAGATCAGCAGAACGAACACGAAGACGACGACGAAGAAGAAGAAAAAGGAGAAGAGAAAAAGAATGGAAAATCACTTTTCACTGAATTCTTATATTTTTTAATACAATTTTTTTTTATTTATGCCTTGAGAAATAAATTTTGCTTTTATTTAAATTTTTGCTTCGTGAAAAGATTAATGCACTTTTGTTAAGATTTGTGTTGTTTTTCTGTTGCCGTCGTCGTTGCGCGGGTTAGGGGAATGGTAATTCGATATTTCTTTAATATTTTCACTCAAATCAGAATTTAAGGCACACGAGGAAAACTAAACTGTAAACTTTTTTGTTTAAATTAACAACATTTTGTTTGAGGATTGATTTTTGTTGGTTTTTTTCTGTTCTTTCATCGTTGATCGTTCGTTTCTTTTTTTTATTCTTCTTCCAAATAATACACGCACTATAAACTGAAGAGTTGAAATAATCAAGATGAAGGATCGGCGGCAAAACACACACACAGAAGTTCAACAACTGCACGAGTCTATTTCGATATTTAAACGCGGAATTTTATTTATTTTAAATTATTTGATCGAAAAAATTGTTCGGGAAAGTCTCTGCATTATAAAATGAATTTATAATCGAAATAAAAAGTGGTGCTGCGCTGCATGAAAGGTGAACGCTACAAATGGTGGACTTTTGGGAATTTGATTTTTGACAAACGAGAACGACACAACGAACCTCAAAAAGAAAAGTGACACTGGAAAGGGGAATGGTGTTTGTTGAAGTTTCTTGGCTGGAAGTACTGAAGGTGCGATTGTTATATGGATTGTAAGGCCGATAAGGTAGTGTTGATGCTGAGAATGCTTTTAAACGATGCAATAAGCGTGTTATTTTTCGCAAGCCCATGCATATAGAAGGTGCGTTTTATTATTCACAAATCTATCTGGATTAAGTTTTAACGTGTATTACAAAAACAATTTGGGATCCTGTTTTCTATCGGGATCTATTTCAAAGATCCAAAAATTAGTTATGACAGTGGCGAGTAGATGGCTTTTTATGGTAAGGTAGTGTAAACTACAGTAGCCGTGTTTTTTTGGAAAAGTTATCCGTAGTACAGTAGGAGTTTATATGAATAACAACATCGGCCATTGACTTATTATACATGGACTGCCAGAGCCCAACTTCACGATGGTTCAACTTAAAACTATACGGAACTAGCGCTCTTGGTGCAAACTCGGGAAACATAGTAGGGGTAATCATGTAAGCGCGGAAAACCCTCGTAAACCAGATAATTTTATCTCCGCAGAAACGAGCTGTCAAAATTTGTATGGGAAAAATGTTTCTGCAAATCGCATAAAATTATCCCACAAATTTGCTGCGGAAAGTGCAGAAAAAAACCTCGTAAACTAAATAAATTTTATCTAATCTAATCTAATCTGACTTTTAATTTGACATTTCACAAAATATTTCCCACATTTACGCAAGTATTTCTTAGGGGGTGTTCATGAAAACATGCAGCGGAAAGTTATATCTTTCTACAAAGCGGAAAATTATCTCTATACATGAATACCCTTAATGACAAAAATGGCATTTCCATTTTAAAATATAAATATAAATTTACGAAGAACCGGTTCTACCTTTTTATTAGGTTACCTGTTTAAACTAAATGCTTTATGCTCTCGCGTGTTCACAAATTTCGCTGAACACCCTTTATATTATTGTTATTATTTTGTCTTGGATAACGTTAAAATGTAAAGTTCAAATTGAGATAGATGGCTATAGTTTCTATGGCAAAAATCGTAGTTCAGGGCAGGAGCCAAGAGATGGCCTCCGGAATTAATAGGTGCATTTTATTATTCAAAAATCTATCTGGATCCGGATCTGGATCATCCCTTGAAAATAAAACGATACGGATCTTAGTGACAGCAGTGTTATAAGCCCGTCTCTTTTTATCCTTGGGTTTTTAAATTTTTAATTATTTCTTGTCTTTTTTCTTTACACTGTAGTTTACACTACCTTACCATAAAAAGCCATCTACTCGCCAGTGTAATAACTAATTTTTGGATCTTTGAAATAGATCCCGATAGAAAACAGGATCCCAAATTGTTTTTGTAATACATGTTAAAACTTAATCTAGATCCGGATCCAGATAGATTTGTGAATAATAAAACGCACCTAATATTTATTTTTACCACTTTTGCACCAACAGCTGCTCTAATGTTGGTAGTGAGAAGTTGAACCATATTCACAGACCGTTTGTATGGAAATTTCATACGACTAGCAGTCCATATATAATACGCCAATGACATCGGCAGTAGGATCACTGCCGATAAAAAGAGAAGTGAAATCCTGCTGCGGATAGAGATTTGACGTTTATTCGAGTGTAAAGAAAAAAGACAAGAAATAATTTAAAATTTACAAACCCAAGGATAAAGACGGGCTTATAACACTGCTGTCAGTAAGATCCGTATCGTTTTATTTTCAAGGGAAGATCCAGATCTGGATCCAGATAGAATTGTGAATAATAAAACGCACCTAATAAAACGCACCTAATAAAACGCTACTAAAGAAACTATAAAAAAAACCAATAAAGAAAAATACAGATACATTTTTTTTTTGCAAATTGTGTGTTTTTTGTGGTATTTGTAGTTTACACATGAAATTCTTGAATTTCAAATAAATATGTCATTAAATAAAAGAAAACTTCAAGACATAGCAAGCTGTCATTTTAAACCCATTTACTTTAATAATTGGATGATTGGTTTTGGGTTTTTCTTTCAAGTTGACCCAAAACCATTTTCAATTCAAACCGAAACTTCAAAAAATACCCATTCAAAAGTAATTTTTCAATTTTTTGAAAATCGAACGATGACAAAATTACTTTTGGATGGATATTTTTTGAAATATATTTGTTCGAATTGAAATTGGTTTTCAGAATAATTTAGGAAGCTTAAAATTGGAACTCAAAATATCGTCTCAATCATCCGAATGAAGCAAGCAAAAATGTCATATAATTTTGTCATTAAATTATTGAAAATGACAGATAAACCATGATGTCTTTTCCAAACTACTTGCTTGATTATAATGTCTCGTGTGTTCGCTTTTATCCTCTAAGTGGTTCTGAAAACCGTTTTTAGTTCAAAAGAAAAATTTCGAAAAAAAATCCATGTTAAAAAATTAGCCTCCAAAACACGCATAATTGTTGTGTGTTGGTTGGAGAGACCCTTTATTTGGAGTTTCATAACGCACAACATTACCCAACCCAAAATTCTTGTTCCATTAAAGCTTCCAATAAAACTTCCAGTTAGTCTTGACATCAACCAGTATTTGACAGCAGCATTTATTTAAGCATGTGGATTTGTCTTTTTTTTAGAGTTTTATAGTAAATTCCTTCGAAGAAAAATTTTTCAAAAGTAAATATTTAATTGTTAAAAGCGCGTTATCAACAGATTTAACATCTGCTAACGATGGGTGTACGAGGACTAACAAGTTTCATCGCCCGCAATGCCGAACTATACCTCAAACCATTCGAATTGCACGACTGCAACTTGGTAATCGATGGAGACAATCTAGCCTGTAATTTGTACAAAGACGGCGCTGGAAAGAATTCAGCCTTCGGCGGGGACTATGACCACTTCTATAGGACAATTGTTGAATTCTTTCATGTCCTGAGTGAGTGCAATATTCGCGCCTATGTCCTTATGGACGGCGGCTATGAGAAGAAAAAGATGCGGACTGTTTGGCAACGGCTGCGTGGCAAAGTCTCTGTAATTAGGCACATTAATATTGTCAAAGCGGATAATATCTTTCCTCTAATGATGCGAGAGGTGTTCGTGGACGCCTTGAATGACTGCGGGATTCCTGTCATGCGATGTGTATTCGAAGCTGACGAAGAACTTGCCGCATTGGGCAGAAAACTAAATTGTCCAGTTCTCAGTTATGACTCGGATTTCTACATTTACAATGTCAAGTATATCCCTTTGGTCACACTGACTTTAAAGGCGTATAAGAAGAAAGTCAGTGATATGGGTATTCGCCCAGAGAATGCCAAATTATCCAAATCTAGTGCGAAGCATCTGGAAAAACGCTCCAAGTCTCAAAAAATCACTAAGGACATTCAAGTTAATGCGGAAGACAAACATGCACCGAAAAAAGGAAAAACCTACAAATATCTTGATTGCTGTTTGTATAAAATTGAGAATTTGATTGAACGAAGTTCGTTGAGCAAGGAGAAATTACCTCTGTTTGCGGCGCTCCTTGGGAATGACTATATACCTAGGACGGCGTTTAAGTCTTTCTTTTCACAGATGAAACAAAAAGGAATGGGCAAGAAGACCACCCGTATGCACAAGAGGATTCGAACTATTCTTAATTGGCTGAATAATGAAACTCTCGACTCGGCATTGGATAAGATTCTCGGGACACTAAAGAAGGTACGTTTACGCACACGGACAATATATAAAGAACTAAATATTTATCTACCCGGTTTCAGTTTAGCTTAGGAGTTCACATACGAAGCTTCGTGTTTTCTTCATCTCTAACCGTTTTCATTTACAACTTGCTTTATTCTGAGCCACGTGAATTTCTTACAGAACCTCTCTTTATTCGATCTTTTGTCAGACTATCAATTTAATGTCCTGTTTTTTGAACATCCATTCTCTACTCTTCTCTTCTTCGATTGGATCTTCTTGAAAAAGTATTGCCACATCGTTTTCTGTTACATTCTGACCTCATCGACGCCCTCGTCAAGTTCTTTGTCAAACACTATCCAGCGTTTCATCCTATCGGCCGAGCATACTGAAGAATAGGGTTTCTGATTCCCTTGAGCGAATAACGGTATATCAGCTATTTTCTATCGGTCATGCGGAAGTTTGGCAACTACAACATATGGTCCTTAACATCGTCGTTCTTAGACAACATCAAATCACCCACTTCATATTGCTTGGCTTTTGCATATTTAGATTGGATTTTGGTAATCTGTTTCAGGTCATCCGATCGTATGCTGTCGAGACTGATGTTTTTGATTTAAATCTGCTTCTTGGGCCGAAACATCTACCCATGGATCACGAGAAACATAGCCCATCACCAGTTGAGCCGTCTGTTCGGTGGATTGGTTGAATGTATTATTAACAGCCCACTGTACTGGTTTCACCTTCTGATCACAACGATTCGCTTTTTCTACGGTCGCTAGCAATGCTTGGAGTATAGTTCGATTATAACGCTCCACTTGCCCATTCGCCCTGGGAGTAGTGGTCGCGTTCTAGACATGAATAATACCAAAATCTTTTGTACAATTTTGAAAGTCCCAAGAAGTGAGCGAAGTTGCCTTATCTGATATAATTAGCTTGAGTGCTCCAAATAAATAGAATGCCTCCTTCAGTAAATGTAGCATGTGTTTTGTATGATCACTTGAGAGAGCTTTCATTATGGTGTATTTCGTGAATGCATCAATCAAAACTATTAGATAAGTATTTCCCTTTGTCGATTTGGTGAATGGCCTCAATTGACCCATGTGCACTGTCGAAAGGAAAGTGTAGCACATTCTAAACAGAACTGTAGATACTTTCTAACTACTTGGGTAATTCTCGGGAACCAATATCTACTTTTCAGATGATCTATTGTTTTCTTCTCAGACGTCGTTACTACCACTCAACGCCCGGTTCCGTCCACCTTTAGATACGTAGAGTTTTAGCTCATCATCTGGCCGTCTATATAAGCGTCTAGCTTTTAACAAATAATCTAGGGCTTATTTGTTGAGGCACCAAACGATGTTAGCTATTTGTTCGTCTTGAAGCTGTAATGTATTTAACCAACCGGGTTCTTCTTTATTGACTTTTAGCATACTCATCTCAGCAACATTTGGTTCTTATCCATCTTCAATGCAGTGTCTTAACAGCGCATCCACATGTATCATAAGTCTTCCGAGTCGATGATTTAGTTCATAGTCATACTCTAGCTTTTTTAACCATCATCGAGCTATTCTAGGTACTAGTTCCTTTTTATTTCACAATCTCTAACAATTTTAAATACTATCGGAATCGGTGTGAAGATTCTTCCACGGTCAATGCTTCAAGTTCATAACGGTGATAGAAACTTTCATCCTTTTCTACATTTCATCAGATCTGAGATCATTGATGTTAATACCTGTCTCCTTTCATCTTTTTGTATTTCCATGTCTGTTTCATTTGGCCCAATCCCTGTTGGTTCATGGCAATGCATTGACAATAATCGTTAAGAATGTTAACTTAAACACGTGTTTCCACTACTTCACCTACTTGGATGTTGAAAGCCGAAATTGGTTTAACTGATCAAAAGTCAACTTCCATCCTCTGCACAGTCAAGTTATCACTTGTGTACGCATATCACATAGCGGGTTCCTTAAAACGTCTTTTCCATTAAGTAAAGACTTTGATAGACATCTGTATTCTACGACAAGCGCGTTAACTGGAAAGTAAGCCTCGTCTATTTGGATTTGACATGGATTGCTTCCAATGGCTTGCAACTGCATTCTCCGAAGCCACGCAGATTTGTCTCGCACTAATCTTTATTACAGTTTATATCTTTTCCAAACCATTTTTGATAAAATTGTTTTTTTTTTTTTTTCTCTACCCTAATTCAGAAGAGCGGCATACTTCTTATGTATAAAAACGTCTGTACTGTAACAATCTGTAGTTGTTTTCCTGTAGTTTCTCTGCCTAGGTGGATGAGCGCTTTACTTTTTCCACTCTAGTGATGGAGTTTTTAATCATCATTTGCCTTGCTGGTTGCCATTTTACAGGATCGCTAACTAAAATCCGAGTTGCGGTTGCTCGCTTCGATGTGTTGCTCAATGCCCGAGAATTTGTGCAAAACCCATCATACCATAAGTAAGGCCCTCTGATCCCTCTCATATATAAATCTCAGATTCTCCACAGGGCTGACCAGCGTCATCGAGCAATCAATTACACTAATTTGACATTTTCAGTCGATCACTGATGGGACTAACTCACTCGGTCACTGAAAAGGTAATTTGGGCCCTAGTATTGCATCTGCGATTTCTCTTATCCTACATTTAACCCCCGGTCGATCAGAACAAATATTCCTTTGCAATTGAGTTGAGTCCAAACTTCTCAGTTATTTCACGCTTTTTTGCGAACAGAATTCGTTCCTTTTCAGGTAGATCCTTAGTTCCTCATCTGTGACTGTCCCTGACTCCGAGATTGTTGCATTTTGATCTTCTTCTTCGTTTGTTTCATTAGCATCAGGTGCTTGATGAGAAATCTGGCTTAAATGAGAACGAGGTCTTGTTTGACCTTATTTCTTATCATGGTCAAGTATTTTTTGATGAGGATCTTTTTAGATCCATTTATGGGTAGACCTCAATATTCTTAAGCTCATCTTGAAGCTGTTTTAGACACGATTTGCCAATTTGTGTTGATCTAGAATAAAATCAATTAAATGTGGTTTATTTTATATATATGTATGTATACTTAAGGGATTTATATGAGCTTTCCGCATATTAATATCTTCACAAAATCAAACAATAACCCCAAGTATAGATTGATTCTGTTTCGTCCGCAGTATAGTTGTCTTTTTCTCTTGGATCTTCTTAAGAACGTATGGCCAGATCGTTTTCTGTTACATAACTGTTAAACTTGTTAAACATAGATAAAAACTATATTATTTCTTTTATATTTCAGGAGGAAAGAAAGAAACTCCTTGCGCAAATTAAAGGAGCTGTAGAAGGATACTCGGCAGAAAGCTGTGTTTCCTATAGATATTTTAAGACTCGTTATGAAAATGCCATTGAAGAAGGCAGTGAAAGTGAGAATGATGAGTCAACAGACGAAACAGATGAAGATCCTGAAGAAAATGTTTCAGATAAAGAAACTGAGGAAGATGAAGAAGCCGACGATGAAGACGATGCAAAGGAGGAAGAAGAAAATCTAGATGGACAAAAATTGACCGAAGACGAGAATCAAGAAAATGAAATTTCTTGTGAATCTGAATCATCAGAAGAAATAAATGATGACGACGACGCCGATGACGAGTATGACGAGGATAATGCAATGGATTCTCATCAATTTTTACCTCAATGGTTTAGGGACCTTGTGCATTCAGCTGATCTTCCGCGTTTTCTTGTAGATTTAGCTCATCTGAGAATCTACATCAATAATCCTCAAATCGAATTTTTCCCCTTTAGGGATTGCAATGAAATTGGACTTCCAATTCTTAAACATATATTTTGCTTGCTCCATAATGTAGATGGAGATGAAGAGGATAAGATTTTCAAAGGAAAAACTCGATCAAGAGAAGGTGAAGAGTTTGTTCCCTATTTACGTTATCTAACGCGAATGACTACCGCGACAAACATACACACTGTCAGATATCCTATAGAACCACCCCCAGATATTGCATTTAATCCACTGGAACCTGATGAGGAACTGTTTCGAGTAGTTTTCAGAAAAATGAAGCTAGATTGTGACATATTGTTCCTGAAAATCAGGGAAATTCCTTCAGATCTTCGATTATATTTCCTCTCCGTGATCTATTGGTTGCACAATAGCGGCGGTTATATTGATATAATTCACCTGCATTCAATTCTTATTTGTCTGGTGATGCTAAGGACAGTGGATTCAAAAATCGAACCCATTCGAAATTGTCAAGCTTTCCAAAAACGATACGGAAATGAAATCAAGAAGATAAAACTGATCCGAAGCAAAGCAAAAGCAGCTGGCTTAGACAAAGAGATGCGTCCAGAAATTAAGAATCTATCAATACCAGACCGAATGAAGTTCATATCAAAGTCAGATTGTCTCTTGGTGCAAGAAAATCTCTTAAAGCACTACCATATGCAGGAACTTTTTAACAAAAAATATGAAGCCTTTTCATCAATCATTCTGCATGGATTCTCAGAGTTTCAATCGGTAGTGTTTAATCTTCATGCGCTAAATGGATTGCTGAACCATGTCTATGAAAGTCCCAAAATGGCACAAGCCTACTGCGGAATGTTTGTCTATAATATTTATGTTTTGCTCAGGTCCAGGATCGATATAATTTATTTTATTTCATATTATGTCTTCCGTGATTCACCGATGATGTTGGATTTGTATATTTTCTTCTATGGTTGGTGTATGCAATTTTTACCAAATTGGAAAAAATCTTCATCAACTAATGTATATCCATTCTCAATTAGTCCAAGTGTTCGGAGAAGCAGGGCCGGTGCAAAGAAGAGGGCTGCCGCTGCAAGAAAGAAGGCTGCCGCTGCAGAAATAGTTGATCAGAATCCAGAAACGTTAAAATCGGATCCATATGAGGGCCTAGATGATTTTTACGATTTGAATAATAAATTCTGTACATTGTGCAAAATTAAATGAATTTTTTCCATAAAAAGAATAAAGTTTAGAATGATTTGTATTTTATTTTTACAAAAACAAAAAAGGATTTTTTCGTATACAATCTTTCAGACATAGAATGATAAAAGCTTTGTGAGCATATTGTAGTTATTGCACTGTTACCTGCAGATCTATTGTGCCCCCATTTAATAACTTGCTCATCCTACAGTTCCTCCTCCAAATTTATTGCTCTTAGGAATCATAGTACTTGGTTCACTTGCAGACAGTAATGGTTTTCCTTTGGAGCATGAGTGGACAACATCTTCCTAGTATGTAGTCCGGTGTTTCCTCATGCCTGTTGCAGAATCTACATGTGGCACTGCTTGACGTAGATTCCTGCACCAGTCCCTTTTTTTTTGTTTCGAAGGTGAAGTTTGTTTCTTCTCCTATCCAATCGTTTTTGTTGCTCTGTAAACAAGGTTTTCTCAAAATTATGTTTTTTGATCATACTCGTACCATCTCTTGGGATGTCAAGCAAGTTTGTTGCAATACAGATACACGTGAGCCTTTCGACTTTTTCTAGGGTTTTCCTACTTGTTGATAACTCGGTTTTCTTGTGCCATGCAACTGCAACATAGGTAATGTAATGATATCATAGTGTACATCCACTCTTGCAAATCATTAAAGCTTTCCCGGCTATAGCTTTTAAGTGTTTGTTCCAGAGGAGTTTACTATCTAGTATAATTCCTAAATATTTTACCTTGCTCTGCGTTTCAATTACTTCACCAGCCAACTGGATAGGTTTCAAATGTGGCAGAAGTCTTCCTGGTAAATGGTATGATTGTCTTGGATTGGATGGGTTTATTGATAGCCCTACAGATACACACCATTTCCTTGTAAATGTTAGTCCTCTTTGGATAATATCGCAGTTTCTTCAAACTTACATATTGCAATGATAGCGCTATCATCGGCAAAACCAATGCAGCATATAACAATAATTATATATCGCAAAAAATGGAACGACACTGCGTATTTTTCAAGATATAATCAATCTGGGGGATTTGTAGTATAATGGATCGTACTCCAAAAAATAACGTAATAACTTTTTTTGTAGAATCGGTCCCATTTTGTATTTATTTTGAAGGATTTCAGGTGGACGTTTGGCGGCACTCCTTTGAGCCGATGGACCTAACAGGGTTGCTGTGGCTGCTGCTTTACTGACGTATGGAAATATTTCGACACGAAACTTATCTGCATAAATCGGAATAAGCAGACGGACATTACAGTCCATTATCCAGGATGATTTGAACTTGTTTCTCTTACAAAGTGCTAATTACAAGCAAATTACCCTCATGACTTGCCAATTGGTCTGGAATTTTGCGAGATGATTCAGTTGGTGGGAGAAGAATACGACATGCTTATGTCTTAAGAGGCGCATATCGATCTCAATTGGCAACAAGCAAAATTATCGAATAATGGATTGATTGCAACCGAGATACTCCATCACTCCGTGAGATGGAACTCCATCCAGCACGAGTAACTATCTGATGTGTATTTTCATCAAGCTGTGTTGTCGTTCCATAATATTTTGAAGGAAAGGGTCAAACTATAGCCGACTATAAGTCGATGGAGATCGTTATTTAAGTATTTTGATCCTTCCAAATCCGTTTTGTTTCAAGAAGATAGAGCAACTGCAAATTAAGCCAGGCCGGTTAAGACGGAATTGCAACAAAATTGACTTTTTTTGTAGGCTATTGCAAACAGGTAGTCTGCTAAACAAAACCATAAACATTTATTAATCTGAAGCTTGTGCACACAATTTTAGAAGACTCGGCAAATTATATCTAACAGTCTGTAGGAGCGATAAAAATCCGTTTTTTCCTTTTTTTTGCAATAACACCTTACAAATCAACTCTGAAGTTATACATGCTAACACACAGTTTGATGTTAATTCAACGCTCCTCGAAAGTGTCAAGACTCCTCCTGTAATTTAGATTGTAAATGATTTTATATCACATACCTTCTTTCGGACTCGTACAGTTGCAAGAGTACTGAACGATCTCGATGTACACAAATCCGTTGACCCGGATAGTACCCCACCCATTGTTCTAAAGAGGTCTTCTTCAAAGCTGCCAAATTACTACGTAAACTTTTCCTATACCAATTCTCTCTCTTTCCGCGTGGATGGATAACTCTATTTTTCCTGTGTCTTCTCCCTCTTACTATCGTTCAATTGCAGCTACGTCCTTTCTTTCCAACGTCATGGAAACGCTGATAAATTATCAGCTCAAGAAATGTCTTGAAGAACGAAAGCTATTCAATAACCGGCAGTATGGCTTTCGTAGCAATAGGTTCACTAATTCAAGGTACAGTGGCACAAATCTTTATATCATTTTGGAGAAAGTAAGATAAGGGCTCTTGATATTTCAAAAGCATTTGTTAGAGTTTGCCATCAAGCTCTTTTATCGAAAACGCGTGCATTTGTATTGATGGATCTCCTCTTTGTTGGATTAGAAATTACCTTTCGAACTGTTCTCTAGAAGTTGTATTGGATGGTTTCAAATAAGTGTTAAGGTTACCTTCGACATTGCAAGAGATTTTTAACATCTTCTGATCTAACTGTAATTTATTAGGCCTATATCCGCCCAAAGTCCAAGAACAGTTCCCATATGTTGGCGGGTTGAATAACTTCTATCCTGTTTCTATATTAGAATTACAATTGCAAAGTTATTAAAGTCAAGTTATTTATTTTCAATAATTATCCTATAAATTGTATTGTTCTTTGTTTATAATAATATGTACTTTTAAAAAAAAGGAAGTTATATTTTTTTTCTTAAAAATAAAGTAAAAGGCAAATTATTGTTATCCGAAGTGTGGAAATCGAAATATAGAGATAGAGATGAGGGAATTTGTTTCTTTTGTTTTGTTTTAAGCATTACACTATGAAATTATTTCAAAATCCTCATCTGAGCCTTCATCCTCTTTGTTCGTTACTGCCCCAGTTGCACGCAGATGGTTAAGTTCTTCAAAACCTTAAAATTTGATTTAAAACAAATAAGTTTATATTCTAAGCATAATGTCCTGTCCTATCTAGTTGATTACAAACCTTCTTGATTGGTGCAATTCATGCCGCTTGCAACAGCCGCTGATTTCCATTCGGGTGATCGGGCTTTTGTGATTTCAAACAATGGTTGACTACTAGACGGTATAACCTCGCTTTTCAGTTTATCAATGATTATTTCGAAACTGATTCGTGATTTGCAAAGGAAGCACTAAAATGAGAAAACAATCACTAATTAAAACAAATTTAGACGTGAGTAATTGGTGAGGGGAACTTACCAATGCTAATGAAGGATCCATAGCTTGGAAATCAATTCGCCCGGCATACTTTTGATGGTAGGTATCATCCAAATCAGATTCGTCAAGGGAACTTTTATTACCTACACTCCCTGAACGTTGTGTTGTGTGTGGATCTAAGAATAAAACCTCATCGTCCACATAGCCAATGAAGTAAAGTGCTTGATTGGGACGACCTCCAATCATTCCAACGCTACCGACTAGTTCAAAGCATTTTTTCAGGGCAGGCACGTAAATTGGATTAATCGTGTTTAATCCCAAACGCAGAGGAATTATCAGTAGCAATGGTTTCCAGGTGTCATCATTGGTTTCGCTTTTAAGGCAGAGTGAGTCTGATGAACAAAAAATAATTTTAATGAATTATCCAATATAAATGGCACATAGCAATTGGACACTTACATATTTCATCTGTGACTACGACATTGTCCAAAGCTACATGCACAACAATTGAACACCAATCATCATAGCGGACCAGTTTCCTGCAATAAAATTAATATAACAGTATGAAAACAAATACATTGACAAAGAATTGAGTCGATTTAAATTTTAAGCTGGAGCTTTCTAAATTTAGTAAAGAATTTTTGTGCCTGTAATGGATGACAAATCAACTGAAAAAAGCTGAGTCATCCCCACCAATATTTATACTGAGGTAGATCAACTCCTACGAAACTTCGAAGTTGCTGCCATCAATAGTGACTTTTTGTCAGTCGGTGAAAAGATTTGTGTTCATGTACGAGTATTTGGTCTTGTCATTGTTTTCTTCAAGACCAACAAATGGTTGATGATTTGATGCATGAGCCCTACCTAAACATAAGGTCTATGTTTGAACAGAACTATTGTTAAACCACCAGATTATGTTGCCTTCTTGCCAAATTGCTAGATCTATGCTCGTCCGCTCGTCTATTTAGCAGATGCTGGAAATGCTGCTTGCAAACATCCACTGTTTTCTTCGGTGACTAGATTTCTTTGGCTATTTCGAAGAGGCTGCATTCCGGTCTTTATACCAGCAGCAGTTAGGTAGCTAAATTTGGCGATCACTGGCAATTTAGCCCTGTGGCATAATTAGCACTGAAGTGCGCCATTTGATACCATAACTCTTATGAACCTGTCCGACTCAGTGATCATCCGGCCCCTGCACCGTAAACCTCAGTCCACTAGCTCGCGATCTAAGTAGTCAAACGGAGGGCACGGCACAGAAGTGACCCAAGTTCTTCTTAGAGCCATTTCGTCGCTTTGAGAAAAGAGATCAAGTCTTTGATCTTCATTTCCGAAGTTCGTCAATGTCGTCAAAAATTCCCTTCACAATTGTTGTGAAATGAAGCACTGTTTCCTTTTCCAGCAGCTATGACAATGGGTGTTGTGAGGAATGTCTATCTTCGCTGCATGCTCTTTTACTGGCCAGTGTCGGCTACAGGTAGCTAGGATTCTGGCTATGCCTTGCCTGGGTCTGCATATCAGATCGGGATTTATTTAGGTAGGCCAAATATTTCTAGATATCATGCAGTTACTTCAACTGCTTGAGAGAATATTGTCGGCCAGCTCTTGTGGCGATTCATTCCCATCAATGCCACAATGAACCAGAACCCAGAGGAGAGTGGCAGTGTGGTTAATATCGAGGCAAGCAAGTTCGCTCCGGCATTGTTGGACCATTGTGGAGGTTAATGGTTTTAACAGCCGCCTGACTGTCTGTGATAAAAGTCGGTTCTGGTTTGGAACTTATTTGAGTACCTTGCATGCTTCCCTGATAGCCAGTAATTCAGCTGGAAAGACACAAGCAAAGTTGGATACCCAAAACGACCTAGTCTCAGAGAAGATTCTTGAACCAACACCACACCCCGACTTTGAGCTATCATTAAAGATAGTTGTGTCGAAATCTTTCACACCACGGCATCATCCCAGTTCTTTCTTATGGAAACATAATAAAAATCTCTATTGGGATCAACTCCGTAAAATTGTTGTGGTCATAAGGCTTGGCAATCCAAGAGTTCGATTCCTTCAGTCTTAATGGACTACAAGATACTAGATACTTAATGTGTAAATGAATGGTAAAAGGCACAAAAAGAAAAACACTTAAAGCATCAGATGGGCAAGATCTTAGAACCTCTGTTACTTACTTAACTTAAAGCCATTCCTGTGATTTCACTTAACACAGGGGTAAACTTTCCTGACGCAACCGCCTTGCCGCCACATCTTTCCAAATTAACCTTCCTTCTCGTACTGCTAACTAAATTAAGTTGGAGTTTTCTTAAAGTGGTCTTCCGTAATAGGCATATTATTTTGTTTAGAGAAAAAGGAAATTAAACCACATTTTTAATTTTTTGACGGACATAAACCATTGCAATTATGAACTCCTGAATATGGAGTGTAGTTTTGGCTTATAATTGCCTCTGGATTTTAAGATTGTAATGATGTAAAGTATTAGGATTTTAGTTACTTGTTAACATGTATAAGGGAATTCAGAAACGAAATTTGATGTTTTAAGAACACATTATTCTATTAAACGGAGGAACGAATATTCGATTCACTTCATGAATTTACGTTCGCTCGTCGCGGTCGTGTTAATTTTGTCAAAACGACAGGTATATGTACCTTATATCGATTTCCTTTCCGCAGTGATTTTTTTTTTTTGTGGGCGTGTTTCATATACATATACTTCAAATATCGGTTTGAAAATTTTGATCCCTGCTAAAGAAAAATCTATTTTTTGGGTGTGAAGGAAAGGAACGCAAAATCTAACGAGGGATCAAAATCAATAGTCGAATTTTTCGAATATCAATTTTAAATAAAATGTCAGATTCATATTCCAAAAATGTATTTGAAGTTAGAAAATAAATTTTAGAAACAAATCAAATATAAGAAAATTTGGGATTGTGGCAATCGAGAGGTAGAAAGTGAAATACATAATAGAACTCAGGGCATCATATGCCGGAAGAATTGTAAATATTTAATACATTTAGGACTTATTTAAAACAAATATTTTTAAGGTTCGTTAAAAGCTTTTGCCTAGACAAACAGACTTTTCAATATGGTTTATCTTTTTTGGCTACAACAATTCCTATCTGCTTTCTGTTGTTAAGGCGGCATCAATCTCGTCAAAACGAAAGCTATTCGAAATTATTTTCAAAAGGCAGTTATCACAGTATTTGCAAGCACATCAGCACAACCCAACTCCAGTGAAATTCTCAAGCAGTATTTGGACCGCCAGGTTTTGAATAATCATGCAAATGAATAAAGAGGAGAAAAATGAAGCAAACTAATAATTTTTTAAGAGATGTGGGATACCAGGTGTTATTAGCAATTCAGATGGCAATCAAGACTCTGCCTAAAAATCCACATCTTTTCCAATGTTACTAGGCTCGAAAATAGGTCACGATTAACTATTATTTTCAAAAAATAGATGTTTGTTCTAAATTGAGCTGAAGATCAATTATTATTGATTCTTTTTATTTTTTTGGTTGTGACGTTTCGGGTGTGGTTACACCAGTCTTCAGACCTATTTATGAATTAAATTGTAATAAGAACTCGAAGCGTCACAACTCAAGAAAATAAAAGAATCAATAACCTTGAGCACAATGTAGGACAAAAATCTAGTGGCGAATGTTTATCAAGAAAATAAATCAAATATAGTTGTGTACCAGATGAGCCAAAATCCGACAGAGTAAAAACAAAATAAAATGCACGACTGGGTCGCACGAACTTGCTCCTATGTAATAGACTAGGAATTTTAAAAACGAATGTTGTTAGAGAAAACTGTTCAAAAGGATAAAATTAATTTTTTAAATTCTTTTAGTAGTAAGAGACAAAAACAGAATGCTATGCAGTTATGAATTTATGCAAGAACAAAAATTATAAGTCTTTTTAGTGGTTTCTTAAAAAAAAGCTTTTATATACAAAATTTTTAAGATTTTTAAGAAAAAAATTTGGTACGCCAATTTAAAGTTTTTATTATTGTTCGAATAAAAATTAAATTTACAAAAAAATATTGAGCCGTTTCTGAGATAAATACGATTTTCGAAAACTATTTTTTAAAATTTGTATGGAAGGTACCGTTAGTTTTAGATAAAACAAATTTTTTTTTCTCAAATCTTGTAGATTATGTTAAGAAACTTTTATTTGTCAAGTTTGAAAAAAATCGAGCATGGGGTTTTCGAAATATTGAATTTCCAAAAAAAAAATTGAATTTTTTTTTTAAATCCTAAAATTAAAAATCGAAAATTTGAATATGTAATAATATTTAAACTTAGGAGGAGCTTTGGCATAAAAAAAAATGATTTAAATCGGCTGTACCGTTTTCGAGAAAATCAAAAACAAAAAAAATGCACCCAGGGGGGCTACCAAAAATAACAATTTTTTGGAAATTTTTTTTCAACCATTAGCTAGTTTTAACCAAATAAAATTTTTCAAATTTTTTTTAAAAAATTCTGTGGGACAGTTTTTGAGAAAAAAAATATTTATAAAATTTCGAAAAAAATTCGTATGGCAGGTACCGTTATTTTTGGTCTTAAAAAAAAAAAGAAAAAAACGTGTGGGGGGAAAAAATCAAAACTCATATCTACTAAGTTTAAAGAAAATCGGCCGAGCCGTTCAGGCTGTAGTCGAACCGACAGACAGACAGAATTGCCAGACCCACTTTTTTAGTCTTCGCTATCATCGTAATGTCAACTTTGATCAAAATCTCGAGTTCGTTTTTTTACGAATGTATTTATAACTTGCCTTATAGTACCTATAAGTCGCAAGTAAAAAGGATAATGGAAAATTGAATTGACGAACATTACGTTGACCTGCGATCGCACACAAGATCTTTGCATTCGACAACTCAAACTAACGCATCCCAACAAAAGTCAATCAATAATGAAAAGCATAATATGAGAGAGACCCTTTACGATTTTTAAATTTATCAAATTTAAACCAGAAGTGGTCGAAGGTCAATCGAAACAAAAAAAAAAAAGTTTATTTCCAATGAAAGGCAAATCCAATAAGGCTACAACAAACTCAACTCGTACAGTGAAAATCTGTTGTTTTGTGCTAATGCTATCAGAGTGATCATCGATTTCATATTCATCTGATCCAATTCAGATGCCTTATTAAAACCCCAAAGACTTTAGAACAACGGAATGGAGACTTCTTCTGAATCTAAAAATTAACACCAGATTCGTTTTGCTGCTTGGATGAATGTTAAACAGATACTTATCTATGATGCAAATATTTCCATTTATAAAATGCGTAACGGTAAGCTACTGGAAAGCTTATCTGGAGAATATTGAAAGTGTCAGCCGTTAAATTTAAGAAACGAAACGATACAAGAGAAACATTAGTGCATTTATTGAAAATTGTGTCGGTTATCCAAAATATATTAAAAATACATACATATGTATATGCGATATTAATATGTTATCATCTAATTTCAGTTTTTTTTTTTAACTTATACTTATGTTTTTACCTATTATTATTTGTTAGGGATTATTATAGAGCCATATCTTGGCCTTGGTTCAGATAGTATGCAGAAAATCCATAATTTGACTATCAAGTATTGGAAAATAAATGGTTTCTAAACCAGAGCTAAGTTAAATTAGAGTTTGATAATGCTGTAAATTAAACCCGATGAAAGTTAGAATACGTTTTTTAGTGGATTAGCCAAAGCTATGCGGATTCAATTCTGTTGTTCTAATACTTTGCGAAAAGAGAACTGATGCAACAAGAACTCAAGGTTTCTGCACGTTCCTTGGTATTCCGAGACTATCCTCGATCAGTGTAACCCCCTATAGAACTACACGTTGTAATATATTCGCAGATTGATTTTAAAAAAACGCATCTTCAAAAATATCTGTTTTGTCAGTCGATACACCAATCAATCGGTCATTACAGGAGTTAACTGGAATTTAACCCAAAAACTAGGGTAAAAAACGGCCTAAGGGTTTCCATACTATCGCACATTGACTATACTAATTCAGCATTAAAAAAAGGCTTTGCCCAGAATGTAATTCACCTTTGCGTTATGGCTAGAGCGTTGGACTATCATGCAGAGGGTCTTGGGCTTAATTCTCAGCCGCTGCAAAAAAAAGTTTTTTAAAGGTGTTTCTTGCTAAGAATTGACAAATCCTCCAAGGGTATCTCTTGCCATAAGAAGTGCTACTAATTAGTCGTTTGGAATCGGCAGAAAATTGTAAGTCCTCTCCAATCATGGTAACACGCACTTAGGAATGGTTGAGAGTTGTAAGTCACTAGATTAAGGCTCGCTATGAGTCGTCATGACCTCTTATTTATTTATTTTAATCCAGAAAATAAATTAAACGCTGAATTAGGTCATAAGGAGTTTTTCAGCGAAGGTTTAACATTAACTTTATTTTTTTTAAAAGCTACTGAAATCAAAAGCGTCACTGAAAAGCCGGCCTTTCTATAGTGTCGCATTGAAAAACTTACGATTCTGAGACTGATATGGTACGTAAAGTAGTTTTTGGTGGTTTATTTTTCTAAAGGTTGTCAAGGAGAAAAGTGAAACACTCAAACCATAAGCTGGTTCATTGTAATACCATATAAATCAAGGAGACTTCCTTCCTATACTCGTTAAATCATTTGAAGCTTCTTATTAAGAGTGCAATATTGCCGATCACTATAAAGGGTGGGCCAAATACAAGTTTTTTCTTATAAATGCAATAAAATGAACAAAATTAAAAAGACGCCTGCAAAACGTCTTGGTCCTCGATATTTGCATTCAGGGTGCTTAGCTCTACATTTTGAAGTTATGGTTATCACATTTATTTACACTTTGGAAAAAACTGAATATTTGATGCAGTTTTACTCGCTATTGCTCCCACTAGAGCATGCAAGACGCTCACATTTGTAAACAACTACTTAAAGACTATCTAATTATTTTTTCTTATCAATCACACCCAAAAATTTGCTGTGATCTCTTAGTCTATAACAATGACAATCAAGCTAAATTCAATTTAAGGTTCAATTTAATATTTATCAAGCGAGTTGCATTGCAAGAGGCACAACCGACATTAGATGATAAGAGTCCCTATAATAGTGTATCGATGGACCCTTGGAAAACAACAAACCTGGTATTCAGATTTATCAAAGAGGTTCACAATTCAGTTGTTTAATTCATCAATCCAGATGTCCAAAATAAACATAGCTTCGTTTGACCTAATAAATGCGTCTTAGGTCTGTTAGGTACTCATTCTAAGAGATCATTTTTTCACCAATTACTTTTAATTAAAATCAGAGACAGTAAACTTTGAACGAAAATTATAAACAACAATTATAAAAAAATAAAATTATAGCCAAGGTTTCCCTCCAACTCTGCAATACGCACTCTTCAATTATAAACTCATTATATCGTATATATGTATATGTACTTACTTCAATACCTGCGCTACAGTATTCGGTCCGAACCACTGTCCAACTTTTTTGTCCTCGGAATCACCCATCAGTGCGATTTGATGAATCGAAAAGAAACTTTTTCTTGAATCTTCGAAGCGATTGACAATCTTCAAGTAGGTTGCGTCGAAGCATTCTGGCGTCCAGAACCAGTCCCGCCCGAGATGTAAGTCAATGAGTGCTTGAGCGAGAACCATCTGGCCGCAACGCAGCATGCAACCCCATCCTTTGTCTGTGGTGAGTTGACACTCGCCCAGAGGGACAAATCCCCGACGATAGGTGCACCACAACTTAGATTGTATGTCCCTTCGGATTAGCTCTAATTCTATAAAGGGAGAGGTGTAACACTTTTCTGTCATGAATGGATTCAAAACAAACTCACCCTGAATAGCATTGTAACTCTTTCCAAGAACCCAAACTGTGGAGTTTGTTTTGGGAATATCATCAGGCTCAGCGCAGAGACCACCGTCTGTGCCTAAATACGTGACGAATACATTGTCCATCGTCTTGGAAACATTGGTGTAGAACTCGTACAAACGATCGATCTTTGCGATGCAATAGAATCGCAGCGGCGATGGCAGATGACGATTTATGTACAAATCTAGAGCCACGACGAAGATAATAACAACCAGGAATGCTACAACAATGCCCGAAGGGATAGAGCAAAAGCGTAGAGCTTCTTCCAGATTCTCAGACAGGTTGAAGGCAATTTCTATTATTTTTGTGAAGTGTTTCCTTTCGTGAGTGTGGGAGGCGACCTTCACATATCTGTTTCTTCTTTTCTGGGTAATTTACTTTCTATCCAAAACAAGGGGGAAGCAACGCACTGAGAAAAGTCTCACAAAGACGAATTTTTAGTTCGTTTGATGTTCTTGAACTGAATTTTACTGAATGGCGTTTTCTTTTTTTTTATCAAATTTTATTTTTTTGTCGTCTCTGAGTAATAAAAACAATGGCAAATCGAATGGATGGATAAGAAGAGGAAAAACACGAATGAGACCAAGAAAATAAAATGTACGTAACCAAACGAAAACGACTAATGACGAATGACAACACACAGAAGGAAAATAAACGCAAACAAATGTCACAAGCAAGAAAGGTTGGAATGACATTTGGAAAGATGTTTGTTGTTGTTTTGGTTGTTTCTTGAAGTTTGTTGTTGAAATAAATAGTGTGAAGTTGGGTGCATTTGACTTTAATATTTTAAGGTGGAGACCCAGTACAACTGTTCCGGTTATATTAGAAAAAGTAATTATGTAATACGTATTTTATATTCTCACAGCCTTATTTACTAACTTGTTTTAGCGACGGAGTAAAGTTACATCGACTTTACAACGGCTCTAATCCTGAAAACCTTATTTATAATGAAAATGCACGAGGAATAGCGGAGGAATAAGCTAAAACTGGTTCATACGAGGTTTAAGGCCGTTTTAGTATCTGAGACTGGTATTCACCGAGCGCTCTTAAACGGCTCTTAACTTTACGAGGCTCTTAACTTGAAATTTCTTTGGGGTATTCACCAACCACTCACAAGTGTTTTTCGAAGTTCGAAAATGAGAGCTACTCTCTCTTGTTCAGGCATACCCAAACTGTTAAATCAACCTGTTTTCGAACTTGAATGACAGCTGTCAGTGAGAATCCTTCAGTCAATTTCGTATTTTGCTTGGGGAGCGTTGCTGGTGACGATAACTGGTTTTAGTTTTGCACTTACCGTCGTTTTTTAGTTTTCGAATTTTCGAACAAACTTTCGAAGAGAGCGCTCGTAAGTTTAGGAGTGGTCGGAACAACTCTTAACTTTTAAGAGCGCTCGTAGATCTTCACTAATATTGCTTGGTGAATAGGTTTATGAGCTTCTTAAGTTATGAGCGCTCGGTGACTATCAGCCTGAATGTCATTTTGAGATGACATCTTGTGAAATTCGTTTCTTACTATGACAAAAAGGATAGATATTTTGCAATAATAAATTATTTATATTTTCCAAACGCTCTAACAGTTGTACGGTATTGGGAACGCAATGTGGTTGGTACATTCATTTAATGGATTTGAAATTTATACAATTCAATTTCTAATATGCATACAATGATAATAAAATGAATAATGATGGAAATCAGCTGGGGTTTGATTTAGGTGTATAATAACCAGAGTTTTAGATTTCACTTTTTTTTCCCAGTATATTTGACATAAGGAAGGCGTAGCTAAAACGGCTAAGAAAATAATTTAAAATAAGGATTTGTTTGACATGGCGTAAGCGGTAAGCCCGAAGTAAGTGCTTCGGCTCGGTTTAACTATTCCGAGGTTGAACCCAGTATTAGTGAAAAATAATAAATAAGGCTGTCAGTGCATCAATACAAAATTAGTAAATTTTGTGTTGAATCTGTAAACATAACACATTTATTTGACAGATGCATGTTTCGATTTCTTGTTCATAAGTTAATGGGTATGCAAGGGAAATGTGAATGAAACTTAGTGACATTTTTACAAGTCCAAAAGAAATTAGACGAAAAACAGCGGAAAGCTAGGCCTAGGGAGTTTTAGGGACTTAACTCAAAAAATTTCAAAAAATGTTTTACCTATCGATGAAAAAACTTTAGGTTTCTTAGATTTTTACAAAATGGCCGATCAGTGTTTCTTGAAATTGAATTTTTTGTTTGTAATTAATAATTTGCTGCAGTTTTTAAGTGGGGTAATTTTCGATACATGATTTCTTCTTATTTAAATGTGACACATCTTGATTAAATTTAGTTTTCTATTCTTGACAGACAGCTGAAATCGTGAAATGTGATGGCCTTATGTAGTAATTAGCAGTTTTTTATTATCAGATTAGATCCATAAAAATAATCAAAAACTTACGGAAGATCCTGATGCATCAGGATAAAGTTTCAAAAGTAGATGAAAATACTAGTACTGTAGATAAAAAAAAAACAAAAACTTTCCGAAAAATAAACACGAGAAAAAGGGGATCTGTTTCTTTTTACATTTTTCTTAATTTAATACATTGGACATTTGCCATAGTTAGAATACTCAAAAATTTGACATACATAAATATTATGTTTGTAGAGATGAGCACATTGTAAGGCGGCCTCTAGAAGAACTGTGATGACTTTGCATATTTGCTGAGACGCAGGCCACATGGCCCTTGACGAGCAAGATTTCCTAGAAGTTTTTAAATTTTACTCCGAAGCCATCTACTTTTGAATACTTATATAGCGCCTGTCAAATTTGTTATGTGAATTTGATGTGACGTAGGCGGCACGCTACTTTAGGAAAGTACTGTTCAATTTCTTTTATGCAATAAAAATAATTAGATACTTAAAATACATATATAAAAAATCATTGCATTATCTTATTATTTCTTAATATGAAATTTGGATCCTGCATAAGATTGTAGGTTTTCTTCATTCCTTCTGGCTAGCAACACCGCGCTTAAATGAATGGTTTAGAATGGAAGTCACTATAGTTAATCCTTCCGAAAAAGCTCTCGTTCTGAAGATTTGAAATGGTTGGAATGTTTTTCATATCTGACCTCGATTATAATGAGCATGAGACCGAGACCCGTATTATTACACTACAAACCATAGGACAACTTACTTAGTTTAGATTAAATAAATCTATGTGTATATGTGATACAGTAATATTTATAAACTCATTAAAGCGAGTACAAAAGGTTATAATCACAGCCCTTATAATGGCAGTGCGTGTTTTATTATCGCCAATGATCCATATAGATTAAAAGTGGACTTACATATTTCTGCATCTGCAAAATGCAGAAAAGTAGAGATAGGCAGATGTATGTCGAAACCCGAAAGTGGGAGAAAATACACAGGTGATAACACTCTTTTTTACTTCCTATAAACTGCTATAACTTGTTGGCCTGTTAGTACGAAACTATGCAATGAAAATTGAACTTACCTCCGTTTTTTCCATTTCGATTTAATCTTTTTTATCATATCATGAAAAGAAACATAAATTATACATAGACAAATGTGGAAATATCGCAAATTTACAAAATGCAGACGAAGATGCTATAATAAAGATGAACATGTTAATCTTTACTATAATCTTGACTTCTGCATTTCTCGAATTTCCTATAAAGCAGAAATAAAGTTCCTCTGCATTTTGCTCTTTTTCCTGTCTGTCTAACAAATATGAATTCTGTGTTTGGCATCCCTTTTTTTGTTACAGAAATCAAATGCAGATACATGTAAATCCACCATTACTGTTTGAAAATAAAACGATACGGATTATAGAAACAGTGGTGTGGTTTGGTATGCTCATTGCTCATCTCTATGTTGCTTATGTTTGTCGATTTTTAAATGTTTCTTATGTTTTTTCTTTACACTGTAGCGTACACTGATTTACCCAAAAAAGCCATCTACCCGCTAGAGTGAGCACTAATTTTTAGATCTTTTATGTAGCTGAGCTGATTCTCTCATTTTCGTACTTTATTTGACACAAGCTTATTATAATTATCATGGGTAGGGAAATGCGGAAATGTCTGTGCAACCCTTTAGGTAAATTTTATACCCAAAACAATACCGATAAATTGGCTTAAGCGCTCATAGTTAGATGTTCGAATACACGCAATCCATATGCAATAACCAAAATTTAGCCCAGGTACGATTCGTTAGGTTTCTCTCAGTTTCGTTTACTTATGTTTTCTAGATTGTGTGCTTGACGACGCGACGGTTTTGAATAGCTGAATAGCACCTGACTGACTTTGCCAATAAAATCATGGACAAGAGTATTAAAAAATCACCTATTAGGTGCGTTTTATTATTCACAAATCTATCTGGATCCAGATCTGGATCTTCCCTTGAAAATAAAACGATACGGATCTTAGTGACAGCAGTGTTATAAGCCCGTCTCTTTTTATCCTTGGATTTGTAAATTTTAAATTATTTCTTGTCTCTTTTCTTTACACTGTAGTTTACACTACCTTACCATAAAAAGCCATCTACTCGCCACTGTAATAACTAATTCTTGGATCTTTGAAATAGATCCCGATAGAAAACAGGATCCCAAATTGTTTTTGTAATACATGTTAAAACTTAATCCAGATCCGGATCCAGATAGATTTGTGGATAATAAAACGCACCTAATGTAAGCAATAACGTTGCAAGTACCTACTTAATATTAAAGAGCACCCAATTTCGAAAAATGTAGTTAAATGCAGAAAAAATCAAGCGAGGGACAATACATTTCAAGAAAAAACACATGTATAGTATGGAACATAATTTTGATGTTTTGATTTTTTCGATTTAACTTGAAAGTATAAAGACTCTAAGCACCACTAAATAGGCTTGACAACCGTGAAATTGCTATAACTCCAGCCAAAGATATACACTTGCTGGTAGTTGTAATATTCAAAACTTTAATATAATTTCAACATTTGTGAAAATGCCTTTGAATTTGGAAAACAAAACTGTATAAAACTGCATTTGGATACATTCTATTTAGCAGGGATGTTTGCTTTTTGAATCTGTTTGCTTAACAAATTTTGTCAATTTTGGCTTGATGATCGCTGTTAAATGAAATTTTGATTTTAAAATCGAACAAAATTCCTTATTTTGAGGTTTCCGAGCATTTATATACTTATGTTAAGAACAGCAGATTATGAATACAATAATTATTAGTTTTTAATAAATTTGCTTAGAATGTAACTACCTATCCGTTCCGGCATTCCGATTGCCTTGATTTCAAATGTTAGTTATAGAACCTACATAAAAGAGGCCTATGGGTGACAAAAGGGGACTCAAAATTCCTTGCAATTATGCGAACGAAATAAAAAAATTACTAATTGTTAAAAGAAATTACATTTAAATTTTTTGTTGATTTTTTCATAAAAATCCCTGAGTCAAGGACAAGTTGATTTCTTGAATATCTTTTCTAGGCACGTGATAGATCATTAAAACTTTGTACTAATAAATAAATCATATCACAATTAACATTATTGATTATTATATATTATTGACAGCTTATTTTTTTTGAAGTTACCCAACCCACATTAATATACTACTTAAGTATACTGAAGTTATTAAAAAATTAAATAAAAGAACTTGAACTTGTGACTTTTCAGTTGTTTCTGTCAACTCATAAACATTAATATTTATTTCCACTTATTTAAACTAAATACCACGCCCATGTACATAATGTCAACCATTCACTTTCAGTCGATATTTAATTATTCTACTAAAGTACAAACTAATAAACCTTTATTGTTCTTATCTTTGAATTTTAATATACATACATATGTAGGTATACACAAATATATAGTACATTCTATACAAGACAAATGGAACTGGACAAGAAGCAAGAGTTGTTTAAGATAAACACCCTCTATAGCTTGAACCAATCCTCCCACTATACGAACCTATAGAAAGAAAATTTACATAGGTACACCAATCTAATTAATTTGCACTCAGGATCATGTTGTGTCCATTGTCCATTGAAATCGATCTGTCAAGCTTTAACTTATAATATTAGCCTACTGTTTTCTTAATTTGGAATTTGTAATTTGCATATGCAGGAAATTGTTTTAATCCGAAAGGGTGTATTTTCTCGCATAATCCTCAAAAGCTGTTTGGTAATCTTTATCCAATTATAGAACCGTGAAAAAAATAATTGTCAAACCAATTAAAACGAAACAATCCATTATGTCCAATAGAACATGACAGTTGTTAGAACGATTAAAGTTTTGAATCCACAATGAATTATTTTATTAATATTAATGTTGGTAATGTAGTTTTTTGTTTTTAATTTTCACACTTTATATTTGGGTGCGAACAGGGGACATTTGCAAACATCAAAAAAGGTTCGTGTATATACTTTTTTTACACAAAATGTAAATGTTTTAGGTGTGTTCAGAAGCAATTTATTAAAAAAAATCTTTTACTACGATACTAGTTGGAAAATGTTTAAAATTAAGAATGAGTTAGTAAGCTACTATAAAGTTAGCAAATTGTTAAGTAGTATCATACTAATACCTTAATAAGAGGCTGTTTAAAATTTTGCGCCAGTATGTATGTAGTTATGTACATATTAGGTGCGTTTTATTATTCACAAATCTATCTGGATCCGGATCTGGATTAAGTTTTTACATGTATTACAAAAACAATTTGGGATCCTGTTTTCTATCGGGATCTATTTCAAAGATCCAAAAATTAATTATTACACTGGCGAGTAGATGGCTTTTATGATAAGGTAGTGTAAACTACAGTGTAAAGAAAAAGACAAGAAATAATTTAAAATTTACAAACCTAAGGATAGAAAGAGACGGGCTTATAACACTGCTGTCAGTAAGATCCGTATCGTTTTATTATCAAGTGATGATCCCGATCCGGATCCAGATAGATTTGTGGTGCGTTTTATTATCCACAAATCTATCTGGATCCGGATCTGGATTAAGTTTTTACATGTATTACAAAAACAATTTGGGATCCTGTTTTCTATCGGGATCTATTTCAAAGATCCAAAAATTAATTATTACACTGGCGAGTAGATGGCTTTTATGATAAGGTAGTGTAAACTACAGTGTAAAGAAAAAAGACAAGAAATAATTTAAAATTTACAAACCTAAGGATAGAAAGAGACGGGCTTATAACACTGCTGTCAGTAAGATCCGTATCGTTTTATTATCAAGTGATGATCCCGATCCGGATCCAGATAGATTTGTGGATAATAAAACGCACCTATTTATATCGATTCCCGAACTGTCATAAATTCTGTGATGCAGCGGTAAATGTTAGATACTAATACTAATGAGACTAAGTATTGGTAAGGGTTTGAAAAGCAAAGTATTATATAATCAAATACTTAAAAAGGGATGTCAACCTACAGTCTTGAGATACTAATATATTTTGTCAAGTCCATCGTATTGCGTTATTAAATTCTGGCTTTTTATGATGGAAAAATCTGGACTTCCGAAATGTAAGACACATATGATATGTGCCCCAATAAAATGTCTAGATTATTTTTGTCGATTTCAACAAAAAAAAGGGCATCTTTGGTTCGACGATTGTTGGAGGACACAGACTGCACGGCAACACTTCCGGTAATGGACTTAGGCTGATTGACTTCGCGGCTGGGTCTTCGAATTAACGAACCTTCAACCAGACTGATCATATTATGGTAGATTCCAGACATGCATACAGTATACTGGATGTCCAACGTTCCAAGGGGCCAAGATTGACCCGGACTATTATTTGGTTGTAGCTCAAGTACGTATGAGGATATCTTTGACGCCACAAAGCCAATCGGATGCTGTAAAAAGGTTTGATGTGGAGAAGTTAAAATCGCAAGAGATCGGCAGGATTTTTGCTGATGAAGTCTCTTTTACAGCAAGCCTGCCACCAGCACCAATTGCAAAGGACCAGGGGAATCACTGCCAACAAGCCACCAGAAGTACTGCCACTCATGTACTGCGTTTCACTAGATGTTCACAACGAAACCCATGGTTCGATGAAGAATGCCGGCTGGCAAATGCAGCCAGGAACGAGGCCGACTTCTCAGGAGGAAAAAGAGAGCACACGAAGCAAGTGGTCAAGTCTCCTGAGGACTGTAGCAATAGGGAGGATGTATGAAAGTTCTACTGAAGGGTGAAGCAATCTGCACAAAGCTACAAGGCCAGAACGGAAGCTGGTCAAGGGAGTATACACCAACTTATCTCCAAAATTTGGTCGGATGTGTCCGATCAATGGATCTTCGGTATACTCGTAGTGTGCCCCATCCACAAGAAAGGAGATACTCTAACTTATGACAACTGCAGAGGTATAAGTCTCCTCAACGTCGTCGCATACAAAATCCCGTCATCTTTACTGTGTGATCGTTTAAAACCGTTTGTCAACCATCTGATCCCTGTCAGTGTCGTTTTAGACCCAAGGCAAATCAACCTGCGGCGGCCAAAAAACCCAGGAGTTTCAAACCGATACACACCACTTCTCCTGACAGAACCATGTGGCATCTTCGTATCCCTGCCCAGCTCGTTAGGATGACGAAGGAGCACTATAGCTGCTCCCTCAAAGTCGGTAAAAACACCACCGAACCCTTTCACGACGAGAAAGGTTTGATGCAAGGTGACGCGTTATCATGCAACCTCTTTAGCTTAGTTCTTGAAGCAATTGTACGCAACTCTCAAGTCAAAAGCAAATCAGAGGTACAATTTTTTCAAAAGTCCGTTCAACTACTTTATTATGCAGATGATATTGATATCATTGAGAGAACGAAGCGAGCTGTTACTGGCGCGTTTTCAAGTATCGAATCGGAGGGCGCAAAAATGGGTTTGGCTGTTAATAAGGACAAGTAGAATTACATGCTATGATCGATAAAAGAATCTCAACATCTTTGACTTGGGAAAAATATCAAGATGGATATGAACAACTCGAAGTCGTTGAGGACTTTGTCTATCTGGGCTCAAGAAACCATGTAGACCTTTTATAAGACCCTTATCATTACTGTATGGGGCAGAAGCATGGAATCAGTCAAAAGGGGATGAGAAACTGGTTGGGTGCTTAAAGGGAAGATTATTCGTGTGATTTTCGGTCCAGTATGTATCGATAGAGTGTTTAGGAGAAGAGTCAACAACGAGCTTAACGCGATTTGAGATGGCTGAGACTCGAGGAGCGTATGGACACCAATGCACCAGCTCGACGAGTCTTCGAATATACCTCTGATGTTCAACGTAGTAGAGGAAGACCCCACCTTAGGTGGTGCAAGCGAGTGAAGAACGGCCTCGACCAACTTAGAGTGCATAACTGGGAGGCAGCTACCTAGGGACCTTGTTGTTTGAGACCGTAGTCTATGCTGGACTGCAAGCGCCATCTAAGAATAAGAATAAAAATGAAATTAGGCCTTATTTCAAACATTCAGTTATGTACTCAATATATTAATTGCTTGGCCTCGAACTGCATGGTTTTGTTTTCATATAATTTCCTTTTAACTTGGAAAAACACACATGTATAAACTTCTTACCAATATGGAGGTGACTAATATTCTAAAAATTTTCTGAACAATTCAATAGTTGACAGTAAAGACATAAAGTAAGTTAGTTAGCAATTATAAATGTGTTTTATGTGCCCCTAGAAATGGTAAAGCTTTTGAGCTTATACTACAAAAATCTTAAAAAAAACATATATACATACATACATTCAACTAAAGAACAAACGATATCATTGTATAGTATATAACAATAAAATACTTCAAATCCATCCAACCAAGTTCCCTTTCTATTTCGTTTACTATTTCATGGTTGACTACCCTCATAGGTGTGTCTCAGGTGTTCCGAGCATATTAGCCTTCATCCATTATCATGTGGAATTCTTGAATTGTTTTTCATTTAAAAGAAAGAACCAGGAGGCAAGACCAATAAACTTTAAACAACGGTTACATTCAAAAAGCAACGTCAAGGAAACATAATTGAACGATCTACTTAATGAAGTCTCATGGTCTCAAAAAGCAAATAATTGGCTTCCTTATGTCAACTTATTAGATTGTCTTAAAAAGTGGCGTTTAAATGTCGGCGCACGCGCCAAATGCTCAATGACTTACAAAGGTATGTGGATGATTGAAAGTGACCGACAAAATACCCAGATTGTGATTGAGCTTTAAACCTTTTTCATGGCCATTTGATCAAGTTAGTTTTTACGATCAATCAAAAATGAGACCTCGTCGAGGTAAAAGAACCAATTAATCGCTAAACTGATCTGATTAAATGCATTTGGGGCAAAACCCAAAGAGAATCAATCAGACATCCGCCACGATATCTTAACTAAACAAATTTATAACCTCGATGTGCTTAAGATAGGTCTCGATCCGGACCTATACGGGCATTCGGAATCGTTTTGTTTTCCACTTAACTAACTCAAGGAATCCGCTAGATACGTGCATGTAGGTAATTAATAAGTCTGCCACTGATTTGCATTAATTTATAGGAAATATTGTGTGTTCGATATAGCATGGCGTGGTAAAAACACCTGCGACACGTTTCCATAATACTTTTGGTCTAGTTTAAATGCTGTGACAATATTTCTGGACGACTGAAAAGGTGATGCTATAAATAACAAGACTAGACTAGCGGTTGAAATTTCATAAACACTTTAACTCTTTTTGAATTCCATTGGAAATTCCAACACTGATTTCTGGTTTCTGCCCTTCTTATCGTCAACATTACTTTACTCACGTGTCTCTATATCCACGCTTTGTTAAATTGGAACCCACCCAACTGAGGTGGATATACACAACTATCTATGGTCAATATGATGTTTGTTACAGTTTCTATCTCAACAACTGTCACAAATTATGCAAGTTTCGCCCACAGATCGTATAATGTCACAGCATGCCTGACACTATGGTAATCGTGTGTAAAAATTATTTTTTTTTTACAAAGCTGTGGGATGACAATAAAGCTAAATGTATATTTAAGTAGAGAATTTAATTGTATGGAAATTTATTTGTTTTGTCTCAAGAGGAAGTATAGCTGCATGACAATGAATTTGATAGTCTAAGAGCTATAGGTGATGACTTTTATCAGGAAGTATATAAGAAAATTGGAAAAAAATTTGAATTCAGACTGATTTTGGCGAAAAATGAATAATTTGATGCTAATTAGAAAAAAAAAAGACTACGAGTGATTCATCATGAATAAATGGTTTAAGAAAAGGTAAAAGATTGGTTCGGTCTAAAATCAAAATTGTATATTAGGCCATGCCAATAAACAAAATTTAATTTTCTTTAATTTACTTTTCTTGTCTTTTACAGACACTCCCTTTAAGTCAAACACAGAAAATCGACATTTAAACTGACCTCTAGATAAGAATATAAGCTGTGTTTTATTTTCCCCCAGATCTGATCCGGATTGGATTTTGTTTTCAAAATAACATGTAAAACAACAAATACAAACAAAACTGGGCCTTGTGTTGTTTTTGTTATACATGTAATTTTGAATGAAGATCCAATCTGGATCAGATCTGGGGGAAAATAAAACACAGCTATTATAAGGATTTCCGAATTTTGATAGTTGATTGCGGCCATATTGTTGAAACTGCATCTGTCAAATTATTTCTGTCATTTACCAAGTCTGTTTTCCAAATCAACTTGGAGGGTTTTAGCTTTCAACAACATGTGCTAATGATGAAATTCTTTTATAAAAATGGGTCTCCCCTCTCTGAGCAACATATAGCTCGTTTCACCCATTTTTCGGTCGCCATAATCTTCCTTCTGAGAGGACTTTTCGCAACATGATGTATAAATTCGAGTCGACCGGCTTGGTTAACAATTCGCTAACACTCGCATGTAAACGAAAAGCTGTAGTTTAGTGTGCAGGAGAATCTGAGGGAGTCAATTTCACAACAACACGGCCCACATCTCTACAAACTCAGCTGATCCAGGAGCTCAGAGTTAATGACTATAGACAATGACATGTGTTCGAGAATTAGACTCTTAGGCTCGTATTCACCGAGCGCTCCTAAACGGCTCTTAACTTTACGAGGCTCTTAACTTGAAATTTCTGTGGGGTATTCACCAACCACTCGCAAGTGTTTTTCGAAGTTCGAAAATGAGAGCCACTCTCTCTTGTTCAGGCATACCCAAACTGTGAAATGTTTTGGAATGTTGGTCTTGACTGCAAATGGATACTCTTCTACTTGGCATTGCTCACATGGATTCAAGTCAAATGCGTGCGTGGCACACGCACAAGCGAACAAACTTTCGAAGAGAGCGCTCGTAAGTTAGGAGTGGTCGGGACCACTCATAACTTTTAAGAGCGCTCGTAGATCTTCACTAATATTGCTTGGTGAATAGGTTTATGAGCTTCTTAAGTTATTAGCGCTCGGTGAATACCGGCCTTAAGCAGTTGGAAGTTGACCCGATTTCAGTCGAAAGATCATATTCAGCTTAGAAGCCCCTTTCTGGATAAATGGGTTCGTCCACAAGCAAAATCGTCGAATTTGGGACGACCACAACCTACACGACAACCTCAAAATTGCAATGTATCTAGAGGAAGTCACTGTTTGGTGTGTATGTTATGTTTGGACGTTGGCATAATCGGTCTATACCTACTTCTTTGAGAACGACGTTGGTCAGGCCATAATCGTCAACGGCGAGCGCTACCGATCGATAATAACCTATTTTTTGACCTGAATTTAATGAAATGGACTTCCAGAAAATTGTGGTATCAACAGGACTGCACTATGTGCTACTCAGCTCGTGTGACAATGTACATTTTGTACATGTGGTTTCCAAATATGGTTATCTCAAGCGGAGGCCATTTTGGCTACCGTGATCGTGCGTTCTTACCCGGTTAAACTTGTTCTTGTGGGTTTCTCCTTAAGTAAAAGTCTTCGTCAATTAACCACAAGCCATGAATGCCCTGACAACCAACATAATCAAAATCGGCCTAGTTTCTGTACCAGAGTTATTGAATCGATATCGAGATATCGAACACTTGGCGTTTTAGATGCATGCAACCCAGAGGAGACACGACAGACACTTGAATAATGTTATATTCAATACAAAATGCCAAATATGGGCCTTCTAAATAAATAGAAAAATCAATGATATGTCACTCACAGTTTGTTTAACTCTAATTAAAAGATAGAAAACGCTTTAGTTAGATTTTGGCTAAGTAACTTAGACCAGAATAAACAATCAGTGGATGGATACAAATCTATAATTATACTAGACCAGTTTATACCAATAGAATTTTGCTCACTTTAGACGTTTTTCTTTTCTAGTTCAGAGCAGAGCCTGAGTTGTCAAAAAATAAATTGTGTTTAGTTTTTGGGTCATAGTGTTCAGAGCTTCTAATATGTATGTATGTGTTTCTTTTTTTCGTTCTGAGCATATTCTGAGCGTGTTCAGAGTGTTTTTCTTTTTAAGCTCAGAAGTGGGAACTGAGCTGTCAAAAAGATCTGTGTTTGTTTTTTAGCTCAGACCAATCAGAGCGCTCAGTTTTTGTTTCTTGTTTTAATCAGAGCTAGCTCGGAGCGTGGTCTATGAGCTCAGAATAAAACGATCAGAGCGCTCAGTTTGTGTTTCTTTTTTTTTTAATCAGAGCTAGCTCGGAGCGCGGTCTATGAGCTCAGAATAAAATGATCGAGCAGATGTAGTAAAAAGTTGAGTGCGGTTAACTTCACTATTTTCTTGTGTGATGTGACAGTGACAGAGTGCGAAAAAAAAAACAAACAAATAAAAATGGACATCGACGCCTTTGACAGTTCAGTGCTACATTGTGTTTCATAAATAAATCGGAGAGCTCTGATCAAACTCTGCTCATAGCGTACTCTGCTCAGAGTTAAAAAAGAAAAAAGCCCTATATGAGCTCAGAATAAAATAACAGAGTTAAATGCTTAACACAAGTATTTGACAGGTGGAAATAAAAAAAATGATAACAGCTAAGTGTTCAGGTGTGTTTCAGAAACAACTCAGAGCACGAGCACGCTTGGTTCAGAGGATGTTCAGAACATGCTCGACATGCACAGACTCTATTCAGAGCTCTATACTACTGAACTAAAAAAGAAAAAACGCGCACGAGTGTAAGTCTAGTTTATACCAATCAATGCATATTTATAACTATGTCTCATTTACACATTCAAATAATCAAATCATCCGTTTATTTTTCGCACTTGTTGTGAAGCCGATATAATTTGTCATTTATACCAACCATACAGACAAAAGGCGAGTAAATGTTTGCTTTTCATTTCATGAGGTCTGAGGTACATAAATTGAACTTGTTTGAATCATCTAATGTTTGAAATTTATATTGAGTGCTATCGTGAACAAAATTTCCCTTGGAATTTTCCCCATCTTCGAAAATTGGAAAGGTCAATACTTCTGCACTGTTCATTGTAAGCGGGCGACTGGCCTTTTTAAATGAGAGCCAAAGTCACTATGAAACTTAATTCCCAATATCAATAAATTTCAAGCTGACAATTTCGAAAGTTGGGAACAATTTCCAGGGAAATTTTGTTCACGATAGGCCCCATTGAATATTATTGTTTCTATTATTCTATTTGTTTGTGCCAAAAGTTTATGAGGTCAAATTTAAATTTTTAATTATTTAGTTCGTTCTTTGACTTCAAGTTCATTTGTATAAATTCTCCTATAGATTCTAGACTTACGGATTGCATATACTTATTTTGTACTATGACATGTATATCTACAACTCTTACATAAATTCGCCTTTAAACCTGGTACTTCACAATCAAACACCAGAAACAGTTGAACTGAAATGAAATTCGAAGTTAATGTTAAAACCTCGTTGCCAGTTAAACGTGCATTATTATTTAACTATGTTTATTCAAATCAACTAGTCCACGATAAACTTCAACTGTCCTTATTTACTGCCTTTCAATTAATATTGCAAATTGCAGAGAGCCAGTGGCAATGATTTGGCGCTTAAAGATAAAAGCTTATAAATACTTATGGCTTATTGTTAAATCGTTTTAGACTAGACCACAAAGTCGGGAAATAATATTTTTTATTATATATGTTGCAACTTCGAGGTTCGTTGGTGACTGAGTCAGCAGAAGCAGAAACAAAGTTTAAGCACGATGTTAATAAACATTATACGACTAGTACCACCACGTTATCGTTGCTTGCGGTTTTCTAAATTTTGCCTTGAGAACATGTGATAAATATTCACATTCTTGTATTCTATCCTTTTTATATTCCTAGAATTAAGATCAGTTTATATGGTAAATGTATATGATTCAATTTGGGTTAAGGTTATAAAATGTGTGTGTGTGTTTGGTAGGTTGCAAACTGATTCTAAGAAAATGTTATTCCTTTTACAAATACTAACGATTTGTCATTGAGCACTTAGGTAACGGTTTCTTTTTCTTGGAATTTTAAATATAACTATAACTAGGTAGTAATTTATCGCTCGTCTTTTGAATACTCTATTAAAAGTTCAAGTAGAGTTTTCTACGGATATAGTTTTAACACCTGCTTCAAACCAACAACTTTTTTAAGACATAATATTCAGCTTTATCCTTTACAAAAATCAGACCTCTTGTAAATACTATTCTTTTTAAGACAAGACGAGTTTAGCTTTAACAAATAACACTTATTTATTTTAGCTCAAAAGAAAACATTCAGAGACTTGAATATAAAATAAGGCAACTTTTAATAACAGAATACGTTAAAATACACTTTTCTGATTCTCGGTAGAATGCAATTGATTGCGAAACCATTACTACACCCTCATTTATAACCAGATCAGAGTGGGTGACAAATTTCTTGCAACATCGAAGAAAACCTGAATGAATTAGAAGTTTCAGACAAAAGATCATTGACGATATAAGAGAGTAGGAGACAAAACGCAGCCTTGTGGCTTACCAGCATTTATTTTATGAATAACAGACTCAAGACCGTCCAACAAAACTTGTCTTGATCGGTTCAAAAGGAAGTTTCTAATCCAATGAAAAAATAATTGATCAATACCAAATGCACGCATTTTCTATACTAGAGCTTGATGCCAAACTCTATTAAAAACTTTTGAAAGATCAAGTGCAATAATCATACTTTCTTTTTTTTTTAAATTAAAGATTTGTGCCACTGTTCGGTGAGGTAAACCATCAGATCACCACTGAACCTATTGCTACAAGAGAAATACTGACGGTAATTGACCGTAATTCTTCGAGATATTTCTTGAGCTGATAACTTATCAGCGTTTCTATGACCTTGGAAAGAAGAGGGGGAAGAAGATTTGCCCTTTTTAGGGACTCGTACTGACTGACTTTACGAGTACGAAAAAAGAATTGTCTCTGTTATGAATTGTGTCTTTTAAAATAAACTTGCTGCTATAATAGCGGAAACAATCCACAAGGATCAATGTGTCTACAAAACTTGGCTGTTTGGTGCAGTTTATGACATTGTTGCTTCATCAGACCTTAAACGACTTTCTGTGGCTAGAGCTTTACAATATCTATGTTGTGGTTCCAATAAGACGGTGCTCCCTTGCTGTGGGGTATAGTAGTGGATGAATTACTAGAAAGTCTTACTTCTCAAGGTGTATACGCTGCATCGGTTTTGGTGGTGACATTGTCATAACAGGTTTCGAAAAAATCTCTTTGATATGAAAGCGCACTGACAATTACTAGTAAATGATGGCTATCAGTAGGCATAAACATTAATCCGGCAAGGACAAAAACCATACCATTTAGTAAAAATATTATTTCCGCCACACAAGAACAGCTACAAGGTTATCTGGCAAAGTAATCGACATCCAGAAGGAGGTAAAATATCTGGGAATTACACTAGATATCAAACTTCTTTGGAATAAACATATGGACTTAACTATCGAGAAAGCCACAAAACGCCCTAATGATATGCAAGATACTTGCTGGCAAATTAAATAATGCAAATCAAACATCCTTAGATTGATCAACATCATGATGGTACGACCCATCAATACCTATAGGGAGGTTGCTTAGTGTACACAAACCGAACTAGGAAATCACTAGAAAAAGTATGCTTAAGCATTACTGGATCAACGAGAACCTGCCCGACGGACGGCAGCAATCAGGTTATCCTTCACCTCCACTACATGAGGTAATATAGATAAGGAAACTATTCTAAAATTCATCAGGGAAGATACTGAGCGGGATAAATCTTATCGAATTTACTAGATAAAGGTTCGATCCCTGCCGTCGTCTATGTCGCTTTAATTCCATTAAAACCTTTCTTAAAATTGTCATCAATGGGTTTACTGGTTCACTCATTACATGTTGTTCAGGCATAACACTAACAACATGTAATTGAGTTAAACTAGTATGCCCATCAAGGATGAATACCATATAAAATAATGTGAATTATAAGTGACATAGAAATAAGACACGGCATTTCTCCGCTCTAGTTCAGCCGCCGTCCCTGGAGATAAAAATATCTGAGACAACCACCTTCAGTCTCAGAACATCGTGCCACACATCTTTCCTATCCTTCTTTCTCTTCATTAACATTACGCCCGCGCTGTGTTGAAACATTTAAAGGGTAATCATAATCCCTTGAGCGCGGGTAGATTATAAAAAAAAAAAAAAAAAAAAAAAATTCAAGAGATGGCATGATTAAAAAGTTTAACTTGGAGAAAAACTTTAGAACGAAGCTAAGTAGCAAGAAAGAGTGGGTAGGCGAAACAGTGAACTACTCTCTATCAATCCAACTGCCATCAAATGGTATACCGATGGATCGAGAACGTCTCTCAAGGGACGGGTGCAGAAAATTTTGGGCCCACAACAAAACTTTTTCTGTCGATGGGGTAGTCCACAAGTAGTGAATGCCATAGGAAAATATGCCGAACGTAATCTCCATATTATATTTATTTATATAGATCTATAGTCAGATAGCCCAGCGACACTTAAAGTATTAAACGCCTATGCTATATTAATTCTAATAAACTGGTATGGAAATTTGTAGTGCAGGCTAAACGACATCAGCAAGAAAAATAATGTCACATTTCATTGGGTAAGAGGACAGTCAGGGGTCATGGGAAATGAAGAGGTAGACGATAGTATTTGGCAATAAAAGAAGCAACAACAACCCCGACGGGACCAGAGCCCTATTCAGCATAGGAGCAAAACGTTATTAAAGATAAAATCAAAACAGAAGAGGAGGCTATAAGGACAAAAATATGGAAAGAACTCCCAAAACTTAGGCATGCAAACAAGCTTCTTGGGATCTACAGCCCAAAACGCTTTATATCCTGCATTATATTAAGCAGACAAAATTTCTGAATAATCACTGGTTTTCTAACTGGCCTAATCGGTAAGACTCCGGTGGGCAGGGCACCTAGCTCGCATGAGCGAAGAGGAACCTGCTCGGAAAGTTCTTTGTGGTACATTCTATGGTAGACGACAGCGTGGTAGACCATGCTTGCGCTGGAGAGATGGCGTAGACCAGGACGCCCGAAGCCTTGGGGTGCGCAACTGGATGGCGTCGGCTAGAGAGCGGGATAGGTGGAGAGACTTGTTGAAAGAGGCCAGGACCGGAACCCGGTTGTCGAGCCGATGATGATGATGATGATGATTTCTAACTGGCCACTTTTAACTGAGAAGACACCTCAATATTCTTGCCCTGGTGAGCAGTGCAAATTCTGCAATACTCATGATGAAACACTCATTTATCGAAGACAAAGATTTCTTGGAAATCAACAGATAGGTTGCGTTTTCGCAACGTTAGCCGGAAATGGGTTAAGCCCCATATGTATTCATTCATGCCCTACAAGCGATACAACGCTTGAAGTTGAAGAAATTTGGCGACAAGGTTATCTCACCATCGCGTCGCGATCATACTACTTGACACTACTCGAATCTTAATTCTACTTTAGCCATCCAACCAAATTGGACGAGCTCAAGGCCGACATTCGATATAGTATTGCTTAAATAACTCCGCAATTCACCAAAAATTGATTACCGATACCGATAGCTTGAAACACTCCTAGCGAAACCAATTTGAATCATCTGGTCACCTTTTATTTTTATTTCCACATTCATTGTTCGTTGTTCATTTTAAACCGAAATTTCAAATTTTAATTTGAAGTTTATTCGTTCTCCATTTGTTGTTTGGTTTGCACTTTCATTGTTCTTTATAATTGACAAAAATACTACGAAGTGACAGTAGACACTTCTTGTCTATTAATTAGCGCTTGATCTGATATTGGTCTGTCAAACTTTATTAATTATTATCGTCAGATAAATATAGATCAGTTATTAACATAAATAATGTTAACAATAAGAAACAATCCATTATTTGAAATAAATAAATGCATGAGATATAATAATAATACCGCAAGATCTGATATCTGAACTCAAACAATGTCAATGTCAATTTAAAAGATTTAATGATCTGTCAAGTATTTATGGCATTGTTGGTATTGTTTTAGAAAGTCAGTGCCAAACGTTTAGTTTTAGAACAACGGGTAGGAAACTTCAAGTTTTCAGTGTCACTAGTAATAAATAATTTTTAAATTTATTAATGTTTTAAAATGTTTGCTTTAAAATTCATAATTCATGGTATGCCATAGATATTTTATCTAATTTTTTGTGTCAATGTTTATACTTATGTACATACATAGGTACATTAAATTACAGCACTCACACTCGATCAATTTTAACAAATGATTGTGTCAATAGAAAAAATAATTAATTATAGACTTGACAAATTGCATTTTCACTTTACAAATTTTTCGAACACTTCCAACAACTGTCGAGTTCAGAAATTAGTTTAGATTTAGTTAATATGAAACCGATTTCCAATAGAAATGAACGCGTCATTGCATATTTGATTGCATATTATATGGTATGATTAAAATAGAAGCCTTTTTTTTGTAAACCATTGAAAAATGTCTGCAATATTTTTGACATTTTATGTGGCCTGTTCATCAATCTCAGTGCTATGAACATTTCAGAAATTTGAACAGAATTCCTGAGAAAAATGTATCAATTTAAATGCTTAATGTAACAAATACTGACGAAAAAAATGTGTTTTCATTGATCAGTTTTCGACGGAGCATAAGACTCTTGGATAGAATCCAAAAAGAGCTTTAAAATGACAGGTGATAGAAGTATAACAGAAACATTTGCATCTTTCATTATTTAATTGTTGTATTTATAAGCAAGGTTCTAGTGAAATAGCCAGATAAACGCTTTCTCGTAAGAAAATCAACCGTTACACTCATCTTTCAATAAACGCCCATCAGCTTACACTTGAGCCCAACTTCAGACGTATATGTAGTTACTGATAATTCAGACAGAAACTTTTTCTTTAGTTGCACTACACGAATGATTCATATTTTTAGGAGTATCTACACGAATTCTCAAAAGATCGCAATCAATTGATTGCCGTGAAATGAATGGGGAACAATGATTGCAATCTTTTAACATCGAATGATTGTAGAATTTGAAGTCGTAGTCAATATTTTAATTAAAGAGGGAGCGGCTGTGAACCGAATTTAGTTTTTCAAGATGATAGTCCAACGCACTTATACCATTACGCCGAAGGGTACTTCATTTTGTGTTATTGACAGTTTTGTTTTGAACATTTTTGAGCAATTTTGCTGGGAAAGAGACATATCATAACTTACTAGCTGTCTTGAATACTAGTTAGTCCTATCGGAGCTTATACATATTGACTTAAATAGCTTAATGAATAGGTTTATGAACCTCACAACTTTATTATCGCACACAAATGACTGCATTTACTTCTTATATGAATCAGTCGATAAATACGTATTAACTAAACTATTATTTGCTGCGTGGCAAAGACATTATTTTTGTGGTTTGCTTTTAATTGTGCTCTGAATCAACTTGGTCTTGAACCTGTCAAATTATAAACAATAGTCCAGATTTATATATTGCGATTTTGCAAAGATATACTTAAATAATACTAAAATATTTTAAAGCTATTTTTCTAATGTGTGTTTCAAGGTAAAAGTGGTCTTGTTTATTTTATGTTTTTTTTTCAAAATCTTAAGCTTAAGTCTTCGAACTATTATTGTTTTTCGCCCTGCAATATAAAATTTATTACCAAGAATTGTTTATTGTTTTTTTCAGAATTTGAAATAGATTTCTTGGTTAAAGTTTGATTTTTCGTTATTTTCTTAAAATTATATTTTCGTGAATCATTTTTAATTTGCATTAGTGCAGATATACCTACACGATCAAAAAATATGCTAAACACAAATTGAATCATGCGAAAAAAATGTGGAACTAGAAGTATGTAGATCGTCTTTTGAAATTAAGGCGCATTTATGTATGCATGAACGTCGTCGGTATGTATTAGTCATATAGATTTGGCTATTTTTATTTATTTAATTGTATTAAAACTTTTATTATGATTCTTAGTCCCGAAAGAAAAAAATAACTTAAGTTTATTAAACAAATGTTTCTCGTATAGAGTTTGAATTCGCAATGTACAAGATCACGCAAAATTAATCATCCAATTTTGTTTTTGAATTACTTTTTACTTAATGAAAAAAATGATTATGAGTGATCGAAATCTTTAATTAGACCTATAAAATTTTTTCTGTTAACCGGAAAAGATCATTTCCGTCAAGTGATGGCTGTCGCCAGTGTTGATACATATTTGTGCCCTTTTTATCACACTTTCCATGACTTTCCGCAAGATCTCCGGTGATAACTGTTCGCATTCCTGTCAAACGTTTTCTTCACAATATCCATTGCGACTCGTGCTGTGTGTACGGTTGCACCGTCTTGTTGAAATTGAAACCACATATTCACCACGCCCTGCGCATCCAATTTCGGCATTAAGAAGTCGTTTATCATGGCCCTGTAGCGTTCGCCAGTAACAATAACCACATTGCCGATGGTGTCCTTAAAAAATACGACACAGTGGCTTTTAAGTGGATGAAATGGCTCATCATGCATCACACGCGAATTTTCAGTACCCCAAAAACGAAGATTTAGCTTATTGACGTAATCGCTTAAGTAGAAATGATGATTTTCGACACAAAATTTTTCTCTTCGTTGTTGAGACTGAGGATGGCTTGGTAATAATTTACACATTATGGACGGTCAGCAGGCATTTAGTGATGCACTTTGTACGGAAACATGTGTAAGTCTTTCTCTAAAATTTGCTGTCGGTTCCTTCTAGTGATGTCCATTTGAGTGGCCCGTAGTCTGGTTCATATTTCTTCGTTCATAGTGACTTCGGAGCGACACAATAAGAAAACCGATGTCAAAATTCACGTTGCACTAACACCATCGAACGGTTATTGAATCAAAAAATCGACACAATTATTCCACGCTCTTTCGAAGTACAGCTCTCTCTCCATTGCTTGTCTGTGTGTACACAGCAGCTGTCTAGTTCACAAATGTCAAATATGATTGACGTACGATGCCATTTGCAAAAATTATAACATCTTCTTATAGGGTGATTCATCATTTTGCGCTACCTTGTATATAAATATTAAATTGAAAATTGATAAGTGATAACAAATTATAAAACAATAATTGCTTGATTTTCAGATTTTCAACAACTTTAAGGAATTTTTAAAAAAGTGCAAGATCACCTTTAAAAAAATTCATTGTATAATATACTCGTACGTACTCATATTTATCAACTTAAAAAAAATCCATTCTCTTTGCCATGTTCCATTTAAGTTTCATTGCCTGCCAATATCAATTAATTACTCGAAACAGCACCAAACCGAACAGTACAATGTACACCTATCTACAACTTTTACTGTTTTTGCACTTCATGAACCTCCAACAAACAACCCATAACAGTGAACGTCAAGATCTTCTCTCTCCAACACTATTACGTCACTTTCCTCCAGAGCTTCTCTAAATGACTACGAATATCTCAACCACGGAGACGATGGTTCAGCTCTCGGGCACTCAACGGAATTGAAATTGGAGTAGGGCATGATCTCCCGGCTTAGGTCAATTGATGACCACTAAACTGCCTCTGCTGCTTTTGTTTCGTTCGATATGGGGATAACCCAGAGTAGGTACATCAGTACCTACATACATACATCGAAAGTAAAAGTCGTTTGTCTACAAAGTTGCTGATGATCTTTGAGTTGAGATCTTGCAGCAAGGCAGGCAGCGGCGGCGGCGACGACGATAAGATTGAAGGTGTGATGATGTTTAAGAGATATTCCAGATTAAATTATAAGTAAGTACATTTACCTGCAAATTTATTATATCCTTAACCGGTTGTGAATCACTCTATTAATAGATCCGTTTTGGTTTTTAGAATGAATACCTAATAATTGTTATTCCATTAAAATTACTTGCAATGATATTCATAGAATAAAATGTAAAAACCCCTATTGTGGACCAACTTCCGTTCGGCAATGAATGGCTTAAAGTGAGAAGGTAGCAAGTATAGATAATTGTTGATTGATCTATATAGCTACTTTGATGTGTTTGTTTAAAATTATTCAAAATTAATTAAGTTCCTACAAGTTTGAATAGCCAAATAATCGTTAATTGTTTATAATGTAAAGAATTGTTTTTCTATAATGGACACGTTTTGTATTCATTAATTTTTAAGGTGCTTTTTGTTCATTTGGTTTTCGTGGGTTACGGATCCGATATATTATAGAAGTAGAGTATTTAACATAAATATCAATTTTTGAGGCTGTATTTGTTTTATTTTAATTGATGTTTTTTTTTTTTTTGTCTAGATGGAGTATTGGAAATCCCTAACTTATCTTCTGTAAGTTCTAATTTCTCAATTATTTGTGTGAGCTATTTCTACAAAATAGCTAATAGACCCCTAGTATAAATAGCTACATTTACATGACAAAAATGAATTATAAGCCATGGCAATATCGTCAACTCAGTTGTCAATTCATATTTTAACAATTTAAAATTTGGTTTAAGAAGTAAAAAAATATGCTTTAGTCAAATTCAGTTATCCATAACATTCTATATTTATATCCACTTATCCACTCATGCTGAGCTTCCATTATAAGCAACTCTCTTTGAGTATTTTAAAACATTTGTATTGTACAATACAACCAATCTTTTAATGTATTTCGATCACCTGGAATTGTGTTCGTATCTCCTGTATAGATTTCACCAAGAATTCGCCATTTCTCTATCCGCCAATCCTTATTTCTGATTTTACAATAGGTGTGCTTTATTGGAAATCATAGCTAGCGCAGTAATACAAGCACAAAAAAAAACCCTTTATTCACTCCTAATAAACTCCCAAGTTGGTATCAGTGTATTATGTGCCAAAACCTTCCTACTTTTTGAATTAACTTACAAGGATGTGTTCGAAAGATTTGTATCCCGTTTTAAGCTGGAGTTGAAATACTCATAAAAATGCAGATCGAGTTGACTTAGAGGATTTCTCACAATTATTTTTTTGAACTTTTACATTTGCAAAAAAAAACTATTATTAATTTAATAGTATAATACTTCTTATACATATATTTCCTAACTTTAAAGTAGTTTTCTAACTTATTCTTAGCTTTAAACATTTTCTAACTAATATCGTACTAAGCCTTTTTTTTATTAAATTGCTTCTGAGCACACCTAAAACAATGACAGACCTATTTTGACGTTAGTAAATTTCAAAGAGTCATATGAAGTTAACACGATAAGCCTAGTACGCAGATCGAGACAAGACAAATTTTATCTCTATAATTTTAATCTCTACAAAACTTTTCCAAATCTCGCGCAAAAGTTTGAAGTTGGAGAGATGAAATCTAATTTAATGTGTTTTTTAGTGTATCTCTGGAACGGGTTGTCTTACAAAAGTCGTTCATACCTTCTCCTATTGATACTCTCAAGACAAGCATCAGCACCTTTTACATAAAACCAGTATTGACAAAAATCCCTTTCGGAAATACGGTGGCTGTCAAAATTTGTCCCGCAAAATAATGCTTGTATCATTCTTTTTCCGTGCAAAATTTAGTGGAGACATTTTCATACCCTTTTGGAATCTCCTATTGATGCTCTCAAGACAAGCATTAGCACCTTTTACATAAAACCAGTATTCACAAAAATCCCTTTCGGAAATACGGTGGCTGTCAAAATTTGTCCCGCAAAATAATGCTTGTATCATTCTTTTTCCTTGTAAAATTTAGTGGAGACATTTTGTACAGCAATGCACAAAAGTATGAATTTTGCGCGCGAACTGCTTTCTGCTCGGAAAAATATCCAAGACAAAATTTGTCCCAGGACAAAAAATTTATGGGATACAAAATTTTTCCCGATCTGCGTACTACGTTATACTAAACAAAAAAAAATAGGTATTCGATGAGATTAACTTCATTAAAAGGGTAGAGAAAGTATGACGCCTAGTTTTATACTAAAACAGCTTTAAAATCGTATTAATTCAACTAAAATTGTGCGCGATTTTGTTAGTTGTCATATTAATTCAGCACAATGCCGCAATTACACGACATTTCTAAGCAAATGACAGTGTACTAATAACACATACCAATATTTTGGAACACAATTAATGGCAGTAGTGTAAAACAGGAACTATGGTATGAATTAAAATTTTGCATTTAAAAAAAATATAACATTAGAAAACTAGTAAAGGCAAAGTATAACAATTAAATACTAACGAATACAACCTCAAGCATGCCAACATATATTTTTTCTGTTACTACCTAAACACCTCCTACATTTCAACATCTGAAACTCCATCTTCACTTCACATCTTCAATTACTAGTTTATTTTTCTTCACTAATCATTTGTTGTTTTACATGCTAAATTTTGAGATGTAGTGTATTCACTAACCAATAAAACACGGCTACTGAAGCATTTTGCTTGCGAGTCGCGTTTCGGGGAAGTCAAGCCCTTTGACAATATAGTCGGCTTATGTTTTAAGGGTACTAGCATAGAGTTTAGATAAGTCATTTTCTAAATAAATAGCATAATTTGGAGTTAAATTCGGCATGTTGAACAATTTGTTGATGAAATTTCTCTGTATTTTCTCCATTTCCTCAAATTCTTCGGTTCGTCATACTATTGTAGCGTACCACAACGTCCATTTAACCACTGAATCAGAGATTTTGTACTTTATTGACAGGCTTACGTGTTCATTTGATAAAACATTTTTCAAAGTAAAGTTTATAAGATTCTGACAGGTTTTAGTTTTCTCTTTGATGTGGGTCTTAAAATTAAGTGCTGAATTCAGCATAACTCCCAAGTATGTATTATATCTCACGATATAAAGATGGTTACGTTGCTGAAATCAATGATAGTTTTGTGCTTAGATTCCCCGATTAATTCTAGTGAAAACTATTATAATATAATAATGGTACCAGCAATTCTGGTTCCACCAGGCATTTCGGTCACAACAACGTAAATAAAAAGAGCAAATAACAATGCACTTTTTAGGGCATCCCTGTTTTATTCCACTATCTGTTTCAAATCACTCTGAGAAATTTGTTCTATCTCAAACAGGTGCATTAGTTTCACAAAATATTGGTCGGATGATCCGAATGAATTCAGAAGAGAGTCCTATTTGTTTTAGCTTGTACAAAATTGCGTTCCTAATAATGTTCAGGCATACCAAATCAAACTGTTTTCGAACTTGAATGACAGCTGGCAGTGAGAATCCTTCGGTCAATTTCGTATTTTGCTTGGGGAGCGTTGCTGGTGAATTAATTTGGCCCCTGGTTTTGGTTTTGCACTCACCGTCGTTTGTTTAGTTTTCGAATTTTCGACCAAACTTTCGAAGAGAGCGCTCGTAAGTTTAGGAGTGGTCGGAACTCGGGACCACTCCTAACTTACGAGCGCTCTCTTCGAAAATTTGTTCGCTTGAGCGTGTGCCACGCACGCATTTGACTCGAATCCATGTGAGCAATGCCAAGTAGAAGAGTATCCATTTGCTGTCAAGACCAACATTACACAACATTTCACAGTTTGGGTATGCCTGAACAAGAGAGAGTGGCTCTCATTTTCGAACTTCGAAAAACACTTGCGAGTGGTTGGTGAATACCGCACAGAAATTTCAAGTTAAGAGCCTCGTAAAGTTAAGAGCCGTTTAGGAGCGCTCGGTGAATACGAACCTAAGTGTGTCAGCTTTCCAACTTCCACACAATTTACCAGCCTACAACCTATTCTTTTTTTTAAAGGTAATAAAAAAAAGAGCCCTCCGCAACTATTTATCAGGGATTCTTTTCCTGGATACTAACATTTTACTGAATAGATATTTTTTTTTCCGATGGAAATCTTCAAAAGACACTCGGTAAGAATCGGTACCGAGTAGTGTGGGACTCTTACCGCACTAAAACCACCGGTGAATCAGGACCAATCTATGAAAGATCGACAAATGATTTTTATTTCTTAATTTTTAAATCGCATTGGGGGAAGTTTAATGTAATAACACTTTCCCATAACTTTTAGACCATCAGCTCATGAGGCTTGGTTAATAGATATGACCCATAAAAGGGCTGTAATTAAATCAATAAAAAAGGTGTTTATAGTCAAAGTTTTTTTCAACGCCCCATGTACATATGTCAATTATGGAACAATATATTGTTCAAATGCCTGCTGCGACTTTGAGTGGTCTAATTTTGAACGACTCTTCCGCATAGATCGGGCATTTTTTTTTATAATTAGCGGACACTCAAATGTTTTTTTGTATACCCTTAATATGCCAGAAACACAGTGTGAGGAGGTGTCGGTGTACATTGGTTTTGAATTCTTGAACATTGCAACGACAGGGAAAGACAGAGCGTGGTAAGGCATTTCACATTCGCGTAGTATACGGCTAAGGAACGAATCTCTGTACTTCACAGTACGGCCGAAGTTGGGCTCAAGCGTGAAATGATGGGCATTCCTAGAAGCTCGAGTATTACGGTTGAACTTTTTAAGGGGAGGAATGCAGCTAGCTATTTCACTAGAGCATAGTCCGTTGAAATTACGATAAGAAAGGGTGAGGCAAGAAACATTGCGACAATATTCAAGTGACATAAATGTGTCAATGATATTATTATAACCAATCATTTTAAAGCTCTTCTTTGAATATTGTGCAGTAAGTTACTGGAGCACCAGCCCAGAGATGGGAGTTATACTCAAGCTTTGGACTGCTGTTTAGTTCGTAATTTAATGAGGTTATCATATTTTGTTGTTGCAGTTCTACATGCGATGATGATTTGTGTTATGTTCACCTTAAGGGCATTTGTCGATTGTGGTTTATTCGCATAAGCCTGTGAGTTCAGAAAACCCCACAAGAAAAAGTCTAGCGCGTTGAAATCGCATTACCTTGGTGGCCAATTCACGTAACCTCTGCGAGAGATAACCTTACCCTCAAATCGTTCATGCAGAATGTCAATAGTGGTGTTCACTATCTAGATCGTCTAGATATAGGTATGGAGCTTAAAGGAATTGGTTACCATCATTTTGTAGTACTCGTTATTGCTGGTGACCGCCTCACCAGCGTCAAAAAAAAGGATGGACCAATGACTAAAAAGCCGGAACAGAATCCACATCAAACGGTAACTTTTAAAGATGTTTTTTTTTGCTTATTAACACAGCCATTCAACCAAAAATGCGCCTTGTCGCTAAAGATGCTATTTCGGCGAAAATTGAGGTCTTCTTCCAAACGCTCCGAAGCTTTGAGCTCCTGGGTCATTTTCATCTTATGCGGGTGTAGGTCTGAGTCCCGACACAAAATTTGCCAAGTTGAAGTCTGCGAAAGGCCGTGTTCTTCTGCACGGCGAGGAATCGACTGCCTTGTTTCTGGGTTCTGCTGTACAATTTTACGGATCGCGGTGATATACTCGACCGATGTCGCGTTCCTTTGACATTCGAATATTGACAGATTGGTTACCAAACCGGTGATCTCAAAATTTGCAGACAAACATTGAACAGTAGAGTGTGAAGGTTCACCACTGCTACCGTAAAATGGGCTCAACACGGGCAACTTTTGCACTAACGAACACACATTTTGATAATAAAGTTTTATCACCTGGACGTGTGGTTCAATCGTGTTACTCGCCATGGTGATTTGGCAGCAGTAACTGAATAATAAACAAAAAAATCGACAGACGTCACATAAAGCACGCCTGAGTCTATTGCCATTAAAATACAACTATTGCGCCTACGGTAGAGTTTCAATATAGCCTTGATCTAGCGACAGGTATACAAAGCCTTTTTTTTCAATCGTATTACCAACTTTGCACAATCACGCTGGAGCTTAGGCTTAAATTGATACGTATAGTTTGCTAAAGGGTCTATCACTTTACACATTTTTCAATTGGTTTTATAATTAAGTAGCTTAGAGTGGCTGGTAAATTGAAAAAAAGACGTATCATGCTGCAGGCGTTGATAATCCGTCATCAAAGAATTGTCAAACTGAAATTTAAATTGACGTGTTCTAAATGTAATTTTATGTACATATATCTACAATCTACGTACATACTTGGTTTTGACCTTCGGAATTTACCTTACCTTCCTTCCTGTTTGTCAATGATTCAATATTCACAGTTTTGTACAAAAATGACGTTTGTCATATGTAGATCCAACTAAACTGTCACTTTGTGCGTCAGTGCTATGTATGAATATTGTCACCAGTGATGCATGTGTCTATGGTTTGAAATGAGTTATCAAACATAACAAATCTCCGGTTGTAATTCCGAATAAATCAAATTTATAGAAACATTAGTATGCAAATTATCGAATGCATGTGACAATTTTGACATTTGAGACATTTGTCACAATGGCCGCGCAGTAGCGCTCTAGTTATGTCTTGCCCTACCTTTGGGGTGTGTGTATGTTGGCGTGTGCGATAATGAATCTTAAGACAACAACCAAGAGTTTCTTGGAAAATCCTACCGGAATTTGCAATTTTCCATTTTGGTTTTTCATTTTCTTACTTCATTTATTTACATATTGTGTATATTCTTGTGCAATGAGGGAAGAATTCTGAATAATTTAAAGTATGATTGACAGTCAGCAAACAACAAATTGAGTCTTTTGAATCTCTAAATTATTTCAAACGAATGAAATAATTTAAGTATCTTGAGGCGAAATTGTGAAACAGTTAATTGAAATGTTTATTCATCCTGTCATCACCTCTCTGAAGGGGACTATATGAATCAGTTGTCACTTTGGGAAAATCTAAAACGATTATAATGTTTGACAGCTGTCAAACTGAGTTGAATTATTGTTAATGCATGCACGCATTAATAATAATTTGGATCAATGTTTGGGCTGGTAAGGAATGAATCATATGGTTCAATTAAGTTATTTTGGAATGCGTTAACAGATTTCTCAGTTCCAAGACTTGTGTAGTTTCATGTGGTTACTTTATTTAATTGTTACACACACTCACACATTCTTTTTAAAGGACCTGTTCAATTTTTAATGCGAAAATATAATTCAATATGTGTGAATGCTCTAGTTTAAATTCCGAAAACAGTCCAGATATTCCGGAAGCGTATTCTCTTATTTTGAGACCAAGAACTGTCATTCTGACACGAAACGAAAAGTCCATAATCTAAACAATTGGAAAAAATATCGAAATATGACATATAGGTTCGGGTCCATTTGAGAGTAAAAATATTGCGAGGAACCGTCAAGCTGCCTTGGAGGGCACAATCATAGCAATAAGTGCTTGCAGTCATAAGATTTGGTCACGAAGAGTTTCACAGCTATCAGAGAGTTTAAAGAAATTAAGATAATAATGCATTACTTACAACTTCAATAATTTTTGTATCTTTACAAATTAAAAATAACAATAACTTGTACAAATTCCGACATCACAGCTTTTATAACTAGAGCCTCTATCAATCATCCTTAGCTGCGCTATATGCTTCAATTAAAAACCCATTATATGATTGAGGGTCAGACCTACTTCTCGAAAACATCATGTAATGAAGAGTTGTATCTGCTACATGCAAAATGAGAAGGTAATCATCGAATATGCGAACAATGTCATTATGTCGACACTCTTTCGAACAATAGTTATACGATTCCAATTGGAATCCGAAATGAATTGATTACATGAGGTTTTTCCATCCGTAGCCATAATTTTGGTCATGTCCGTCGGCGGCGGCGATGTCTGTCTCCGTGCATCGTCGTCGTGGGCTTCGCATATTTTATTGATCCAAGTAGACGAAGTTACTTTTTAAGTTTATTTTTGAATTGAAGAAGATGATCATCGGATTGACTTACGTAAATCACGTACAAAAAAAAAACTCTTATCGTTAACAAAGTAACTTGAACCTCTTAATGTATCTGAAAACGATTTGTCTAGCCTAGAAAAATGGGCACATCACTTCGCCATCATCATCTTCAATGATGCTGAAGATCAACTTGTGTCGAGTTCGAAAGTCAAGTTATTTTAGGCTATCACTTAAGATAGAAATGACCAAGAAGATATACCAAAGCTATACACTGATGAAACATTCGTGTCTTACACCAAGGAGTCAAAAGTCGATAACATGTGCCATTGTAAATTATATTAAAAAAAAGACAAATTAATTGATGTTGGACACTATGTAATAAAACAAAAATTGTTGGCTTTAGTTTTGGCTTGAAATATTATTTTGCTTGTGGGCTTACTATGGATAACATTATGTCCAACAGCTTTTAGGCGATAATGATGTCACAGTTCAAAATCTTGGGTAAATTTGGACAGGCTATGTATGGTATTGTGCATAAATTCAAGTCATATGCACTATAGAATGGTCCTTTTGTCACTGGTCGAGGTGCCGACAATATCGCAAGCCTAATTATTTTAGTTTAAAATGAACCAAATCAGACAATTCCACAGAACAGTTTAAAAGAATTGATCTCTTAAAATTCTCGTAAAGGGTTTTGCCTACACGCTTACAAGATCAAATGATCTAAGGAACTGAAGCCGCTTGATAATCTGATGCACCGAGTCCTCCCCGATTAGACTCTGCAGAAAATCCTGAATTTCGTTGTTATGTCCTAATTGCAAAAACCATTTACAAGCAAATTTCAAATGCGAGTATGTATATGTGCCTCAGCATACCTGGAGTTAGCAGAGCTTACTAAGAGCACCTCAGCGAGAAAATCTCCGCTGTACATTCATCTTCCACAGACGCCAACAATCAGTAGTCCCAGTACCGCGATATTATCAGAGGTAGCCGAAACCACCGCACCGTAGGCTTCCAACCACCCCAGAGAAAGAATCCTTGGTGTGATTATGAATAGCGTTCAACTGAAACGAGTGATAGAAATAACACGTGGGTGCATGTAGGTTTCAAGACTAGAAAGCAGGATCATAGAAACAACTAAGGTAACCTAATCACCAAACTATAGGGATACTTTTAAGCAGCATTTTTAGCAGCTGTTAAATGTGCATCATGTAGGGCGTTTAATAAGGCAAGAAGACAATGCACCTCCAAGCCCCAATCAATGAAGAGCCAGTTCCACCACCCAGTATAGAAAAAGTAGGCTTAGCTATGTATAAATAAGTTTTAGATCAACAAGGTCGCAAGATCTGATGGCTTACCAGAAGACCTCTTCAAATACGGAAGTGTTATTTTAGTAGAATAAATGCATCAAACCATCAACCAAATATCGGTGAAAGGAAGCATACCCGATGTCTATATAGACATTTTCTTTGGACTTGGTAGATAAAATTTTTAAATTTTCATCCAACAGGTTTTTTCCCGCCAAAAATATCGGTACCTGCAATACCATTTTTTTTTTGAAATTTTGGAAAAAAAAATATTGTCGCAAAAGCTATTCCACAGGTATGAAAAATAAAAACTCCTAAAATTTCATTTAGTAAAAGATAGACAATTTTTTTCTACAAATGGTTTTTAATGGTATATTTTCCGATTTTCTCAAAAACTGTTAATCGGATTTTGATCAATTTTTTTATGCTAGGGCTCTTAAAAAGTTTAAACAAAATATTATTGAAACTTTCCAAAACAAATGTTTGGTATCTCAAAAATAAATACATTTTTTTTGAAAGCTTAATATTTCGAAAACCACATGCTCACATTTTTAAAACTTGAAACATATTTAACAGACATTTAATACTTCAAACTCTTGTAACAAACATTTTTTTATTAAATAAGCTTATTTATGAAACACATTTTATGGAAATTAAATCACTATGAATGAAATATAGCATCAGGGAAATGTCCACCATTTTGTTCGATACAGACGCTGGCTCTTTTTAAAGCGTTTTCACTACACCACGTAATGTTTCTGGTTGCAAGATCCATTTTTTTGGGTCGAATATTCTGCTTCAGACTTAATAGCCTAATCTATTAAAATAAACTTTTAAATGTCCGCAAAATAAAGGCGGGCGTATTATATCAGGTAAACGAGGTGGCCAAGGGAAATTTGAATATTTTGAAAGCAAAAAGTCTTCGATCATTGTTCTGTAAGAAACCTGGGAAATCGTTTCTAACGTTTCATACTCATTCTTGAAGAAATTTGAGCCGATTTCGTTTTCGGCCATAACACCGGACCAAACAGGGCATCCGGCTGAGTGTAACCGATGCTGGTATGTTGTTATTGGATCTTCGGAGACCCACAATCTACAGTTTTATTTGTTGACATAACCACTTCAATTGAAATGCGCTTCATCTGACATTATAACATTATTTAAAAAATCAATTTGTGTTGCTAAGTGTGTGGTAATTGCCGTTGTGAGTAGTCTTGCGATAGCAACTTAAACTTAAAAGCATGTGACAAAATGCATAATTTTAAAGCGCTCCGGTTCAATTATAACTTGTAAAAAAGAAAAAAAAATGGTTTCCAGGGGGGTACTATTAATAAGCATTATTTGAAAATTTTTTGTCAACCGTTTCCTGGCCTCAACTAAACAAAATTTTTTGAACATTTTCTAAAAAAATCTGTTGAACAGTTTTTGATAAAAAAAAGTATTTATAAAATTTCGAAAAAAAAACGTTAGGTACCGTTATTTTGTGTCTTAAAAAAAAGAAAAAAAAACGTTTGGTGGGAAAAATTTAATTATGATATCTACCAAGTTTTAAGAAAATCGGCCGATCCGTTTAGTTTTAGTCGAACCGAACAGACATACAAACAGACTTGCGCGACCCACTTTTTTAGTCTTCACTATCATCTTAATGTCAACTTTGATCAAAATCTCGAGTTCGACTTTTTTCCAAATGCATAACTTGCCTTATAGTACCTGTAAGTCGCAAGTAAATTTATTAAGTTAATTTTTTTAGCTAATTCTGGTAAAACGAAAAGCGTATTGTAGTCGTTGTTAGTAGTCTTGCGATATCAGAGCTTGCACAATTTGAATTTTGTATGGGTACATCCTTAGATGCAATTTTAAAACTCTCTAAATGCCCAATTGTTGGGAAAGACAACAAGTTGAGATAGATGGAACATTTGCAGAATTCTGCCGCACAGCGTTTTCAGTGTGAATATTTCCATGATCACCTCTTCCAAGAATATCGACAAATCAATCCCGGTCCTTAAATTGACTGATCAAACTCCAACTCAAAAGCATGCAGGAGCTGATTGATTAACAACTGATAGTTGACAAAAATAGAAACAAATCTATAATTTTAGCGCGTCCTTGTTTCATTATAACTTGCAAAAAAAAGAAAAAAACAATCATATTGAATAATAAAATACAATGCACGACCATCGAACTAACTTGCTCTTATGTAAAAGAATATTTTTAAAGTTAAAGGCGCAACATTTTAAACAGCCTATTATTAAGGTATTAGTATGATACTACTTAACAATTTGCTAATTTTTTAGGAGTTTACTAACTCATTCTCAATTTAAACATTTTCTAACTAGTATCGTACTAAAAGAATGTTCTTAATAAAATGCTTCTGAACATACCTAAAACAATGACATTTCGTGTAAAAAAGTAACTACACGAACCTTTTTTGATATTTGCAAATGTCAAAGAGTCATATGAAGCTAGCACGATTCTAAAAAATGATGATTTTAACTTTAATAAAAGGGTAGAGAAAGTATGATGCTATATTCGATTAAAATTTGCAAATTCGTTGTTTTAACCTAGTATCATACTAAACCAGATTTAGCATCATCGTACTAATTCAATTAAAATTTTGCGCCATTTTTTTTTTAAACATTTTTAAGAAAAAATTTTACTGTACGAATAAAAATTAAATTTCAAAGAAAAATAGTGATCTGATTTTGGGATATTGAATGTTCAAGAATTATACCTATAATGAGAAATTCAAAATTGGAAAAATGGTTTTATAGTACAGTCAGTCATATCTTAGTTTTAAGGTTTTTGTTATTGAACTATAGATCGTTAAAATAAATCAAAAGAAAAAAAGGTGTATCAAAATTCTAGGCACCGTTTTCGAGAAAAGTACGATTTTCGAACACCATTTTTAAAGATTTGTATGGTGGCTACCGTTATTTTTAGATAAAGTACGTTTTTTTCGTACATCCTGCAGATTATTTTAAAAAAACTTTTAATTTGCAACTTTTAAGAAAATCGAGCATGGGGTTTTTGAAATATTGGTCACCAATAATAACCATTTTTGGGATTTTTTTTTTTTAAATTGTGAAACAGTTTTTGAGAAAAAAAAGTATTTAAAATAATTTCGAAAAAAATATGGCAGGTGCCGTTATTTTTGGTATTAAATAAGGTGAAAAGAAAATATTTAAAAGATGCTATCTACAACGTTAAAGAAAATCAGGAATTAGGCTGAAGTCGAACAGACAATCAAATAGACAGAATTGAGAATCCCACTTTTTTCGACTTCCTTATCGTCGTTATTTCAAATCTGATCGAAATCTCGATCATTGGAAAACGTGAACCCCCCAAAGCGTGAACTATCCCAAAACGTGAACACTGTAATTTTTACATTTACTGCTCTAAAACGTGAACAAATCGAAAAGCTCTAAAATGTGAAAAATTTTTTTTTCAAAATTTCTACATAAAAATGCACTAAATTAATTTTTTAAAACTTCGGGGGCCCCATAATATTAACAATGGGTAGTATGAAATATTTAAAAAAGCTTTTGAATGGTGTTCATATGAAGACTTTGACCAAAGCGACAGAAACGCCTAAGAGAAATTGTAGTTGTTAAAATGTTGGCAATAATAGAACAGACAAAAATTACAAATTTTGTTTGTTAAATAAAACTTTTATTTGTAAAACGTTCTAATTTAAATAAATATGTAAATATGTAAATATGTAAAAATATTCATAAATCTATACTACTGCAAGCAAAAAGAAAATATGTTTTATTTTAAGAGCAGTAGTGAGACAATACGTTAGGAATACTATTTTAATCATAAAATGTTACATTCCAAAACATGAACAATCTCAAAAACATGAACACCCTCGGTTTTAATTAGTTCAAGTTTTCCAATGTTCACCGTATGTATGTGTTGTACCTTTACTTCAAATTATTAAAATAAATAGACCGACTATTCTAATTACTTTTTTAATGTTTATTTCATAGTTAATCTTAATTGAATATTTATTCTTAACTCTATCGTGGTTAACAATCGAATGACATCTTCCGATTTTAATGTTATAACAGTCCCTCTATAATTTTGTATGTTGTAGGTATGTCAAAGTATATAAATCAACATATGTATATAAAGTACATGAATACCTTAAGGGTATTGTATTGGAATATACAACAGTAGATATGTATGTACATAGAATCTATGTGTTGCAAGTAAAAAAAATCAAGTGTATGGTCATGAATATCTTTCTCTAGGAATATTAATTAAATCTATATATGATTCCCGCTATATGATGAGGACTTTTGTTCTATAAATTCAATCTTTTTTCGTTTTTAATCGCGATAAAATACCAAGCTCAATATTATACTCTGTTCAATTTATATTTGCAGTACAGGCCTTATGGGAGAGCTTTTTCAGAAACACTGGTGCCTGCTGCTGTTTGAACTTAAAAAATTGCCACTGAAATAAGAAAGAGAATCACTGAGTTACATTAAAATTGTTTGTGTAATCTTCTTTGAGCTCACGTACAGCCCATCATGACCTATCTGCTCCATGGGTGAAAGCAAAGGAGATAGGAGACTGATCACCAATTTGCAACCAACCCTTATTGTGTTTACTCGTATTAAAAAAAAAACACTGAATCAGAGTTACCATTGCCGAGTTGATAGAAATTCATATGGCATTTTCTTTGGTTTGTGCTATGTAACTTTCAGGATTAAAGCTTTTTCGAGCTTTTAGTAGCAAATATTTTTCTGAGATTTGCGGGCAATTTTTAATGCTCCTACAGTCCTACGGCAATCCTGTAAGAGCTCTAAATTAAAGACAGCTTATTGAAATCCTAATGGTCAGACTGAAAGGCAACTATCCTATCTTCCCTGTACTGCAAATATAAATTGAACAGAGTATAGTACGCAATTTATTGGAATTATTAATAAAGTCATAGGTACTTAATTAGGAATCAACTCGACTTCTTATTACGTTAATTTTTCAAAAAAAAAAGCAAAGTACAATTTCTGTCCTAACCAAAAATGTTTGTTATTTGATAAGAAAACAAAATTCTAAGCTTAATAAATTATTATAAACAAGTAGTAAATATCACTTTTTTATCTCAACAAATATGAACTGAATTACAAGTGAAAACCCAACAAAACTGCACAAAAATCGACCTTATTAAAGATTCAAAAATACCATCAATATCATAATTCAATTAATTAGTATTTATGCTCCTAGAATTAAAACTAAATTTCTCTAACTTCTCTAAATTTTCTTAAACTCAAATTATTTTGAACTTCTTTCATATTTCTAAAATATAAACCTTAACAAAATTCTCCTAAATTTCAAGTTTTCCTAAAACAAACGATAGCTTAGTATCTAACTTAGCTCTACAAAGTATTCCAACAAATACAACAAATAATTAAACCAGTTGCAAAATATTTGTTTACTTTTCCGCAATTCTCACAAGCTCTCCCGTGAAGTTCTTTAAAATACTCACCTCTGTCCAACAATTTAATACTCAATTCTCAGGGCATATTCACCATTTGTAAGCTAATACAAACAAACTTAATTTATACTCAATACTATCTCACCCATCGATGTTAACTTTTGTAAATTAATCGAAAGGTGTAAAGTATTCACATTGTAATAACAAAAATTGAAAACTTTATTACTCTCATAGTACCTTCAGTCAACTTCTATACAAGCATCCCAAGAAGCCAGAAGACCAGGGATGCCAATGTGTGATAATACTAGTACAATCATATTTAATTTGTGTGTAGAAATAAATGGAAATGAATTCAAACACTTTTTAACTTAAGTCAGTATTTAATCGATGTTACTTTAGGATTCTGTAAAATTACTTAATGATTAAAATTATTTTTTATCTCATATCATCCAAATATATACATAAGTCATCCTTTTTATAAGAATATCAATTTTGTTTCTCTTAAAATAATATCCAAGCTTATGTGAGTTTTATAAATTATTTGTTTCAAAACTTTTCGAAACTAGATTAATTTTTTTAATTTTTGAAACACAGCGTAAGAGTTGAATATAAACTCAAAGTCCTCAAAGGATTTAAACTCAGTGAGTCAATGATTGTTTAAAAGACAAAAAATTTAATAACACAATGGCAACCTTGAGTGAGTATCAGTGAATGGATATAACCACCACACAAAATCACACGAGAAAGAACACAAAAAAAAATCAATAAATTTAAGTTAACAATATTTTTATTTTTTTTTTCCCAACTGACATTTGCATAATAGTTTGAACTGCCGCACCATTCAGCTGATCAGTCTTATTCGAATTGTTGGCGCGAGCGGATGACAGCGGCATTTACTGGCGGAGTGTCTCACGATTAAGTATTTTTTTTTTTTGTTTCTTCCCCGAACTTGAGTTGGGTCTATAAGTTTATGTTCACACTTTGTTCACATTGCACAGTGAGATAAGTGGATGAAAATAAAAGTATAACTAATCGAAGAAATACCGTGTACGAATGTGTACTATTATGCACCGCACAGAGTGCAGTCAGTAGCAGCAACGTGTGCGACGGCATTGAATTTTATTTTTTTTTAGCAAAAAACAAAAATACTCGTATAATTAAAATACATCTATATAAATAAATCGAGTTCGTTGGTCAGCTCTTTTGTTTGAGTGTTTAGTTTGATTTTATTTGCTTGTTTTGTGATACTTTGATATGTTTTCTTAGTAAATATTAAAAAAATGAGATAATATTTGTTTGATGAGTGTTGAAAACATGCTTTGGCATTATTTTAATTCCTTCGCGTGTGTTAGGCTTTGATAAAATGAATGTTTTTAATTGATTTCAAGAAGAATAGTTTTTCTGATATAAAATGGCGGTAGCCAATTTTTCGTTGCCTTTTGGTAGTGGGCTTTCAGCAGCGCATAATTGGGCAGCAACTTTGAGTCCAATTCAACAACAAGTTCAACGTAATTCTAATACCAATAATCTATTATTTGGCCCTGCCGGCCATCAGGAGCATGATGCAGTGCCAACGGACTATTACAAGAATAATCCATACTTATCGCCTCATAGCCAACAGCAGTATCAGTTTAACAACAACAATCGCCGCAAAGGTGGCCAGACTTATTTACCACCTATTCCGCCTACGAGTCCAGGAGTACCTCACCAGCAAAACTATGATCAGCGACAAAAACCACAACAACAACAGCAATTCGGTTCTCAGAATCACCAAGGTGCCGGAAACTATCAGCATTCAACAGGATCTCAACAACAACAACAACAACAACCTTCAACAAGGACCTACGGAGAAAACAGTTACTCCCAATTTCCTTCAACACAGCCTCAACAAGTGTCACCGCCAGCGAGCAATATTCAAGTGTCTCGTTCACAACAGCAGCAATTTTACACTAGTTCATACAACACTCAAACTCATAGAGCATTTGCAGTTGGAACTGCTGATGCAAGCCAGCAGGAAGTTGAAGGTGGTGGCTATGGGGTAGCTAATCAGCCGAATAATAACGATCAAGCTCAAGAAATTGAAACTACTAGGCCTCTAGTTAATACACCTGCTCCACTTATTCCCGCTGCTGGTTCTGGTGGAGGTAATTCAAACGATCCCTTTCCAGAACGTCCACCTGGATTTACTAGAGTTCAGGCAGGGCAAGGATCACGCACCCAAGTACATGCTGTTCTTGATTATGATGTTGAAGAGGGCGAGGAAGAAGACTACTATGATGCGGAGGATAATGGATCACCAGTTAGTAAAAGTAAGTTTAAATGCCAAAATACTGTATTTTACAAAAAAATATTTTTGGTGATTCTATAAAAGTCTATCATTTTTCATAGAACTTCTTTTCTCAAGAAAAACTGCGTTAAAAAAGCAATGGCATTACGGGTTAGATACATATGTCCTGGCCAAGGATATTTGAAAAAAAAAAAAACAAAATATGATGCAATTTGTATTTCTATTTTTTTTTTTAATTTTTGATCCCATTTTCAACAGTCAGTGGTGACATTTAATATTTTCAGTTCTACGTCTTAAATAGATCGCAAAAAAAGGCTTTAAACATATTCCTTATATTCCAAATTAAATCGATGGTGCATAATAAACTGTCATTACCTAAATTTGCCTCAAATAATGAACATTTTTAGTCAGGTCATGCCTCGTCAATTCATGGAAATGAATAAAATCCCACATTTAATTTTTTTTTTAATTTTCAATTTAAAATAGCACATATACTAATATGTCAAGGAATTTATGAGGTGCTTCACATGGTTCTGTTGAGAATATTTTCGGAAGCCTCGAAATGCAAAAAAACTTTTACTGCTACTATAAAAGAGGGAGGTGTTTCTGTGTTTGTGTGGTCTTTTATATTTATAAAAATTCTATTTGGTCCATGTGGTTGTGTTTCCTTGCTCATTTACTTAATTTGAAAAATTTCTTGGGGTGATATTATTATTTTTTCCACGTCAATAAAATTTTGGTTTTTGGTTTTATATTCATCGGCTGTATTAATTCATTTGCCAAGTTCTCCAAGACATATCTTGAAAAAATGCTAGCTTGAAAAGAATGAATAAATGGATGTACTAATAGTCATTTGTTAGCTGAAAAGTATATCCAGGGTAGTAAAAGGAGTCGTACCAAGGGCTCCGCTTATGCACAGGCATGCAAAACGTTGGGCTTTAGTTTAGCTTATTACAACTAACCGCTTTATTCAAAATCACACCGTATATTTTAACCGGTATAACTATCGAATTGTATATCCAAAGATTAATGAGAAGTTAGAGGCTTTAGTTATTCACACAGTAGTGCCAATAGGGCGTTTTTGGCTTTTTTTTATATAAAGTTTCCGAAAAATGTCATTAACTTGTCTTAAACAACATTTTGAGATCACAGAAACCTTGTAAAGTGAAGTTAATATCCATGATTTGTGTTCAGATTGAGAGCTCAGATAACATACAGATTTTGATAATCCTTAGACCATCGTTATATCGCCTTGTTAAAGATTTTTGCCTCGTCAAATTAATTTGGGATATGCATTTAAAAATAATTTTTGGAGGACCAGAGCCTAGTAACTTACTTCTTTTAACCAATTCTATGAGTGTTTTATTGGCAGGTGTCTAAATCGCCAAGATAAGAATCAATTTTTCTTTAAAAAAATTAAAATAGAGGATTTTTCACTTTCTTCCACAAGCCAGACCCCCCGAAAAAACTATTTATGTTCTAACGTACCATACGCTGGGAATCGGTTATTAGACTTCCGACACAAAAATTGAAGGGACTAACTATTGCGACACGTAATACTACATAAAAGCCTAAGATTTGATGATATATTATCCAAAGCCAGGGTTGCAAAAGCTTAAGTCACTTTTTAGCTTAAGCTTGGTTTAAATTCACAAGCTTGTGGGTGACTTATGAATTAAGAAAAATGTAATTCAGCAGCTAGTTACTGACTTATGAATTAAAAAAATGTAATTCATAAGTCAGTTGGTGACTTGTAAATTAAAAAAATTTAAATCATAAGCTTCTTAGTGACTTATGAATTAAAAAAAATTAATTCAGAACCTACAAAGTGACTTATGAATTAAAAAAATGTAAGTCATGGGCAAGTAAGTGACTTAAGAATAAAAAAAATTTAATTCAAAAGTTACCTAGTGACTTATGAATTAAAAAAGATTTAATTCATAAGCTAATGGATTAAGAAATTATTATTTGGAAAATTTATAAGCTTGCATGATAATTTTATCACACACAAAAGCTTGAAATCTACCTTTGTTAATAATTATATAACTATGTAGTCAAAACAAGCTTAAACATTTACAATTTACCAACTAGCTTATGAATTAATTTTTTTTTAAATCATAAGTCACTAACTAACATATTTTTTTTTTTTTTTAATTCACAAATCATCTACTGACTTATGATTTATGATTTTTTTAATTAAAAAATTCGCAACCCTGTCCAAAGCATTAAGCAGCATTTAAGTGGTCTCGAGAATGTAGTCATTCCAACAAAGATCGGCCTTGACACACATACCGAGTACTGAGAGCTTTTCGGTTTCTTCGATGCAAGTGCCCTTCAAGAACAGCTTTGAATTTTCGAAGCACGCCCCATTTAAAAATACTCAAAAGATCGGAGTTTAATGAGCTAATCATGATCAACGAGTATGAGAAGCTGAGAGTAAAGTCGTCAGCAAAACAATGAAGTGGATAAGAAGTTTCGGACAAGAAAAATAAAAATGAGGAAGAGAGTCGGAGACAAAACAGAGCCCTGTGGAACACCAGCATTTATTTTGTTAAGATCAGACTTGAAACCATCAAATTTAACATGTTTTGAAATATCTAGAAGGTACTTTATAATCCAAAGAATAAGGTGTTCATTGATACCAAACACACGCATCTTCGAGAGCCTGCTGCCAAACTCTATCAAATGCCTTAGGTTGTCGAGCGCAATATATAAATATAAAGATCTGGTCAACTCTACGGTGAGATATGCCATCAGGTCACCAGTAGAACGATTGCTGAGAAAGCCATATTGCCGGTCATTCAGAAGCCATTGAAAGAAGGGACGTAAGTGTTCGATCTTATAGGAAAGATTCTAGGATAGTAGGAGCGATGAAACATTTTACGCAATGGTTTCTCCAGCGATGAAGAACACCTCTTTAAAATAATGGGTGGTATACTATCAGGATCTGCGGATTTATTTACATCAAGATCTCGAAGGGCTCTTGCAACTGTACGATTGCGGAAATGTACCTTTTCCATTGAATGATATACGTTCTCAAGCACAGAACGGGCAATGTTGCTAATAAGCAACGTAGAGCTGCAAGTACATTTGCCTTATCTAAAAAACGAGTTATCGGTTTGTAATTGATGAATTAAAGATGAAGTTGAATTTTTAACGTTCTTGACAAATGACCAGAAATTTCTATTACTGCCCTTGTGACATTGCAGGATATTTTGCCTTAATTCCTGGTCATGTAATAATATGGTTCTTTTTAACGGTGTTGCAATGGTTTCTGACTTGTTTATATTTGTTCCGATATTATAAAGCCAACCCTACTGAGGAAAATCGGGAAAAGTTTAAGTAAGCTAAAAAGACCTGTAATGATCATATTCAAAGAACCAAATTCTTACATGATCAAAAATGCGTGCATTTGGTATTGATGAGTCTCTTCTTCGATGGATTAGACACTACCTTTCAAACCGCTCAATACAAGTTGTATTGGATCTAAATCTAAAAAAATCTATCTAAATATGAAGTCCATAAAGTAAATGCTGGTGTGCCACAGGGCTCCGACTCTCTTTCTGATATTCATTAATGATCTTTTGTCTGAAACCTCTAATCCATTAAATTGTTTTGCTAATGACAGTACCCTCATCTTCTCATATTCGTTTCTAGATACATGTCCTTGTTCTTCGGATGTGAATCTAGAACGGTGGCGTATGATAAGCTCATTAAATTCTGATGTTAATAGCATTGTCAAATGGGGAATGGAAAGCCGTGTAGAATTTAATACTTCAAAAACTCAATGCTGTCGTTAAAGCAGAACCCACCCCCTATACCGCTATCCATGAGTGGCACTTGCATTGAGGAAGCCAAACAGTTCTCGGTATGTGTATCACGGACCACCTTGTGTAGAATGACCATATATTCGGCGTCGCCAAAAACGCTGCTAAGTGCTTAGGTTTTCTTTGACATTGCAAAAAATTTTTTACCCCTTCTGATCTGGTTGTCATCTCCAAAGCTGGAGTACAATTCCCAAATTTGGCAGGCTCCAATAACTCACTTGAGTCTCTTGGATGGAATCCAAAAAAGAGCTTTAAAAATGATAGGTGATAAAAATATAACAGAAACATTTGAAACTCTTGAGCACCGTCGCAATGTTTCTTTTGTTTTTTTTTTTTCAGTTTTTTACCGTTTTTTTTATAAACACTGTTCTTGTGAAATAGCCAGCTGCATTCCTCCACTTAAACTATTTAACCGTAATACACGCGCTTCAAGGATTGCCCATCAGTTTACCCTTGAGCCCAATTTCGGACGTACAGTTAAATTCAGAGATTCTTTCTTTAGCCGCACCACACGAATGTTGAATGCTTTACCCGACTCTATGTTTCCCCCCATTTTAATGTTCAGACATTCAAAACTAATGTGTATCGGTATCTCCTCTTAAATCCTCTCCCACTTTCCTAAAACGCTCGCACTGTGTTAAAACGTTTTAAGGGTAGTCATAATCTCTTTAGTGTAAATTATAAAAAAAATACATAATGTTAAAGGCTGTATATAAATCAATCAATAAAATATCAATTTTAAAATTGTATTTCATTTAAAAGTTATTTAAAAAAAAATCATCGACGTGGAACATAAAACGTACCCTGTACGTCTTTCTGATTTAACTTTTTTTTTTCCTTATATGGGTACTTCTTTGAAATTTTCTTAAGTAATGAACTTATTACTATTTTTCATTCGTACTATTGATCGTTTTATTGTGAAATGAGATCCATTCCCATCCATTCAAAAAGAATATAAAATGTTGAATCACCAAAACCTGATAGAGAAGATACAAAAAAAAAACGTTAGTCAGCTAACAATGATTCCTTTCATTTATTATCCCTTTTAATCATAAACTAAAGGTCATCAATACGATTAAAAAAGCCTTTAGAAATCTTTAAATGTCAACTTAATTAAATTTTATTTAAATGTGAACTGTACCATGAGATAAAATTTCTCTGATTTTTTATAAACATTTTGCATTCCACACGATCGATTGCTACAATTTGAATTGATTGCAAAAATTTGAAATAAATTAAATTTATTTAAAACAACTACAATTACTTTAAATAACGATGATATCTAAATGAATGTATTAGCATAATGCCTCTAACAAGGTGTCTTTCCATGACTAACCGACAACGTGGGCGCATTACTGATAAACAAATTAATTGAACTCATTTACAATATTTATCAAAGATAATAAAATTCTGAGCAATATTTAAATATGTATTTTTTTTTATCTTCAGAATAATAAATTAAAATACAAAGTATGAAATTCTTGAGTTTTTCAGAGTTTGAAAATTTAAATATATGATAAGTCATACAGCTTTTAGTTGCATTTGAGATGCTTATAAATGTTCGAAAAGAATTGTTTATATTTAATGAAATCTTAAGGTTATCAGTGTCACAAATAAAGGGAGGCAGGTAAACTTAAAATAAAATTCTGAAAGTGAAAGAACTCATTTTGATTCATTCAATAAAAATTTCCGATCTCGAGAAATATAATTTCAATAAAATGCACAATAATCGATATTAATTATTACGATCATGACAAGTTATGAAACTGTCCTCCTCTTCTCACATAGTTACCATATTTATATGGCAATCAAATTACCGATAAAATTCTTTAAATAATTCTCCATATATGTCACTTATAATTCCGTTAATTGCGTATATGACTTACTTCAACTCTCACTGAACAAAAACCAATCACTATGTTAATACCATTTAAAACATAAACTCGCCCAGAAGCAGAAAATCGATTTTTCAACTCAATTGATTTCAATTAATCAAACTTTTCATAGCAACTTCATACGATTGGAATCGATTAATGAGCTATACCTGTTACTTTTTTAACTAGACATACTTATAGTCTTTCAGGTCGACTTTTTTATGATATCATTGCCAATCCAATTCAAATTCTGAAAATTCCACAATTAAAGTGGTTTATGTTGCCATGAGCAGCAGAATATAGTAGCAACAGAAGTAGTGTTTAATCGAAGACTTATATTAAAATGCATTTAGCTTTCGAGCAAATGTCAAATGCAAATAAAGTATTTTTTACTTTATTTTCAGATTGTCAAATTATAAATATCGACAACGAGTTTTGACATTTGTTGGCTTAGGGTTGGTTGCTCACCAAAATGATGCATGTAGAAGTAGATCATACGCAATGGAAAAAGAGTCTTAAATAGGCACGAATATTTTGTTTAATGCCTGTTTTTATCTTTGATCTGCGATTTATTTATTTCATCTATATGATCTATTATGCATGACTGAGAAATTCATAATTACATGAAAAATGGAGAAATGAAAAAAAACCTTGAACAAAATGTGTATACCTCAGATACTTATGAAGAAAAGTTGTTAAAAAGATCTAATTGTATGACGAATCGGGCATTCAGATCATCACAAACTCACAATCAAATTGCTCTTATACCTTAGGTTTTGAAGTAGTATTTCAATCTAGAAGTGGAAACAAAGGGATTTTTCTAAGTCTAAGGTTATTTTTTTTTCCTAAGAAACTCGTTACAACATTTTTGAGTACTAACTAGTATGTATAGTATATAATTGATTTCTCTCACACCCCAAAAATAAATTTTAATTTTTGCAGTTCTTTGTTCCTTCTTCAAAAATGTGTTGCTTAATTTATTAGTTTGCTTTTGACCTTACTATGAGAATGCACTACGATTAGAAAAACTCGTGCATTTCACGCTTTAAGTGACAGAACCTGCGACAGGTATAAACAGCACTCAAGAAACTCTCAAAGATTCTGAGAAAAGGGCCAACATATACTCGTATCATCTCACATAATATTTAATAAATTAATCCAAGCTTTCAATTTAGATTTTAGGAAAAAATTTTAAAATCTGTTTTCGTAATCCAAAAACTTCACATCAAATTAACAGCAGCAGAACCCATAAAGAAAGAGTTTGTCTATTTAAATTGTGTAATTTTATCAGAGGGTTCGGTAATGCTCGCCAAATTCTTTCACTATATCAACTTTAAGCGCATTCAAGGGCTTGTGCTTCACAAAATTTCAACACATTCGCATTAGTGGTTCCCGAAAAATAGAATTGTGCAAAAACCATAAACTTTATGAATGACTAACTCCAGATGTAGTGCAAGCCGTGTGCGAAGGGATGGAGTAAAGTTTCAACTTATAATTAAAAAAAACCAAGTTCACCGAATAGTGCAGGGACGTTTATCAATAAACTACTAAGAATTCTCTTCTTTATATCCCATGTCTGCCTAGTTATCACTTGCTTGTGTCTGTTTCTAACACTTGTAGTTTGTAAATAATAGAAAATTATAAGCAATATAGAAAAACCAAAGTAAAAAGAAGGGGAAAACCTAACCTAAAATGACAGAGAAAGTATTTTTGAACAGAGCAATACAAAAAACAAAGAAGTTTGACAATTCTATATTAATATTATATAGCTTCGCTTAGCCACCTTGTTGGTGGCTTAGCTAATTCGCAGTTAGTCAACATTACTTAACTGAAAGTTTGTTTTATTAATGAAATTTTCCACTTAATCTAGCATTTAAAGATAAACTACCACTAGACTCCCTGTATTTATTTGAATGTATTTGTTTCCATTGGGATCAAATGGAAAGAGATACACTATGACTATTTTCCAGCGATAATAATTTGTTCAGTTTTGTGTTTTAATTAAACTTATATACAAAGGTTTCAACTACTGATTTTCAACTCTAGAGTTTATCAACTTTCAATTTTCTCAACTCCCGAAAAAAGTAGAAGTAGGCCGAGCAAATTTGAGATTTTCGACTAGAATTTAGATTTTGTTTTTATCAAAAGTTGTTTTCGCTTTCAATATCCAGAATAAATTAATGTGAAACTATAATGTTTCGAGAAAACTGTTTTTGAGAAAGACGGCTGCTTCGGAAAGCGAAGATGAAGAACAAGAATTTTGGACTCCTGAAATAAAACAATGTAAGAATCCACGTGTTGGAGTTGAGAAATGGGACGACCGTGACTTCGTTTATCGTTTTCGTCTTTTAAAGAACACCACAAGAATAGTGTTTATTTATTTATTTATTTCATCTATGAGCTAAAAAGCTTAACAGATTACATTTAAATATACAAGTAAAAATATTATACTAATAATAATAACAATATTAATATAAAAAAAAATAATATAATATAAAAAAAAATAATATAAATATAATATAGAAAATTATATAATATAAATATAAATATAAATGTTATAAATAATAATAATAATAAAAGTTTAACAACAATACCAGATATCAAGTTCTTAAGAATAAGTAAAACAGTATATTTTTAAATCTTTCTCTTGAGAGAATCAAATCTATATGGTCATAAACATTATTGAACTCTCTAAATGACCTTGAAATTGGTTCATTCATACCGTAGTTTGTTCTATGCCTTGGCTCAAAAAGAAGGTGTCTTTCCCTTAATGGTCGAGTTGGGCCATAAATATGAACGATGGCATGTAACAAAGGACACTTAATGTGATAACAAGAAATATCTCGCACAAAAGAATATCCTGAATTGTTTTTCTGGACTTGAGATCTTGTAACCCCAAAAGGCTTTGCCTGGCTTGAGAAGTAGGGCTAAAATTCCATCGCAATTTATAAAATACATATTTTGTGAATCGATTCTGAACTCTTTGAATTCTATCGGAGAAAGTTTGGTGGTAAGCGTTCGAGATGATACCCGCATATTCAAGATTTGGTATTACTAAGGAAGTATAAAGAGAAACCAGTGTAAAATCAGAAGAATTTCTTTTTATGAATCCTAACATTGAGTTAGCTCTAGCAACAACCGTATCAACATGAAGAGAAAATGAAAATTTTGAGTCAAAATGGACACCTAAATCTTTCACTTTTAAATTTCTCATAAGTGTATTGCATTCAATAGTATACGTAAACTCAGTTTTCTAGATAGAGAAATAACGAAACATTTTTTGACATTAAGATTTAGAAAGTTCAAATTACACCAATTAGACAGACTGTCAAGATCTTTTTGAAGCTTAAAGCAATCATTAATAGAAGTTATCTTTAAAAATTATTTCAGATCATCAGCATATATATGATATAGTTAACAATGTCATCTAAAAATATAATAAAAAGCAGTGGCCCTAGGTGGCTACCCTGAGAGACACCAGAAGTACATTTAATTGACCTAGATGTATATCCTTGAACTTTTACTTTTTGGACTCTTCCAATTAAAAATGAAGATATCCATTTCAGTAAGTTAGAATGGATTCCAAAGGTTTCGAGTTTGAGAAGCAGAATTTCATGGTTAACTGAGTCAAAAGCTTTATTAAAATTTGTATATACAGCATCTACCTGACTTCAATTTTCGATAGCGTCCACAACAAATGACGAGAAACAAGCCAAGGTTTGTAACGGTTGATCTTCCCGAAATTTCAGCTAATAGAGGATTCATTGATTTGCAATGAGAGACGGTATTGGCAGCTTTCTCACGATCTAGCTTATAACTCTCCCTTTCACCGTCCATAATTTCCAATTCGATTTTATGCCAAATGTAGCTGTCTTTCCTCTGACAATTTGGAAATCTTTCTGGGTTTTATTTGTTTTTTTTTTCCGTCATTACTTATTTTTTTAAATTTTAATTGCCAATAAAAGTTATTGTGAACCTTAAATTTTAATTTATAAACGCAATGAATTCAAATCTACAACTATAAAACAACAACATATGACATATCTGTCACAAATATGCCAGGGATATTCTGAAAAACTCAAGTTGGCCAACTTTCAAGTTTCAACTTCCGAGTTGAGAATTAAGTTAGTGAAGAAAAGCAATTTTGAACTTGCCGCTCAACTCTCTATTTTGTATCAACTCTGGAGTTGGTCAACTCTAGAGTTTCCGGCAAGTTGAACAGTAGTGAAGAAAACCGACCTTAATCATCCTTCAAATTCACTCCATTTCTAGATTTAAATAATTTAAGTAAGGTTAACAATCAGCCTGTATTAAATATACTCGTGTCGTAGGTAGGAACTTAAAAATATTTTCAAATATTTTAAAACCTTCCTTCCCATTCTTATTGCAACTTATATGGCAACTACACTTGCTCGCAATATATCTGTCTCTCGATGCAAAATGTTAGTGAAAGAACAAAATATATTAGGTAACTTAAGTCAAAGTGATTCACATTTTTTTAAATAATTTTACAACAAACAAATTCCTCCTCAATAGAAACATCTGAAACAAAAGGGTGAATACCCTTATAATAGAAGTTCAAGCTAAAAATTCCAAGCAAAAATTATTTAACATTTAAAAGTTAAATCCTATCGGAATAAAATTCACCACCGGTACCGCTGCCGCCGCCTTTCGATCCGGTTGAATAAATATCAACAAAAATAATCAAACAAAAATTCCTCTAGTCTAACACCAGACTCCAAAAATACCCAATGTCCGCATAATTTAGCATATTTTATCTTAGATTTCAGCCATAAGATATAGTTGTTTCTGAATAAATTAACCCACTTCTTCCATGTATTGTTTTAATTGCACACAGTCCTCCTTTGTTTTGAACAATTCATTATTCGTTGTCAAAATACGTTCGATATTTTTTCTACTTCCGCAAAATAGAAAATAGAATAAAGAACATTCACTTCCGATAGTTCGAAAACGATGTCCGAAATTCGATCCCATTTTTATTTATTTTGCGAAAATTAAAAAAGTCATAAGTGTTTTCAATTTATCATCAGCCATAAGTAATTTGGAGTTATTACCAAAGGTTTCGAAAATTACATTTTTCAGAGTTTGTGTGAAGGTGTTTCACTCATTTATTTAAGTGACTTGTTTTCGTTGTTAATTGATTAATTGGTTTTCGTAAGAAAACCTGCCTGCAGCCGGCGCGTGATCATGCATAGCCGTAGTTCATAGACACCTCATAATCACACGCATCATAACTCTACAGCCAGTTTGGAAATATGAATCATTTCGAGGCCAGATTTGTGATGCTGATGAGCAAAAGCCTCTTTGGTTTTTGAACATCGAAGCAGCACAAGAAGAAACTAATAAACATCTCCGGATGAAAATAAAAGTCCAAAATGGTACCAAAAAAAAAAAAATAAAAACAAACAACAACAAATTGATTGAATAAACAAGTAATTCTCACGGCTATCACGGTTTCAAATTGCTAAGATAAATAAAACCTACACGAAGCCAGATGTTAGAGTAGCGGCGGCGACACGGCGCAGCGGGAACCAGCGCGCCATATATTTTAAGGCTTCCTATCTTCTTCTATATCTGTGGATGCTGATGAAGATGACCTAGTTTAGTAATCGACCTTGTCAACTCTTTGTCGAATGACCTTGCCAGGCGGTTATTAGTCCCAGAGTGCGAAGATCTTTTCAAATAAACAAAACTGGTAAATATAAATCCAGCGAGAGACATGTGCAGAGATGGGGATAGCGAGAAACGTGGTTCCACAGTGAATATATGTATTTTGGGCCTTCAGAATTTCCGAGTTATTATTATTGGATGTTCACATCTAAGTGAGTTTTATAAAAAAAAAAATGCAGTTTTTTCGTAGGTGGGACTTGGAAAGTGATCTCATTGGATTAATGTTACGAAAACCGAATAGTTGTTTTTGATTTTATTTATTTCACGAGATTTTTTTTTTTATAATGAACAGAAAATAAATACGAAGAAAGCTAAAAACATTTTTGATAATTTCCAAAAATCCACAAGTGATAAAATCAATATGCCTAACAATATTAAACGTAATGGTTGAAAAAATTTGGAAAAAATCTTGAAGATTATTCAATTGTGTTTCATAAGGTCAGCTGTGAAATATGAAGTTCAAAAACTTCACGCAGAACGTCATATTTTGATTCATCGTATTTAGCCTTGATAATATAAATAGAAATTAACTTTTCTTAGGTGCCTTTCTGCGAAAAGCAAGCCAATAAATTCTCTATTAACACTGTCGAATGCCTTTCCAAAATCAATGAACCTTGGCGTGGAAGGGGATGATGATCCGTAAGATGTTTGTTTGATCCCACATACGAAGATCGTTGTATCGAGGTGGTCGTTTATTGCTCCAAGACTATTTTTGCTATTACTTTAGCAACTGCAGGCTCCACACACGTACGTAATATTTCCTTCCCTTTGGATTCTTTTTTTTTTCACTCTTCAGCAAAGGTCTCTGTTTCCTAAGCTCTCTGCATTAGCTCACTCGATGTTGTTGACGATGCTCATAAGATCTTTGCGGCAGTACCTGCAAGCTCAACCACTTTGTTTTTCTCCATTTCTACTATACTGGAGGATACCATGCGTATTCACCTCACTGCCGAAGACGTGGTTTAAAATCCTAAAAAAGTGCACCTTTCACGTTTTGACGTGATCCTCATCCAAAACCTACAGAGATCCTTTTGAGTATTTTAGATGTTGCATATAATTGTGGAAATAAATAAATTAAAGAATAAATTTGGTGGTGCAACAGCTCGAAGTGAACCAGGACCTAGTGACTTACAACTCTCAACCATTCCTGTGCGCGTGTTACCAGGAACGGCAAATTAGCAGCACTTTCCATGACAAGAGATATACTCTTAGAGGATTTGTCAATTCCTCGCAAGAGGCAGTACATCCCTGAGAATCGAACTCGAGACTTTCCGCATGACAGTCCAACGCACTTACCATTATGCCAAGGGGTGGACCTGTGGAAACCTGTTAAGATGGTCCTGCAAGCCGTTCAAGAACACCTTACCTAGCAGAGAGGACTGGCAAATCAACGTGCCATCTACCTGCGAATCGATGATATCTATATACCAACGGTTCCAAGATGGAAACTGGTGTTGTTCCAATTTTTTTTTTAGAAATCTTTGGACTATCCAGCTCATTCAGACGTTTTGATTACAGCAGTGTCTTTCAAGCTGAGGTCCTGGCAGTGACGAAAGCAGCTAAACAAGTCTCAATAATGGCAATACCACAAGCTGATATCACCTTTTTCATTGGTATCCAAGCGGCAATAAAAGCGATTTCTGACATTGAAATCAAATCGAAGCTTGTAACTTGCTGTCGCGAAGAGGTTAGGGTTCTTGGTACACAGCACAACATTAGACTCTGCTGGGTGTCCCAGGAAATGAAAGCGCTGTCGAGCTGGCAAGAATAGGATCAACACTTGATCCTAATCAAGCAGACACAACAGTTCAAGTCCTACCCTATAATCTTAAACAGGTAATCAAGAGTAAAAAAAAAAAATATGGCCTGTGTCACTGCCCTGCGCTATATCATCTGGGAAACAGACAAATAGGGAGACACTTCTTCAACGACTTGGAGGAGCTCTCCGACATTCCAAGTAAAATCATGTTAAAATTCGTTAACGATACCAAATGGCTTGAGAGTTTCTGATCTCTGAAAACCGCCTTCAACTACAGTACGATAGTGTAGTACGAACGAAAACGACTTAACAACGCACGTGTTCCTTGTGGAAGCAGCACCAACGGAGAATGCGCACCTCGCGTATACACCTGCGGTTGCCAATCCTGCATTGAACACGAGCATCAGCGGGTTGATGGGCCGACCTCTACCTAAGATTGGTAAAATCCTCTTTGGTATGGAAACACCCTCTTTGACTTACCTAACTAACGACCAATCAAACGAACATATACATCAAATACTGACTTTTAAAACTCATCTACCAGACGTTGCAAGGAGCCACATGCTCCTAGAGGCCTGGTGGGGTGAATGATTGCTCAAGTGGAGGTAAAGGTAAGGAATACCCTGTGAGTAGTCGTATACCTCCCCATAGCCATGTACCCTCTGACATTTCAGGCTAAAACTTGCTGTAACTCATCTACACCCTTAACGGCCTTCATCGACATAGGATTATCATAGGTTTCAATACAAGGGGTCAAAAACCCTAGGGTATCACAACGGATCTACATTGATCTAAGTATGATGGTAACAAGATCAACTGTCAGCCCACTAACCTAACCTAACCTAACCTTAGTGTATTAGTGTTAAACTTGGGAATTTGGATGTTTACTTGGGATCTTCAAACTGCAGCTTAAGGTAGCAATTGCAGAGCTTGATCTTGGGCTATTATCATATCTTCACCTTTTCTGTTATGGATGTCTTGGTGACTACTTCTAAAACGCAGACTGATCTCGTAGTGATCAATTTGGCTGGAAGTTACTTGTCTGTATAATTAGGGGACAATTACGTCGGCAATAGAACTCATGAAGTTTTCGAAAATCAATAATACAGTTTTTTCAGATTAGCAAGGGATTAAAAAAGTTAAAAGATTAAATAAAATAAAATGAACGACTAGATCACACGTACTTGCTATTATGTAATAATATTTTAGAATTTAAAAAAAATATTTATAAATATAAAAAAATAAATTGCCGTCTGAGTTCTAGAAAAGTCTGAATTTATGCAAACAAAGTTCTTTATTATTAAATTATATTTTTAAATAAGAAATTTCCTTAAAATTAAAACAAAAAATTTGCGATGTCAATTTATAATATTCATTTTAGGAAATAATTTCAAAAACTAATCTTTCACTCGTTTTCAAGATTTTGATTTAAAAAAAAATATTAATTTTCATACAAATTTTGGTCAAGACCGGTAGAGCCATTTATGAGAAAGTCAAAAAAAAAAAAAAAAATCAATAACGTTGATAACATTTTTTCTAAAAATGAGTTTGAACCAAAATCTAGTCTATGTCTATTTTTTGTAAATCGAAATAGTTCGAGCCGTTTTCGAGATAAATAAGATATTGTATAATGGCTGTATGGCAGGTACTCTCATCGAGTTTCATCAAAATCTCGAGTTAAATTTTTTTCCAAGTAAAAATCGAATTCGAAGATTTGATCAAACTTGATGTCTGCTTCTCAGTTCAGCTAAAACCAAACGTCCTATATAAAGTTTTATTTGAAATCTTGGAATATATTTTTTTTTCCAAAAATCGTCACATAGATTCAAAACAAATACAAAGTAATTTATATTATTCAAAGTTAAATTATGGTTAACTTTATGGAAAAAAATAACAAAAAAATTTTTATTAATGGTACATGGATTAGTTTTTTGTTTTCGGTTTTCTCAAGAACTGAAAAACTGATTTTGATTAATTTTTGGTGATAAAGTTTGAAAAGTATTTTGTGTTAATAATATTTATAAATATTTGTTTGCATTTTCAAAAACTAAATTCTCGATTTTTTTAAACTTTTGACAATTAATAGTTTTTTAACAATACCTACAAGATTAAAAAATATTCTCTTATACAAAAATATAATAATATGTACCACCTAAGCAAGTGTTAAATAAAATGCACGACTGGATCGCACGAACTTGCTCTTATGTAAAAGTACTTTGGAATTTAAAATACATTTATAAATATAAAACATTGATTTAATGAGATAAAAATGTTAAAACGTATGAAATTTCCGTCTGATTTCCAGAATGAATTTATGAAAACAACGCTCTAAAATCGTTTTACTATTAAAATACTTTTTTATATAAGAAATTTCTATAAAATTTTTCAAGAACAAAATTTGGGATGCCAATTTTAAGTATTTACTAGTATAGATTTTAGGAAATAATTTCAAAAAAAAAAATCGTTCACACGTTTTAAAGACATTGGCGCAAAGTTTTAGTTGAATTAGTACGACGTTAAAGCTGTTTTAGTATGAAACTAGGTTAAAACAAGGATTTTGCTAACTTTAATCCAATATAGTATCATACTTTTTCTACCTTTTTACTAAAGTACAAATCATCGAATACGTATTTTATTTTTACTTGCGACTTATAGGTACTATAAGGCAAGTTATGCATTTGTAAAAAAATCGAACTCGAGATTTTGATCAAAGTTGACATTACGATGATAGCGAAGACTAAAAAAGTGGGTCTCGCAATTCTGTCTGTCTGTCTGTCTGTTCGACTGCAGCCTAAACGGCTCGGCCGATTTTCTTCAAGCTTGGTAGATATCAATTTTAATTTTGAACCCCCCCACCTTTTTTTTCTTTTTTTTTATATATTTTTTTTTCTCAAAAGCTGTTGGACAGATTTTAAAACTAGAAATACAAAAAAATTTCATTTAGTTAACGCTAGGTAATAGTTGAACAAAATTTTCCGAAAAATGGTTACTGAGGGTACCCCCCATGGAACCATTTTTTATGTTTTTCTCAAAAACGGTACAAGCGATTTTGATCATATTTTTTTTGCTAAGGCTCCCCAAAAATCAATATTTCGAAAACCCTATGCTAGATTTTTTTTAAACTTGATAAATGAAAGTTTCTCAATATAGTCCACAAGACTTGAGAAAAAAAATTGTACTTTACCTAAAAATAAAGGTACCTACCATACAAATGCTAAGAAATTCAAAAAAAAATAGTTTTCAAAAATCGTACTTTTCTCGAAAACAGGGTCTAGAATTTTGTTAAATTTTTGTTTCTTTCAATTAATTCTTACGATCTTTAATTTAATAAAAAAAAATTGGAAATTAAGAAAATTTTCCAATTTCTCATTATCCACATAACGGATCTTAATTAAATTTTTTATAGAGAAGCTTCTAAAAAGTCTTAAACACATTGGCCCTGAGTAATAGATCCGAATCTAGCCTAAGTTCGATTTTAACCAAACATTCGTAGAAATAAAACAAATTTCAATTATAAATACTTAAAAGCTGCTTTCCTGTAACTAAGTTAAATTTAAAATGATAGAATCACAATAGAACTTTACGAATCTGGTTAATAGAAATCTGTTTGTGTATCAGTTCACAATAACGAAATTATGAAAATGAGTCACAATTATTGGTATAAATAAGACTTTTGTAAATTTGATCTGTTACTACGAAATTTTAAAAGCAACTTTTCTACATCTAACAAAAAGTGACTTTAAAACCGATTCTATGAATGTCTATTACTAAGGGCCATTGCATTTCAAATTTTTAAAATAAATATTTTTTGAATTTAAAAAAAAAATCTATTTTTTCTTTTTTTGAAAATTCGATATCTCAGAAACGGCTCAATATTTTTTTTGTAAATCTAAGTTTTATTCGCACAATAATAAAAACTTTAAATTGGCGTACCAAAATTTTTTCTTAAAAATCTTATAATTTTTGTTCTTGCATATATTCATATTTGCATAGAATTCTGTTTTTGTCTCTTTCTCCTAAAAGAATTTAAAAATTATTTTAATCTTAATGAACAGTTTCCTCCATAACATTCGTTTTTAAAATTCCTAGTCTATTACATAGGAGCAAGTTCGTGCGACCCAGTCGTGCATTTTATTTTAGTATCGTGCTGTTTACAAACCCCACACTTAGTTTAGTTTTTTGCACGAACTGTCATTGTTTTAGGTGTGTTCAGAAGCAATTTATTAAGAAAATTGCTTTAGTACGATACTAGTTAGAAAATGTTTAAAATTTGGAATGAGTTAGTAAACTACTATGAAGTTAGCAAATTGTTAGCTAGTATGATACTAATACCTACCTTAATAATAGGCTGTTTAAAATTTTGCGCCATTGATTTTTCAAAAAAAAAACTTGGAATTTTTTTTTTTTTAATCCCAAAAAATATTTTTTCCAATATTATATTATATATATTATACAATATTATTTTAAACTAAAAGGGGCTCCTGCTGAAATTTTTTGCTTAAAATCGTTAGAGTAATGAGAAAGTCGAAAATGAAAAAAAAAAAACGATTCTATTACAGCTACCGTTGGTAAAATTTTGCCCCAACATTTTTTTTTGACCACAATGTAGTCCATGTCCATAATATCAAACTTAATTTTTTTCTTCAAAGTCGTTAGAGTTGTTTTCGAGATAAATAAGATTATGCTTTGTGAGTGAATGGGTGTTACCGTTAGTTTTGGAGCTAAAAAAAATTCAATTTTCCCTCTAGGGAATCAGCGAAGACCTTTAAGTACCGAATTTGAAGAAAATAGTTAGGCCGAGGTGCAGACATACAGACAGACAGACGGAATTGTCCGACTCACTTTATTCGTCTTCGCTATCATCGTAATGTCAACGAACAAATTTTTGCGCTATCTGTTGAGCTGTTATGACAGCTTTCGAGACTTTCAATAAAGACTCACTCGTATGTAAGTTCAGTTTGAAAGGAGTCTCTACAAAATTAAGCGTCCATAAAAGCTTAATTACAAACACTTTGGGAGTGAGATGTCAAATATCTTGCATACTGAGACTGAAATTAAAGTTCCACAGTATTTTGTTTTCCGTTGTAGTTATTTTGCTCTTTGTAAACTTATTTGGGGATATTGTTGTGAAAGATGTTAATGTTAAAACACTATTAAATGCCGATCAGTTATTGGAATTGAAATTTACATTTTTCAATTTTCTGATATATATCTACTCGTAAATATTTTTTTTGTTTTCCTATTTTTTAAGTCACTGGCTAAATCAATTCTGTCTTGATTCTCAAAAAGAAATAATTTTCCCTTAAGTAATAAAATGTTGCAAGATGATGTTGCGTTCACGTTTTTTCTCAAATTAACTAAGCAGTAACACTTGATGGTACCCTTTTCCTACAACCTACGTGCCTCCAAAATAACTCATTCACTCGCACTGCATCTTTTTTTTACAATTTTGATGCAATTAAGCACGACTCAGCTGTCCGCCTCTTAGTCTTTTGCAATGTTGATGATGAATAACTCCAAATGCATAAACTAAAACTTCCTCTTGGCATTTGATGACAGCTTGTGGCGTTTACCGACAATATTGTCAGGATTACATACAAAGTTTATTAAAATGCATGCATTGCTGTTGAACAATACCGGCACCATATACATAGATAGTAATTCTATGTCGAGTCGACACAATGTAGGCTGACAGAAGCCGACACAAAAGTCATCATCATCATCAACATCATCTAGACGTGTAGGCTAGCAAGACACTTTACTACTCAATCCAGAGAATCTCTTTGCGGTGCAGGTTTGCGCCACCAGAGTGCCACTTTGTGAATTATTTATGTAAATAAAAATGTTTTCTTTTCTGTTTTATTGTTTATGATTGATTTGTTAAGATATTTCACTGAAATTCTTATTTTATTTTGCGGTGCACATTAAAGGCAATCTGATAAATAACTATTATCTTGAGTGTTGCTCAATAGTCTAGATGGTAGCGTTATATTTAGAGTGGTGATTTTGAAGTTGCCCTTCTTGGATGAATTTGTTGTCTCTCAGAAAAGATCTTGGGAGGAAACTAGAATTTCTTATGAACAAATATCTATGGAGGCATCCTGAAAAATTCTATTTGGTGCATTGAGAGTTTTGGTGATAAACTTGTGGAAACTTTACATTTATCGTTACAATATCATTTATATGTAAATTCATAAAAAAATCTATACAAATGAATGCCAAACTTGAATCAACTTTATGAAAATTTGACATTAAAATTAAGAGATGAATGCTAATGTTTGAGCTTGAGTTCGAGAACTCACAAGTTTTGTCAAGTAACTGGCTTAGGTTTTAGATGATTTGAAGTCATAACAGTAATTTATTTAACCCATTTTCTAATCCACGCTTGTTCTATTGTAGAATCTCCTGTCTGTCTAATCTCGAATGGTTAACTACTGATGCAAATATACATATATTAATATGTTTAATCTTATTAATATATTGTTCCAATTCCTCCCCTAGTTTCAAATTTAAATTAATAAGTTAGTTAGACCTTCCAATAGTTTTGAAGCCACTGGAAATGACTATTTCTAAAATAGAGAATTCAAACATTACCCGTCATTATAATTGTATTAATATGTGTTTGAGAATTCAATCGTCTCTCAAAGCTTATAGACCGAGAGCCCACAGCAATTTTTGGGTGTGATTGATAACAAAAAATAATAAGCATAATTAGATAGGCCCATAGTAGTCATTTACAAATATGAACGTCTTGCATGCTCTAGTGGGAGCTATAGTGCATAAAAGTGCATCATATATGCAGTTCTTTCCAAGTCTAAATAATTGTAATAACAGTTTTGCCAAAATGTAGAGTTAAGCCCCCTGATTGAAAGTATTGATGTCTAAGACGTTTTGCAGACAGCCTTCTGCCTGCAAGACGCGATAAGAATAGCGTACTTCTTGCATGAAGAAGACCGCCTTCAAAACGTCTTAGACCTCGATATTTGCAGTCAGGGCACTTAGCTCTTCATTTTTAAGTTATGGCAAATTTTGTATCACAATTTTTTAGACTTTGGAAAGAACTGCATATCTGATGCACTATTATGCACTATTGCTCCCAGTAGAGCATGCAAGACGTTCACATTTGTAAATGACTACTATGGTCCTATCTGATTATGCTAATTATTTTTTGATATCAATCACACCCAAAAATTGCTGTGGGCTCTTAGTCTATTAAATAAGATCGTTAATATTTAAATTTACAAAAAAGAGTTGCCAGCATGAGTGAAAAGTTATAGCAAGGTATTGTGTGAAAGACTTTCCGACTCGTTACAATCAACTAAACTATTAAACATATTTCAAGCTGGTTTTCGCAATGGACAGCAGAATGCTGTCAAGCATTTCTATCTAATATAGAATAAAAATGTGTAACTGTTTTGATAATTTAAAGTCCAGATTTAACACTTTCAACAATTAAGCTTTGATATACTAAATGACTTCCTTTTATATATTTACAAAAATTCCTGTCCAGCATGCATGTGAAAAATGAAACTACGGTAAAAGTTCCTCAGGGATGTATCTTAAGTCCAATATTATTTGCTCTTTTTAACAAGCACATTTGCGACAGCTGGAGGAATTCCAACACTTCTGATCAGGGATGATTTTCCTTGTTTCTTATGATTTTTCCGGAGAACTGCGGTATTAATTTTACTTCTTCGTACTGCATCTTAGTTGATATATATTTCATAGTCAGTGAGTTGCGGCTTAGTCCAGTGCAAATGCGAACAATCGTTCAAATGCTTCATCTTCTTCATTGCTCGAAAGTATTTTTATGGGTTCTTAATGTGATCTTGCGATCTCCAGTCAGCAAATTATGGTGAAAAAGCGGTGGCGTATGTAATGCAGTTATCCACATAAAGCTTTGTCTTTGCCCATGGTATGTTAGCTGGTTGATCAGCAGTATAAATGTTGAACAACAACGTTCCAAGTTTTGATCATTGAGAGACTCTGGCCTTTCCCTTGTCGGAGTCCATTAAAGATGTTGATTGGCCTGGACAGCAATCCGGCTATTTTTACTTGGCTTGTTACATTGGTCATGGTCAACCTACTCGTGTCAATTTATTTGGGATGCCGAATTCTCTAATGGCTTTGCAAAGTTCTACCCTGGCTATGCTATCATAGGCGGCCTTAATGTCTATAAACAGATGGTATGTTGGGATGTTAAATTCTAGACATTTTTCCATCGCCTGCCTAAGGGTCCTCAGATCTGATCAGTTGTTGATTTTCCTGGAATGAAACACTGATATTGTCCGATGATGGTTTTAGCGTATGGGGTTATCCGGTCTTGTAGGATAGAGGAGAGTATCTTATAGGCGGTACTCAACAACGTGATACCTCTATAATTGCTTCACGTTGTGACATCTCCCTTCTTATGTATGGGGCATATTATACCTTTTCGCCAGTCTTCTGGCATTTCTTCCTGCTCCCATACCTGTACTATAATATCATGAATTGCTTGACGTAAGGCTGGCCCGCCATGATGGAATAATTCGGCTGGTATGCCATCGGCTCCCAGGGCTTTGTTCTGTTTAAGCCGGCCTATAGCCTTCTCAACCTCTTCTATGCTTGGTGGCGGCAACATAGGAACTTCTTCTTGAAGTAGTGGAGCCTCCACTTCTGCAGTGAGCTGACCATTTAGCAATTCATTAAAGAACAATTCCCATCGCTCCAGTATGCTTTCAGGATCGGTGATCAGATTTCCCTCTGCGTCCTTACAGTATGTGCAGAGTAGTGTGTACTGCGTCATGTTTCGGACGAATTGGTAGAGCTTACGTGCCTGGTGGGGACCTCGCTTTCGGCTGTTTTCTATTTCATAGATTAGGTTCTTCTCCCAGTCTATGAAGCCGTTTTTCTATTCTTCTGAGCTCTTTATATTCCTCTTCGCGGGCCCGTGTTCTATGAGATTGTTGCCTTGCTCGGTACGCAACATTCTTACGTTCGGTCGCTAGCTTGCATTCATCATCAATCATCAATCAAGTCATTCTGATTTTTACGACTGCTGCCTAAGATGGATAGATAGATAAGGCGTGTCCACTTCTCATTTACGCCCAGCATACTGGCTCCAGGATTTACTTTCCCTAAATCAAGTGATTCTAGGGCGAGTCCTAACGCATTACCAAAGGTGTTACTGGTGTTTTCATTGCGCAGGGCAGCCGTGTTGATTCGAACCTGAACGGCAAGGCAATCCGCCCTCGGAAAAGCATAACAACAAGATAGTGATTCGAGTCGATATTGGCACCTCGGTACGTCCGTACCGTCATCAAGTTCGAGTAGTGGCGACGGTCTATCAACACGTGGTCTATTTGGTTACGAGTGTTTCCATTAGGTGATACCCAGGTGGCTTTGTAGATATATTTACGCGGGAACTTGGTACTCGCAACGACCATGTTTTTCAATGCTGCCAATTATAAGATTCGAAGTCCATTGTCATTAGTGTTCTCATGCAAACTAGGGGTGCCTGCGTATAGCCTGAATACCGGCTCCCGACCTATTTTTGCGTTCAAATCCCCAAGGATGATTTTAACATCATACCTTGGACAGGCATTGAAGGCCCTCTCTATTCCCTCGATTATTCCCCCTATTCGTCTGATGGCTGACCGCTGTGATGATATATACATATAACATAAAAAAGTATATGGGTTAAGAAATTTTAGATTATTCTTAACATGTGATTAGGAATTCCAAGCTACAAGAGTAGTTAGAATAGTAATCTTTTTATCCAAACGTTGTCGAAAGCAAGAACACAATAGTCGGTTTCCTTTTAGTCTTTTGTTTTTTTCGGGACAAAGAAAACATTAGCCTTTTTCCAGGCTTTTCAAATTTAAAATAATACTATATAAAAATATTGTATTTTAAAATTATTTCTTTTTTCTTTTTTAAATTATTTCTTCAAATTTATATTATTAAATACTTAAATAGTATTTCAAGGATATTTCTTATATAAATAACTAATTCATTAATAAAACTTAAGTAATATTTTAAATTTTGGTAGACATCTATAATCCATTTGCAATATTTCCTTGTTAATCGATATTTCGTACTTTTTATTTATAAATTTTTCTTATTCAAAACAGATCGCTTATAAAAAATACAGAGATTTTTTTATTTACTGCACCCCACGAATGTGGACTATATTCATTCATCTTAAAAGTAGTCAATACCCTTGTAGAACGTAGAATTTATGTGCATACAATAAAAAATTAACAAATTTAAAACAAAAAATTATATTATTTAAAAACTTCATTAATTTAATTTAAGAAAAATTAGTGTTTGAACAACGGCGATAACCGAGTCCTTCTAAGAAGTATTGACGAAACGTCTTTTGTATATAATCATCCTCTCTACGCGACTTTTCTTCTTCTTCTCTTCTTGACCCTTGACCTTACTGACACGAGCTAAGGAAATTGCTATTTTGAGGTTTATAAATAAATATTTATTTGGCCTTACCAACATGAGGTAAGAAACCGTGCTCTTTACTAGAAGTGATACAGTGACATTCAATTAGAAAGATGATAACGAAGGTATCATTCTGTCAACGCGTTTTCTTCCCAGCAGTGTTGTTCCATGTAGACAAAAAATGTAGACTACACGATTGTCTACGTGTAGACAATTCAACGTATACAATTCCTGATTGTCTACATGCCAATGTCAACAATGTAGACAATGTAGACATTCAATTTTTCTTATTATGTTTCGTCTAATAAATCAGAGCTCGAGCCAAAATCATTGTCATCAATTAAAACAATCATAGAGACATCGCCGGATTAAGATGTCGCAGGTGATTGGGATTGCTTACAGGCATTGCTTTCGTAAATGAAAAATGTGAAGGCATTATTATTAGGATATGAATATGCTTTTTTAACAAATTTGTATTTACCTGTGCAGTATTTTGTGGATTTTTGTTGCACACTGTACAATATGCTACAAATTTGTTATTGTTTTCCATTAAAAGAAAACCTAGGTGATCGAAACCTTTATTTTTTCGTCGACCAATATTTGAATAAAAACTCAAATTAACACCTGAAATTTTCTTAAATGAAGTAAACAATGTGACAGAGAAATCAAGAATGACAGATTGGCTGGCATGCTTTGTCTACATTGTCGACACCATAGTCGACATTGTCTACATTGTCGACACTATAGTCGACATTGTCTACATTGTCTACATTGTCGACACAATTGTCTACGCATTAATGTAGACAATCAAAATCGACACGTAGAGGAACAACACTGCTTCCCAGTTAAGGACAAACTCTTCAGAAACAATTGTATAATTTTGTGAAACCTTTAGGCTTTGAAGAATTTCCAACAAACCACGCTGCCAGTTGGCTAGTTTGTGGCAAATTCTTATTATTTGTGTCGGGAATTTACGAAAATGGAAAAACTATTTTAAGAAAAACTAAATTTATATACAAAATGGTTCGAAATTTCTGGACGATTGATAGGTACTACAGTTGCAAAAATCAGCTAAAATAAAACTCCACAACATTACTTCCCAGACTATTGCCAGCATAGTGTGTAGAAAAACCAAATGAGTCCTTTTTGCGATGCAAGGCACATCTCTGGTCTGAGTCTGGGTGTGATGCAACGGATGCACGTGCAACAAGTACAAATAATCACCCGAAAAATTATGTGCAATTTTTTTTGTAGGGCTCTGTATCTGGTGCACGTCGAATTGCGTTAAAGTTTTAACGAAAGGGTGAAAGTGAGTGCATTTTGCATAATCACGCATCACGAACTCATTAAAATGGATTAAATACATATTAAAGGAGAAGTTGTTTTCTTTTTTGGAGTTAAATTTAGTTGAACTTTCACTTTTTTTGTAAGACTTGTGTTGTGTAAAAAAGTTGAACTAGTTTGAATTTAAAGTACAAAACTTTAATACATGAATGCCAAATTTAATTTCAATTTCTTTTTTAATTATTTTTCAGATGGAGATAAAAACTCAATGCCAACAGTAACACCTATTCAAGGGCCAATATTTTTAAAGAACGGTTCAGTACCGGTAGTGCCATTGTTTTCCTATCCTACTGTAAACAATGGAAGTTTTGTTCAGATTCCGGTGAGTTTTTTTTGTTTAATAATATCACGTCTCCTTATTGTTATCGATAGTATGTAGAAGGTATTCCAAGAATGATAGGAATTTCTAGGGCTTGTTAATCTATAACATGTAGACGTCGTCAGCGGTATGTTTTTGTAATTTGATAGACATGGAATGAGAGGATTGGTATAGATTCTTTATATTGACGCTGACAGGTTGAATGTTGTTAAACACTTTGATTCTTAAATTGTAGTGTGATAGGTTTGTTGATATGTATGTACATTATGTAAATATACCTTGTTTAAAAATTAGCAGAGCAGAAATAATTGATGAATTTTATGAATATTTAATAGGAGCTGAGGAATTGTTTACATAATGAGATGCTTATATAAATTGAATTTATGTTTTATAGTTAAATAGGCAAATTATCATTTTATTTTGTTGCAGTAATTTATGTATACAAGATGTGCATATGTATTAGTAGTAATTGCTGAGAACATTAAATAATTAATGTGATAAAAATTTATTTTTGTGTATTATAACTTTTTTTTTCAAAAGATACTTTTTGGAAAATAACTTCAGCTTTAATGCAGGAATCAAATTTTCAAAGTTTTCACAAACTTGGCACATATTTAGTATTTTTTCGAGAAATTGTAAATCTTACATTGCAACCTTTATTTATGATATACATATAATTCCGAATCACTGGCTTATAGAAAACATGATATCAATCAAAGATATTCGCATCTTAACGGACACCTCTGCTGGGTTCCGGGCCACAGGGATATTTCAAGAAATTGTAAAGCTAACGAATACGCCAAAAGTGAAAGAATGATAGCTTTATTGCCAAATAAGGCAAATATAGGTACGAGTATTCCCATCGTTACGTGTAAACTTATGCTAAACAAGATAGGTTAGGTTAGGTTAAAGTGGCTGTCATATAAAGCATCTGACACACTTAGACCAGTAGAGGTCCATTGTAATACCACGATCTAATAGGGAACAAAAAGTTACTTACTAGTTAAAACCATTTGGAGCTTCTGATGAAGCGAAGGAGACTTTTATTGTCTGTGTTTATGAGATGGCTTGGCTCATTATAGAAATAGTCTCCTAGAACAAGTTTGCGTCTGTAAGAGAGAGCAGGGCATAAACAAAGAAGGTGTGGGATTGTTTTCTCTTCCTCCTCGTCCAAGTAACTCCTGCAGAAGTCGTTTGATAGTACACCGAGTTGTGCGGCGTGTCTACCTATAAGACAGTGTTCCGTTATGACACCTATTACGGAGCTGATCTGAGATCTAATGAGGTACAACAAAAAATTTGACCGTTTCAAATCTAGTTTGGGCCAGATTCGTTTGGCCGCCAAACAAGTGTAGTATTAAGCCATATCTTGTATTCGATTGTTCCAGAGCAATTCGCTGCAGCATAAGTTTACTAATAGCTATAGGCATACCTATATTTACCCTATCGGGCAAGATAAGCATTTCCGTTCCAGTTCTGGCGAGTTCATATGCCATATACAATTCCCCGGAATATCTCAACGTCCCGGCACCCAGAATAGGTACTGTTTGCCCATCTCCATCAGAGACGATCGACAGTCTTGGACTGTAATGGAGTTTGAAGAAACTAATGCGAGAAGATGCGGATATCCGAACTAGATATCACGTTTTCTTTAAGCCAAGACAATACTTCCTTTATCGCCAGAATTTCCGCTTGGAATACGCTACAATGGTTTGGTAGGCGGAAGGAAAGTCTAAGGTTTAGTCTATCTGAGTACGCTACACCACCCACTCCGTTTTCGGTTTTCGATCTATCAGTATAAAAATGTACTGTTTCATTTTCCATCAAAGCCCCTTCTTCCCAAGCTGACCTTAAGGGAATTTTGACTTATCGAAAACCAGTAAGGGAGTGATGTAGTCGGAGTGAATTGGGAATGTTCCGAATAAGTTCAGAATGATGGTGTGGACAATAGAGTTATCGGTCCGTTGAGAGATGGCTTTGAGAAGTACGGCTGTGCTCGTGGCCATTTGTTTGCTGTAAATATGAAGGGGTGTGAGGTTGAGGAGTATGTCAAATGCAGCGGAAGGTGTCGAGCGGAGGGCTCCGCTGATGCACATATACGCTGAACGCTGCACTTTGCTTAATTTATAGCGATTTGTCCTTTATATAAGGCCGTCCGCCATACGGTCACCCCATAAGTGAGTATCGGTCTAATGACCGCAGTATATAGCCAGTGATTGATTTGTGGAGACAAGCCCCATTTGTTCCCAACGGCTTTCTTACAAGAAAAAGGAGCTACTGTGGCTTTTTTTAGTCTTTCCTGTATATTAGGTTTCCAACTTAATTTTTTATCTAAAATAAGACCCAGATATTTAGCTTCATCTGAGAAAATAAGTGGAACACCTTTGATCGCTGGAAGGTCTAATTGTGAAATTTTGTATTTCCTTGTGAAGAAGACTAGTTCAGTCTTGTGGGGGTTAGCACTTAGTCCACAACGATCTGCCCATTTGAGTAGCTTGTTGAGAGCGGTTTGCAAGAGTTTTGTTCGAATTTGAGGATGCTTTCCTGATACGGCAATGGCAATGTCGTCAGCATATGCAATCACTTTGAATCCCTCTTCGTCTAGACTTATTAGCAGCCCATTAACTACCATATTCCATAGACGTGGGGATAGGACTTCACCTTGTGGAGTACCTTTGCTGACTGACCTTCTTGTAGTAAAGCTACCTAGTTCCGCATTTGTTATTCTGCTTTTCAGCATAAAATTAATCAGGCTAAACAAGATGCTATACAGAGAACAAACCTGACGTAGAATAATATCACCACCTGTTTGCCGACAAAACAGATTTCGTCAATGCCGGATCTGAAGTGCCCTCCAAAGGTTTAAAATCTTTAAGCAGATCGCACATAGCCCCCCTCATAGGTGTAATAATTGATCACTGTTTTATAGGCAAGCACGCAACGCGTCTTGGAATTTATTCTATAGATTTCTGTATTAGCTTCGGGGACGAAGAAGAAGAAAAATAGGTCTCTACCTGCTCTGTACGTGTCTTGTTTTATCCCAAAAATGTAGACTTCATCTGGGAAATTTTTACTACAGTAAATATAATAATATATTTAGACAACCTGGTTGCTCTTCGGCTATTTTGGTCACTTGATGTGTAATGAAACTAGTTTGGTTTCATTTACTTTTCTCGACGTTTCGACAGGGGTTGCTGCCTTCTTCAGGGGACCCTTTATTGAAACAATAAATCACAAACACAGTTTAACAAATTTGTTTACAAAGAAAAAACAAAACTTTAAAGAACTTACATAAAAAATAAAATAAAATAAATTATTTGTCTAGTTTTAAATTAAAAAACTTTGAAAACTTTGTTGTAAAAATAAACTTAATTGATTTTAAAATTTGAAAAGATTTAATAAAGTTGCACTTCTAATGCGAAGATCAGTCTTGTTTTAATTTTAACTCAAAATTTAAAATTTCTTGGCCGTTACAAGAGAGCAGTACACTGCGGAGATATTTTGAGTTTCTTGTTTTCTGTTCATATTATTGTTGTTTTTGAGGATGTGTAGAGTTTCCAGAGTGTACCTTTTGGCACCGGCGAACCATTGTGTCCAAACCAACCATGAACCAGATTTTGAGGAAGTAGAAATTCTGCAAACGGAAAGACATTTTGCCAAAAGGTACACTCTGGAAACTCTTTTATTTTATTTTATTTTATTTTATTTTATTTTATTTTATTTTATTTTATTTTATTTTATTTTATTTTATTTTATTTTATTTTATTTTATTTTATTTTATTTTATTTTATTTTATTTTATTTTATTTTATTTTATTTTATTTTATTTTATTTTATTTTATTTTATTTTATTTTATTTTATTTTATTTTATTTTATTTTATTTTATTTTATTTTATTTTATTTTATTTTATTTTATTTTATTTTATTTTATTTTATTTTATTTTATTTTATTTTATTTTATTTTATTTTATTTTATTTTATTTTATTTTATTTTATTTTATTTTATTTTATTTTATTTTATTTTATTTTATTTTATTTTATTTTATTTTATTTTATTTTATTTTATTTTATTTTATTTTATTTTATTTTATTTTATTTTATTTTATTTTATTTTATTTTATTTTATTTTTTATGTAAGTTCTTTAAAGTTTTGTTTTTTCTTTGTAAACAAATTTTTTAACCTGTTTATGAGATTTATTGTTTCAATAAAGGATCCCCTGAAGAAGACAGCAACCCCTGTCGAAACGTCGCACAGTGGGTCCTCTCCATACACATCAGTGCTCAAAATACAATTTTTAATTTTTGCCTTAAAAAAAAATAAAAATGCATAATTAATATACATATTATAGCACATGTCATTTGTAAGTATTATCTTCCCTCTCTGTCTAATGGCCAAGTTACGGTACATTCAAGTTGACTCTTTGTCATTAGTTTTTATTAGACATGCGCAAGTTTTAATTTTGTGTAGTTTTATTTTATTTTTAAAAGTTAACTCCGTTAAACAAAAAAAAATTAAAAATATGTTGTTTGTTCAAGAAGGCATGTAGATTGCAAATACATTTTTATTTTCGATTGAAAGGTGTTACTTAGTGTATAAAATACATAAATGGTTGACGGGTTTACTCACGGGCAATGAAATTTTTAAAATGATTTTTTTTTAACTGGCGCAGAGAACTTTTAAAACTAAGTATACAGCATGAAAGAAGAAATATTTGTTATTAAAAATCCGAAGACAGAAGTTAAAGTTAGGTGCGCCAGTTTGAAATATCACTGTTTGAGTTCGCGGTTGAATAAATAGATAATACAAAGGCCGACATAAAATGTTGGTAGTGGATGTTTAGCTAAAATATGAGTATGTGGGCTTATTGGTAGGTTTATCATGATATCAAATCCGAAAACTCCGGCAGGTTTTTTTCTCAGCCATGGGTAGGGAGTAGGGGTGAAGTTCAAAACTATCTATTTTTCCTATCTTTGTTCCAGGAATGTAACCACTTACATAAATATAAAATTTAAATATGCAATTTGATGCTCTGTAATTAAACCTAAGCTAACATACCTGAATATTGACCATCCGACTGATAGAACTTAAAATATAAGCTTTTTAGTGAGCCATATCGATTTTTTTGTTAATTTTTTGCTTAATATGAGATCGGTTTTCAGATACATGCGGAAGAATTTAGGTGTTTTTCCCAGAAACAGATCGACTTTAGGTGAAGCTCTGTCCTTGGTATCCCATGACCACAAGTCTGCACCAAATCCTTATCAATGAAAGTGAAATAATGACTCATGCCCTACTTCCAGTTAGCCAGTTATCCGAAGAAGTCCAGGAGGTACGAAATAGCGATTTTCATATATCGGCAACAATTCAGCGGGAAGACATTACAAAAAAAAGAAGGATAACATGTGAGATGTTATAAATAGGTTGTTTATCTCTGCCAATCCCTTGATAACATCGCGCACAACGACAGTCATTCACCGAAAAATGTTTTATCCTGAAGTTATAAATATGTTACTCGAAGAACATTTGTTTTCTTAAAATAAATCAATCAATGACCTTGAAAATGTTTACTCTGGTCAGAACTATATTCATTATTAATAATATTTTCATTTTCAACAGCAGTTAGTATCTATTTATAACAGTTCTTAGGATTTGAAACAAGATTTTGAATTTTGAGCACTGCTTAGTATGAAGGGGACCCACTGTGCGTCGGGAAAAGTAAATGAAACCAAACTAGTTTCATTACACATCAAGTGACCAAAATAGCCGAAGAGGAACCAGATTCTTCAACAAAACAATATATTTCAACTTGGTCAAACATAAATAATTTAATTTATTTAGACAACCTCGCAGAATTCATAAAAAGCTCCAATTAAATAGTTTGACGATTAAGGAGAAAGTCCCCAAGATTCAATTTATTTCTTTATCTTATTTGTCGTGGCAATGAGTTCCATAAGCGTGTGGAGTTGACAAAAAACTCTCTTTCAGAGGTTAGACACTTAAGCTGGAGGATAAATAAAAGACACGATCTGATCTGATAGCAGGTTGATGAGTTAAAAATAAAATAAAAATAGAAAATAAGGTTAGATTTCGAAAACGAAGAAGGCTTTCTAAATACATTCCCAAGAGGATTCTTGTATGATGTAAAGCTCGATCAAAATGCCCTTGCCCATATACACATATCATACAGCACTATTAAATGCAACGCTTAGTTTTCTTTTGCTTTAGTGGTCAAGAAAGTTTCACAACCGTAAGTGATTTTTTCAAGCATGGTTAAAAATAAGACTTAGTTTCCTAAAAAAGTAAGGGACCAAGAACGGATTCCTGAGGGAATCTACGGGCGTCTAAAAGAAAATCGGACATAATTTTATTTAGTTCAACTGCTTGCAATCTATCGGTTAAATAAGAATGAATCAGACGGACCGCACTGGAAGAAAAGTTATACAAATGTAAAAGTGTTTCACAAGGTACAGAATGGTTAACCATGTCGAAGGCTTTTGAAAAGTCCAGAAGTATTAAAAAATTTATATTTTTAATGTCTATGGCTTTCCGAATATCCTCTGTAATTTTTATTAATGTATAGTAATACAACTATTTTGCCTACTGAACCGGATTGTTTTGGTCTTAATAAAACCATATACATATTTGTTTTTTAATGTGTGGTGAGCGAAGTTTAAATGTTTCGGCTTTCTTTCGAACCGTTCAATACAAGTTGTATTAGACGGATTCAAGTTCGCAAGTTAATTCAGTCGCAAAAATAGAACACACGAGATTAAGTACAAATGAAAAATGATACTAAGAAATCATATTTTTTTAAAATAATTTTTTTTAAAATAATTTTTTTCAATCACAGAAAATCTCATGTGGCTGCCTAACTTGAACATAAACGCGAATAACAACAAAAAATCATTATAAGTTGCGATAGCTTTCTTGTCAGGACGACAAAAAATAGCAGAAATGCGTTCCTAGCCTTTTTATCTATTTAAACTCAACTCATTTTGACTGGGAACACTTATGAACACTGTGCTGTTTCAAGTTGTGATATAAGAAACCATCTCAAATTTTCAAATCAAGGTGAAGATATATTTTTTATATTTTCTAGCTTTTTTTTTAATTGATTTTCCTGAGAAAAACTTTTGCTTTTTGTGCTCAGCTTGAAGGGTCTATGCTAAAAATCTTTCTTCCTAAGTTCTGGGGTTTGGAAGTTTCTCAGTCAAAATAGACATTCGGAAAAAATCTTACAAATTAAAAAAAAGCAGATAAAGATTATAACATAACAGACATCCTAACTGCTCAGATGGTTGATTTTTTAAAAATTATTATTAAGCGTTTTTGTTCATTATGTCTGCAAAAGGACATGGTCAATGTTTTTGAATCTTTGTACCTAGTGGTTTCACAATAAAAATAGTGGTACGTACTACCTAACTGAAAAATAAAACCTTAACGAAAATCTTGTGTTTCTCATGAATATGGCGCTTACGTATTTGTTTAAAAATGTTTTGTTTATACTTTTGAGTGGGAAAAAAATTGGTAATAGTCCTCTTCTACTTATGCGCTGACTAACGGTCTTCCACTATTGCGACGGACTTCCGGTTCTGGCTCGAAGATTCTCCGGGCCGAAACCATGGTATTTATTCGTCCTTTCTTGATGGTAGAATATAACGCCTTCTTTGCCCAAATTCTTTTCTTATTTTCCAGTACACACAAAAGAAAGGACAAACCGTAATTTCAGTGGCGTATTACGTTTTTTTCTTCCGATTATGTAAATATATTCGGCATATGAGTGTAATGGTTATCAGGCCAAAAACATAAATGTAAAAAAACGAGCGAAGTTCTTCTATATAAAAACCCTTGTCTAACAAGTCAGCCGTGGAAAGTACTGAGATCTAAAAGTACGCCAAGTTCTTATTTCATGAAGGTTTAATACCGAGTATATAAAGTAGAATAATATTAAAACAGCTACAATGTAATAGAGAAATTTTATTATTTAATGATTACTGACTAAAATCTGATGGGTATTTTTCCTCTGCTTGCATAACAAGACCTATCATTGTGCAAATTTACAAAATTCTACAATGTCGGGAAGTGCTCCATAATTTTGATGATCTGTCAATGAGTCAGTGAGTCAGTCAGTTACGGTTTTTGTGATTTTTGAGGCCTTATCTCAAGAACCGCTTATGCTAGATAATTGAAATTTGGTGAGGCCCCTCGCCTGTGCCTGACTAGCTTAGCAAATATTCGGAATTTTAAGTTTCTGACTTAATTGGTACTGAAGATAGGGAGAAGTCAAAAATCGCCTGAGTTTGTTCCTGTAAAAAGGGTGTAGTGCCAGAAGTTGGCTGGTCACTACCATGCCCTTTGATTCTTCTATTCTTCCTAAGTCTGAGATTACAAAATTCTTGTAACAGCGCTTCGCCTTGTACTTTCTTGGACATCAAAGATATCGATGACTCCGACCTTGGTAGTGCCGCATGCATTTTTTTCGATGATCATTTTGCATGAACGGATGAGTTTTCCACAAATATTAATACTAGAAAACTATCAATCCATCTGGTATGTTTTCATCCAAGTATATTTTGTAGATGAACTTATTCAATTAAGCAGAAAAACGATTGGTTAAAAACAGCGTGTACAATTAAACAAGTTAGAATGCTACTATACATATAATCTGCAAACTTATTCGGTTAAAATAATACGAGTCAATCCGGTTAGTTAATTAAATAAGTTAGATTGAATGCCTCATAAAATTTGGTGTGATATTTAAACAATCAGTTAATGAAAATTTTTTTTGGTGTGTTGACCATCACCATTCGGTTCAATTAAACGAGAAAATTATTTAGTTTTCGAAATCTTAGCCCATTATTAAGATTAAATAAATCTCATAAATTATAAATTATAAATTATTTAACTTAGTTACTCGTTTAATCTAAACAACATAACCATTAATTTAAAGTAACCGAGAAAATTGTTTAATATTAAATAAGAAATGTGTAGTTACATGATTAAAGTACTCGTATGTTCCTCATTTTAAGAATTTTTTTTTATAATTTTATAATTCACTCGCGCTCAAGGGTATGTTTAGAGACCCTTATAATGTTAAACACAGCACGAGCGATGGGGAAATTAGGGAGGGAGAGAAAGGAGGTGACGATGAACATTGGTCCCGAATGTTTGCAAATTGAAATGGCGAGGGAAAACTGTGCCGGATAAGTTATTAAATAATCGTGTTGTGTGACAAAAAAACGAATCTCTATATTTGACGGAACGACCAAATGATTGCCTGATTTTTGGATTTATAACGAGTTAACACAAGTTCTTACATTCTTATTTGCTTATTTAATCGTTGGATCTTAGCGACAGCAACTTTAATGGGCTTAGATGTCTTCACTTTGTCTAGATCGGTTTAACGGAATTGTTACTCCAAGTTATCTAGATTCATTAGTACTAGCTGCTCAAAAGTGAATTATGATTATTAATTGCAGTTTTACAGTCAGCAGAATTGATTTTTTATACTTTCATTCTAAAGGAGTTTTCAATTAGAGCGGATAGATGTTTGATGTTGAAATAGAATTACACAAACTGCGAGGTATTAACGAAATTCTTTTTTTTTTAATTGAAAGGCTTATTTAATCCATTATATATGAAATATGACATCGTTAAAATGCCGCTTCGGCTTCTTACAGTGGCACAATCCAATTGTGCAATCTTCAATACCTCTTAGCATACATACATATATCAGGCTAAATTTGAGCGATAGCCTGTGTAATGTTCACCTTAACAACATCCCTCAGCTGTGGTTTATTCGCATAAGCCTGCGCCAAATTGAAGTCAGCGAAACACCATAATAGCAGGAGAGGAACTGACTGCCTCGGGTCCCGCTGTACACTTTCTGGGATCGCTGTGATGTTCTCGGCCGATTTCGCGTTATTTGGAGGCACAAACGCTCGTGGATTGATTACGGAACCGATCGTCTCAAATTTGTCCGCCAAACGTTGAAGAGTTGACTGCGAAGAGCTTCCACATCAACCGCAACGTTTGCACTAACGAACACTCCTTTTTATAATTAAGTTTTATTATTTGTAAGTTCTCTTCAATCGTGTTACTTGCCATGGTGATTTGACATGAATAATACCATATTTCACAGATGTCACCGAAGCAACATGGCCGACAAAATCTACCCGCGCTAATTAAAAAACCCTTTATATGACATTTCACTATTTCCTAAATGAAAGGCTATATATGATTTTTTTTCCTTCTAAAAACTCGGTTTTCTTGTCAACCCTTCTACTTGTAGAGGCCCCGTTTAGTTATCGCCTCTTGTCTAGCTGCCTGTGCTTACATTCATCGTGAAATCTGTGTACACAAGCGTTGTCTATGATAGCTTTATGGCAATGTTTCCACTGATTTATAATATTTACTTAATGGTGGTTTCATACAACTTCTTAAGAAAGAAAAGAGCTCGGTGATCTCATGCGATTTTATAAAATATAAAAATTAAAAGTTATGCATGATAATAATTTAAAAAAATTTAAAATGAATTCTTTTAGCAATGAGGTCGTTACATGATGTGTAGCAAAAATAGTTTTATAAATTAAGAGAGCAAAAACCCCCTCAAAATATTGGTAAAATTTTATTATTTTATGACCAAATCTTTAGCCGATGCTTTTCTATTAAAAATGTAATGAATTTAAAGCAGAAATACTTTATGCTTGCAATGTAAAAGCCTAGAAACACATTGTGAAATTAACTTGCAGACATTTATAGTTTGCATGAGCGCAAATGAGTCATCCTACAGATAAATCTTTATTCATCCAATGTTTTTGTGTTTTATGTGTTTTTTTCCCCACAAAAAAAAAGTCATTGATAGTGAGACGCCATCGTGATTGACTGCCAGCCCTCTCAACCCATTCGAAGGAAATGAATAAATCTGTCTTATAACCTTTTTAGCAAATTCTCAACACGTTTACTTAATTCGCCTTATTGCAAACTATATCCATTGAATACAAAATCTTCATGGAAATTCATCGGATATACCCTTTATAAATGTCGTCAGACTAACCATACCAAGAAAAAAAAAAAAAAACAATTTAAATGAGTGCAATCAATATCGGAGTTGCATCAACCTTAGTCATCTTCCAAGGGAAACAACGTGGGGTGCTGGTGCTCTTTATTTTTCAAGTCATTCTTCCACCGCAGTTGACAAAGAAAAAGAAACATCAAAACAGCAGGGTTGACATTCAAGCTTGATTTCAAAATGTTACCCAACATGACTTCTTACAAATTGTCATGGTGGTGTCTCATACAAGGCAAAGCAAGCGAACAATAAACAATGTTGTCGCAGTGAAGTCATATTCTTGTTCGCTGTCACTAGAAATGTGTTTTTGTTTTTAGGATTTGCTTTTGGTTGACACTTACACTTATGTACGCGCTTAATGGCAATTGTTTTAGACTTGCATTGACATTTAGTTGAAGAAAATTTTGCTGTGCAGTTTACTACTGTAATGGTAGGTCTACTATTTTGGGAAACAACTTTTCTAAATGTTGATTTTTTTTATCTGACTTCAAAGTTTGATTTTTTATTAATTTTATTTAATTAGACTTTGAAGCAAAAAAGTTAAAATAATGTCAAAATATGCAAAGGGTATTCAAACTCAAACGATAAAATGCATTGCAAAACAGTAATTTTTATATCAAACCTTTGACTTTAAAAATTGCATTTTTATAGTCTTTAAGTTTCACTTTGACATTAAGTTTAGAGTACTGCCATTTAACTAAACATATGCAAGCAAACTTGGTTATGTCTGCAGAGCAGAAGATTGTCCATATTTCGGAAATGACCAGATCATGTCATTTATTCTGCTTTGCTTTAGAGAATTATCAGTAATCTTTTTTTAAATGCTGTACCGATCGTCAGAGAACGATAATATTTTTGAATCTTCCAAATAACAAAAAGAAATATAAATCTGTTTTTGTTAACATTGTGCCAGGAACACGTTGTTAACTCAAGAAAAATTAATCAGAAATTAGCTAATAATAAAGTTGTTGTCTTACAACAATTTAGATCATGTCAAAATCAAGATCATGTCATTAAACAAGGTACAAGGTTTGCCTACTAAGTGGTTAATATTTAACATGATCAGCCGTGTTGATCTATAGTAACTATAAATAAATCTAAAAATCTAGATAGATGAACTAATTCTACAACAGAACTTACATCACTTCACATAACTCACATTAGAATTTAACGGCACCCGTAATAAGCTTACACGAAATGCACGTGGTGCCTGTTTTATCGCATTTTCCATGACTTTCAATAAGATTTCCGGTGATAACTGTTCGCATCCTTGTCGAATATTGTCGTTAAGGGCTGCAATTGTCCGAGATTTGATGGCATAGGCCCGTAACTTCAAGTAGCCTCAAAGAAAGAAATCTGGGACGGTTAAATCAGGTGATCTTGCTGGCCATGTAAAATCACCAAAACGGGAGATTGCGCGACCAGGAAACGCTTCCTTCACAATATCCATTGTGGCTCGTGCTGTGTGTGCAGTTCCACCCACCGTCTTGTTAAAACCATATAATCCACAAGCATCGTTCATCCAATTTCGGCAGTAAAGAGTCGCTTATCATGGCTCTGTAGCGTTCGTAAGTAACAGTGATGGTATTGCTGATGGTGCCCTTGAAAAAATACGGCCCAATCACTCCTCCCGTGAAACCACACCAAACAGTAGCCTTGAGTGAATGCAATGGCTTTTTGTGCATCACACACGGTGCCCCGGACGTGAAGATATTGCTTATTGACGTAACCGCTTAAGTGGAAATGGGCCTCGTCCGTCATATTGACTTTTGACACAAAGTAGTCCGCTTCGTTGTTGAGATTTAGGATGGCTTGACAGTCGCAAGGTACGATCAGCAGGCATTTACTGATACACTGTTTGCACTTTGTACGGGAACATGTGTAAGTCTTTCACTAAAATTAGCGGTATGGTCCGTCTGGGGATGTCCAATTACGTGGACCGTCCTCTGGTTGATGTTTCTTCATTCTCAGCCACATCAGCAGCCACAGCCGCGATATTCTCAGCCGAACGACCAGCCCGGTGGTGGCCACGTCCTCCACGGTCTTCTGTGGTTTCAGGCTGTTCGAGTCGAGTAGCTAAGGGCAAGAATGTTTGCCAAGTTGGCGCGACACGAGATCAATATTCACGCTGACCTAATACCACCCAAAAAAAATCGACAAAATTATTTCACGCTCCTTTGCTTGTCCGTTTGTATACTGTATAGTTCATAAACGTCAAATATGATTGACGCACGATCCCATATTTGCAAAAATTATAACATCTTCCGATAGGGTGATCAACTTTGCGCCAAATTGGAAGTGTTACACTGGCATGCGAACAAGGATAAATCATCATGACAAAGAGCAAATTTAACAATGCTTTTAACAATTTTTTTTAAAAAAAGTTTTAAGAATTTGAAAAATAGCAAATTAATATTATTATGAAAATTCAATACTACAAAAAAGTTAATTTCTTTAAGGAAAAAATTTTTTTGTAGCTTCATCTTTGCATTGCTGGACCAATTAAGAGAATGAAAAAGCCAAATCAATGGCTTTAACAGCCACCTAGATGTATATAAAAATGGTCGTATTCGGGTTTTGTGGATCTTGTTTAAGTATTTTAGGTGCTTCCCTTATTGCTATTAATTCAGCTCAAAAGACACTGGCAAAATCAGCAAGCATTAAAGACATACAGACATTTAAGGACTCAAAGGAAATTCCCGAAACGATACCACACTTATTCTTTGTGCCATCAGTAAAGATGGTTTTGCCAAAGTCACTCATCCCAGCCAATTCTGGGAAAATAACTTTACAATCCTTACTGATACCCGTAATAGGAGTCTACTGGTTTATAATATTGCTGTGTCTGTACGGTTGGGTAAGCCAACTATCTGATTATTATTTAAGTCTCAACGCATTGCAAGGTACTAGATTTTGAATATGTAAGTCGAGTAGTAAAAACAGAAGAAAAACGCTTAAAGCATCCCTGGGGCAGAATCGTAGAGTTCCCATAGTGCCAACGCTAGTTTGCTTTGAACCTTTTTAAGTTTATCAACGTTATGCCCTTTGTTAAAAGCAGGCCAACACAATTGAACTATACGTTAAAATCAGACGTACCACGATTCTATTCTTTGATTGCAGGCCCCACTTTTTACCAAATATTTTACTACAATCAGAGAAAGTTACGTAGAGGCCTTCTTAATCTGTTCTTTATTATTTATTTTCCAATTTATTTTAGGGTTGACGATAACTCAAAAATATTTCGCGCTGCAAAATAAGGAAACAGTTTGGTCATTGAGTAGAAGTAGAGTGAAGGGCGGTGTTAAAGTTTTAGTAGAAAAAAAGCATCAGTTCAGTTTTAGTTTGATTAATCTCTAGTTTACAGCTCGTGACCCAGTTGCTAACTTTTCCCAAAGGTATTTCCGGTATTTCACTAATGAAAAAGGTAAAGTTTCCCAACACTAATAAAACCAAATCATCTGCGTACGCAACTGCCTTCACACCAGATCTCTCTAACTTAACTTAATTCTTTCTTTTGGACAAAACAACACCCCGGGGTGATCCCTTACGCATGGTTTGGTCGAGTTTGTATAACCTAACGAAGCTTGAATTATTCCATCCCTGAAGTCAACGAATTATTCTTGAAATGATTCGGTAAGGACGTTGTTGGAGCTCCAGACCTTTATAATAACCCAAAAACTATGGCCTAGTTTCACCAACAATTAAAGACCGACATTATCATCCAACTGAGTAAAAAGTCTACTCTATTTCTTCTTGTGAGCATTACCACAATCAACTGGGTAACCACAAGAAAAAGATGAAATTCAGTATGGAAGACTTCCCATTGCCATATCATCTGAGAAACAAGCTCCTTGACAGACACTTCTTCAACGACTTCTAGGAACTTTCTAAGATTTAAGGCAAAAACTTGTTGACATTTATTAACGCAAATTCCTAAGCTATATCAACTAGCCAATCACGAGATTCAAAATCGCCTCCAACCACTGTCAACGAATGAAAACGACTGAACGAAGCATGTGTTTCTAGTAGGACCAGTAAGGAACGGAGAATAGGCACCTCACCTATACAGCAGCGATTGCGACTCCTACGGTGAATACGAACCTTAGTGAGTTGATGCTAAGATTGATAGAATCGTCTTGAGGAAATGGACAACCCCTTCGACTTATCAGAAATCCTGATCGAACAAATTGATATGATTCGGTTAGAACGTTGTTGGACACCAACTGTCATACCAGACATTGCAAGAAACCACATCTTCCTAAGGGTCTGGTGGAGGGATGGTTTTCCAAGTGGGAGACGCCCTTAGAAGTTCCCTCCGACATTTTAGCATATAGCTTGCTGAAACTCATCAACACCCTTAACGGGCTTGAATGACATATCTAGGATTTATCACAAGTGACATTACGTGAGAGTCACAATCTTTTGGGCATCACAACGGATCTACATTGATATAAGTGTGATGGTAAGAAGATCGCTTTAACGACAGAACACAGCATTGAGTTTTTGAAGCACTATATTCTACATGGTTTTTCATTCCTCATTTGACAATGCTATCGAGATCAGAACCAAATAAGCTTATCATACGCTGCCGTTTAAAATCCACATCCGAAGAATAAGGACATCCATCTGAAAACGAATATGAGAATCTGAGAGAGTATTGTCGTCAGCACAACAATTTAATGAACTAGAAGTTTCAGACAAAAAAGAGATAATTGTTAAATATGAGAAAGAGAGTCGGAGATAAAACGGAACCCTGTGGTACACCAGCATTTATTTTATGAACTTTAGACTTAAAACAACTTGTATTGAGCGGTTCGAAAGGTAGTTTCCAATCCATCTTACAACAACAACAATCCAACTAACAAAATATTACGTTTAAGATTTACGTTTTGAGAGTTTTCAAGAGGACGCCCATCTATCACATCTCTAATATTGTAACCTAGAATGTGCTACATTTATGTAAACACGAAAAATCCTGACTAAGGACTTTCTTGGGGACATGATTTAGGTACATGTACCATTTGAAGATCATCTCCGCAGCAAAGGAACTGCCACGTTTTGCAGTTCTTGCGGTATAATCAATAAAGAAAGTAATGATATTTTCAACAAATTGAAATACAATTTGCCAAGTTCACCATGGCGTATGAGTGATTTTTTCCTTGGACTGTTCGCTATATTTTATCAGCTCATATTTCCCACGATTTCAGTCTCATTCTCACATTTGTCTATGAATTGTCTATGAATTTTTATTTATCAGTAAGATAAATCTTATGGAGTCGTTAAAGGTCAGTTAAATATGTTAACAACCCGCATGTCTTCGATTTTCATCACTCGTTTAGAGTGCAACTTCCACAGCAATAGATTTACATCTGCTTAAAGGAAAAAAAAATCCTTTAAATATGATTGAATTGTTGCACCAACATATTTTCTTGGTCATGGCAGGCTTTTCTGAGAAACATAACCAGAGTAAGACGTGCCAAATGGCGGCCATAAATTGTGAACTCTCGCGTTCTGCTTGTCACACGTATGGTGACGTTGATTTGCCGTCCCGGGTAATTAATTCGATAACGTGATGTGCACATTGTTCAATCGTATTTCAATGGTTTTATTGGTCAGTGTGTGGATTGGATTATATTGTTGCATTTTCAATTAAATGGCGGTAGACGGAGGTTTTTGTTTTACCGTAATTATGAAGATAGTAGCAGTGACTTGGATATTAAGTGCAATAGGAGTGTTTTTTTTTTATTTTCATTGTAATATGCCGGCTAGCTTGCTGACCATGAATTTGATTTATTTGAATTGCAATTCAAATGGATTAAGTAAATTATAAAGGTGTGGGCTTTGGTCTACTGAGTGAGAAAAAAAAAAAAAATAAATGCGGTCTTGTTTCTGGCATTCCGAAAAATACAGTACTTACTAAGTTAATGGAATGTAAGTTGTACGTATGTATGTGTGTATGAATAAAATACAAAACATTAACTATAGAATAAATGGCACATTTATGAACAATGTCAGTGCTATTTTCTGTATTATTCTTAGGGACAAGTTCAACCGGATTGAATTTGCTGGTTCTCCCGCCAAAAATGTCAACTACTTATTTGATTCGATGTATTGTTTTCTCTCCCTATTTTGTTTGTCTTAGTCAAACACTTTTAATTTCTTAACACCAGTTCTTGGGACTTTAATTTTGGAGAAAAAATATCGTAGATGAATTTTAGTTTCTATATAAAATAGGTTTTTTTGACAATATTTACTAAACAAACCATCGGCAACTGAAAATATGGTTAGGTGTCAAAAGTTGTAACAATGATTCATTTGATGGATTATATGCTAATTATGTCTGGCCTTAAAAAATCAGAGAATACAATTTATTGTGAAGGTTGTTTGCCAAAATGACTATTGACCTTCTCTTATCTAAATTATTTTTTGACTAAAACCTGTTTATCCGTTGTTATATCAGTTGCTCTGATTCTACTAAGTTTAACGTCGAAGTGTGACGTTATTTACCCTAAAACTTTAAATTATTTATATAATGTTAATTTTAATTTAAGGAATTGCATAATTAAATAAGTTGAGAAGAATTGATTTATAAACTTGTTTACAAAGCCGGGTTTAGTTGAAAACAAGTTTTTACATTTCTTGCGGAAGCTCAATGTCTGTTTCATTCATAACTCGGAAATGGTGTTTTGGTGAATTTAAGTAAGGTAGACTAATATTTCTCAATTTCACTTTTCAATACATTTTGGTTTGTTTGTTTTAAGGTAAAAATGTATGCATCGGAACTTGTTTAAAAGTCATATTTATTGGCCCTCTTGATTTGTTTTTGTTTTGCTTAGAAGTGATACAGGCTATAAGAAGGTTTGATGAAAAATAAAGATGACAACATAGAACAACGAGTTTTAAGACTCGTTGTACAAATACATATGTATGTATATAAATATTCATATAAATGAATAAGAATTTTGGTATTTTCAGTTTAAGTTTGATCATTGTTTTTTTTTTCAAGTTAAAGGCAATAGTTGGTAAGAATTAGTATTCGTTTTGTGACCGGGTTGATTTGGTGAAACAGTGGTTTAGTTAAAGTCCAGCTTTCGTACTTTAAGTACCAGTTTTAACTAAGTATCATTTACATGGTGAATATCTTATTTTATGTTATGTTTTTTCTAAAAACTGAAACACTAAATTAATATCTCTATAGTGCGTGGTGTGATATGAAAGTAAAGGTTTATGTAAGTTGCATATTCTCTACAGCTCAACAGTGAAGTAGTTTACATATTTAATTGTTAAAAAAAACAAACAGATTCTAACACCTAGTAGAGAGCCTAAACTTATTGATTAACAACTCTCAACCATTCTTGTACAATTTTGGAGGTCTTAACTTTATGCCACTATCCATGAGCGGCATTATCGTTGAGAAAACAGATCAGCTTTCAGTTCGGAAGGTGTCTCACAGACCACCTTGTGTGGAATGACCACATTACGACGTCACCAAAAACGCTGCTAAATGCTAAGGTTTCCTTCGACGTTGCAAGAACAATTTTTTACGGATTGTATGGCTTCTATTTTGGAAGTTAGGAGATTTTTGGAATGTTATATATATTATATACTACCGGAATTCCTTAGAATTGTTATTTTGTTATCAGAAGTGGTATTCTGATAGCATGGCATTATAATCTTCTCTGCAACTAGGTGAAATCAAAGAGCACGGTAGTGCCCAGCCACGTTCTGGCACTACACCCTTTTTACAGGAACAAACTCAGGTGGTTTTTAACCCCTCCCTATCTTCAGTACCAATGAAATCAGAAAATTAAAATTCCGAATATTTTCTAAGCTAGTTAGGCACAGGCGCCTCACCAAATTTCAATTTCCTAGCATAAGCGGTTCCTGAGATATAAGGCCTCAAAAATCACAAAAACCGTAACTGACTGACTGACTGACTGACTGATCATCAAAATTATGGAGCACTTCCCGACATCGTAGAATCTTGTAATTTTGCACAACGGTAGGTCTTAACATGCAAGCAGAGGAAAAAATCGAAAATTTGAAGCTTTCCATTCAGGGGGCGTGGTATCCGCTCACTTTCTCCGAATTGGTGTTGGTTGAATGGAGGACTTCCGACTGCTGTAAGACGATGAAATTTGGAAATAGGAAGCCAAAAACTAAGTTGATTTTAGTAGGTAGAGTCCACCCTTCTATCTTTCCGTATCTTTCGAGATTTCGAAATGGCAAAATATTAAAATCTTTGCAAAAAGGAGTGAGATCAGACCAAAAACATAAATGTTAAAAAAGAGCCAAGTTCTTCTATACAAAAACCTTTGTGTAACTAGTCAGCCGTGAAAAGTACTGAGATTTGAAATTACGCCAAGTTCTTGCTTCATGAAGGTTTAATACCGGATATTTAAAGCAGAATAATATTGAAACAGCTACAATGTAATGGAGAAATTGTATTAGTTAATGATTACTGACTAAAATTTGATGGGCTTACTTGGCAAGTTTTTTTTATGCCCAATTCGAAAGGTTTTAAAAACTTGACCAGTAAACCCATCAAATTTTAGTCAGTTATCTTTAAATAATAAAATTTCTCTATTGCATTGTAGCTGTTTCAGTATTATTCTACTTTAAATATCCGGCATTAAACCTTCATGAAGTAAGAACTTGGCGTACTTTCAAATCTCAGTACTTTTGACGGCTGACTTGTTACACAAAGGTTTTTGTATAGAAGAACTTGCCTCTTTTTTTAATATTTATGTTTTTGGTCTGATTATTAATAAATTAACCACACAAACGAAGAGTGTTTTGAAACAACTGATTAAGAGAACGAATGAGAAAAATGAATTTCTTAAAAGCTTAACCCCAATAATTCAATCTTAATCTAACCTAATTGACGGTACTTCTCCTACAGCAAAAAATAACGACATTGTGAATGAGAATGGCGACAAGCTTATACAAAATAAAGCCTTAGCCTTAGCAATGAAGCTCAATTTAGTTATAACTGCCTTCAGTCCAGCACAATTGCAGACTTCTATGCTTCGAGTTTGTTTTAATTTTAGCCAATCTAAGTTCAAGTAATCACGGCCATTATACTAAACTCACGATTTTACAAACGCCATTCACCCCCCATGGAGCTAAGATTTGTTTATCTCACCTACGCTACTTTCGGAAGCCGACAGCGACATTAAAATAAAGTCTTTCGGGTGCTTGTTGTTCAGACCTTTAGAATCTTATTTTTACGAGAATATTTTTTTTAAGAAATGGATTAAGCTGATATAATTCGTCAGGAATTAAGTTACTTTATTACCTCTCCACAGATTGTGACTAATATAAGATATTCCTTATTTAATGAACATCTACGCTTTGAATTATAGGAGGAGATCTATGCTGAAGCAAATGCTTCTCAAGGGTATGACTCGTTTTTAAACATTTTAAGAATTATAACTTCTGGTTTCATAGTTAGATAAAAAGAAAAACTAATTAAGATTAAAACTTATATTTTGAAAAAAATCTAAGTAAAAATGATATGCGCAAATTGTGTTATAAATTTCCACTTAACTGAAACTTAAAAAAAAAAAACGCATTAAAAAAATTAGTAAGAAACTTAATAAGGAAATTTCCATCTTACGCGACAACTACTCCTGTTCAAAATTTCAAAAAAATTATGAGTCGTTGTAGTGGTTTCTTAAAAAAAATAAGCTTTTGTAAAAAAATTTTAAAACATTTTTAAGAATAAAATTGTGTACGCCAATTTAATGTCTTTATTATTGTTCGAATAAAATTTAAATTTACGAAAAAAAAAGATTTTTTTGTTCTCAAAATTTTGAAACGCAATGTTTTTCACACTTTTTAGAAGTTTCTCTCTAAAAAATTTAATTAAAATGCATTATGCAGATAATGAGAAATTCAAAATTCGAAAAAAATGTTCTATTGTAGGTACAGTCAGTAATATTTTGTTTTCATTTTTTTTTATCAAATTATAGATCTTAAAAATTAATCGAATGGAAAGAAAAAAAAAATAGCAAATTTCTCGGAACCGTTTTCGAGAAAAACACAATTTTCGAAAACCATTTTTTAACATTTTAATGGAGGGTACCGTTATTTTTAGGTAAAATAAATTTTTTTCTCATATCTTGTAAATTATATTGAGAAATTTTTATTTATCAGGTTTAAAAAAAATCTAGCATGGGATTTTAGAAATATTGGTTTTTCAAAAAAAAAAAAAAATTGAAATTTTTTTTTGAAAAATCCAAAAAAATGTTTTTTGAAAATTTGAATACACAATAATATTGACACTGCTGGGGAGCTAGAACATAAAAAAATTATCAAAATCGGTCGTACCGTAATCAATAACAAAAAAAACGGTTCCAGTGGGGGTACCAAAAATAACCATTTTTTGGAAACAAATTTTCAACCATTACCTAGCTTTAACTAATTAAAGTTTTTTGATTTTTTTTTTTTAAATCTGTTGGACAGAAAAAAAAATATTTATAAAGTTTCGAAAAAAATCCTATGGCAGGTACCGTTATTTTTGGTTTAAGAAAAAAAAGAAAAAAACGTGTGGGGGGAAAAATCAAAACACATATCTACCAAGATTGAAGAAAAACGGCAGAGCCGTTTAGGCTGTAGTTGAACAGACAGACAGAATTGCGAGACCCACTTTTTTCTTCTTCGCCATCATCGTAATGTCAACTTTGATTTTTGATCAAAGTTCGATTATTTTAACGAATGCATAACTTGCATTATATGTAGAACCTATAAGTCGCAAGTAAAAAGAATGGAGTATAATCAATAGTTTAGAAAATAGAACTACGTCTTATGAATTTAACTCCATTGTGCTGAATGAAGAAGGAATCGACATTTCTGAGCGTACAATAATAGCTACATAATACATTCAATGAATTCTTTGTTTCAGTAGGAGATAAGTCTTTCCATCCAAACTGTAGGTCATTGTGCAACACAGTTGTGTAAGATGAAAGTCAAACGAATGCAAATAGCTTCTTTTTTGAAGAAATAACTGGGTTAGAAGTATTAAGTATGATCTACTCTCTAAAAAGCTCGAATTCTTGTTGTAACGATGGCATTTCTAATGTAATACTTAATACATTGCACCAAATTTACATAGTTGGTATCATAGCACATCTATTCAATTTAAGTATTTTTAGTGGAACTTTTCCTGATCGACTGAATCGCGCTGACGTATTGACACTTTTTAAAAAGGGTAATCGGAAAGAAGAAAAAATTATAGACCCATTTCCTTACTATCCTCCTCTTTGCTAGGTGTCCCCCAAGGGTCAGTAGTAGGACCGGTTCTTTTTTTTAATATTCATTAGCTCCTTACTTTCTCTACCTTTTTTAAGGAGAGTTGTGCATATGGCAGAAAGAGTCCTCTTTGTGACTTTCGAGAATATGGTTTGCATCACATATAAATTTAAAATTTTAGGGGGGCTTAGCCCCCATTTATTGAGCTTAATTCAGGCTATAAGTTTAACTTAAAAACTAACTTAAATCTAAACTTATAACTAAGAGTGGGGGTGGAAAAAAAGGAGTTTGAGGTTGTTGGTGCTGATATTGAAATCAAATGAGTTTGGATTCAAATTGACCAACCCGAGCATACGGGTCAAAGGTTCATTAAGGCCATAGGAGGTGTGGTTCGATAGTAAATAGAAAAGGTGATGGTTTCTTAGGTTACGGGTGTTAGTGTTGAAAGAAATGGAGTTGAAGAGAGAGGAGCAATCAGCAATTTCTTTACGTTCCTGTAATGAGTTAAGGTTTAACAGTTGGAGGCGGTCACGATAAGGGGGTAATATTAAAAGATTATTCCACGGAAGGAATTGAAGTGCAAAACGAAGGAATCGTCGTTGGATGCCTTTTTTTCTTGATATATGTACATATATATAAGTTTGATCTTAATAAACCAAAAGAAATCAGGTTTTTTTCTTTAAATTTAAACAAAAATAATTGCCTGGCTTTATTCCTACTTAATAAAATAAAAGCATAATAAAAGCATAGCGGAATAATCCATGATTTAAAATAATAAACAGTATTAATGCCTTTTGAGTCTTATGAATATGCAAATATTTATAATTTAAATTTCAAGACATGCTTTGCCGCTTCTAATGCATCCACAATAAATTATATTCTTTATACATACATATGTATGCACATATGAACATTTGATAAATAAATTATTGAATACAAAGTTGCTAATTCGTCTGACTAAGCACTAACTGGACTTTTATCTTGTATAAACATTGACTTACTCAATAAAATTAAAATTGAGTTTCGCATTCATTGTAAATTAAAATATTAGGTATTTGTGTTTTTAATGTTTTCAGTAGCAATTGACATATTTCATAAAATTAGACTCAAGATTGAAGACGCCCCTTTCGTATTCCATTATTGTAGTAACATCTTTCTGTATAGCGTCTATAGGTATCGTGTCATAGTGAGGACAGATTGCACAACTCTTGTTGATCGATATGACTTTCAACTCACGTATTCGCCAAATTTAATAGTCTAGCCAGATGTGTCACTTTTTAGTTTTATTTAATTTAATTTTATTTTTAATGTGTTTTTTTTATGGTTAAAATTATTTCAAGTTTATACATTATGTATGATTGTGATTAAAAATTTTGCGTTGGGCGTCATTATTATGTGTACTTGACTTGATTGTAAAAGCGCAAAGGTGATAAATCTGTCAAGACATCACGTTGCTTACACAAGCAGTGTTAAATTTGGTTTTATGATTTCTGTATTTGCGTTGGTGTTTGCTTGAAGAAGGGCACTCAGTTTTTTCTTACATAAATATAATGCCTTTTTTTTGTATTTATTATGTCTTAAATCTTGTTAAGGTGTAGGTGGTTCTAGTAAGCCTTCTCCTTATTTTATTTGAACTATACTTTATCAATAAATTATTTTAAACTAAGCTAGGTACCTTTTTGAGAAAACCTCTGTTCGAATATTTTTTTTAAATATTTTTGACTACATTAGACGTACAAACATGAAAAAACATATTATAATTCAAATATGAGCGACCGCATAGCTTGAGCTTTATCTTTTGATTGAAGTTTAATCGTATGAGCATTAAAGATGCTTATTTTATTTATTTCGAAATATCAAATTTCTTCAGTAGAGTAATATCGAAATAACTCCAAATAATGACCGTCCCATAAACGTCGTTAAAAAAAAATTGCGGAGCAATGACGCCGCTGCGCAGACCACTTGTAACGGGGTAAAAAGATGAAGACCCGTGGATAGGATTTTGATAGTGGAAAGGAAAAAAAATCGGAAATGGAAACAGGAATTAAATAGGAACCGGGAAGGACGGAACTAAAGTAGGTTTTATAGTGAGCACCTGTCAGTTAGGACTCAATCTTACTACTTGGCCTACCAAGCACTGCGGATTCAATTATCAGCTATTGAACAAAGCTCCCAGAGCATATAGTCCCAGTTGCTTTTTATCTTTGGACGAAAGGTAGCCACTCCTTTCCAGGAGGTGCAAGTTCTTGATTCCTTGACAAACCAACTCGACATTGCTACCAATCAATGTTTCGTTACGTTCTTGTCTCAGAGTACAAGCATCAAGCATCTCCATACTGTTCCAAATTCTCACTGTGTATGCAGTACCAACCTTGGTCCGTGTTTTTTATCTAACTATTGTTGGTAACAATAGCTAACCGCGTGACTTGGTTGGTATAACCACAGCCACCTCGTTCTCTCTTTACAGAGGGCTTACCCGAATAATAATGAGTCCAAGGTTTTTACACCCTGGGGGCTCTAATTAGCGGGGATAAATTCAATAGATCTCATTATTCCCGAGGTACCCAATTGGGGTTATTTTTCTATATAAATTAGTAAATTAAATCAATATTATGAAGTTATTTAAAAAAAAAAATCTCCAATAATATAACATGCGCTTGAAGAATTAAGCAAAGTTTTGGAGTAGAAAGTCCGTGGTGCTGACCGAAGCCAACCACAATCTTATCTTTATTAGTCTTTTTCGCCCTACAACGAACTAGGAACGATAGTCCTAAGCAATCTTTCTTAATCTTCAGGCACCGGGTGGAACCATCGATTATCCGGATTGCTGAAACCAAAACATCGAGCAAAAGAGAATAACTATTTCAGTTACTTTTCTTTATGTAATGGCAGTAACTTCTCCTAATCACTTTATTTGTTTTTGTTCGCCTTGCAACGAACTAGGGACGATAGTCCTAATCTTTGTTCGCCTTACAACGAACTAGAAATGATAATCCTAAGGGTTTTCTTAGTTTTCTAAATCCCCAGCTAGGCTGTATAGCCGGAGAAATAGACTAACAGCCCGATTCTGTATTTAGCTGATAAATTATCAGCTAATGATAAATTATTAGCTTTCTTGTCAGCTGACAAATTATTAGGTATTCTACAAAACACCTGATAGAATAAAAGCTATAAACAGCTTTTAAATTCACCTCTCTTGGTGGTGAATTTGAAGTGTTAAAATAAAGAGAAAAAAAAACATAAACAATGGAGGAACCAGCAGCAAAGTAAGTGAAATTTATATATTTTATTAATATTTTAGTTTTTTTTACAAAATATGCTTTTTTTTAAATTGGAAAAATATTTGTGTTTTGTTGAGTGCAAAAAATATGTTGTATGTAATGTTTTTGCTGTGAATTTGTGTATTCTATAGTGCGCGAAAATTTCTGCTGTTTCTGTTGTTTGTTTATGATTTTTTTTTTTATTATTATTATTGTTTATTTTATTATTATTATTATTGTTATTATTATTATTTATATTTATTATTATTTTATGTTTTGTATATATTTTACGCGTTCAAAATATAAACAAATACAATTGTCAGTACCTTTTAAACAGCTGATAAATTTGTCAGTAAAAGAGCTTTTTTTTAAGGCATAGAATACGAAAAGCTGATAGTTATAAGGAACTTGGTAATTTATCAGCTATGTTGAATTTATCAGCACGACAGAATCGGGCTGTAAGTCTCCCCACCACGACAAGGTAAAACCACTGATCTCTATAATACACTGGATAGCGCATTCATCCAAAAAAGTTGACTCCATTTGAACATTGTTATATATAATATAAGTATGTATAACTATACAGGGTGTCCCACAGTCACCGCCCCAAACGAAAACCATGGATTCCTGAGGTCATTTTAAGTCGAAAAACTTATGAGGTAATTTTCTCGTTTTCGTCCCGTTTTCGAGTAATAACGGTTTTTATGATTTTTGTTCTCTTTTCCCTTAATTGGCATTATCTTTGCTAAACTACGTCCGATTCGTAAGACTTTTTTTATAACCAATCAAGAATTTATTACAGTTTTAGTTTGTCTCAGAACTTTTTTTTCTGCGGGCAACCGTTTCTCCGCAATTTTGCATCAAACCCAATTTTTTTCGTTTTTTAAGTTGTTTTTTTCACTTTGATATCATTTTTTTCAAAAAAACACGTTAATGAGTATTAATTTTTTTCGTTAATTATTAAAGCCCAGTTTATTTTCTGAAAAAAAAATATTTTTTTTTTCCTTAAAAAAGAATACTAAATGTAATTAACAAAATTAAACAAACAGTGAATTTAAAAAAAAAAATAATTTTTAAATACAGAATTAACTTTTTCTGAGCTATTGTGGTTAAGAAAAGGACAAATAGATAAAGTTAATTAGTAAGACCGTTAACTAATGCAAACAGTAAAGATTTGCATTATGATTTGAAGGTTGTAAATGTCTTTCTCTCGTGATCTAGTGTCCGCGTCGTGTTCTTTCACTTGATACACCATTTTGGATTTGTTATTCAAATTGTATTTTTTTTTTCAATTATTTGCGAACAATGGATTACACTTATCAAGAATATCTGGAAATATTATTATTATTAATATACGCTGAAATGGGACGATTAACTTTATCTATTTGTCCTTTTCTTAACCACAATAGCTCAGAAAAAGTTACTTTTGTATTTAAAAATTATTTTTTATTTAAATTCACTCAGTTTGTTTATTTTTTGTTAATTACATTTAGTATTCTTTTTAAGGAAACAAAATATATTTTTTTAAGGAAATGAACTGGGCTTTAATAATAAGTAAAAAAATTAATACTCATTAACGTGTTTTTTTGAATAAAATGATATCAAAGTGAAAAAACTACTTAAAAAACGAAAATATTGTGTTTGATGCAAAATTGCGGAGAAACGGTTGTCCGCAGAAAAAAAATCTGTGGACAAACTAAAACTGTAATAAATTCTTGATTGGTTATAAAAAAAATCTTACGAATCGGACGCAGTTTGGCAAAGATAAAGCCAGTTAAGGGAAAAATCATAAAAACCGTTATAACTCGAAAACGGGACGAAAACGAGAAAATTGCCTCTTAAGTTTTTCGACTTAAAATGACCTCAGGAATCCATGGTTTTCTTTTGGGGCGGTGACTGTGGGACACCCTGTATAACATCTAAAACAGCATCATAAAGCGCGGAACAGATTGAACCAACAGCACTGTCAACAGCAACAGTGGCCGCCATTAATTTAAAACCAATGCATTTCAATTGTTCAACACACATAAGAACAGCAACAGTTTTTCCATTTTGCTACTTTTTTATTTTGGTTGAAATTATCGTGTGAATAAAAAACAATAAATAATTTTTGATAAACTAAAATTGCAAAATTAAGTGACCAAAAAGTAATAAAGAATAAAAAACTATCGTGAGTGTTAAAAAATCGCTGAATAAATGAACAAATTACTGTGCTTGCCAGTCTTTTGCCTAAAAAACAGAACTGTAACGACATTCCTTCAATTTTATCAAATTGTCAATTTGTCAATCAAAACAAATGATTTTCGTCCAATTTTCAATTTAATTGACATTCCTTCAATTTTATTAAATTGTCAATTTGTCAATCAAAATAAATGATTTTCGTCCAATTTTCAATTTATTATTTTATTTTTAATAATAAATATTTAAAATTTACAAATAATGCGATAAACAGATTGACGGTGTGTCAATCTGTTGCTGTAACTTCAACAGCAACTTTAACAATCACGTCACTGTTTTTAGGACCACTGTTTTAAATGGCTTTGATTACATTAAGGCTAGGCGCGCACATTCAATTTTTAGTTTCGCAACTGCTTAGTTCGAGCAACTAAAAAGTTTGTGGTTTGACACAAACTAAACAATTGCCTAAAATGAGTTCTACTAACTTTTGAGGCGAAATTTGTCAGTATTATCAACACTTAAAAATACACTTGAAAATGTAACAACTATCTTTTTGATTCGTCTATTTATTTTGGTTTTGACAATGGAAGAATTGCTAAAAACAAATAAATTTTAGTACAACAAATTGTGCAAGTCGTATACATTGACGCAATTTACGTTAATTTTTATCGTTAAATGTACGGCAAAATCATTTTGCATTTGAATTTATTTTGATTACTCGTATATGCTGTCAAAAACGCTGTTCACGTTGTAATCTATTTCACAAGACTTTTGATGTTGAAGTTTTCGTTGCTGTTAGACTAGGCGCGCACATTCAATTTTTAGTTGAACAACTGTTTGGTTGCTTATAGAAAAGAGATGAAGTATTTGGTTGAATGTCCGCGCAGGTGCAAATAATTAGATGTTACACAAAATAGCGAACTCATTTTAGGCAATCGTTTAGTTTGTGTCAAAACACAAACTTTTTAGTTGCTCGAACCAAGCAGTTACGAAACTAAAAATTGAATGTGTGCGCCTAGCCTTAAAGATGCTGTTGAGGTCGCTGTGTCAATCTGTTTCCCGCATAAACAAGTGCAGTCACATTTGTTTTCCTCTTTGTCATGTCAAAATATTTTTTTTTTGTGAAAAGAAGACGTCAAATTATGAAGCTGCCCACCATCTGTCATCTTCAATTGGAGTCAAAAAATCTGTTATACAATGTAGTGAATGCGCTATCCAGTGTATTATAGAGATCAGTGGGTAAAACCCATATCGGGGAGGACCGGAAAGGACAATAATTTGGACTAGGATACGAAAGATACGGAAAGATAGACGGGTGGACACTACCTACTAAAATCAACTTAGTTTTTAGCTTCCGATTACTTTTGGTATATTTTATTTTTGTTATTGTTTGTTTTGATTAGCACTTCAATTGTTTCTTCTTGTCCTGGCAAGATACCTAACACTAACGTACCTACCCAAATTACAGTAATCGGAAGTGCTCCATATGAATTAAACATTTTCTCAGAAAGGGGGCGGGTACCACGCCCCTGCATGGAAAACACAAATTTTTATTTTTGGTCCTTTATATGCAATTTGAGCCCTACCGTTCTACCAAATTTCATTGTTCTACTGCAATTGGAAGTTCTGAGGAAGTGGGCGGATACCACGGCCCTGAATGGAAAACTGCTAATTCTATATTTTTTATTTGTATGCAATTTAAGCCCTACCATTTTACCAATTTTCATCGTTTTACAGCAGTCGGAAGTGCTCTATTAAACCAACAACAATTCGGAAAAAGTGGGCTGATACCACGCCTCCTGAATGGAAAACCTCAATTTTTCCTCTACTTGCATGACAAGACCTACCGTTGTACAAAATCACAAGATTCTTCGATGTCGGGAAGTGCTCCATAATTTTGATGATCTGTCAGTCAGTCAGTGAGTCAGTCAGTTACGGTTTTAGTGATTTTTTAGGCCTTATATCTCAGGAACCGCTTATGCCGGAAATTTGGTGAGGCGTCTGTGCCTGACTAGCTTAGCAAATATTCGGAATTTTAAGTTTCTAACTTTTTAAACTGGATAGATGCATACATAAAGAATCGTATTCATCATCATTAATACGAAATAACATTCTCTCTTCAGCAATCTTCGGTGTGCCCCAAGGAAGGTATCTCGGTCCCATCTTCTTTCTTGTTGTTTATCAATGACATTCTCAACGTATTTTCAAATTCAAAGTGCTTTATGTATGCAGACAATTTGAAAGTCTTTCGTTGTATAAAAATTGAAAAGGATTGCATTTTATTGCAAGAAGATCTTATGAGGTTAACCAATTGGTGTTTGACTTAAACTCCTTAGACTTTTAAATTGCAAAATGTCAAAGTTTAACTTTTTGTTCGAAATCGTTCATCATTTAACTTCTCTTATAAAATAAACAATACATTTTTATTCAATTGTAACCTTAAAAAAGGACATATACATAGCTTAAAACACATATATTTTTTAGTCGTCAAAGGTAATTAAATGGGGTGGGATTTACGAGTATCTTGCGTAATTCAAATGAGTTCTGTTATCCACACACTTTGAAATGTCTGTTTTTCGAGTTTGATAGATCTACATTAGAGTATTTTAATATTATTTGGAGCCCTTCGTATGAAAGGCACTCTTTAAAAATTGGGGAAATTCAAAAACGGTTTGCAATATTAGTGAAAACGCTTCACTGGGAAATTGGTATGAATTTTAATGGAACAAGATGTAAGTTTTTTCGAATCTTGCCAATCGCAATTCAAAGAAAATTCTCTTAAGGTTATGTTCATTTGTGACTTGTGACGTATTGGTAATACTCATATTCATTGTTCCGATATTTTGGCACTAATTAACATCAACATTTTTGCGAGGATGCTTAGAAACCGATTGTTTTTTTTAATATTCCATACCACAGAATAAATTATGCTGCCAATGAACCATTGTCTAGGTGCAAGTGAAACTAATAATACTGTTTGCGGTTCGCTCTTTCTGATGCATCTTTGTCAAACCATTTTCAACTAGCATCGGTGGTTCAGTGGTAGAATGCTCGCCTGCCACGCGGGCGGCCCGGGTTCGATTCCCGGCCGATGCAAAGTACTTTTTTACTTTTAAATTACAATTCTAAAAGTATATTTTTGTATATTATCACTGTACACAGTCCATAGCAACTGTTGTCAAGATTCATAAAATGATTATGCTTAGTCATTTCTTACAAAAATAAGCCTCCTGTTTCTACTCATGACTCATGAAGACATTGAACTGCCTTCCCTATCCATAACCAATATAAAAATTATAATCAGAATTTTTTGTCTAGTTAGATCTATTTTTACAAAACAAATAATTAATTTAGAATCAGTGTGGGCTATGCTCTGGTTATGTAGTAGTACTTATACATTTTTGAGATTAATCTTCTCGTCTTGGCTAATTTTGTATGCCTACCCGGCGATATCATAAATCAGACTTTCATGCCATAAATGGTGTGTTGATTTATATTTGGCTTCTGTTTGTTTTTTTCGAATTCCATTTCGATTCTTTTCTCAATTCCTATTTTGTGGAGTCTTAAAATGAAAATCTATTAATCTCTGATTCAAATAAAAGGGTCTTTAATCTCTGTAGGAGAAATATAAAAAGGAAAAAAGTTGTACGACCTTGAATTTTTTAATCTCAGCCGAAATGAGTTCTATAGGAAAATTTTCCACTTGAATTTTATAAGAGTGTGCTTAAGAGGATTTTTTGTACATGCGATATATAGTCTTACATTATGTATATGTATGTATGTACATGAACATGAGTACGTGTATAAGCATGATGTTACATACATACATAGGTACTATATGAGGGCAAGAGGAGAAATAAAGTGAAATGAATGAGTCGAAAATATTGAGCCGGGTAAAGCTTTCCACATTCGTGTAGTGCGGCTAAAAAAAGAATCTTTGTTAGGAGCCAGGTTTCCACGGGGGACATCTTCGCTTGGGGGGGTTCTTGCCACCTCCTAGTGCACCTCCTGCTCGACTAAACATTAATTTTTAATCGTGCCTAAAGTAGATAATGTTGGAAAAGTGTGACACAAATCTAGAGACCCTGACGATATCTGAGAGAAAAGATAGTTTGGTGCTTCGATTTTAATAAAAAAATTGAAAGAAAATTAAAAAAAAAATCAAAAAAAAACTAACCTATATAATTTAACTAACCTATCAAACTAAAAACCCAAAACCATAATTACTTTAAAAAAAATATAAAAAAAATGAATTAAAAAAAGAAAAAAATAAATAAATCCTAAACTAATCCTAAAAACTAATACCCTATTTTTTTTTTTTTTTTTTTCATAATCTACACGCGCTCAAGGGATTATGATTACCCTTTTAAATGTTTGAACACAGCGCGGGCGTGAAGTTAAGGAAGAGAAAGAAGGATAGGAAAGATGTGTGGCACGATGTTCTGAGATTGAAGGTTGTTGTCTCAGATATTTTATCTCCAGGGATGGCAGCTGAACTAAAGCGGAGAATGCCGTGTCTTATTCTATGTCGCTTATAATTCACATTATTTTATTCGTGTTCATCCTGTTGGGCATACTAGTTTAACTCAATTACATGTTGTTAGTGTTATGCCTGAACAACATGTAATGAGTAAACCACACAAGTACCACAAAATGGTATAATTTCGGTATCACATTTCTTAATTCATACTTTATTCCTTCTTTATTGGGTAGGTGTGCTAATTTATGGCTACTTAATTCCGTCTTAATTTCGTCTTTTTTAGGTATTGCTTTACAGAACTTAACATGGTGTGTTTACTTCTACTTAAAGCATTCTTAAATACTTTTTAAATTGGCATTTCTTAAATCGGTTGTTTTTGTTACTTAATTCCTTCTTTAATCCTTCTAAAAACATTCCTTTTTTATTTTGGTATTAAATCGGTATTTTTCAAATTCTTTAATACGTATTTAAGTTTTCTTAAACAGTATAATATTAAAAACACGAGAGAGTTATTTGAGTAGCACTTTGAGACAAGATATTTTATGTGTCACAGTGGCACAATAGGTAGAGCACAAGCACGGCAAGCGAGAGGACACGGGTTTGAATCTCAGTGGAAGCAACAGAGGGAAATTAAAATAAAATAACTTTTAAAATTCTTTCATTCCAGCAAAAAATCACATAAAGACTAGAATATAATCAACAATAATAAAAAAACAAACAGTTAATAAAAAAAATTATTTTTATTGTTTCTAATAATTTTTTTAAGAATTGCCGTAGCTCTTTAAGAAGGAGTTAAGAAGTATTTAAGAAGATGTAAGGAACTATTTAAGAAGGAGCAATGAAGTATTTAAGAAGAATGATATCCCGATTTAAGACCATTTTAAGACTCAATTTATCTTCTTATTTCCTTCTATCGGACCGCCCACTTGCACCTTTTCTCTACTTAATAGGAACTTAAATCCGTCTTATAGAAGATGTCAGATAACGATTTAGAATTCTTAAAGACTTCGTTAAGTAATTCTGTGCTACTTGTGCAGCAACCCATTGATGACAATCTTAGATTGTTTTTAATGGAATTAAAACGACAAAGACGACGGCAGGGATCGAACCTGTGATCATGAGGTTCACAGGCGAGCACACATCCATCGCGCCACGACCACCCCTAAAGCACCTTCTTTTCCTTACCATCAGATACCGCCATACTGAATTCCAAACGTTGTTCGTCTGATGTTATTGACGAAGGTCTGGACAACCCACCCAAGTATCAGTAAGATACTTCATTCGCTATTTCCTTGGCCATATATTCAAGGGAAATAGCCCCTAATGTAATCCAACTAGTCACGAGTTAGTCAGTAGTGAAAATTCTGTTCATGTCACGTCCTCAAACCAAGATCACATCTGGACGGCTTTACCAAGCCTCCACACACCTTTAGCTAAAGAAATTAGAACTCCATTTTATTTTAAATTTCAGATTTCAAATTATAATTTTATTCAAAATTTTCATCCTAAGAAAATAAAAATTTATCAAAAAAACTAAACTCTCCCGTTCGTTTCATTTCTTATTCTTTAAAAATTCAAAAATTTAAACTTAAAACTAAAAAAAAATTCAATATTTATATAAATAAAATTAAAGGAATGAAATAAAAGTGACTCTAACGATAAAATCTTGGACCTTTGACCAAGAAGTACGGGTATTACGGGTATACTTCTGGCATCGGCGGAGAAAGTCTAAGCACTTAGCAGGATTTTTGGCTAAGTCAACTCTGATCACTCCACAAAAGATGGTCTGTGATACATATACCTGGAACTAGAACTGAAAGCTGTTCAGTCTCCTTGATGCAAGTGCCACTCATAGAAAGTGGCATTATGGGAGGGTTACTCTTTAGCGACCGTAAACAGCATTGAGTCGAAGCAGTGGCGTAGCGTACCATCTCGGCGCCCGGGGCGGGAGACCCATTTTGCCGCCCCCATTCAATACTAAATTAAAATTAAATTTCGATACATCATTTCACAGGCAATGAAGTATCTTTTATTGAAAGTAAAATAGAATTAGCGGTTTCATAAACGGATTTTACGAGCCTTACGAATGAGGCTCGTGAGGCAAAGCTTCATCTGCGGATTCATCTCCATGCATGCGTTTTTTCCTGCGAATTGTACTCGTTTTGAGATCGATTCCGAATTTTTTCCAAAAAGTCTTAGAAAAGTCGATTGCGGCTTGGACGAAACGGTCTCTGCTCTCCACTAGGAGAGCTTTTAAAACGCAGAGTTTCTGAGCACACTTATCCACACTCAATCCACATTGCTGCAGGTAAATCTGTGCGTCATCTTCTTCAGGTAGCTCTGCAGAGGAATCTTACTTACATTGGAATCACTTCCGCTGCTGCTGGATGCCGCCGAAGACGTTAACGTAGCTTTTGAACCAGAACTAGAACTGAAATATTTCGCGTCTTCGCGTCTGCTTCTTTCTTAGCCTTTTTCTTGCGGTATTCCGCGCCGCTTCTTTAACTCTTTTCATTTTCAAAAACTAGTTCAAAGGTTGAGTGAAGTACTAAGTTCTTAGTTTTAGAAGATTCAACAGTATTTAAACTATAAACAACACAATCGAAATAACTTTCTGTGATGCGGGAGGGAGCAAAAATATTGAGCTGGCTGAGACTAGAATAACGTTTCCGTCGAATCCTAGTTATATCATATCATATCTCGCATATGCATAGATATCATATGTTTCGGAACACTCCCTTTCAGTTTCGCGCGAGTTTCGGAACGTTTTGTTTTAGTTTCGTGATCAGCGTGACAATACGGAATGCACTCTTACGGCACTCCAATCTCACCGTCTACGAATTCACGAAAGCGGTCAACGACGAACCACAGATAGGGTGGCAAATTTCAAATTTACATCATTGTTGTTTGTTGACTTGTCAAACGATCTGTCATGAAGCAAATGATTTCTACTCTACCCGCATCACCGGCGACATTTTGCCGCCCCACTAGGCCTGCCGCCCGGGGCGGACCGCACCCCCGCCCCCCCTACGCTACGCCACAGAGTCGAAGCATTAAATTCTACACGGTTTTTGATTCCCCATTGGAAAATGCTGTCCAGATCAGAATTTAATGAGCTTATCATAATGCTGCCTTTGGAAGTCCACATCCGAATTTAAAAGCAAATATGGAAAGCTGAGGGTGCTGTCGTCAGCGAAACAATTAAGTGCATTAGAAGTTTTAGACAAAAGATCATTTATGAATATAAGAAAGAGTGTCGGAGACAAAACGGAGCCCTGTGGCACACCAGCATTTATTTTGTGGATATCAGATTTGAAACCGTCCAATACTTTTTGTAGTGAACGGTCCTAAAAGTAATTTCCAATCCAACGAAGAAGAGATTCATCAATACTCAATGTACGCATTTTCGATAAGAGAGCTTGATGCCAAACTCTATCAAATGTCTTTTAAATATCAAGTGAAATATCTTTTTCATTTTTACAAATGACCAATAAATTTTACTACCTTTGAGACATAATAATATTTTTTGCCGTATTTTTTATTATGTAACAATTTAGTTCGTCGGATATTGATTGACAATGTGACGGAAACTGATTTAATCCAGTTTTTGGGGGCCAAGAGCGGCGGTTATAGCTTGACGTAACCTTCTATATATACGATTTTCACCATTCCCAAAATGCAATTAATGTTCCACAGAGTTCTCTTTCTCCATTCATGCCTATCATGTACATAATTTTATCAATTTGTAGATATTTATTTTTGAGATCCCAAATAAATTGAAGATTGAGATTTAGTTTCAGAAATTTAACCAAGATTTCTGAGTTTGATTAATAAAATTCGAGTTCACTTGCTAAATTTGTAACTCGAGTGTTGTCGATTTTAAAGGTTTTCACTATTCTGACAGCCTGCACAATTTACTTTATTTATAAATGTACATGAAGTATTAGGTGCGAGGATTAAGTGAAATCGGCAGTTGCATATGTCCCTTTAAATGATTCCACCGTAATAATCGTGCTTCTTGGAATGCATATCAGTTTATCCTTGAGGGCAGTTTCGGACGTTCCGTCAAGTATAGAGATTCTTTCAGTAGTTGCACTACACGAATGCTGGAATGCTTTGTATAGCTGTCTTTTTTCTTCTTATTTAGATAGTCAGAGCTTCAATACAAAAGGTGAATTAATATCTTTTATTCAATCCTTATTTATTATTCTAACGATCGCACTGTGTTTAATCATGTTAAGGGATATCAAAATCCCTTTTGCGCGCGCTTGTAATAAAAAAACAAAAACAGATCGAAATATCCCCGCGAAGCACTAAATCACCCATTTCCGTCATCTATTTCATGTGAAAATTAAATTTCCACAAAGTTCTTCCCCGACTTTATTGCCTTTACATTGTAAAATATTATCTTCAAGAATTGTATTCTTCTAATCCGCAACCTTTTCTCACCACAATTAACATATAGCTAATAAATGTAGTAAAATCAGCACATAGCATGTTTTAGAAAATTGAGGTGAGGTACTTCCAAAAGATTTATTATAATGTATCTAGGTACGCGTGTATGTAGTTAAAACTTCCAATTACTTAAAGTTTGTGAAATAGAACTACATATCTACACGTACCAACTTGCTGCTTCCTCTGTATCACAACTGATTTAAGCGTTTTCTGGTTTTCTAGCACAACATGTCTCTCTTACGAAATTCATAACGATTGTCACGCATTGCTATTAAAAAATGAATACATCTTCAAGTGTTTGAAAAAGATTCGCACTTCTGATCAAACACTTCACATAAATGCTATGGATCCACTCAAATTAAGCTTTCATATTAATTTTAAGACTCGACTAACTTATGACTGTCGTGACTCAAAATGTTTAAATTTTGTCAAATAAATTAACTGCCATCTGGCTAAGCTGTAGATAATTACTTTTGACTGGAACAACTTACATAAAATTGTGTGCCAAAATACTCGTTGACTTTGCACTCGAAAAGTATTTTATGCACTGCACACACAAAAAAACAATGTCTGTTTATGGTGCACATGCACATGCATTAAGCAGCTGCAGTTATTTCCTTTCTAATGCAGATTGTATTTGAAGTTCACCACACAAGATGATTGATTGTCGTTTTAAGGTTATGTTTGCACCGTGAATACACAGAAACGGTTCATTTGCAGATGCAAAGTAAAGGTTTATCTTTCAATCAAGGTTTTTTTGAATTTGAAGTGTACCTGACAACTTTCAAAAATAGGTGCAATCTTTGTATGGCAGGTATAGGTTGATGCCAATTAGTAGAGCTTGCTTCATAATATACTTTTTGCAGATGAGTTGAAAAATGAAACAAAAAACAGATGAAATTTATTCAAACAACTTGTTGCTCTTAAGCAATTTTCATATAGTGTCGCACTTCAATTTCGATAAGTTTTTGTCTAAAAGCTTCAATAAATTTGCATGAATAACTTACTATGATTTAACGCACGTACCAACACGTACCCTTCGCAAAATTTGTTTAAACAAATACCATATCAATTTTATCTAAGCCCAAATAGATTCAACCCAAATACAGATTTGACCCAAACACAAATAGATTTAATCCAATCAGCAAATCAATTTAAATTGCTAATAGTTTAAATCGATTTGCGTTTGGGTTAAATATATTTGAGTTTGGGTTAAATCTATATGCGCTTAGGTTAAATTGATTTACTTTTTGGGTAAATGAATTTGCGAATAGTACGAGTATAAAAAAATATTATTTGAGTTCTGGGAAATCGAAATTGAATAATAACATGATAAGTGCAAATGTAATTTGATGTACATATGTATTTAGATAAAACACTTAAAAAGTTTTTAAGATTTCTGGTTTATTACAAATGATATACCTACAACTTTTTTTAATTTGGAAAACATTCTTTTTTACATTTTTTCTTAGCAGCATTTTTTTGAAAAATTGTGATGAATGTTTAAAATTAAATGTGTATTTGAAATATAAATTAAAAAAAGAAAAACATTTTTAAATTATAAGAAATTGCAATTGACAAAATTTTATTTTTAATTTCAGATCTGGTGGACAGCGCTTTCAGTAGCTCTGGGCCTAGATGTTAGGGGTGATGTTATCAAAGGAGTGCCATGTATTAAACGATATCATCAATTATTTTGCCCAACAGCAGGAAATAGTTATCCAATGTAAGTTTAAAGTTTTTGAAAATGAAGTATTTTATTTTTTGCTGGGAAATAAATGAGCTCAAAAAATATTTTCGAGGCAAACAAATTCGTGGCTGTCGTGAAGATCGCAAATTGACGAATTTTCAAGACTAAATTAAAATAAATGATTGCATTTTACTGTATTTTATGAATTTTTGACCAAAGATTACAATTTTAATGAACCAACTCAATGCCCAAATGGCCCAAAGTTGTCATTTTATGATATTAATTGCACTGTAATAGTCAATTTTTGTATGTCGCCATGAATTTGGGAAACATTAAATAAAATGCACGACTGGGTCGCACGAATTTGCTCTTATGTAAACGACTAGGAATTTCAAAAATGAATGTTATTAGAGAAAAACCGTTCATAAGCATAAAATTCATTTTTTAATAGACTAAAACAACTCCTTTAGTAGTTGGAGCTAAAAACAGGATGCCATGTAATTCAAGCAAATATAGGTTTATGCAAGAACAAAAATTATAAATCTGTACTGGTTTCTTAAGAAAATTTTTAAAACGCTTATAAGAAAAAATATTGGTACGTCAATTTAAAGTTTTTATTATTTTTCAAATAAAAATTAAATTCACAAACAAAAATATCGAACCGTTTCTGAGGTATCGAATTTTCCAAAAAAAAAAATAGATATGTATTTTTTTTTCAAAAACTCAAAAATTATTTTTTTTAAGTTTCGAAATGCAATGTTTTTTAAACTTTTTAGAAGCTTCTCTATAAAAAATTTCAGTAAAATCCGTTATGTCGATAGTGAGAAATTCTAAATTTGAAAAAAAAAAAAAAATGGTTCTATGGTAGGTACAGTCAGCAATATCTTCAAATTTTGTTTTAGTTGATTATAGATCGTAAAAATTAATCAAAAGAAAAAAAAAGTTTAGCAAAATTCTCGGAATCGTTTTCGAGAAAAATATGATTTTCGAAAACCATTTTTTAACATTTGTATGGAAGGTACCGTTATTTTTAAGTAAATTAAATTTCTTTCTTACATCTTATAACTTATATAAAAAAGCTTTTATTTATGTAGTTTGAAAAAATCGAGCATGGGGTTTTTGAAATAAAAAACAAAAACAAAATTTTGAAATTTTTTTAAAAAATAGAAAATTATTTTTTTTTGCAAATTTGAATACACAATAATATTATAACTACTGCAAGGCCTTAACATAAAAAAAATGTTCAAAATTGGTCATACCGTTTTTTGAGAAAATCAAAAACAAAAAAATGGTTCCAAGGGGGGTACCAAAAATAACCATTTTTTGGCAAATTTACTAAATGAAATTTTTTGATTTTTTTTTTAAATCTGTGGGACAATTTTTGAAAAAAAAAATATTTATAAAATTTCCAAAAAAATTCGTATGGAAGGTACCGTTATTTTTGGTCTTAAAAGAAAAACAACCGTGTGGGGGGAAAAAATCAAAAAACATATCTACCAAGTTTGAAGAAAATCGGCCGACAGACAGACAGACAGAATTGCGAAACCCACTTTTTTGGTCTTCGCTATCATCGTAATGTCAACTTTGATCAAAATCTCGAGTTCAATTTTTTTTTACAAATGCATAACTTGCCCTTTAGTACCTATAAGTTGCAAGTAAAAAAGGGGTTATCTTTCTCTGGATTTTCGTTTTTTTGCAAATTTCTTAACAAGGCCAAGGACAATATCTCGCACCTCCAGTGCAATAACGACGTATGTAAGTGCAATTTTCCTAAATGTTGAGGAATCACATTTAAAGTTTTCTTGATTATCAAAATACCATACGTTTTAGCTTTTGTGTCCATACAAAAAGTGGCTTCTTTTGGGCAATAGCAAAGATACAATTACGTCGATTTTACCACTTATAAAACTTGACATTTAGGTAATTATGTCAATCTTAACTCAATTTCAGAAAAAATTGCAGTTACGTCGATATTGCACCGGAGGTACGATCTGTTAGACTTACGAGTATATGTTTTCATTTTCTGTGCATTCCAAAAATGTATTTTCTATTCAGGTATGTGCTCTTTAAAAAATCTGTCCTATCTTTTTTTTTATCACTGGTCAGAATCTCGTTAGTTTCAGTTGCGTTCGGAAGCTCTTCAGTCCATTCATGGATATCACCAAATGAAAAACTAACCTGCCAGGACTAATGGGCAATCATGTACGGGTATTCCCGTTACGTTATAGGGCTTTCTTACCGGGCTCACGCTGCAGAGTAGTCAATCTAAAAAAAATTATGTTCACGTAAGGCGGTGTTTTTGTTAACGTGAGTCTACTGTATTAACAATTCATTTCAATGAAAATCATAAATAAATGATATCTAACTTTATTTTCTTTGTGACTTTGGATATATTTCAACAATTTGTTCCTTCCACTTATACTTTAAACCAAAAAGGTCTTAAAATGACAAAAAGAGCTATATATATATAGATGTATGTAACTATCATCTCCGTTTTCACCTTTTTTCTACGTTTCTGTAGTAGAATTTCAAAGTAAAGGAACGAATCTATTTTTTTTTTCAAAAGTTAAATATTGCTAGAAAAAGAACGCACGTAACGGACTTCGTTACGTAACGTAAAGTTTCTTAGACTTATGTTTAAACAAGGGTGTTATTTGATACAATATTACTTTTTTCCACCTATTTTCGAACAGAGATATAATCTGATACGATATACTAGCCGTGTTTTTTTCGCAAGTCCATATAGAATTGTAAAAAAAACGACATCGGGACTTAAGCGCTTTTTTTCCAAATAGCTGGAAGCACTGTGGGCGCTATGACATTTGTCAGCTGTATTGACGACTAGCATCAACCAATCCAAAATCGTCACTTTTGACTTCTCTGAACAAATTATCGATAATGTATAGATATGTAATATTATTTTGGCATCACCATTTTTATCGGGTCTTAGATTAAGTCTCAAAAATTATCTGGTCTTAGCTAACTCTGTATAGATTTAAGTACGTAGTTGTTGCATTTGCATGTAAAGCGCTTAGTCCCGATGTCGGTTTTTTCTACAATTCTATATGGACTTGTACAAAAAACACGCCTACTACAACTATTTGTTCGGAGCATTAATAGGGTGATTCACATTCGCAACTTTGTTTAACAAGTACGGCATGATGATTATTTGATGAAGAAATACATCATTGTTCACAGTGAGGGCTGTAGAAGCGTAGCTTCATTCTGCTACACTTCTTCACCTCACAAGAAATATGTAAAAAACATCATATAATCAGCTCTTGATAATTTTTTTCTGCTATAGACTTTGTACAAACTGAACTTAATCTTTCGACTTTTTTGACGTTTCTGTATTTTATCTCACTCCATCAGTCAGAGATTTATAAACCGATTGATATCATTCCCATCTTGTAATTTAAAATGCCAAAGTAGATAGATAAGAAAGTAGTAGATAAGTGTAAAAATAAGCGGAGTCCATTGGTATCGCAGTCACCATCCAGTTTATGGCTTCATAGATGGAAAACGATCTAAATTTTGGCATTATATGGTTTGACAGTTAAGTGATACATTTAATTTTGAAATATCGATAATATTATAAAATAAAATGCAATCGTCCATCATTAATTTAAAACATTGAATGAACCTACAATGAAATTTGACACCCCTGGTTTTGTCTTTCGTCTTTTTGACATATTGGGTGAGAGGTGAAAAAATGTTGGGCGAATGAAGATATTTAGTTCTAAAGCACTCAAATCGAAATTCAATCCACTGACACCATAGGCGAACTCTTTTTGAGGCACCTCAGAGTTTCCATTGTAAATACGATGTAGTAGACCTTAGACCCATGTATTTGGTTTACCCTTTCGTCGACATAGATATTTACACGTATCATCTTGGAAAGCTTAAAAATCTAAACGACCCCTTTTTTTCATTTCCAACAGAGTTCTTCCTTCCTGTCCTAATACCTCGAACTTGTTGATGCTCAAAAATATAATTTTAGACTTAAGTAATTTTAAAATGAGTATTGTCTAAAATAAATCAAATGATTTCATAATCATAACCGTAGCTCTAGTCGCAGAGATTCCCGATATTATTAGTCACTTATAATAACCAATCAATCGTAAAGATTTCAACAATAGCCCGTAGTCATTCATGAAAAAAAAGATATTCGAAGAAAGATTCCCCGAACAATCCAACTCAAGATAGGTATTTAGAATTTACGTCAGAAAGATGCTATCGGTGGTGGCGACCAGAGGCAGCTGAGTTTTACTTCAATTAGTAATTCATTAAGTAAGCAACGATGCTCATCATGGTTTTATTTATACGAACAAGAGTCAACTCCCCTCCCATTATATTAGTCAAGAGGTTCTGCCTCTTCAGTTTGATTTTGTTGATGATAAGTATTGATATTTTTTTTTTCCTTCCATTCAATAACAAAGTGGTCATAATGAAGTCCTAAAGTTTATTCACCCCGATGACTTAATGATGATTGAAATGATGCAATAAGTTTGACGAACTTGTGATGATCACGTTTTTTTTATAATGTCCTTGCAGTGACAAAATCGAACGATTTATTGACGATAATAAGGCTCTAATGCGACGGATGTATGGAGATTTTGAGATGAATATGGATTCGGGCGGACCTAAGCAGCAGACAAAACGACGGAGACGTTTCATCGATGAACCCGATATGTTCGTACCACCTGGAGCATTTCCGGCTGTACCGGAAGATATAGACAGTGATCATGAACCCGATCGAGGTGATACGTACTTTGGAAAACTGCGCAATAAACGTCAATCTTCAAATCGAAGTCCTAAGCCGCCATTCAATAGGGATAATAACAATGCCGGGCAGGGAGGTTCCTCCACTGGAAGGTGAGTGTAAAAATAGTTTTGAGTTAAAAAAAGACCAAATTTTCAACACTTCTTTTCAGATTGGATGCTTGTGAATCAAAGATAGAAATCGTTACACCCTACTGGGCCTCAAATTCTGCGGGAAAAATTCGCGCAATTGTCAACACCCAACATTTCGAACAGGCGATTCATCAAGAAATTTGCTCGTAAGTGTAAAAAATACAATATGGGTATTCATGCAACGTGTCGTTATACTACATTTTCACTAAAAGATAATCCTGGATTTAAGTGGATTTACCATAAATCTTCTTCAAATCTCGAAGATTTATCGTAGAAATATGTTGTAAATCTGGTTGATGAGAAATAATTCTTGATAAATCTTCATTGGAAAATTGTGCCATAATTCGAACTGACCTACATATATCCATATCGTGCTTAACTATCTCGGTGATTTTTCAACGTTTGGCACAAAAATTGAGACACCATTAGCATTTTGATAGGGACTGTCAAAGTTTATCTTCTTTTTAATCTTTAAGTGCGGTGGAAACATCACATAAATCTCTTGCCTTAAATCTCAAATTATCTTTTGGTGGAAAGGTAGTATTAGTTTACAATTTGTGTGAAATGATAAGTTAACGCAAAAGTTTGTAAAGCGACCATTCTATTCATTTGATTATAACTGTGTAATTGAATGAGAAGTTCGTTAAACGTCAAATATTAAACGTCAAATTTGTGCAAGAAAATTATTTACAAAAGTAAAATTCTTCTTATTATCTTTTAACAATAGATAAATAGAAAGAAAAAGAGAATGCAATTTTAGACGATCTAATACTAACGATGGTTATAGCTGAGAATTCTCGATTTCGATACTTGATTAAATTTTTAAATCACTGCGCTATGACAGGTTAGACGTGTTCAGATTTTGAAGATATTTTTAAATAGAGCCGAATATCTCGAAACGACAATAGACGCGTTTTAAGGTAGGACTATAATAATCACAAGTTCACGGCAGTGGTTGGACGAAAATGAGCGAATAAAAACAAATTACGGTTTCTTGATTTTCGTGAAACTACATAAAATTTGTTGAAGCAAGAATGGAAAAAAAGTTACTTTCCATTGATTAATGACATTTCCCAAACCAATGCGAATCATTTGTTAACGTAGATGACAACGCTTTGTGTTGATGTTGTTTCGTTGTTGTCGACAAGTGATTCGCATTGGCTTGGGAGAGCTTTTAGGCTAGGAACGCACTTGCGATTTCAATCGCGCGATTTTTTAGTCGCAAAAATAAAACGCATGAGTTTAAATGAGAATGAAACCAATTGCCAACAAAATCGTGATGATGTAAAGGTCAAAATTTTTTTTTCATTTTTTTGGCGATGCGAATATCGTAAGTAAAAATGAAACAAATGCACTCGAATATATAATATGCTCACACTTGCGATTTAAATTACTACGACTTAAAAATCGTAGTCGCAATAAGAAATTGGCATGCAGGCAGTTGTGATTTTTAATCGCACGATTTTTTAGTCGCCAGAAATAAAAACCATAGCATTAAATGTGAATACATTCACATGCGACTTAAAAATCGTGGCGATTATAAAAATGAAACAAGTTCTATTTTTTGAAGCTGATTTTTTATCGCAAAATTTTTAGCAATGGTTTTAAATAATCCTGCACGCACTTGCGAATTTTCAATAAAATACTCGTCAGTTTTAAAATGGGTTTCATTAGAAAGTATTGTGTAGTGTCTCTTTTGTTACGTTTAAAGTCTATACTAAAAAAACTATTGGGTGCATGCGGTTGTTAGTGGCAGGTTACTTAACGGCGAGTTTCATAAAATCCAAGATAGTTTAAAGAGACAGTCACAGACATTTGTACAATACTATAGTGCTTCAAGGAATTACTTTAACTGGTTGGACAAAGAATCGTGTATAAAAATACAAAATGGAGAAATTCAATATCGCTGTTTAATTCTTCAACGCTCTAAACTGACTCGTTATCGGACATCATAAATACATATTCAACAATGCAACATAAAGAATATCAAACGCGCAAATGTTAATGGCTACCCATATGGCCAATCTAATTATTTAACAAAAAATAACTGCCAGAAAAAAATATTCCCAATCGTTGCTATTTTTATGTAGCAAATGCATATGAAATTTAAACCAGAACCACACTTATCCCATGTAGTGTGTTGTGTTTTCATGGACGCTATCGGTTCCATATGTTTCATATGCGTACAACCATATTGTTGAGATGTGCTGTGCAGTGATTTATTGTCTTGTGTTATGTTAAAATCATCTTTGTTCCAATTGCGTCAAACCCCCTTTGCCGTTGATAAATTATTCTATGTATAGAAAAGGGGAGACAGAGCTTTGTGTTCAATAAAGAGAGCAGGCAAATAATGGCAGTTTGCAACACATCAAGCTTAGTAAGTGTGCACAGTCAGAGATACAACAAAACATATACCACACGAGACAAATGTGGTTCCCGCTTAAGTTACACCTCTATTAAAATCTGAAAATAATTGTATATTTTTTTAAATGATTTGCTATTTATTTTTAAAAACTACTAGATGGCCCGGTGAACTTCGTATCACCTTCATATTATATTTTTGAAAAATATGGTCAAAACTTAATACAAAATTTGTATCTACATTAAATGCAACATAGATGTACCCTTAATAAATTTAAAGCTTTCTTATGTACTATATTTTTTGTCTTATTTTACGGTGCGTGAATATATAAAGATGATGGTTTTCCGACTCGCAGGCTTGCGACTTATGATTGCCCATGCGCGAAACAGGGAAGCTCCAAGTTGATTCCGAAAAATTTCAAAGACTGGCCTTGCGATTTATTTATGGAATGGCAAATCCGTTGGAATCATCGGTATACGCGGGATCAAGACATCTTCTTCTTTGTATTTTCCCTCGATGACCTTGGCCTCGATGACGTTATTCATTAGCTTTTTTACAGCCAGTCTCGTTCCATTGCACAGTCGAGGTTGATTAATGTTATGCAGAATAATTACAACTGATCCTATTTGTAATTGTTAATTGTGAGGTGGTAGTCCAGGCAAATCCAGGGAATTTCACTCTGTGTGAAAGTTGATTTATAAGAAAACAACTCTCCGGTAAGAAAATTCTGAATGGTTGCATTGAGATCATCGACATATTTGTTTTTGGCCGCCAATATTGCTCGTTCACTCAGCCAATTATAGTTTGTGAACTGTTGTTCTTTGTCCATAAAAACACGCTGAATAAGCTCCTCTTTTGGTCGACGAAGTGGACAAAAAACCGTGAGTAGTGTAATTAATCCGGTCGAGGTGTCAATTGCGTGCTTACCATTTCCAATATTTAATAACTGATTCGAAAACATAATCGCAGTTTGATCTTGTTGCAAAAACACTCGCATGTTAGTTGTTAATTTGAGTGTCTTTACATACCCCCACATATTAGAGCACGCGATTATTAAAGCATGCCAACAGTTCGTCAGCAACAGTTGATCGGGAAATAATTGTAAGAGTCTGACGAAAATCACCTGACATCAGAATCATGGGTCCACCAAAAATGTTTTGGTTGTCACAAAGATCTTTTAACATTCTGTCCAGTACCTACAGTGACCTCTTGTGGGCCATCGTTTATCCCACACGATCAATTTGCATATCTGTAGAATCTTCCCCATTGCGCCGTTTTTGGCGACGTTGCAAACTGGTGCTTTGTTGACTTGCATGTTTAGTGGAAATTTCAAGGCAGAATGTGCACCTTCCACCTTCTAATAATGTTCAGCTATTCCAATGCTAGGGCTACATCATTTGGCGATCTAATCTTTGCCAACAGCAACGAAATTAGGAACGTTTTTCCAGTACCCCCGGGAGCATCAAGGAAGTAATTTTCACCAAAAACACTGTTCAGAGCTTCCATCAAAGTATCGTATGTAATTCTTGGTTGTTCATTCAATTGCGGAATATTTGAACGAACTGTTTCGGTCAATACTTCAGTATCGTATTGTTGTTCTCTTTGCAACTCGTGGTTAAACGCATCGCGCATAGACGCATAAATGCTTTCATGCGCCAACATTAATCTTCTACCATGATCAATGTCTCATTGTAAATTTCTGCAGTAATTTGTAGTGTAAAGACATCAAATGTTTCACAGCTAGGAACATTTTGTATTGAAAAATTAAATTGTCGTTTTTAGTATTTTTCGTTACTTATTATTTATGTTTCTCACCATTCCTGTTGCCTTAAAAAAATAATTTATAAATTTATTTTGTAAATTATTTTAAAAATAAATAAAATAATAAATAAATGTTTCTCGACGTTTAAACCTTCCTTGAACTTATACAAATATTTCAAGATCAAAATTAGCCAAATCGGTCAAGCCATTCTCGAGTTTTAGCGAGACAAACGAACAGCAATTGATTTTTATATATGTATATTGAATATATAGATAAAACTTAACTTCTGAGTGAAATTTAGTACAAAAAAGGTATAATTGTTTCAATTAACTAATTTATATTTTATTTACAGAAAAGCTCGAACAAATAGATGTGAAAAAGACTGTGGCTGTGAGCAGAAATACAAATGGCATCGTTTACTAGCCTATGATCCCGATAATGATTGTAAAGGAATTTTCATGGATTGGTTCTTGTTCCCCTCGTGTTGTGTATGCAGATGTAATCCTTAATCGAAATCATTTTATTCTTAAAAAATAAATTAGTTTTTAGGATAGGTAAATGTTTATTAACAACAAAAAAAACTAGAGCACCTTTATAATCATTTATTAATAATAAATTTTAAAAAAGAATGTTAAGCTACTTGATTAAATTTTAAGTTTGCATTTAAGTATAGACATCAAAATGAAGGACAATTTAGTTTAATAAAAAAAAGAGATGAATTAAATAATCAAAGAGTCAAAAATTATTTCGAAAAATATAAAAATGTAAATAAAAATAAGAATCGTGTATTAAATTTACTCATAAGATTAAGTGATAAAAATGTGTCAAATATATATGATTTTTATTTCGGTTTTCTTTTTTAAATATTTTTTTTAATTAAATTTAGGTAAAAACATTTTGTCATCTTAACTTTTAAGATATACAATTTAGGAAAATCATAATAATACACACATTGTCGAATATTATGAAGAATAAAAAAATCTATTTAGTCAAACGTGTACGTTTTTGTTATTCTTATTTCTGTTCATGCTTTGATTCACAATAACATTTACATTCACAATAACATTTACAATCTGATTAGTATGAGTATGGGCCTGTCACTGTACATGGGACTTGCAACTCCATTGTTTTTTTATAGATATTTTTATAATCCGACAACCATTCATGTCAAGTAGAGGCTACATGTCAAAGAAATTTGTGCTCAGTTATTTATATTTTACATTGCCAGTATATACATATACTTTTAAAAGGAGGTATAAAAATGTAAGTTTCAACAAAACGAAGATTTTGACGTTTTCAGGATACACGAAAGATATTCATGATTCAGTGCAACGTGTCTATAGTATCATTGTAAAAGTCGAAAATTGTAACATTTTCTTATATTCCAACAATAAAATATCAAAGGGCACGGTAGTGCCCAGCCAAGTTCCGACACTAAACCCTTTTTACAGTAACAAACTCAGGCGATTTTTAACCCCTCCCTATCTTCAGTACCAATCAAGTCAGAAACCTAAAATTCCGAATATTTGCTAAGCTAGTCAGGCACAGGCGCCTCACCAAATTTCAATTTTCTAGCATAAGCGGTTCCTGAGATATAAGGCCTCAAAAGTCACAAAAACCGTAACTGACTGACTCACTGACTGACTGACTGACAAATCATCAAAATTATGGAGCACTTCCCGACATCGTAGAATCTTGTAATTTTGCACAACGGTAGGTCTTGGCATGCAAGTAGAGGGTTGATGGGTTCACTCTTCACTGGTCAAGTTTTAAGAACCTTTCGAATTGCGCATTAAAAAAAACTTGCCAAGTAACCCCATCAAATTTTAGTCAGTAATCATTAAATAATAAAATTTCTCTATGACATTGTAGCTGTTTCAATATTATTCTACTTTAAATATTCGGTATTAAACCTTCTCGAAGTAAAGAACTTGGCGTAATTTTAGATCTCAGTGTAGAAGAACTTGGCTCTTTTTTTAACATTTATGTTTTTGGTCTGATGAATTACAGGCCAAAATGCTTCTTGGGAGCTATAATCAAGAACGCTCAAACTAGTCTCCCATAAAGCTTCTTGTACCAAGGGCCACTCAAGGGCTTATGAATACCCTTTAAATGTGGAACACAGTGTGAGCAATGAAAAAAGTAGGATAGGATTAGAAAGGAGATACCGATGGACATTGGTTTTGAATGTCGCCACAATTGTAATGAGTGGGAAACATTGAGCCGAGTAAAACATTCCACATTCGTGAACTGCTGCTAAATAAAGAATCTCTCTACTTGACATTACGGCCAAAATCGGCTCTAGGGTAAACTGATGAGCATTCCTAGAAGTACAGGTATTATGGCTGAATTGTTTGAGGTGAGAAATGCAACTGCAAACCTAAACACATAGCAGCGTATTTGGCAAAGTCAAATATGTGTGCACTCCACATAAGATGGTCTGTGAACTGTGATGCACATACCTAACTGAAAATTGTTCAGTAGCATTGAGGGTGTTACACTTTAGCGACAGTAAACCGGATTGAGTTTTCGAAGCATTAAATTCTAAACGGTTTTTGATGCCCCATTGGACAATGCTGTCAAGATGAGAATTTATTTATCATACGCTGCCGTTGGATGTCCACATCCAAAGGACAAGCATGTAAATCTAAAAACGAATATGAAAAGATAAGGGTACTGTTGTCAGCAAAAAGCGGGAATAACATGTATTGAAATTGATTTAATAATAATTAAAAAGAATCTCAAATAAGATTAAAGTGCAAAGGTTCACTTCACGCTCGAAGGTTTAAAACAACAAATACTTAAATAAATGTGGGATCTTTCGCAAAGGGTGTACATATAGGTTAATTGAATTCACTACGTGCTGAGCTTAAATGTCATTTGGTATTGGACGTCCGGAAGCGTCCAGAAGTCTTCTCAAACCATTTCATTGGAAAACAAAACAAAACAATAATACTCTTCTGACGATTCTGAGAAGAGAATTTGTTTCTCGATTTCAAGTCAGAATCTACTCAAGAAGCACTAATGCACATACTCAAATGTCAAAATTATAACCCAGCAGCAGCATTCTTGTTTGATTTTGCTTCGGTTGTGTTTGCTACAATTTAGTTCGTTCGAAAATAAATTATATAATACAAAATATACAAATAATAAAAATAACTTTCGCAGATTTTCAACAATACGACTATTACATTAATACAAACACAAAATTATAAAGTAGTTAGCACCGTTCTACTGGATTTCAGAATGAGTGGATCCTTAAATTTAACTAATGGAAAACGACATAAGGGTTACATTATTTTTCGTCAGTATGAGTTGAGTTGAAATGACGCAGAAAGTGATATTGAGCTGAACAAAGCTAAATTCATAAATTTAATACTGACTGATATTATACATTAGGAAATCTCTGTTGGGGGACCCAAATGAATTTTGTTATCAGGCTATAATGTCTCATCAAACCCAATATCTCTATCAAACTATGTAAATAAAATATTTTCCATCCAAAAACCGTTATTATTTTGTTTAAATTTCAAATTTTCTGGCACTTATACCAATACACCTCGATTTTATCGCAATTTACCTCACCGTATGCAACATTTTAAGATATGTATTTATGTCTGATTTTCTCACAACCATTGGTGCTTGTCTATGCTAACATCGATTTTTACGGCGAATTCGATTTCGTGGTAAACTTATTAATGTGAAGTGTTGAAATAATTCTAACGTTGATTTTAAATATTCAAATAAAAAGATTTGTACGGTAGCTAATAATAAAGTTAAACAAAAAGCATATACATTTATGTAATAAAGTAAATCTGATAAAATAAAATGAAATCCAGTTAAATTACATCAATCTTAATAAGATATAATACAATATGTACACATGAAAAAATATAAAATATCCATTTAATATTTCTAAAATAGATACATTTTCAATAAAGTTGTTGCATATGGATATAATATCATTTAAGGTCCTAATGTTTTTAATAAAAATTTAAAAAAAAACGGGCTCTTGTATATATTTTATTGGCAGGATGCATTATCAAATTTAAGATCACTATAAGAATTCGAATGTTTGTTTGAAAACGCTCCAAACGTACCTGCGATTGTAAAAACCTTGCGTTTTTGTCGAAAATTAAACGTTACTGAAATACGAGAATTTGGAAAAAATTTCCCTGAAAAAATGAAAAATTCAACCCCCTTTTTGGCATAAAAGCATTTTATATGTAAAAGTCTCATTTTATCTCGAAACATTTCTTTCTCTGTCCGTTCAAAATAAGTGTTTCTTACATCGCCAATATAATGTGAATAACAATGCTCCATGACCTTGATTGCCGACAAACTCACTTCATCCTTCTTCGATTCAACAGCAGAAGTTCGATGTTTCTACTGTACCTTGGTCTCTGGTGAGTTGTGGTGAATCTATATGTTTTATCCACGGTTACGAAATGGTGCAAAAACTCGGTTGTATTTGGCTTGAACATTCACAAACACTCCTTTGAAGTTATTATACGATTACGATTGTTGTCGAATGTGAGTACCAGTAGTATCCATCTTGCAGAAAGCTTTGTCATACTATATAAATATTTATTGAAAATGGAAAACACTGATCCATGTGATAAGACTGTGGCTTCTTCAAGCTCGCGTAACTTCACTCGCAATTCATCCATTATCAAACCGTGGATTTCATCGCCAATTTCTGGTGTGGTGATCTCAATTGGCGGCCAGATTCTTTGGCGTCACTTGTGCTGGAACCACCGCACCGAAATTGACTAAACTAGCGGTGAATGGTGCCAATCGATGGAGAGGAGTTCTCATAATATTTTTCAAGCTTTTATTTGGTTTGCTTGATGGTTTTTTTCTCGTACAAAATAGTGTTTAATGAAAATTTGAAATTCACTTTTTTCTATTTTGAAGAAAAAGCGAGTAGGTACTCGTATTAATAGTATATGAAATCGTTGCCACAACAAAACTATCTGACAGATCGGTCTGTAAGTACCTAAGAGTGCATTATTTTAAAAGATGTTTTTTGAAGAACAAAATCATGGTTTTGAGGTGACAACGCCATTCGTTTTAATTTGCAGGGATTTACTGACCCACTGGATGTATTTTCGTACATCTCTTGAACGTATTGAACAATTTTCGTCCAACCTTAGGCCAAAGTTAAATTAAACAAATAATATTGCGTTTCAAAATTTTACAACAAAAGAAAACTTTTTCGTAAAGGAAATAATTAAGAATTAATACATTTTTGTTTAGCTCCAAAAACAATGTTCATTTTCCCCTATGCTAGAACAAAAATTACAATTCGTTGTAGTGGTTTCTTCAAAAAATAAGCTTTTATGTATAAAATTCTTAAGACATTTTTAAGAAAAAATTGGTACGCAAACTTAAAGTTTTTATTATTTTTCGAATAAAAATTAAATTTCCAAAAACAATAAAATATAAATAAATATAAAATAAAATGAAAAAAAAAATGGCTTTTTCCAAAAATTTAAAAAAAAAACTTTTTTTGTTTAAGTTTTGAAATGCAATATTTTTTAAGCTTATTAGAAACATCTCTATAAACAATTTCATTAAAATTCGTTATGTCGATAATGAGAAATTCAAAATTAGTAAAAATGGTTCTATAATGGTACAGGCTGTAATATTTTAATTTCGAAAATTTTTTTATTAAATTAAAGATCATAAAAATGAATTGAAAGAAAACATTTCTTATCAAAATTCTAAGCGTTGTTTTCGAGAAAAATACGATTTTTGAAAACCATTTTTAACATTTGTATAGTGGATACCTTAATTTTTAGGTTAAATAATTTTTTTTTCTCAAATCATGTAGATAATAGAAGCGATAAGAAAAGGGTACTTCTTGCACGAAAAAGGACGTCTTCAAAACGTCTTTGACTTCGATATTTGCAATCAGGGTACTTAGCTCTTCATTTTGAATTTATGGCAGTTTTTTTATCACAATTTTTAAAACTTTGGAAAGAACTGCATATCTGACGCACTTTTATGCACTATTGCTCCCACTTGAGCATGCAAGACGTTCACATTTGTAAAGCCTAGTACTCACCTAGCGTGAAATGAAAAATAAATACGTTCCAAATTACACGCAGAGAATAAAAATGAAAATAGAATAAACTTTTCCACGTGAATTTTTGATACTCACCTGAAATACTGAATACTTTAATTTAGTAAACTCTAGAGAGCAGTATCGAAAAATTCGTTATCCATTCTTTATTTCTGTTTATAAATTTTCAATTTTTTATTTTGAAACAAAATATTTAAACTAACTGACAAATGTCACAGTTTTCCACGCTGCCTTAAACTTTTTCCTAATGGTTGTACATTGAGAAATGAAAATTTGGCGCGGAAAAAGTTGTGGAACAAAATTGTTTTCCAATCCACATTTTGGTACTCACCTCTCGTTGGGGATTTCATGCGAGTGAAAAAGCCGCCACATTTATATGAAATTTTTATTTTCACTTGAACTGAGTACTAGGCTTAAATAACTACTAAAGACCCATCTAATTATGCTAATTATTTTTTGTTATCAATCACACGCAAAAATTGCTGAGGTCTCTTATCTATATTGAAAAACTTTTATTTATCAAGTTTACAAAAAATCTAGCATAAGGTTTTCGAAATATTGGGCCTTACCAACAATCAAATTAAGAGACGACTTTAATATTTGAGCGAAATGAAGCATTATTTAATGAACTCTATCTAACTGACCATATATGCTACATTTTATTTTTTAGCTTCCGTATAATGAATGGTTCATAATTTAGAGTTCACATAAATATTAAGTTTAAAACATGTATCGCTAACTTTATAGAGCTCTTAAAATAATGGTCTATTTCGCTCAAATATTAAAGTCGTCTCTTAATTTGATTGTTGGTACTGCCCATTGAGTTTAAAAAAAAAATGTTGAAATTTTTTTTTTTCAAATCATTTTTTGAAAATTTGAATACACCATACTATTCAAATTTTTGGGAAGCTTAAGCAAAAAAAAATGATCAAAATCGGTGGTACCGTGTTTGAAAAAATCAAAAACAAAAAAAAAGATGGTACCATGGGGGGTACCCTCAATAACTATTTTTCAGAAAACATTTTTCAACCATTACCTAGCTTTAACTTAATGAAATATTTTTGTATTTTTATTTTTAAATCTGTTGAACAGTTTTTGAGAATAAAAAAATATTTATAGAATTTCGAAAAAAATTCGTTGTTAAAGAAAAAAAGAAAAAAAACGTGTGGGGGGGAAAATTAAAAATGATATCTACCAAGTTTAAAGAAAAGCTGAGCTGCTGAGCCATTTAGGCTGTGGTCGAACAGGCAGACAGACAGACAGACAGACAGACAGACAGACAAACAGACAGACAGACAGAATTGCGAGACCCACTTTTTTAGTCTTCGCTATCATCTTAATGTCAACTTTGATCAAAATCTCGAGTTCGATTTTTTTTCCGAATGCATAACTTGCCTTATAGTACCTATAAGTCGCAAGTAAAAAATATTTGTTGGATATTAGCTAAATTGAAATGTCAGTACGTATTTCAAAAAAAACCGTTGATGAATAATTTTGTATGTATAAAATGTATGTATAAAATGAAAACAGTAATAAGCCCTTAAACTTGACAATCGAAGAATTTTTTTAAATGTTAAAGAAATGTTTTATTCAGGGTGTAGTAGATAATAGATAACCGATAATCTTAAAATTGGTATTAGCGAGCCTTAACCCATTTTAGAAAAAAATGTTAAAATATATATCCTACTATCCTACTTCCTACTAATATTATAAATGTGAATGTTACGATGTATGGATGTTTGTTACTCAATAACGCTTGAACAACTGAATGGATCTTGATAAAATTTAACACACAAAAAAGTTATAGTCTGGATTACCGTATAGGCTACTTTTTTTATTATCAGGGGAGGGGCGTTAGGTGGTCGAAACACCCCAACATTATTTATCTCTACTTCTATCTTCGTATTGCACTGAAATGTAGTACATATATACATAAGTAGTTGCATTGAAATGTCATACTCTGGTGGTGCGGGCCCAGAGGAGGGGCATTGTTTGATTAATTTACCTAAGCAGTAACGATAAAAACACTCAAAAAAGTTTAAAAAAAAAAAAACAAAACAAAAATAAAATTCTCCGAATTAAAAACAAAAAAAAATTGACAAATATTTGTGTGTCTTTGAATTTAAACTATTTTAAGGTAAGTTAAACTTTATGTGCTTACAGGTTTAACTACATACATTGTTATAGGATAGTTACATATGTATGTGATTTGCTCATTGTTTGTTAGTTTTTTCAAAATATCCTTCGCTCTTGGCTCCACTACCTTTAAGAAAAGGACTTGATTGGTATCAAAGCTTCATTTATGATTACATCATTGTGAGCGGGAGTTCCCGCACGGGTACGCTAGTTTCCCATAATGTCTCTATGTTACGATTTTTAATTTTTTTTTAACAAAAAAGAACAAATTTCTTCAAATACCTGAACACTACGACCACGAATGAATGATTTTTTTCTGTATTGATATAAAATTCTAGAAGAATAATAAAATTTTAAACCAGTTATTGAATTTTGTTTTATTTTAATTTTCTTAGATTAATTCTTCAAAAATTATGAAAAAGTGTTATTGGCGCAAAATTTTAATTGAATTAGTACGATGCTAAAGCTGTTTTAGTATGATACTAGGTTGAAACAACGAATTTGCAAATTTTAATCGGATATACTCGTAGCATCATACTTTCTCTACCCTTTTATTAAAGTTAAAACCATCGAACACCTACTTTATTTTTTTAGTATCGTGCTAGCTTCATATGACTCTTTGACATTTGCAAACATCAAAAAAGGTTCGTGTACTTACTTTTTATCACGAAATGTCATTGTCTTAGGTGTGTTCAGCAGCAATTTATTAAGAAAATTCTTTTAGTACGATACTAGTGAGAAAATGTTTAAAATTAAGAATGAGTTAGTAAACTACTATAAAAAAAGCAAATTGTTAAGTAGTATCATACTAGTACCTTAATAAAAGGCTATTTAAAATTTTGCGCGATTATCTTTTGTGTGTGGAAACTACAATTTTAATCTTAACATTTTTGTAAATAAAAGTTTTTAATTTAGGGTACAGTTTAGGAAATGCTTCTTAAGATGTTAAAATGAAGCTTTTCACCAAAAATTCCACTTTGTCAGACGTTTTTTGAAGTTAGGTAATTTTTTGTCTGATTTTCTGGGTAGAAATAGTAGTAACATTTATTGTGGAAAATTGGGTATACCAATACAAAAACTTAAAAAAAAATGAAAACAAATCTTAACATAGAGGCGACATGAGAAATATATTTCTAAATAGTTTTTCACGCTCGCTTTAATCAGCCTATATACAAAATGAATTTTTAAGAGAACCAATAATACCATTTTCGATTTTTTTAATAACTTTGAAGAAATGAAAAAACAAACAGCTTTGTCGGTTTTTTTTTTAACTACATCTATGTTTTTTTAGCTAAAATCTTTAAAATTCAAAGCTATTGAAATATAAAAGCAAGTCTGTGAGACACAGTCGTGAATTTTATATGAATTCATAAACTCACAATTCAAGTGCATTTGCTAAATTGCTGCATTTGATTAGAGACCTATTTCCACTTGGGATAAGATCGGAAATTCTATCGACGCGAAATGTATTTTATTAAATTCAAGTTTCATATAAATTATACTCTTTTTCATTAAATTATAAAATATCTTCAATCTTTTTGATCTACTAGTCTTTTTACAACTAGCTACCTACTTTAACGCTTGACTGATCAATTCCTACCCATTAGCCCAGATCTGTCGACTGAAGAGCACTTGCTTACCTGTTAACTATAATAGCTTTGGACGTAAAGTAGTCAATTAGTGAGTTTTGATTTCACACTTCACCCAAGCCAGCATCTCTGAAGTAAAGAATAAATCCTTATTTTTTTTTTAGATAGGTTCTCCATCAACTAATTGAAAGCAGCAGCGTGATGAAATAATCCCCTGCTACTCCATTTTAAAAGATAGTTATATAAGATAGTTGAATTCACCAGTCCATCAGACAGCTCCTCCAGAACCAGTAGTCGATGGTTCTTTCTTTGTTGCGTTCGCCTGGAATAGGCCTTCACAGTGCTAAGAAGAACGACAGTGATTACCATTGAAAATAGTTAAACGGAACTCATCGAGTGCTGCCATCATTTACTTCGCCACATCTCCATTGACTTTAATTATAGCGCCACAAAGATAAAACGTGACGACCTGCTGCGCTCCACACCATCATAGCCCAGCTTCGAGGTGATGATGATGACTTGGTTTTATTTTATTTTTTTCTTTGTTGCTCGTGCTGGGTCCAGGACAATTAGGTAGTGTTATTAGGTATGGGTCGGGTCAGGTTCTATGACTTTTTTGATTTTTGTCTATATTTTGGAACTGAAAGAGGGGTTTGTAAAAAATACAAAGCTAAGACCACTAACTTCATAATTTTGTAGCTAAAGCCTTAAAGTCATACGGGTTTAATTTCTTTAGAGTGAACCAATGCTTACTTGTTTCAAAACGTTAACGACCTGCGTTTTAATTGAGTAAAATGCATCCACATTTCACATTGTAAATCTGTTCTCTATTTTACTTAAAGCAACTGCGAAGTAATTGAACCCACTAAGGGCCAACAACATACTCCGACATTCTTCCCTAGCTCTCAAGAGTGTCAAGCCCCTCTCGACAGAGTGGGTGAAATAAAAATTAATTATAAAAATAAATAACTCCAAGCATACATCGTGGGAGTTGAAAGGATTTTATTTTGTAATGTTTTCATATCCCACTTAAAAACTGCATGTAAACAACTCGCGATATGTCTGAATTCCTAAATGTACGAGTATGGAGGTGTCCTGGGAAGAAAAGAAGGACATTAACTCTGTTGAAAGATAAATATACTATATACAGTTGGTATTCCAGAATTGGAGTCAGTCGTTTTCTAGATAAAACCTGCAATTAGTGTTAATTGCGTTTAGCAAGCGGGCAAGATGACACATTTCCCGCATGAAAACTCCTTTAGAATATCTGCTTCCATGAAAAGGACATCAGTTTTGTAATTTAGGATTTAATTTTTTTCTTCTTAAAATCACAGTTTTTGTGTTTAATAATAGACTCCATCTTTTATTCAAATCCTTTTTGTGTGATTTGTGAAAAATTTATAATCTTCCTATTTGCACATCCTTAAGCAGGATTTTTCAATTAAGATTAGGTGGAATGGGTTGAAAAATTCAATTCAAATCAACCCCTTGCAATGAATCAAGGGAAAACTTACACCTCCCACCATAAGAATTAAAGATTTGAAATTGAAAACCGCTGATGCACCATTCATTGGAGAGGAAAATTAACAATAGTCCTGACACGTGACCAAGATCCTTTATTCAATTTTTCCTATGAATTTTTGAAAACTAAAAAAAAAACATCATCCTTGAAGTGTTAAAGAAAAGCCAGAAGCAAATATGTGAGCGGTCTTCAATCGCACCACGCACCGCGAGGGGATTTGGTTTAACCAGTCAAAACTCTGGCATGGCAGTATGACGTCTGATTGATGGGTTAAGCCATGCTGTGAGGCACGTTTCTAACCTTTTTGTTGTTGTGTTATTTTTTTAACTTCGGAAAAATCTTTTCCATTTACAAATTTGATGATATAGTACCATAATAGCAATAGGCGTCGTCGGTTGTTGGCTACCTATGTGCTATATTTCAGAAGAGACAAATGGACGCCTGACGTTGGATTGAAATTACAAAATTTGGAATGAGAAGCGAAGTGAAAAAATCTCTGTGAATTAATTTGGCCAGACAGTGATGACAACAACCACCATTATGCATGCAGGACGCGACATTATCAATCAATTTATTTTGATGGAAATGCTGTTTTTTTTTTTGACCATGATAATTATGTAAATGAAAATTCTTTCAAAGACTGAGAGACATAGGTGGAAAAAGTAAATATGTGACTAGAATTATCGTTCTCAAAAAAGTATATAAGTAGATTGATGATGCCACCAGCCCAAAATCCACACCAGACGGTGACTTTCTCTGGATGCATTGCAATTTTGTGGATCTCGTGTGGATTTTGACCGTCCCAAATTCGACAATTTTGCTTATTGACGAAACTAGTCGTCTTCTCGGAAGGACGATTATGACGACCGTGAAGGCAATTTAATCATTTACACATCGATACCTTCCCGTAAGAATGTACTAAGCGACATTTCTAAAATTGTTCAGGAAACGAAAAAAACGAAGAAAGTTCTAGTTGAATCATAGTGTGCTAAGAGACAATTTTGGTTAAACTAAGTGACATATAACAAAATTTTTTGTTGCTCACTACAATGAGATCTTTATTAATGTCGCTTAGCATAATTTTTTTGGCGGATAATGCAAATTTCAGGGGGCAACATTATTTTAATGAGAAAATATGGCAGTTGATAAATTTTTTTATTTGTACTCTAGTTTCCTTTTCATGCATAATAGGTTGCCGAAACCCAGGCCAAAACGTGGCCCTTAACATATAGTATATTTCCTCATCAAAAAGTCATTTTCGAAAAAAGTGTCGCTTAGAACATTCTTACGGGAAGGTATCGACATGTTGTTGAGCGGTGTAACTCTCCAATCTCCATGTTGACTTGGCAAGACAGACTTAATAAATGACAGCCAATTTGACAGATGGAGCTTCAATAATAAGGTCGCAATGACCTGTCATCAAAATCTCTGTTGGAAAACTCTTCAGATTTTGCTGAAATTTGTAATACGATGTTAATGTTTCCCGCATTATTGTGCCAGCATTGAATAACTAACCATACATAAACATAAGTTGTTGCCAACACAACCCGCATCAAGGCACATTGTGATGAAATATCTCACTTTATGCATTAGCTAAAAAAATTTCTATGCTCATGGATACCGAATATTTCGGTATTCCTCTTGCCTAAAAAGACGTGAATTTCATGTGAAGTGAGTAAAAATTCAAATTGTTGAAGCAACTCCTAAAATAATTTGAGCTTCAAAATAACAATGCGATCAGATTTATGGAACAAATATCAATTTTCGCAAGCAAAATTTAAAAAATCGTTGTATTAATTTTCTTAATAAGAAATTTCTTATATATGCATTATTTCCTTTTGAATATTGGTCTGATAATTTTAAGTATCTTATACATTTAAGGAGGACATAATTTGAAAAAAGCGTTACCTGTTTTCGTAATACAGAATTTAAGGAAAAAATGATTTTTTTTTTAAACCTTTATATCTTATATTTATATTTATGTATAAAATAAAATGCACGACTGGGTCGCACGAACTTGCTCCTATGTAATAGACTAGGAATTTTAAAAAGGTTCATAAGGATAAAATGAATATTTTAAATTCTTTTAGTAGTAAGAGATAAAAACAGAATGCTATATGCAAATATGAATTTATGCAAAAACAAAAATTATAAGTCATTTTAGTGGATCCTTAAAAAAATAAGCTTTTATGCATACAATTTTTAAAACATTTAAAAAAAAAGAAAATTGGTACGCCAACTTTAAGTTTTTGTTATTGTACGAATGGAAGTTAAATTTCCAAGAAAAATATTAAGCCGTTCTTGAGATATCGAAAAATTTCATTAAAATTCATATTCATGTCTCAAAGTGAATAGACGCTTTTCATTGTTGTTCTGCTTGTTTCTAAAACAGAAGTGTGTTTTAACTATAATTTTAAATAACTAAAGTGTGGGCTTAATTAATAAATTAATAGTATTTCTGGAATAGTGAAAAAAGACACTAAAACGATAATATATTTAAGCAATAATTAAATATTTTAAGTAAAAGCATAAATTTACATATATAATCTGTGTTCTCCTATTCAATTTATTTTGCTCGCACTTTTTAAACCAATACCAACGTAACTAACACACAATGATTAACCGATCGGGTAAAGAAAGAATAAAAAAAACTCAAAGAGTAATCCATCTACAATATCAGTTTCCCCACCACAAATTGTTCCACCCGCTGACACCAACACTGTTGCTCTTTCTCTTAAAAATCTCTCAAAAATCCAAAATATTTTTCTATCCGAGATGAGGAAACTTGAAGAATCTTGGACTGCACGACTCAATGATATGAACGTAACTATAAATAGTGTCATTGAACGGGTGGAGCGAATTGAAAAAAACCCAGAATCCGAATTGCTGAAGAATGAGATTAAGGTTGTAAATAAACAAATCGATGCATTGGAGAGAAAAGAAATTGCCGCAGATGCTGTTCTTTTTGGTGTTCCTGTTCTTGAAGAAGAGAATTTAACACAATATTTTCGCCAACTATGCAGTACTATAAACTGCGCTGCACCTCACTTAAAAATATTTTTCGATCTAAGCATGTAAACAACAACAAAAACAGCCAGTCCCCCGCACCACCACCTATTATTATACACTTTGCTACTGCACACGAGAGAAACACTGTCTTGCATGCATCATCTGTACACAGGAGAAACGAAGGTTTCTGCAGGAAAACATCAATAGCCTGTATGAAAATCACGTTCCTTTGAAAAGTGTACGTAAACATGTTGATACACCTCGATGGCTCAGTGAAGATATTATTTCCTTAATGCAGGAACGTGATGTCAACTACAGAAAGTGGAAGAAATATCATTTAGAAAATTTTCTTAATAAATACCGTACTCTGCGCAATAAGGTGACAATGAAAATAAGATCTGCAAAATCTTCCTACTACAGAACTAAACTAGATCAGTCTAGCTCAGGAAAACAACTATGGAAACAACTTCAAAACTTCGGTATAGGTAAACAAAAAAACAATATTCCAGCTGATATTGATTGTAATAAACTCAATTCAGAATTTGTCGCATCCGCTGGTAGTGAAACTATTCAACCTGCTCTCTTTGAACAAATTTTCGAAAGTAATACTGAAACTCCTTTTTTCTTTCAAGGAGTTTGTGCAGAAGATGTTGTGGAGGCACTTTTATCGATTAAATCAAATGCTATTGGTCTGGATGACATCAACCCTAAATTTGTGAAGCTGATTCTACCATATATACTTCCACAGTTAATGTATGTCTTTAATAGAATCCTAACCACATCTGAGTTTCCATCAGAGTGGAAGAAAGCTAAAATATACCAGTGCCTAAAAAACAACGCGGCAATGTTACAGAATTCAGACCAATAGCTATTTTGCCATTTTTTTCGAAAGTTTTTGAGAAGCTCGTTTTTAATCAAATGCAAAAATACCTAAAAGCGGAAAACCTATTTTTTCAAAAACAGTCGGGATTTCAGCCGAAAAAAAGTTGCAAAACAGCTCTTATTGCAGTTGTTGAGGAAATAAGAAATGCTCTGGATAAAAACCATCCAGTTGTCTTAACGCTCCTCGATTTTTCAAAAGCTTTTGACACAGTTAATCATTCCACTTTGTGTAGGAAGCTAAAAACCGAGTTTAGGTTTTCAACAAGTGCAATCAAACTGATTTATTCATACCTACATGGAAGGGAGCAATGTGTCATAGCTGAAAATAAACGGTCACAGCTATTATCAATAAAAAATGGAGTCCCACAAGGATCTATACTTGGTCCTACGCTCTTCTCTCTTTACATTAATGAATTATATAGGGTAGTAAAATACTCTTCGATCCACCTATACGCTGACGATGTTCAACACTTCCAAGGCGGCCCACTGAGTACTTTTAGTAATACTATTCACCTTATAAATGAAGATCTCAAAAGCATTCACAATTGGGCCATTCAAAACAACTTGCAATTAAACCCAGAGAAATCAAAAGCCCTGGCTATTTATCGAAAGGCACTCGATATCTCAACTTTACCTCCCTTGCTGCTTGCACAAAGCCCAATAGAGTGGGTTGCATCTGCCAAAAACCGGCATAATCTTCAATAGCACCCTCTCATGGGATACTCATATAAATAGTACTATTGGCAAGGTTTATGGTGGACTACGTACTCTTTGGGCAACTCTGCACTTCATACCGATTGAAACTAAACTACTTCTAGCTAAGACACTTCTTCTCCCAATTCTACTTTATGGGTGTGAAATTTTTATGAGTCCCGACTTCAAAAGCAGGAAGAAATTAAATGTTGTTTTCAATAATATTGCTCGGTATGTCTTCAACCTGAGAAAACGGGATCATATCTCAACATTTTCTAGACGATTAACTGGAATTTCTTTCGATTGTCTTTTAAAATATAAGGCTTTGTGTTTTTTGAGTGACATAATCTATACACACCAACCAGATTATTTATTTGAGTGCCTTAACTTCTTGCAATCTGGAAGATCTCAAATGCTAATCCAACCAAGATTTGCCTGTCTAACATCTGAGCGCCAGTTCTTCGTACAAGTTGTCAGACTTTGGAACTCTTTGCCTATTGGCCTAAGAAAAATTGGAAATATAAATTGCTTTAAGAAAACCCTTTATTCGCATTTGGCCCTTGAAACGAACTAATCATCATTATTCCTAATTATAATTTCTTTTAACTTTAAATATTAAAATTCTGAAACCTTTTTAAATATTCTAAGGCCTTACAAACTTAAAAAGATTACTGTTATCTTACTTGTAAGTTGATTTGAGAAATAAATAAATTTGAAATTTGAAAATTTGAAAATTCGTTATGCCGATAATGAGAAATTCAAAATTCGAAAAAATCGTGATATTTTTTTTATTAAATTATAGACCGTAAAAATTAATCGAAAGAAAAAAAAAATTAGCAAAATTCTCGTAACCGTTTTCAAGAAAAATACGATTTTCGAAAACCATTTTTTAACTTTTGTATGGAAGGTACCATTAGTTTAAGATAAAACAAAATTTTTTTTTCTCAAATCTTGTAGATTATGTTAAGAAACTTTTATTTTTCAAGTTTGAAAAAAATCGAACATGGGGTTTTCGAAATATTGAGTTTCAAAAAAAAATTTTGAAATTTTTTTTAAAAATCCAAAAAATACAAAATTGAAAATTTGAATATGTAAAAATATTTAAACCTTAGAGGAGTCTTAGCACAAAAAAATGATTTAAATCGGGTATACCGTTTTCGAGAAAATCAAAAACAAAAAAATGGACCCAGGGTGCTACCAAAAATAACAATTTTTTGGAATTTTTTTTTCAACTATTACCTAGTTTTAACTAAATCAAATTTTTCAATTTTTTTTTTAAGAATCCTGTGGGACAGTTTTTGAGAAAAAAAAATATTTATAAAATTTCGAAAAAAAAATCGTATGGCAGGTACCGTTATTTTTGGTCTTAAAAAAAAAAGAAAAAAACGTGTGGGGGGAAAAATTAAAACCCATATCTACCAAGTTTGAAGAAAATCGGCCGAGCCGTTTAGGCTGTAGTCGAACCGACAGACAGACAAACAGACAGACAGAATTGCGAGACCCACTTTTTTAGTCTTCGCTATCATCGTAATGTCAACTTTGATCAAAATCTCGAGTTCGATTTTTTTTCCGAATGCATAACTTGCCTTATAGTATCTATAAGTCGCAAGTAAAAAAATGATAGAAATCGTTAAGGCCTTCTATGAGAAAATCGAAAATTATAAACCGGTTCTGTGAAAGGTAGCATCAAAAACATTTTTTTGAAAATTTGTGTACAAACAAAATTGTAGTAGTGCGTTTTTGGGAAAAAAAAGTTGTATGGCAAGTACCGTTATTTTTTTCAATTTTCAATAACGATTTCCACTTTAGGGAATTACATATGACCCCGGTTTTTGATGTAGTTAGAGGTATAGGTATAGACATACCAAAAATTCAGAAAGACGTACGGAATTGAGGGACCCGCTTTTCTATGTTCTTAATCACCGATTTGGTTCGATTAATGCCTCGAATAATTTATTTTTTTCAAATGAACTGTATAACTTACTTTGTAATACCTGCACCGGAAATTGAAAGACACGTGCCTTTGTGGTATGACATAGATCTAGGAAACTTTCTCAAATTGGGGTACATACAAGATCTTTCTTTAATGATAATTTATACACCTTAATCTACAACTATTTTGAATAGTTTAAATAAACGCTAATATCTACAAAAGTTTTTAGCAGATTACCTTTACGGTTCTCATTACATGTTTTTATGATTTTAATATGCAAGAGAACATTCCTTTTTGTAAAAATTTGTAAAACCATTATTTTTTGTTTTTTTTTTATGTTCGTTGAGTGGATTGTGTTGGAAAATGTGGAACAAAAAATGCATGACTATACTGTTCTTATGTAAAAGTACTTTACTACTATTTTAAATTTGAAGAAAATATAAATTTGTACAAATAAAAAAATAAAATTTTTTATATACAAATTATTAAAACATTTTTTAGAAAAAAATTTAATATGCAAATTTATGTTTTTATTATTATGAAAATAAAAATAAAAATTTCCGAAAAAAATATTGTTTAATTTTTGTGATATATAAATTTTTAAAACTTCAAAAATTAGTTTTCTTTTGGTTAGATATGCAACGTTTTTATTAAAATTTAAAAATTTCAGTTTATCAAATTTTAAATCATACATTTTTACTTGCGACTCATACTAATAACTACTATTACAAGAAGGTCAGTCAGTAGAGGAACCCCACAAGGTGGAGTCCTATCCCCACTTCTATGGAACATGGTAGTTAATGATCTGCTAATAGACCTAGAAAAAGAGGGATTCAAAGTGATTGCATACGCTGATGATATTGCCATTGCCGTATCAGGAAAGCACCCTCAAGTTTTAACAGAACTTATACAAACCGCTCTCAAAAAGCTACTAAAATGGACAGATCGATGTGGCTTAGGTGTTAACCCCCACAAGACTGAACTAGTCTTCTTCACAAGGAAATACAAAATTCCTCAACTAGACCCTCCATCGATTAAAGGTGTTCCACTAACTTTTTCAGATCAAGCTAAATACCTGGGTCTTACTTTAGACAAAAAGTTAAGTTGGAAACCTAATATACAGGAAAGAGTAAGGAAAGCCACGGTAGCTCTCTTTTCTTGTAAAAAAGCCGTAGGGAACAAGTGGGGCTTGTCTCCACAAATTACTCACTGGTTATACACTGCGGTCATCAGACCGATACTTACTTACGGGGTGACCGTATGGTGGACGGCCTTAGATAAAGCGACTAATCGCGATAAACTAAGCAGAGTTCAACGTTCAGCGTGTATGTGCATCAGCGGAGCTCTCCGCTCGACACCTTCCGCTGCACTAGACATACTACTCAACCTGACACCCCTAGATATTTACAGCAAACAAATGGCCGCGAGCACAGCCATACGTCTCAAAGCCATCTCTCAATGGACCAATAACTCTATTGGCCACACCACCATTCTGAATTTATTCGGAACTCTACCAAGTCACTCTGACTACATCACTCCCTTTTTGGTCTTCGACAAAAACTTTGAAGTCACCATTCCCTCAAGGTCAACTTGGGAGGAAGGGGCTTTGACAGATAATAAATCAGTAAACTTTTTTACGGAGTGGGTGGTGGAGTGTACTCAGATGGACTAAACCTTAGTCTCTCCTTCCGCCTACCAAACCATTGTAGCGTATTCCAAGCGGAAATTCTGGCGATAAAGGAAGTATTATCCTAACTTAAAGAAAACGTGGTATCTAACACGGATATCCGTATCTTCTCAGACAGTCAGGCTGAAATACCTCGCATCAGTCTCTGTAAACTCCATTACAGCCCAAGACTGTCGATCGTCTCTAATGGAGATGGCCAAACAGTTTAACATTCACCTATTCTGGGTGCCGGGTCACAGGGACATTCCGGGGAATTGCAAAGCCGACGAACTCGCCAGAATTGGAACGGAAATGCCTATCTTACCCGAAAAGGCAAATATAGGTATGCCCATAGCTACAAGTAAACTTATGCTGAAACGAATCGCTCTGGAACAATCGAACACAAGATGGCTTAATACTACCACTTGTATGGCGACCAAGTGAATCTGGCCTAAACTGGATCTGAAACGGTCAAAATGTCTATTGTCCCTCAGTAGATCTCAGATCAGCTCCGTCATAGGTGTCATAACTGGACACTGTCTCATAGGTAGACACGCCGCACGTCTCGGTGTGCTATCAAACGATTTCTGCAGGAGTTGCTTGGACGAAGAGGAAGAGGAGACAATCCCACACCTTCTTTGTACATGCCCTGCTCTCTCTTACAGACGCAAACTTCATCTGGGAGAATATTTCTATAATGAACCAAGCGATCTCATAAACAAAGACATTAAAAGTCTCCTTCGTTTCATCAGAAGCTCCAAATGGTTTTAACTAGTAGGAAACCTTTTTTGTTCCCTATTAGATCGTGGTATCACAATGGACCTCTAATGGTCTAAGTGTGTCAGACGCTTTAATGACAGCCACTTTAACCTAAACTAACCTAACCATACTAATAAAGACGACTTATACTACTAAAGACAAGTTATGCATTCGAAAAAAAATCGAACTCGAGATTTTGATCAAAGTTGACATTACGATGATAGCGAAGACCAAAAAAGTGGGTCTCGCAATGCTGTCTGTCTGTCTGTCTGTTCGATTACAGCTAAACGGCTCGGCTTATTTTCTTCAAACTTGTGTTTTGATTTTTTCCCCCCGGATGTTTTTTTATTTGTTTTTTTAAGACCAAAAATAACGGTACCTGCCATACGATGTTTTTTGAAATTTTATAAATATTTTTTTTTCTCAAAAACTGTCACACAGATTTAAAATAAAAAAAAATTAAAAAATTTCATTTAGTTAAAACTAGGTAATGGTTAAAAAAATTTTAGAAAAAATTGTTATTTTTGGTAGCCCCCTGGGTCCATTTTTTTGTTTTTGATTTTCTCAAAAACGGTTCAACCGATTTAAATCAGTTTTTTTATGCTAAAGCTCCTCCAAAGTTTGAATATTATTACATATTCAAATTTTCAATTTTTATTTTTTTTCGATTTGAAACAAAAAATTCAAAATTTTTTTTTGGAAACTCAATATTTGAATATGAAGTTTTTTATAAAGAAGCTCCTAAAAAGTTTAAAAGGCAGTGCATTTCAAAACCTAAAAAAAATATTTTTTCAATTTTTGGAAAAAAAGCCTTTTTTTTTGGAAAATTCGATATCTCAAGAACGGCTTAGTATTTTTCTTGGAAATTTAACTCTCATTCGTACAATAATAAAAAGTAAAGGTTGGCGTTGGCGTACCAACATTTTTTCTTAAAAATGTTTTAAAAATTTTGTACACAAAAGCTTATTTTTTTAAGGAACCACTACAACAACTTATAATTTTTGTTCTTGCATAAATTCATGTTTGCATATTTATAATGCTGTTTGTATCTCTTACTACTTAAAGAATTAAAAAAAAGTTCATTTTATCCTTAAGCTTAGTACGCAGATCGCGCTAAATTTTATCTTCCACATTCAGCCAAATTCCAAGATAAATTTTTGACATAAGAACCTTGTGGAGAATATGTCACAGAAAACAGCTGTTCTCTTAATGAAATTTTAGAAAGATTTAAAAAAAATTGTTTTAAAGTATGATTTTTTAAGAATTATGAATTATAAATGATTTTTGCTGTGGAAAATCTTGTAAGACTTCCGTCACCAAATATTCATCTAAATATTATTCAAATATTATTCCATTTCAAATTGAAATTGAAATTTAGCTCGAGAATAAAAATGTGCCAGACAATTATTTCGTGCGCTAAATTTTGACATATAAGTTATGTACAGTTCGAAGAGAAATTTTGATTTTTTAGCTAGAGCACAGTACCTCTCGGCTAAAATGCTTGACATAATTTTAGCTTGGCTAAATTTTGGAGAAAATTTTGTATGGGAGATAAAATTTAGCGCGATCTGCGTACTAGGCTTTAGGCCGCACCTCCATTAGCAATATTTATTTCTGCTATTATGTCAGACATTATATCTGAAAATAATATTTCTTAAACTCTGTGGGAAAATTATTTCATGATTATTTATTCCTCGGCATGATCTCACCAGGTAAATCACGTCGTTTGATTTTAGCGATAAACGCAGTGGAAAAACTGGAAGAGGCAAAACGGGAAGAATACAAAAGGAAGCACAGGTTTTGGGTCAGTCCATTTTTGAGCAAAAGAGATTTGCACGACCTTGAAGAACATTTGCTCCAAGACATAATTGAGTAGTCCCACAAGCATGAAAAGTCTTTGAATAATCTAATTAATTTAAAAATATTAATCAAAATACTTACTATTTTCAATGTTTAATTCTTTTAATGTTAATTTTGGCCTGCAAACAACCAAACAAATTGTATGTACTTCAACAGACAGTAAATGGTAGAAAAATAAGTGTCAAATTACATCTTGGCTTAATTTCTATACGAAGTGAAAACATACAATGAGTTTGTCAATGAAATGAAGGAATGTTACGTGAAAATGTGGGAATTTGTGTCAAGACTCGACGTCTTGTGAGAAATTTATGTCTAGTGAAGTTGGGGTGTCACGAAACGTCAAAATTTATATCTGCATTTATTTCTTCTACGAAGACAAGAAATAAATAGAAAAAATTATGTCTAAAAATAACAAAAATCGAGACATAAGGGGACTCCACAAGAAATATTGGCTACATGACACATTTCTTGCAATCATTTATTTCAAGTGGAGGCTCAGTGTTATGAACAGTTTTCTTTAATAACATTCGTTTTTAAAAGTCCTAGTCTATTACATAGGAGCAAGTTCGTGCGACCCAGTCGTGCATTTTATTTTAATTTATTTCGTGATTGCTTAATAACTGTTAGATACAATATTTTATAAGATAGATTTTTGTTGGAAAAATACGATTTTCGAAAACCATTTTTAACATTTGAATGGGCAGAACCCTTATTTTCAGATAGAATAGTACTTACATTTTTAACTGTCAAGATTAAAAAAAAAAAAATCAAGCGTGGGGGCTTCAAAATATAGATTAAAATTTATAGCATACAACAATTTAATTGAAACCGTTGAGAAAAAAGAAAACAAGGAAATGGTTCTATGGGGGGTACCAGCTACCTTCCTTTAATTTAAAAATACTAAATACCAAATTTAAAGAAAATCGCCATTTAAGCTATAGTCAAACAGATAGAAAGACAGACATACATAATTGCGAGACCCACTTTTTCGTCTGCCCTATGGTAGTAATGTCAAGTCTGATCAAAATCTCGAGTTTGATGTTTTTTTAAGAAGTAAAAATAAGAAGTTGGTATTATACCTAATCACTTTTTTTGAAGAATTAAATAAGCTGCTGCTCGTAATAAAAAAAATTGTTTTGAAGTGATTTGTAGAAAACAATACTCATTTCAACACATTTCACATTAAATCCAAATTTTGGGTAATTTTAACAAAATTCAGCTTTTTCGGGATTTGTTTGAATTTTAGTAAATTTTTTCTTGGAAATGCATACGAGTATATGTAGTTATATCTGAAACACATATACAGAAATGTCATATCGTTTCGCATAGAAGCTTACGTTAGACCCCGAGCTGAAGTCCTTAGTCTTAGATGAACAAAAAATAAAATGCACGACTGGGTCAGAGACAAAAACAGAATGCTATGCAAATATGAATTTATGCAAGAACAAAAGTTATAAGTCGTTGTAGTGGTTTCTTAATAAAATAAGGTTTTATGTATAAATTTTTTTAAAATATTAAAAAAAAACTTAATACGTCAACTTTACGTTTTTATTACTGTACGAATGAAAATTAAATTTCAAAAAAAAAAATATTGAGCCATTTTTGAAATATCGAATTTTCCAAAAAAAAAGAAATGATTTTTTTTTCAAAAATTCAAATAATATTTTTTTTTTAAGTTTTGAAATGCAATAGTTTTTAGACCTTTTAGAAGCATCTCCACAAAAAATTTCATTAAAATCCGTTATATCTATAATGAGTAATTCAAAATTAAAAAAAATGGTTCTATGGAAGGTAAAAGCTGTAATATCTTAATTTCAATTATTTTTTTATTAAATTAAAGATCGTTAAATTTAATTGAAACAAAAATTTTTTTTTTCAAAATTCTAGGCGCCGTTTTTGAAAAAAATACGATTTTTGACAACCATTTTTTAACATTTGCATGGTGGGTACCCTTATTTTTAGGTAAAATAATTTTTTTTTTATACATCTTGTAGATTATGCTTAAAAACTTTTATTTGTCAAGTTCAAAAAAAAATCTAGCATAATTTTTTCGAAATATTGAGTTTTGAAAACAAATATTTGAAATTTGTTTGTGCCTTTTTTTAAATCTGTCGAGTTTTAGAGAAAAAAAAATATTTATAAAATTTGGAAAAAAAAATCGTATGGCAGGTACCGTTATTTTTGGTCTTAAAAAAAAAGAAAAAAACCTGTGGGGGGAAAAAATTAAAAATGATATCTACCAAGTTTGAAGAAAATCGGCCGACTCGTTTAGGCTGTAGTCGAACAGACAGGATTAATCTATAATGGTACCTATTTATAAATAAACATTTATTATAAGCTTTAAATCGTACTCTGAAAGATTTGAAAAACACCGACGATGGACTCTTTCAATAAATAAAGTCCAACATTTTTTTTTTTTTTTTTTTTTTTTCCCGTGGGTAGGTGTTGAAATCTTCAAAAGATTCTATGAGGACCGAAAAACGCGCGCTCATAGATATGTGGGACTCTCCCGACCAACAACTCTGCCCCCATAAAGCCTTACGGAAGGTAAGACTCTATGCAAGCAGACCGCTAATCAGGCCGACCGCACTAAAACCACCTCCTCCTCCCGATTGCAACTAAGTTCATATGGAACTTATCTAGCAATTTATCTTTCTCGAAGTTAAGTAACGTGTTGTAGGCAACTTTCCGGTGAAAGTTCCTACTGGTTTAATTATAAGCTAGTTGAATAGCTTCTTTCTATTTTAAGCAATGATTTAAATATACATAATACAGTACAATAATTTCACCGTACTAGATCGGAAGGTTTGGTCCTTCTCAAACGTCGTACTAAATTTGTTTCGTCAAGAATTTCTAAGATTGTTCTATTGGTATGTTCAACTAAACGCTTTCTATGCCTTTGCGAAAAAGTTTTTATTTCTTCGCGAACCGTGGGGATTCCAAGATCCCTGTGAAGATCTTCGTTTCTAATATACCACGGCGCATTTACAAAGGACCTTAATAATTTGTTTTCAAAAGTTTGTAGACTATTTAGATTTGTATCGTGGGTACAACCCCAGAGTTGAATACCATATGTCCAGACAGGCTTAAGTACCTGTTTGTATACTAATAATTTGTTTTCGATACTAAGTTTAGAATGTCGTCCGAGTAACCAGTACATTTCCCTTAGTTTAATATTTAATTGATCACATTTATTTTTAACATGTGACTTCCATTTTAATTTCGCGTCAAGAGTCATCCCGAGATATTTTGCCTCATTTGCAAATGGAACTTGAGTTGTATTAATAAAGACTGGTAATCTATTAATTTTCTTATAAGTAAAGTCCACGTGGACTGACTTAAATTCGTTAAGCGCTATTCGCCATTTGTTTGTCCATTCATTGACATTGTTAAGAGCATTTTGCAATTTACATGTCGATTCGTTAGCCGTTTTGCCTACTGCAAGTATTGCGGTATCGTCTGCAAAAGTAGCTACAATTGTATTGTCTGTTTGGGGTATGTCGCGTGTAAATAAAAGGTATAAAATGGGACCTAGAACACTACCTTGTGGTACCCCAGCCACTATTTCTTTAAAATCTGAATAATCATTTCCGTGCCTAACGCGGAAAATTCTTTTCTCTAGATATTCTCTAAGAATGTTGTATAGTCCTTCAGATAGGACTTGTCTCAATTTGTATTTGAGGCCTTCGTGCCACACTTTGTCAAAAGCTTGAGACACATCTAAAAAGACCGCTGAACAAATTTTATTTTCTTCAAAGGCTTTCTCGATGACATCGGTGATTCTATGCACTTGATCAATCGTCGAGTGCTTACTTCTAAAACCGAACTGGTGTTCAGGTATAAGACCCTTTTCTTCTATTATGGGCTGAAGACGCTGAAGAAATATTCTCTCAAAGACCTTCGACACTACAGGAAGAAGTGAAATGGGCCTGTACGATTTCTTTTCATGTGATGGTTTGCCAGGTTTTAAGACCATTATTACTTCTGCGACTTTCCATTGATTTGGAACATATTCTAACCTTAGAGTGGCGTTCATTATGTAAAGGAGGTTTACTAAACCTTTCCGTGGGAGCATTTTAAGAATTTCCGCAGTAATTAAGTCGTATCCTGGTGCTTTTTTTGACTTCAGTTTCTTAATTTCTTTGCTTAATTCGGCAAGCGTAACATTTCTTGTGATGGAGCTTTCATTTGAATTTATATTCACACTTATATCATCATTCAATGCTTGCCCATTGAACGGCTTAAATGTTTCCTCTAGGTAATCAGCGAAAACGTTTGCTTTCTCTTTATCGCTTCTTGCCCATTCATTTTGGTCTTTCATAATCGGGGGTGCTGGAAGCTTTGGTTTTTTCGTAGCTTTTATCGCTTTCCATAGAGAATAATTAGATTCTTTACCTGCCGTCAAGTTTTCAAGGTAATTTCCAGCTTCGCGGTTTTTAAAATCTGATATCATCTTTTTAAGCAAATTACTGAGGTGATTTAAATTAGCTTTGTGTTGGGGAGCACGAGTTTGTTGCCATTTTTTGCGCGCTTTTTGCTTGTCTTTAAGTACCTCTTTTATCTCTTGGGGATATTTAGCTTCTCTATAGCCTGACATTTGTCTTTGGTAAGGAGTATTGTTCCATGCGGCTTTTTGAATAATATGCACAAAATTATAATAATAATAATAAAGTCCAACATGTTGGGAGACCCAAGAGAAATAAGCGACATTCTCTTCATTCATCGTCTTATTTCCAGATCTGTTAAATGCTAAATTCTTTACAAGTTCATCTCTTTTAAAACTAATTACCATAATCTAAGAAAGCCTCATCTCTTCTATTCACCCACCTACCGTACATTTTATCGCCCCAACGAACCAATTACTCGCATGCTCCGCTATCTACGTTGTAACATTAACTGTTTCGGCTCTAACCACAGTTCACCTTGCCTAAAACTCCGTCTTCTTCATCAACTTTTAAATTCACGCCTAGTCCCTTAGTTTTATGTTATATGGACTAGATACATACCTATATTTAAGTTATATATAGAATTAGCTTGTATTAATACCAAACAAATGCCGTTGTTTCCCCCTTAAAACAATTTAAAAAAAATAAAAATTGACGGTACTCCAATTTCGTTATCAGAAGATTTTTCACAAACACTTCCGGTTATTCCATGTTCTACATGCATCTCCAACTTCAATATGATCCATCTGCATGATACTCGAAGAGGCAATGTTAATGTTAGACCAATGGGTCAGGCAATTAAGTTACAATAAAATGTTTCCATCATTGTGTCACCTAGAGATGCATTAATTCAAATTGTTTCGAAAAAAAATCGAGATAATATGTACCATTATGTCTATGTACATTCTAAACATGTTGAAATCTACATAATTTTTATTTAAGTCAAGGCATCAAATACCAAAGCTATTTTCAATCTACATGGTGAACGCAATGAATCCATTGAGATCCGATTCAGACGGTTGGTCTTTGCCGTGTCATCACCCATTCTAACCTAACCTACCTAACCAAGCAAGAAGAGAAGAGTTCTGCAGAACAGTCATCAGTTCCTGCGACCTTGTTGTTCTCAAGCGTTCTTGTGGCTAAGTGCACTTCTTCTAGATGTTGGAACAGGTTCTTCATTTAATAAAAGTTGGTTGTCTTCTGGCCACACGTGATGTGGAAAATATTGCTTAAAAACATCTAATTTATCCTGTGATTCGTTGAATAGATCACCTTGACTGTTTCGAAAAGTCAGCGTCCCAGTCTTAAAGTGCTTGGCTTTTTTTTATAAAATTTCCTGGTGTTGTTCAATCGCAAGATTCTTCGATCTAATTGAGCTGGGAGGTTGGGTACAATCTTCTCTTCTTTTCTCGTTACTTTGCTTTCGCTGTTCCAATTTTTCAGTGCAGCATATTCGCATGTAAAATTTTTGTCACTTGTTTTAGTTGAATGCATGTCATTATACAAGGGATTCTTGCTTTGCGGTAGTTGGTAGCCAATGTTGGTTTCAGTTGCCTCTTTGAAGATATCGCAATACTAAGACCACTGATTCTTGGCGCCTGTGGTTTGTGAAAGTGCCACTCGCTCAGGTGCTTTTTGGAATCTTCATGTTACCTACACATGCAAAGTCGAACTTCTTTTTTTTTTTGAGTGGTTCACAATTTCTTTCCATTCGACGATCCAGGTGTGATTTTTGCCAGAACTAGTTTTGTCCTCGGTATACAAGCAACACCTTAAATGTAATATGCGTGCTTTGAGTTGGTTAGAACATGGTCGATTTGGTTTGTGGTTTGATTGTCTGCATGACAGCTTACTATATACGAGCTGCTGCAAAATCAATTACCCAGAAGCGTTTACCTGTTGTCGTTCCATGTAGACTGTGCTTACCAATAATCCGATGAAGATGTCCTCCTCTTCAACGTCCTCGCGTCCAACTTTGACATCGAACTCCGAACAAGCTCCTTAAACTCCATGCAGTAGGTCATAAAACTCATTGTTCATAGGTTCTTCAGCTTCATCGAAGGGGTGTATGTGGATATTGGGCTTTGAAAGGCGTGTTTGATGCGGATCACAGTCATCACTTATCGGCTGAATACCTTAGATTTTTGCCGATTTCTTGCGACAAATCCGCATCCTAACATGTCCGAATTTTTAATAGAAGCTCTAATAAATTTTTCTTTTTTTTTTTTTTTTACTTGCGACTTATAGGTACTATAAGGCAAGTTATGCATTCGTAAAAAAAATCGAACTCGAGATTTTGATCAAAGTTGACATTACGATGATAGCGAAGACTAAAAAAGTGGGTCTCGCAATTCTGTCTGTCTGTCTGTCTGTCTGTCTGTCTGTCTGTCTGTCTGTCCGTTAGATTGCAGCTAAACGGCTCGGCCGATTTTCTTCAAACTTGGTAGATATGGGTTTTAATTTTTTCCCCCCGGATGTTTTTTGATTTGATTTTTTAAGACCAAAAATAACGGTACCCCCCATACGAATTTTTTTCGAAATTTTATAAACATTTTTTTTTTCTCAAAAACTGTTCGACAGATTTTAAAAATAAAAACAAAAAAAAAATTTCATTTAATTAAAGCTAGGTATTTGTTGGAGAAAATTTTCTGAAAAATGGTTATTGAGGGTACCCCCCATGGAACCATTTTTTTTGTTTTTGATTTTTTTCAAAAACGGTACAGCCGATTTTGATCATTTTTTTTTTGCTAAGGCTCCCCAAAAACCTGAATAGAATTGTGTACTCAAATTTTCAAAAAAAATTTTTTTGGATTTTTAAAAAAAACTTCAAAATTTTTTTTTCAAAACTCAATATTTCGAAAACCCCATGCTAGATTTTTTTCAAACTTGCTAAATAAAAGTTTTTTAATATAATCTACAAGATGTGATAAAAAAACTTTTATTTTACCTAAAAATAAAGGTTCCTACCATACAAATGCTAAAAAATTAAAAAAAATGCTTTTCAAAAATCGTATTTTTCTCGAAAACGGTTCCGAGAAATTTGATAAAATTTTTTTTCTTTCAATTAATTTTTACGATCTTTAATTTAATAAAAAAAATTTTGAAATTAAGACATTATCTACAGCTTGTACCTACCATAGAACCATTTTTTCGAATTTTGAATTTCTCATTATCCACATAACGGATCCTAATGAAATTTTTCAAAGAGAAGCTTCTAAAAAGTCTAAAACACATTGCATTTCAAAACTTTAAAATTAATATTTTTTGAATTTTTGAAAAAAAAATTTATTTTTTATTTTTTTTTTTAAATTCGATATCTCAGGAACGGCTCAATATTTTTTTTTGTAAATTTTAGTTTTATTCGAACAATAATAAAAACTTTAAATTGGCGTACCAAAATTTTTTCTTTAAAAGCTTTTAAAAAGTTTGTACATAAAAGCTTTTTTTAAGAAACGACTACGACTTATAATTTTTGTTCTTGCATAAATTCATATTTGGATAGCATTTTGTTTTTGTCTCTTACTACTAAAAGAATTTAAAAAATAGTTTGATCCTTATGAACAGTTTTCTCTAATAACATTCGATTTTAAAATTCCTAGTCTGTTACATAAGAGCAAGTTCGTGCGACCCAGTCGTGCATTTTATTTTTTCTTTAAATCATACCTGGTTCTATACATTTTTTGTCGGGATTGCCGTAGTATCTTCGTTAAACCACATGTGGACAGATTCAAACTTTTGAGAAGCACCCGGGAAGTAAATTGTTTTCACGCTTCATGTACCTGCCTTCTTTCCGGTCGTAATATTATCCTTTGGTGTTCCGGCTTCCGGGCCTTGTTGCCATCTTATAGTGTAGTCATAACCATGAACCGTGAGATATGTGCTTTTCATTACAGCAGGCCTTATAATCTGTGAAAATAAAGCACCATGTAAAAATTTACTTTTGGTTTCGACGAATTTTCAACTAGTTCTAACTAATGAGTTTTCTAGTCTAGTTGAATTTTTGTCAACATATTTCATATTGTATGAACACAATTATTGATATTTGATGAGTCCTTCTTTTAGCTTACTTCCTTTTACTTTAAAATAATAAGTTGTTTTGGACAAAGAAATATCTTCTATTATATGGTAATGTACAAAAAAGGGGATTTAGTTGCACTATTAAATCAATATCTCAATTTCTAAGGAATTATGAAAATCACCTTATATACATTATCATCAGCAGACACAGCATACATTATTATCATAGAAATCACTCAGCTTTGCTATTTTCATCCTTCGAGTGCGTAAGTCCTTGCTATTGAAATCCGAGCTTCTGAAAAGCTATACACTACCTACCATCCAAAATGGGGAAGAGGTAAATAACAAAAGTGGCCAGAATATCGTCATCAGGACGAAACAATAACCGTGTCTTTTGTCACTGGCGACAACACACTATATTCACAAGGAAAACACTTCACCTCCTGCTCTTTATTGCTACCTCTTCAACTTTGCATCCATTTTTATTCTATTCTTGTGTTGCTGTTGTGGGTGTTGTATGGCTTGAATGGGTTGAGTTGATAAGATATACCCACACCTCCTTATACATTTATGTATGAGAAGGAGGCGAGCATACAGAAAAAACAATAATAATAAACTTGCAGCAGACTATTTCACCCACTGGCGCATATGATGTATCCAGATCCAGAGACGACGAACGGCATAGCGATGCATTCGCACACAAAGTAGTTAGACTCCTTTGAAAGACAAATTCAGGTGTTTTTCATCATTTTTTCATTTAAATGTGTTTTTTTGTCCAACCATCACATGACGTAGATGCGGATTCATCCGTTGGATTGAAAAACCTAGTAAAATGTTAATGACCTTATCTCGCATGGAAGTACCTGCTTCCCTCCATATGCATCCCTGAACCCTCAAGAACAAACCTACGTTATGTTTCCGTGCGCAAACAAAAAAACAATCATGGATGAGATATTGTTGAAGAAGCAGTATCCATATCCTTCCCTGGCAGGATTTTAAGTTTGTTTGTTTTTATTTCTTGAAATACAATCCACAAATTCGAAAACTGTCATCGTATTTATTTTTTATTTAAGTTTATCATTGTTGCTAATGTGCATTGTCTTGGATGCGGTCGGTGTGGCAAATGAGAAACAAGACCACCGCAGTCAGTCGAGATTACTTCATGATAAAGGGGAGTCCTTTTGGTCCCTATGAGTACGTCTTATCAGCGAATGATGCATGCCGCCCACTATACCACCCGCATTCTTATGCTGCGGAAACCGCAACATTAGGATGTGATGCTGGTTGAGCAAAAAAATACTGTAATTGCATTCGAATGGGAGTGTGGGATTTTCGTATTGTTTTACGTTAAGTGTTAAATTGCACAAGGATATGTCATGCCAGCCGGATGCAGCAGTAGCACGAAATTCCTTTTGGCATTAAGGAGAATACAATTTTTGGTTAAAGGATTGGAAAGACTTTAGTTATGTGGTTTCTTGTCCGAAACGAAACTCGCAAAGATAGTGGAGCAGAAGATATCCTCCAAATGAATTTATTGAGAATGAGAGTTAAGTTTGTTCGGTTAGATAAGAAAGCGAATTGTGCCGGACTATTCTGCTGGTATTCGTTCTTAAGCAAAAACTTTGTGATGAAATATGTTGTAGATAGCTATTTTTATTTTGCTAACCCGAAATGTGTATAGGGAAGGAACATGTGGAAATATTCTACTGATGCTTAGTACAAAAAAAAAAGATAAAAGAGAATAAACTTTTAATTTATAATTTTTATTTTTATTTAAACTACATAATATCACAACTTTTCCAATCAAATAGATGCAACGCGTTTAGGAAATTAAATTTCCATCTTCAGGCGATTTTGATGTTTTAAAATATAATAATATGCCACTTGTTGTTCAATAAAAGTTGAGGAATTTTGGATAAGATAGAAAAGTCTTAGAGTCTCTTTAAAAATATCAAATGAATTATTGAGTAGCTTTAGTGGTTTAATGCTTTAACTGACCTTTTTTTATAGTTTTGCGCGCACTTAAGATATTATTACTAACCTAAAAATGTTTGAGCACAGTGCGAAAGTTGAAGAGGAGTTAAAAGGAGATACCGATGAACATTGGTTTTGAATTTATGAATATCCTAATGGGAGTCAGATTAAGCATTGCACATTCGTGTAGTGCGGCTTAAGAAAGAATATCTGAATTTAACCGCATGTCCAAAGTTGGGCTCAAGGATAAGCTGATAGGCACTCCTTGAAGTGCAAGTATTACGGTTAATTTGTTTAATGGGATGAATTCAACTGGTTATTTTACTAGAATACTATTAATAATTATAACGGTAAGGTAATGAATGACAAAAAACCTTCCGGCGCACAGTAGTCAATTTATGGTCATTAGCTGGACTTAATTCTGATTTTTTTTTGTTTTGATTGAAAACGTGTTTTATAAATCATTTAAAATCATTTCCATAACTTCAGGGGGTGGTATCTTGTGTTCTTGGGTTGGTAGATTTCGAAATTCACTTATCTTTGAGTCAGAAGATATTAACATGCTATGGAGCACATCAGTATTTGTTGCAATTCGGGACATCTTTCTTGAATATTTTTGACGAGCTTCTAAGACATCTTCCGAAAGCTGTCCGATAGGTATTGGAAAACTTTCGATGACGTCAGCACCGTGCAACAATATTTTGTGAACACTTACAGGCATTTTGTACCTAATTATATTTAGAAACAAATAACCAAACAGTAAGAACGGAATTTATACGTATCAATTTTCAGACCTGCAGTTAATGTCTTTAAGACAATTGAAAAACGTTCTACTAGTTTCCTATTATTTCAGCGGTTTTTGCTGGATCTTTAAAAAATCTTCGAGCAGTGTTGCCGTCATTCGTATTTCCTCCACCTTGTTTTGGAAAATCTACTAAGATTCCCAATTGCGATCTTAGTTCATTTTGTAGGAATTCTTTTCTATTTTTAACTTCTAGTTTCTCTTCAGCTCCTCTAGCCAGCCAGCTTTCATTTTCAATTTTTTAAGATATATGTAGCAGTGCTTCCATAATCCTTATATGAGAATGCAGAGTTTGTAAGCCGTATGAGAAGGCAGTGGTATCAGGTGGTTTTTGTAGGCAAAGTTCAAGATTGTTCATGTCCTTAGGAGATGCCTTGCATATACAGCAAACTGAACTAGCCCTGTTCTCCATAACAGCATTACATGTTTTGCCATCTATTATTGTTTTGAACAAAGTATGATTTACTGAAACAGTTTTGTCGTTAAGTGATACCCTTGTGGCTTCTAGACAATTTATTTCGGCTTCCATACGGTTGAACTCTCTTGTTATTGTCTCAATATTTTCCTTTGCGAATTCGAAACGTACTGGACGGCAGTATCTTGGAGAAGATGTTCTCGAATTCATCCAGATATTTTGAGGACAAGAACCAATTTTTCTTATTTCTAAGGCTACTATGCATGTTAGTACAATATCAGTATCTCTAGCCTCAGGATTTATTAAAAAGTTTTGCTTATAACGTGAGTGCCCTCCACTACCATCAGAACCCCATTTCCATGAACATTCTAAAGTATCACCGTCTTGTAACTGATTTTCGAAAGTTTCAAAGTGTGCGACAGACAAACGTTTTAAGTGTCAAGTCTAACAACGGCTGTAGTTTGACTTACATAAGGTTTCGGTTATGGTCAAAAAGTAAATTGGGTAACACTCCTTTTTTACTTCTAAGATATTATTGTAGGCTGGGTAAATGTTAGCATTTCCTTCTTTTGTGCTTCTTTGAAGTTGATTATATTGATGTTTCGTCAGTTTCAAATCAGTTATAAGGGCTAAGGCTTCTTCAGATGTATATGGTTTGATCATATTCGGACTTTCGGGGTTTTTAAGCTTTTTAAGAGTTCTTGGAGAACACTCTACAACCCTTTTTACGACTTCGGCTTGAGAACGCTTTCCTTCTAACCTTAACTTAGACTCAACAGCAAATTATAATTCTTCAGCCGACCTGTCCATTAGGTTTTTAATTTTTCGTTTTTTAGCTCTGTTTCCACACTCCTGGAATTCTTTTTCAGGTCGTCCTTGTCTAGAATGTGTTGGCACTTGAATTTCAGGCAATGGAATTTGAAACTCCTTTTGAAGCCAAATCTGTTCAGCTTCTATAAATCCTTCTGGTGGCTTTTTTTTATCTCTGTATTTCTTAAAAAGATGTGATACAAAAGTTTTGCTGGTATTCGATGTATTTCTTATGATCAGCTTCTTCAAGAACGGTTATTGACTTTGTTGACATCACGTACTGCAAAACAGCACTTGAACAAACCGTTACTGATGACTTCAAAAGATTTTCACTCTGAATGAATGAAAAAATTTCTCGACGCAAGGGAAATGGTCGCCCTGAAAAGGGCGGATTGATACCTGTAAGAGAAGAAAAAAAAAATGTTGCGCTGAGTGGCGGGCCTTAAATTCACCATTATTTTTAAGGTAATAATCCAATCTTCAAATGAAGAAAATTTCACGATGTCACTCTATCGCACTTTTTTTTAAGGACCAAGAAACGAAAAAAAGTTAGCTTGCCACTACTAAAAAATGTATCACTACATTTAGTTCATATCGACAGAGTCTTACTTATTTTTTCAATAATAATACACTGAATTTGAAAATACTTACCAGTAGCATACTCTGCCATATTTGGTTCAAATAATTATCTAACTTTTATTTCACTTTAACACTTTATAAACACATGTTAACGCGCGAAAGGCAAAATCGATAGTGAGAAAAGTTTTATGCAGTGCATTGATAGGCTTCCTATTGATAAACTAACGGCATTAAAATTTGTTTTTCGTTGTTTCTTGTTAGTTGGTTGTTTGACTGTAATCCTACCGTTATTTTTTTTTTAATAGAAAAACCTTTTTTTTTTTACTTATGTCCAGCTAGCGTTGTACCAAATGGACCACTGTGCGGCGGTGTTTGGGAGATTCAAATGCTTTAATCATACTCCTATCACCTATTATTCTTAAAGCTCTTTTTTTAATTCTTTCGAAGAGACTCAAGTGGGTTATTGGAGCACCCATTCAAATATGGAATCGTAGCTGGGTCTTGGATGAATACAGGCCCTAGTATAGACTACAGGTAGATTAGAAGGGGTGAACAATTTTTTGCAACGTCGAAGGAAATCTTAACAATTAGCAGCGTTTTTGGCGACGTCGAATATTTGTTCGTTCCACACAAGGTGTAACTTTTTTACTTGCGACTTATAGGTACATACTATGTATAAAATCGAACTCGAGATTTTGATCAAAGTTGACATTACGATGACAGCGAAGATTAAAAAAGTGGGTCTCGCAATTCTGTCTGTCTGTCGGTTCGACTAAAAAAACGGTATTTTTTTCGAAATTTTGTTTATTTTTTTTTTTTTTTTCAAAAACTGTTCGACATTACTGGTACTGGTTGATAAAAATTTTCCGAAAAATGGTTATTGGGGGTGCCCCCCAAGGAACCATTTTTTTTGTTTTTGATTTTCTCGAGAAGGGTAGCACCGATTTTGATATTTTTTTTTGCTAAATCTCCTCAAAAACGTAAATAGAATTGTGTATTCAAATTTCCAAAAAACATTTTTTTGGATTTTTGAAAAAAAATTCAAAATTTTTTTTTCAAAACTCAATATTTCGAAAACTTTATGCTAGATTTTTTTTAAACGTGATATAAAAGTTTTTCAATATAATATACAAGATATATGAAAAAAAGTTTTATTTTACCTAAAATAAAAATACCCACCATAAAAATGTTAAAAAATGGTTTTCAAAAATCGTATTTTTTATTAAAAAAAAAAAAATTTTTTTTTGGAAAAAACGGTTTAATATTTTGTTTGGAAATTAAATTTTTATTTGTACAGTAATAAAAACTTAAAGTTGGCACACCAATTTTTGTTTTTTTTAAATCTTTTAAAAATTTTGTATATAAAAGCTTTTTTTAAGAAACCACTACAACGACTTATAATTTTTGTTCTTGCATAGATTCATATTTGCATAGCCTTCTGTTTTTGTCTCTTACTACTAAAAGAATTAAAAAAATAATTTGATCCTTTTGAACAGTTTTCTCTAATAACATTCGTATGTAAAATTCCTAGTCTATTACATAGGAGCAAGTTCGTGCGACCCAGTAGTGCATTTTATTTTAGTTACATATGTATATTGGTAAGACTATCTTCCCTTAGTTTAAGTAAGTAATCGCAAAGTTTTCTTAGTAACAAGGTCGTGTGGCTCTTGTAGTTTTTATGAAATTAATAATTTAAACTTAAGTATGACCATTTAAGAAGAAAAAATAAAATACCCGACTGGGTCGCACGAACTTGCTTTTATGTAAAAGACTAAGAATTTTAAAAATTAATGTTATTAGAGAAAAACTGTTCATAAGCATAAAATTCATTTTTTAAATGACTACTTAAAAGAACTTCTTTAGTAGTTGGAGCGAAAAACAGGATGCCATGTGGTTCAAGCAAATATTAGTTTATGCAAAAAATTTTGGTTGCTAACTTTTTTTTTCAAAAATTCAAAAAACATTATATATATATATCTTGAAATGCAATGTTTTTTAAACTTTTCAGAAGCTTCTGTATAAAAAATTTCATTAAAATCCGTCCTGTCAATAATGAGAAATTCAAAATTCGAAAAAATCGTTCTATGGTAGGTACAGTCAGTAATATCTTAATTTAAATTTTCTTATTAAATTATAGATCGTACAAATTAATCGAAATAAAAAAAATTATCAAAATTCTCGGAGCCGTTTTCGAGTAAAACTCGATTTTCGAAAACCATTTTTTAACATTTGTATGATGGGTACCTTTCTACCTCTACTTTTAGGTAAATCAACATTTTTTTCTCCTATATTGTAGATTATATTAAGAAACTTTTATTTATAAAGTTTAAAAAAAAATCGAGCATGGGGTTTCCGAAATATTGGGTTTCCAAGAAAAATTTGAAATTTTTTTTAAAAATCCAAAAAAAAAAAAACATGAAAATTTGAATACGCAGTAATATTCAAACTCAAGAGAAGCATACAAAAATGATTAAAATCCGTTGTACCGTTTTCGACAACATCAAAAACAAAAAAATAGTTCCAAGGGGGCTCCCAAAAATAACCATGTCTTGGAAAAAAACATTTCAACCATTATTTAACTTAAACTAAATGAAATTTTAAAAAATTCTGTCGGAGTTTTGAGAAAAGAAAATATTTATAAGATTTCGAAAAAAAATTCGTGTGACTGACAGGTACCGTTATTTTTGGTCTTAAAAAAAACGTGTGGGGGAAAAATTCGAAACGATACCATATGTTTAACGAATCTAATTTTTTTTTTGAAAATTCAATATCTTCAAAACGTGTGAACGATTATTTTTGAAATTTTTGAAATTGTTTCCTGAAATCTATTATAGATATGAAATACTTTAAATTGGCATCTTCAATTTTTTTTCTTAAAAATTTGTAAAGAAATTTGTTCTATAAATATTCAATTTGTAATAACATAACGATTTCTAAACTTTGCATACATTCATACTTTTCTCGAAATCAGACAGCAATTTTATTTGAACATTTTTATCTATTAAATACATACATATTTTGTATTTATTTGTAAGCAATTTTTAAATTCCAAAGTACTTTTACAATAATCAATTACGTGCGATCCAGTCGTGCATTTTATTTTTGTTTCAAAAATCCATAAAATATTTTTTGGAAAATTCTTAAACTAACAATATTATTTATCTTAAGGACCTCCTGCATAAAACAAACTTTGATCGATAGAGGCGTAATTGAGAAAGTCGAAAATCAAAATACACCGTAAATAACATTTTTCGTTATTTTGTTTAAAAAAAATGAAGTACACATATTTTTTGTTAAAATCTTTAGAGGGCTGTGGTAAATATACCTTTGGTTTTTGAGCTAAGAAAAACTTATTCCTACTCTAGGGAATCAACGAAAACCAAAAATTCTAAGTTCGAAGCAAATCGATCGTGACTCCTCCGGCCGGCCGGGCGGCGGCGGCGCCACTGTGGTCCAAAAAGAAGAAAAAAGTTGTGGCAAAAATGCTAGGTTTAGTACCTTCAAATTTTAAATAAACAAAAATAAAAATATTTTTAAAAAATAAAACAAACGATGTTAAGGCTGTTTGTTGTATGACACTTGGTTAAAACGACGATTTTGAAAATTTCAATCGAATATAGCATTATACATAAATTCCTTACACTTTTATTAAAGTTAAAATCATCTAATACCTATTTTATTCTTTTGGTATCGTGCTAACTTCATATTATGACTCCTTGACATTTACAAACGTCAAAGTTGTGTTCAGAAGAAATATATTAAAAAAAAATATGAAAAAAATAGCCCTAGTACGATATTATGTAGTTAGGATATGTTTAAAATTAAGAATGAGTAAGTAACCTACTTTAAAGTAAGGAAATTGTACTAATACTCTAATAATAGGCTGTTTAAAGTATTTATATTTATAAATAATTTTTAAATTCCAAAATACTTTTACATAAGAGCAAGAACGTGCGATCCAGTAATGCATTTTATTTCTTATCAGATTAACATGTTTATAATTACAACTAGTCGTGTACAGCTATCAAATTCCAACCAGTTCCAAATTTTGTATATTGTCTCACTCATTATTGTTTAGTTTCCACTGGTATTAGGAATAAAAAAAAAAAGTAACTGTTTCCGCCCGGGATCGAACCGGGGGCCTTCCGCGTGTTAGGCGGATGTGATAACCACTACACCACGGAAACACTTGAAAATTTTTGGTTTAAATATAAATTTCACCCTATTGTCTTGTTCTCATCCGAGAGACACAACCAATCCGAATCCTGTGATAAAATCTCCTTTAATCCCAGATTTTACACCTTTTTTACTTGCGACTTATAGGTACTATAAGGCAAGTTATGCATTCGTAAAAAAAAACGAACTCGAGATTTTGATCAAAGTTGACATTACGATGATAGCGAAGACGAAAAAAGTAGGTCTCGCAATTCTGTCTGTCTGTCTGTCTGTCTGTCTGTCTGTCTGTCTGTCTGTCTGTCTGTTCGACTACAGGCTAAACGACTCGGCCGATTTTCTTTAAACTTGGTAAATATCATTTTTAATTTTTTCCCCCCACACGTTTTTTTCTTTTTTTTTTTAAGACCAAAAATAACTGTACCCCCCATACGAATTTTTTTCGAAATTTTATAAACATTTTTTTTTCTCAAAAACTGTTCAACAGATTTTAAAAATAAAGATACAGAAAAATTTCATTTAATTAAATCTAGGTATTGGTCGAAAAAAATTTTCCGAAAAATGGTTATTGAGGGTACCCCCCATGGAACCATTTTTTTTGTTTTTGATTTTCTCAAAAACGGTTCAACCGATTTTGATAATTTTTTTTTTGCTAAAGCTCCCCAAAAACATAAATAGAATTATGTACTCAAATTTTCAAAAAAATTTTTTTTGGATTTTAAAAAAAAACTTCAAATTTTTTTTTTCAAAACTCAATATTTCGAAAACCCCATGCTAGATTTTTTTTAAACTTGGTAAATAAAAGTTTCTGAATATGATCTACAAGATGTGGAACAAAATTTTTTATTTTACTTAAAAATTAAGGTACCTACCATACAAATGCTAAAAAATTAAAAAAAATGGTTTTCAAAAATCGTATTTATCTCGAAAACGGCACCTAGAATTTTGATAAAATTTTTTTTCTTTCAATTAATTTTTACTATCTTTAATTTAATAAAAAAAATTTTGAAATTAAGATATTACAGCTTGTACCTACCATAGAACGATTTTTTCGAATTTTGAATTTCTCATTATCCACATAACGGATCTTAATGAAAATTTTTATAGAGAAGCTTCTAAAAAGTCTAAAACACATTGCATTTCAAAACTTTAAAATAAATATTTTTTGAATTTTTGAAAAAAAAATCTATTTTTTTCTTTTTTTTTTTGAAAATTGGATATCTCCGAAATGGGTCAATATTTCTTTTCGTAAATTAAATTTTTATTCGAACAATAATAAAAACTTTAAATTAGCGTACCAAAATTTTTTCTTAAAAGGCTTTTAAAAAGTTTGTATATAAAAGCTTCTTTTAAAGAAACCACTACAACGACTTATAATTTTTGTTCTTGCATAAATTCATATTTGCATAGCATTCTGTTTTTGTGTCTTACTACTTAAAGAATTTAAAAATTAATTTTATCCTTATGAACAATTTTCTCAATAACATTCGTTTTTAAAATTCCCAGTCGATTACATAGGAGCAAGTTCGTGCGACCCAGTCGTGCATTTTATTTTTTAATGTGAAGGCGGTGTTTGTGAGATTATTTCTTTGGTGTTTGATACTGCGATCCTTTTTTCTCGAGGCTGAGGCGCTGAGGTAAGCTCTTCGGTATGCAGGGTATTCCCGAAGAAACCAAATAGAACTCGGTTTATAAAGGAAAGAACGATATATTAATTTGAGTCTCAGGAGTAAACTTAGCCTACGAGATTCGCTAAGAAAAAGTGAACCGGGGAAAATCCAGCCCCACGCTAGTCCCAAGGGAGTATCAAATGTGCAACTTTCGAAGAGTTGAAGCTTCTGCATTGCTGTGTTCGTCATGTGTACCATGCAGAAAAATTATAGTTGATGACAGGTCTTATTAGCTGCTTGTATATCAGTAGTTTGACTACGGTTCTTCTGGCGAAGTTGGCCTTCCTTAGTACCTGCATTGAGTAAGGGTTGAATTTGGACAGCACGTTGAAGTGGACTCCGAGGTATTTGACAATTCTTTTGGCTGCTATAGTCGACCCATCAGGGAGCTTCAGGGTCAGATTTCTGCAAGTGGCTGCTGAACGACATCGGTTGCCATTGGTGGTAGGTCTCCTAAAACACACGAGCTTAGATTTGGCAGTGTTGATTCGGATGTCCCACTTTCTGAAATACTCGTAGAGTCTGGTCTGGAGACGTGGGCTTCCACTCTCCGAGCTGCAATTGTTGGCGCTATCGATGAGGCGTAGGTCAGTGAGTCGTCAGCAAAAAGCAGTCAATTGGCACGGGTTGATCAGACATCATCAGGCTATATATAAGAGGGGACCAAGCTTCGATACTTGGCCTACTCCGGCTTTGATAGATTTGATTGAAGACTTGCAGCTGTCCAGTTGAACAAAGAATTTCCTGAAAGAGAGAAAAGAAAATAATATTTGTATTTATTAGTGGCAAAGGTAATCCAAGTACTCGAAGCTTATGGATAAGGCCTTCTATCCATACGCTGTCGAATGCTTTCTCGACATCCAGAAAGCTGTTGAGAGCTGAGGAGACTGGAACTTTAGTATGCAGTATTGAATGCCCTTCCCGAAAGCCAAACTGTATGTCTGGGATGATGTTGTTTCCATTGCAGTACTTTTTGAACCTCCTTTGTATGACTTCTTCCAGAATTTTGCTGATATTGTTGAGAAGGGATTTAGGCCTATAGATGGAAACTAGGTTGTTAGCGCCTTTCTTCGGGATTGCCACGATTTTTGCAGTTTTCCTCTCATGAGGGGAGTACAGCTGTTGACCCAGTTATTTATGATGATTGTGTGTAGTATCATCACTGCATGTGAAAGCCTTTTGATGACATAGTTGGAGATTCCATCCGGTCCTGCTGACTTCTTTGGCCTGAAATTGATGATGATATCAGCAATTCCCTCTGGTTATCATAGTTGAGGGTTGTCTGTTCGGTAACAAGCTGAAAGATTGTCGTCAAACTCCACTCCTTCCAAGTTTGGGTGTAAAGTCAGCTAGACGGATATCCTGATTTCATCCAGGAACACAGGGTCCGTTGATGGGTTAGGTGTGAAGCTTTCCTCGAAGTGATTCGCGAAAACTTCCACTTTGTCAGCTGTTGTTGTCACGTCAATGTTGTTGTTGATGATGCCTTCAGGTATTGGTTGGGTTTTCCCTAGACAGTTGCTTATTTCGCTGAATGCGTTTGCTCCTGGTTTGATGGCCTGTAGTCTCTTCTGGAATCGCATGTTGTTGCGGTGTTGGATCGAGTTCCGGAACATTATGTTTACACATTGGAGTTCACTTCTCACTGCCTGGTAGCAGTGATGCCAGACTTTAGGCCGACAGTTTCCCACGATGATGATCAAAAATACCCTTTTTACCCACGCGCTGTAGAAAAAAATCCCTCGGTTTTTCCCACAAGAAAATGCATATAAAAACCCATAAGACATACAAAAACAGTCTTCATTTTATTAAAACTAAAAAATAAAGGAACAAACAACAACAAAAAATATGTTTACAAACATATTATAAGGTACAATATGTATTGGGGAATTCAATCACAAGAAAATCTATTGAAATATTTTCATATTTGCAAAACCACAGGACTTAAAATTGTATTAAAAAAAGAACAAATGATTTGGACATGAAAATTATAGGTACATTCATTGCACGAAGAATTAATATTAATTATAAGGTAAAATAATAGGATAAAAAAAGTTGTTTAAACTGATAAAGCATATACATTTTTTGAGTTGTGAAATGATAAGTGATCCTCATTTACAACTAAATTAAAGCAAGTAGTATTCATTGATTGAAATGATGATCTTATAATACAGATGCTGTTTACCATTCCTTTTCCTAACCGATTTTTTTTTTACATTTTATATCGGTTACGATTGAAAAAATTCGTTCTGCCTCCGCATTTGAGTGAGGTAGAGTCAACGCTGTTTTAGCAATTTTAGCTATGTTTGGAAACAAGACTTCATCATTGAAATTTTTTAAATTGCATATCTCATGCCACATTTCATCGATGGGTAATTTTCTTAGGGAAGACTTTTGATCTTCGCTCAAAAGAATAGACATATTTTTGTACTCATCGTTTGATTGATTTAATATGCTGGGATCGACTTTGTTTACAATAGCTGAAATAGACACACTGCTACTTTTTATTACGTCAAATGCTATAGTCGGATTTAAAAATTCGATTTGAACCATTGAACTATCCTCAAATGGTAAGCGATTTACCATTTCAGCAATCGCAGTTTTATAAAATCTTAGACAGTTTTGCCTACACTCTAACCTCTCATTTGCATCGAGTTCAGCTAAAATGTTTTCAAATTCTTGGCCCATATTTATACTGTTCAAGTCATTCATAACATATCTACTAGGATCTTTTAATATAGTAAGTTGATCATCCCATTCAAGAACAAAAAATTCAGGTTTGATAAAGTTCCTAGACATTTTTAAAATTAGAAATTTGCTCTCCTGTACAATAGAATGAACTAAAACGTTCCTTTGCTGAAAAAGAGTGTTAAACTCGTTAAAAAAAAAAGTGAATATTTTAAGAAATAAAAGTATGCCTTAATTTTGTTACTTTCAAGGTGTTCGTGAATCTTATCAGCTTTTTTTCGTTTGTCTTCAAATGAAGCTAGTCGAAAATAAGATTTTAATACATCCCAATTTTCGAGTCTAACCACACAAGAATGCATAGAAAGCCATCGTGTACTAGCTGGCTTCAGGATTTTTTTTACTTCGACACCGAAATATTCTTGGAATTCAACTAACTCAGCTGAACTTTTGGCACTTTCAGAAATATATGTTGAAACTCCTCGCATAAGCTCTTCACAATTTTTTGGTAATTCCCTGCAGGCATATGAGGCAACTTAAGCCGACGAATGACATATACATTTCATGAGAAATATATTTGGGCATACTTGTTTTAATTTAGTGTAAAATGAATTTCGCTACCATAACAGATGCATTATCTGAGGCCATCCCAGTAATATTTGTAAATGGAATTTTTTTAGCTGTCATCATTTTCGAAAAAGCTTCAAATAATGCATCTGCTCCAGAGTCCATTGCGTTTATATTAAGCATTTCTAACAATTTCGTCACAACTTTTCCATTATTGGGATCGAGAAATCGTACTAGGCAGCACAGTTGTTTAGTGTTAGTTATGTCAGTGCTTTCATCAGTGCTTTCATAGCTCCTTCTCCTCCACAGCAGCAAGCACATTTTTTATTACTTGGGAGCATTTAGTTCGACCCAATTTAACATTTAACAATATTTGCGAGTCGGGGAAAATGTCTTTAAGTAAAGGAATAAGATGCTCAACAATTTCAGTGGCAACGTTATGTTCAGCAAAAAAAGCACATAGTTTTATCTCTGCCGCTTTTGTTTTTTCTGTACCTTTATCTTTTTTTGAAAATGCTGTTTTGATTCCAGGTGTTATCTTGATCGACTTTAAATTTGCTTTGTGTTTGGATCCAGTACTGTGGCGCCAGATTTCACCTTTTCCACAGAGACATGCTGTGCCGCAAGCTATACACGATGCTTTGAAGTCGTCCGTCGCAACTGGTCTCAGCCAAGCAGAAAATGTTGACTCCTCTAGCCAGCTAACCTGAAATCGTTTCTTATTGGCCATTTCACTACAAATATTGGAACTACGTTAACTGCAATGAATTAAAAAATAAAAGAAAAGAAAACATACCTGCTCACAAAAATTCTCAATAACACAAACAAAAATAAACTTCCATTCAAAGAAATACCAAACAGTACAAATGACACAAAATTTTTATTTGGCATTTGACGTTTCTTTTGCATTCAGGCTCAGAAAAGTTAAAATGAGCGCGTTCAGTCAGAGAATCTGAATGGATTCGCTTAAAGTTTTAATTTTTTTTTTGTCAACGATATATAAATAATAAACATGGTAGAAAAATAAAACAAATTTTTTTTTTTATCAAATAGTCTGTAGAATTAAAATATCCCTTTTTTGTTCAAGAAGGTAAGAAAACGCTCTTTTGCCCTTTTAGCTATTTTGGAGACTTGAAATGCCCACGAAATGGGTAATTACCCACGATCTGGCATCACTGCCTGGTAGTCGTTGTTGGTTGTGTTGAGCTCTCTTTGGTGTATTCTTTGAAGCCTTTGTCTTTGAGAATAGAGATTCCACACATACTCCGGGAGGTGTTCGTACCTATCTCCGGATGTCTTGGGCACTTTTTCAGCTTCAAGGGCATTGAAGACAGCTGACTCCAGGTGGTAGATGGCACTGTCAATTTCCTCATTTCTTAGATTCCTATTGGAGGGTGGTATTGGGTTAGGGTTTGGGACTTTGTCTTCTATGTCCCTCTGGAGCTTCCCTTGATGACTTTTCGTACGTCTTTTTGTTGCATTTGCGGTAACTATACACTGTGAACTATAAAGGTGATGAAGTGAAAATAAGTATTTAGAGTCATATACATTGAGTTTGTTGATATAGTTCTCTGTTGTGTAGTGGTATCGGTGTGTGGTGGGAGGTTTGCGTATGTTGGTTTTGATTGTAGGGTGCTTGCGGGTAGCGTTTATGCATATCGCCGGCGGCGGTGTATGAATAAAGTATTGAGGTTTGGAGTTTGAAGTGTAACGCTTCGTACAGTACAAACATGATAATTCCATAAAATAATGTATGTGTTTACATCCACTTTACATGGAGCAATAAACAGGTTGTCCAATTTTTTTCAAATTTGGAACAACAAAATATTCTTCGAAGAATTACATTCTAAATTTTAAAAAAATCGGTTTATCCGTTTAGGTTCAAACTTGATGTAAACTGAACGTAAGGATACTAATTATTTTATTGAGTTATTATGTTTCTACCAAAAACGACAGATTTATGATAAAAGCTTAAAAACGATTAGATCGATAATTAACACAGTAAACTTATTATAGCATAGATATTTCTTTTGCAAAGTAATTAATCTTGTGAGTAGAATTCTTTTCTTTAATCTTTCGTGTTTTAATGAAAAAAGAAAACAATTAAGACAGTCTTTTTACGAGTTCTTCAACTCAACTTTTATCCTCTTCTGACGTTTATCAAAAATCATTTCAATTTATGGTTATGTTCGCATGTTGTTTATCTTAATCTTTCGTCGCGACTACATTTACTGCTTCATTATAAACATCCTCAAACCTACAGACAGACATAACAAGGCAATTTCCAAAAGTTGTAAATCCATCCTTTGTTAGAAGCAAACAGGACCAAAATTGAATAGTTATTTCCGGTCATTGGCACCGATGCGCGATGTTTCGAATTAAATTCAATTCGGAAACAACATCTTTACTCGTATTGTGGTATTTCTTAATCTGGCCATAACTTGAAACGCTTCACGAAACTGCATCGCTTCGTATCTATAAAAAAAACTGATCCCCACCCAGACACCTTTTGCCAACTAAATTCGCATCTATGGCGCCAGAACTCCAGCCACTATTCTATCATTTTTATCGAACCCCAAACCATTCCTTACCCGTAAACTGCATAAAATTGAAAGCGGCTTCTAATTTCGCACTTTGTGCTGCCCTTTCTAAAAAGGTTTCCTCATCACTCCTTAACCCCTAATTCGCCCTGCATCAGCAAGATAAACGGATTGTCCTCGCCGATAGTCATCAAAATTTTACATCATCCGAGCAACTTTGGATTGATGAGCATTCATTTTGTGGATTTCTTGCACACTAAAGTGTTCCTTCATCCTTCATCGTCCAGCTCTCCCATTCCCTTTGAAACAATTGTTTATCATTGAGAAGAAGATGCCTCATCCGTTCAAGCACCGCCCGTTGTGGTTGTTCGACCGACGGGACGGTCGACGACGGCGACGAAGCATCATCTTCTTCCACTTTATCGAAATCATCATCGATTAATCTGTTTGTTGGTGTATCGACAACGAACGCGCTGCTGCTGCTGCTGTTGCTGATGCCAACAACAAGGAGCTACTCTGGAGCAGTGTTTTTGTTGTTATTGCTGACTGCCAATTTGCTGGCTATTGCTATCATCATCGTTGTCGGCGATGGCGATGAACGTCAGTCGTCCGCCTTTATAGCCACGACGCTTACAATGTCCGATGCCCTTTAAGCCGCTAGACGAGTTATGACCGGTCATTAAATTTTATAGCCTGACCATTAGATCGCGTACAATCCTTCCCCGATGAGGAGCGGTTATCAGTGTCACGCGCCCTCTACTACATATAGGTAGTTTAGTTGTCTTGCAGGGTCCTTGATGTCATCGTAGTCTCGCAGAAGTATCTAGATACACCCAAACACGAACCGAACTCTTGCACACATTGTGCTCAACGATTATGTAGACCAGAAATGCATTCCTCCAGCTGTTGGATTAATTTTAATTTATGATTTTCATTAAAGGATACACGGGTTTCTATTTGTCGCCTCTCAGCCACACACCGGATGGACTTGACAATATTCTCACGTTCGCACATCGTTTTCCAAATACACCACACTTTAAAATGTTTTCAATGAGTGTAGGAGGCTTGAAGAGTATAGGTATCTAGGTATAGATACACCTATAGAAGCGAGGGATTAAAATGATTTGTATTAATTGCTATAGAATCAAATTAAGTTTTTAATGGCCGAGGTAAGGTTTGTCTGAAATTATTTTGGATTAGAATCTTTGGACTGCTCTGCTGCTTAATTAAAGCCGATTAATTTAGTAATTTTTTTGGCACTGGTGCAGTCAAGAATGTTCTTCAGACCCATATGTACCAAAAGTTCAAAGTAATTTAACTGACTTTTTATTTTATTGGTTTTGTTGGACGGAAGGACTTGACAAACTAGATTTATTGTGAACTTTTTTATTTGTTTTGTGATTGATGAATAACAGTAAGATACAATATCTTATAATAGAATCGTAAGTAAGGTGACCTGTACGGAAACGACCGGTACAAAATCGAAATTTAACGATGTTTATCGTGTACCGAAAAAATACCTTCTTTAAACTGAATGAGCTCTATCCAGGGATGATTGGAGGTGAATTTAACGTTTGGACAGTACTTTGAAGCTCCTGTAAAGTTTATTGTATCGAAGAATCGTTTTGATTTCAATTCGGGTGATACTCAGTTCTTCGACCAATTAACCTTTTAGATTGTTGAAATGATTCAAACAAGAGAAGAAAACGACGTTGCTAATTATTACCACATTCATTTACTATCCTCGGGTACATCGTACATTCTCTGTTTGCAAGGGACGAGGTCCGCAGTGTTTCTTTAATAAACAAGTATGGTCCACCGACAAAAGCCAGTCGGGCATTTCCAATTTGAAAGACCTTTTGTCATTTAGAAAGCTAGGTACAGCATACAAATTTCGTGATTTGAATTTTTGGTGTTCGTGGTGGGTTAGCCAAAAATGCTTGAAGAAATATTGTCGGACAGAAAATATTCATTCAAAAACCAAAATAATGCATTATTTCCACAATTTGTTGACAATGAAAGGTGGTAGATCAATATTTGTATTATCAAAGTGCAAGGGACTGAGTTACCTATTATATACGTATAGTTTCCCATAAGCCTTCTTAACAAGTGAATTTATATGTTCGTCCTAAGTTAAGTAGCGCTTGAAAGTAACCCCGAGATTGTTGGCGATTTCCACATAATCAGCGTGCGCATTGGCCAAAAGAATCGAAGAAACATAGTTCAGATCTAAATTTTGCCTTCATTTTATTAGATACTTTGATTTGTTTTATTTTGGTTATTGAAATAATTGTTGACACCAAAGGCTATGGTGCCAGATCCACTCTGGTAGCGCAAACTGTTCAAACCATGCTTTCTTCACAAATTTGCTAGTAACACCTGAAAGATTCTACAGGGTGTGGGTCAAAAGTGACTTCCTAATTTAAAGTTACAATAACTTTTATAGATTACATTTTAATTTAATAAAGTATATTTTTTTTGTGATTAGTATGGAATAAGATGTCCCTCAAATGAGCACCAGCTCTTGCTCAGAGACGGGCGCTTTCTAGAGTGTTTTACATAACACTTCGTAGGACATCATTTTCAAATTAGGAAGAAACTTTTGACCCTCCCTGTACTTCAATTCTCCAACCATCTCTCAACCCGTTGGACGTTATGTTGATGTTCCAGTTGTGACCATTCCGCAAAATAATTGAGCAGATCTTCTGCAATTATTTTCCTGTCTCCACAGGCATGTATTCTATTCCAAAACCACTACAATTTTAAAAACCAGAGGAAATCACCTCCGTCTGAATTACAAACCGTATAGCCTAGAGAGAAATACAGAATGTTCAGTTCACTGTGCAACCTTAGAACATTCAGTGGCGTACGCAGAGGGGGCTTAAGGGGCTCAAGCACCCCCAAGCAAAATGATATATGTACATATATAAATATGAATAAAATTTTCATATACCCCTATTACAGTTGATTAAATTCTTTTATTTTACTCTTTAAAAAATAGCTTTTGTAAATGTTTAGACAATATTGGTGAAAGGGGTTATATAACACGCAAAGTTTTTAAAGTAGTTTTATTTCAATATTTATTTTAGATATGGAAACAAATGTGGAAGGATGAAACCGAAAATGCAATACCAGAAAATGTTCTAGCGTCGCTTCCATTTTGCAATCGGGATTTGTATCCTCATTTAAGAAAAACATTTGAAGTTCTTTGTGTGCTACCAGTGACATCTGCTGAGTCAGAACGTTCATTTTCAACTTTGAGACGGTTAAAAACGTGGCATAACTTTACAAAATATTAAATTTTAAAGATAAGTTTCCTTTTTATTTGTCACTTTATACTTACACAAATATTTGGATTTGCTAAATAAATTTAATTATAATCATGTGGATCTCTTTTTGGCTGAAAGCAAAAGCAAATTCTATATTTTGTAAAATCGTAGACGTGATTTTAATTCTTTTGTTTAATAAAATCACGCTCTCAACAACTACTTCTACTACTACTACTACAAGACTGTTTTGTATTCAATAAATTACCATTTAACTGTGACTAATTTCCAATTTCCTCTTTCGTTAACACAAAATTCTGCATGCTCAATTATCCCAAGGGGACAGCCCATGTACATTTCAAGGCCATCCTCGTACATTAGTTTTGTTAATTGATAGCAGTTCCTTGACATTGATTGAAAACAGTATATGACCAAGTATGAAACCCTGAGGTATACCGCAAACATAAGACAGGAGATCAGATAAACTTGTTTTCTATTACTTAAGTAAGAGTAAAATAGACTAATAGTACTTGGTGAAAAACTAAAATATTGTAAAAACTTGACTTGCCTTATGTCTGTGATGCTTAAAAGTGCCGTAAAATAACTTTGCTCTTTACGAAAACCAGATTGTTTTAGAGTGACCAACGAGTTTGCCATAAAAGAAATTGTGGAATTATTTCAATGACTTTTGGCAAGAAACGTAAAACTGAAAAAATCCTAAATTCATTTTGAAGGTGCGGTTACCTTCCAGACATTAGAATAGTATTAAAGATGAAAGTGACTTTAGAGAAAGGACACTATCTAGGTAGAAATGAACACAAAACTTAAATCAGATTCTTCGACAATAATAATAATAATTTCAACATATTGTTCAACGCTATAGCTCTTCATATTGATTTGGAATAAAAGATTAAATAAATGCCAGTCAATTTGACAGATGTAGCTTCATTAATATGTAGAACCTGTAAAAGATTAAAAATCCTTATTGGGAAAACCTTTACATATGCACAGCAGGTGCAGACTAGTAACCTTAATATCTAGAATCTTTCACAGTATCATGGGTTTCCAAATGAAAGCATGAGAGCCAAGCTGATATTGTAGAAAAATAAATTTGAGGTTATTGGTTCGTAAAGAACCTAAACCTAGTGCCCTACAACTCTCAACCATTCCTGTGTGTGTTTTACAAATAATGGAGGGAATAAACCAATTAACTGCCGATTCCGAACTGCTAATAAGCAGCACTTCTCATGACAAGAAATACTCTTGGAGGTTTTTCCTATTTCCTCGTAAGAGGCGGTACATCCGTAAAAAAACATTTTTTCTGCTGAGATTTTGAATTCGACTTTCTCATTAACGGCTCTACCGAAGGATTGGTTTTGATATTATTTTATTTAATGGTTATGATTAAATCTTAAAATGGGCATACCAAATTTTCTTTTTCAATTTTTTAAAGAAATTTTATACTTACAAAATTAAATCAGTTAAACTAAAATTAATCTCTGGAGCCGATGTTATAGCAGCTATATTTCTCAAACTTTGTGCCCCATTACTTTGCTATCTTCTGCTTTGTATTTTCAATAAGTCTCTATCCGAAGGAGTTTTTCTTAATATCTACATGAAAAATTTCTTACCTTTTGCCGATTCATAAATCCGGGTTTATGATGATCATAGAAAATTATAAAGGTATCTCTGTACGCTCAGTAATTCCTAAGCTGTATTTAAAAAAAAAAAAATAAAATTGAATTTTTAACTAAAGAATCTTTATCTGAATTTCAATATGGCTTTATATCTATATCATCCACTACCACTCGCCTGTGAACCTCATGATCACAGGTTCGATCCCTGCCGTCGTTTATGTCGTTTTAATTCCATTAAAAACCTTCTAAAAATTGTCATCAATGGGTTGCTGGTTTACTCATTACATATGTTGTTCAGGCATAACACTAACAACATGTAATTGAGTTAAACTAGTATGCCCAACAAGGATGAACACGAATAAAATAATGTGAATTATAAGCGACATAGAAATAAGACACGGCATTCTCCGCTTTAGTTCAGCCGCCATCCCTGGAGTTAAAATATCTGAGACAACAACCTTCAGTCTCAGAACATCGTGCCACACATCTTTCCTATCCTTCTTTCTCTTCCGTAACTTCACGCCCGCGCTGTGTTGAAACATTTAAAGGGTAATCATAATCCCTTGCGGGTAGATTATAAAAAAAAAAAAAAAAAAAAAATGGCTCTTTTTTTCTAGATAGCTGTGAGTCATAGCTCACTGTTAAATATACTGAATTGTTTCCATTAAGTTCCCTAATTGGATTTCATCTAAGGTCACTGGCAGGTCTCAAGAATTATCACCGATAGATCTGTTTCAAGTTCTTTTGCATTTACTTCTGGTGTTCCACAGGATAGTCATATGGGCCCTCTTCTTTTTCAACATTTTACACAATGACACCGCGTTAACTGTAAAACAGTCCAAAAGCGTTTCACAAAATTTTTATTTTTTAAAATAAATTGGAGATTTTCACCAGAGCTAGCTTTTGCTTGGAATTAAATCTCTATAATTAAGACGAATTATTCATGACGTAACGCCTGTGAAGGATGTGATATGTTGCCTTATAAGATATGCCCTCACCTCTTGAAGGACAATGGATTTGCTTTTTGAACAATTTCACAAGTCTGATATTCACAAAATAAATGCTACTCGTATTGTTCCAGAAGGCTCCGTTTTGTCTCCGGCTCTTTTCCTCATCTTCGTCAATGATCAGGCAAGAGATCTTCTAGTCCATTACATTGTTTTGCTGACGACAGAAGCTTCTCATATTCGTTTCCAGATCTACTTCCTTCATCTTCGGAAGTGGCTCTGCAACGGCAGCTTATGATACAAAAGTTCCTAGTTCGCCAAGGAGAACAAAAATTAGGATTATCGTTCCTAGTTCGCCGTAAAGTGAACAAAGATTAGAATTGTCATTCCTAGTTCGAGGTAAGGCGAACAAAGACAAAAAGGAAGCACACTAAGTTGTTGATTAGTACTTCGACCGACTTCTTGGTGTGTTATCCTAAAGGGTTGACAGGCCCTGGGTTTTGCAGTAACTCATCTGGAAGTGACCTCGGTTGACCTCGGTTGCGAAGCTCCACCGGAAGCTATATTCTGGTACCATGGGAGATAGTGCCCAGAAGATTGAGGGTTGTTGCGTCTTGGACACTTGGCTAGTGCCTACCCCTCTCCTCTATCTATCTTAGTGATAGTGAGGTTGAGGGCTGTTGCGCTTGCTTGGCCCATGCCTACCCCTCTTGTGGGAGCATCTTGGTGGCGTGGTTTGTTCCGAAAGCGGAGATGCATTGTTTTAAAGCTTGTTTGAATTTAAGAGGTGTTAGATAGACCTCGCCACCAAGCAAGAGATGTGCACATGCTGCAACATGTCACAACTTTGCTATTGAGTTGGCTTCGGCTGACTCGGGGTTAATGGTCAGGACCCAATCTGACTCCGATGAGGGTAGGCCCTCCGTGGAATTAAGTCATAAATAACAGGTGCTTACCTTAAACCAAACATAGGTTCTGACTATCTTTTGTGACATGATCATATTTTTGATGTTGGGTAAAATTCGGGGAAATGCTAAAGTTTCCTCAGAAGATGAAATCAGTTTTTCCCCTTACATTCGGCCTAAGCTCGAGTATAACTCCCATATCTGGGTAGGTGCTCCTAAAACTCACCTGATAGAATCCAAAACAAAGCTCTAAGACTAATTGGGGATAGTTCTATTACGGAAAATTTTGTTTCTTTTAAACGCCGTCGTAATGCTCTAAGTTTATAGCCAGTTGCATTCCTCCTTAATAATACTCAACAGTTGACCCTAGAGCCTAATATCAGGCGTACTGCAAAATACAGAGATTCTTTCTTTAGCAGTACTAGCCGAATGTGGAATACAATACCTCACTCGATTTTTTCCCCTCATTGTATTGTAAAAATAACTCATTGTCATTATCATTAATTTTAAGCCATAATATGTTAGCTGTAAATTACTTGTAGATATGAATAAATAAAAAAATGAATAAATATTTTGTACTCTTGTTACGAAACGAAATATCCAGCATCTTGAGTATTTCCAAGAACTTTGAAGCTACGATGACTAAGCAAAAATATTCTTACTTTCTATTATTCTTCCCATTTTACCTCAAATACGTACATAGATGCGCAAAATAGCTATGGTCTTCCTTCTCGTACCTTTTATCAGTTATTTAATTTTCAGTCAAAGACATGCAATTATTTTCATTCAAGCCATCTTCCTAGCCTTCAAGCACAGCAATTTATTATAAAATCCGATTAAAATCACATCAATTCGAGATAAACAACTTTACTCCTCAGCCCTCACACAAACCTATTAATAAGGATTGAATCTCTAGGCAAGTCATACATATTATGATGAAAGATCAAACCAAGCAGAAGAAAAACCAAGAAGTGGCCAGCCACACTTCACTTTCTGGCTCGGACTCTGGCTCTAGCTCATGCAATTGACATCACATTCAAGCAGTCCATTCAAAAGTCATTTGCAGTCCTTGATTTAGTTGTATCTATCATCATCGATTGTGTGTATCTGTATCTTTTTATTTTTTGTCGAGAGCACAACCAACGTCGCAAAAGAATAAAATCCGTTTATTTGTTGCAATCATCGACGCAAATAAATCATCAGACCACTATCGAGGTCTGCAACCGAAGAACACCACACAATGCCTTTCTATGCCGGTGGCCAAATGGTTTCCTACGCTTCCATCCGATGATGATGTCTTCTAATTTCTAAAGGCTTTTCTTGTGCGCATTTAAGTTACTCTCTAGCTTCTTCACTGATTAATGATTTCCTCATGGTTGACCATTAACAGAGTGGTGGAGAAAATTGCTGAATTTATTTAACTTAACTTGTAATGTTCCCTGGAACAGATACGCCAGGTCAAACAACAATGTTGGTGGGGATTTTATTCAGGGCAAAAATGTAAACCTTCTAATTGACCCGAGTGCTAGAAAAATTCAATGTAATAGGACATGAGGGTAGTTCAGTGGTGGTCTGCCCTGAAATGGTAACTTTGAAACTTTTGTATGCTTATGTGGATTATAGATGCCACCAGTACTTCCTTTGAACTTTAGATAAATCAGGGTAGAACATTGATTTACACTGGATACGTCTTGGAGTCACGCAAATAGTCCCTAGTTAAAAATTCAAATAACTAAAGGATATCATCAAAGGCAGGTCCTCATGAGTCCTGGACGAATATGCCCTTAAATTCATCGTTCTCTTTTTTAAAGGGTTTTCAAGATATTTTTTTGTAAAATGAGCCAGCAAGTTCCAGCAACATCTATTTATCTGCAAATTTATTTTATTTCTTCTATTTTTATTGACTCAGACCACTTGTGCTCGTTTTTTGATGCCTAGGGTGGCATGAAAGGGTGTTCTTATATACAAACGCACATTCAAATTTAACTCAAAGGGAATGGAGTGCAATATTGTTTTTTTCTAAAGCTTTGAAGGATTTTGTTTTTTTTTTTAGATGATATGATTCCATAAGAATATAAGTTTTTAATGGTACAATGCAAATAGCTATAACTGGAGGAGGGTTTAAAAATACTGACATATGTTCTCAGTCAAATAGATAAAAATCAATTTTGTATTTGAATGAATAGATAATGGAGGCAGGAGGTAAGAGAGGGCTCGAGTTTATTTGAGTTACTTCTTTTGTAGATCTGTTTTGATTTTTGCATATTTGCTGAAGGAATTAGAATCATATTCAGTGCAAAGGGTAATCAAATAAATAGATGAAAAACTGATGCCATTGGATGTATTAAATATTTTAAAATTTAAAGCTCGGTTTCAGGTTAACAGAACACAAACCTAGAGAAAATATCATGTAGAATTATTTAGAAATGTACCGATTTTATCAAGTTGATAATCCTTAACGCAGTTATCATCATCATCATCATATAATAAAACGGCAAACATGTTTTTTGTGGTACACTTTTCTCCAAAAGTATTTAACCGATTTCGATAAATTTTATATGGTTGGAAAGCCACAGTTACGGAGATGTGCAGAATATACTTGAGACACGCATTTACAAACTGTGGGTCATTTTTGTTTTTGCACTGTCGAACACTTTGCATATTACATAAAATAAAATTTAATTTAATAAATTTGCTTGAAAACACTGCCAATAATATAAAAATAATAAATAATAAATTGACACTCGAATTTCGAGAGCTGGGTCGGCTAGTATGTATAATTCATTGTTACGAAAATACAAGGTTTCAAAGTCATTGTATCGAATCAACACGGCTCCAAGAATCTACACCCCACCTTATAAGTTTTGAAATTCATTAAAAAATAACCCTGTTAAATCAGCAATCAACAAATAAAACTGGTCAGCTATCAAATTGACGGTACACGCTTGTGTAATAAACCTGACTCAACGAATTTGGGGACCATAAGAATGAATCTATATGGTGAGTTATAATTTTGATCCTTTTAAATTTTGAGAACGTATTCAAATTTTACTTTACCTAACAGTTGTGTTAGAACATCTGCAATCTGTTCTTTGAATGCCACATAAACTAATTGGAATATCTTTTTCTTTGACTTCTTTTGTTAGAAAGAAAATATCAACCAGCACTCTGGCAATGCCCTGCCATTGACAGAACATCAATTTGCGTTTGGCAATACCGTCTTTCAAATATTATAACGATTACTAATGTCATTTTTGTTCTTCGAGAAACTTCTTACTTTTTCACTTTCATTCCTTTTTAATAAAACTAAGTTTGTTCTTTCAAGTTGTTTTGCGTATTTAATTCTTCAGGTTATGGGCCCAGTCCCAACAGTTCATTATATCAGTATTATATTATTAGAGTAAAGATAAAAATATAAAATAAAATGTCGAGCAGCACGAATTCCATCAGGCCGCTCGTGAGCGACAACTATGACACGTGGGTCATGCAAATCGAGGCTGTGATGGTGAAAGCTGGAACATGGAAGCATGTGAATGGAGCAGCACCGAAACCCGATGAAAACGACGAAAAATCCAAAAAGGACCTTGAAAAGTGGTTGGATGACGACGCGAAAGCAAAGTCAGACTTAATTATTGCCATAGATCCGAGTCTATTACGTCTCGTCAAAGGATTGGACACGGCAAAGAGTGTCTGGGAGCGATTAAAGTCTGAATTTGCTTCCACGGGACCAACGAAGAAGGCAACATTGCTGAAACGTGTGGCGACATATAAAATCCAGGAAGGTGACGATCTGCGAAAGAATTTGATGGAATTCTTTGACGCAGTGTCGCAACTAAAGTGTATGGACGTTGATATACACGAAGAGTTGTTGTCGATTCTTTTATTGAATGGATTGCCACCGAGTTTCGAACTGTTCAAATGCGCTATGGAGTCTCACGATAACCTCCCGAAGACTAGTGTTCTGCGTGAGAAAATCCTTGAGAAGTACGATGCAGCAAATCAACGCAAGATAGACGACAGATCCGAAGCATTGTATGTCGGACGAGGTGCTAATCGCAGCAAATCGAAGTTCGAACGAGGAGCGCAGCAACGAAAGCAAAGCAACGCGAACGACCGTGACACATCTTTCAAATTCAGATGTTTCAAATGTCATGAAATTGGTCACAAGGCATCCCTGTGTACGAAGAACAACAAACCGAAATATCCTCCACGATATGAAACTTCAGCGAAAGCAGAAGACACTTTCTACGCGATGGAAGATCAAGCTTTGGGGATACAGAGGAGTAAAATCGAAAGACGTTGGTGTCTGGATAGCGGTTGCACGTCCCACATGTGCAACGATCCGAGTCTGTTTACATCTACACCATTTGCGACTCAAGCAAAGCTGATGTTGGCAAACGACTCTAGTACGACAGTCGATGCGAAAGGGGCTGTAAGGATTGTCACTACAGACGGGATGTCTGAGAGGTTAGTAAAACTGGAAAATACGCTATTAGTTAAGAATCTACGAACTAACCTATTATCTGTTGCGAGGATAACCGATCATGACAACACCATCACCTTTGATAAAGAGAAGGCAATCGTCCGAGGAGACGACGGTGAAGTCAAAGTAGTTGCGAGCCGAGTTGGACAACTGTACTATGTTCAAGAAAGTACAACGCAAGCGCATATGGTGGATGTTAGTGAATCCAAACTTGAGCTATGGCATCGCAGACTCGGTCATCTGAACGAACAAGACCTCTTGAATATGCATCGTAAGAAAGCAGTGACTGGATATTTCCTGAACGAAAACGAAAAGCTTGGCGCTTGCAGCGTGTGTCTCAGCGGAAAAATGACGAGGTTGCCGTTCCCTAAGAAGTCAAATAGAAGCACAAATGTTTTGGACCTTGTGCACACTGATGTGTGGGGACCTTCTAGAGTTGATTCCTTAGCAAAGTCAAGGTACTTCGTCACTTTCATTGACGATTGCAGTCGTTGGTGCGAAATAAGATTTTTGAAACAAAAGAATGATGTTTATCGCGCTTTTAAAGATTACAAGACCCAAGTTGAGACACAAACTGGCCGAAAAATAAAATGTTTGATGTCGGACAACGGAGGAGAGTTTTGCAATCATGAATTTGATGAATTCCTACGATTGAATGGAATAAGAAGACGACTTACAGTTCCGCATACGCCACAGCAAAATGGTGTGGCCGAACGGAAGAATCGAACGCTTGCTGATATGGCAAGGTGCCTGCTAATCCAATCTGGTATTGGAAACGAATTTTGGGCAGAAGCAATTGCAGCATCCAATTATTTGAGGAATAGATGCCCTACAGTCAGTTTAAATGGGCGCACACCGTTCGAATTTTGGAACAAAAGATTGCCAGACTTGAGGCATCTAAGAGTTTTCGGCGCAAGGACTTTTGTCCTCGATAAAAGTCCTGGTAAGGATAAATTCGAAGCGCGTTCAATCGAGGGCATCCTGGTTGGTTATTCCGACGAATCCAAGGGTTATCGTGTATGGATCCCTGAAAAACAAAAGGTGGTCATTACGAGAGACGTCAAGGTTATAGAACATGATTTGGCTGTTCAGAAAATCCAAGAAAAGAGTGTTACCATTACCATCCCAAATGATGAACGTACATCTCAACTGGAGTCAACCTCAGTGAATTTGGACGATGAATATGAGCCTCCGATTAAGCAGAAAAACGTTCGTGAAGCCTATAGAACGCGGTCTGTTTCAAAATTAGTCAAGCAGAAAGAAGTCGAACCACCAGTAAAAGATGATGCTGATTCTGAGGATGAAACAGAAGATGAAGTTTACACCGATGCCATTGACGAAGATGAAGTAGAGATGGCGAACATTGGCGAGCTGTCACTTGAGGATGCGATGTCTGGAGCAGAGGCACAACAATGGCTGGAAGCAATCAAGGAAGAGATTCGAGCGCTTATCAAAAACAACACGTGGGATCTAGTCGAGCGTCCAAAGAACAGAAGTATTGTAACGAGCAAAATCGTTCTACGAAATAAAATGAAAGCAGACGGCACTTTGGAACGAAAGAAGGCTCGTGTCGTTGCTCGAGGTTTCACGCAGCGTAAAGGAATCGATTTTGATGACACCTTCGCTCCTGTAGCCCGCCTCGAATCAATCCGGCTTCTGATGGCTTGGCTCTAGCAGTCCGTGAAAATTTGAAAGTTTATCAAATGGATGTTGTGTCCGCGTATCTAAATGGTGAGTTGGAACAAGAGATCTTCATGGAAACTCCAAAGTATCTTCAGCAGTCGTTGCAAATGCTGGCAGGAGAGAAGCGAAACGATCATGATGTAGCGGAAAAGGTCAAACAAATGCTGCAAAAACTCAAGAATGGCGACTATGTCTGTCGATTGAAGAAAGCCTTGTATGGCCTGCGGCAGGCTGGACGACAGTGGCATAAGAAGTTGGACGAAACACTTCGTGGACTTGGCTTGAAACCAGCTGCCAATGATACATGTTTTTATTTCAACACATCTGAAGAAGAATTCACCATAGTTGCAGTGTATGTCGACGACATTCTGTACGCCTCAAAAAGTCAGAAGACGTTGAAACACATACGTGATGGACTTGCTATGGCATTTGAAGTGAAGGATCTCGGACTGGCGCGATTTTGTTTGGGCGTTGAAATCATTCAAGGTGAAGGCGAGATTAAACTGAAGCAGCAAGCATACATCAGGGAAACATTAAAAAAGTTCAAAATGGACGAATCGAAACCAATAAGTACACCAAGCGAAGTAAAGTCAAAATTACCTTCTGGAAAAGGCAACACTGAACAGCGTCAAAGCGAAAAACCCTATCGTCAACTCATCGGATCGCTTATGTATTTGGCGATTGGAACCAGGCCAGACATAGCGTTCACAGTTAATCGTTTGGCACAGTATAACGAAACCTATCAAGATGTGCACTGGTCAGCTGCGAAGCGTGTTCTACGTTATTTACGGGGAACGGAAACCCATGGGCTTACTTACACCAAGGACACCTTGGGTCTTCGAGGATATTCGGACGCTGATCATGCAAATGACGAGACCGATAGAATATCATACACCGGATATGTTTTCGTATTGAGCGGAGCCGCCATCACTTGGCGTTCCCAGAAGCAAAGGTCAGTAGCAATTTCAAGTACTGAAGCAGAATATGTTGCGCTGTCCGAGTCATCGAGAGAAGCAACATACCTTCAGAACCTCATGATCGAGATGAATTTGCCACCACTAACAAAGATAAGTATTGGAACAGACAACCAGGGCGCAAAGCACATAGCCGAAAATGCAGTCTGTCATTCACGAACAAAGAATATTGCGACCAGGTACCACTTTGTCCGCCAGCTCCTAAAAGATGGAAAAATAACAGTCATCTATATTCCAACTGAAATGATGCCAGCGGATGTGTTCACCAAGCCACTTCCTGGACCGGCCCACTATAGATGCATGAAAGACATCGGTATATCAACTTGTTAAGAAGTGCTGATTGAGGAAGGCGTGTTAGAAAGAAAATATCAACCAGCACTCTGGCAATGCCCTGCCATTGACAGAACATCAATTTGCGTTTGGCAATACCGTCTTTCAAATATTATAACGATTACTAATGTCATTTTTGTTCTTCGAGAAACTTCTTACTTTTTCACTTTCATTCCTTTTTAATAAAACTAAGTTTGTTCTTTCAAGTTGTTTTGCGTATTTAATTCTTCATCTTTCTGATGAAGTGGAACTGGACTTCCACATGTCTGGTTGAAATTTTTTCACCATCATCATTTTGGATCTGGGATCTTGGCACCAAATATATGGGATATTCTTAATGGTATATAATTGGTATATAATTGGTCTTCAAAGATCAACTAGTTTTGGAAATTGTTGAGCCATCGAAAATTTGTAATCAAAGCTTAAGCTTTTGCGAGGTCACGTACGATTTTGGCAGCACCTCATTTGTGGGATATTCGCAAAACTTGTATACCACCTAAAATAAGGTCTGTAGGCCCATATAAAAGGTCAGCTACCTTATCTTCAGTAATTGGTCAGCTATAGATTTTTTAAGGTTTCTTTTTTCGAGGAACGATTTTTGGCATATCATTGTGGAAATTTAAAGAACATACGTATGCGATCTTAAAGGTCACTTTGCGGTAATAAAAGCAGAGATTTTTCTTAGCAATAGATTTTTGTTTAAGAATTTTTGAATTATCTTCAAAATTATAAGGGAATGTGCAGCTCATTCATGGTATACATATGTTCTACGAATATCCCCCAAATGAGGTTCCAAAATTCGTTATAATCTTGAAACAATTAAAAAAAACTTAATTAAAATATATCAATGGTTGACCACTTAGTCAAGTAAGTTCCCCCTTTATCAGAATTTAGTGATCTTTCAGATGGTATAAGTTTTTTTGCGAATATACCAGAAATGAGGTGCCAAAAATCGCGCGTGCCTTGCGTGAGGTTGAAAATTTTCAATGGCTGACCAATTTCCAGCACAAAGTTGAGCTTTTTTGACCCATTACTAACCAACTTTTCTTACGAATACCCCATATATAGATTGATAAGATCCCAGAGTCTATTATTTTATAAATTTTATACGCTTAAGGGTGGCAATCGCACTTCAAATACTGTATTGGAATTTTTCTAAGATGTTCATGCACTCTTTCAAGCATTGCTACAGGAATTTGGAAGATGCGGGTTAAATTTTTTCGTTTAAGGGCTTCCAGAGTCCTGGGAAGATTGTTATTAACAAGATATATTAGGTATCCTCACAAGATAAAATCGCAGGGGGCCAGATCAAGGGAACGCTTTGGACACATTAAATCTCGTCCTTATAGAAAAGTGAGGTACCCGGAGAATCTGTAGCGCAAGAAGCAGCTCCGTCTTGCTGAACTCAGACATCTTCCAACTAAATGTGTTCAAATTCGGAAAACGTTACGTTAGGTCAAGAAGTCACACTTGCTGAGCGATCGTTTTCTTCGAAAAAGTAAGGACTGATGATTCTCTGTCTAAGTGTCTGAGTGTAAGGGCCTCTGGAGGAGCTCTTTGGATTTTTTTCTTCATTTTTTTGCCGATCAATTTCCCGCTATTTCATTTTTCATGAATTCAACGTTATCATCTGCATGGGAGCACATGAAATTTTACACTTGTTGAGATAGCCCTGGACTCCACTGCTCCTGAAAGGAGGCTTTCCCAACAAACAATCGAAACAGAAAAAATGCTCGATTCCTCGCACAGATCTACTTGACTTAAACTCCCACAGTACTCAATATAGTTACATCGTTGTTGTTAGATGCTAAACGCATCAAAACCATACGTTTGGACGAAATTAACTATTGAGTTTTACGCCATAGAACAATCTCGTTTCCAATGTTTTTTTTACATACATATGTACATACAAAATATTTGGCAATTTTGTTGAAATTTCATCGCTTGTCGGAAATGAAGAAGTCTTGTTGAATGTTCTTAAATTAAGGTTGAGTTGAATTGAAATTAAAAAAGTTGGGTATAAAATTTCAGAAAGCAGAATTGGTGTAAAAACAGATGACAGAGAAAATAGTATTGCTATCAGGTCAAATAGAACAAGATGATCTGGTTTTTTGAGTGAATAAAAGCAGATATGTTGTAAAATAAGCACTAATCTTGGATACTAAAAATTTAAACAACTGCTATTTTATAAATTAACTAGGCTGGCAAGTGTGGAAATGGTAAGGCATTCCGTAAAATCAATATCTTCTTCAGGTTATCTAAAATATCATTACATAGACTTACTTAATCATGATTCATAACCCATGAAAGAATAAACGCTAGGTTAACTCAAGGTATAGATATAATTATAAAAATAAACATATGAAATGTTAATTTAATAGTATGTGTAGTTGAATTGAAATTTAAAGGAAACCATGAAGTGTTTTAGATGTATTTGATGCTTTGCGTAGTCTTAGTCTAGTTAAACAACCTGGTCCTGACGGAATATCACCTTATGTTCTTAAAGAGTGCGCAAGTTCTCTTAGTGTATCTTTAAAACTTTTATTTAATGCTTCACAAAATAAGAATGAATTATTAAGGGATTATAAATTTTCTTTTATAATTCCTATTCATAAATTAGGTCCTAAACAAGATGTCTCAAACTAGCGCCCGATTTGCAAGCTCCCGATTATCCCAAAATTATTTGAAGAAATCATTTACAATAAAATTTTCTTTGCTTTGAAAGAAATTACCTCACCATACTAACATGGATTTGTCAATGGAAAATCAACCTCGACAAATCTTATGATCTTCAGTAATTATGTTGTTAGTTGTTTCCACAACCACAAAGTCTCGATGCAAAAAGTGTTAAAATTAAGTTGCCATTCTAGTCTTTTGAATTGGCTTAAATCTTAAAGCGATCGTATTCAATACGTTCATATGAAAAATTATAAGTTTCACCAAATTCATGTTACCTCTGGTGTTCGTCAAGGAAGCCACCTTGAACCCCTTTTATTTTTACTTTTAATAAATGAATGCATATCTGACTTTCAGAAAAAAATTTGTTTGTTGATGACTTTAAAATATTCTATCGCATAAACTCTATTTCTGAATGTATTCTCCTTCAAGTAGATCTTAACAGACTTGGAGACATTTAAACATCTGAAAATGATTCTGAGGTGTATTAAGAATTTGTAAGGGTAGATCTATTTGATAGGTATATCGGCTGGAAGTTTGTTAAAGATATGAGGAGCTATGGTTTTTGCAAATCGTCTAACATGTTCTATTCTAGCTCTAGGAACTATCACAGTATTAGAGGCTCTTAAAGAATGGGTAAAATTGTTACTAGTTAAATTTTAAAAAGCATTTTGTAAGTAAAACAGTCTGAGTACTTTTTATACGTATAGTTGTCTGAGTGGCAATACCTTAATAGATTCAAACAATGGAAATGATGGCTCCCAACTAGGCTTGAAAAGCATTATTCTGACTATCTTTTTTTGAGCTGTGATAATAGGTTTCAGATTACTAATGAATGCACTACCCCAGCAATAGATACCATATTCCAAACGTGAATTGACCAACGCATAATAAATTGATGTCATTAAGTTTGGTGGTACTAGCCGACGTAAGTGAAATATTCTATTCAGTGCATAGTAAATATTTTGTTTCACAGTTTGTATATGTGATTTTCAATTAAGTTTACTGTCTATAGTGACTCCTAGGTACTTAAATTCAGAAACAGCTTCAAGTTGCAAGCAAGAGACATTGCAACTATGACGATCAGAATTTAAGTCATGTAGACCAACTCCATGGATAAAATACTCGTTTGTAAGAGAGAATCACATTACTTTCGATTTGCTGCTAAGTACCAAGTTATGATACTTAAACCAGCATGCTAAGACAGTAAGGTCAGCATTCATTAAGATCTTTAAGTCCTCAGAAAGGGGTGCACTATAAGTTAAGGCCAAATCATCAGCAAAGGCTATTATGTTACCATTTAGATTGAGCTTAAAAATGGAGTTTAAGTAAATAAGGAAGGACAATGGTCCGATGACTGAGCCTTGAGGAACCCCCACATTTGAACAAAAGATCGAATTACTCATTGAAGCATTAACACGAACAAGTTGCTTTCTGTTTTGAAGATAGAGTGAGAACCAGTTCAAAATATTGTCTCTGAAGCCATATTTGTAAAGTATTTTTAATAGCAGTTTGTGATCAACTAATTCAAAAGCCTTTGTTAGATCTAGGAACAGAGCAGATGCTTTGTTACCTTTATCTATTTCCAGATGTATATGTTCCAAGACAGAGAATATAGCTTCTTCAGTATACTTTCCCTTTACGTTTTAGAATATTCCCTTCTGTTATCTTTCATTGAAAAATATGCTCCTCAAAGATATTTCCGAACAAGAAGTTTATTTTGTGAACTGTTTCGTAGAATGAATTATGGCCTTAATGAGCCTCTTACAAGATGTTTAAGAGAAGCTAATTCCGTTTATTATCATGTTAATTTAAATAAGATTATGCTAATATTATATCAGAAATTTGATAAAATTTACACTATGGTCATTTCAAATACTTGCAAATCTTTGAATTTCCAGCAAAATCATATTGAAATAACACAAAATCGTCTTAAATCAACTATAGGATATTATCGGAATAAAAGGTCTTCCAATAAGGATTTCTTAGCTTTAATAAATGATTTAACTTACACTTACACTTACTTAATTTTTACCTCTTCTACATAACTCACGGATAATCATGATAGTCTGACTCAAACAGGCATCAAAAGGAGCAATAAGAAAGACAGTGATGATCGGTTACCAACATTGAACTTGAATAAGTTTACAAATATCACCCTTTTACCTATCGTTAGACGCCCTATTTAGTCACAAAAGAAAACCCTTTGCTTTTTTATGATTCTCTATCTGATATACAACAAAGAACGTACGTTGGTTTCAACCTCTTTAACTCTTCCTCACAACAGATATCTCAATTTCACTTAACCTTCAGGGCTGCTATAAACGAAAACAATCCACTGACAGGCTATTTAATAACATAACCTCAACCCATATCGACAATCTGAAACGAGAAAAAGCCATGTCAATTTAATACCCACACTCGAAAGAATGTTGTTTTTTTTTTTCTGAAATTTAAAATTGCTCTTGCCAAAGCTAACAGAGCAATTTAGTGAATCTAAGTTGTAAAATAAACTGATATCGTTGCTAATCTTTCCTTTGTATTGTCGTCGTTATCCAAAATTGTTCAAGCCATCACCATAGAACATAAGGATATTTGCTTTGGCACAAAAGCTTTAAGCAAATATCCTGCGGCCAAATGGTTCTCATTTGCCTATCAACGTTAACCTTGTTTTTTCTATACCTACAACTACATGTGTATAGGGTTGTCGGTTACAAAATGATACGCACAAAAAATATCCGCCATGAGGCAGGAAAAAAATCTCATCAAGATTGCAATTACAATCCTTTTCCTTTGTACGACTTTGACATGAGACTGAGAGTGTGACTGTGAGATTGTTCAGCAAAATTGGCAAGTTTGGGTGTTTTAATCAACTGAAACAATATTGAACGCTTTGAAATTGGATTTTAAATGGGAAGTTCTTCGCACAAAAAAAAAAATTAAACAAAAACAAAACAAACAACAGAATCGGCTTTGTGATGAAATTAATTTCAGTTTGTAAGATACGGCTTGACAGAAATACTTTAACAACTTTCCTGTGAAAGTCCAACCTAAGGGAACCGCAGGCACACAAACAAGCAAACAAAAAGGACCCTCAAACTCAAGGAAACTTTGGGAAAAGGGTAAAGGAATCAGAATCTAGGAGTAACTGTGAAGTTTGACTTTTGTTTTTGTTTTTTGATAATTTTGGTTAGATTTGTTACATTATTGTATTTTTAACTTTTTTTTAATGCCTTCTGGTTTTGACCCGACATTCTGGGAGATTTGCATGTTTATTTATTCTCGCAACATTAAAATTCTGTGTTTAACCACAAACTTTTGGAATTGTGTGAAATATTTCAAAAGGTTGTTTTTAAATCATCTTGAAAGAGTTTAAGGGCAAGGACTAAGGAGTGAGTTTACGATTAGTAAAGTTATTCCTTTGAAATTTAATTTATTTTCATTTAGTTGAATTTTATAAATTTAATTAACGAAGAACTAGAATCGGAGTAGATTTAAAGCAGTGCTATAGTACCTTCTGATGCAAATATAAGAGAAGATTTAGGAACAAATTTTTACAGTTTATAGATAAAAGATCACAAAAAAAATGTTTCACAATTTTATAAAAAATAGTTGGTAGAAAATTTAAAAATTAATATATGTATAAGAGGCCAACGCAAAGGATCTAGAGAGCCTAAATTTAGTAACTTGTAAATCACAACCATATCTGTGTGTGTGTGTTAGGAGGAATGGAGGAGACCTACAATTTTCTGGCAAGTCCGAATGACTTAGATGAAAAGCACTTTTCATAGCAAGAGATTGTCTTAGAGGATTTATCACTTGCAAGAGGAAGTATATTGGGCAGTTCCTGGAAAGCAAACTCAGTTCTTCTGCATAAAAATCGAATGCGCTAGTCTTTATGCCAAGGGAAATTGGGGTATTGCCGTAGCATTAATACTACTAAGCTAACATTACTATTTTCTTCTGGCCATGCATTTTTCAAACTTTGAATTAGTTCTTAAGAACTTGTACAACATATTGATGTTGGTTATGACAAACGAAACATTTTACTACCTTTTTCTGTTCCAAGTCAATTTTATTTGTTTGTCATTTTTGGGTTAATTAAATTTGTTACTTTGCATTTGACAGACCCTATGTTTGGTTTTACATGAGTACCTGCCGTTACCGGCTTAACCCCAATGGAAGCCTACCTCCATCGGAGTCAGATTGGGTCCTGACCATTAACCCCGACATAGCCGAAGCCATCTCGTTCGCAAAGCTATGACATGTTGCAGGCATGAACACACCTCTTGCTTGGAGGCGAGGTCTATCTAACACCTCTTGAAACCATGTGTCTCCGCATTCGGAATAAATCACGCCATCACGATACTCCCATGCACAAGGTGGCCTACCTCATAGATAGTATGAAGAATGCTCGCACGCATGCGACAGCTGCACCTCTCTATCCGAAGATAGAATAGAAGAGCCCGAAGACATGACAGCTCACAAACCTCGGGGCACTATCTCCCGTAGTGCCAGAATATAGCTTCCGGTCGAGCTTCACCACCATGAAGGTCACTTACAGATGAGTTCCTCCAGAACTCAGGGCCTGTCAACCCCAGATACACACACCCAGCTGTTAGTCAAGGTAGAAACCATCAACCAAGAATGTGCACCCCTCTGGTGAGTTGTTACACACTCCTTAGCGGATTCCTACTTTAAGGACACCGTCCAGACTGTTTCTATCTAGTTAGTTCAGTTACTTTCGTAACCTATCCACAGGCACCGCGAGGAGGTCGATAGGAACCGGAAGTGATAGCTTTGTGCAAGGCAGCAATATTGGCCCACCGATAATTCAGTGGACGAGCCCATAGAATATAAAACCAACATTACCACTTCAGCACCCATACACGTTAGTGCATGGATTGTGCATCCGTAGGAACACCACAAGGCACAGTTCACAGAGCCCCGGACATGCCTTAAACTACCAAGCACGCCATCACCTCCACCTGCACTTTGCATTTGACAGTTGTAGAAAGTGGTCGATAACAATATATTGCAGAAAAATGACCAACAATGTTGGCGAAATTGAACTGCTTGAATTATACAATTCTCTATTGCCGATCACAATTTTTAGCAAACATTTTTATAAGCGAGGAAGCATATTTCGACTTGGCTGGCTTTGTTAATAAACGGAATGACCGCTATTGGGGCACTGAACACCCTCGGTTAATACACCAAGGACCTCTACACCCTTATGGAGTAACTATATGGTCGTCATTTGGACCGAAGGCGTCAGTGGGCCATATTTCTGTGAGGATGCCATAGGTGGATTTTCCCGGCCGAATTATATAAAAAAGTATCGACTAGGCCCCAAGATCCTCTGAACTGACACCATCCTATTTCTTAAGAACAACCTCGATGCTTAAAGACAAGATACTCGTATTAAACGAAATTGCTAGAATTACAAACGAAGGCTGCGAAGTTTTTTGTTTGCCCCGAGTAATCAATTAGCCTTTATTCGTTCATCAAAGGAAGGCAAGATCGGCCGAGAACATAAACGCGTCCATGAAAATTTTGGCCGAAAAATCATCTCTAGCGACTAGGTGAGGTTTGGATGAATGGCTGTATTAAAAAGCTAAATTGCCGTATATGAGACGACACCAACCCACATGAGGTTTTCCAGTTGACAATGCATCCAAGGTCTTGCAATTCAACCCCGCTATACTAATTATTGTTGCGTTTCCTGAAATCGCAGGTCTATGAGAATAAACATCACTCGCATCGGCTCCACAGTAAAGACCCGAGACGGGCATTCAAACGTTGTCATATTTCGTACATAATGGCAAATGTTTGTCTCCGGGGCAAAACAATAATTTGCCGCCCTTCGGTCTAACCATAATCAAACATTTTTACTTGCCATAAGGTACTATAGGGCAAATTCTGCATTTGAAAAATTTGAAAAATCAAACTCGAGATTTTGATCAAAGTTGACATTACGGTGATAGAGAACACGCAAAAAGTAGGTGCGACAACTCTGTCTGTTTGTCTGTGTGTCTGTACCTCGACCTACAGGGTATGCTACAAGGGGTACTTTCTTGAAATTTATTGTTTTGCTCTTAATCAATGGTAGCCCCCATACAGCCGTAATGCAAAATCTTATTTATCTCGAAAACGTTTCTAAAGATTTTGATAAGAAAATAAGGTGTGCTAATATGAGTATCAACTATATTTTGGTCAAAACATATTCTACGCAAAAATGTTATTAACCTGTCATAGAACCGTTTTTACTTGCGACTTATAGGTATTACAAGGCAAGTTATGCGTTGAGGTTTTGATCAAAGTTGACATTACGATGATAGCGAAGACCCAAAAAGTGGGTCTCGAAATTCTGTCTGTCTGCTTGACTACAGCTAAAAGGCTCCGCCGATTTTCTTCAAACTTAGTCGATATGGGTTTTAATTTTTCCCCCCGGATATGTTTTTTTTTTTTAAGATCAAAGATAACGGTACCTGCCATTCGATTTTTTCAAAATTTTATAAATATTTTTTTTTCTCAAAAACTGTCTCACAAATTTTTTTAAAAAAATTTTAAAAATTTTACTTAGTTAAAACTAAGTAATGGTTGAAAAAAAAAATCCAAAAAATATGTTATTTTTGGTAGCCGCCCTGGGTCCATTTTGTTTCATGCTTAAGCTCCTCCAAAGTTCATTTACATTTTTTTATTTTTTGGATTTTTAAAAAAAATTATATTTTTGTTTAAAACTCAATATTTCGAAAACCCCATTCTAGATTTTTTCAAACTTGATAAATAAAATTTTCTTAACATAATCTACAAAATTTGAGAAAAAAATTTAGTTTTATCTAAAACTAACGGTACCTTCCATACAAATGTTAAAAAATGGTTTTCGAAAATCGAATTTTTCTCGAAAACGGTTCTGAGAATTTCGCAAAAATTTTTTTTTGATGAATTCATACGATTACTGACTATACCTACCATAGAAGAATTTTTTTCGAATTTTGAATTTCTCATTATATCGGTGTAACGGATTTTGATGAATTGTTTTTATAGAGATGCTTCCAAAAAGTTTAAAAAACATTGCGTTTGAAAATTTAAAAAAAAAATCTATTTTTTTTTTTGGAAAATATCTCAAAAACGGTTCAATATTGTTTTTTGTAAATTTAGTTTTTATTCGAAAAATAATAAAAAGTTTAAATTGTCGTACCATTTTTTTTTAAATGTTTTAAAAATGTTGTATATAAAAGCTTATTTTTTTAAGAAACCATAAATAAACTAATAGTTGCTTGAATCACATGGCATCCTGTTTTTAGCTCCAACTACGAACGGAGTTGTTTTAGTCATTAAAAAATGAATTTTATAATTATGAACAGTTTTTCTCTAATAAAATTTATTTTTGAAATTCTTTGTCTTTTACATAAGAGCAAGTTCGTGCAACCTAGCCGTGCATTTTATTTTATTGAAAGATTTTAAAGAAATTTCTTTTATAAACAAATAATTTAATAATAAAACAATTTTTAAACTTCATTTCCATAATTTCAAACTTTTCTAGAAACTAGACGCCAATTTTATGCATTTCAAATAATAAAAAATGTGTGGTGTACTGACGTACGCGCGCTTGAATTAAAATTTCTTTTCCCAAAAGCAAAGCCTCTGTACGATTCATGTGCTTTTCTGAAACATAAAAAAAAAACTATTTAAAAGTAGTTTTAGTATAGTCTTGTAAATTGCAAGATGTCAAACCCACATCCAAATACATTTTTTTAAAATAATTCTTCGAATTGAAAATGATTTGCAAAATAAATTAGGAGGTTTAAATTGGAAGTCAAAACTGATTTAATTATACAAATGATGCAATTAGTTTTGGAATGATCACTTTGGTCTATCTGCCGATTTCTTGAATTATTATTATTTCTTGAATAATAAGAAAATCATGTATAACTTGCTTCTTACCAAAAGTGAGCAAAATGGATGGCGCACTTTTTGACGCACAGATGCCGCTTTTTTTACGAACAGATAGCACTCTTTATGACGCACAGATGGCGCTTTTTTAACGCACATGATTACTAAGCTGGGCGCACATCATAAATCGTGAAAGGACACTAATACAATACTAGCTGTTTCTTAGTTCATTTTAATCTTCGCTTAAATTTTTCAGATTTTGACTTTGAAATACAATTGAAAACGACAGACAAAAGTTTTTATAACTCCCCTATCATTGAAATGCATCATTGAAAATTTTCATTACCATTTTTAAGGCGAATAAACAAAATGCACTGGCTTTAATTGATACCAAAATGAAGGTAATGAGTAGTAGAATTTTAACACTATAAAATACAAAATTCTGATTTGCTTAGTAAAATGAAACATATGGTAAATATATAATATGTTTCATCTCAGCAACCAACAGATGTGAAACTAAAAATTAAATGTGCGCGACTGTTCTTACATACTTCATTTATTAATTTAATTTAAAGTGACGACGAGGAATGCTTAATTACGTATGTATGTATATCCTCGTCTGCTTTCATAGTTTGAAACGGATTTTACAATAACGACGATGTTTCATCACGCTCACATTTCTTTTTTCTTATCTCATTCATTGTGTTGGAGCCCTAGGATTTTAAAATTGTAGGCAATGCTAATTTAATTTTGACACAGAATTTAAAATTCTTCGCATATGGCAATGCTAGTTTATATTTGGCAACAGAAAGCAATAAAGCAGATAGTTTATTTACAAGTGTTTTTTTTACATTTCGATTTAAGTATTTTGTAAATTTTAGTGCTTATTTTTCAATTTAAATAGTTTATAAGTATTCAGTATTGCTTAGGTTAAAGTGTTTTATGTTTTAAATAAATAAAACTATAAAAAATATATATTTGTTTGTGTTTTTTGTGCAAAGGAAAGTGGTTTTCGATCGAGAAATTACTCGGCCACATAATTAATTGAAAAAAGCTTTTATTATCTAATTTTTTAATGAAATTATTTTATTAATTGTTTTGTAGGTTAGTTGTTGTGGTTGTGCAATTAAAAGAACATTCTCTTTCGGCAACAAAAGGTGTTTTTAAAGTGTTTTAAATAACCTCTAACAAAGTTCGAACAATAATTGTAAGAACCATGTCGCTTTAGCGTGTCGTTTTGACATGTCACTGACAGCTCCATAGAAAATTTTTTACCCCCAACGCCGGAAAAGAAGTTTTACTTCAAAAAGCGCAACAAAGTACTTAAATGTATTTTCCATAGATTATGAATTTTGCGCGTGACACTAGGTGAGTTAAACACTTGACAATTTGTTTCTGCAACTGAACATACCCATTAATTTTCCTAAATAACTGACAATTTTCATAAAGATCTGACAATACCGTGAATAAAATTATAAAGTTACACCAGAATACGTGTTTGATGTACCCTAATGCAAATCCACCACGGCAACTGTTTCTTCAACTTGTTTTCGAACACATTTTAATTTTAACTTGCGACTTATAGGTTTCGAGATTTTGATCAAAGTTGACATAACGATGACAGCGAGGACTAAGAAAGTGGGTTGCGCAATTCTGTCTGTCTATCTGTCGGTCTGTTCGACTACACACTACAGCCTAAACGGGTAGGCGGATGTTCTTTAAACTTGGTCTTGGTAGATATCATTTCTAATTTCCCCCCACACGTTTTTTTTCTTTTTTTTTAAGACCAAAAATAACAATACCTGCCATACGAATTTTTTTTCAAAATTTTATGAATATTTTTTTCTTAAAAACTGTTCGACAGATTTAAAAAATAAAAATACTAAAAAGCTAAGTAATGGTTGAAAAAAATGTTGCGAAAAATGGTTATTGAGGTTACCACTCATGGAACCATTTTTTTTTTTGTTTTTGATTTTCTCAAAAACGGTATCACCGATTTTGAACATTTTTGTATGCTTAAGTTCCCAAAAATTTGAATAGTATTGTGTATGTGTATTCAAAAAAAAAAAATTATTTTACTTATAAATATAAAGTTACCCACCATACAAATGTTAAAAAATGGTTTTCAAAAATCGTATTTTTCTCGAAAATAGCGGATACTATTTTGATAATTTTTTTTTCTTTCAATTAATTTTTATGATCTGTAAAAAAAATTGAAATTAAGATATTACAGCTTGTACCTACCATAGAACCATTTGAATTTCTCATTATCGACATAACGGATTTTAATACATTTTTTTGTTGGAAAATTTGATATCTCAAAAACGGCTTAAAATTTTTTTGGAAATTTAATTTTCATTCGTACAATAAATAAAACTTAAAGTTGGCGTACAAAATTTTTCCTTAAAAATGTTTTAAAAATTTGGTATATGTATAAAAGATTATTTTTTTTTTAAGAAATCACTGCAACGACTTATAATTTTTTTTCTTGCATAAATTCATATTTGCATAGCATTCTGTTTTTATCTCTTACTACGAAAAGAATTTAAAAATTAATTTTATACTATGAACAGTTTTCTTTAATAAAATTCCTGGTCTATTACATAGGAGCAAGTTCGTGCGACCCAGTCGTGCATTTTATTTTTTGAAAAAATCTTCATTTGATTAAGTTTTCTTGCCGTTGAATTGTGTTTGCATTTTATAACAAAATTTTGGCCGATTTTCGGTATTTTCTGACTCAGGTTGGGTTAGGATTTTGTAACTCATCATTGCGCTCAACCCTCTGCCAGCTGGTTTCTATAAAAATGGTTTTGAGGCTAAGGTGCTTCAGGTCGTCCCGAATTTCCAAGTTGCTTTTATACTTTGATAATTTTTTTTAAGAATCCGGATTGCCTCTCGAACTTATCGATGGAATGTGAGCTCTGTCTTCGGGTCGTGAGGCCCCGAGGTTATCGAAATATTGGAAAAAGATAAGAGTTCAGAGAATAGAGTGGCGAACTCAATTGCTTTAAATTTTTAAAAAGATCAAAATTACAAATTTTTTTTCAGTGAAAAAATAGTTCACTTGATTTTGCTCCTCAAGTGGCTCTATGCAGTTTTCCTTTGCCATAGTATGAACTTATTTTTATTATTATTATTAATAAGCTTTCGATTGCAAGGAATAATATTTTTTTTTTTATTTCATATTTATGGCTCGCCTCTTAAAAGTATAAATGTATTCTGTAACAACACTGGCTAAAAGAAAACAAAAAACCATACCCTACCCCTACTCGAAACTTAAGCTGAACAAGAACACGAACCCGATAACTACAAAGCGGAAACGGAAAAACCTGTTTGCTTTTGGTCCATAGGAAGTGAAAGGTATTGTAGTCGAGTCACCTACTACCTACACCTCCTTCACACAAAAATAAAGGATATTACTTTTTAATGAGGACATGTAAGAGATTTTTTTTTCGTATTTTCATTTTCGTTCTGTGATATGTTTCTTCCTTAGATTCCTGTCCTGCTCCTGACTGATATGTTGGCAAGCATATAAATCTGTCTGTGTTTGTCTGAATAATTCAACATAGGGACGACATAACTTTCCACAGACTCTGTTAGCTCATGAGGAAAAGTAATATCGACAAAATTTCCGCCTTCAATAGATTTATACAAAAGTTTTTTAAATCCCATTCGATGCTCCCTAAAAAAAAAGAAAAAAACTCAGGGATGAAATTCAAAAAAGTGGTAACGGAATGGAGTGGTTTTTATGACTCTGTTTATTTGCTGTTCAACATTATTATTTAAACTTTAATGTTTGCAAACGACATAACTTGATGCAACTACGTCGTCTATGAACAAATAAAGGCCATAAAAAAGGCTTTATGGATTGGTTTTTCATTGTAGGGAATCGATATTGTTCGGCGTATCCGGTTCGTACCAATAGGTGCACCTGTACATCCCTATACATATGTACATATATCATACTCGTAGCAAGGAGTCAAGTACCTATTCAACTCAAAATGGTAAATGTGAAATTTAAAGAGGATTTAATTTTGAAGTTATCAGTTTTGAGAAGTTTAAAGTTTCAAGAGGTTTTTTATTTGAATTTTTTTTTACTGCGGAACATTGCAACAATGTTAACAAAATGAGCTTTGAGTTAAAGTCAGTCGTTTTTAAGTGGAGGTCTGGAGTTGAAAGGTTTTTTTTAGCAAGAGCCAATGACAGTTTAGGGAAGGTATAAGGTACCTTAGCTGTTAAAGAATTCTTGTTCATTGTATATTTAGAAGTTTTGAGTTATAATAAAATATATAGACAAAATCAAACGGCATCTAGGTACAGATTTCAATAGAATAACTGGCTTAATGAAAACATGTCCTTAAGTGAATAATCCGTCTACATGAAATATGGCCGCAAAAATAAGGCCTTTATTCAAAATGAAAAATTTCCCCAGCTTGAAAATGAAAATATTTTTTTTTTTATTTATTTATTTACTTATAACTCATAAAAAAACATAATTTAGCTCTGAGCTATGAATGGAAATTCATATTTACATGTTTTACTTAAAAATAATAAGTGTTTTTAATAGAAATATAAATAAATACCCGAAATAAATTAAAAATAGTCCAAAATATTACAAAATATTGGGGTTATTTTTAATTTTTCAAATCTATGCAAACATTTTGCTTAGGGTTCATCGCCAGGCAGTCTTACTTATTTATCCCAGGATGTTATTTTTTGTTGGTGTCCACCCACGGAACTCCGTTGGTATGGTTAGTGTCCAAGCAGGCGTATATGTAGCAATCCTGCCTATCTGATTCTTTATACATCATTTCAAAATTTTTCCTACACCACACATTCTTTTCCTTTTTTTTTAAGACCAAAAATAAAACTAGCTACCTGCCATAAAAAATGGTTTTCAAAAATGGTTCCGTGTAGCCCGTTACGGATACACGTTACGGTTACACGTTCCGTGTAGCAACTTACCTTACTGAAGATTGATTTTTGCCACTCATATTTACTTTAACAATTTTACAAGGTGAGAATGATGTCAATCGTATTATAAATCTCTGACAGAGGGAGTAAGATAAAGCCAGGGCCGGACAAGCTATACGTGCAAGCTGTGCAAATGCGCAGGGCGCTGAACCTAAGGAGCGCCCTGGGCAAGCGTTAAAAAAGCCACTATTTCATAACCACTACCTACCTTCTTTTTTAAGTCTCATTTCTTTTTATAGCTCACACCAATATTGACATTCATTATATAACTAACAGCTAATTCTGAATTTGAAGACAGATATATGTATATGTATACACATTTAATATCTACTATTCCAAAAATAAGTCGATATTTAATTTCCTATACATACTCACACTCCCACAGTAAAAAAATACATCACAAAATGTTTAAAAAGTACACGATTTTGTCCGTTTAACAACAGACCTACTTATTTGCTATTTTTCTCTTTATCAATCCTTTACCAATCTACTGTTACGTTATTCTTCACACTCACCATCGCATGTATGAGTGAAGGCATTTATTTTATTTTGATAACTGCAAATGCAGACAATTAACAGCTTGCATGTTGATAACATGCGCCCGATGTCAGTTCTTCTATATGAAATCGAAGTCAGCAATGTTACTCAAATAGAAATTCTGAGGTACAAAATTCATACTCATTGATATAACAGTGCTCAAAATTAAAAGTTGCGTCTATGAATTTAAACTCTTCCATAATGTTTATCCTGAAGTGGGCTTTAGGTCAATTTTTGTTTTGTTTTTTATGTTGTGACGTTTCGGATGTGGTTACACCCTTCTTCAGACCTATTAATTAATTGAAATATAATTTAAAACATATATACATATATATACCAAATATATCAAAATTCTAAAATAGTATACTTACAACTTTAAAAATACAAATATTTTTTATTTGTTTGTTAGCTTTTGGTTTCCGTGTTTTCTCAAAAAAGTTTAAGAGACGTTTCAAATCTTTTTCTTTTTTGTTGTATAGGTATATCTGTTATCTCTTTTGTTTTTTTTATTTTTTAGTTTGTTTGAAAATTTATTTCAAACAAATTGATGTTTAATTATCTTCTTCTTCTTCTTCCTTTGTTTCGGCGCTGTTATGATCTCGATGTCGAGGGGATCATAACTCTCCCACGTATCTGCTTAACACTAGTGATCCGCCTGTGGGGTTCGCCGGGTTGACCTCAGAAATCGGCGGCAAGCCTCCCGGTTTTGTATTGTTCCATTTCTGAGGCCAACTGAATGCTGGTGTTTTTGCATTTGTTTGTACCAGGAGTGTTTAGGCCTACCTTTCTTTTTATTCCGAATTGGAACGTTGTATGATATTGCCTTTTTGACGGGGTTCTCAGGATCTCTCCTTTGAACATGGCAATACCAACTGAGTCGGTCGTGTTCAATTTTTTGGGAAATGGTATTCTTAACATGAAGGCTTCCTCGGATCTTCGTACTTCTAATTCGATCAAGCTTTGTAACTCCTGCTGTCATACGAAGCATCTTCATCTCAGCTGCCGTTAGCTTACTCTCATACTGTTTGTACATTGTCCAACATTGTGAACCGTATGTGAGTGCTGGACGCACAACTGAAGTGTAGAGCTTTCCTTTCAGCTTAGGGGGCATTTTTCGGTCACAGAAGATAGCAGAATTTTCCCGCCACTTCATCCACCCTACGCTTACGCGATGATTGATATCGTCATCACAAGTAGCTTCGTTATTTATCATATACCCCAGATATTTAAACTTTTCACACTTGGGAAGCACTGCTCCATTCAAATAAATGTCTGGAATAGGCCTGTGTGGATCAGAAAATGGGCAGCATAGGTATTCTGTCTTTTTCGCGCTTATGCGGTACCCACTTCCTTCTAGAACATCCACCCATACGTCAAGTGCTCGTTGTAGGGATATCGGGTCTTCACTTATGATGGCTCCATCGTCAGCAAAGAATAACTGATGCACTTTTGGATCCGTCACTTTGCCTTCAAGCAGGTAATCAAGAACTGTAATAAAGAGCAGGGGACTCAAGACACTTCCCTGGTGTACACCTACTGTGATTTCGAATTCTTCGGTGACTCCAGCTGCGCATCTTACTTTAGTAACTGCTCCATCATACATGTCCATAATTATCCGCACATAGGTTTCTGGAACTCCTCGTTGCCTGAGGGCCACCCATATTAGATCTCGTGGTTGCCGATCGAATGCTTTTTCAAAATCAACCAATACGACATTCAAATCCTCCAAAGAATCCCGATGTTTTTCCATAATTATTCTTATACTCTGGATTGCATCCGTGGTTGACTTACCCCCGACAAACCCGCACTAGTCATCAGATAGCCTAATTATTTTTCGCAGTCGGCTACCCAAGACTCGCTCAACGATCTTCATGGTGTGTGACATCAGCTTAATCGAACGGTAATTATCACAGCTTCGAGTATCACCCTTTCCTTTATAAATTGGAAGAAGGTAACTTTCCCTCCATTGATTAGGCATGCGATCACCTCGTATAAGTTTGGAGACAAGAATCATGAGCCATCTAAACCCGATGTCTCCCATCTTTTTCCAAAACTCTGAGGGTATTTCGTCTGGGCCAACAGCTTTTCCCTTTTTGGAGTATTTTACCGCCTTACTAACTTCTTCGACTGTGACGTCGGATACTTCGCTTAAGTTAGGTGAAGCTATTGGAAAGTATAGCCTTGGAAATTGTTCGTTTAGAAGTCCGTCGCAATACTGTCGCCACCTGTGAAGAATTTCGTTGTCTTCCACAAGTAGTTGGCCTTGAGCATTGTTAATGAACTTTGGCGAACAAATCTCCTGGGCATTTCTTCTTCTTTGAGCGGCTATTTTGAAGATAGTTGCGCCCTTATTCGTGTTTTGCCGTAGCTCTTGAATAGCACTAGCTGTCGGGGTAGAAATTTCATCCAGCTCCCGATACAGGTTTTCTGTATTCTTTACTTGAATTTGGGCGCACTTCTTCTTCGCTTCTTTCTTGCAGTTTCTATATTCCACTTCGAGGCGTGACTTTTGCTCTGTATCATTAGAGGGGCACTTCAACCAAGCCTTGAAAGCCATTTTCTTTTTACTTATAACTGATTTAGCTTCATCATTCCACCACCATGTTTCTTTGCCTTGTTGGTTGTGTCCTTTTGAAACCCCTAACAGTGTTTTGGCTTTTTCTTTGCAAGTTCTCTGTAGGAGATCCCACATACTTTGTGCTGTACTCTCTTCATTTCGAACTATATCGGTGTTGTTATACACAACGTTTTGCATATTCGAAATAAAAGCTTCGCCTTTTTCCTTATCCAGATTATACCATTTGATCTTCCCAAAAGTTTTGTATGTTTGTTGTCGTTCACTGTCTCCATAAAAAATTCTGTCAGTAGGAGACGGTGTTGCTGGGCGATCGCTTCTCCTAGTATGACATTGCAATCTTTTACCCGGGGTTTCATGAAACTAGATACCAAATGTTAATCAATCTGGGTTTCATTTCCACCACTGCTGTAAGTGACCAGGTGTCGACTTTGTTTGACGAACATGGTATTTAGTACGATAAGACCGTATGTTTTGCACATGCTCAGGATGTCTTCACCAGGAGGGTTCCTGGTGCCGTATCCGAGGCCTCCATGGCAATCTTCATAGTCTTCGTTTGTCTTTCCGACATGTCCGTTCAAATCTCCGCCCACGAACAAAAACTCTTCCTTTGGGATGTCCTTAAGTAGATTGTGAAAGTCTAGCCAAAATGCATCTTTTTGCACCTGCTCACATCCAATTTGGGGAGCATATGCAGTGACAATATTCCACAACTTTCCTTTAATCACCAATTTAAGGGACATCAAACGGTCGCTGGATTTCGAAATGGTCAATACGCTGCCTAATAGATGTTTTGCAAGGATGATTCCGATTCCGTTTTTACCCTTTTCCGTTCCATAGTAGAACATCTTATAGTTTTTTGTCCTCGTATCCAAGAAACGGGCCCTGTTTCCCGTGTTTCGCCATTTTGTTTCTTGAACACATAAGATGTCCACTCGCCTTCTTTTCATCATCTCTTCCAGCTCGAAGCTTCGACCTGTCATACTGCCAACGTTCCAACTCGCAACTCTCAGATTTTGTATAATCTGCGGCATTACTTTGCTAGCCCCCGGAATCCGTCTAGCTCTGACCCGAGCATTGCTGCTCGGTCCAGGATCAGTACCATGTGTAACAATGGTAGTGCCTGGCGGGGTAGTGTCATTTTGAACGAGTACTTCAATAATGCTTTAATTCACAAAATCCTGGTTGTAAGTATCGACGTGTGCATGCTCCAGTTTTGTATGTGATCTCTCTTTTACGGCACCGGTGATCTCCAGTCGTGCCAACCCAGGGACTGGCATGCACACTTTTGGGAAAGTTTATAGGTGTTACGTGTCGCTAGGTTCACCTTGCTGTTTGTGGCCTAGGTGTATTTACTCCTTTAGTCGCCTTTTACGACAAGCGGGGAGGCGCTGCAGGAATATTCTAACCCGTCCCTGCACAGGATGTTTAATTATCTGAATTTTTTAAATTCAAATAAATAATTTTGAAAATAAATTTAAATATTTTTATGTATATATGTATAATATATTTAATCGTTGAGTTTTGTTTATGTAGATATGGTTTGATAATTAATAAACTGACCGTAAATATTACTAAGTCTATCACAATCTGAACGTCTATTAATACTATTTTCGGTGTTTCTAATATGTAACATTTCTAGTAACATTCTTTTATTGTAATTCTGTTCTGATTGTAAAATTGTTATATTTTTGAAGTCAGGACGATGATTTTCTTCTATGCAATGGAAAGCTAGTGCAGTCTTTTGTGTACTACCACTATTTATATCAGATTTACGACCTGATATACGATTTCGAAGTTTTTGCATTGAGGTTCCTACATAGATTGATGGGCATGATGTTGAGCCATCACCTATACATTTAATCTTGTATACTATATTTGATTTTTCTTCCTTTTCTAATTTATCTTTTAATTTTGAGAAAACTGAATTTCTAAGAGTATTTGTTGATTTAAAGGCTATTCTAGTTTTTTCTTTATCTCTAATTGGTGCTTTCAACAAACGGTTTAAAAAATTTGGAACGTATAAAGCACTTTTATTATATTCTTTGTGGTTCATTTATATTTTGAGTTGATCGTCTGACACCATTGAAATAGTTGTTAATAAGTGATTTAGTTATTTCTTTTTATTTTTTAATTATATTTCAATTAATAAATAGGTCTGAAGAAGGGTGTAACCACATCCGAAACGTCACAACATAAAAAACAAAACAAAAATTGACCTAAAGCCCACTTCAGGATAAACATTATTGAATTATTTATAATACAAACTCTATATACTACTGAAATAAATCAGCCAAGTAGAAGACTTAGCACTATTATTGGACTTGTTGAATTATTGATTCAAATTAGCTTTTTTGGCCTTTAGTCCACAAAAATTGGCGTTTCGTCCGGGTTATCTCACATGGACTCATCAGTTGACTTGTGAGGACCTTGTCAATACGCAATTTTTGTTAAGTTCAGTTCATCTTACATGAATTTTTTGACAAAAATCCAATGTGAACTGATGAGTCCATGTGAGATAACCCGGACGAAACGCCAATTTTTGTGGACTAAAGGCCAAAAAAGCTAATTTGAATCAATAATTCAACAAGTCCAATAATAGTGCTAAGTCTTCTACTTGGCTGATTTATTTCAGTAGTATATAGAGTTTGTATTATAAAAAACCTTCATATAAATATTCAATGCCAGGCCACGGGCAAAAAAAAAATTCCAACATTAATGATTACAATTCTAATCTTTGTTGGATATAGTTCACATTGGATTTTTGTCAAAAAATTCATGTAAGATGAACTGAACTTAACAAAAATTGCGTATTGACAAGGTCCTCACAAGTCAACTGATGAGTCCATGTGAGATAACCCGGACGAAACGCCAATTTTTGTGGACTAAAGGCCAAAAAAGCTAATTTGAATCAATAATTCAACAAGTCCAATAATAGTGCTAAGTCTTCTACTTGGCTGATTTATTTCAGTAGTATATAGAGTTTGTATTATAAAAAACCTTCATATAAATATTCAATGCCAGGCCACGGGCAAAAAAAAAATTCCAACATTAATGATTACAATTCTAATCTTTGTTGGATATAGTTCACATTGGATTTTTGTCAAAAAATTCATGTAAGATGAACTGAACTTAACAAAAATTGCGTATTGACAAGGTCCTCACAAGTCAACTGATGAGTCCATGTGAGATAACCCGGACGAAACGCCAATTTTTGTGGACTAAAGGCCAAAAAAGCTAATTTGAATCAATAATTCAACAAGTCCAATAATAGTGCTAAGTCTTCTACTTGGCTGATTTATTTCAGTAGTATATAGAGTTTGTATTATAAAAAACCTTCATATAAATATTCAATGCCAGGCCACGGGCAAAACAAAATTCCAACATTAATGATTACAATTCTAATCTTTGTTGGATATAGTTCACATTGGATTTTTGTCAAAAAATTCATGTAAGATGAACTGAACTTAACAAAAATTGCGTATTGACAAGGTCCTCACAAGTCAACTGATGAGTCCATGTGAGATAACCCGGACGAAACGCCAATTTTTGTGGACTAAAGGCCAAAAAAGCTAATTTGAATCAATAATTCAACAAGTCCAATAATAGTGCTAAGTCTTCTACTTGGCTGATTTATTTCAGTAGTATATAGAGTTTGTATTATAAAAAACCTTCATATAAATATTCAATGCCAGGCCACGGGCAAAAAAAAAATTCCAACATTAATGATTACAATTCTAATCTTTGTTGGATATAGTTCACATTGGATTTTTGTCAAAAAATTCATGTAAGATGAACTGAACTTAACAAAAATTGCGTATTGACAAGGTCCTCACAAGTCAACTGATGAGTCCATGTGAGATAACCCGGACGAAACGCCAATTTTTGTGGACTAAAGGCCAAAAAAGCTAATTTGAATCATTATTGAATTAAATAAAAGGTCACGAAGAAAGAAAGTGTTTAAACTCTTCCGGTTGAGTGATTTTTGTACTATGTTTTAGTTTGGCACTGGCCTCTCTTTTTGAGTGAAATTTTATCACTGTTATGTCGTGTCGCTCGTGTGTAGTGTCGAGCTCGAGATGAAACAAAGGGTAGGTATGGAAAATAATGAGTGATGATGATGCGATGACTAATGTTGAGGTTTGTCGTTAATGAGTGAATTTGTTTTATTCAATATCTCCTTTTCTCTATTTTTACTTGCGATATAGGTACTATAGGGCAAGTTCTGCATTTGGAAAAAAAATCGAACTCGAGATTTTGATCAAAGTTGACATTACGATGATAGCGAAGACGAAAAAAGTGGGTCCGACAATTCCGTCTGTCTGTCTGTATGTCTGTATGTCTGTATGTCTGTACCTCGAACTACAGCCTAAACTACCGGAGGTATTTTCTTCAAACTCGGTAGTTAAGGGTCTTCGGTGATTCCCTAGAGGAGAAATTGAAATTTTTTTTTAGCTCCAAAACTAAGGGTACCCCCCATACACCCGTAATGCAAAATCTTATTTATCTCGAAAACGGCTCAAACGATTTTGATAAAAAAAAATAAGTGTGATACTATGGACATGGACTATATTATGGTCGAAAAAAAATTTGGGGGAAATGTTATTAGGGGTACCTGTCATAGAACGGTTTTTTTGATTTTCGAATTTCTCACCAACGGCTCTAACGATTTTAACCAAAGTTTTTATGCAGGAGCTGCTTTGCATTTGAAAAAATATAAACTAAAAATTTTTTCGAAAAAATAGTTTTTGGATTTTTAAAAAAATATGTAATACAATTTTTTTTTTGAAAATTCAATATCTTGAAAACCGATACACGACTAAAATTTTAAATTAGATACGTTTTAAAATGTATTTTATTAAATACTAACAATTTTTTTATAAAAAATTTAAGGAAAATTTAGTACACAAAAAACATGTTTCAGTGTGCCTGTATGTCTGTACCTCTCACTACAGCCTAAACCCCTGGACCTATTTCTTTCAATCTCGGTAGTTAAGTGTCTTCGGTGATTCCCTAGAGGAAAAATTAATTTTTTTTTTAGCTCCAAAACTAAGGGTACCCCCCATACACCCGTAATGCAAAATCTTATTTATCTCGAAAACGGCTCTAACGATTTTGATAAAAAAAATTAAGTGTGATATTATGGACATGCACTATATTTTGGTTAAAAAAAATTTTGGGGCAAAATGTTATTAGGGGTACCTGCTATAGACCCGTTTTTTTGATTTTCGACTTTCTCATTAACGGCTCTAAGGATTTTAACCCAACATTTTTAGCAGGAGTCCCCTTAAGTTTAAAATAATATAATAATATATAAAAATATTCGAAAAAATATTTATCGGATTTAAAAAAAAAAAAAAAAAAATTAAATCAATATCTTCTAAACATATGAACGATTATTTTTTAAAATTATTTCCTAAAACCAATATTATTAAATACTTAAAATTCGCATCCCACATTTTTTTCTTGAAAAATTTTAGAGAAATTTCTTATATAAAAAATTTATTTAATAATAAAACGATTTTTTAAGGTTTATTTGCATAAATTCATACTTTTCCGGAAACCAGACGGTAATTTTATGCATTTGAACATTATTATCTCATTAAATCCATGTTTTATATTTATAAAATGTATTTTAAATTCCAAAGTACTTTTACATAAGAGCAAGTTCGTGCAATCCAGTCGTGCATTTTATTTTATTTCGATTTTCAAAAAAAACGTTGCAAGTGATTTTGATCAATTTAAAGTTTAATTAGTATAATGCGCATTTAAATTTAAAAACAAAATTATTTTGGTTTTTTTTTTTTCAAAAACTTTAATTTTTTTTAAACTCAATATGTATTTCGAAAACTGCATGCTCGAATTTTTCGACACAGTTTTTTTTTAATACTATCTATAATATGTAACAAAAATTGTTCTTCTATCAATGGTACGCATTATATAAACGTGAAAAATATAGTTTTCGAAAATAGTATTGTTCTTCGAAACAGCACTTAGAATTGTGATTAATAATTTGAATACCAATATTACTCGAACTTTTACGGAGGCTTAACATAGAAAAATTATTATCAATTGTACCTACCCTTTTTATTGTGGTTACCATTAATATCCATTTTCATAAATATTTTTCCAAATATTGCTCCAAATGAAATTTTTTGATTTTTTTTTTGAATCTGTGGAACAGTTTTTGGAAGAAAAAAATTTTAATAAAAATAAAACCATCTTAAACAAAAAACGTTTGGTGTAGGAAAAATTTTAAAATGCTATCTACTAACTTAAAAGAAAATCGGCCGAGTCGTTTAAGATGTAGTCGAACCAGACAGAATTGCGAAACACAATTTTTTCGTCTTCCCTATAATCGAATGTCAAGTCTGATCAAAATATCGGTTTCGATTTTTTCTAAGGATCCATAATTTGCTAAATAGTACCCAATATGTTACAAGTAATTTTTAATTTAATTTTTCTGAATATTTTAATCTAAAAACATCAATGTTTTTTATTTTTTATATAAAACATTTTAAACAAAGGCTTCCTTCTTAGAGGCGGAGAACTTTTAATTGGCAAGACTATTTTCTGTACTAATGGATTTGAAAGTTCTCGGTTTTTTTAAGGTACGTTTTGTTCTTGGCAATTTATCATGAGTAAACTCGCACCACGCCGGCCGGGACAACGTTTGCAAATTTTTTAAATTTTTTTGAAAAAAAAAAAAAAACATGGGGGATTACGTGCGTTTTCTGGAGCTCATAATCGTCCATCAGAGGGTTTAATTCGAGAAACTATGGATGGTTTTCGAAATACGTGCACTCGTCACGATGCGCAGCGTATAGTGTTGATGATGATCGAAATGTGTCAATTTGTCGTCGGACTTGTTTATTAAACGTTTGTAAGAACTTGGCGTACTTTTAGATCTCACTACTTTTCACGGCTTACTTGTTACACAAAGGTTTTTGTATAGAAGAACTTCGCTCTTTTTTTAACATTTATGTTTTTGGTCTGCTCTCACTCCTTTTTGCAAAGATTTTAATATTTTGCCATGTCAAAATCTCAAAAGATACGGAAAGATAGAAGGGTGGATCTACTTACTAAAATCAACTTAGTTAATAGCTTCTTATTTCTTTTGGTATATTTTCTTTTTTTGATTGTCAGTTAAGTTAAGCTTTGACTTGTGCTTTTTTTTTTTTTTTTTTTTTTTTTTTTATAATTTACACGCGCTCAAGGGATTATGATTACCCTTTAAATGTTTCAACACAGCGCGGGCGTGAAGTTAAGGAAGAGAAAGAAGGATAGGAAAGATGTGTGGCACGATGTTCTGAGACAGAAGGTTGTTGTCTCAGCTATTTTATCTCCAGGGATGGCGGCTGAACTAAAGCGGAGAATGCCGTGTCTTATTTCAATGTCGCTTATGATTCACATTATTTTATTCGTGTTCATCCTTGTTGGGTATACTAGTTTAACTCAATTACATGTTGTTAGTGTTATGCCTGAACAACATATAATGAGTAAACCAGCAACCCATTGATGACAATTTTAGAAGTTTTTTTTTTTTTTTTTTTTTTTTTTTTTTTTTTTTAATGGAATTAAAACGACATAGACGACGGCAGGGATCGAACCTGTGATCATGAGGTTCACAGGCGAGCACACATCCATCGCACCACGGCCACCACGGCTCATCAAAGTGACAGTGGCTCAGAATTTCGGACGAATGCCCTGCAGCTTCCTCGATGCGGAGAACCTCCCACCCTGGGTCGCTGATATTCAGTTATAAGTAACTCTGGCACAAGTGAGTCCTAGTAACAACAAATACCCCAAAAATACCGGAAAGACTCCTGACGGATTCAAAACAAAAAAAAAATGAAAATCCTCATTCAGAAGTTAAGTGTTGTGTTTGTCCTTTTTTTTTATTTACTAAGAAGTTTGGTTATTTTTGAAAATATTTATAAGAGGCGTGAAGTGATTTACATTGTTTTTTTCTCCTTTTTCCTCGATTTTTGTTAAGAGCGTAAATCTTTTGTAGTTATCAAAAATAAGTAATTTCCATTGTAAGTGGAAAAGTTGTGTTTCCCCCCCGCGTTCTTTATTGTTTCGTGTAGAGTGAAAATAGCAATGATTTTTTTTGAAAATTTATACTACCTCCAGAGAGCTCCTTGTAGGTAGGATTTTTTTAAACGGTATGTTAGTTATTTTACCGTGCTGACCGAAAAGGGTACCTTTAGTCTCAAAAAGGGGGAACATGTCTCGGACACGGTTTGTTTTATTCTTTCTTTGATTTTCTTTGGAATAACGAGTAAAATTTTTGTAATTTTTGGTTCTTAGTTTGTTATTAAATAAATCTCAACACGCCGATTTTGATGAAATTTAAGTTGTCTTCTTGTGTTTCGATAATTCGAAACATGCCGTTTTGAAGAGCTAATTTCAGGGGTGCCTATGGTAGCTGAGTTCCGGTGAAGGTGGCGTGATCCGAAGCCGATCATCCACCATTTTGGGGGAATCTAAAAATTGCCGAAGATTCCTATGGTAGGGTGGGTAATGGCCTCACTGCAACAACATCCGCAGTGCCCTTGGTGTGTCGATAGTCCGTCCGTTTTACAGTCCAAAATTTTCCTTTGTTTTTCTCCTGGCCTGATTTATGTATTTGTTTGCAGGCGAGGTTAAGTTTTGGGGGCAAGATCCCCCCCGTCCGACGAGCTAACGCCGTGCACAGCAAGCAGGCCGCGTCCCCCGAAACTTAGCACTCCTACCCATTTCTAACCTAATCCTATTCCAATTTCCTAACCTTTCCTTTTTCCTACCTAACCCCAATACCGACACTCCTCCGCTTCTCTTGCCTCGCAACAAAGCTGTCAAAGCTTTTCAAATCCAGAAATCTCACCATAACTTCAAAACTGCTGCTGTACAGGACCATGGTCCTGCCAGTACTCACATATGGATCCGAGACTTGGGTGCTTAGCAAAAGGCACTCCGACCTCTTAGCTGCGTTCGAGAGAAAAGTCTTAAGGAGAATTGTTGGCCCCGTATGTGAGGAAGGACGATTCCGGAGACGGTACAATCATGAACTGTACGCAATCTACCTTGAAGCAGATATCGTGACAAAAATTAAGCTCGGTAGACTCCGGTGGGCAGGGCACCTAGCTCGCATGAGCGAAGAGGAACCTGCTCGGAAAGTTCTTTGTGGTACATTCTATGGTAGACGGCAGCGTGGTAGACCATGCTTGCGCTGGAGAGATGGCGTAGACCAGGACGCCCGAAGCCTTGGGGTCCGCAACTGGATGGCGTCGGCTAGAGACCGGGATAGGTGGAGAGACTTGTTGAAAGAGGCCAGGACCGGAACCCGGTTGTCGAGCCGATGATGATGATGATATTTTCTTTTTGTTATCGGTTGTTTTGATTTGCGCTTCAATTATTTGTTCTTATCCTGGCAAGATACCTAGCTCTAACAAACCAACCTTAATTACAGCAATCGGAAGTGTTCCATATAAATTAAACATTTTCTCAGAAAGTGGGCGGATACCACGCCTCCTGAATGGAAAACCTCAGTTTTTATTTATGGTCCTTTATATGCAATTTTAGCCCTACCGTTCTACCAAATTTCATTGTTCTACTGCAATCGGAAGTGCGCCCCATATAATTTACATCAGTTCTGAGGAAGTGGGCGGATACCACGCCCCTGAATGGAAAACCGCTAATTTTATATTTTTTTCTTCGTATGCAAATAAAACCGTGCAACTTTACCGAATGTGATCGTTTTACAGCAGTCGGAAGTGCTCCATTCAACCAACACCAATTCGGAGAAAGTGGGCGGATACCACGCCCCCTGAATGGAAAATTTCAAATTTTTGTTTTTTTCCTCTACTTGCATGACAAGACCTACCGTTGTGAAAAATACGAGATTCTACGATGCCGGGAAGTGCTCCATAATTTTGATGATCTGTCAGTCAGTCAGTCAGTCAGTTACGGTTTTTGTGATTTTTGAGGCCTTGTATCTCAGGAACCGCTTAAGCTAGAAAGTTGAAATTTGGTGAGGCGCCTGTGCCTGACTAGCTTAGTAAATGTTCGGAATTTTAAGTTTCTGACTTCATTGATGCTGAAGATAGGGAGGGGTCAAAAATCGCCTGAGTTTGTTTCTGTAAAAAGGGTGCAGTGCCAGAACTTGGCTGGGCACTACCGTGCCCTTTTATTTCAGGTTCTTGCCACTAAATTTAGAGAGTAGTATTTTGAAAATATTTTAAGATATTTTCGCTATTTAAGGTTTATTACGGTTTACAGCTGGAACGATTTTGTTTTTCAAGAAAAACTTCTTATAGTTCAAATAATGTTGCAATCCAAAATTTGGAAAAAAATCATTATTTTTCTGAACCAAAAAAAATTAAAAATCACATTCTTAATACTTTTGACTTATTTTTACATATTTTTTCTAAAACTTGACGGAAATATACCTTCAAAACTTAGCCTCCTAGTTTTGCAACAAAAGAGCAAGTTCTTCCAATTTTGGTGTGCATTTTATTTATCTCAAAAACTCCCTGATCTGAATAAAAGAAATTCTGCTTGTTTTGCAATTTTCAATCAAAACACAGCTTTAATCTTTAATCTTGTTCTTGAAACATGATCACTAAAATTTCCTTCCGCGTTCTTTTGGACCAAAACACTTGTGAAACTCCGCATCCTTAATGTATGTCTAAATTTAAGTAAAATATTTCTAAAGTCTTAAAACCAAATGTATGTTTTTCATTTTTTAACAACTTCACGTCGCGTCGCATCGATCGTGGCCCTCTCTGCCACCACCTATTCTCGGTTTTCTTTTTCAAAATGTCGTTCGTTCTTATACCAAACACGCAAGCTTACGTGTTGCAATGCTTAATCCCTTCCGTGGACCTGCAGTCATGTCTTTCCAAAAAGAATCATCACCATTATTCATTGAGTCCATAAAAACTTTGTGTTGTGTAACGGTCAAGAATATAGTTTCGTTATGGCTTTCTGGAGCAAACAGAATGCATAAGTTTGATTGTACCTACAAATAGGTTCTTTTACCTTAAACCTAGTTGGAATTTCCCGTCACGCTATTTCGAAGAAGATATAAAAAGAACCTCAAACAATGTTTACGAGTAGGTTCACCACGAAAGAGGCATAAACATCCACAGCAATTACATGAACCAGCCCATAGATCTCCAGACTTCATAGACGTTTCCAAATGGTTGGCATCGCAAGATCGAAAGTGAATGGCATAACTAGCGATCACCATCAACATCCACAACTGTGTGTGTGCACCGCGAGATCAATTGTGCTTAATTATATGACGCCGGCCGGCAACAAGTCTTTAGGTATCAAGTCGAACCGTATCGATCCGCTATTCAAAGTGCAAGACCGTTGCAATCTAATTGAAGTCGATCAACTTAATTTCCTGAGCGACTGATCAAAGGCCCAATCGATCACTGTACCTTAAATACAGGATCAAGAAGTTGTTTTCATTTAAATCGAAATCTAATCCCTAAGTGCAGTTAGGCCCGGCAATTCAGCCTATTTAAGTACAAAAAAGAAAACTGGAGACCACCACAACCCTCTTACGAATTACTGTGCGAACCGAAAGCGATTGATCGCTGCGACTTGCGACCGCTTTCGTTTGTCGATCTAGCTCGATCGATATTTAACAATCGCTGGGAATTACACTAATTGGATTGTATTCACAATTATTCTCATGTGAATGCAAAACCGACTATAACAAGTCGTCGTTGGCCGGTTGGACGTTGCCATCGTGTCGTCGCTGTCATTGAGTTGCTCCAAATATGATTCAGAAGTCGTTGGGAATGCTCTGAGGCTCAGAGGCTCACTGGTCCAAGTTTTAAGTGGGCACCATGATCAGTGATCTTGTCGACGACAAAGCCGACAACTAGCCGTGCGACGACGGACTCGGTGGATATGTTTGGCCATTGTCCATGTCCAGTGGGAAATGATTATGCAATAAATTATTATGTTGGCTGTCGTGTTGAATGTTTTGTTTGCAATTTCAAAGAGATTAAGATTTTGTTGTTTTGGTCAGATGGAGAGAAAGAGAGGCACTTCTTGAGTTATGGTATGTTATTCTTTTCCAAATGAATATGTCGTGGTTTGAATTTCAAAACAAACAAAAACGTATCAGGTTTTCAGTTGGATTGCAGGTTTTGATCAACGCAAAGAAATAAAATGATTTTATCGATGACGCGTGATTATTGTCAGTGACAGACACACCATACATAATGGTCAACAACATAAGATCAAGGGGCACACTCATTTGAATAACTGATCTCGTTATGAGTTGTCAAGCCTGTTTGTTGAATCAATAAGTGAATGTAGGTACGTACTATTACTTGGGTTCGCGTACTGTGGACTGGATATAAGTGGTAAACAGTATTAATCTAATTTTATGGTTGGAATTGATTTTCGTTGGCTGAGTTTTTGTTGAAAGTACCGTTAGATATGTGTTTCCGTGGTGTAGTGGTTATCACATCCGCCTAACACGCGGAAGGCCCCCGGTTCGATCCCGGGCGGAAACAAGTAATTTTTTATTAAGTTAAATTTTTTGTCCTAAATTATTTTGATTATCCTTGAAATGTTTAGGAAAGTTGGAGATGATTTAAAAGGAGATTCCGATGCACATTGGTTTTGAATGTCTGAATATCGTAATGGGAGGGAAAAGCATTCCAAATTCATGTAGTGCGGCTAAAGAAAGAAACTCTGAATTTCACACTACGTCCGAATCCGATAATGAATATGTGGTTATTCCACACAAGGTGGTCTTTGATGCAGATACCGAGAACTGAAAGCTGATATGTTTCCTCAGTGCAAGTGCCGCTCATGGATAGCGGCTTTAGTTTCGTTTTAATGACAAAGGGCAACCTTGAGTTTTTGAGCATTAGATTCTACGCAGTTTTTTTTTCCGCATTTGACAATGCTATCGAGATCAGAATTTAATTAGCATATCATATGTCGCTGTTCTAAATCCAGACAATTTCAGACAAAAGATCAATTATTAAATATGAGATAGAGATTCGGAGACAAAACAGGGCCTTGTGGCAAACCAGCATTTATTTTATGAACTTCAGACTAAAAACCGTCTAATACAACTTGTATTGAGCGGCTCAAAAATTAGTTTCTAATCCCATGAAGAAGAGATGCATCATTACCAAATGCACGCATTTTTTTTTCTTGTGCTGATTTTATCAGGGCTTACATGACTTTGGAAAGAAGGGATGTAATTGCAATTGGACGATACTTAGAAGGGGAAGCAGATTCACCTTTTTTAGCGACAGACTGGCTCCGCAGTATAGAAGCAGGATGAAATGATAATGTTTTATACTCCGAGTCTGGTGTTATGTGTTACCCAATGCAACGTCTAAGACACACTGTCTCTCAAACAACCGAATCTTTTCCATTTGAGATGTGGCAACATTTAACCACAGTTTTATGACTCCTCCTGTAATTGAGAGCGTAAATATGGTTCTATGAGATAAATATTATTTCGTACTCGTAAGGCGCCTTAAAGAACTTGAAATATACAAAACCGCTAGTCTAGACAAAACCTTTGCGTAGGCTTTTCTGTCCTCCTCTTCGGAATCTTTTCGAGTAGATGGAAAACGGCATTTGTCCACCCAGTTCCTTAAAATACCAAATCTTCGAATTGCGTGACTGCTTTCCAAGGTCATGGAAACGCTGATCACCAATCAGCTCCAAAAATATCTCGAAGAACGTAAGTTCTTTAATGACCGGCAGTAGATACGGCTTTCGTAGCATATCTCACCGAAAAATGGAACAAATTCTTACATCATTTAGGTTAAGCAAACATTGTTGAACTTGATATTTCTAAAGCATTTGAAAGAGTTTTGCACGATGATTTTTTCCTTTGTTGGATTAGTATAATAACTTTTTTGAACGTTCAATTCTAGTTGTTTTGTTTTAATTCTGATAGACAAGAAGTAAATGCCCCAAGGCTTTGTTTTGTCACCGACACTCTTCTTTATTTTCATCAATGATCTTTTTTCTGAAACTTCTGTTCCACTTCATTGTTTTGCTAACGATAGCACCTTCAGCTTTTGATATTAGTTTCCAGACTCACTAACCTGTTCTTCGGTTGTGGAACTGAAACGGCAGCATATATGCTAAGTTTATCATTAGATTCTGTTTCTCGATAGCATTATAAATGGGCAATTCTGTGTGGAGTTTAATGCTTTGAAAACGCAAGACTGTCATTTATCGGACAAGCGAGATATACCATCCTTGCCATTATCTAAGTTTGGCACTTGTATTAAATAAATAAAAAACCAAGAAATTTGTTCCCCCCTCTGATCTAGCTACCATCTAGAAGGTGTACATCCGCCCAAAACTTTAGTATAACGCTTATACCTGGGCTAGTAGCCTCATTACCATTTTAACCTGTTGGATAGATTCCAGAACAGAGCCATAAAATTTATAGCAGACAGGCTAATTACGGAAACATGTTTGTGTCTCTCTGGAACACCGAGGTAACGTCTTCTGTCTTTCGTTGTTTTATAACTTTTTCTATCAACCATATTTAATTGAAGTAGCCAGTTTCATAACGCTTAAATGAGAGGCACTTATCATGATAATAGATAATGTTTAAAGATTTTTCACTTCTAAAATCAAAACTAATACAAGCTTTGTGTGATGGAAGACAGATGGAAGATAAAAATTTGAATAATCAAATGTCGGATACATACTGTATGGATATTAGAGCTACCATTAGCATATAGCAGGTTATCCCATTACACCATCTTTATAGGAAAAACTTGGTTAGAAAAGGGGATCCTTATACCTACTTAGATCAACTCTAGGTAGAACGGGGTTGTTGAGGTATGTAGATCACCAAGTAGATCAGCTTTACTAGAACTGGAGACACCACCATTTTTTCTAAAACGTGTCCCATAATTCATACAAAATTTGAATTTTACGCCATTTAATAGTAGATACAGTGTTGCCAACGTAAAAAAGAAACAATGAGATAGCTGACAGTTAGGGGTTAGTAAAAATAGAGCGCTATAGGAAAGAACAACACATTTTCAATGTTGAGCTTTAGTTCAGCAGCCATCCCTGGAGATAAAAAATCTGAGACAACCACCTTCAGTCTCAGAACATCGTGCCACACATCTTTCCTATCCTTCTTTCTCTTCATTAACTTCACGCCCGCGCTGTGTTGAAACATTTTAAGGGTAATCATAATCCCTTGAGCGCGGGTAGATTATAAAAAAAAAATTAAAATTAATGAAGATTTGTCAGCTACAACAGGACGCAATTTTCGTACAAAATATGTTCGTCGAGTGATTTAAAACCATCAGCTGTGAAAAGAAGAAAAATTCTGGTAGAATAGATCAGTTAGTGTTCTTAAACACTGTGGGTGTCTTGTCATAAGTTGTTCAACAGAAAACATAGAAATAGTTTGCGTGAGTATTGCTGGCTGTCCAGAAATATCAATTCGGTACCGTAGTCCAGAATTGGGCATTTCGAGAAGCTCTCTACAGCGAATTCTGACGAAAGACTTAAAATTTCATACCTACAAAGTTTAACTGATGCGGAGAGAGTTCGTTGAAGGGATTTTGGAACAACAACAAGTGGATTCTGACTTTTCGAACAAAATAATCTTTAGTGATGAAGCTCATTTTCATCTTTATAGCTTCCTTAATCGTGGCACTTATGGTTCAGAAAACCCACGAGTAATTGTTAAAAAACAAATTAATCCACAACGCTTGACTGTTTTATGCGGATTACGGATAGGAGGCATTATCGAACCATTCTTCTTCGAAAAGAATATGTGGCCAGTCAGGCAGTAACAAATAATGGTGCTCGTTACATCGTTACATGATATCCCGTTTTTAGTGCCTTAATTAGAAGATATAGATGTGAACAACATGTGGTTTCAATAAGACTGGTGCCATATGTCATACAGCCAGAGAAATAATTCGATTATTGCATGTTTCATTTCATAATCGTGTAATCGGCCGTTTTTTGATCAGAATTAGCCATCCATTTCTTGCGATTTTACGCCATTGAAATGCTTTCTTTGGGTTTTTTTTTGTTGAAGTAAAATGTCTATGCAAATACGCCCACGACCACCAAAGCCTTGAAAGAGGAAATTGGGAGGTGTGTTAATGAAATTCAGCCACATTTATGCAAAACGGTCGTAGAAAATTTCAATAAAAGAGTACGTACTTGCTGGCAAAGCCGTGGCGGCCATTTATCTGATGTGCTATTCCATACATAATCTGTATACTCTATGAATCAATACATCAATGCGTGACTTATGGGGCACCCTTTATATAGAGTATTTTTCCAATAAATATGATATGATGATTTTCGATAGAGCTTTGATAAATCCACTCCTTCCTTTCTAAGTTCTGGGGGGTCATTCCGTAATTTTTTAAACCATAATCGTCAAAACGATAATCGTCGACGATATCGTCCATGATTTGCTTCACGTAACTCGACTACTATCGTCTCTTCTATCGATCACAGTTTTAGAGATTTGTATTCATTTCAGATACTCTCAAACTGTAGTCACAATATACAAAATGTCAATTTGCAGTGGAAACTCAATCACTCAACTACAGTCACCTACAAATTTCAAAATTAATGCAAGACGATACCTATTTAGCTATCGTCCAAACGCTATCGTTTTGACGAGAGCGTTTGACGATTATCGACTTACGTGAATCAAAAAAAAGCAACGCTATCGTTCAAACGATATCGTCTGACGATAATCGAGTTACGGAAAGACCCCCTGCTCTACATCCAGTGCCGAACGTTGGCCCTTAAATTGAAAGGAAGAGTTCATACTAGGCTTTTTCGAAGGACATTTTTTTTCGCAAGAATGAACTATACCAAAACGAAGATGTATTCAAGAAATTCAAAACACATAAAATCAATCAGGAGTCTTTGAATTCCATCCTCAACGATCACGTTGACCGAACCTGCGGTTTAAAAACTAATTTTTCGTGGATGCTAGAGGACTTGGTCTAGATGACTGGAATTAGCGTGTTTCTATTATCGTTACGGACAAAAAAAGAAAGAGGGGGAAAAGTTGCAAAAAATTGGATTTTCTAAACCTGAACAAAAACTATGAAAGCAAAATAAAAGGTGAGGATCATAAGATAAAACTTATATTAACAATACACTACAGATAGCCCTCTCTTCAGCCGTTTGGTCAAAGTGAAAAAGTTTGACGCTTGAAACAATTATGTTCTTTCGGTCTGATTATCGAAAATTCCAAGCCACAATTTTTGGCCCAGTTTTTTATACTTTGAGGTACATCAAATCGCACCTATTCCTGGTCTTTCTTTCTGAATATGACTCTAAATACCTTCATTTTCTTCATTAGTTTTTGAAGTAAATACCCACATCAGTATTATGTTAGACTTTGACACTGTTTAAAAATTGTTAAATCCTTCCTTTCTAATATGTTTTGTATTTTTCGTATAATTTCAAGCGGAAATGGTTCACCCCAATAGGAAAATTATTTCAAAAAAATAAATTCATTGAATCAATTTTCTATAAAACTATGTTATTAAAATCAACAACACCCCTTGAGATGCATTTAAGTTACAGTTTGCCCTCAATACAGCTGTGCAACTGTGAAGTTCCATATCTATAATAATCGGAGAGAAAAAAATTCCTTTTCTAAATTAGTTTCGATTGAGCGATATTTATGCATGTGTAACTGTTTAATAGAAGTCTACAATTACCATAGATACATTTCCACTGTGAATTGCATCTAGGAAAAGATAGATACTTCTTGTGCACCATTTGATAGGGAGCCGCCTTTAATTGACGGCACAACTATGACGACGGCGGCGCGGCGGTGGCTGCGGCAGTGACACCGCAGCGGATGTATCTTTTCACACAACTTTAACAATTTGCCTTCAAACATGGATCGATGACATCTAGGCAGTCAAGTGAGACGAGACGGTTTTTCTCGTCTTATGGTTTCCCCGAAGATTTTCACACTTGAAGATGCCTTCTAATGTCATGATACCGCACCCTTAATGTGTCTAGAGGCGGTTGTTTTTGAAATAAAAATCTTGTAAATTCGAAATTTAAACATCACGATCTACGGGTGGTCCTTAGGTACTTTCTCTCCAGCTCTTCCTCACTTTACAATATTATATCTAAGAGTTTGAATCATGTGCGTCCATAACTCATATATGAGATTTAAATAGAATTTCGAATGAAGTATAACTTCGAGGATTCAACCAAGGACTAGATATGCTATGCATGTAGAAATCTCTGCAAATTCACGGTCACAGAGTTTGTCGGGCTCATATATTTTATTTATCCATAAATCGAATTGTGAAATCTTCTTCGTATCCCCAATCCAGCCACATGAATATAAACTCTGTTTTTGAATTATTGCCAGGATTGAATTCTAATGCATTTTCCATTAGAATTTGTCATATAAACTCAAATGACATTCACATTCTTCCATTTACATTTGCCGTTCCATGCAGTGTTAGTGTAGGACTTCACAGAAAATCGAATGCAACCTTCTGACCATTGCAAGACATTCACAATTTACATATAGAAATGTTGGAATGTGTAGAATATCCTGTTAATATTTTTGTTGTTGTTTGTTATCCCTTTTAGATTATCTTGAATAACCCATCTGTCTGGGGTTTTCTTCTGTGTGATGGAGGATATGATGAAGTTAATAAAATTCCTTAATCGCTTCAATCTCTCTCTCTTTTATTTAAGGGCCTAACATATTCGACCATCTGTTGTTGAATTACATGAATTAAGAGTCTTGTAATGAACAATGAATCGAACGAACAGTATTTACTGCAAGAAAGCATTGACTTCGTTAAATATGTAAAGGGTTTTCGAATTGGTACAAGACAACTTTCAATTTTCACTGCGAACGTACACTGAAACCAATGACCAAACGTACAATGTCAAAGTATTCAGAAAGACCACATTTTTATCGTGGTGAAGTTACGACTACGAGTAATGAACGAAGAACGTTTACGAATAATTTAAATTAATTACCAAGGTTCCAAGTTTCCAAGTCGGTGACGGTAATTTTAAGAACGTTAACCCGAATCTTTTATCCCAATTCTCCTCCTAATAGACAACCAATTCATAATCTAGTGAAGATGAACTGAAATTCACAGAAATGCACAGAGTTTCAAAGTAAAGGAACGTACCTATTTATCTTAAAAGTTAAATATTGTTAGAAAAAGAACGCACCACCGGACTCCGCTACGTAACGTAAAGTTTGTTAGCCTTGTATTTAAACATTGATGTTATTTGATACAACATTAAATTGTGTCACCTTTATTTATACACATATGTTATTTGATACGAAATCCGACAGCTATTTGCTCGGAGTATTAATATGTAGTAGAGTTCACATTCTCAAATTTGTTTGACAAGCACGCCATGATAAAACAATGCAATCCATCTAAATTACCACTATTGATTATAAAAATTTTCAAGCATGCGTTCACATTTTCAAATATGCTTATAGCCAAAATAGTAAATAATTTTAAAATCCATCCAGAATTCAGCCACTGGATGGAACGGTTTAAATGATCAAAATCAAGCCACTCATGCCATGCTTGTCAAACATATTTGAGAATGTGAACATCTCTAATGTTGCACTAAATTATGATACTTCCGAGTGATTCTTGGAGTCTGCCTACACGATTATTTTTTCGTTCGTTTCGTCTTTCATCTTTTTACAGTTTGAGGAAGGAATTTTGAAATGTAGCTTTATTCCACTATACTTCTTCACATCACACTACACCAAAGACATAAGAAGAAACAACAACTAAAAAAAGAAACGTGTAATCAGGCTCTTGATGTCTTTTTTCTTTTCTGGTATAGACGGTGTTCACACTGAACTAAATCCTCCGACTTTTTTTTGACGTTTTTATACTATATTTCACTTCATCTGTCAAAAACTTATAAGCCGATTGAAATCATGTCTATTTTGTAATGGAAATTGTCAAAGTAAATATAAGCGGAAACAACTAAGATTTGTAATCTATTTGCATTGTAGTCATCATTTAGTTCATGGTTTGACAGATGGATGGACAGATTAATTGCTCTTCCAGACCAATCTTTAACAGAGAATCATCAAGATTTTCAATTGATAAATCAATGTTAACATCTCCTGTAATTATGCCATTGGTTCGAACCGTACTTAAAAATATTTTCCGCACATTTTGTTCAAAGAATTGCTTTTGTACCAAATAGCCATCGATTTTTGTGACCAAACACCAAATAATATATGTACTCTCGTCACTCCAAATCACTTTTTTCCAAAATACAATCGGCTGATCGACATATTTTCTTGCGTATTCGAGACGTTTGATTTTCCTTTTCTTTTGTATCAAAGGGCGTTTTTGTGCAAAACTATTTTTGAAACCTGCTTCTCTAAGTGATCGACGGGATGTTTTTTTAAGAACTTTTTAATTCAGCGTTTTCTTTTATTTTAAGACTGGTAATTATCGATTTTTTTTTTGTTTAACGTCCCTGATACTTTGACGATCATCGATTGGTATTGTTTTTAAAGATCGGTTCACGTAGGAGTCAGAGAATTCTTTGGACCATTGCGATTGTTTCAGAAAGCAGAGTTTACTTTATGCATAATCTCATCGATATGTGAATTGCCGTCTGGTTTCCGGAAAAGTATGAATTTACACAAAGAAACTTAAAAAATCGTTTTACTAAAGTAATTTTTTTTTTATATAACAAATTTCTTTCTATTTTTTCTAGAACAAAATTTGGGATGCCAATTTTAAGTGTTTAGTAATATAGATTTAAGGAAATAATTTCAAAAACTAATCGGTCACACGTTTTCAAGATATTGATTTTTCAAAAAAATAAATTGGCATTTATTTTTTTTTTTTTCAATATTATTTCAAACTTAAGGGGGTTCCTGGTGAAATTTTTGATTAAAATCGTTAGAACCGTTAATGAGAAAGTCGAAAATAAAAAAAAAACGGTTCTATGACAGGTACCATTAATAACATTTTGCCCCAAAAATTTCTCTTACAAAAATGTAGTCCATGTCCACAATATCACACATAATTTTGTTTTATCAAAATCGTTAGAGCCGTTTTTGAGATAAATAAGATTTTGTAATACGGGTGTATAGGGGGTACCTACCTTTAGTTTTGGAGCTAAAAATAAAATTTCAATTTCCCCTCTAGGGAATCACCTAAAACCCTTAACTACCGTGATTGAAGAACATAGGTCTAGTGGTTTAGGCTGTAGGGAGAGGTACAGACATACAGACACACTGAAACATGTTTTCTGTGTACTAAATTTTCCTTAAGATTTTTATAAAAAAAGTGATATGCAAATTGTTAGTATTCAACAAAGTACATCTTAAAACGTAATCTAAAAATTTTATCGTGTATCTGTTTCCAGGATATTGCATTTTCAAAAAAAAAATTGTATTGTATTTTTAAAAATTAAAAAAACTATTTTTTCGAAAAAAAAATTTAGATTATATTTTGTCAAATGCAAAGGAGCTTCTACATACAAATTTTGGTTAAAATCGTTAAAGCCGTTGGCGAGAAATTCGAAAATCAAAACAAAACGTTCTATGACAGGTACCCCAAAAGCTGTGACATTTTTGTGAATTCGATATAGCAATTTCGAAAACTTGTTGACACAATTTCATGTCATTTCCAATTGGCTAGCTTTAATCTAAAAATATACCTTAGCGAAGATATTTTCAAATTGGTATTCCGAGATTCGAATCAATGGAATAAATGTAATGGCTGAAATGTCATTATCAGAATTAATCCAACACTTTCCGAAAATCCAAAATCAACATCTTGAACTATAATTCTTAAACAAAATAATGTGCATTCTCGTTTGTATCAATTTAATTATTTTGAATTACAGCGAATCGTTTGTTGTTGTTTGGTAAATTGAATTGGACTAAGGCACGTGTCTTTGTTCGTCGTGTGTCGTTTTATCAATTTATCTATCGACACCATGCACACTACAAATGTTGTACAAGGAAAGAATTTATGTGCAACTGAAGGGCGTTCTCGTGCACTAAGTAAATATTTTCACATTCGTGGTTGATGTTGAGTCCCATGAAAAGATAGACAAATATTAATTTTGGAATCCTTGCGATTCAAGAGTCCAAAAACTGTTTTTGAGTTGATTAATGTTGTTATGTTTGTATATCTACCCTTGTCATAATTGATGTACCTATTAAATATTATGTATGTATCTTTGAATTAGAAACATAAGAAACATTATCCACAAGAAACTTGTATTTTTGACATTTTAAACATCAAAAAGATTACTGCACGAATCAGTGATTCTCTGTGACTGGTTTATTGATACATCCACATCCACAGAAAACCTTTCTTAGGGTCATTATGAAAATTTTTTGAAGTCGCATTTATTATCAAAATTGCACTTAATTTAAAAAAAAAATATGAAAAATATCTGTTTCCGCCCGGGATCGAACCGGGGGCCTTCCGCGTGTTAGGCGTATGTGATAACCACTACACCACGGAAACACTTGGCCACTTTTCTTTGAACTTTTTTTTACCTTAAACAGGCTTAAAGTATTGCATTTATTTATAAAAGGAGCGGTGATAATCAGGGGCAGATAAAGTAATTATACAATTTTAATAATATCTTATCTATAACTTAAATAGATATTAACCTATTCATCAACATATCAGATACATTAAAATTCATCAAAAGGCTAACAAGTCTGAAAATACGTATTATTGATTTAAAGAACATTCTACGGCACCTCTGCTCAATGCTATCAATAATTTCATTCATCAAACATTCTGGTTCACCTGTACACATATCTTAAGCGAAACAGATTAAGGAGAAAGACGCATATATACAAAATCGAACGTTATCGCCATAAATAGATAGATAATAGCAATTAAGATTTGTATCTTTCAGATAAGTACACACACACGCCTCGTGAATGAGTCCACCGCCTTTGAAAACATTCAGCCGGCAAGCTGTGTTGTGATCAGATGATTGCTCCGCGCATTAAATATATGATTCGTTGTGCGATGGCGGCAGATCGTCGCGGTCGTCATCATCATCATAGTGTCGGTTGTCGGTACTTTAGGCGGTCAACAAACACGTCCAGCTGTGAGATAAGATCAAATGCGAAGCAAACGAGTTGGATCACAGTTCGAGTTTGGAGGAGACATAAGATCGATGGCATGATATCAACATTGAATTTAATGAGCCAGATAATAAGGCACTGGGTTAAATCGAAAGAACTGTACACGAACTGGAGTGTCTTGTTTTTCCAGTTTTTATTTTTCATAAAATTCAATATGAGCTTCAATTGTGTGGAAAGGAGCATAATGTTGCACAGAATGATTTTGACTGTGGTTTGGTGGTTTGGAATAATATGTAGACTTTGATTTTTTACTTTAGAGAAATTAAATCGTTTTTGAACGAGAAAAAAATATGCTCAACATCCAAGTTTAATTATGTGTTGACATATGTATATGTATGTATGTATGTAAGTAATCTGAATCTAAATACAGATGATTGTCGGATCAAACAATAATGTCGGGTCTCTCAATGTCAGATAATGAGTTGAAAATAGCCAGCTACTTTATAATGCTAAATTAGCAGTTCACACGGTTGACAGATTTTATCCCAAAGTCTGACAAGATGAAAAATATCAGTTTACACGGTTGGCATTATGTTTGCTAATTAAAAATTAGTGGATCCATTGGTTGTTTAAGGGACCATTACGTATAAATATTAAACACCATATTATTCCAACATATTACTCTGAAAATTCGAGTACACTCTTAGATGGTTTTGGGCCAAAATATAATTTTTCCACAGCGTTGATAAATGCTATCGAAGATCTACGAAGTCCCTTGGATTATGGAAACATATCTTTTCTCATATTTCTTGACTTTTCAATAGCATTTGATAGGTTTGATGATGTTAATCTTTGCACCGAACAGGATATCAGCAGTCGATTTGGGAAGGCAAAGGCTGCTTTCAGTATGCTTAGAAATATATGGAGGAATAACTCTCTAAGCTTAAGAACCAAGCTACGGCTGTTTCGATCCAACGTCGAATCCGTGTTACTTTACGGTTGCAGCACTTGGAAAGTAACAGTAGGTGTCACTAAGAAGCTGAAAACGAAAACGTTTATTAATAGATGTCTACGAAACATCCTTAGGATTTTCTGGCCCAAGAAGTACTTTCACAACCCTTTTGTTAAAGTTAAAATCATCGAATACCTACTTAATTTTTACTTGCGACTTATAGGTATACAATAAGGCGGGTTATGCATTCGTAAAAAAATCGAACTCGAGATTTTGATCAAAGTTGACATTACGATAATAGCGATGACCAAAAAAGTGGGTCTCGCAATTCTGTCTGTCTGTCTGTCTGTCGGATCGACTACAGCCTAAACGGCTCGGCCGATTTTCTTCAAACTTGGTAGATATGGGTTTGAATTTCGCACCCACACGTTTTTTTCTTTTTTTTAAGACCAAAAATAACGGTACCTGCCATAAGATTTTTTTTTCGAAATTTTATAAATATTTTTTTTTCTCAAAAACTGTCAAACAGAATTTAAAAAAAAAATTGAAAAATTACATTTGGTTAAAACTAGCTAATGGTTGAAAAAAATTCTTCAAAAAATTGTTATTTTTGGTAGCTCCCCTTTTTTTTGTTTTTTTTTTTATTTTATTAAAAACGGTACAGCCGATTTAAATCATTTTTTGTATGCCAAAGCTCCTTCAAAGTTCAAATATTATTACATATTCAAATCTTCATTTTTTTATTTTTCGGATTTAAAAAAAAAAATCAAAATTTTTTTTTGGAAACTCAATATTTCGAAAACCCCAATATCGATTTTTGTTCAAACTTGACAAATAAAAGTTTCTTAACATAATCTACAAGATTTGAGAAAAAAAATTTGATTTATGTAAAACTAACGGTACCTTCCATACAAATTTAAAAAAATGGTTTTCGAAAATCGTATTTTTCTCGAAAACAGTTCCGAGAATTTTGCTAAAATTTTTTTTCTTTTGATTAATTTTTACGATCTATAATTCAATAAAAAAAAATTGAAATCTAGATATTACTGACTGTACCTACCATAGAAAATTTTTTTCGAATTTTGAATTTCTCATTATCTTTGATTTGAGAACAATTGAAGTGTTGATTCTCATCGGCCTTGTTGGTCTTTTTGATGATTAAATGAAAACAGTTTTCATCTGATTTTTCCCAACTAGACCTGCGGCGTGCCTAGTCAGGAAACTGTTGAGTGTCTTTAACCTGGCAAAGTCCAGCAGCGCAACTTTTAGTCACGTCGAAGTGCTTCCTTTACCTCCTCGTGGTGGTCCCCGGGCGATGATTTGTGTATCCACACGAATTAGCTAAAATTGGAAAGCGCGAAAATCTCTCCTAACTCGTTAGGATAGGTTACGGAGGCTAGCACTCTCCGTAGCTGAAAACAATCTTGCTACCGAAACTGAAACAACGCCTCGGATAACTAATGATAATATGTTGACGACTTTTGGCTATCGAATTAGGACAACGATTGGTTTCTGGAATGTGAGGACACTCCTCGATGATGGCAGTGAAGGTCCCCACAACGCCAGATTCCTCCAACTAGAGAAGGAATTCATGCGGTACAGGCTGGACATCTTAGGCCTTAGCGAAATTCGTTGGATGGGCTCGGGCAAGTTCAAATCACCATCGCGTAACACTGTACTGCTCTACTCCGGAAAAGCTCCAGGAAGCACACGAGAAGCCGGGGTTGGACTGCTGCTAACAAAAACAGCTGTCAGTAGTCTGATTTCATGGGAACCTCTTGGAGAAAGAATAATAAAGGCACGATTCCGGACAAGAGTACGTCCCGTCACCATTATACAATGTTACGCCCCAACGGAGCTCGCATCCGATGAGGAGAAAGAATGCTTCTACAGTCGGCTAGGAGCCGCTTACAACAACTCACCGCGCGGAGATATTAAAATGGTTATAGGAGATTTGAATGCTAAAGTTGGCAGCAACAACGATGGACTCAAACATGTGATGGGAAACCATGGAGTTGGGAATTGCAATGATAACGGTGAGCGGTTCATTGACTTCTGCAATACTAACGGACTCGTCATTGGCGGCACAATGTTTGAGCACAAGACGTGCCACAAAATACGTTGGGTGTCGACGGACAGGCAAGCTTCTTCGAATCAAATTGATCACTTCGCGATTAGCCGGCGCTTTAGAAGCAGTCTCCTGGATGTTCGAAATAAAAGAGGGGCCGATATGGGACTTGCTCGAGACCACCACCTTATGGTAGCTACTGTAAGACTTCGTACAGCTGCAACACGGAGATCCAACGGCACAACCCGCTTACCCAGGTTCAACGTCGACAGACTAAAGGATTTCACAACACGCCAACAATTGAGAGACCACCTTTCACACGGAATGATGACAATCAGCAGCACGGAACCTGAATCCATTGAAAACCACTGGAATGCTGTGAAAAATGTTCTTATATCAGGTGCTGAAAGAATAGTCGGCCGAGCGAGGGGAAACAATAACGCTTGGCTTTCTGAAGAAACCTGGATACGGATTGGCGAACGGCAAAAACTTAAGGCCCGTATTGCAGCTGCAACTGGAGTAGAAAAAAGAGAGCTCGAATCCCTGTACCGCATGAGAAAGAGAGAGGTTCACCGCAGTGTAAGACGTGATAAGCGTAATCACATCAACGCTTTGGCCCAGCAAGCAGAAGATGCTGCTAACAGATGTGACAGTAGAACCGTCTACAGCATTACAAAGGAACTGGTTGGAGCTCGCAGTTCCAAACAACACCTCGTAAAAGACTTAGACGGCTCGCTACTTAGTTCGGATGAGGATCAGCTGAGAAGGTGCAAGGACCATTTTGCCTCGGTATTAAACCGAGTTACCGACAGCAATGCGCAACTGATACCTGCTGAGCCGACAGGAACAACAAATTCCCGAATCCGCACTGCACCCCCCAGTAGAGATGAGATCCGCAACGCAATCAAAGCACTGAAGACCAACAAAGCGGTAGGACTTGATGGCATTCCTGCAGAGCTTCTACAAGCGGCGCCAACGACATCGAGCGAACTCCTGCATCCACTCATAAAGAAAGCTTGGGTCTCTGAAAGATTTCCGAATGAGTGGAAAAAGGGAATGATAGTCAAGCTCCCTAAAAAAGGAGACTTAACATTGATCATATCAATACTTTAAGGATCATAATTGAGCAGTGCGTCGAATATCGATCACCACTCCACCTGCTATTCATCGACTTTGAGAAGGCTTTCGATAGCGTAAATAGAGAATTTATTTGGCATGTTTTACGCAGGAGGGGTATCCCGGATAAATTAATAGCTATTATTAAGGCAACTTATGATGGATCCAAATGTCACGTTTTGCACGAAGGGAGGCTGTCAGAAGAGTTTGAAGTCCAAAGTGGAGTCAGACAGGGCTGCATTCTGTCACCAATATTGTTTCTGTTGGTGATAAGCGATGTCCTGCGAGCGGCCTTGACGGGAAACGGAGGAATTCGATGGACTCTGACGTCTCACCTGAAACATCTTGACTATGCGGACGACGTATGCTTGCTCTCTCATAGGATCATGGATCTCCACCAAATGACAACAGGGGTGGAGAGAGAAGCAGAAATCGTAGGGCTGAAAATCAACTCCGGCAAAACAAAGATGATCAGCCTAGGAACCACGTCATCTTCTCTCATAAATATTTCTCAACAACCGGTAGAGAAAGTACAGAGCTTCCAATACCTTGGAAGTATCATCTCTACCGAGGGTGGTACCGAACAGGACATCAGCAGTCGAATCGGGAAGGCAAAGGCTGCTTTCGGTATGCTTCGAAATATATGGAGGAATAACTCTCTTAGCTTAAGAACCAAGCTACGGCTGTTTCGATCCAACGTCGAATCCGTGTTACTTTACGGTTGCAGCACTTGGAAAGTAACAGTAGGTGTCACTAAGAAGCTGCAAACGTTCATTAATAGATGTCTTCGAAACATCCTTAGGATTTTCTGGCCCAATCATATATCAAACGAAGAGCTCCTTAGGAAAACGGGTCAGGAACCTATTGACTCTATTATACGACGTCGAAAGTGGCAGTGGATCGGACACACGCTTCGAAAAGGCGACAGCTGTATTGCGGCTCATGCAATGCAGTGGAATCCGCTCACTCAAGAAGGAAGAAGAGCTGGACGACCGAGAAGCTCATGGAGAAGGACAGTCGAGGAGGAGTCAGCCCAACTAGGCAAGAGTTGGAGGGAGTTGCGACTCATATCTAGGAACCGAACACGATGGCGAGCTGGCGTTGTGGACGCCCTATGCCCCACTAGGGGTCCCCCACGGACATAAAAGGTCTGAGGACCTAAGTAAGTAAGTAAGTAAGACTCTTATTCGTACAATAATAAAAACTTAATGTTGGCGTACCAAAATTTTTTCTTAAAAATGTTTAAAAATTTTGTACATAAAAGCTTATTTTTTTAAGGAAGCACTACAACGACTTATAATTTGTTTTCTTGCATAAATTCATATTTGCATAGCATTCTGTTTTTATCTTTTACTACTAAAAGAATTTAAAAAAAATCATTTTATCCTTATGAACAGTTTTCTTTAATAACATCCGTTTTTAAAATTCCTAGTCTATTACATAGGAGCAAGTTCGTGCGATCCAGTCGTGCATTTTATTTTAGTATCGTGCCAGCTTCATATGACTTTTTGACATTTGCAAACATCAAAAAAAGGTTCGTGTACTTACTTTTTTACACGAAATGTCATTGTTTTAGGTTTAGGAAGCAATTTATTAAGAAAATTCTCTTAGTACGATACTAGTTAGAAAATGTTTAAAGTTAAGAATGAGTTAGTAAGCTACTATAAAGTCAGCAAATTGTTAAGTAGTATCATACTAATACCTTAATAATAGGCTGTTTAAAATTTTGCGCCAATGTGTAATACAATCCAAGTACACAAATAAATTAATAAATCAAAAAAACAATTTAAGGTAAATATATCTACTGAACAAAGGAGCAGTACTTTAAGTGGAGATTTTTCCACTGAGTTGCTCTTTGGTACAAGTGGATACTTAAGAATTTAAAAATATAAAAAATGGATGTTTTAAGATAAAAATTATTTGTATATATTTTTCAAAAATCTAAAGAATGTTTTTATAAACAATATTATTTCATACTACTGTTTAAAAGTTTTGATCGAAATCAGGAGCCGTTAATGAGAAAATAAAAAACGATTATTTAGATTTTGAACACAGCACGAGCAATAGGGAAATTAGGGGGGGGGGGGAGTTGTCGATGAACATTGTATTTGAATGTTTGCTAATTGAAATGGCAATGGGTAAATTATTACATTATCTTATCGTGTTACGCAACTAAAAAACGCATTTTTTGACGGTATGACCAAAATTAGAGTCGAGGGTGAACTGACTCCATTCCTAGCGAAACGGGTGAACTGATTGAGGGAGGAATGCAACTGACCAATTCAAGTTAGCATTGCTTATGACAGAATATAATATAAAACAATGAAATACATAAAACATTTCGACGGTGTTCAAGTGATGAGAATGATTCCATGACAGTTCTCTTTCCTATCAGTTTTAAAACTCTGTTCTGGATTATAACTAATAAATGGAGAGAAATTTGTGCTGTCCAAAGATGTGAAATAAATTGCAGCCAGATCAGAGGGGTAAAAAATGTCTTACATATTTATATAGAAATACTAAGCATTTAACAGTATATTTGGCGGTCGGTGTCGAGAATGTGATCATTCTAACGAAGATCGTCGTTGACAGAAATACGTAGTACTGAGAGCTCTCCGGTTTTTTTGATGCAAGTGTCATTGAAGGACAAAGGAATAAGGGGTACATTTTTCTTCAACGACAATAGACAGCATTTATTTTGTGAAGATGAGAAAACCGTCCAATACAACATGTATTGAACGATCTAGAAGGTAATTTCTAATCCATAGAGTAAGAGAAGCTTTCGGTCTTCGGGATATTTGAGCTGATGATTGATCAGCAATTCCATGGCATAGGTAAGAAGGGACGTAAGTGCAATCGGTCGGTAGGAAGTGGGGGAGGAGGTGTCGCCCTTTTTAGGAACAGGCTCGACAAATGCTGTTTTCTATCTTCTAGGGAAGATTCTAGTACAGTAGGAGCGACGGAAAAACTTACGCAATGGTTTTACCAGCGATGAAGAACACCTCTTTAGAAGAATGGGGGGTACACACCATCATGACCAACAGATTTTCTTATATAAAGATCTCGAAGGGCTCTTGCAACTGTACGAATGGGGAAATATACCTGTAAGAGAAACTAGGTATTACTCCCGGGTTCTGCATGAAGAAGATATTATTAGGATTATGAAAAATAAATGTTTCCGCCCGGGATCGAACCGGAGGCCTTCCGTGTGTTAGGCCGATGTGATAACCACTACACCACGGAAACTCTTGGCTAATTTTAATTAATTGTTTTTATGTTAAACAATAAATTAATTCATAAGCCGTCCTCAGCTTTAAAAAAAAAACATTAAACCTTTCATTTCTCTAAAATTTAACCTTCTTTATTGCATCCTTAACAATGTACGTAGATTATCACTTGCAATCTTTTCCAAGCCAACTGAAACAAGAACCCCCATGAATACTCCTAAATCATATCTGCTATCTGTTTAGCATCTCAATTAAAATTGTGCGAACAACTTGTAGTTAATGCACACATTTATATACAGCTAGTAAACCGTGTGAGTTAATGAGTTAGCCAAGCACACACGGAAAGTATCTTTATCTTTAAAGATTCGCGAATCCACGAATCCACTATAGGTCATTTAGCGTAAATGGGCGAAAAAATTATGTGGCGTTGAGGTATTAACATACAAATCGTGGTTGGAGTTCGTCGTCGTCGCGTCGTCATTCACAAATGATGCGGCAGATCTGCGCTGGCAAGAGGAATTTCAAAGTAATTTTAGCAATTAGGTGAACGGGTTAAACCAGGCTTGAAGAATTATAAAAGCACTTCAAGGTTTCACTTTTACAAACTCTTGTGAGTGACATTGCATTTTTGTGCAATAAAAATCTTACGGATGGTTGTGAAATTTTTTTTTAAAAATAAGTTCATGTTTCAAGATGGAAGTATGATGGGAATTATTTGAATGCCTTGCCACATTCCGTGTGGCCCATTTTGATGATTTATGGGACCAGGTAAGGTAATCAAAGTCCTATAAAGCCATTTGGTTTATATTCTTTCCCTCGTGGCCATATTGAAATCCAATCTAGAATCCAATGAATACCGTTTCTGACGTCAGTTTTAATATAACACACGTAAAAAGGAAGAAGGCTATCCGCACTGCACTGATGAGCGATGATGATGGTCGAATAAAAAAAGTGCTCAAATTTCCGGTGTCCTATTTATTCGGGTGCTGAGTATTTTTTTATCCTCCTCAGGAAATAGTTCATTCGAATAGTAGCACATTATAGTTAGTATACCTATAGCTGCTCCTTTTTTTAAGCGTCCAGTGGTTTTTTATGTTCTGACATCTTCCACCCTAGTGACCAATTTATGCCAATCGATAGGCAATCACTTTGATGAAATTGCACATTCGAATGTTGCCGGATATGTTATGTCCCATGCGAAAACGAAGGCTGGATTTTTTTTATTGGTAGGATGAACACAGGATGTGTATTGCCCTAGGAATAGGTGGACGAAGTATATAAACGAGTAATAGGAAATGTTTTCATTTTCGTTGTTTTCTTTTTTGTTTTTTCCCAACAAACCCTTCCTTAACCAGAGGATAGTTAAAACAATAATGTTTTATTGATTTTTTATGGAGCGTACTCGTATATTTGTTACCTGGAGATAAATTGAATGTTTTCAGTGGAAGCAAATAAAGGCTATTGTGTATCTACGTTATAAACAAGCAATTTTATTACTGGAAGATGTTGTTTTGTTTAACAAAAACAAAAAATTGAGTAGCAAGAAATGACATAACAGAATCCCAGTTGAACCCAAACCACATAAAGGCTCGTTTACGAGAAACCTTGACATGTAGGTTATCTGATAGTGAATATAGAAATATTTGAAATGTTTGTCAAAATATCGATTGAAGATGAAAAGAACTTAACACAAATTGCCCTCACTATTCAAGATTGCTACTTTTAAGTAAGTTAGCCCAGTTTTGTGGACTAAAGGTAATCCAACCGTCCAACCGAAACCTGTTTGAACAACCAGGGAAATATCGTGATAGAACCGCAGTCGATGCTAAGAATATACAAAGAACGTTTCTGCAATCTTTATAAAGTCGAATAACTGAATTCCGCTACTTGATAGATAGTTCGATTAGAGTTAGGCGACGTGGTCCAAGAATTCTGCCTGCTTAAATTTGACTAAGTGTAGATAGCTACTACTACTACGAATCTTAATTCAAACTAAGCTGTTTGTACTCACTGTCTTACTCACAAACTGTTGAAAGTAAGCATGTGCAAATCTACAGAATATGGTCAGTAGAAGGCATGCCCGATTAATGGACATTCAGCATTTTTCAACCGATCCTCAAGAAAAGCCAAGTATAAGGAGCATTAGTCTTATCGACTACAAGATTCTTTCTATCATATTATGTGAACGTCTGAAGCCGTTCGCCGACAACCTGATCATTGTGGCCTTAGACCAGGAAGAGGTCAACCATCGATCAAATATTCACATATCGGCATATTTAGGTAAAATCCATGAACGTCAAATTGACAACTACTACCATTTCATCGCTTCTGAAGCTTTAAATGATAGTATCAAAAGGGATGAAATAAATAGTATAATAGTCCGTTTGTGCAAGATGAATATGGAGAACGCTCGCTGCCCTATCAAGATCAAGATCAGAAAAGATCTCACCGATAAATTAGATTTCAAAAAGCGATGCACTGTTACTGTTAGCCGATTTCTTTAAACATCGTTCTGAACAAAATTGAGTCAAATTCCAGTGTCAAAACTAGAGACAAAATATTTGAAAGGTCTGTCCATTGTCCAATAACTCGGATACTCTGCCGACGATCTTGACAATTCCCTCTGTCAGCAAATCGAAACATTATTTCTTCTTTTTTTCTAAAAACCCCTTTTCCCAAAAATATGGAAGCATTCTTCTATTTTCTCCATTAATAAAAGAGATTCAAAGAACGATATTGTTAACTAGAGGCCCATAGCAATGCTTTCTTGTAGTTCTAAGCTCTTCGAACCGAATGACTTTACAAAGAAAATCATCAGGCACACTTTCACCTCAGTGGTTTCGTTAACAAGCAGAATTGCCGCATTTGGGCAAATGATAATCCACGAGTGATTGTTGAAAAGCCGATGCATACACAAAGAGTGACTGTTTGGTGCAGTTTATGAGCTAGCGGTGTCATCGGGCCGTACTTTTTCGAAAATGAGGTCGGCCAATCAGTTACCGTGAATGGTGTTCGCTACCGCGAGATGATAACAGACCTCTTGTAGCCAAAAATTGAGGATATGGACCTGGACGATATGTGCTTCTAACAGAATTTTTTTTTTTTATAATTCACTCGCGCTCAAGGGTAAGTTTATAGACCCTTATAATGTTAAACACAGCACGGGCGATGGGGAAATTAGGTAGGGAGAGAAAGGAGGTGACGATGAACATTGGTGTTGAATGCTTGCAAATTGAAATGGCGAGGGAAAACTGTGGCGGGTAAGTTATTCCATAACCGTGTTGTGCGACTAAAAAACGAATCTCTATATTTGACTGTACGACCAAAGTTAGGCTCAAGTGTGAACTTACATATGAGCATTTCTAGCGAAGCGGGTATAACGGGTGAATTGATAAGTGGGAGGAATGGGGAGGAACATGAAACATCCCGACGGTGTTCAAGAAATGGGAATAAATCGATGATAGCTCTGTTTTCCATCAATTTTAACGCTTTGTTCTGAATGCTATCCAAAAATTGGAGATAAGATTCTGATGCACCTGCCCAAAGGTGTGAGTTATATTCGAGTTTTGGGCGTATAAACGCCTTATAAATTTTAGCCAGATAAAAAGGGGTGAAAAATTTCTTACATCGATATAGAAATCCTAAGCATTTAGCAGCATTTTTGGCGGTCTTGAGTATGTGATCATTCCAACAAAGATCGTCGTTAATACCGAGTATACCGAGTACTGAGAGCTTTTCGGTTTCTTCGATGCAAGTGCCATTTAAGGACAATGGCATAGGGATATATTTTGCTTTAACGACTATAGACAGCATTAAACTCCACACGGTTTTTGTACCCCATTTAACAATGCTGTAAAGATCGGAGTTTAATGAACTTATCATACGGTACCGTTGCAAATTCACTTCCGAAGGAGATGGACGTGAATTTGGGAACGAGTATGAAAAACTGAGAGTAGAGTCGTCTGCAAAACAATCAAGTGGATTAGAAGTTTCAGACAAGATATTATTTATAAAAATGAGGAAGAGAGTCGGAGACAAAACGGAGCATTGGGGAACACCAGCTTTTATTTTGTGAAGATCAGACTTGAAGCCGTCCAATACAACATGTATGAAACGATCTAGAAGGTGATTTCTAATCCAAAAAATAAGGGTTTCATTAATACCAAAAGCACGCATTTTCGATAAGAGAGCCTGGTGCCAAACTCTATCAAATTTTTTAGAAATAACAGGCGCAATAATCTTACTTTCTCCATGACAAATTGACAATGTAAAATCATTCCCGTGTTCGGTGAGTTATGCCATCAGATCACCAGCAGAATGATTGTTGTGAAAGCCGTATTGCCGGTCATTAATGAGCTTTCGATCTTCCAGATATTTCTTGAACTAATAAATAATTTATCAGCGATTCCATGACCTTGGAAAGAAGGAACGTAAGTGGAATTGATCGATAGGAGGAGGTGGAGGAAGGGTCTCCTTTTTTAGGAACAGGCTGGACAAATACAGTTTTCTATCTTCTAGGGAAGATTCCAGAACAGTAGGACCGATGGAAAAGCTTACCCAATGGTTTTTCCAGCGATGAAGAACACCTCTTCAGGAGAATGGAGGGTATACCATCAGGACCAGCGGATTTGTTTATATCAAGATCTCGAAGGGCTCTTGCGACTGTACAAGTGCGGAAATATACCAGTATATTGAATGATTTACGTTCTCAAGTTCAGTAGGGGCAATGTTATCAGTTTGTCATTGTAGATGAGCGTTGGAGTGGAGCCGCCGATGAAGTTGAATTTTGTACGTTCTTGACAAATGACCAGAAATGTCTACTGCTTTTGGGGCATGCAGGATTCTTTGCCTTATTTTCTGGTCATGTAAGAATTTAGTTCTTTTTATAACAGCGTTGCATTGATTTTGACTTGTGTATTCTTTCTCCGATTTTCCTCGGTTGGGTTGGCTTTGTAAGAGCGGAAACTTACTTCTCTCAACCTGATAGCTTCTTTACAGCTTGTAGACTTTTCTTTAGGCTTAATGCTCTTAATTCTGTTTGAAATAAAAGTACGCATCCAAGAAAAATTAGTTCTGTGATCATATCAGCACTGGCATCAATGTCACTATCGAGAAAACATAGTGACCAGGGGGCCGATTCTGGTTCTGTGAAAAAGTGAATCGAAAAGCTTTTCACTCTTTCACGCATAAATGCGATTCTCGTTCTGTGAAAAAGTGAAACCAAACGTCAAAAACATTCATATGAATAATTTGCTTTCACGCTCTTATTCGATGGTGAATGTTCAAAGTGAATGGGTGAAAGCGGAAAATATGGAGATTTAAAAAAAAAATAAAGGAAAGAGTGTGACACAGGCACAAAAAGAATTTTTGATTAGTTTTTTGGAAATAAATTTGGAGATTGCTCATGATAGGTACGAAAACAAGTTTTGAAAATTTATTTCATCGCGTCTTAATTTTTTTTCATAGATTTGTTTCAGTTGACGTTTCAGTTGATACAATTGTATCATTTCGAAAGGATTTTCGTTGTCTCTCAAATTTCGCCTAATAATCCTCATATTTCTCCTACAAAACAAAAATGTATATTAATACAATACAAAAATACATCTACATATATAAAGCACAAATAATTATCAAACCTATGAGCATTTCTCCGATTTGTTTCCATAAGAATTCTTATATATGTAAATATATTGAAGGCGTTATAAAAACGTATACAAACAATTTAATATATTAATATATTATAAACAAATTCACAAAAGTACACAAACGTTTGGCAAAATTGAAACAACCATGAAAAATAATAATTTCGTTTTGAAATAAAGCATTCACAATAGTAGATAAATTCATAAGAGACAACAAAAAATCATCCACCACGGCAAATGATATTGAATTCACCACACCATTTTCATTCACGGAACCAGAATCGCTTATTTGCACCAAGTGAATCGAAAAAGTGAAAGCAATGCATGACAGCGAATGTGAAAACAATTTATTCGATTCACTTTTTCACAGAACCAGAATCGGCCCCCAGGTTAAAAATTCTAATTCAGACCGTCCCAGTTGGCTTCCTCGTATTGCCAAACGGTTCTAGTGGGATGCTTCTCTTTAAATGGATGAATGGGACACGAGAAATTGGCTGATATTGCACAGTGGTCTGAAGTGCCAAATAGAGGGTTAACCATTATGGTATACTTAATGGGGTTGGAAGTAAGAAACAAGTCGAGAGTGTGTTCATTTTGCCCATCAACATCTGTTATTCGAGTGGGCTCATCTACAAGGTGAGTAAGCTGGTGCATCTCAGCAAAGATCTCAACATATCTTTCTTCGGGTGTTGTCTGTCCTGAATGGCGGAACCAATTTGAATTGTGAACATTGAAATTTCCCGCAATAACAACTTCAGTGTGCGAGTACAAAAAAAAAATCGGGATATGGAATCAGATAAAGCATCAAACTCAAGAGTTGAATTACTGTCAAGATTTAGGCTCCTATAAATGAAACAATTATGGATGATGTGCTTGCGGAGAGTAAATTTGAGCCACATGAAGTTGAAGTTCGTATTAGAACAATGACCGTATTGAGGAAGACTCTGGCAAGCAACAACATATCTCACATAAACTAAAAGGCCGTGATGGCGAATGAGTAATGGAATTAAGTTATAGCCAAGCAGACGAAATTCTGAAAGATCAGTATTTGCACCTAATTGTGTTTCCTCTAATGCCAAAACAGCTGGTCTGTACTTAACAGAGTGGACTTAAACGTCAAAGAGATTCCTTCTTAGCCTACGAATATTTGTAAAAACAACACAAAAATCACTTACCATTACAAAAATCAGAACACTCAAGACACAATTCTGACGATCTAAGTTCAACTGTGTAGTGTAGGTCCAATTGATTAATAAACAGAATACAAACTGTTCTAGGTGTTATGTCCATAGAACACCTTGCATCTGAAATCAATCAAGGCATACAAACACAATAAATTGAACTATACATCAGATGTCACTTAACTATCCATTGGAAGAATCATGGGATAGGCATTAAAAGAGACATACAATGGGTAGCAAGCGACAGTTATTAAGTTATTGGATGATATTTCCATCCCGAATATTTATTCAACTAATGCGGTGAGAGGGAACAGGATCTCCTCCTATCCCAAGAATTTACCATATTTAACTTTATTATCTTAATGCAAGCAAAAACTTAAGAATAACTTACGAAAAGTTTAACAAAAAAAGCTTAAAAACTACTTAGCATAAGTGGGCTTTTGGGCTAAGAATTTTTGTAGAGAGAGATTTTGGGAGAATTTTTGGAGGAATGGAGGTCAAAAGAGATTTGCATATTTTTAGCAGCACGTAGCAATCGATTCATAGGTTCGTTACATCTATAGTTAGTGCGTTGAAAGTTGAGTTAAAAGAGTGATACCGATTTAAGACTTCTGGGGTTGGTGTAAAGCGAAGTTCTTTGAGGAAGCGCAGGGCAGTCTATATTACCATCTAAAAGTTGATGGATTAAAACAATGTCGCCCAATTTCAAGGGTTTGCAAGTCAATAAGCTTAAGATGATCAACATAGAGTGCGAGGTTAATCATACCAGACCAAATAACCCGCGAAGTGCAAAACGAAGGTATCTACGTTGAAAGGCATCAATTCGAAATGACTGAAAAGTGTAAAAAGGAGACCATACCTGGCTAGTATATTCGAGAAGGTGCCTTTAAAAATGTTAGGTTAAGGATTAAGTGACATAGAGATCACTTGGTCTTTGGACCATCGCTTAACGAAACGGAGTGCGAGTGCTAGTACGGAGTTGGCTCTATTTATAGAATTAGAGATATGGGATCTGAAGTTCAGTTCCTCATCGCATACGATTCCTAGATCACACAACGCATCAACTTGTGCAACCGACTCGTTATTGATAAAATAGGTACGAGGAGGAAATGGGAACCGTTTTCGGGAATACATTTTTGCTTGACACTTGGTAACATTGACCTCAAAAAAGTTTTTTTCTACACCAGGTAGAAAATCTGTCGAGCTGAAGAATGTCGTTGTCTAGGGGAGGAGATAAATCTGTATATTTTCATATCATCGGCATATTCAGGGGTGGAGGAGTCTTGGATGACGCTGTCAACATTATTGATTATTAAAATGAAAATCAGAGGGCCGGGATGGCGTTCTTGTGTAACACCAGAGGTTGCAAAGATTGGGTGAGATTCTAAGTTCCTAAAAAGCACCTTGTATTGACGTTCGTTTAAGTAAGATTGAATCCATGCAATAAAGGAATTGCAAAAGAAGTGCTTTTAGTTTAAAGAGAATTAGATTGTCCGAGATTTTATCGAAGGCTTTGCTAAGGTCAGTTAGAACAACATTGTTCCAGGCCTTGTTTATGGATTCGGATAATATGATAATCGGGATAATATAAGTGTTTCTAATAAGAAAAAAAAATCTCATGGGAATTTGAGAGCTGGAAGGGAGCAGTCAGAGTCTTCAGTAGGTTTGTAGAACATTCTTTTAAAATTATTGAAGGTAAACAATCAGGGCCCTCAGTGTACTTATCTTTAAGTTTATTAATCTTTTCATCAAAAATTGATGAATCACTATTGAAGCGGATAATGATGTTTGGGTGCAGCTATCTAAATAAGTTTATTTCTTTTTGTTGATTATCTAAAGCATTATAAGGTGCTTTGTGTAAAAGGTTTGATACCTCGCTAACAAACATTTCTATCTATTTTGAATGCATATTACTGATCAATTTATACAGTATTTGTGTCTGTCTTTTTTTTTTAAAGACCCACTTTTTGTAAAGTCAACTTTGATCAAAATCTCGTGTTCGATTTTTCTACGAATCCATTACTTTCCTTACAGCACCCATACATCCCAAGAAAAACTGTGACGTTCACTTTGACAGTTCTTCTATCACATCTTGTCATAACAATAACAATTTTGAATATTTTGGGCGAAATAATTTGGGACATGCTTCGAAGAGAACGTTTGACTTTCAGATACAATCCAACAGTCAACTTCGGATTAATGAACACTGTTCGTCAATATTTCAATGCTTTAGGGTTTCGACACTGCCACGATTATGTTGTGTGAGCGGAAAGATTAAATCACTACATTTAACTAAATTGAAACCGCCAGCCGATCTACTGGCATCATTGCTTTCTGGTCAAGAACCTCGATCGGGCATGTCTGGCAGGATATTAAAAATTACAATAGTTCTTTCCAAATAGCATCATTTGGGCGAATGTGTCCAGTTTCCGACTAGCCTTGTATTCGCAATGACAATGAAGATCAATGACGAAAATCCCAAAGCCTATCGTTGGAAGTGTTTGGAATAAACCTTGAATTGCCGTTAAATTCACCCGGGCGTCAAAAACTTATTAAACCCTATACATATACATATGTAGATGATGATTCATTTTATTTCTTCCTTCCTTTGAAGAGGGTCCTTAAAATTTTGAGGAAGGCATAAATACGAGTAATTGCCAAGGCAAATAATTCAGTCCTTATTTCCCTCGGTCTTATATCCTGCCAGATATCTGTATTGCACCAACCGTCAGGCAATTATTTACCTACTCAGAAATAATCAACAAAAATAAATTAATTTCTGCTCGATTTGCGTATGCAAATCCTTCCGACAGACATTCATTAGCCTCCTTATCTGCTGGCCTCATTGAAATGTTAATTGCGTTGACATCTCAACTGTGGGACCGCTTCGTTTTTATTCTCTGATCCACATTTCGACTTGCCGTAAATTAATGTGCAATCAATTAATTGCAGTATACGAGTACAGATACACAAAGACTGGACTGCCATACCGCAAGAAGTCTCCTTTAGGTTTTTAAGCCTTTATTCCATTCGCACATGTATGTACACTCGTAAAGCGTTTAACCTCCTTCTATATACGATGTCGAAATGTTTCACATAAAATTCCAATGGTGAACATTCGAATGGCAGTCAGAGGCAGAGGAGGCGAGTGTATGGCAAGGATAAGAACCACAATGACTGAGATTTCTCACATAACATATATTACGAGTATACGCAATGTGTATCTAGTGTTATAGAAGATACAAGCTGCAGCTTTGCGAAAAACCACAAATAGATTCCTCCACCATCAGCGCCAGTGTTTTATCCCGAAAACGCAAACGGAATTCCTAATGAGATCACGAGAGTCGTACAGCAGCAATCGCCTTGCCAGTTTTCCTATGTGTTGTGTATCTCTGTAGACAAATCCAGTGGCTTCACTCTACGAGAGCTGTCATTCGAACGGAAAATGAATTGAAAAGATGGCAATGGCGAGTGACTTGCAGCAACAAATAAGCTGCCTTATCCTTGGTCCCATTACATGTCTCAGGATGTGTGATTCTTGAGGGGCTATTCCATTTGATTTAAGGAGCACCATGCCGATTGAGTACAAATTGCTTCGGAACGTATGCTCTTTGATGACAGAGAAGCACGTTGTTTTCAGGGGATGGCAGAAGCCATTTATTTTTGAATCTCTTTCATTTATTTGCTTAAACGCTTTAGAGGGCTTAGACCCTTCCCTTTTTTCCACTTTAGATACTTTAACGATGCTGAACTATAAACATCGGCTTATAGGACCAGAAGCATCTCGCAAACTGGATATGCAGTCGGATTATGAAACATTAAAGAAACTCGAAGGCTTTTATTTATGCCATCCCTGGCACCATGCTCGGGAACAACTTTATTTGTTTGTGCACGGGTCCAATTATGGAACCGTGCGGATAAATTACTTTTTGATTTTGGAAAGCGGGATCGCTCTCATAGGTCACGGCCGCGGAGTGTTTTCGAATATGCATCACGCATCCCACACGAAACCAAATCTAACGATCGATTTAGTCGAGACGTAGTAATTTATCGTGAGGCCCAGGAATTGAGATTCTTACAGAGATAGCCTTGCAGGGAGGAGCAGGGAGGCTGAGACCAGGAGAACCTGCTGAAGCTGCATGGACGGTGTGGTTGTAAATTATATTCGGGATTATGCGCATACCGAAGTAAGATCCGACGATAATCGTATCAATTTTATTAATGGGATCGTTCCAAGTTCATAATCGAACACATTATTTACACCATGTTGGGCTTGGGATTGGTGTTTTGGTTGAGAGAGGATTTAAGTTGAATGTTTAGGGCCAAACAATGTTGTGGAAGGCGTAGGTGTGTTTATTTAATTTGGGTAACGAAGTCGGAGAGATCGATTTATTTTGTGTGTCGAAAATTAGTTGTGGCGCGAATTATGGGAATTCATGAAATTCACACTCTGAGTAGTATATAGTATATAATTTATAGAGAGGTGCTGAAGAGGAAGTTTGTTTAATAAGACATGGCCAACGTTTGTTTATTGGACGAGACTAGACTAGAGACATGCCAATTTATACCAGTTTAGAGAACATTTTTTTTTTTAAATTCACACGCGCTCAAGGGTTTTTTCAGAGACCCTTATAATGTTAAACACAGCAAGGGAGATGGGAAAATAAGGTGGGGGGCGGAAGTTTAAAAAGGAGGTGTCGATGAAAATTGGTGTACATGAAAATGTTTGCAAATTGCCATTTAAAGTATGAAATGCCGCGAAATTACAAAACTTGTAAAGATGTCAGACACTCCACAAACCGACTTTTGTTCAGATTTGTCCCGCTTGAAAAATATTTGAGAAAACTGTTATGCCAGAGAACTATTATGTGAGAAAACTATCATGCGAGAAAACTATCATGCGAGAAAACTATCATGTGTGAAAGCTATCATGGGAGGAAACTATCATGTGCCGAAACTATCATGCGAGAAAACTATAATGTGCGGAAACTATCATGCGAGAAAAATATCATCCAAGAAATCTTTTATGCGAGAAAACTATCATGTGGGAAAACTATCATGCGAGAAAACTATCATCCAACAAAACTATCATGCAATAAAACTATCATGTGCGGAAACTATCATGCGATGAAACTATAATATGCGAAAAGTATCATGCGAGAAAACTATCATCCAAGAAAACTTTTATGCAAGAAAACTATCATGTGGGAAAGCTATCATGCAAGAAAACTATCATGGGAGAAAACTATCATGCAATAAGACTATCATGAAAAAATCGTGCGAAAAAAATTATCGGTGTCGATCTACTGGTCGTGTGGAACGAGAACTGAGAACTATTACGAGCATAAAACTTATCATTTTTGCAGCTCCGAAACGACCTTAATAACTTCCGTTTCAACAACGATGATATGCTCCCAAACCTGTCATTTAAATCAAAGGGTACGGTAGTGCCCAGCCAAGTTCTGGCACTACACCCTTTTTACAGGAACAAACTCAGGCGATTTTTGACTCCACCCTATCTTCAGTAATCAATACCAATGAAGTCAGAAACTTAAAATTCCGAATATTTGCTAGGCTAGTCAATTTTCTAGCATAAGTGGTTCCTGAGATATAAGGACTCAAAAATCACAAAAACTGTAACTGACTGACTGACAGATCATCAAAATTATGGAGCACTTCCCGACATCGTAGAATCTTGTAATTTTGCACAACGGTAGGTCTTGTCATGCAAGCAGAGGAAAAAATCGAAAATTTGAAGTTTTCCATTCAGTTTTCCATTGAGCACTCCCGACCTGAAATTTAGTAAAGTGGCAGGGCTTAAAATGCATACTAAGAAAAAAATATATAATTTGAGGTTTTCCATTCAGGGGCGTGGTATCCGCCCACTTCCTCAGAACTGATGTAAATTATATATATTTCACAATTCCGATTGCAGTAGAACAATGAAATTTGGTAGAACGGTAGGGCTCAAATTGCATATAAAGGACCAAAAATAAAAATTGAGGTTTTCCATTCAAGGGGCGTGGTATCCGCCCACTTTTTGAGAAATTGGTTAATTTATATGGAGCACTTGCGATTGGCGTATAATGATGAAATTTGGTAGAGTGGTAAAGCTTAATGTACAGTCAAAGCGAAAAATAGAAAATCTAAGATTTTTCATTCAAAGTTTCTTTTTGTTGTCATTTTTTTTTAAAAAATATACATGCATTTTGAAAATTCGTGACTTTTCTTAGAACTAGAGTGATCGATTTGGTACTCTTTGTTGTTTTAACATGAATGAAAAAAGAAAAAAAAACTCTTAACTGTGATGTGAACTATAATCAAACCACTAATTAGGCTATTAATTGGGGAGCTACCGTCATTTAAAAAAATGAGTTAAAATTGCAACTTAAACATCATCGCATCCTCAACAATTATTGCATTTTTATGACTTTGAGCGGATATATGTAGTTACTAGTATTTATAATTAAGGTAGGTATGTTAGTGTTAGGTACATTACATTACATTACATTTTACACTACTCCGTAGATAAATCTACGAAGTAGAGACACAGAAAAGCACTGGCAACTGAGGCCATCGGCTTTAGACAATACAACAGAGAGAGACACACAGATAGAAAGAACAACAGAAGAAACACATGTCAACAGCACACGGTTGGTATTTAAACGGTCCCCCATCCAAGTACTAACCGCGCGCAATGATGCTTGATTTGGCTGATCGATGGGAAGCGATGCTTTCATCAATAGTGTTAGGTATCTTGCCAGGACAAGAAGAAATAATTGAAACGCAAATCAAAACAACCAATAACAAAAAGAAAATATACCAAAAGAAATAGGAAGCTATAAACTAAATTGATTTTAATAGGTAGAGTCCACGGTCCACCCTTCTATGTTCTATCTTTCCGTATCTTTCGAGATTTTGACATGGCAAAATATTAAAATCCTTGCAAAAAGGAGTGAGATGAGACCAAAACCATAAATGTTAAAAATGAGCCAAGTTCTTCTTTACAAAAATCTTTGTGTAACAAGTCAGCCGTGAAAAGTATTCAGATCTAAAAGTACGCCAAGTTCTTACTTCATGAAGGTTTAATACCGCATATTTAAAGTAAAATAATATTGAAACAGCTACAATGTAATAGAGAACTTTTATTATTTAATGATTACTGAATAAAATTTGATGGGTTTATACTTGGCAAGTTTTTTCTATGCCCAATTTGAAAGGTTTTACAAACTTTATCAGTGAACCCATCAAATTTTAGTCAGAAATCATTAAATAATAAAATTTCTCTATTACATTGTAGCTGTTTCAATATTATTCTACTTTGAATATTCGCTATTAAACCTTCATGAAGTATCTAAGAACTTGGCGTACTTTTAGATCTCACGGCTGACTTGTTACACAAAGGTTTTTGTATAGAAGAACGTGGCTCTTTTTTTAACAGTTATGTTTTTAGTCTGATTTGAAGCTTCCAGTTTGGGCAGATAGCTTTAAACTTATCAAATTTGCTTTGGAGCCAAGTTTGGATGTCTTCAATCTTAGAGCCACTTGCATACAGAGTTTCATCGTCGGCGAACGCCAGTGAATCATCGATCTCCTTAAGTATTTCAGAAATGTAGATATTGAAAAGAGCTGGTGCAGTAACTGTGCCCTCCAGAAGACCATTTGTGACACTAAAAACTTCAGTAGTCGTGTATTCTCTATCTGTTACGATAGATTTCTTCCCGTATACCATCGAAATTATCATCCTTGTGAGATGAGGTGGGAACTCATACCTGATAAGTTTATAAATTAACCCGTCAATCCAAACCCTGTCAAAGGCTTTTTCGATATGAACTAGGCAGGCAGCTGTACACCTTTTTAAATTTAAATTCCAGTTAATCAGCCCTAGCGAGGTATCCGTTCAGAGCGGAAAATTGTCCGCAACGCATACTTTGTCGGAGGTTCAAATTGCTTTCGAGGTATCCTATCGGAAAGAATAATAATACACAAATGCGTTGACGCAATTTGTTCCGCGAAGAATTTGTGTCGGACGAAATCGGAAAAACAATTGCAGAAGTTTCACAAATAAAGCACTTGATCGCACTTCAACGTGGTTCTTCGGGTGCGTTGAAATAATTTCGGAGAAAAATTCCGAATAGCTGTTCGGAAAAATACCTCGAAGCAAAAATCCTCTGAATCATACAAAATCGAAGAATTTTCCGCTCCGAACGGATACCTCGCTAGGGCTGAATGTCTGAAACAAGTTTTGTAATTGCATGCACTGCCGAGTGATTTCTTTTGAACCCAAATTGGTTCCGCGGTATAGTCTCCTTTTCTTCGCAGACGAACAAAATATACTTGCTATAATAACTATTTCAGAAACCTTCCCGATGATAGGCAGCAGACTTATTGGCCTTTAGTTGGAAGGATCAGAAGGATCCTTTTTCTTTTTTATTATTGGAAACACCTTTGATATTTTCCAGCAACTCGGGAAATACTCGTAGTAGTTATTAAGCAGATTGTTAAATATAGCGCAATACTGCCGTATGATATCGATCGGTATATGTTTGGAATGTTGTTTAAGCCGCTTGACCTTAGTATTTAGTTTCCTGAATATTATAGTCAATTCGTCAAGAGTCGTAAAGTAATTGTTGGTTTCTTCATATGTCAGTCTGTCAGCTCTTAATCCCTCAGAAAATCTCAAAAGATTTATGGTTTCGCTGTCATGAAATCTCAATAGTTCATCACTTCGTCAGTCTTGCAGCTAGAGAGTTCTCTAGTGTGAACTGCCTCAAAATGAAAGCCGATAAGGTTGAGTTTGTCTGCTTCACCATCTATACGTATAACACAGTGGTTATCAATGATGTGGCAGCCTTGGATACTGGTATTGCTCCCTGCCTGAGATAGTAGGCTCTGAGAAGACAGTAGTATTCTCAGTTTCGGAATTTTGACAACGTTACGTGGTTTGTACAATTTATTTATCTTTGGAAACATGTTTCTACTGTTTGATTTTATTATGCTTTCAGCACGTTGTTTCCAGTAATCGTTGACACTATTCAAAAACTGCTGGTTTAACAGAGTTATCACATTTCTCAGGAGAGATTTTAATCTCTGTAGCTCCAAATTGTGCGGAGCGTCTTGAAACTGGCTTCGTATTCGATTTATCTGAGTGATTAGGAAGCTTTTGTGAGTTTGTAATGTCTTAATGTCATGATTTAATAAACATTCCATGCTATTTCATTTTCGGAATCGACGACTCCATATAGCTTGTAATACCACGTTGGGGTGTTGAGATTCCCAAAATAGAAATAGCACTCCTCGTTAGAGAGATTCCTATTGCTAGGAATCCTCGATGAGGAAGTGCAATTCCTATATTTCCTAGTGCCACAACGTTGAAATCGGCACCAATTATTCTGTCTAAAGTTTAATTTAGGACCTCATGCCACGTGGTGAAGCTCAATGCTGAGTCGTCAACAAATGTAACCAATATAACTATTGCATGATGATTGCTATCATACAGCAGCACTGAAATTTTATTACTGTGGACCCTTTCTATTTGCAATCGAGCGTCCGTGATGCAAAGATCAAGGTAATTCCACTGAGAAAACTTGGCGTAACTGGGCTATATAATTGTGTTTTGTGGCCCCTGACCGACATGAATAACTTCCGTTAAAAAAACGATGTTATGCTGCCAAACCTGTCATTTAAATTTTGTATTATCTTCAATGTCTTACGAGTAACATACGAGTATTTAAGACTGTGAAACACTACTAGGACCGTCTCAACTAAATTGAAGCATCTTTTCGGACGATATTGATAGAAATATAAAAAAAATGTATAAAAATCTAATAAAATTAATATATTCCTAACATGAACATGAGTTAATGTGTCTAATAAAATTAAAATTTTAGAATTTTTCAGTTTAATAAAGAAAAAAGATATTAATAAATAATTGAAAAATTAATAAATAATTTACATCACGACAACAATATTTTTACGATTGTCTTCATCATCGAATTTATGATGTCCCAGAAATGCAATTAATTTTAATGTTCCAATAAAACACCACAACTCTTATCACATTGTAAGGCCACAATTAAAAAAAAAGGGGAAATTAATAAATTTCGATAGGGTACATGGTGCATGGTGCATGGTGCAAGTTGCTGCAGATGACTTTTCTATATGCGTGGATAAGAGTGCATTAGTATTTGACAACACGCCACTGATGTTGTAGTCAAGATGAGTTACGATATTTGTCGGGTGGTCTGACTATCTGTTTCGATGGTCTGGGGCTGGAGTTGGGGCTGACTCTGGCACAATCCCATAAACACACTTGTTTGTTGTCGGAGATAAATGAAGATTCATGGGAAAATTATTATCTGCTGCATAGGGTATTAATCAAAACAATAATAGGAATGACATTTAAATAAAAGTGCAATAAAATTGAACTGTTTCCGCCCGGGATCGAACCGGGGGCCTTCCGCGTGTTAGGCGGATGTGATAACCACTACACCACGGAAACACATGTTTGTGGTTTGGTTCTGGCGCCTTCGACAAACGAGGGCTAAATTAAATCTTTGCTATATGAGCTGTGTCTTGAGGAGTAAACCAAGTCGAATATGTGAGTTGTCAATATGTCACTGATTAAAAAGTTTTCTTGTTGCGAATTTTGCTTTTCCTAGAAGTTCTTAAGGATAAAATCAAACAAAAGAAAAATTTTCGATAAAAATAAGCAACTTATTTTAGAACTGCTTGTTTTTCTTTCGCCTTTTATTTTGACACAAAAAAGATCCAGTCTTAGTTAATTATAGATAAGGCTGAATCCTTATATTTGAGTTGTGATTTCTCCCTTCTACGTTTTTTGGTCGGCAATACTAAACATTTATTGACTTTAACAACTTTTCGCTGGTTTTTATTTGAAATAGTAAAATACAGATTTCTGAGAACTTATAAATACAAGAATAACAACACAATAATGGCAAAGTCATAAACTTGAATTTAAGGTTCGTTTTTTTGTTGACATCACACGATAAATAAAACTGAGCGAAGTGGAAGATGATTCGAGACACGAGCATATTAACTGCAAAAGATGTCCTTTAATAATATGGAGGAGCTGAAATTCAAAAGCTTGTATAACCTATGACTATGCGATGAAAGGGACAAATAAAATAAAATTTGGTTATTACTCTCATGATTGAAATACATACAAAAATAAGGTTATTTCGAGCGATAGACACAAGTAATAATTTTTCAAAAACTTAAAAATTAAAGAGGTAGCTATGTACATAATGTACAGTAATTGGCAAAATTATTTGCACAACGTTTAATTTACATAACATCTCTTCATTGAATCTTTATAACTTTTAAAATAAAAAAAATTTTGTTTATATTTATGTTTATTAATAATGAATACATATTCTCAATACGGTACATAAAATAACAAAATCGAACTTCCAACGGTTCGTTTTATAAACATAAAAACAAAAGTGACAAAATTATTTGCAAAGTTTGAATTACTGCATTTAACACCACTGGAAGCCAAAAAGTATTTTTTTTAAATAAAAGGAAACGTTGTTATGAAAATAGCATTACCTAGTAAGTTGTGCTTCCTCCTTTTGCCGCAATAACAGCAGCGAGACGCCTTGGCATTGAATCTATCAAATTTTGAATCTGTTCTGACGGAACTGTACTCCAAGCTGTTATAAACTCTTCCCAGGTCTTGAGAAATTTTTGATTTAAGAAGATGCCAAACATTCTCAATGACATTTAGACCAGGGCTCTGTGGGGCCATTTTAAAACTTCTTGGTCTACCCCAGTTAAAAAAGTTGTTATTGTCCGGGCCGTATGTAAAGGAGCATTATATTGTTGCAAGATAAAATTACACCCGATGAATATTGACCCTGCCACTAGTGCAACATCATTTAGTATTTGCAAATAATGCGACTTTTGTTATAGGATTGGAGCACCTAACAATAGGTCCTATGCCAAAATATGATATGCATCCCCATATCATTATTCTACCTCCTTTGGAGTGCCTTGTGAGTTGTGTAACGGGTCGTTTGTTTTTTGATTTGCGATCGAAGTAATACAATTTTCGACCATAGTTATCATCCAACGAACAAGAAGTCTCATCAGTCCAAAGTACACTTCTCAAAAAAGCCGTCGCTTTACTGATATGCTCCCTAGCGAATTCTAGTCTGAGAATTTTATTTTTTCTTGATATGTATATTTCGAAAGGTTTTTACGTTTACGTTTTTACGTTGAAAGTTCATTCGTTTTAGCCATTTGAAAAACTTTCCCGACGACAATATCACAATAAACGAAAAAAAATAACTAATTGCACCGTTCACTATGATTATTCGGGTAAATAAACTACCTGTACAGTCAATCTAAGCAGTTCATTGCACTTGTGCAAATAATTTTGCCACTTTTGTTTTTATGTTTTTAAAACGAACCATTAGAAATTTGATTTTGTTATTTTATGTACCGTTTTGAGAATATGTATTCATTATTAATAAAAATAAATATAAACAAAATCTTTTTTATTTTAAAAGTTATAAAGATTCAATGAAGAGAAGTTTTGTAAATTTTACGTTGTGAAAAATAATTTTGCCAATGACTGTATGTATGTGCTGTTGTTATATTCTTAGAACATAGGTATATAAATAACTATAAACAGTTTTAACCGAGAAGGTCATACAAATTCACCATCCGCGTTCTCGAATGATAGATTTGTTGCATGAAAGTTTTGTCGCATGATGGTTTTCTCGCTTGATATTTTTCTTGTTCATTTTTACTTGCGATATAGGTACTCGTACTATGGGGCAAGTTCTGCATTTGGAAAAAAAAATCGAACTCGAGATTTTGATCAAAGTTGACATTACGATGATAGCGAAGACGAAAAAATTGGGTCCGACAATTCCGTCTGTCTGTATGTATGTATGTATGTCTGTATGTCTGTATGGCTGTATGTCTGTATGTCTGTATGTCTGTATGTCTGTATGTCTGTACCTCGAACTACAGCCTAAACTACCGGAGGTATTATCTTCAAACTCGGTAGTTAAGGGTCTTCGGTGATTCCCTAGAGGAAAAATTGAAATTTTTTTTAGCTCCAAAACTAACGGTACCCCCCATACACCCTTAATGTAAAATCTTATTTATCTTGAAAACGGCTCTAACGATTTTGATTAAAAAAATTAGATGTGATATTATGAACATATAGGCTAAATTTTGGTCAAACAAATTTTTGGGTCAAAATGTTATTAGGGGTACCTGCCATAGACCCGTTTTTTTTTTATTTTCGACTTTCTCTTTAACGGCTCTAAGGATTTTAACCCAAATTTTTCAGCAGGAATCCCCTTAAGTTTAAAATAATATTGTATATAAAAATATTCGAAAATATTTGTTGGGATTTTTTAAATTTTTTTTTTTTTAAATCAATAGATATCTTCAAAACCTATGAACGATTATTTTTTGGAAATTATTTCCTAAAATCAATATTATTTAATACTTAAAATTCGCATCTCACAGTTTTTTTCTTGAAAAATTTTAGAGAAATTTCTTATACATATAAAAAATTTATTTAATAATAAAACGATTTTTTAAAGTTTATTTTCATAAATTCATACTTTTCCGGAAACCAGACGGCAATTTTATGCATTTTAACATTATTATCTCATTTAATCCATATTTTATATTTATAAAATGTATCTTAAATTTCAAAGTACTTTTACATAAGAGCAAGTTCGTGCGATCCAGTCGTGCATTTTATTTTTTTTGCAATTCACTCGCGTTGTAGGGTTCATTCAAAAAACAAATCTCTGTTTTTGACGGTTCGTCTAAAAATATAGGCTCGGGGGTAAACTGATAAGCATTCTCAGCGAAACGGGTGTCATGATTGAACCGATTCAGAGAAGGAATGCAACTGGTTACTTCGGGTGAGAATTGCTGTTGAAAGTAGCTATATAACAAGGAAAGACATGAAACAACGGTTTTCAAGTGATTGGAATTATTCCATGATAGTTTGCAACGAAGCACTCTCTTTCACTTCACTTTATGTTTCATCGGTCTTACTAGTAAAATTGTACTTCACCAAATTTGATTCACACGCACCATGAACACATGACGTCACAGGAAAATCAACAACATTATTATTTTTCTTTCACCACTTAAACAGTTCACATTCAGTCTTTACTGAAAAAGCATCATGAGAACCTAGCTGGATGAAGGAAAAATTATCCCTTCGATTATACACAAAGTCAGGCGACATAATAAATTGGTTTTATTGACCATTTAAAATCCAGTCTTAAAAAAGTGTAGCGGATTGGTCATTTTACCTTTTCTTGTTTCCCGGAGCTTCCCCCTACCAGTGGTAAGACGTTTCGTGGAAAAACAAGTTAGGTAGGTGAGATTGTCCAGCTTTTTCTTACTAAGGCTTTCGCCACCAGTGGTAAGGGTAGTAGGTAAGTTCGAAGTCAAACGTCCTAATTGTCAACAGGGGCGTTGTACCTGCTGATGTACCAGAGCATTTTAGCCTGCTGTTTTAAGCGCCATCAGGGACGTAGTACCGTCAGATCCCGTCATGAGCCCAACGTAAGAATAATAGGACCAGTTCTTAAACGCCGAACCACCAGAAGCCAGATTGCCCGAAACCGCAAGACTAGAATGCAGAGGACTTGATACCCGCAAATCATTTGATTACCAGAATTAATTGAAGTATTAACAACAGAATATTGTGTGATATTAGAGTTAGTTTCAATAAAGATTTTGTTATGAGGTTTGAAGACCTTTTCCTCCGAAGTTTCGTGTTTTCTTCAGAACGACCCTGGCGAGACCTCGACTGGAAAGCAAAAAGCACATCACAAGTTCTGTTTGTTTTATTAGTTTTTACGCTGTGTTCTGGATTCTATCTAGTTTAAGCTGCACATGCCGTAATTTACAAAAAAAATATTGAGCCGTTTTTGAAATATTGAATTTTCCAAAAAAAAAAAATTGATTTTTGTTTTCAAAATTCAAAAAAAAATTATCAAAATCGGTCGTACCGTTTTTGAGAAAATGTTTTTATTTTTATTTTTATTTTTTAAACCTGTCGAACAGTTTTTGAGAAAAAAAATATTTATAAAATTTCGAAAAAAAATTCGTATAACATTTTATAACATTCGTTTTTAAAATTCCTATACTCTGTCCAACAAAAATTGTTAGTACAGGGAAGATAGGACGTTTGTCTCTCATTCTGGTTGCATTGCCATGCATAAGTGTGTCGCCTTTTAAAGCTCTCACAGGGATTCCGTAGTTTAAATTATAAATCGCCGCAAATGAAAGTAAAAAACGCGTAGGGCTACCGTCTGCCGATTCAAAACGACTGAAAACAATATTCAATTTACCTTTTCCCACAACGCCAAGCGGTAATATAATAGGGGCGTTTTTTTTTTAAGTTGAAAAGCAATACGACAATACTCAATATTTTCTTCTTCTTAAAATGTGTTCTCAAAAGCTTCAAATCCCAAAAGCTCCTTAATAAAAACCACTGAAAAAGCTCTTTGCTTGCAATTGAGAATGATAATGGTAACTCTGTTTTGATGTAGATAAAGAACGCACGATCGTATTGAGTGACACTTGACACTCTTGTCTTGATCTCGACAGTATCTCATCAGCAGTGGGATACGACGGTCGTGTTGGGGTGTACAACTTTTTGCAATGAATTACAACAACAATTCCTTAAGAAAAGTCAGTGGCTTGCTCATTGTAGTGAGGGTGCATCAGGCGCCACTGTTTTAGAAAAAGCTCTCCCATAAGGCCTGTACTGACAATTTTTGTTGGACAGAGTATACGAGTAGTCTATTACATAGGAGCAAGTTCGTGCGACCCCGTCGTGCATTTTATTTTATTGTAAATTCTAAAAAAAGCTATTTATTAATTAATTTGCTATTAGTCAGATAAACGGTGGAAATTCAATTTCAAGGTCAAATCTGATGAAAACAAATCGTTGCTCGGAAATATTTGAGTATTAAACAATAATGATTTGTGTTAAATTTATGATTAATATTCTTCAGATGTGGGCGTAGCATATTAAAAAAATTTTCTAGTGAAGTTTTTTTTTAGAAATCTTTCGCAAATTGGTCTTTTTATGAGAAGAAGAATTCGAGCTTATGACGATTTTTAGATTAATTTTATTGTACCTATAGAAATATTATTTAACAATTTTTTTTTTCGAAATTAAAAAACTTATAAAAATTACTCGGAGTAAAATTTAGATTCTAATTAAAAAAAAAATTTCGAAAATTTTTTTCATGGAAAAACTTTTGTACATAGAATTGGACCTAGATGATAGTGGTTCCAGAAGGACAGCGCTATGTGCCATACACAGCTAGTCTTATTCCATTTCAATATCAGTATACAATATCACCCTTTTTCAAGAACCATTCAGTAAATAGGAATTAAATACGTATTCGTAAGCTACTAAGCATATGAAAAAAATGTCAACCTTAACCCCAGTGTTTGTTTAACAATTCCCTTCACTAAAAAAATGTAGGTACTAAGCTTTCAAAATATTATTACTGTTTCCGCCCGGGATCGAACCGGGGGCCTTCCGCGTGTTAGGCGGATGTGATAACCACTACACCACGGAAACACATGATTTATTTTCACCTGACAACCTAATGCACATAAAACAGATTGAATTAAATTATAAATCGAGATCAAACACCTGCTATTCCGTTGATATGGCAGACCGCCAATGTTGACAAAGAGATAACATGGATTTCAAGTTTTTCAGAGATAAATCTATCGCACGCAGCTGAATAGCCTTGGGCGCTATTTTTATCTCAAGAGTTATGATCTTGCTAAAAATACGAGTATTTATACGATTGTTTGGGGAAAGTAAATACTTTAAAGAATAATATTTCTCTAAGTCTATAAGTTTATAAAAAAAGATTTATTTGCTCTGCACGTACTTTTAGCTGTATGACGAGTTGAGTTATTGAATGAATATCTATGTTTAATTCTAAAAGATTTATTCAGCATGTTAATTCAAATGAACGGGTTGTGGAAGAAATATTGTTGAACATGAGTAGCGATCTAATATGTTCACCCGACTGGCTTCTAAAATTTGAAAGTTAATGTTCAAAAATTCTAATTAATGTTAAAAATGCGAATATATAGCTCTTGACCAATAGTTGTATGTATATATTAGAATGGGTCAGACCCAATATGCTCCGAACTCACTCTGATCTAAGCTAATAATATCTTTTGATGCTGAAATCTGTATTACGACATATCAAGCATCAACATAATAAATCAAAGATTGCAACCAGTTCTTTGGCCAGTCGTTTCGCTTTATTCATAAGAAAGGTAAGTAGTTATGACTACACTAAGTTCAAGAATATGTATATTAACCATCGGTGAGTGCTTTTCGGCGCATATTGCATCAATTGCACTTGAATAGTCTTAAATGGAAGAGCTTCAGGTGTTGGAGAGTCAGTTTATTAAGATCTTCCATCGATAACTAAGATCACCAGAGTCGGAGGCAATACTGTTTCTTGGAAGTTTCAATAAAACGCAGTCAACAGACAAGATATTTTGTGTTAATAAATCTTATAACAAATTCACAACCAAAAGGCTGTAACTAGTTATTACCAACTTTATTTAAATTTTTGAAGTTTAAAAATTAATTAAATTTAAGATGAGTGGTTAGGTTGTTGGGCTGACAATTGATGTCGTTATCGTCACACTTAGATCAATGTAGATCCATTGCGCTACCCGTGAATGTAATCACTCTTTTCTGATAAGAACCTATGTATTCTAATAATCAGTCAAGCCATTTTGAGGCATTGACGAAAATCAATATGTGAATTTCTGAAATATTGAAAAGATCTTCTAGGTTATCAAAGAAGTAACTACCAAGCCATTTCCTTCTCTGAAGTGAAGGGCAATGACAGAGAGAGTGTGATGTGTCTTCATGCACCTCTTCGTCACCATACATCACCTGCATAGATCATCTGTACTGAGTTTAATTTTAATTTTATGATATTTAAGTAAATTATGTCCGGTGATTATGCTCGTAAGAGCCGTCCTCTGTTTGTTAAAGCAAGGCCATATTTTCCTAGTAGTATCGCAGGTGTCAAGTAGACTCCAGCTTTCATTTGATTTCTTTAGGATTAAATCTGAAATTTTCTGTTTAATATTGCAGGGTGGGATATTGACCAGCTCTCCTTGATTAGCGTCAAGCGCTGATCCCTGTCTTCCAGCTCATCGGCATTTTTGTTACTTGGTATCTGTATCCCTGACGAATATTGGAGAATCTTCATACAACACTACTCACAAGATGAGAATTACTAGGGTGTCTCGTCAGTTTGCAGTGACCAGGTATAAGTCTAAGTTTGTTTCTGTTAAGGTTAGTAAGGATATAAAGCATTCTCGGTTGTAGTTCCCAAGAATTCGTTTACCCTGCCTTAGGTTTGGAAGTTCCGTCCATATTTTTTCATCTTTTATCCTCTTCCTTTGTTTCGATTTTATTTATCATCACATTTTCTCTTATTTCCAATTAGTGTTTAAAGTGCAGTTGCGCCTTTTTTGCCCAGGAGTCTGCCTTTTCATTTCCCTTGGCCCATATGTAGCCCGGTGGCCATTGAATTTTAACATTATCATTTTTACCGGGTTCATTAAGCATCCTCAAGCAAACGTAAACCATATGAAGGTTTTTATAATACAAATTCTATATATACTACTGAAATAAATCAGCCAAGTAGAAGACTTAGCACTATTAATGGACTTGTTGAATTATTGATTCAAAATAGCTTGTATGGCTTTTAGTCGACAAAAATTGGCGTTTCGTCCGGGTGATCGCACAGTGACTCATCAGTTGGCTATGAGGACCTTGTTAATACGCAATTTTTATTGAATTCAGTTCATCTTACATTGACTTTTTGACAAAAATCCGATGTGAACTATATCCAACCAAGATTAAAATTGTAATCATTAACGTTGAAATATTTTGCTATTTTCAACAAATTCAACAAATCCCTTAATAGTGCTAAGTCTTCTACTAGGCTGATTTATTTCAGTAGTATATAGAATTTGTATTATAAAAACCTTCATATAGAATCAATGCTCGGCCACGGGCAAAAACTTCCAACGTTAATGATTACAATTTTAATCTTGGTTGGATATAGTTCACATTGGATTTTTGTCAAAAAATCGATGTAAGATGAACTGAATTTAACAAAAATTGCGTATTGACAAGGTCCTCACAGTCAACTGATGAGTCCATGTGAGATCACCCGGACGAAACGCCAATTTTTGTGGACTAAAGGCCAAAAAAGCTATTTTGAATCAAACGTAAACCAGCTTAGAGCTTATGGTATAGGAGTTCAACGTTTTGAGTGTCGCTTGGCTGTTTTGAGATTTCATTCGATACATTTTCCGTTCACTTCCGAATTTGTCTGCATATGTCCCTCAAGACGTTCTCTATCCAAAAGCATACTAGAGTAACTTGAGGTAATGTGGTATAGGCGGGTAATGTGGTATAGGCAATTTTCTCAAAAACTAACCATGTTTCTTCAACGGTTTTTACTTTAGCGGACGGTAATATAAATAAAACTAAGTACTCGTGTTCAATCAAGTCAAAAATCTTCGTATACGAGTATCTCAAATATTTGAGAAGGGTTATTACGTGAAGTTGAGTTTTTTTTTGGTCAAACAAAAAGTGTTCGTGTGCTCTCAAAAGTTGTGTTTCAAGCTAGTTTATAAATTCTTTACAAAACTTAATTAATGATCTACGAAAAACAACTGTTAGTTTTGTTCAAAGGTGTTTATTTTATATTTTATTATTTATTTTTGTAAAAATATACAGTTTCGGCTAATGTGGTATACTAGCCGTGGCTACTGTGGTAGTATACCACTTTACCCATCATAAAAGTTTATTTCTTTTTTCGGCTATTTGTGTTTTTTTCTAAAGATTCATTCGTTAAAATGTCTAAAAAGGTTGAAGTAAGAAAATGAGATTCAAAGGACATGGAATCATACTGTGAGGAATGAAAAAAATAGGAAATTTGAGATTTCACACACATTTAAAAAATCTACTGTGTAATGTTGTAAAGTATACCACAATAGACAGCATAGTGTACCACATTACCCTTTAACTTTCAAAAGTGACGATTTAGAGGTTATATCAATATTTTGTCTAAATCTTTGTTAGTTTTTGTTAGAATTCGACAAAAAGAAATCACTTGGTAGCTTATATGTTTTTGGTAAAATCTACCAAATTTAGGAGCATCTGTTTCATAACTTTTTCTGTTAAGTCGAAAAAACAAACATGTATACCACAATACCCTAACTTCCTCTACTTGTTTCGCCTAGCGAACAGTTCCACATTTTGACAGGTGCTTTAATAAGTCAATTTGAGTCACTTGGATAGATTCCAAAAAAGAGATTTTAAAATCATAGGTGATGTAAGTATTTATAATAGAACCAATAGTTTACCGCTATTTTTATAAACAGTGTTCCAGTGATTATCGCCTCAAACAATTTAACCGTAAGACTCACGTTTCAGGAAATGCTCATCAGTTTACCCTTGAGCCCAGTTTCGAACGTGCTGTTGAATTCAGAGATTCTTTCTTTAGACGCACTACACGAATGTGCGATGCCTTTTATTTTTAAGACTAAAAATAACTGTACCTGCCATACGAATTTTTTTCAAAATTTTATAAATTTTTTTTCTCAAAAACTGTTCGACAGATTTAAAAACAAAAAATACAAAAAAAATCATTTAGTTAAAGCTAGAAAATGGTTGAAAAAAATTCAGAAAAATGGTTATTGAGGGTAGCCCCATGGAACCATTTTTGTTGTTTTTTTTTTAAACTTGATAAATAAAAGTTTCTTAATAATCTACAAGGTGTGAGAAAAAAATTTTTATTTTACCTAAAAACAAATGTACCCACCATACAAATGTTAAAAAATGGTTTTCAAAAATCGTATTTTTCTCGAAAGCGGCGCGCGCCTTGAATTTTGATAAAATTTTTTTTAGATAGATAGATAGATACATTTTATTGTTTGAGAGAAAATTACATAGTTCACAATATTTTTAAGTCATTGCACAGCACAGAGATATGATAACAAATTTTATCTTACTACTGAAAATCAATACAAGGTTTCTGAAATGCATATAATATTTTAATATTTTTAAATTTGAAAGAAAATAATTACAAAAAACTTTCATTTGAATTTTGCTTATAACTATATCACAGATAATGCTAAGATAATAAATAATTTAAAAAAAAGAGAAAAAACAATATGTTAAGGAAATGAATAAATAAATTTAATAAATAAATAAATAAATAAATACATTAATTAATAAATAAATAAATAAATAATCAAATAAATAAATTAATAAATGAGTAAATAAGTAAATAAGTTAATAAATATAATTAAATAAATAATCATCAAAGAAATTAATTATTCAGTAAACAGGTAAATTAATAAATTATTTAACGAACAAGTAAATAAATAAATAAATAACGAATATGAATAAATATGAATAAATAAATAAATTTGTAATTTAACAGACAAGTAGGTAAATAAATAATTAAACAAAGAAGTACATACATAAATTATTAAATAAAAAAGTTAATAAATAAACAAATATAATATACCATATATGTACAAATATTTTAATAAGGTGTGGTATATTTTAATAAATTAAAATGTTAATAATTATCTAAATGAATAAGAAACAAAAATATGTTACATTTTTTTTTGTTTCATTATTTGAATATTTTTGTTTTGGTATATAAGGTTCCTAATAAAAGAGTTTTCACTTAATTCACATTTTCTAAAAAAAATTTCATTAAGAACTTCAATTTTGCGGTTTATTTTTAATGCTTTTGCTTGTTGATGTAAATCTTGTGTTGAAAAATGCCATGGGACCTTAAGCATCATTTTTAAAATTTTGTTTTGTAAGATTTGCAATTTTTTCTTATGCATTTCAACACAATCTCCCCAAACGGGTGAACCGTATAATAATATCGCTTGAAAAACGACTTTAAAAATTATTAGTTTGTTGTGTTTACTCAGTAATGACTTCCGGTTAATAAATAATTAATTTTTTTTCTTTTTATTAATTTTTATGATCTTTAATTTAATAAAAAAAAAATTAAATTAAGATATTACAGCTTGTGCCTACAAAAAACATATTTTTAGAATTTTTGGAAAAAAGTTTTTTTTTTTTTGGAAAATTTGATATCTCAAAAACAGCTCAATATTTTTGTTTTGGTAATTCAATTTTCATTCGTATAATAATAAAAAGTTATAGTCGGTATACCAAATATTTTTCTTACTCGTAGTTTGGTCAAAATCTCGAGTTGTTTTTTTTTTTCAAATGCAAAATTTGCACTATTCTACTTATGTATACCCAAATGCGGAAACACACGGTTTTCAAGATTCTTTTCTTGAATTCAAGAGGTGTTAGATAGACCTCGCCTCCAAAGCAAGAGGTGTGCATGTGCATATGCTGCAACATATCACAACTTTGCGACCGAGATAGCTTGCTATGTCGGGGTTAATGGTCAGGACTAAATCTGACTCTGGTGGTGGTAGGCCACCCGTGGGGTAGATCCGTAATAGGCAGGTATCCACGTTAAACTCAAAGACGATCTTACGTATATTGGAATTAAAAATTTAATCAGAATTCCAGGATTCGTATTCGAGAGAAGTAAGGCTTTCAAAAACGATTTTTAAGCTGCTTTTACCATAATTTTTAAAAAAATATTTGATAAGAAAACCACTTCTCATTTCTTAACATTTGTATGGTGGGTACCCTTTATACTGTCAAGTTTTACAAAATTCGAGCATGGGGTCTTGGAAAATTGAATTTAAAAAAAAAATACTTAAATTAAATTTTTTTATTAAATCCAAACATTTTTTTTTCGAACAATTTGAATACACAATAGTTGTAAGCTTTATCCTACAAAAAATGATGAAAATTGGTTGTAGCATTTTTGAGAAAATCAAAAACAAAAAAATTATTCTAGGGGTACCATTAATAACCATTTTTTTAAATTTGTTTCCATCCATTACCTACCGTTAATTAAATGAAATATTTTGAATGTTTTATGAAAAATCTGGGAATAAAATTTCGAACGAAATTCGTATAGCAAGTATTTTTATTTGTGGTCATAAAAAAAAGAAAAATAAAATGCACGACTGGATCGCACGAACTTGCTCTTATGTAAAATACATTTTATAAATATAAATCATAGATTTAATGAGATAAAAATGTCCGTCTGATTTACGGAAAAGTATTGAATTTATGCAAACAAAGTTTAAAAATTGTTTTATTATTAAAGTAATTTTTTATATAAGAAATTTCTTTAAAATTTAAAAAAAAGGATGCGAATTTTAAGTATTTAATAATATTAATTTTAGGAAATAATTTCAAAAAATAATCGTTCATAGGTTTTGAAGATATTGATTTTTCAAAAAAAAAAATATTTTTTTATCAAAAAACCCAACAAACATTTTTTCGAATATTTTTATAAACAATATTATTTTAAACTTAAGGAGAATCCTGCTGAAAATTTTTGGTTAAAATCCTTAGAGCCGTTAATAAGAAAGTCGAAAATAAAAAAAACGGTTCTATAACAGGTACCGTTAATAACAATTTGCCCCAAAAATTTGTTTTCCCAAAATGTAGTCCATGTCTATAATATCAGACCTAATTTTTTTTTATCAAAATCGTTAGAGCCGTTTTCGGGATGAATAAGATTTTGCATTACGGGTGTATGGGGGGTACCCTTAGTTTTGGAGCTAGAAAACAAATTTCAATTTCTCCTCTAGGGAATCACTAATGCTAAGAATGCGAGTAAATTCATATCATAGGACCCGAACGAAATGTGAAAAAGCATTGCCACACAAAAACCATTTGTTCTGACTTTCGGAATCAGCTGGTAAACGTCAAAATGTGAAAATCAAACCAGAAATTTAATCCCGCTGGTTTGTATATTGGTTTTTATTTCTTTAAAAATGGAAAATCAATTATTATGAGCTCTATGTAGAACTGGACCCGTGTGTTTTCTCATTTTCAACGGCCCCTATCAGCAGATTAGCAGCTGTGCTCATATTCCTGGCAGAAGCAGGATATCAATACGATGTAGGAACGGATTTCGAAATCGGAATGGCAGAATCTACGATTTTTACAAATCTGATTACTAAATTTCCACTAATTTCCTTTTAATATACCTAATAGACGGTGCTCTTTGCAGCATTATGTATATGTACCTTCCTGCTGAAATCCAGGTGGACCAAGGCTGTTCAATTCTTCTTTTACCTTATCCCAAAAGATGTTGACTTCCTCTTTTGTGGCTTTATTGTACTCTTGAGCGATTTCAGGGTTTTCCTCGAGCAAATCTAATAGTCTTTGGTATTGTGTTTTCGGTAATTACTTTGTGGGACCTTTAAAAAACAAAAATATATGTTTTTGTTTTTTTTTTAATTTGTATTCGAGCTTAGGTTCATCTTTGTTTTTGTTTATATTTTTATCCATTCACCTCGGTAGACGAAATTATTATATCTAGTTTTGAATTAAGCTCCTACCAAAATATCTGTTCGTAAAAAAATCTGTCAAACTTCCTATTCATTCGGCGTTAACGATACCTCTTTTCTAAACTCCGAATTTTGTAGCAGAATTAACTGATACGAACCGAAGTATGATACATTTTTTCGAGATTCTATGATAGGGGTGACTTTCTACCAAGTTTAAGGAAAATAGGCCGAGACGTTTAGGCTGTAGTCGAACAGACAGACAGGCAGACAGACAGAATAGCGAGACTCACTTTTGTACGCGTTTTCTATCACGTAATGTGAAGTTTGATCAAAAGCACTAGTTCGACTTTTTGTTTACGAATGTAAAGCTTTCCATAGTACCTTTATATCGCAATTAAAAACTATAAGGACTAAATTTCAGACTAGATTGCACAATTTTTTTGAGTAGATAAGGGTGTCCTTTTATCTCCAGCTTGCTAACTCCTTTGCTAAAGTTGACCAGAATCAAACTTAATTCCAGTTTCAAAGTTAACTATTTTCGTAGAAAGTGAAAAATCTTTGAGTTATTCACCAAAAACTAATTTTTCGGAAAATACAAATGGATTTACTTTGATTCCACAACTATTTGCACAAAAATTATTACATTATGTTCCTTAAGACCTCCTCTTATGAATATTGAAAGAAAAGTATCCAATAAAATTTGTTCACTTTCAAAAGCTTTTTAAGACTGGTCTATCCAGAGGAGTTTGCAATTTAGCATCGATTACTTCACCATCAGTTAACCTACTAACCTTATTCGATGTCAAATTTTTCTACAACTAAGCACCATCATTTTAACAGTTTAAATTCACTTAATGTTCACCCTGATTGCTGAACTAATTGTATCCACTTTTAGTTTTGTTGTTATTTGTGTGGTAAATGTTCTGACCTGGTTATTCACTTTTTCAAAAAAAAATTGCTGTAATTACGTATTCAATATCGTTATTCAAATTTAGAGTCAAAACTGAAATCTTACTAAACCACGGAATCTTATTTCGCTTACGTACAAAAATTTATTGTTTGATCCTAAACAACTTCGCACAAGTACTCGTATCTTCCAAAAAATCCTTCTCCATATATCATTTGAGTTGGTTTTCTTATATTTTCATTTTTAAATGAACCGCGGCGTTATCGACTATCGACTTATAAAAGGCCATAGTTTCTGACTTTGGCGCGGTACATAATGGTTTAACTTTCTGTTTTCAAAAGGTCGAATGCGAAGACGTGGGTAGGACTAGCCCAATCCCACAATCATTATTCTCTTCCTTGTTTCTGTATTTTGACATATTACACAACCATCCATAACTCCCATTACTTTCGCGACTATTTTTTTTTTACAGAAAGAAGGAGTAAGAGAACATTTGCTAAGAAGTTGTGCTGGTACCTATCATAATCCAAGACTAGCAATGTCAATGTCGGTTGGGTCGGTCGGTACACAGAATTGATTTTTGTTCCATGACAACGATAATGACGATGCTGGCGCGGCAATGTCGCCAATAATAATACCAAGCAACCAACAACACCCAAGGAAACCGTCGTTGAGTAAAAGTTAGGTTAACCCACATCTATGGGAAAGCATCAATTTCTTTAGCGGGTGTTGTCTTCTGTTGTCGTCTGGGACTATGTCGTCGGAATGCTAAATAATTTCCCAAGGATATTCTTAATGGCTTTCTTCGGTTTCCTCGGTTTAAGGGGACGAACACAGGAATGGATAGGCACTAGGCACACACACAAAGCTGAATGAAATAATATCTTTTTCTTACAAGTCAATTTCCTGCAAAAAAAACAAAACCTTTCATAAAATGATTGGAGAAGTCGAAATCAATTGAAATCAAAAAATTACTCATCAATCTGCAAAGATTTTAATAAGTATATTTTTGTAAAGATTGCCGAACAAACATAACCATCAAAACCAATAGATCTTTTGTCTTGACGAAAGGCACAAGGGATAAGTCGTAATTCCTTTATGAACCTTGATGGAATCAATTATTTTTTTCGTAAAAAAATGAAATCTAATAAAATTGATTCAGGGACTCTGTCAGCTTTCTGCATCATAAATCGATATCGAATCTGGGATGGCGCCAATTAAACAAGAACAGAGGATAGAGCTATTGAAATGCCATTTGCTGTGGCAGGAGGATTTTATTACCAATGACGGGATTAAAATGAAATAATTCAGCTGGGATTAAGATCGTAAAAAAGCGATTTTTAATTAGAAATTAATTCAGGTAATTCTGTAGCTACTGTGTGAGTGGGGAGTTGTTGATGGCTGCTTAGGTTGCCATTACGCACAACGTTTAGTTTGAGATAAAAGAGTTTTATTGAACAAAATTAGCAGGTAATTTGTTTTTATTGAAATATCAATTTTAAAACATTTTTATTTATATTGTAATAGAAACAAAATATTCATTTTATTCCTACCAACTGCCTGATTAGATGCGTAAAAAATTTGAATATTTAGATTGTATATTTTTTAGAAATACATAGGGTTTGAAATAAATTACAATCACATAGTTAAATATTTTTTTCCAATGAGATTCAGTGATTTAAACATTTTATTTACGCTGATAATAGCAATTAATATGCATGCAATGCTCGTAAAGGGCGTATTGTTTAGAACATATTGCCTGAGAAATTTGTTTTCCTATTTAGAACGTTATTAATACAATCATCAGATAGCATGCTTGCAGACACCTTATAGTTTTAAGGTTTGAAAAATAGGTCTTCGAGATGAGCCCAATTTCACACGATTAAAAAAATAAACCGGTATAAAATTAATCGTTCGAAAGAATAATCGAACAACAATGATAAAACTTTACTTCAAGTTAAACATTTAAAAAAATTTCCGGATTTCGGTATATTTTTTTCCTTAGAAATTTTCAAAAGACACTGGGAAATATTTAATACCAAGAAGAGAGGGGCTCCACATCTAGAGAAGCTTCAAGGCCTTTGGGAGCCCGATTTAAGAATCCAGGTCCAGGTCTTCAGCCAAACGAACAGTCCAGAAGAGGACTGCACCATCCAACAGAGCAATCCAAAAAAGCACATCACAGTCTTTCAACGTCTTTGACGATGTCGAAATACTTTTTGGAATAGAAACTCTTCACTAAAAGGCAAATGAGATAGTTCCAAGAAACTGCGTCAGTTTCGATGATCAAAAAGACAATTATATTAGGTAAACCGATTTGTTCATTATGTATATAAGCAACCAGCTCCTATTCGTTTTATATAATATTAATTCCATTTTTTCCACAGTATTTCACTTGGTAAACCTTTTTTACAGGAAACAAACATCACAGCAAGAAACCACCTTAAACCGGAAGACTACACATTTTATAGACACCAGATATCTGAAGGCAGAGGAAATGCCATCGTTTTAAAATCGGGCCTCATAAACGAGAACGTAAGGACACCTGAACTTTGTTGCATGAAACCAATAGCCATTGCCATCTTTATGTCGGATACTAAGACGCTGCTACTGGTCAGATTAAATGATTGATGAATTATAGAATTACAACTGAATGACGTATTGCCCAATTCCGATACTTCAAATTGAACTGGAGAAGAGTCTGTACAGAAGTGGAAAAACACCTCTCGGAATTCTCCAGCGTTAACACTCTTGAAAAATGAGATTGATAACACCATTGATCAATTTGAAACAGTGATCAACAATACTCTGCACAGGTAGAAAAATACCCGGACGAGCAGATACACGTACGCAAACTTATCAAAGCATACATGCTCACCGGAAAAGAATCCGCAAGAACCTCAAAATGTATTTACCACAAAACCTTCAACAGGGAAAGTGACGAATACCGGCGACTTCAAAGGACCAACACCATGTTGAACCAGGCATTTAAACATCATAAGGAAAATGATTACAGGAAGAGGCTCTAAGATATAAAACCTCGCCCTCGTTTAAAATGATAATCTGATTGTTCGAAGAGCGAACTCAATACCACACACCACCCTTTACAAATAAGAACTTTCAACAACTTTTGCTGAGAAAGCTGAAGCGTTTGCCAATCACTATGAGGATAGTTTCAAAGACTATCCTATTATACACCTTACTGAATTCATTGAAGAAGTAGAAACTTAATTTGAGGAAATATCAGCTGCCACTGACTGAGTCAACGCAACGATGATATCCCCTTATGTGAGCCGCTACTGAAATATAAATTCACCTGTAAATGTGGCAACAATTTAAATGTGGTAACAAAAATCAGCAGGGACTGACAAGATTTCTTATAACGTACTTAGAAAACTGCTAAATCTAGAAGTTCTCCTGCTGACTATAATCTTTAACAATTGTCCGAACAACAGGTCAGTTGTTGTCGTCCCAAAGAAGACAAACCTCGCAAATATGGAAGCCTATCGGCCAATTTTGCTGCTCTTCTATATGACCAAGATACTGAAGGCGTTAATATTGAAGAAACTCAACGTTTTCTGCAGAAAAAGAGATATTGTACTTGAGTTCCAGTACAGCTTTCGAAGCCAACCATACATCCATTAATGGGACTTCATAGTGACGAAGTTTTCGACAACGTTTAGATAAAAGAACTACCAACTTGGACTTCCTAATCACTTGATAAGAATAATCAAAAAATTCCTTATCTATAGACTTTTATGTAGCTATATGTACATGTATCACCAAGGATCAAAACTTGGGCCCGAATCAAAATTCAATATCTTTTCTACTCCCAAATATTTCCATTACAGAGTAAGATCAATGTTTGAGCACGAACTTGCTTTAATGTTTAACATACTTAGAAAAAATTTTATAAAATGGAAGTTATTAGTAAAAAATTAGTTCTTAAAACGCTTAAGCGCTAAGAACAGAATGCTATAAGAAAATATGAATTTATAATTTTAGATCATTAAAATAAGTTTTTATAAATACAATTTTTAAGAAAAATGTGCGAATATAAAGTAAATTTTAAATAGTAATTAATAACATCGAATTTTCAAAAAATATTTTTTTTATTTATTTTTATTTTTTTTATGCCACTAATGAGATAATGAGAAAACCAAAATCAAATGTTCCTATGATAGGTACTGTCATTAATATCCTTAACTTAATGTTTTTTCATTGAATTACAGATCGTTAAAATTAGCAGAAAAATTGGTACCAAAACTCTTGGTGCCGTTGTCGAGATATATAGGGTAAACTGCCCAATTGTTGGCACCCCCCCAATGATTGGCACTTACAGTTTAAATTACTCGTATTAATAACATTTAAAAGTTTTCTAATAAAATCTTTTTGAAAATATTAGCCTTAGTCTATTTCTGATGATTTGGCATCATTTCTTTTGGCATCTGAAGTTAGTAGCAATTAAAAAAACGCTGTTAAAAATTTATAATCAAGTCCGCGCCAAATTTAATGTGAAACTTGTGAAAACCGTAAGGAAAGTGGTGACATTGTAGTGTAATTTAATAATAAATTTAAGAGGAAAACCATTGTCAAGTGCAGTTATTATAAAAAACTTAACTATAACAAAGAGGTTAGTTCTTTTTATTTTAATATTTTATTAAAAATATAGTTTTTATAAGGGGTGTCAACTATAGGAATGTAAATCCATCAAATTTCCATTTATTGGCACATGCCAATCATTGGATGAGGTGCCAATCACTGGGTTGATTGGCACTATACCAATCTTTGGATGCCATGCCAATCATTAGAAAAAGTGCCAATCATTGGCTATTGGCACTGTGCCAATCATTGGTAAATGAATAAGTTATAGATTTTCATAATTTTGTATCAATTTTAACTTTAACTTTTTTATCAATCAATAAAAATCTTATCTAATCTCGGCCTCAATTTAAACATAATGTAACTTAAAAGACTTAAATATAATTATAAAAATAAATTACCTTTTATTTATTAAATTATATAATTGAGTTATACTATTTGTTTATTTTGTTTTTATTGGTTTTAATAAACTTTAAAAATTAAACAAAATCAATGTGCCAATCATTGGTTTGTTCAGTGCCAATGATTGGAAAATGGTGCCAATCATTGGTAAAAGGACATTGTTTTACTTTTTATTAATTATTTATTAATTTTAACAAAAAATAATGTATTTAATGTTTTTCACTAAACAAAAATATAATTAAAAATAGAAAAAAATTAAAAAAAACTGTCGTTTCTTAATTCCCATAAGTTATATAAGCCGAATAAGTGGTGAGTAACCTTAAGGTGCCAATGATTGGTCGGTTTACCTACGATTTTTGAGAACCATTTTTTATCAATTGCACAGAGGGTAGAAAATATTAAGAAAATGTTAATATAAAGTTTTAAAAAATAGAGTTATTGGTTTTCGAAATAAAGATTTAAGAAAAAAAAAATGTTTTAAAAGTTGAAAACAAAATGCTATTCAAACTTTTTAGGAGCTGTAAAATAAGAAAAAAATGATCAAAATCAGTTTAAAATTTTTTGAGCAAATCAAAAATCTAACAAATAATTCTATCGGAGCGGCGTTAATAAAAATGTAGGTATTTTTATTTTTCAACCATTTTCTAGTTTTTGCTTACTAAAACTGTTTCAATTATATTAAAAAAAAATCTGTGTAACATTTTTGATGAAATAAATATTTTATTAACTTCCCATAGGGAGTTATTGTAATCGGTCCGATTTGTCAAATTGGAATTTTTGACATTTCTCGACGTTTCAAGGTCCCTAGAGGCTATATCATTTTTAGAGAGATGTCTGTGTGTGTGTGTGTGTACGTACGTTCTGGTACCATTTTTCGTCGTCGATATCTCAAGAACGAGTAAAGATATCGACTTCAAATAAATTTTGTTTAATAGATAATAACTTCTAAAGAGGCTGAAAGGGCGTTTATAAAAATTCAGTGAGTAGTTTTTTCACTATAACGGTTTAAAAAAAAAAGTAAAAATTTTGGTTAGTTTCAAATATATCACGAAAAAATAATGCTATTGATTTCAAATAAAATTTAGTGTACTCATTATAAGGTCATACAGATTTGGTATGAATTTAGAAAAAAATGAACATACCGTTATTTTTTCAAATAAAAAAAACTGAAAAAAAAAATTTCATAACCTAGATATTCTAAGAACAGAAAACAGTTTGAAACTCAAAATAATTTTATTTTACGAAAAATAATGTGTTTGACAACTGGTGAAAATTTCAAAAAAAATCAGTTTACAGTTTTTTTACAAAAAATAAAAAACTATATAAAATTCAATTGAAAATTGGTAAAAATTGTTTTTCGACTCAAATTTCTCGAGAACTAGTAGTGATATTGACTTTTGATTTAGTTTATTTTATACATAGTATAATTTTGTACAATTGGTAAAATGTTGACAAATATTGAATTAATAGTTTTTTTTTTAAATAAAAAAACTATTAAAAATTCTAGTGAAAACTAGTTAAAATTGTAATTCAAGTCGAATTTCTTGGGAATGAACACCGATAGTGCCTTCTGAAGTATGTTGTTTTATACATCGATACCTTCCCGTAAGAATGTATACTAAGCGACATTTCTAAAATTGTTCAGAAAACGAAAAAAACGAAGAAAGTTCTAGTTGAATGTGCTAAGAGACAATTTTGGTTAAACTATGTGACATCTAACAAAATTTTTTGTTGCTCACGACAATGAGATCTTTATTAATGTCGCTTAGCATAATTTTTTTGGCGGATAATACAAATTTCAGGGGGCAACATTATTTTAATGAGAAAACATGGCAGTTGATAAATTTTTTTATTTGTACTCTAGTTTCCTTTTCATGCATAATACTCGTAGGTTGGCGAAACCCAGGCCAAAACGTGGCCCTTAACATATAGTATATCTCCTCATCAAAAAGTCATTTTCGAAAAAAGTGTCGCTTAGTACATTCTTACGGGAAGGTATCGACATAATACAATTATTAATATATGGTTAAATTTTGACAAGTATCGAATTGACAGTTTTAACAAAAATATTTCGTTTTTAAATTTTTTTCAATTAAAATGTTTGGAACCGAAATAATAAAGTAATTTCTATAATATAATACATAATTTTTAACTTCCCATAGGGAGTTATTGTAATCGGTCCGATTTGTCAAATTGGAATTTTTGGCATTTCTCGACGTTTCAAGGTCCCTAGAGGCTATATCAATCATTTTTAGAGAGATGTCTGTGTGTGTGTGTGTACGTACGTTCGTACGTTCGTACGTTCGTACGTTCGTACGTTCGTACGTTCGTACGTTCGTACGTTCGTACGTCCGTACGTTCTTGTACCATTTTTCGTCGTCGATATCTCAAGAACGAGTAAAGATATCGACTTCAAATAAATTTTATTTAATAGATAATAACTTCGAAAGAGGCTGAAAGGGCGTTTATTAAAATTCAGTGAGTAGTTTTTTCACTATAACGGTTTAAAAAAAAAGTAAAAATTTTGGTTAGTTTCAAATATCTCACGAAAAAATAATGCTATTGACTTCAAATAAAATTTAATGTACTCATTATAAGGTCGTACAGATTTGGTTTGAATTTGGAAAAAAATGAACATACCGTTATTTTTTTAAATAAAAAAAACTGAAAAAAAAAATTTCATAACCCAGATATTCTAAGAACGGAAAACAATTTGAAACTCAAAATAATTTTATTTTACGAAAAATAATGTGTTTGCCAACTGGTGAAAATTTCAAAAAAAATCAGTTAACAGTTTTTTTACAAAAAATAAAATACTATATAAAATTCTATTGAAAATTGGTAAAAATTGTTTTTCGACTCAAATTTCTCGAGAACTAGTAGTGATATTGACTTCTAATTTAGTTTATTTTATACATAGTATAATTTTGTACAATTGGTAAAATGTTGACAAATATTGAATTAATAGTTTTTTTTTTAAATAAAAAAACTATTAAAAATTCTAGTGAAAACTAGTCAAAATTGTATTTCAAGTCGAATTTCTTGGGAATGAACACCGATAGTGCCTTCTAAAGTATGTTGTTTTATACTCGTACATCGATACCTTCCCGTAAGAAAGTATAATAAGCAAGATTTCTAAAATTGTTCAGGAAACGAAAAAAACGAAGAAAGTTCTAGTTGAATCATAGTGTGCTAAGAGACAATTTTGGTTAAACTAAATGACATCTAACAAAATTTTTTGTTGCTCACGACAATGAGATCTTTATTAATGTCGCTTACCATATTTTTTTTTGGGCGGATAATACAAATTTCAGGGGGCAACATTATTTTAATGAGAAAACATGGCAGTTGATAAATTTTTTTATTTGTACTCTAGTTTCCTTTTCATGCATAATAGGTTGGCGAAACCCAGGCCAAAACGTGGCCCTTAACATATAGTATATTTCCTCATCAAAAAGTCATTTTCGAAAAAAGTGTCGCTTAGTACATTCTTACGGGAAGGTATCGACATAATACAATTATTAACATATGGTTAAATTTTGACAAGTATCGAATTGACAGTTTTAACAAAAATATAAAAAAAAAATCTACTAAAAAGTGGTAATATTTGTTTTTCGACTAGAATATCTTGAGAACGAGCAATGATATTGACTTTGCCATTATTTAATTTTATACATAATACAATTTCTAATAAATGGTTTATATTTGACATATATCTAGTTTTAGAGCGGATATATTTTGTAAGTACCCTTCCATCAATAACCAAACCATATCTTTTATATTCGAATATTTCGTTTTTAATTTTTTTTCAATTAAAATGTTTGGAACCGAAATAATAAAATAATTTCTATAATCTTCTTCTTCTTCCTTTACTTCGGCGCTGTTATGATCTCGATGTCGAGGGGATCATAACTCTCCCACGTATCTGCTTCACACTAGTGATCCGCCTGTGGGGTTCGCCGGGTTGACCTCAGAAATCGGCGGCAAGCCTCCCGGTTTTGTATTGTTCCATTTCTGAGGCCAACTGAATGCTGGTGTTTTTGCATTTGCTTGTACCAGGAGTGTTTAGGCCTACCTTTCTTTCTATTCCGAATTAGAACGTTGTATGATATTGCCTTTTTGACGGGGTTCTCAGGATCTCTCCTTTGAACATGGCAATACCAACTGAGTCGGTCGTGTTCAATTTTTTGGGAAATGGTATTCTTAAAAATAATTTCTATAATATAATATTAAAAAACACGGAAATCTATAATTCAGTATATAATATGTACCTACCAACCTTCGTAATTATTACAAGTTTTCAAGACCACAAATGGGAAGTTATCAGTAAGGGTCGCACCCAGCCTCTTTTATAATTTTATTATCAACTTAGTTTTTAGAAGAATGTATGTACTGTACATACGTATATGAATAAGGTTGTTCAGTTGTACCCAAGTCCCACATATCCAAATTCCATTAATAGCTATGGTAAAATTGAAGAAAACGTCACAATATGTTGTTATCTTTTTGTCCATGAAAAAGATGTAAAATTCTACTCAAGGTTTTCTTACCACAATGGGAAGTTAGCAGTATGGGTCGCATCCAGCCTCTTTTTTACTTCTTGTTTTGTATCTTATCCTACTCCCCATTGTAGAATCATGCACTTATTTCAGCGCCACCACAAGGATAGCGTTGACAACACAAAATCACGCTCCATGATAATACTATAGGTTATATACAAAGGTACAACCCAATAATGTTATTATAGCAAGGCGAATCTTTAATACAAGAAATAACATTATTTGCACTATCGGTTGATTTTAAAACAATTTTTAAAATCCTTAAAGTTTGAAAGTATCAATAGGAGATCACTGTTATAAATATACTCGCAATAGTTGTGTTTCAACTAAATTTATTCGGGTCTAACAGCAGCTTTAACTAAATATGTCTGCAATGATTTGTAGTGATAGAATTCAATCAAGACCGTTTAAGTCAGAAACAGGTTCCCCACAAGGATGTGTTTTGGGTCCGTTAATGTTCGCATTGTTCATCAATGACATCGAGGGCCATTTACCAGGAGGAGTTTCTTTTGGTGATGTTTTTTGTGAAAATCTTGTTGTGTATCGTAATATTTGCTTATAACCCTTTGACTATTTAAATCCAAATTAATAAACTCAAAGCCTTATGTGATTTATGGGATCTCAAATCTAATAAATAATTATATGAAGGTTTTTATAATACAAACTCAATATACTACTGAAATAAATCAGCCAAGTAGAAGACTTTGCACTAAGGCCAACATTAAACAAGCTATTTTGGAACTAATAAATAATTGTTTTCAGAACCCAAAGCCGTTCTAATCGAAATTCAAGGAACAGGACGTCCGATGGATGCATGATAGAAGTTGTGAATGGGTGCAAATATCTTGGTTTTGTTAATTCACACAATCTGAGTACCAGAGCTCATCTAAACGAAAAATTAAACCAATTCAGCTAAATGGTTTTTCAATAAGTGCGGTTAGATTTTAGTGCTGTGGTGACCACGTTTTGTTTAGTGACATCCGCCAAATCTATTGTTTGTCATTCAGTAACCAATTTAAAATCACCATGGCAAGTAACACGTTTAAACAGCATGTCTATATGATTAAACTTTAATATAAAAATGAGTGTTCGTTGGTGTCAAACTTTGCGCGCGCTTAGGTAGACGAGGTGGCTTTTCATAGTTGACCCTTCAATCCTTGGTGGCCAAATTTGAGACGACAGGTTTGGTAATCAATCAGCCTACATTAGTACGTGAAAGTGTACAGCACAACGGGAGGCAGTCGATTTGTCGCCGTGCACAAGAACTCAGCCTTCCGCATTCTTCAACTTGACAAAATTAGCGTCAATATTTGGACCTACACCAGTGCAAGATCCAACTGACCCAGGAGCTGAAAGTTCATGACCATATACAACCCCATTTGTTCGCTGACTGACCTCGGAGTGTTTGGAACAGGATCCCAACTTCGGCCGAAAATTCATCTTTAGCGACGAGGCGCATTTTTGGATGAATTACTATGTTAACTAGCAAATTTGCCATATATGAGATGACACAAGCTCACACGAGTTTCACAAGGTGACAATGCGAATGCATCCTCGAAAACTAAACATTTGTTGTTGATTCTTAGGCCGACGACGCGGCGCGGTCATTGGTCCGTACTTTTTCGAAAACTACGTTGGTCGCCTGGTTAACCTTAATGAAAAGCGCTACAGAACGATGATAACCAATTTGTTATGATACAAATTGAACCATATGGACCTAGACAACATGTGATTGCAGAAGGGCGGTGCTACATGCGGACGATTGACATTATGCGATTTGAACCCTTTAGACTTTTTCTTGTTGCGTACAAAGATGTTTTTTCAAAATAAAGATGATTAAACATAACTTTGCCAAGAAAAAGGAACACGAACGCCACCATTATAAGATTTGATGAGATCCTAAAAAGCTTAAGTAGTTAAAACATAGATTTAAAATAGAAAGGAAGCACACATTTTAAATCAATAAAAGATATGACCTTACAACAGAAACAAAAACCAAAATAGTAACATAATTAAATAAAGAAATGCACCTGAATCCCATGTAAAGATTAATGGGGAGAATTTCAGGGGTCTAATTTCTAAATAGTTTGCTCATCCAGGCCCAAATGTCATCCTAGACGGAAGTTGATTTCATTACAAGAAAACTTACTTTAAATATGTAATAAACTTACTTCCAACAAATAATCGATAGGCTAGGAGTGTACAGGGCAATACTTGGGGCTTATTTATCAATATTAACAAGTCAAACATGTTTTTTGAAAATACCGGGGAAATATACTACCTACAATAACGAGAAATGGAACTATCAAGAGCAAGAAGTTATAATGTCGTGTAAGAATTCAAATAACTTGACCTTACAATTTCAAGTATTTTTTTGCCTTCACCAACATACATTGACCCATGTGGAATATAATCAGTGGAAATAATTACTGATTAAAAGAGAAATGGTATAAATGCCCAAACATTAGGAACTCTGAAGCTATCTTCTTCAATCTAAATGTTAATGTAATAATGTTCCAAAGAGTCTTCCAACTTTAATATATTCAATTGGAGCTTCTTCTTATAGTTTCTCTTTTACCCTAGTATAAAGAAGACTCTAAATATTCAATACTATACTCTATTCCTTAGTGTTATACCCCACACAGGACTGTTTTGTCCTTCCATGCAATCTTAAAATTTGTAATGAAAACTTCCCTTATTGTAGGAAACAGTAAAAAGAAATTTATTGTTGTTTTCTCTTAATCCTGCATACAAAAATCGTGTGAACAAAAAGAACATTTGTTTTAATTTATCCGAAATAAAAAAATAAAAATAAAATAAAACAACTGCATTGAAAGAAATTGTCGCAGGACCAAATTGATATAAGAGAGCTATAAGTTTGAAACTAATAGCAGCAAAAACATTTCACAGAAAAAAAAGAAAAAGATATCGAAAGTTATATTTATCCCTATGCGTGGTAAGCAAAAAAAAAAACATTAAAAGATCCAAAAGATATTTTAAAAGTTTAAAGTTCCTTTGGAAAGTTTCGCCGCCACGCTATTGTAAATGCCAAAAAATAACATGACGAAAAACTTTATATAAATAGAAGAATGAGTTTCTATAGAAATTCAAGGATAATGAGGGGATTTTTTTTATAGAAATACAGAAACTTACTTTTCCGATACATAACTTGAACCCTTTTTGTATTTGATAGCTTTGTCAGCTTTGGTAGTTTTCCAAGAATTTCTCAAGAGCTTCTAGTCAATAAGAATCTTTAACTAATAAATTCGCTTAGATTTTCCCAAGTTTTCGCGTTAAAATCCTCTCGTTTGACGTCGAGCTTAATTAATTGAATTCAAATGTATTCAGTTGTCGAAGAATTGCCCCATTTCAAAAACTGTTTTTTATCTGAACTTGCAATTAATTATTCTTTGATTTTTCCATCCGCCAGTTAGACTATGCCAACTTTGACAAACTAAAAACGACGTTACATAACATCCCAATAAAAAAATAATAAAAAAAAACAACAACCCTCGAGGTTAACTTTACTAATCCTGATGGTTCCGAACAATCGGTGCTCTTTCATTCACAAGAACAACCATTACCACCGTCAATGGATGAGACAAGAGTCAACTACTCATCTTTCATTTGGCCCCCACAACTACCCAAAATGGACCAAAAAGGTCAACAATATAACGTCATCTCTCTGGCATTAGAGAAGATCTTTGTGATGTCACCATTCTGGTAAAATAAATGATTCACCTAAAAAAGAAAGACAAAGTATACCAGCAGAAATAGGAATTAAAAAAAATATAAAATAAACTGAAACTATACAAACTATTGTTCAAAATGTCCTGATTATTCAGCCAACCATGACAACAACTATCTTTCGCCTACACACACTCGAAATTTGTGTATTTTGGAGGAGAGGGAGATTTTTTTCGTCAATGACAGAAAGACAAGAACAAAAAGGACCTCCAAAAGGACATGGAGCAATAATAACAAAACGTACACATAGTAAAATCGAGCAGCAGCATCATCGCCTTGAGCTTGTGCCTGCGCATGTCCTTAAAAAGGGTCTTCCTTTTCTATCGTTTGTGCTTATGCCGAGAGCCGAGATTTCAGCACGACGGAATTTTCACTTTCATCGCTCAGCCATAGAACGAAAGTGTATAAATACCAAAGCGCCTCAGGATATCGAATTAGATCAGTAGTGCGAATTTCAGTGCCAAAATCACCTCTCGAATACCAAACGGGAGACGAAAAACCTTTTAAAAAAAATATATCAACATTTATTTTGGATTAACTTGGCCGAGAAGAGTAAGTGTGAATCTTAATCTTAAGGCTAACAAGTGAGTGAATGTTTAATTAATTGATGTCAGTGGAATCCAAGAAATTAAAACTGTTACAAGCTTTGGTCTTCCTCAGTGAGTTACAACATAAAAAAAAACGTAAACGAATAAACCTCTTAAGAAGCATCTCAATTAATTTAATGCAACGACAAACAGAGATTGGTTATTTTTTTTTTTGTTGTATTATTACTTGTTTAATATTTAATAATTTGTTGTGGTATCTGTCAGATAGTAAATAATATGAAAAAAAAGGAAAGGCACAACCTCAATAATTTAATGCGTGTGAAGTGCGTGCAATTATGTGGAATAAAAAGAAGAAGATTACATTTTTGAAGTAGGTACCATGAAGCACTTGAGTTTCTTAATGGAGTCAAGTTTATGTTATGAGTTAGTTGGCTTAATGGAAAAGAAATGCGTGCGTTATGTTTTATGTGACATAAGAGGAAGACAATCTTGAAAGCCAATGAATTCGGATATGTTCATTGTTCATATTCATTTCGAGGGAAAAACCACTTGACAATAATTCAAGATTCTGTATTTCATTTGGAAAACAAAAACCAATTAAATTAAATTATCTAACAATTTCTTGCCTACTGTAAAGTTGGCGCCTTGGCGACCCAGCACGTTTCGTCAAGCATTTCTACTTGGGAGTTTTATTTCTGTAGTTTTAATTACCTATATCTTACAATTTACTAAGAAATTATTTCTTTAAATACGGAAGTTTTATATTTGTACAGTTAATATTTTTCCTAAATTAAACATGAAGTTGCATTTTAAAAGTTTCTAGCAAGTAAGAAATCTGTTTTTTTTTTTTATTGATTTAAAAACAAAATCAACATCAATTTTAAATAATAGTTTAAAACTACATCAGTCAAAGTTGAAGGTAGATATTTTGTAAAAGATAGGTACAGGGTGTTTTAAAGTTTTATCCTGTATCCTGTATGTTTTGGCCACCATTTTAGACTTTGCAGAGTGTTGACATATTGTTTTGGAAACATTTTGGTTATTTGGTTATATTTCATCACTTTTTTAAAAACTTCAAATCACGAAGGAATTTCTTCGTCATATGAACATATTAAGAGATTAATTTGATTTGATATTAGAAGAGGTCTCTAGTCAGAAATTGTTTGAAATTTATTTGAACAAGTATCTAATAACGGAAAATAAGTTTGGAAATAATGACTTTTAATTATATTAAGATGTTATGCAAAATTTATTAGTCTCAATGGCTTTAATCCTCAGGATCATCTTATTTTGTATGATTTTGAAAACGCGCATACGCGCGATCTAGGCTGAAATTAACAAATATGTTCCAATGCATAAAAACCTACACCCCATTCCCTTTTAAAAAGCAACAAGTTGACTAAACTCTTTAAGAGAATCTTTAATGTCTAAAGACCAAAGACTAAAGATGATTATGCACGTTTACTAGGCTTAACTTGTGAATACCAATCAGATTAAATAAGAAATAAAATGCACGAATGGATCGAATGATCTTATGTAAGAGTATTTTGGAATTTGAAAATTGCTTAAAACTAAATAAATAAGATAAAAATGTTCAAATGCATGAGATTGCCGTCTGATTTCCAGAAAAATATGAATTTGTGCAAACAAAGTTTTCAAGGAAAAAAAATGGGATGCCCATTTTAAGTATTTAGTGATATACATTTTAGGAAATAATTTCAAAAACTAATCGTTCACACCTTTTCAAGGCATTAATTTTTTCAAAAAATAATTTTCAAATGTTTTTTTATACAATATTATTTTAAATTTAAAGGAGCTCTTGCACAAATATTTTCGTCAAATCGTTGGAGCATGTTGAAAATCAAGAAAACGGTTCTATGACAGGAACCATTAGTAAAATTTGTTCCCATTTTTTTTTTTTTTTTTTTGACTAAAATCTAATCCAAATCCATAATAACACACTAATCGTGCACCCGTTTTCAAGATATTGAATTTTCAAGCAAAAATTTGGATTATTTTCTTTAAAACCCGAAAACCACTTTTGTCGAAAATTTTTATAAAGGAGCTCCTGTATACAAATTTTGGTTAAAATCGTATAAGCCGTTAATGAGAAAATAAGAAAAATCGTTCTATGAGACTAATAACATTTTTACCACGGGTGTGGCCGTGGCGCGATGGTTGTGTGCTCGCCTGTCAACCTCATGATCACAGGTTCGATGCCTTCCGTCGTCTATGTCTTCTTCTGGTTTACTCATTACATGTTGTTTAGGCATAACACATGTAATTGAGTTAAACTAGTATGCCCAACAAGAATGAATACGAATAAAAATAATGCGAATTATAAGGGACATAGAAATAAGACACGGCAGTTCTCCGCTTTAGTTCAGCCGCCATCCCTGGAGATAAAAAAATCTGAGACAACCACCTTCAGTTTCAACATCGTGCCACACATCTTTTCTATCCTTCTTTCTCTTCCATAACCTTACGCCCGCGCTGTGTTGAAACATTTAAAGGGTAATCATAATCCCTTGAGCGCGAGTAGATTATATAAAAAAAAAAAATCAAAATGTACTCCATGCCTATAACAGCAAACTTTATTTATTTTACCAAAATCATTTGAGTCATTTTCGAGATAAATAAGATTTTGTATAACGACTGTATGGCAGGTACCGTTAGTTTTAGAGCTAACAAAATTTTCAATATTTCTTCTAGGGAATCACCGTAGACCCTTGAGCAACAAGTTTAAAGAAAAAGGTGTAAAATTTTAAACAGCTCACATTTATTTAGGCAATAAAACCCAAAGCCAAACCGGCTCTACTTAACGCACTCGTTTAGCTTGGAGACCTTGTATAACTTTTTCATAATTTTAAAGACGTTAAACAACTCTTCTAACTAATGTGTGTTTTACAACAGAACCTAAGCGAATTTACGTTGAACAACCCTTAATTTGACAGATACATAACTCACAGAACTACAAAAACATAAAAAATAAAAAAATAAAATAAAAAAAGAACACACAAATTCAAACCAAATAATTTTTCGCCGAAAAAAGTACATTTTTTATACTACCTTGTTACAGATTTTGATTGTTTATAAGTTATTTACATTATTTTAAATTGAAATGAAGTAAATATATGTATATAGCCAATTCACAGCATACAAATTCAATTTTGTTGTTGCAAGGTGTAAATTCATTTGGCTATAATCGTCTCGGCATGCATACAAATAACATTTGTATGTATGTATGTATGTACAGATTTGTTTACAGTAGGGCACTTTTGTACGATTCTTTCGAATTTTTAATATTCAGTGATTCAGTCTATTTACAAAGCACATCTTTTAAAAAATCAAATAGAACATTAGTAAACATTTTTACTTCGATTTGCTTTGATATTAAATGACCATTGTCAATATGGATGAAGAATACTTTCAAAAGATAAACTTGCTATTTGCTGCTGTTAAAGTAAGACGAGCTCTTTAACGTTAAAGTATAGTTTATGTAGTTTAAAATAAACAAAAACTCGGTTCTCGTTTTAAATAACCATTTAGAGTTGGCTCCCACTCTAAAATTGATATAGAGCATGTTTTAAATGTTTAAAATTTTGCGCCATTACCTTCAGTAATTTAGGCTGTAGGTCGATGCAAAGACATACAAACAGACAGAAAGAATTGCCAGATCCACTTTTTTCGTGCTCTCAATCATCGTAATGTCAACGTTGATCAAAATCTCGAGTTCGATTTTTTTCCAAACACAAAACCCCAAAAATTCAATTTTTTGACTTATTGCCTAAAGTCAAAATATGTATTTGTATTATCATTGTTATGTGTGTGACACTAATGCATAAATGATTTTGTAAAATTATTTAAAGGGAGGAATTTGTTGAATTAATCTATAAAACGCATAATCTCCTTTAAATAAATGTGTTCCTATAGTAAATTTAATAATTCAGAAAGAAACATAAATGTTAAAAAAAGAGCCAAGTTCTTCTATACAAAAACCTTAGTCTTACAAGTCAGCCGTGAAAAGTACTGAGACCTAAAAGTACGCCAAGTTCTTATTACTTCATGAAGGTTTAACACCGAATATTTAAAGCAGAATAATATTGAAACAGCTACAATGTAATAGAGAAATTTTATTATTTAATGACTACTGACTAAAATTTGATGGGTTTACTAGTCAAGTTTTTAAAACCTTTCGAATTAGGCATAAAAAAAACTTGCCAACTTGCCACTTGTAGTTGTTTCAATATTATTCTATTTTAAATATTCGGTATTAAATCTTCATGAAGTAAGAACTTGGCGTACTTTTAGATCTCAGTACTTTTCACGGCTGACTTGTTACACAAAGGTTTTTGTATAGAAGAACTTGGCTCTTTTTTTAACATTTATGTTTTTGGTCTGATCTCATGCCTTTTTGCAAAGATTTTAATATTTTGCCATGTCAAAATCTCAAAAGATACGGAAAGATGGGTGGACTCTACCTTCTAAAATCAACTTAGTTTATAGCTTTCTATTTCTTTTGGTATATTTTCTTTTTATTGGTTGTTTAGATTTGCTCTTTAATTGTTTTTTCTTGTCCTGGCAAGATACCTAACACTAACATACCTACCTTAATTATAAATACTAGTACCTACCTCTGCTCCAAGTCATAAAAAAGCAATAATTGTTAAGGATGCGATGATGTTTTTGTTGCAATTTTAACTCCTTTTTTTAAATGAAGGTATCCCACCAATTTCACTGCACTTTCATTTCATTTCAATTCAATCGCTGTCAAACGTTGTTCGATCGCCATTAAGTGCGCGCGTGTTATTGTTATTCTACTTGTGAGAAACATTGATTTTAACCACTGCCGTCAAGAAAATAAGACTCATGTAAGAAATATTTTTAATTTCCCTTGTTCACAGATGGATTTGAATGCGCCTTTGAAGAAAATCAAAACTAGATCAATGTTTTAAAAATTTAGTATTTTTCTAATTTTCAATTGGGTTGGGGCACCTCATAACATCAAGACAAGTAAACAATCTTTTGTATGCTGAATTTACTCATTAAAAGGCAACTTTGTATTGCTATTCCATTAAAAAATATTAAAAATTTTTTTTTTTCATACATTATCACTCCACCCTAATGTATAGGTTCAAAATAACAATAAAAAGACACTTTGAATGAAAAATCTTAGATTTTCTATTTTTCGCTTTAAATGTACATTAAACTTTACCGCTCTACCAAATTTCATGGTTCTAAAGCAATCGGAAGTGCTCCATATAAATTAAACATTTTCTCAGAAAGTGGGCGGATACCACGCCCCCTGAATTCAAAACCCTAATTTTTATTTTGCAATTTGAGCCCTACCGTTCTACTAAATTTCATTGTTCTACTGCAATCGGAAGTGTGCCATGTATAATTTACATCAATTCTGAGGAAGTGGGCGGATAACACACCCCTGAATGGAAAACCTCAAATTTTGTATTTTTTTCTTAGTATGCAATTTAAGCCCTGCCACTTAACTAAATTTCATCGTTTTACAGGAGTCGGAAGTGCTCCATTCAGCCAACACCATTTCGTAGAAAGTGGGCGGATACGCCCCCTGAATGTAAAACCTCAGTGTTTATTGTTGTTCCTTTATATGCAATTTAAGCCCTACCGGTTCACCAAATTTCATCGTTTTACAGCAGTCGGAAGTGCTCCATTCAACCAACACTGCTTCGTAGAAAGTGGGCGGATACCACGCCCCCCTGAATGGAAAACTTCAAATTTTCGATTTTCTCCTCTACTTGCATGACAAGGCCTACCGTTGTGTAAAATGACAAGATTCTACGATGACGGAAAGTGCTCCATAATTTTGATGATCTCTCAGTCAGTCAGTCAGTTACGGTTTTTGTGATTTTTGAGGCCTTATATCTCAGAAACCGCTTATGCTTGAAAATTGAAATTTAGTGATGCGCCTGTGCTTGACTAGCTTAGCAAATATTCGGAATTTTAATTTTTCTGACTTCATTGGCACTGAAGATAGGGAGGTCAAAAATCGCCTGAGTTTGTTCCTGTAAAAAGGGTGTAGTGCCAGAACTTGGTATTTGATACGGTAATACTTAACTTTGAAGGTATAAAGCAAATTATGTCAGTTCCTGAACTTTGACAGACTTTGGTGGAAATTCCGACTGTTCATCTTTTGTAAAAGATTTTAAGGATTGCCTGCAGACTAGTTATTGAAAGGATTTAATAGTTTATTATTAGCATTTTGCTTAAGCTCAGCACTTAGTTTTAACCATCCAGTTAACTAATAGTCGACATTAGCGTTTGATTATTAGTAAGACCGAATATCGAACGATTATTTTTTGAAATTATTTCCTAAAATCTATATTATGAAATACTTAAAATTGGCATCTCAAATGTTTTCAACTTGTAAAAACGCTTGAATCAGCCAACGAAACAACAAAAAAGAATTCGAAGAAGATTTGAAATAGGTTCATAGTGTTAAACCAGACTTAGCGAGTAAAACACGGCTTTTGTTTAGGTTTTGCGCATAATTTTATGAAATTTTAACAATAATGAACAGTTGACGTTTAAAGTGCTGAACAATTTTTGAGTTTGTGAAAGTTTGATGTAATATGTAAACGATCGCGCTTCATTCCTACAACTATGCGCTTTTAAGTTAACTGATTGTTATTTTTGATATTTCCTGACTAATAGTTGTAAAATCGATTTATCGACACCAAATTAGTTTAGTTATCAAAGCAGCGCCTTAACGTGTTAATTTAGTCACAAATTGAACTGCTCAGAGCCGTCTTTTTTCTAAATCTATTATTTAAACTTGAGTCTTGTTCTTTATATAATTTTGCGTAAGTATTAAATTACGAACTTTACATGTCGAGCTAAAAATTGAAAAACAAAAAGTCCCAGTAATTAGATATTATGTGACATTCAAATACTTAATATTGTGTCGGAGTACCTAAAATTTGTTGGAGGACCCACGGAATGCAATATTATTCTATACATTTTTATATGGGATAATTGGAATTTATAGCCCATCAGTAAATTTTTTAACCATGAAATATTGTGTGGATAAGTTCCTGCTTCAAAGGGTCGATTGTACTTCCAGTTTTAAGTGTCAATTCAACATTCAACTTCAGTCTAAGTTGTATATGAATTGATCCTAATAGTCTCTATACTGTATCCAATGAATTTTGTTAAATTGTAATTTAATGATTTTTTTTTTACATTTTCATACATCAATCAATCCATCAAGAAAATTATGCGTAAATTATAAAAAAAATGTCGCTAAAACTTTTGACATTTCGCATTCGAAAAAGACTTCAATCATTGTCTTGATGTCGGAAGCGGAATAATCAAAAACTTTGGGTTGATTTTAAGGTATATCGTTATTGAAATTTTTAAATGTGATTATTGTTTGAAGCAAATAACCCAATGTCTTGCAATATTCTAGTCAACTTACTTGCGATTCTTCTTTGCTTTTCTGCACTTAACTCTCAAGCTTTGCTAGCTTAGGCACATCGTAAGTGTGTCCAAATGCAGTTTCAGTGTTTATTTACAGATCCCGATACTGGCGCTGAGCTTCGTGGCAATAGGTGATTTATAAATCATCATAGGTTAAGTTAATTGAGCCACAAAAATTTACGAAAAAGTCGCCATTTCTTTCTAACTATAGATCTTCATAAAATAACTAAAGGGTTTTCCAATATGGATCTTAGGAACTTTGAGAGGTTATGACGGCCATATTGTTGAAGCTTGGTCCATCAAATTGTCTGTAATTTACTAAGTCTGGCTTGCCCTTTAACGAGTTAAATCGTTTAACAATATGTGCAAATAATTAAATTGTTGTAAAAAAGTGGATCTTCTTTTCGAGCAACATTTCGTGCGCTTCATATTCAGTGACAACGCCTATTTCAAGATGAATGATTTCGTCAACAAGCAAAATAATCAAATTTGAGATGATCACAATCCACGCGAGATCCACTAAATTGAAATTAATGCAGAGAAATCTACTGTTTCATGTGATTTTTTTTTTTTGAGAATGACGTTAGCCAGGCCAACACCGGTCCTTACTTCTTACGTTAGCCAGGCCATAACTGTGGTTGACGGTGATATGATAAACAGTTTTTTTGACCCTAATTGGATGACATAGACACCAGAGATATATGATTTCAACAACAGGACGGCCCTACGTGCCAGACAGCCCGTGCAACAGTGAACATTTTGATAAAACGATTTCCGAACATGGTTATTTCACGCTGAGGTGATGTGAATTGGCCACCACTATCATGCGATCTGATCTCGTTAGACTTCTTCTTATAGGGCTTCCTTAAGTCATAGATACCATAAGCCACTATTGCCCTGAAAGTCAGCATAATCAATGACATTGGTAAGGTTCAACTAGATTTATGCGCCAGTCATAGAAAATTCAATGTTTTGGATGCACCCCACCCAGCAAAGCTGTGTGAAAAACTTGATTGATCTCATTATGGAATATAATGGGCCTCCTAAATAAATATAGGATTTCAATAATAATTTATTACTCACCGTTTGTTTCATTCAAATTTAAAGATATAAAATTCCTAATGTTAATGACCCATTAATATGGCATACCTCAAGATTCCGTCTTTGCTACGACACTTCTTACTCTCATTTTCTGATATAAAATTTTGTCCAAGTCATCTTATTAACTGTGTCCTTTATAATAATTAATATCTGTTCTGTTGGAATTGATGCCACAAAACTATTTTCTTGCTCTAAACCCTGACGGATATTGAATCCAAATATCCGTTACCTTGAATGCTGAAGGTATGCACAAGTAACAAAAACAAACGCAAATAAAGTGTTACATAAAATAATCCATTAGATCAATTGAGTAAGAGTACACTTCTCATTTTGAACCGTAAACATCCACAAAATGACATTTCTTAAAAGCTCTCATTAATATTTCATTGATCAATCAAAATAACGTGATTTCGCAAATACTCATTAATATTTTCATTTAGTATAAAAAAAACATAAAAAATAAATATTAGCTAATCCTAAAAGAGCTATTACAATATCCTCTTAACTGATTTATATTTCTGTTTTTCTGTCTTTTCAGAGTGTCCAATAAATTCATATTCCGCCAACAATAGAGACGTTAGCAGACCATCAGAAAACCCACCCAGGAAACTTCACATAATTCACATCCGTCAAACATAAATTAACGTCCATAAAAACCCTACATACTCAAGAACCCATACATAGAAATACAATAAAAAACACCACAAACAAAAAGGACATGCCCTCCTCAATGATGAAGTTCAGTTTTGTTGCTCTCTTTGTTGTCCTTTATCTGACAGTACAATGTGAAAGTCGGTATTTACCAACAAGGGCACATGGCGATGAATTGGACAAGTTAAGGGAGTTAATGCTACAGGTGAGTTTTCCTTAATTTAAATACGAGTCCTTTAAATTCCTTCGTGTTGAATAAGAGTCGGAAGGTTTTATTTGCTTAGAGGGAAAGGCGCCATTTGCAAAAAAAAAAAAAATACCAAAATGAAAGCAAGTAGATTGAGGTCCTTCATTTTATAGGTCAGTGATATAGATTATAATATTGGGAAGTTGAAAAGTTGAGAGTTTATTCAAATATTGCAAGAACGTGACCGTTTTTCTTGAGTTATGTTAATGTAGTCGAAATTTCCTAAGATTTTATTTATGGGATCCTTAGAGACAACGCACAAACGACATTTGTGTGTGTAATTTATTGGAATGAACGATAAAAATCTTTTCTTTTCTTTCCAACTCTGATTTAAAATGACCTTTTAGAAAGGCATACGTGATGTGTCACAGATTGAGCTTATGGTTGATCTTATACTTTGCATTTTAAATGAACTCAATTTGAGAAGATAAGGGATATTGAAAAGGAGAAGGTAGTACTTATATTCTTAGAGACTAAAAGGCGCTTAAAATGATGTCGACGATGGTTATTTCCAAGTCAGACTGTGTGAGAAGTAATAAAAAATAAATTAAATTGGAACACAATTTCATCTAATTTGGCATATCTAGACTGCTCTTGCAGGGAAGAGAAGCATACGTCTTACGGGATTCAATTTAAAGAAATAATGTACACCTTAAATCAGTGGAAGCTATCAGATTTAAAAATTATTGATTAGGCCAACTTCGTAGAATATCACAGATTAGGCTTTGTTGAAGTTGAAAATCTCTAATACCACATTAACAATATTTATATGTTAATCTTATGACCAAATACTGAGGTGCAGACACAAGTGGGACTAATATTAATGTATTTGATAACACACTAAGCAAACCCATTTAGGTAATAGAAACGAGTTAATACTTTTTTGAAGGATTTTGGTGATATGAATTTGAATCCGGACTTAGATTTGCTCAAGATTTGTTCAGGTTTTCGAGGGATTTCAACCTACATTTAAGGACAGATAAAATCAAAAAAAGAAAAATCAATCTATTAAATCCTTCGTTTCCATTACAGAAATCTTTGAAAATATTGGCCTTAATCTTTTATAGCAATTATATATGCAAACCTTTTACTTTTCAAGGAGGAATTTCTCCGATATTAATCCAAACACATATTGGGAAAATTCTTTCTAATTGGTTTGTGAGAATAAATACTGAACTCGTGCCCCAATAATCGGATTATGGACTTATGGATGTCACACCCAAGTGGATGTGAGTTCATAAGATTATTATAAGGAACTACGTCCCGATTTGACAGTGTGATTTTAAAAGGAATCCTGTAATATGTAATTTTGTTTTTGATTTCACATTCTCAAGGGTATATTGGGACTCATATAATGTTGAATAAAAGGGAAGGTTGAAAAAGGCTGTCTATGGACATCGGTCTTGAATTTTAATAAGGGAAAACCGTGCCGTGTAGATTATTCCATAATATAGTTATTGCGACTAGAAAAAAAAAACCAATCTCTGTATTTGACTGTATGTTCGAAATTATACTCGAGTTGAACTGAGGGTTCTATCAAATGAATCAAGATAAGTTTGGGCACACAACCTTCCCAAAGATATGAGTTATACTCGAGTTTTGGATATATAAGCAAACACCTTATAAGTGTAGGATTGAAATAAAGTTAGACGGCAACTAAGAACCCGCTCTCACTTTCGGACTGCTTGCCGGTTCCAAAAAGAAATTAATTTTCCTATAGAGAAGAAAGAAGGACACACTTAAACCAGACGACGAACGACGAAGATGTACGAGTATGTCAATCTCGCTGATCTTTTTTTTTTTTCTACAAAACAACAACAGACAGGATTCAGTTTTCGAACCATTAAACTCCACACGATTTTTCAAATCCCATTTAACAATGCTATAAAGATCGGAGCTTAATGAGATAATCATACGATATCGTTCCAATTCCACTTCCGAAAGATATGGACGTGGATTTGACGGTAGGGCCGTCGCGAAAAACAATAAAGTGGATAAGAAGTTTCAGACAAGAGATCATTTACAAAAACGAGGAAGAAAGTGGGAGACAAAACGGAACCCTGGGGAACATCAGCATTTATTTTGTGAATATCAGACTTGAAACTGTCCATAACAACAGGTATTGAACGTTCCAGAAGGTGATTTCTGATTCAAAGAATAAGGATTTCTATGATATCAAATGCACGCATTCTTGCCAAGCTCTATCAAAAGCCTTGGGCTAGGACCGCACTTGCGATTTCAATCGCACGATTTTTTAGTCGCAAAAATAGAACACATTAATTTAAATGAGAATGAACGCACTTGCTACCAACAAATCATGACGATTTAAAAGTCGCAATTTGTTTCATTTTTCTTGCGATGCGATTGTCGTAAGTTAAATGAAACAAATTTACTCAAATGGATATGCCCACACCTGCGATTTAAATTACTTCGACTTAAAAATCGTAGTCGCAAGGAGAAATTGGCATGCACGCACTTGCGATTTTTTGTCGAGGCGAAAAAAATCGTAGTCGCTACAAATTATTGTCATGCACGCACTTGTGATTTTTTGGCGCGCGATTATTTAATCGCAAAAAATGAAACACACTACTTTTAGGCTAGGAACGCACTTGCGATTTCAATCGCACGATTTTTTAGCCACAAAAATAGAACATATGAGTTTAAATGAGAATGAACGTAGTTAATACCAACAAATCGTGACGATTTAAAGGTCGCAATTTGTTTCATTTTTCTTGCGATGCGATTGTCGTAAGCCTAAATGAAACAAATGTACTCAAATGGATATGCTCACACTTGCGATTTAAATTACTACGACTAAAAATCGTAGTCGCAAAGAGAAATGGGCATGCTCGCACTTGCGATTTTTAATCCACGATTTCTTAGCCACAAGGAATAAGACGCTTGGCGTTAAATGTGGATGCACGTACATGCGACTTAAAAATCGTAGCGATTATAAAAATGAAACAAGTTGCATTTTTTTCATCGATTTTTGTGACGCTACTTATTTGTAGCAAATGCGTGCACTCACATAAAAAGAAGTGTGTTTTATTTTTTGCGATTAAATAATTGCTCGCAAGAAAATCACAAGTGCGTTCATGACAATAATTTGTTGCGACTACGACTTTTTAATCGCCTCGACGAAAAATCGCAAGGGCGGTCTTAGCCTTAGAAATATCAAGCGCAATAATATTACTTTCTCCAAAATATTGTAAGCATCCGTTCACCTCTTCGTTGAGCTATGCCATCGGATCACCAGTGGAACGATTGCTGCGAAACCGTATTGGTGGTCATTCAGAAGCTTTCGATCTTCGAGATATTTCTTGAGCTGATGGTTGATCAGCGGCTTTGGAAAAAAGGAATGTAAGTGCAATAGATCGGTTGAAGTATAGGATGAAGAGAAGAAGGGAAACAAAAAATATAAAAACAACAAAAATTGTGTTTATAGTTTTTGTTTTTGTTTTTGTGGACTCAATTGATTAAAAAAAAAACTTTCTATAGGATGAAGGGTCGCTTTTCTTAGGAACATATTGAACAAAGGCTGTTTTCCATTTTCGGATGATTCCAGAACTGTAGGAGCGATGGAAAAGATTACGCAATGGTTTTACTAACGAGGAAAAACATCGCTTTAGAAGAATGGGAGATATAACATCAAGACCAACGGATTTATTTATATCAAAATCGAGAGGATGGTGACATCCCATACAACTTCGAAGCGACGCGTGCAAGTACTTGATTAAGAAAATAAATCGCGTTTTAAATTTATACTGATTGAATGAATTAAGGTACCGCGGTTTTAGTTTTTCACAATGCTGCTGGTAAGACTCTGCAAACACTCAAAATTCCCGTCCTCCAGCATGTGAGAGCTGTAAGGAAACCTGCTTGATTGTGATAAATACTTGTATACATTAAACTAAAAATTGAATTTGAGATTTTGATCAGACTTGACTTGATATGAAAGAGTAAAAAAGTTGGACCCGATATTCTGCCTGTCTGTTCGAATACATCCTAAAAGGGTTGGCCGATTTTCTTTAAATTAAGAAAATAGCATTTTTAAATTTCCCCCACATATTTTTTTAAACCTAAAATTTCGGAATTTTGGAAGGGATTTTTTTCTCAAAAACTGTTCTACGGATTAAAAAAAATTTAAGAATATTGGTTATTAATAATACCACCCATGGATTACTAAAAAATTTAATTTATGCCTATGAACATACTTCTCCGTTCTCCCATATCATTCATTTTTAGTTTTCTAAGTATCTTTTAAATAAGAGCACGTTGGTTCAAACCAGTCTTTCTCCTCCTCATTATAAAATAATTTTGTAGGGGCGGTAGTAGTTAGAGAAATGCCACCATTTTGAAAAAAGTGATGTCTTTTCGTTTTTATTTAACAACAAAATGATCTAGCAAAGACTTTTAGAGAAAATTATATAAAAAATAAGCTATTTACGAGCTATTGACATCGGTTCAAAGTTTGCCTATGCGATATCCGTTTTCGAAGTTTGGTCATATTTTTGTATTTTTCTGGGCTAATTGTCGGCCGTCCCCAATTTGACCTTTTCTAAAATGGCTTTAGTCCATTTTAAGCAAACGTTTGGAAGTTTTGTGTTAGTATTTTTTGTTATGAATAAGTTATGAATAAATACAAAAACGCTTACTTGAGATTTAGAACAACTTCGAAAATTGTTTTGTAAAATATCGTTTGGGAATTCCTTAATCGCTTTAAGCAAATTCTTATTTTTTTGGAATATGCCTAAACATTAATTTAAAGGTTCTTAAAAATATTTTCCTCCTTCTTTGGTTTTCTAATTTTCTTATTTCTGCCCAATTATTTTCTTATGTTTTTTAAAACGAGTTTTTACCGAATAACTGAGCAAAATAAGTTTTAAAGTAGTATTTTTAATAGCCGTTTCTAGACATAATAGAAAACAAATTAAAAGAAAGTTGTGCACAATAACTTGGTTTAAAATGAAACACAACTTTAAAATGTAGTTTTGATATAGTCTTTAACATTATGTATGGAATATACGAGTAATGTCGGCTAAGTGAGTGGCTCTGGACATGGCACAAAGGCGAGTTCTTTTGAGCACATTTTGTATAAAAATTTTGCAGACTTCTGTTGTAATATCAGTAATTTCGTTTCTAAAGTTATCCTTAAGCATTGCGATGTGCATTTTGCTTTCCAGCCGAGGTTCTGCTCGCCGGTCTCGCCAGGGTCGTCCTGAAGAAAGCACGAAACTTCAGAGTAAAAGGTCTTCAAACCTTACTACAAAATCTTTATTGAAAATAGCTCTTAAATCTATAACACACAATATACTGCTTCTATTCTTTCACTTAATTCGGGTAATAGAATGATCTATAGGCATCAACTCTTCGGAATTCTGATCTTGCTGCTTCGTGTTGATCGTACTGGTTGCTGATGATACGGATCTGGTACTTGGTTACGGGTATTCTGGTTTCTAGTTATTCGGCTTCAAACTGGTCCTATCATTCGGATGTCGATCTTATAACTGGATCTAAAGGTACAATTCCCCTGGTGGCACTAATCAGCAGGTACAAATCGCCCCTAGTGGCACTAATGAGCCGATACTATACGCCGCTGCGCTGGTGGCACTAGAACAGCAGGCTAAACGCTCTGGTAGATCAGCAGGTACAAATCGATCGTGGTGGCACTAATCAGCAGTTACTATACGCTCCTGGTAGCACTAGAACAGCAGGCTAAACGCTCTGGTACTCGTATAGATCAACAGGTACAAATCGCCCCCGGTGGCACTAATCAGCAGGTACTATACGCCCCTGGTGGCACTAGAACATCAGGCTTAAATGCTCTGGTTGATCAGCAGGTACCAAAGCCCCTGGTGGCAATTAGGACATTAAACTTCAAACTAAGACCAGTTACCGCTGGTTGGGGGGAAGCCTTAATAAGAAATAGCTGGACAATCGCACCTACCTTGCCTTTCCACGAAACCCCTTACCACTGGCAAGAAAAACTAAAGTGACCAATTCGTCTCCACTGGTCTACGACTGGACTTCGAATGATTGCTGCAATCAATTTACTGTGCCGCCTGACTGTGTGTATGATCGAAAGGCTACTTTCCGTTCAAGGTTTCAAGGTTTTTTTATTGAACTTTAATATATACAATTGTGAAACTTAATGATAATATGTGGTGAGCGAAAAATATCAATGTAGTTGATTTTCCTGTGAAGTCAAGTGTCAATGGTGCTTGTGAATCGAAATTGGTATATTATAATTTTACTTGTAGTAATACCAAAACAACATGAAGTGGAGAAGCATGGAACGCTTCGTTACAGCATATCTTCACACAAGTATTCTTATAAAAAGAATTGGGTTGCGTCAAATTTGGAGATCGTTGAAGCGTCTTGTTAGAACTACATATTCTATACACCTAAAATTGATCCCATTCGAGTACAAGAAAGTTATCCAACATGTCCGGTGACGGTGAGCGGTCACCAGTAACTATCACACCAGTTTTTATGTCATCCTTGAAGAAATAGATATGTCCCAATCACGCCGATGCCGCCGCCGCCGGCCAGCCCAAATGGCGCATAATTCAACAGAGTTTCTTTACAAGGGGGTAGTGATGGTCTTTGCTGTATCAATCGAAGGTTTTCAGTGTTCCAATAGCGGCTATTCTGTTTATTAATAAAGCCTAATCGATATGTGCTTCGTCGCCTATAATGAATGTTTAGCAAATATTGCGAGCTGTATAATTCAATCACTTCATCATCGCCAACGTTATTGTCATTTTCCTGAAACTGTAATATATTGTAATCACCACTATCAATGGCTGCCAAATGTCAACTGACAAATTTAATTCATCCAAAAATGGCAATCAAATAAAATCGACCAGAAACATGAAACGCACCTTGTATAATTTTCGTCAACGGCCTTGGCTTTGATGAAAGCATCGCTTCCCATCGATCAGCGAAATCAAGCATCATTGCGCGCGGTTAGTACTTGGATGGAGGACCGTTCAAATACCAACCGCGTGCTGTTGACATGTGTTTCTTCTGTTGTTCTTTCTCTGTGTGTCTCTCTCTGTTGTGTTGTCTAAAGCCGATGGCCTCAGTTGCCAGTGCTTTTCTGTGTTTCTACTTCGTAGATTTATCTACGGAGTAGGGTAAAATGTAATGTAATGTAATATCTAATTTCTTCAACATTTGCTGTTTACACAACTAAAGAATCATTTTGAACAAAATATGATGACTAGACTGCAGACTGCACATATTGCGCCACCATACACTAGAGCAATTTGGAGAGTTAAACACATATTTTTTGGCGAAGGAGCTGAAGAGTGAGGAATAAAAGAAGCTAATATTTCCCCTAGTTTCGAGTAGAATAATAAAGTTGAAATTCTAATAAGCACACAAGTTGCTTTTAACTAAGGAAACAAAATATTATTTTTCAGTCGGGCAGCAACGATCGTCACCACTACAACCTAAGCTAGTTCATATATGTAATATACATACATATAAGCAAATATCACTCTGAAGTAATTCTGGGTTAGTACTGCTCTAGTTTATCATTGCCCATTCAGTTGTAGTTTTGTTTATAAATGTACATATTTGGAGCACATTTAAGGCTGGGCATAGATAACATAGCTCGCAATTATTAACTCATCCTATCAGTCAAAAGCGATAATACATATTTTTAATTCGAACTAATTGACTAATTCGAGTCGAGTTAAAAAAGAGTTTTTTTTTAAACTGTAACACGTACATTTGAACTATAATACTCGTACATAAGTGCAGATTCCACTTACTTTCCACAAAAAAAAAATAATTTCAAAAAATACAAGGCTAAGCCCTTGAACTATCAACATTGCCTGTCAAAACTGAACGCATGCATAACACAAAATTAAAAACAAAATAACCGACAAATATTTTTTAAATTCGAAAGTATATGATTCTGAAATTATCAAAGCTTTAACTAGTTAATTGCAAAAAATTGGTTCCGAGTGGGTCAAAACAACGAGATTAACTTATAATACCCCTGGCCTTAGCACCAGTAAAACAATAATTTTGTAACACATTCAATTTATTTTTATTAGGACCCCGAGGTTATATTGACCACTGCCACTGAAGTGGCAAGTGTGAATTATTTTTAAAGCACATTTAAGTGCCAAAAAAAAAAAAAATAACTTTCGAAATGAACGTGAACCTATAATGATAGACTTTCAGGACTTATAGAATTCGTTTTACCAATGACCCTGAAAATATTGGATGTGCCTTCACTGCATACATAAATATGCAGCTACACTTCGCATCCGATCCCATGAAAGTACAAAGAATCAAGTCTGAAAGTTCAAAAAATCGAACTCCCTGATAACTGTGAAAGGTACAAAATTCCGTTCCTCTTGGCAATATAGTACTTTAAAGTTTACATAATAAATTATAACACCCGCTCGGTTGTTATGTCTTACGGTTTTATTTTAAGATAATTACTGCGGTTGCCCACAGGTCACACATCACCACACATTGGTCCTTAGTTAAGCGCTACTACTTCTCACCTTGGAAAGAAAAAAAATATAGGAAATGCTCCACACTCCCAAGTTGAACAAGATTCAGATACAAGAAATTAAATAATAACAAAAAATAAAAAAATAAAAACAACCTTTCACCATTGTTTAACAAAAAGTAAAAGAAAACAAAAAAAAGAAAAGAAACAACTACTTAGTGCATCAAGTGCTCTCTGGCGGGGGGCATCATCATCATCTCATCTGTCTTTTAGAGTTTAAGTAATCGAATATGATGAATGTTAAAGTTGGTGGCCAACACCAACACCAACTAGTATCAACCATGTCTTCTTCTTCTGCTTCTTCTTCACCATCATCATCTTTCAGCTCCAGCTGCATCTGCAATAGTGAAAAATGATGGCCAGCCATATATATCAAGTCCACTTTAATGCACAATTGCATTTTATTTTATTTTTTCTTATTTGCCTTATCTCACTCTTCATCCAAATGAAGATGATATAATTTTAAAGATACGTACACATACCTACATACATATATACTTACCCGATACCCATCAAAGCCACTGAAGAAGACGTTAGGGGATACGCGCAAGTTAAGTTTTATTTTGCTTTGGCTCCAATCCAGGTCAGTGTAATTGTATACGTGGCTAATGCCCGGTAAACAATCTTAAAACTTTGGACAGGAAGGAATTGGTTCGCTATTGAAAGTCTTGCGTTTTATTATTATCGTTTCGCAAGAAACTTTTAATACAAAATTAATTAAGATAGTGCGCGCTGCGCCAGGGCTGTTGGTGGACATAAATCGATTTAGCAAACAACTTTTGAAAGTTTAATGGCTCCGAGAATGACCATTATAAATAATGCATCAAAATCAGAACTTTATGTCTTTGGAGTTTATGGAAGGAAGTATTTAGGAAAATTGAGCATCTTAAAAGTTTTAATATTATGCAGTAATGCACTAATTTGATTAAATATGAAGGAGTCTAAGGAGGAGTTTTAGGTAGGTATCTACGGATTAGACAAATGCAATGACATGACGGAAACTCATGTCGTTGTCCAACGTTGTATCTGGACTATGAATCAAAAACGCCTTACGAACATTGACGTTTGAAAATATTTGTGAAGGTGCATTCATTTCCGCTTTCCTGTTGGCACTTCCTCCAAGCCATATTTTGTGCTAAGCATTAGAACATCGCGCTAGTCTTTCGATTAAGCAACCACAATCCCTGAGTTTTCAAGCCGTTTTATACCATATCTTCTATGAACGAATGAATGAATATTGAAGGGTGTTTGTACTGCGACTTAAAGATCCATTGTGCCACCATGCAGAGGAAGGTGAGTTGCTATGCCGATCCAGATCTTCCTCCAAGTTTATCCTTTTGATAAGTTTGACCATTTGGAGTACCTTCAGAGAGGATACATCTGGTAGCGTCCCAGATACTTGTTTCTTTAATGAATTTGTGCTTCGCATGCGCCTAGTAGATATTGTGTTCCGGCGTTTCGTCAGGAGTATTGCAGAATCTGCATCTGGGGCTGTTTTCCAGGCCAAGAATAATAAAGTGTCTTCTTTAGATTACAGTGACCCATGAGGAGTCCCAATACTATTCGTAGATAGTTCCTACTTAAGCTGATATAATTCATGAAACAATCTTGGTTATAGTTTCCAAGAAGTTTTAAACTTTTCGGATTAGCCTCACTTACAAGGTGAGTACTGTATTGAACTCGCTAAATATTAAATATTTATAACGCGGCTAATCCGAAAAGTTTAAAATGTCTATTGTAAACAACCGCGAAAACCTTAAAAGTTATATTCCAAGAAGTTGTTTGGCCTGCCTAAGTTTTGGGAGTTCTTTCCCGTTTTTGGATCTTCTGGCCTCCTCCTGTATTTTGATTTCGTTTTTAATCCTGTTTCCTTCTATTCCGTAGTAGGGCTCTGGCCTCATTAGAGGAGTCCTTGCGCCTTCTTTTGCTTGAGAGTCTGCCACCTCATTTCTCAGGACCCTTGCATATTCAGGTACGCAATGAAGTGAGACATTATTGTTCATGCCAAGCTCGTTTAGCCTGCCTCCATATTCCCACAACAACTTGGACGTGATGGCATAATGAGCTAGGTACTTTGAATGTGGCTTGACTAACAGACTTAATGACAATGTTTTGTTTTCGGTAATTCCTTTTGTGATTTCAACATGCACATTCTGCTATGGCATTGTCTTCAGCCTGGTAATTCCTTGTGGATTGACCTATTGGTATGGAAAGTTTGGTTCTAGACCCAAAAATTCCAGCACCAGTCCCTTTTGTCGTTCTCGAACTAGCCGTGTACCACTTAATGGCATTGGTTTTGAGTGTGTAGTTTCCTGTTTCGCCTAAGTTACTGCCGTCTTTAAGAGACAGTCCTTTTTCCTGTGACTTATACATTTGCCGGACTCAGTCTTTTAAGTTGATATTAGTTACAAATCTAAAATTTCCTTGTCTGTTGCCTCGTATAGTTCCAGTTTAAGTTCTTTGGCTAAGGAAACAGAAGTATAAAAATTATCCATTGCAATAGTTCTACATTTGTCAAAATGTTTTTCAGCCAAGTCTAGGAAAATTCGGGTTGAATGTGACGTCGCACATAGGTCGATTTTGAAGATTTAGGCGGCCAAAATTATTTGTTGGGGTATTTTAGCTTTAAACCATATATATATACATGAAAATTATTCTTCTTTATTAAATTCACATTTACAGTAAAAACCGCTTGACTGAAACTCGCTTAACTGAAAAACCCGGATATCTGAGAAAAAATTCGTTGAAATTTTAATCTTTGCATAGATAAAACTCGCTTAACTGAAATGAAAACTAAGTTTTTTTTTGTCGTTGCACCTCAGGAAGTTTGACTGTATTAACAACAAAAATTGAAAAAGTAGAAAGAAAAATATTTGAAGAAAGAATCACAGTTTATTTTTCATTTTATTTTAAGGAACTTCATTATTTTATATAAAAATATTGGTTTTGATCCGTATCTGAAATATCAGATTCTGGGTAGGAATCATCCGGAAGTACATTTCAATTGTTTCAGCACAAAATGATTTAGTGTGGATTTTTGTTTGTTTCATGTTACTAAGAAAAGGATCTGTGCTCAACAATAATCAATTGTATATATCGAGGTTGCATTCCTTCCTGGAAAACTTTCTTGCGTAGTTATCGCGATATAAACGAAAGTGCTTGTTTGTTTCTAGCTTCAGCAGCCTCCTCTGATAACTGTCCTATAGGCAATAAAGCATTATCGATTGTAGCCAAACCATGAATCAAAATTTTATGCATGGTAGGACTCATTGGGTGCCATGCATATTGGTCGACATACAATATCGCAGTTTCCATGGATATTTATCGAATTTTTGGACATCTATTTTCTTACCACTTGATATGGTTTCTAAAATTACCTTAAATCAAAAACAAAGGGAAGATAATTCAAAATTATTTTTAGTTCAGTAGAGTCATTGAATTTACCTTCAATCTGTAAATCAATTCAAAATTAACTTTTGTAATATCGGAAGCTAAGTGGGGATTTTCAAAAAATCTTTATTATTTTTAAGAAAAACTTCTTCTTTTCTTGCAGCTTTAGACCATCTTTCTTTCATTGATGCCTTGCAGTGCGCAAATCTCTGCCTAAGAATAATTAAACTACATACCTGGCGATTTGTCGCAACAGGAAAACACATATTTTTCGAGATAATTTAATTTTTGCATGGAAACTGGGCAAATCTTGCTCTTTTATTCGGTCATACAGATATTTACGGGTCACTGTTTTTGTACCTGAGGGACAAGGTGCGCCTAAAGTAAAAAAAATCACAATTTACTACACTTAAAAAAAAAACATAATTTTTTTTTTGCTTGGGGCTTTTTCTACAAAAAACTCAATAAATTTGTCATCTGCAGCTGTCTGCACCTAAATTATACGTCATTAGATAGCCACATACGTATAGTATATAATGCAAAACAAATTATTGCCGGATCGGACAGGATAATATAAAAAAATTTATTACAAAAATGAAAATTCCAGAAAATTTTATTGAAAAATGACCTTTGAATTGAAGTTCCAGGAATAGTTTAAAAAACCGTTATTTAATATTAAAAAATATCAAGAAACATTATTTCTTACCAGAACTATTGAAATCCATCACTAATTTATTGAAGAAATAGGTTCACAATGTGCACTATCAAAATGATTACTTTAATGTTTAACTCTCTTCCAATAATATGAAATGAACTTTCTGAGACCATCAACTTTCAACTACTCGCCCACGTGCAATTTGACAAGTTAAGAAGTTTGGATGACACATAATAGTTGCTCTCATTGTCTTCTAGCTTTGTGATTGATCTTCGTATTTTTACCGCTACTTTGAAAAATTGACTTTTGGCCAGCTAATTATTAGAAATCGACCTATGTGCGTCGTTTGGATAGGTCTTCCACTTTGGTTCGTTGAATCAGTTGCTTGGCCTACTTGTATGTATGTATATACACTTTTACACCATACTTGTGTGATTTGCACGGGTTGTAGTGCAACTTCTCAGCTCAGGTATCTCGAGGAGTCTAGCACCGCCACAAACACCCGCCGGTTCTACAAAACAGCCAAACAACTGGCATCAGGTTATAGGACCGGCACGCAAGCTCTTCGAAACAGCGAAGGGAACCTAGTCAGCATTTCCAGCAGCTGCTTAATGGGCATTATTTAGACGAAACCACAGGGGAGCAAAGAAGCATAAGACCAGTCAATGAAGATCCAGTCCCACTACCTAGTACTGATGAGGTTAAGAAAGCAATACACAAGCTTGAGAATAACAAATCCGCAGGCTCGGATGGCCTACCTGCGGAACTCTTTAAGTATGCAGGAGATGTCCTGATAGGGTGCATGCATCAGCTCATCAACCAAGTGCGGGAGGAGGAAAGTATGCCCGACGACTGGTCAAATAGCTCCATATGCCCAATCTACAAAAAAGGCGATCCTATGTCCTGCAAAAACTACAGGGGCATATCCCTGCTTAATGTTGCCTACAAGATCCTATCCACCGTACTATGTGAGCGTTTAAAATCTTTCTGCAACACTATAATCGGCACGTACCAGTGTGGCTTCAGACCAGGCAGATCAACGATAGACCAAATCTTCACATTGAGGCAAATCCTGGAAAAGACCAACGAATTTCAAGTCGAGAGCCACCATCTTTTCATCGACTTTAAGGCCGCATATGTAAGCATAAGTCGCCAAGAGCTTCTATTGGCAATGTCGGAACTCGGGATCCCGAAAAAACTGATCCAGCTATGCCGCATGACGTTACAAAATACGCGGTGCAACGTGCAAATGGGTAACAGCTCATCTGAGCTATTATAGACGTGCAGTGCACAGGGTTCAGACAAGGAGATGCGCTATCATGTGATTTCTTCAACCTAGTCCTGGAGCAGATAGTGCGCAAGAGTGGTGTTAACCTGGAAGGCACTATTTTCAACAGGTCTTCCCAACTGCTTGGATATGCGGACGAAATCGATATCATCGGCCGCTTCAAGCGAGCTGTACTAGAAGCGTTCACAGCTATTGATGAACAGGCGAAACGCGTTGGTCTTGAAGTTAATGAGGACAAAACAAAGTATATGCTATCAACAAACAAAGCCGCATCTGTCCATCGCCTAGGACAAAACGTCACTGTTGGTAGCAGTAATTTCGAGATAGTTAAGGAGTTCACCTACCTCGGAATGAACATCAATCCCACGAATGACACCTTAGTGGAAATTCGACGAAGAATTACCCTAGCAAACCGCTGCTACTTCGGTATGGTCAAACAAATGGTTTCAAAACTCCTTTCTCGAAAGACAAAGTGCACGCTATACAAAACGCTAATTTTACCAGTTCTACTCTACGGCTCCGAGTGCTAGATGATAAGTAAATAAAATGCACGACTGGATCGCACGAACTTGCTCTTATGTAAAAGTACTTTGGAATTTAAGATACATTTTATAAATATAAAACATGGATTTAATGAGATAATAATGTTCAAATGCATAAAATTGCCGTCTGGTTTCCGGAAAAGTATGAATTTATGCAAATAAACTTTAAAAAATCGTTTTATTATTAAATAAATTTTTTATATAAGAAATTTCTCTAAAATTTTTCAAGAAAAAAATGTGGGATGCGAATTTTATTTGAATTTTATTTTATTGGTTTTAGGAAATAATTTCAAAAAATAATCGTTCATAGGTTTTGAAGATATTGATTTAAATTTTTTTTTTTTTTTTTTTAAAAAACCCAATAAATAAAAATATTTTTTCGAATATTTTTATATACAATATTATTTAAAACTTAAGGGGACTCCTGCTAAAAATTTTGGGTTAAAATCCTTAGAGCCGTTAATGAGAAAGTCGAAAATCAAAAAAACGGGTCTATGGCAGGTACCCCTAATAACATTTTGCCCCAAAATTTTTCTGACCAAAATGTAGTCCATGTCCATAATATCACACTTAATTTTTTTTATCAAAATCGTTAGAGCCGTTTTCGAGATAAATAAGATTTTGCATTACGGGTGTATGGGGGGTACCCTTAGTTTTGGAGCTAAACAAAAAATTTCAATTTCTCCTCTAGGGAATCACCGAAGACCCTTAACTACCGAGATTGAAAGAAATAGGTCCAAGGGTTTAGGCTGTAGTGAGAGGTACAGACATACAGACACATTGAAAAATGTTTTTTTGTGTACTAAATTTTCCTTAAAATTTTTATAAAAAAAATTGATATGCAAATTGTTAGTATTTAATAAAATACATTTTAAAACGTAATTTAAAAATATAATCTTGTATCGGTTTTCAAGATATTGAATTTTCAAAAAAAAAATTTTATTATTTTTTTAAAAATCCAAAAACTATTTTTTCGAAAAAATTTTTAGTTTATATTTTTTTAAATGCAAAGCAGCTCCAGCTAAAAAAAAAATTTCAATTTTTCCTCTAGTGAATCAGCAAAGACCCTTAACTACCGAGTTTGAAGAAAATACGTCCGGTAGTTTAGGCTGTAGTTCGAGGTACAGACATACAGACATACAGACAGACAGACGGAATTGTCAGACCCACTTTTTTCGTCTTCGCTATCATCGTAATGTCAACTTTGATCAAAATCTCGAGTTCGATTTTTTTTCCAAATGCAGAACTTGCCCTATAGTACCTATATCGCAAGTAAAAAGGGGAATTGATACTGGGCACTTTCGAGAGAAAAATTCTTCGGCGGATATTTGGGCCTATATTCGAAGAGGGCGAATAGAGGAGAAGATTCAATCGTGAATTATACGAGCTGTACCAAGATGTGGATGTAGTCCAAAAAGCCAAAACACGTCTTCTCAAAGTTGGTATCAACCCATCGCTTTTGGCGCGAAGTACGTGCTCCGTAAAGATGACATTGGTTTCGGTGACAATAAGTTGATAAACTTCCTCTGCTAAAAATATCAATAGGCTTTTAATGATGCTTGTAATTGAATATTTAAATCAACATTGCGTTTGAAAGTGAAAGTTTTGAGGGACTGTCCATTACCTGTGGTCCACTCCGTTGGAGGTTCATCGGATATGCCTAGCATCACAACTTGTTCTGGAAGTTCATTATCTTTATCTTCATTATAGGTTCTAAGCTTTATATGGACGGCGGGCGGCGGCTAACATGTATAATACTTGAGCGCAGAGGATTTAAGAGGATATAGCGATGCACATTGGTTTTGAATGTCTGAATATAGAAATGGGAGAGGAAATATCTTAATTTAATAGTACGTCTGAAATTGGCCTAAAGGATAAGCTGATCGGCATTCCCTGAAGCTCGAGTAATACCAATGAAATGCAAGTGGCTATTTCACTAGAGCACTGTTTGTAAAAATAACTGCAAAATAATGAATGACAAGAAAAATTTCAGCGGTTCTCGAGATTCAAATGTCACTGTTATACTTCTATCACCATCATTTTAAAAGCTCTTTAAAGCTCTAAGAGAGCCCAAATACAGAATTTGTACTCGGCTGAATCAGAAGGGGTGACAAATTTCTTGCATGGTGGAAGGAAACCTTAACACTTAGCAGCATTTTTGGCTACGACGAATTGTTGGTCATTCCACACAAGGTGATCTGTGATGCACATATCGGGAGCTGTTTCCTTACCGCAAGTTGCGCTTATGGCTAAAGAAATGGGGGGTGAGTTCTGCTTTAACGACAGAAGACATCATTGAGTTTTTGAAGCATTTATAATAACCTATTTGACATTGCTGTCAAGATGAAATTTAATGAGCTAATCATACGCCTTCGTTCCATATCCACATCTGAAAAAGAAGGACGTAAATCTCGAAATCAATATAAGAAGATGAGAGTACAATAGTCAAGACAACCATTTAATGGATAAGAAATTTCAGATAAAAGAACATTGATGAATATGAGAAAGAAAGTCAGATACAAAACGGAGCCTTGTGGCACACCAGAATGACAGACTTGAAACCATCCAATACAACTTGTATTGAGCGGTTTGAAAAGTTATGAAGAAAAGACTGATCAAAACCAAATGCAGTATTTTCGATAAGAGAGCCTGATGTCAAACTCAATCAAATGCTTTTGAAATATCAAGTGCAATAATCTTAATATTTCCACATCGATGTAAAGATTTGTGCCAGTGTTCGGTAAAAAAAACCATCAGATTATCAGTGGACCTATTGCCACGAAATCTATACTGCCGTTCATTAAGAAGCTATTTTTCTTCAAGATATTTCTTCTGGTAATTTATCAGCAATCCATGGCCTAGAAAAGAAGGGACGTAAGTCCAATTAGACCTTAGTTAAAGTGAAGATTCACTTTTTTTTGGAAGTGGTTGGACACATTAGCACATTATTGCAATATGTAAAGCAGAAGAAAAGTCAATTGAATTCTTTCAAAAATTGGCAAAAACCTAAATGCAGAATATGTATAGAAGAACCAATGCACAATAACCAATTCGTTTGAATTATGAGACATACAGATTCACTTTCTTCACGTGAACTCACCACCAGTGAAATTGGCGTTAGTGTACAAGTATTTCACAAAGACAGATTAGTATGTACTTTCTTAACTATATTCGTCATCCTTTTGAAAAATTCCGGTATCTCCATTGCAACAGTTAATTGTTTGCATTATTTACTTTAGTCTCCCTCACCTGGCGCAAAACGATATAAAAACTCATTATTTAAAATTACCTAAGAATTAGCCAAGTAGCACGATAGCACCATAAAAAAAAAGCTTTCTTCTTCTTATTTCGTAATAGACCTACCCAACGCCATCTACTGATGATTGCTTGTTATTCAATTCTGTCTTATTAGGTCCAATAAAAAACGAAAGGGTTTTCTGTTCCATCACTTTATATATTTGGTCCATTCGCTTTAGGTAATTATCTCGATTCGGATTGTGATTTAAGGCAAAAATAATACAAACAAAATATAAGAAAATTGAGTGAAATTGAAGCAAAACTGCGTGCTTCACCAAAAACAAACAGCTTGTTCCGCAAGTAATTTTAAGTAAATAGGTATCCATAATTCCGAGCCAGCAAGTCTGTCTCCATGAAACACGAAAAGGTATAAACGAATAAAAATGTTTGGTAAGAGCAGCAGCAGCAAAAAAAAATAACTGAGGTAATTGTAGTTTATGGCTTATTTTGCGACTTTGTCAAGGTAGAGGCTTATATTGTTCACAGAGTAATACCTTTGTCTCAAATGAGGCAACATTGTTTTAATAGGTGAATTTTGTTCGTTTTTCTTTCTCCCTAAGTCGACAATTTGCTGAACCAATTTGTTTTAATGGAAATGGAAATACTTAAACCCTAAAATATTTTAAATTTTCTTTTCAGATTCTTGAATCCAGCAACGAAGAACGCCCAGACGGTGGTGCCGCCACCGATCGCTTGCAACAACAAATTGGCAGTCCCCTCCGGTCCTGGGCCAAGCAGAGTGGCTCGTCTCTGGATTTGAATGATGACAAAATCTTGAGCGGATCCGGAAGATCAAAGTTCGGCCGGTACTTCTAAATTAACCCGATGTAGCTGTAATGTCCAATGTATCCATTAAGTTCTCTCTGTGCTGGTTCAATTATATTATATTGATGTTTTGCTAACAAAAGCCAAAAAAAAAATGAACAAAAAAAAAAATGTGAAATTGATAATAATATTGATAAACTTGTTCCTATTTTACTTGTATATGTAAATAAAATGAAACAATAAATTCTCAATATATTGGTAGGTCTAATGTGTGTATTTAACAGAAGTACCCATAGTTCGTCGTCGCCATTGTTGTTTTGAAAGGAAGTGTGTTTATGGCTCTTAAGTATCCATTTTATGGAATTTTTCGGAAATCAATGTGACATGAGGAACGCGTAATGCTCTCAGAAGTTGCTCTATTGTATTATGCTAATGGAAGATTGAATTTATTGTATCCATAAACGAAAATACTTTTGTTAGTTTTCAAGGAGATCTCCAAGCACCCCATCTACTAAAAATAACATCATGTTATTGTTATGGTATATTTACAAGTTTTGGATGGATTATTACAGATAGAAGATGTTTTTCCAAGAAAGAAGTCAATAGAATTCATGAGTTGGTGGTGGTGTTTAGTGGCAGAATGCGTGTAGTCAAACATATTGGGGCGTATTCATAGTTGTTCGCTAAGCACTTGAATATTTTTCTTTTCATAACTTCAGTTGAACTAATAAAATTATATCACAAATAAAAGAATTGTTAAAATAGAGGTCTAGTTTCTCATCTCATATGTAGAATCACCCTGTGTGCAACATGTCTAGCCGTGAAAACTAAATTATGTCAAGTTCTACGTTTATGAAGTATAATATCAAATTTCTTAATAGACTAATTTCGAAAAGTATTAAATTTAAATTGCTCGAAAAGAACCAGGACCTAGTGACTTACAACTCTCGAGCATTCCTGTGTGTTGCATATTACCAGGAATGGAGGGCACATTCAGTTTTCTGCCGATTCCGAACGGCTAATAAAAAATAAAAAAATAAATTATCCGGCTCCCGATCCATGGAGGGTCTCTGTCTGAGATATTGCGGACTTCCATCTGTTACGATCCCTTGCGAGCTCCCTCCAGTCATTGGGACCAAGCGCTTTCGCGTCTGTAACCGCCTGGTCCCTGCAGCGGAGGTTCGGTTTTCCGTCTTCCTCGTCGTCTCGAACTTGGGGGCTGGGATTCGAAGATTTTCTTGGCTGGAGCGTTGTTGTCCATTCGCTCGACGTGACCGAGCCAGTGTAGTCGACGTGTTTTGGCTCTTTGGACTACATCCACATCTTAGTACCTATATCCGCCGAAGAATTTTTCTCTCGAAAGTGCCCAATATCAATTCCCTTTTTTTACTTATCGTCCAGCATTCGGCGCCGTAGAGTAGAACTGGAAAAATTAGCGTTTTGTATAGCGTACACTTGGTCTTTCGAGAAAGGAGCTTTGAACCCATTTGTTTGGCCAAACCGAAGTAGCAGCGGTTTGCTAGGGTAATTCTTCGTCGGATTTCCACTAAGGTCTCGTTCGTGGGATTGATGTTTGTTCCGAGGTAGGTGAACTCCTTGACTATCTCGAAATTAGTAGTATCAACAGTGACGTTTTGTCCTAGTCGATGGACAGATGAGGCTTTGTTTGTTGATAGCATATACTTTGTTTTGTGCTCATTAACTTCAAGACCAATACGTTTCGCCTGTTCATCAATAGATGTGAACGCTTCTAGCACAGCTCGCTTGGAGCGGCCGATGACATCGATGTCGTCCGCATAGCTAAGCAGTTCGGAAGACCTGTTGAAGATAGTGCCTTCCAGGTTAACACCACTCTTGCGCACTATCTGCTCCAGGACTAGGTTGAAGAAATCACATGATAGCGCATCTCCTTGTCTGAACCCTGTATATGTCTGGAATAGCTCGGATGAGCTGTTACCCATGTGCACGTTGCACCGCGTATTTTGTAACGTCATGCGGTATAGCTGGATCAGGTTTTTCGGTAGGGCGTGTGCAGTGGCGGCGCAAGATACATTTCGCGAGGCCCTCTGATAGTGCAAGTAGAAGGCAATATAAAATAAAAACTCACTTCATTAAACAGTTTTTTTTTATTTATTAAGAAACAAACCTAAATTTTTATACTCATACTTCTTGGAACATTTAACAAAAACTCCTCATACAACTCATAAGATTGGAAGTCACTGCTCTCACCTTCTTGCAGGACTGTGTGTAAATCCTGACAGTTTTTCAATGTTTGCTCTTTTGGAATTTTTTTTAACTTGTTTAAGTCATAGAGAAAACCAAAATTTTCAAAATGTTGATTTAAAGACATAAATCTCGATTCTATGTTACTTATCGCAGAATCAATCATGGTATTAAAAAATCTGTTTCATACCGGCTTTTAGCAGACTTTGTAGGTTGATCGCTACACCTTCATAATCAAACATCCTTTTCTTTTTGGCTACTCTTTTATTTTTAAAATCTTTTGGCGAATCATAACTGCTTTTCTCACTAAATTGACGAGCGTCAGACAAGCACTTTTCGAATCCTGTTTGTCGATATTCTTTGATCCAGTCACAAAATGTACACAAATGTTCAAGAGAAATGCCTAAATATAAACGAATGATCAGAAACGACAAAGATGATATTTTTTAATTAAGGGGAGGTTCTCCTTTTTCGGCGACCAAAAATGCAGTTTTTCCATTTTTTTATTTTATAGAACAGAAACGAGACCTACCTTTTTGTCTCGAAAATTGACATTTAGCGGTATTTTGAGCATAGCATGTTTTACATAAATATTTTTGAATTCGGCGCCTACATATCCATACCATGGTAAGCAGAGGTACCATATGGGACACCAGGTGTCGACACATGAGCCATGACTCGAAAAAAAACTTTAAACGCGTTTTTCTCGAAACCACGTTTTTCAAACTGTTGGCCACGATTACTTTAAAACTACTTGACGGATCATCATATTTTTTTTTTGTTTTAAAGCTTATTAAATTTATTGGAGTCTGGACTAAAATCAGGCTGATATATCAAAAAATTTTTCTTGTGCAGCGCTCAGAAGAGCGAAAAAAAGTGGAAAAAACGATCACTAAAATTCAAGCGTCCGCCATTTTTTGAATTTTTGACAATTGGGCAATTATTACACTCTACACTCTTTTATTTAATAAAAAACTATGATTTTTTAATTTTCGATTATTTTTGCAGGAGCTAGAGTGACCAACAGCGAACAACTTTTTTTGGAGGCGGTCTCGTTCCGAGGCGCATTGTTTCTTAACGGCCCGGTATTTTTTGATGAATAAAATTTTTTTTGTATTTAATATGATAATAAACAAGTAAAAGAAATTTTAATTGATTATATCATTCCTTCCATGGAAAAAAAATTCATGAAAAAGTGTCATTTTTGACATTGAAAAAGGAGAACCTCCCTTTAATTAATATAACATAATTTATAAAAATTTGCACACCACAAGAAAAAATTTGACATGGGAATCCCATGATGGGATCGAAACCCCTAGTGTGTAAAGGAAATCCACATACATACATAAGTAGTTTATCAGAAATATCGATTATTGACATTCACCCTTATTCCGATAGTCCTTTTACTAAAACGCCAGTAAAACGACAAGGCTCTAGAAACGAAAATTGGAATTTTATTTAAACGGCTATCGTTATAATGCTTAGAAAAGTGATGAACATAGAGAACGCTGCCCTTTTCGTATTATTTAAACACCAAAATGTGGTCTCTGGAGCCTTCTCGTTTTAAAGGCGTTTTATTAAAATGACTATCGGAATAAAGGTGATTGACATTCATTTCGTGCTGCGAATGGTAGAATATCTTTAAGTTGAGAATTAATTCTAATTATTATAAGAAAAACCTTGTGGCGTGTACTTTTGGATTTTCCATACTTTTTCAAATTTATTTTCGGCTGAGTGGCGCGAGGCCGTTGGCGGTGGCCCACGCCTTACGCCGCATCTGGGCGTGTGCACATATTAGGGTGATGTTTTGAAAAGTAGCTTTGATGCGGATCACAGCCAGGCGATCACTAATCGGCTTAAAATCGATGACTTTTGATCTGACTCGATTTCCCACGACGAATCGGCATCCTAAGATGTGCATTCTTTGATGACAGCTGTAATAAATGTCATAATCTTCTCTTTTCGCAATTCCAGATCCTTTCCATCGTATCTCCTGCATCGCGGTAATGTCTGCCTTATACCGCGAGAGGAGAGATTGAAGTTTTTGAGTAGCACCTGGTGTGTAGAGTGTCCTTACATTCCAGGTGCATTACTCGTAAATTGTAGTCCATTTTCGTTTCGGGTCTGGTTGCCATTTGAGGGGGGTCGTTATCCGAGGCTTCTCACGTCTCTCTTATAACAATTGGAAATTGGTATTTTTACTGTGGCCGGGTCGTTAGCCCGACGTTTAGTGTTGCAATTGTTTACTTGGTCAACACTCGCACTTACAAGCTTAGCAAGTCATGACATAAAGCCAAGACCTGTATCCGGCCGTTACCAACGAGGAGGTAATGTAAGCACTTGATGTGTAGGAAAAGATACAGCTCGAAACCCCCAGTTTCTACAACATCCAACGGCTAATGAGCAGCACTTTTTATGAGAAGAGAAACTCTTAGAGGATTTTTCAATTTCTTTAAGACCTTTAAAAAATTATCACTAACTTACCTCCAGTTTCACAGTGAGAGTTTAAACTCAAGTTCTGCTGAACCTGAACTGGAGTTTAAATTTGAAGTTCAACCGGTCCGGTTTCACAGTCTAATCTGAACTTCAGTTGATTGAACGTAGTTTAAGTAAATTGTTTTCTCTTTCTATCTGAATCAAAGCAAAAACAATCAACGAAAGTTTGCTTTGTTTTAGTTGTGACCTGTGACAGGAAAACAAATTAAAATATGAAAATAAATTTTATTTTCAAATGTTCAAAGGGATTGTTGATCTGAGGTTTAAACGGCAGAATAGTATCGTTTAACTTAAACTACAGAATGAACTCTGTTCAAGGATTAAACGAAACTATGAAACCAAATTTGTTGTTGAACTGAAGTTTAAACCAAAAGTGGGGTTTAAACTCTCACTGTGAAACTGGGGGTTAGACTTCGAAAATGACTATAAATTACGAATTTGAAAAACTTAAGTTCAACATAAGTACTTTAATAAGAGAATCAAAAAACTATTTGCTTCATATAACTTTAACAGGTGATTGCGGCCATTTCATGTGACAGTGACAAAAACTTTTACACAACACGTTCTTGAGGATCTTCTGGCTTTAATTCTTGCTCAAATTGGATTTTGTATGTAAACAGCTGCAATTCGGTTCTTAGAACTTTTCGCAATGAACTGCGGGACACACCGACTTGACGAGAGCGCCTTCGTGTCGATGTTTCTGGACTCTCCACAGCACTTGCAAGAATGCGATCCACATTCGCTTCAGTTCGGGCAGTGCGAGGTCTTTCAGCACGATGAAAATTAACTACAGCCTCTTGTTGACGAAATCGTGCCACCAGTGCCGTAATCATGTGCGCTTCGCACATTAAAATGACACCGATGAGCTTGAGTGATTACTTTCGAAGTAAAATTCAATTAGTTCGGTCCTCTCCAAAGCTCTGTAGTTCTTATTAGTAAATCTCCCAAATTTTTTTATATATGTATGTATATGTATAAGTACCTTAAAAAAAGAGAAAAAAAAAATTAAAAACAGAAGAGTTATGAAACTTTTGACCCACCCTGTACAGTGTACAGTGTACATATACTGGATAATGTGTGATACCTATTTTTCCCTTTGCGATTTTTTTCCTGTCAGATTCATCAAAGTGTAGTATTCCTTGGCTTGGTCACGATTCTCAGCCGCTGCAGAAAAGGTTTTTAGAGGTGTACTGCCTCATGCAGGGCAGACACTCTAAGAATGTCGCAAGGTAATAGATTTTAATGGTGGCGTTCAGGTCATCACTGTTATACAGTTTAAAGATAAGATTTTTCCATATCCTCAGTATTGACTAGGCTTCTATCCCAATATTCCTTTGATTTTCCTTAAAAGCTTAGACTCGGGATCTATAACCCTGAGATGTAATTTATATCTCCATTTAAAACTTCCAAATCTCATTTCTGCTATGACATATCCCTCTATTTTATCGATCGGGCTACCTCCCTTACCTTCTGAAAAGCCTGTATTCTTCACTTCATTTCTGCTCGTAAGGCTAGCGAACACTTCTACGATCTGTGCAGTGATGCTTTATATGCCTTTTTCTTAGCTGCATTTGCACCCATCATCAAACCTGGTGAATAGTTGGGGTGTTCGTGTTAGCCCTAGCTCGTTAGAAACGGCATCTCTGATAGATGCTTGGTAATCTTGCCACTCACTGATTTTCAATATTTGATGCTGCGGCTTTTAGTTTCCTGGCAATCTCTTGTAAACTCTTCTTCTCTTATTCAAAATACTTCTTTGTTTTGTCTTGGGTCGGGATATCTGCAACTGTACCTTGGATTCAACGTGATAGTAGTTCAAGTTGGCCCTTCAGAACATGCTCACATCCAGTATTATAGAGGAGTGTCTTGCCTCGATTGTTAACTTGATAGATCTTTGATTGAACAAGAGATCTTCATGTTCCTTTATAATCTTCGAGATGTTTGAATTGAAAACGACTCGGCCTGCAGGAAAGTCAATCAGCATAGACCCGTCATCGGAGGTGGCATCGTTCAGGCTATATATCTTCCAACCGTGCCACCAAATATTTCTTCTCTTCCTAACATGGTGATCAAGTATCCTAGGACACTTTGAATCTCATAGGTGGGGTATAAAATCGAGCATTGACTTGGCATTTATGTATAAGCTCAACCATTTTATTAGAAACAAAATTATTTCGACTGGCGCGCAACATCTGACATTATACGAGTACATATAGCATAAATTGATCTGAAAAAGCTTCGTATTATTATTTAATAAAAAGCCGAATGCAGTTTATGTATTTAAAGTTAATATTTATTCAATGTGGTTTTGAAGATTTGTTGCTGATATTCACATCAATTAGCTTCCGAATAGCTGTTAGTTTGCTGAGGAGTAGTTATCCGATTGAGAATCTTCCGCTGGTTTTAGTTTGGTTCACTGCTTTCTGCTTTTCTGGGTATTTGTCTTTGGAATCGTCAATTATTTTCTCGTGCACAGCTTCTTTTGGTACTGCTTGTTTCAGAATCACTGAACCGCTTACTACCATCATGTGGGTATGATTTATAGTTGTCGACGCCGACGTGTAGATGATTTAACGATTTGCGTCTGTCAGAGTTTTCCTCTAGATCGAGCCTTTTCTTCTTGATCTTCAGGCAATGACGTACTTTCACTTTTCTGGGTTTCAATTCAAAGTAAGTGTCAGCCATGAATATGATCATTTTCTTGCTGCCATTCTTCATGAAAATAATGTCTTCACTTGTTGGCATCAACGTAGTTATGGTACGTTCTTCATCAAGCGCCCCATCGATGCTCTGTTCTAATCCAAGTTTTCGCATTAAAGTTATTGTTTCCACTTCGACCGACTGATGGTCATCCCAGTCGTGTTGTGTTGGCAACTCGCCAATTGGCTTGGCATTGATAATCTCGTTAATTTTTGATATGATTTTCATTTTGTGATTAGAACACCATCCGGAATCGGGCTCCAGAGCATTATTTGATGAGTCAATCCTCCGATTTGCCTTGCATTTACTGAAAATCAAGTCATGCTCAGGATTAAGCTCATCAATTTTGTCGTCAAGAGATTCTGTCATTTCTTCGTATGATTGTTTCCTTTTTTGGCACTTATAGAATAACTGTTGATTGTTGGTTGAACTTGGTGGACTCTTTGTCTATTTTAATGAACTTCCTTCAAAATTCAATGCTTTTTGGTTTAATTTAAAGAAACAAGAACATAATGTATGTATGTACATACCTTATAAAGAAGTTCAATACTCTTTAGTAAATTACGTACTGAATTATTTTTAAATTCTCGTAATTTTCACAAGATTTACATAGCCTACCTTGACTTTTGCTTGCGATATATAGGTGCTAAGGCCACGGTTGCCAGTTTAGTCATTTATGACCAAATCTGGTCATTATTTTTTCACTTGGTCACATGGTCATTTTTTATTCCATTTGGTCATTTTTTCAACGAATTGAAAAAAAAAAAAATTTTTTACTTTGTATGCTCTTAAAAATGAAATGTATACCAAAAGCAGTTTTATTAGCGGATTATGTAAACACTAAACAGTGCATTAATGTTTTTAATTGAACAATACCCCAGCACGATCACTGAATGCACAAAAACTGAATGCGTTCATTTCCATAACTTGCGAATTTAATGATAGATAGCTGGAAAACTTAAAATTGTGCGTTAATTTTGCACAATGTTACTTCTTCGCTGGGTAAAAATAAAATATACTACGAGTATTTGAACATTTAATTGGCTGGTGTTATGGATAATGAGGTTAATGACCATCAAGCCAAATTGAAAAGCAATGTCATTTTTTTTAATGCACTTGCCACTCGCTGCATTTTCGCTTTGCATATTATTGCAAAAAGTTCCTAGTGATGTTGAAAAAATGTGTCGCAACATAATACATAAATGTTTGGCTTATAGTGCTAACCGCATCAACCAATTTAAAGAATTTCTAAAATTATTGCAAAAAATATTGATTATTTTGCGAGCGAAAATTTTGCGAATTAAGTTTAATAAAAACCTAAATTAAGAATTGGACACAATTTTGAAAGCATTATTAATATAATGCTAACAAAAGAGTCTGAAGATCAAAAAATTAGTAATGGTTATTGGTCTGCTAGAAATTAGTTATAAAATAGCGTTTGTGAAAACATATATTTATTTTTATAGTTATTAAGTGGCAATAATTGATCTTCATACATAAACATATCGCGCAAAATTTTAAACAGCTTAGTAATAAGGTATTATGATGATACTACTACTTAACAATTTGCTAACTTTTAAGTAGATTACTAACTCTTTCTTAATTTTAAACATTTTCTAACCAGTATAGTGCTAGGGCTATTTTTTAATAAATTACTACTAAAGAATAAAGTCATGGCAGTTCATGCAAAAAACTAAACAAACAGACCTGTTTTGACGAAGTTAGCACGATACTAAAAAAATAAAATAGGTATTTAATAAAAGGGTAGAGAAAGTATGATGCTAAATTCGATTGAAATTTGCAAAATCGTTGGTTTTACCTAGATTCATACACAGCCTTAACATCGTATTAATTCAACTAACATTTTGCGCTATCGTGATCTTATTTCAAATAGCTGTGAGAAGTTAATATTCATGTTTTGTATATAAGGTGCTTTGTGAATTTTTGTACCTGATTTTTTTTTTTTGTTTTTTAATAATTTAAAAATAACGTGTAAGCTGTATAATATACATAAGAAATAAGAACATATGCTCCAACAAATGTGATGAATTAATTGTTCTGTTTTTGTTTGCTTGTGTTACTTTTTTTATTTTGGTCATTTTTAGCTACATTTGGTCATTTTTATCTTCAACTTTGGACACAATATTTTTTTTCAAGTGGCAACCGTGGCTAAGGCCCAAGTTTTTATTTGGAAAAAAAATCAAACTCGAGATTTTAGAGAACACGATGATAGAGAGCAGGAAAAAGTGGAACCTTTAACTCCATTTGTCTGTATGTCGCTACCTCGAACCACAGCCTAGAAGACTCAAGGCCTTTCTTCAAACTTGGTACTTAAGGGTCTAGGTGATTCCCTAGAGGAGAAATTTCATTCTTTTTAGCTTTAACACTTAAATAAACCTTAATTACTTTTCATACTAAATATTAATTTAGAAATTAATATTATTCAAGTTGTAGATATCTTCACAGTGTATCTATAGACTGCATTTTGCTTTTCGTTAAATAATATTTTTAACAGTCTTTTAATCGTAAAAACTAACGAAATGATTAACTTTGAGGCATGATCAATTTAAAGAATCTTATTTGTGTGGCTTTACGAAATTAAGAATACCAAATCTCTCCATGATTAAAGAAAAGAACATATTACTTATCAAAATTGTTTTAAAATGATTGCTCAACCTTGAGGAAATCTCTTGGAACACTGTAAGTACTAATTGATACTTGTTGTGACTTTTGTCATTGATAATTTATTCCAGTGACTTTTTTCATCATTTTTATCAATAATTTAGTACATTCGTCTAATTCTGAACTCTCCCAGTTGTCGAAAACGTTTTGAAAAAAGCTTCCTTTTGATTCTGTTATTTCTCAGATTTGCAACTTCCAAAAATGCAGAACTATGTGCATGTCTTCTTTCATTAAACTTGAAATCGTATCAACTAGTTTAATTTAATTCCAAAGTCTTAAAAATCATTTAGTTGAAGGAATTCCCAGTCGCGGCCAGTTTAACCCAATTACCCAATTATTTTCAGGGGTACTACCTCTTGCGAGGAACTGACAAATTCTACGAAAGTAGAATATGCTCATTTTAACCGTTCGGACTCGGCAGAAAAGACTAGGTCCCGTCTATTCTTCTCAACAACACGTAATCAAGAATAATTAAGAGTTGTAAGTCACAAGGATCGGTATTGGTATTAAAGAACTTTAGCAAAGAAATCGCTTAGTAGTACACGGTTAAAAATCCTGGCGTTAAATTTAATATTTTTTGGGTTGCATATATGACCAGTCCAAAATGGTATTTAAATGTAATGCTTTGAATATATTTGATTTTTAAACTCAGTAGAAGACATATTGAATTTCAATACCGTTTTGTATTAAAAAACAAGTTCGAATTATTAAATAGTAACACACATAAGTATTAGTATTTAAACCAAAAAAATAAAATTCATCACTTCTTGTATTGGTTTTAAATGCATTTTTATTAGAATTTAATACGCTGGATATTGAAAACATATATTTTTTCATTTAAATTGAATATTTTTTTTACTCGTTTTGAGCCCAAAGAGAGTTTAAATGTAATACAAGATTATTAAATATTAATACTATTTAAGGTTTCATTGGATTACTTTTGAACCCACATAGTATTGAAAACTAATACTTATTAATTAAATTTCAATACTATTTATAAGATTTGATTGGATTACTTTTGAACCCACATAGTATTGAAAATTAGTAGCAGATACTCAGCTCCCGCCGCGCCGTCACTAACGCCCTTCGAGAAGAATCCTTTAGCGTACTTATCCAAAATGTATGCCGCTGTGCTTGTTTTTATAAGTGCTTTTAATCCCTGTAAAATTAGGAAAATTTTATTTATATAGGTACATTAAATTTACTATTGAAAAAGTTACTTACTTCTTTATGTAAAAGAAGAGAGCTCCCAATTGCTGCTTCTTGTTTTTCAGTGTCAAGAACCTTAAGGAAGCAGGCACAGCCTGAATACTGCCGCACCATATAGCACAAGGAATCCACTGGAATCAGCACACCGTCTCGATCTTTCAAAGTAAATCAGTTCACCAGTTCTTCGTTTTCCAAGACTAAAACAAAAACAAATTTTAAATAAATATATGGCACTTAAACTTGCTATTTATTACTTACTTGAAAGAAGGATATCTTCATTTGAAACAATTAAGAATTTAGATGATTCATGAGTCTGATTTTTAAATGATTGTATTTTTTTCCACGTTTTTCACTTTAATGTAAATAAACTAAATTTTCCATTAGGAACTCCATGTTGCCGACCGACGACGCCGCCGCGCCGACGTGTTGAAACAAACTAACGGAGTTTTCTTTCGACAAAATTATACTCAATATTAAAAATCAATACCTACATATTGTATTAAAATCTAATATTAATGTGTTCAAAATTAATACCTCGATATTCAATTCAAGTACGAGTTAAAAAGTATTTCTTGAGCATTGAGTCCAGAGTTTTGGTCTAAATACAAAATTTATTGAATTTTAATACAATCAAATATTAAATTCCAATACTTTATTTTATTATACAGTTTCTACATAAATGTAATACTGAAATATTAAAGATAAGTATTGTTGTGTAATAGAATGTACTGTTCCATAAGTGTAATACAGCCGAGAGTTTCGCGCTAAATACAAAATTTATTGAATTTTAATACAATAAAATATTAGATTTCAATACATTATTTTATTATGGTCACTTTTAACCAGATATTTTACTAAAATCAAATAACAAATTAATTGAAATATAAGTTTTCAATAATAATGGTAATAGATTATAATATAGAAATATTATATTTTAGTATTTGAAGATTAAATTTTAGTGGAAAAGTATTAAAAAAAAACATTTTAGTGGGATATGTACTGAGTTTTAATACCAAATTATTACAAAAAATGTTTAATAAAGTTGGAATATTAAAAACAAATTATTCATGTATTGCATACGGCTGTAATACAATGGCCGTATTAAAAAACATCCCAGAATTTTTAACCGTGTAGATGTATTGTAGGTAATATAAAGAGTTTTCCAATAGAAAACGGAGCAGTTTGATCTTTTCATTCCATAATCCCTTCCTACTCCTTCCTTCGGTCGTGTGGCGTACATCTGCCAAGCGATACATAAATCTTGACTGTAAAAAACTGCATGACAATCCTCGTCTCATCATTTTTTCTCCTGTTTTCACTCCACTTACCTTATTATTGGGCTAAATCTAATTTCTACATGCCTCGAGCCGATGATCAGCCCGGGTGGGTCCCAATTCACATTACTAGTTAAGGAATTATCGAAGTATCCGGATACCAGCCAATATCCGGACTAACAAGCCTTTTCTGTACATGCGAATCACTGTGCAGATGAACCACTCTTACTACGGTACTTTTGGGATCAAAAAAGAATACAAAATTGAATGATGGAAAAGATGTTTTTGAGACCGGTTCTCCAAAAACCGGACAAAGCTATTTGCAATTTGATGCGATGCACAGCGAGAAAAGAATGGGCAAGATCGAAATACTCAAGTTCAGCAGTAGTATTGGTAGTAGTAGTGGTAGTAGAGGTTAAGTTGTGAATAATGATCCTACTAAAAACAGTAAATTTTTCCAAAGCACGTCTCGATGGGGACCGAAGTTGTGGCACTGAAGTTGTGAATAATGATCCTCGCGTCACTGGAGTGAGTTCTCTCAAAAGAAAGACGCGTAAAAATAACCACAAAAGGTCTTACAAGGAAAGGTGCTCAGCTCTGAGGATTCCCAAGAACTTTTGTGACAAACCGGAGGTCGAAGGAAAACCAGAGTTGAGTGCTGAGGTAAAATAGGCCCAGGGAAACCCGGGGCCACCGCCAGTCACCTGCGATGAAGGTTTGCATCATGTTAAACTCATCGCTTGTAATGATCAGAGATCCTGCGATCTGTATAATCTTGCTATATCAGGTTAGGTGAAATGTAGCCAGGTTTGAGGATCGATATTGCCGCTAAGCAGGACATCCCGTGCAGAACAAGAGCATACAAATAGATACCAGACGAACTTTATTGCATGGATGAAATACTGCAGATAAACAAGGTAAGGAACCCCCCATTAACGACACATAACTAAAGGGTGGTTAAATTTTAAGGGCCGATGTTGATTGTGAACCAAACCTAAACGTCAAGTTTTTTTCTACATTTAATTTGACATTTCTCAATTTCAGACTAACTCAATTTTAATCATGGAAAGATACATAATCGAGCAACGCGTTAAAGTTATTCGGGCTTATTATGAAAATGGGTGTTCAAATCAAAATGCATATCGTGCACTTCGTGATTTTTTTGGTCAATTTAATCGTCCAAATGTGCGTACAATCGGAAAAATCGTGCAAAAATTTGAACAAACCGGATCTGTAGGAGATGTGAAAACACCAATGCATGCACGTACAGCTCGTACTGCAGAAAATATTGCTGCTGTTCGCGATAGTGTGGCTGAAGAACCGTCCACCTCAACTCGTCGTCGTGCCCAACAATTTCACCTCTCACGCTCGTCGTCCATGAACATTATGCATAAAGACTTACATAGATTTACACGCTAACAAAATGCAATTGACTCAAGAACTAAAGCCTCTTGACCATTTCAAGCGTCGTCAATGGTCAGAATGGTGGCAAGAAATGACAACAGTGGATGATCAATTTTCGAAGAAAATTATCTTCAGTGATGAGGCACATATTTTCACCTCAGTGGATTCGTCAATTAACAGAATTGCCGCATTTGGGCGAATGATAATCCAAGAGTGATTGTCGAAAAACAAATGCACCCACAAAGAGTGACTGTTTATGAGCTGGCGGCATCATCGGGCCGTATTTTTTCCAAAGTGAGGCCGGTCAGGCAGTTACTGTGAATGGTGTTCGCTATCGTGAGATGATAACGAACTTTTTATGGAAGATATGGATGTGGACGATATGTGATTTCAACAGGACGGTGCCACTTGCCACACAGCTAACGAAACAATGGCTCTTTTGCGCGACAAATTCAATGGCCGTGTTATCTGACGTCAATTGGCCGCCAAGATCATGTGATTTGACACCGTTGTACTTCTTTCTTTGGGGTTATTTGAAAGAAAAGGTGTACGTGTCGCTAAGCCAGCAACAATTCAAGAGCTAAAGGATGAGATAATTGGGCACATTAAGGGCATATAACCGCAATTATGCCTCAGCGTCATCGAAAATTTTTACCATCGGATGGAGGTGTGCCGCCTAGGTCGCGACGGCAATTTGGCCGATATTTTGATCCATACATAATTGAATAATACCAATATTATCATAATAAAAAGAAATGACAATAATTTCCTAAATAATTTGTGTTTTATTCAAAATCAACATCGGCCTTTAAAATTTAACCACCCTTTAGAAGACCGCAAAGCTCAAGGAGATAAGGGATCTTTACAGAATGGCGATAATCGTCATCAATAAGGAATCCCTTATGAGTATGAGTTTCATTCGGTCGCCCTGAAGGTCTACAAAAAAGATGAGATTGACCCTGAAATAGTCAATACTTTTCCATCCGTGTTAGATGAGAAACACAGGCCATCCTCGAGCATGGCAAAGTCTTCTACTAATTTTGACAGTTTGACCGAAATAAATACTGAAAACTTGTCTCTTATAAGGTTCTTCTGAGTGAGGATGAGCTATTGGGTTTATTTTCTAACTTGAAAGAACTCGATATTACCGTGGGTGGAGGTTGGTCTACCTATAATTTGTAGTTAAAACCTAACATTAATCCCTTTTTGGGTCTTATACTGCTCACGCTCACTTTGTTGCTACCGTCAGACAGGCGCCTATGTCAACAATTTCCTTAGGCAACAGTATCGTGTTATCACTTAAAGTAGTAATGCCTTAGAAAATTGTCGACATAGGTACCTGCCTGGCCTTTGATAATATCCTAAGGGTAGGAACGAAGTTTTACGTGAGTAGTACAGAGGGCCCAAAGAGGAAGTTGAAATTCTAACAACCTGCGAAGCAGTTAGCGCCCATCTTTTGGAATCCAGCAACTCGAATATATCGACGTTGTCAAGCTCTGGTCGCAAAAAGTCGGTTAAAGTTGTTTTATTCCCGAGCCCATTGACGGTAATGGTGTCTTCTTCATCATTTCGAAAGAAATTAAGTCCGATAATGCTAGAACCCCTTATCATAATGGTTAGTGCGTTGGATTGTCATACGGAAGGTCTCGAGTTCGATTCTCAGCCGCTGCTAGAAAGTTTTTTTCAGGGGTGTACTGTCTCTTGAGAGGAATTGACAAATTCTCCAAGAGTATCTCTTGTCATGGAAAGTGCTACTCATTAGCCGTTCGGAATCAGCAGAAAATTGTAGGTCTCCTCCGTTCCCTGGTAACACGCACACAAGAATGGTTGAGAGTTGTAAGTCACTAGGTCCTGGTTCACTCCGAGCTGTTGCACCACCAAATTTATTTTATTCATAATGCTATAGCCAGTAAAAATTTGTGAATTCATTGATGCTTCGTCAAACACTTGTGAATTGTGGTTTCTGGTCAAATTCCGGATCCACGTCCAATGATTGCGAACTTACTGCTTTCTTCTAGTCATCTGGAAGAAATAGCAAGCCTTAGTGAATTTTATTACCTTCAGCTGAATGTCATTTGTAATTTTGACAGCTGCCGAAACGTAAGAGTTATAAAAAAATATAGTTGTTATCTGGCCAGCCTATATTGCCCAACGTCTTTTTCTGTAATATATACATATATCCCACTATTTAGGATTAACCTTACATTTCCGAGCAAAATATTTGAAATTTATGTCTCATTCGGAGTCTCCCTTAAGTGGGACATTATGTACCAAATTTATCGAATTTAGTTACAGTCCCTGGCGATATTATTAGACGCACTATTGATTTTATAAAAAATTAAAAATAATTACTGTTTTGAAAATTCGATTGCAGTAAATTTGTTCTTTTTATATACAAATTGATATCAATTATAAAACACCATATTTTGGACAAAGATTAAAATTTTAAAAAATCTAATATTTAGTTAGGTTTTCTTCTGCCGCTTGAATTCCTGTTTATGCAAGACTGAACTATCTGCTGCGTTTGTGGACAATGAATTCTGACATGAATGATTTTTTACAAGACCATTATTTCGGTTGTGATCAACTCTTTAGAAACTTCCCTTTTCATCAGTTGCCGCTTTATTTTCAGTAGGGTTCAAGTCAGTGCTTTAGCCCCTTGTAAATAAGTTTTTACAGACCTTGCTGTATGAGAGGAAGGTCCATCTTCATAAAACAAACTGTTCACTGTTCGGAAATCTGACATGGGGAAACGACCGATTTCTTATGACAGATTTCGGTTAAAATTAAAAAATATATGCGTATACCTAACCAAGTACAATCCATGAATTTCTGAAAAATGCATAGTGCGTCTGAAAATATGGCCAGGGACTTTAGGTACTTTCCCCCTAAGAACCACTCTATATTTTGAAGTTTGGCAAACTCATTTTTTAATGAAAAAAATTCAGCATGTTCATTTTCTCACAAAACATACATGAATCATTTAATACCCTCTATAAATGGATTGAAAATTTGCCAAGCTATCCATCCTTCTTATGACTTATAACTTCCCTGATTTATGTGCAATTCAATGACCCATCATTAATATATTCCCATAGGTTTACAATCATTAACAAAATCAATTGTTTCTACATGTCACGATTTGAACAGATTGTAAATTAAATACTCGTAAATTCGTCTTCATAAAATTCGCTCCTCACAAAAACTCTAAGCTCACAAAAGTTCACACTTCCTTTCTCTATTAAGTAATACACCATCAGATATCACGTCACACTTATACCAGAACCAAGTTTGATCACGAAATTAAAGTCGTAGGTAGCAGTGGCGTGGCGTCCATATAACACGATTCCTATCGTCTTCCCTTTTAGAAAATCCACAAATAACACAATTTACCAAACAAACATCGAATAAGTTTAAGTTATCCATTCTGCCTCTCGTTTGTATCTTATACTTTATCCAAACACATTCCACAATCCACAACCAACATTAATCAAGAGTCACAAAAATACTCTGACGTAAACTTTTCAATCACCGTCTTATTTATTTGTGTTATATCCCTTTCTTCCTCAAGCATTGTTTTTCGGATCCTCTTTGTCCAACATATGCAAAAAATAAGACGCTACATTCCGTCTTATAAAATTTTCGATGTATACCAGTAGGAGTTGGAATTACTTGTATTCTATTCTCCCTTTAGCAATTAAATTAGCATTGCATTTCAGTAGGAAGATAATACATTGCAGGAGTTTAGGTGTTCGCCTCTTTTTAACCTTGTGTAAGAAATAAGACGGTGTTCTTCGACTTATTTGTTTTTTTTCTTTAATATGTCATATTACAAATATAAATATGGCATGTGGGTATTGTTGATTCTTGATTTTGAATTTGATGTTGATTTGCATGCTAATGTAAAATGCACGATTGATGTTTTTGTAAATTTACTGTGATAATGTTGAATTATGAAATAAATCATGGTAGAATATATGGCAATTTGTCAGAAGTGTAAATTTAGCATATCGATACTCTAGAGTCTAGACAAATAAAATGCATTTGCTTTTTTTTAATAGGTAGGAATTTAAATTTAAATTCAATTGGCATTCAATAAAAGACTGTGTTGCACAGGTTCAATAACTTCAAATAAATCTAGTGTTTTGAAAAGCCAATTTGAACTTAATTAAAAATAGTGAAAAGTTAGATGTGAAGGTGAAGATTTAATTCCTTTTTTTACCCACTATAGTGATAACAAAAATTAAGCTTCTTAATTTTAGTGCAGTTCTAGATTTTGTCTTGGAAATGTCTTTGATAAATGTAGATTGCTGTTTAACAGATTACCTATCAGAGAAACCAAATAATTTTAGTAAGGATAGTTGATAGTTTACATTTTATCCTTTTTTCGTTTACACACCAGGGATTTCGATCCCAGATCGAAATTTTTTGTTTGGTGTGCGTGTTTCATGTATACATGTAAATCCCTCTTTAAATATGGATTTAAAGATTTTGATCCATGTCAAAGAAAAATAAATTTTTGTTGGGTGTTTAGGAACGCAAACTCTGGCGAGGGATCAAAATCTTCACACAGAAATTGATTCTTATGTTCAAAGGAAATCAACATATAAGTACCTATGACACTTTAATGGAATCCTATTTAGAGTAGTGTTATAGGGCAACGATATTCAAAATGAGATTGATACATAGTATCGCGGCTGTTATTAAATCTGAAATTAAAACAGAAATCATAGAAGCTCGGTTCGTGTCGATTATGATCGACGAAACATCAGATTTGAGTCATAGGGGACAACGGAGTGCCATATTCCGGTTCTTGTCAGAGAATGGAATACAAGAAAGATATCTTGTATTTTTTGACGTTAGGACGAGTCTTAATGCAGATGAGTTGTCGTCCCATCATATATTTTTATTCTTGACACATATGATTGCAAGGAAAAATTAATAATAGAAAAATTCCTAGGAAGGTGCCGCAGTTATGTCCGACGAAGGGGGTGGTGTCTAAAAAGGGCTCCTTTTTTATTATGTTTCAAGCTCATTGTTGATTGAAATATTAATGTCTTGAAGTATAAAAAATATAGCTACACATTTTTTGCTAAGTCAATGTGAATGCATTTGTAGATACCATATCTTTACTAGAAATGTTGTTTTTGAGGTTCTAAGATTTTTTTTTCATTCTTACAGGTGACAAAATTTTATAACGGGTTCCCATTTAAAATTATCCACGCCACGCCACTGGTAGGTAGTCTCACGTGTCAATTAGACTCAATCATAAGAATAATTTTTTCCATCATCATCTTCATCAAAAAAGAAGACTTTCATAAATTCATCTCAATCTGCAATTCATATTCAAGTGTATCTCGCTCGCTATATCGTACTCGTAGAAGATATACCTACAAGAAATGAAGTAGCTGCTAGTTTCCTGTTCGTGAATTTCTCACACATGAATAAGTCAGAAGAAATGAGAAAAACCCAAAAGACATTTGGTAGCTTCGTACATTTACTTTTACCATCAGTAATCATATTCAGAAGAAAAAAATGTCCTCCTATATTGGAGATACCTACGCCAGCGCCACTGCACGGCTGCGTCGACAATAACAAGATCATTACAGCACAATCCAAGATCCATCCATCCATCTCGCTCTCATCGGCCCAGTTATATCAGCGACCAAATCAATGTTACATCTCGAGGGGCCAAAAATATGTCCAACCAAAAAGATACAAGAAACAAAAAACAACAAGACCAGAGAAGCACCTCAAGAAGTCTCTAATGGCCAGACTGAGAGGGACGAAAAACGGGTCCCCCGCATTAAAAGCGAAACTGTATCATCAAGACAAGATGGCACTTCTGTGAAGCTGCTGCACAAGCACATGCCTTACGTACAATACAGCACCTGCAAGAAGAATGACGTATGCGTTGCGTACATCCATTCCAACCATACGTTTGGCGAAGATTAAAGATGATGATGATGGCCATAACGGTAGTGTAGGTATATAGTTGAAGGTGATTTGGTTGCTCTTGTTACAGCCGTGGTAAACTTGACGAAGACGAAGCCGACGATGATGATGATGGTTGATGGTACCCTGTGTGCATTGGTCTATGGGATCCGCTTGCTTCTGCCGCCGCCACCACGCAACCCAGGTACTGGCTATAAAAGAAACTGCCAAAGTGTTCAACCGTACAGAAAGACGTTCCGCGCTCAACAGTGAATTACCAGCACGCTCTGGTGAAACAACAAACCCAGCACTTAAAACTTATTTTCAACATGAAACGATACTCAGTGGTACGTGATATAGTGTTTTTGAATTATAACGGTTTTAAAGGATTATACATTTTTCAAACGAAACCAGCAGGTCCTTTTCGGAGTGATGCTCATTGGATTGGTGCATGGATTACCCGAGCCGCCATCTGCTAACCAATTTGGTGGAGGATCGCAGAGTAGCTATGCAGCCCCACCGCCATCAGGTCCTAGCTACAGCAATGGTCCTGCGCCACAATACGGACCGCCACCGCAACAGCCTGTGATTCACAAGCATGTTTACGTGCATGTGCCACCTCCAGAGCCCGAATATCCAGAGTCAAGGTGAGTTCATGTTTTCGATCTAAATTTCGTGAATGCGTCGCGACTGGTATGAATTTTCGAACAAAATTATAATCTCGTGTCGCGCTATGATGAAACTGGGAGTGTGTTCAAAGAAATTGCAAGTAGGTGCCTCTACTTGCCGTGCTTAGGAAGAAAATCGTTAAAGTTAGTTAGCGTGAAAAGTTTTGGTAATCGCAAGACTCGCGATTTAGTAATAGAGAGTTAGTTAGCACAATGCAGATGTTTATGTTTGCATATAATTTAGGTTTACCTACTCATGGCACTTAGGCTATCCTAACTTTTCGGTGTTGGGAATCAAATGAGCGTGAAAGTATTTGCAGACTTGGTTGGCTATACCACAAACCATCATCACCCTAAGTCGGCTGATATGACGGTGCATGATGTAAATAAATTATTAATAAAATATTCGAGTGATGGTGTGCAAGTGCAAATTCGGAATCACTTCCTTACTGCGAGTGAAGTAGGTCTGCAGTGCTAATTTACACGATTGGCTTATTTGTAATGAATACATAAACATAAATGATGCAACATTACTAAGAGAATTTATTTGTGTACCATTAATTCAATTTGTAATTATAAATTCTTTGAAGTTTTGTAGAGTCAATTTAAAATAAAATGCACGACTGGATTACGCGAAGTTTTTTTGTGGTTCGAAGATAGGACTAGAGCTTGAAGATGTGAATAATGAGAATCATGTTTTCAACGATGAAGTTTAAAAAAGTCAAAAGTACAACATTTATTTGTAAAATTTTTAAATGCTGCAAAGTATTAACTATAGAGCAGGGGAGCAGTTTAAGCTTTTAAAAAGGTACTGAGGATATTCAAAAAATAAGGCAATTTTTAAAAGAACAAAAATCACTTTGAATCCCTATTTCCGTTATGGGTATTTTTTGTCAGGACCTACAATTCATAATTTTTAAAAATTACATAATCGGAGTTAAATAAAAATTGATGTAGTCGTTTTCGAGAAAATTCGACAGAAAAAGCGGAATCGTTGTGAAGCACCGACCAAGAATAGATCAGCTAAATAGAAATTCGAAATTCTCCTTTTGGGAATCATATGAAAATGATCCGTTCCAAGTACCGAAAACCTCTCTTCATAATAAGGTATAGTTTTAGATGCCTTACAAATATCGACACGAAACCAATAGATACGGTGACCATATTTCTTAAAGCTAAGCTCGGGACAAAAAGTGAACAATTTTAAAACGTAATAAAAGATGTGTAAATTAGTCAGAGGAATCCCGGGATGAAGGGTCACCTCAGCTATAGAGTATGTCTTAAGAGGGGATAGACAAAGCTGGTTATTACCGTTGATGAAAAAGTCAGTTGTCTTATGATCAATAACCTCCAAATTTTTGGACATTAACGACATGACAAAAAAAAAGTATATGAAAGTCGGTTTTCCAAGTAGGAGATCATGAAATTTAGAGTTAAACTTGACTTAACGCACTCAAAATTTAAAATTCAAAAAACAAAATGTTTGTAAAACTTTATAGGGGAAAACTTTTTAGAGTCTTCGGTTTTAATTCTTTAGTAATTTGCGCATGTTAGGTAAATGTAAATAATTTTAACCTTTGGGTAATATTTAAAATGGCATTTTAACCTGGATTGAATGAAATATTAAAAGGGAGTAGTAGAATAGGAACGAATTTGTTTTGGATCAAGAATAAGAAGTTACTATCTCATGAAATCCCACGGGTCTGAATCTTGGATATAAATCCTAGCTATAGGATTATGATCTAAGTTAGGTAAGAAGTCAAGTATTTAACTCATTTCTATCTTAACTATTTTTAAGATCTTAAAATTTAAAAGAAATTTAAAACTTTTGAATTTCAACCCATTTCGAAATTGTAGTCTTATAATATTTTAACTTTTGAAAATAATGAAGGTCATTTTTATGATTCTTTTTCAAAAATATGTAAATTATTTAATTTGTTCATAGTAAGTTAAGAAAATCAGGACATTTATTTGAAACTAATTTTGAAAGTTAATATATAATAAGAAATTTAAATTATTATTGCATAAGTATGAAAACGAATAGGAATGAATATAAGTATTTCTAAATTTAGTTTATGATAATTTGTTCATATGCAAACCTGTTTTGCAACTTGATAAAATAAACTCTTTTTATTTCTTTCATTTTTCAAAGACAACAAAATTTTGTTTTCATTAAATAAGAATTTAAATTACACTTATTAGATTAACTTTAAAGTAAAATTCAATTTAGGGTCAAAAATTATGGTTTAGTAAGAAAAACCTGGAGAGGTGTCATTAAATGTACCTATTCTAAGTTTTGGAAATTTATTCTACCAAATGTCAAATGAATTTAACCTAAAAGTCTCCGAATCTTTTTCTCATTTTTATAAACGATCTTTTTACCGAAACTACTAATTCACTTAACTGTTTTGCTAATGACAGCACCGTCAGCTTTTCAGATTCATTTCCTGATTCAATTCCTTGTTCTTTGAATGAGGAATTGCAACGGCAATTATATGTTGAGATCATTAAATACCGATCTTAATAGCATCGTTAAATGGGGTATTAAAAATCGTGTTGAATTTAATGCTTCTAAAACTCATTAAAGCGTAATATTTCCTCTTTGCCATTGTTCATGGACGGCGCTTGCATCGTAGAAACTGAAAAGCTATCAATTCTTGGTATATGTATTACTGACCACCTTTCGTGGAATGACCACATATTGGATATTGCTAAAGATGCGACCAAATGCTTAGGTTTCCTAAGACGATGTAAAAACTTTTTCTCACTCTCTGATCTAGCCACAATTTATAAGGCTAATATATGTACGTCCTAAACTAGAATACATTTCTCATATCTGGTCTGGTGCATTAAAAAACATTTTTGCAATTACTAGACATAATCCAGAACAGAGCTTTAAGACTGATAGGTGACAGAGTAATTTCCGAAACAATTGTTTCGTAGGAACATCGTCGAAATGTCTCTTGTCTATCACTGTTCTATCGTTACTTTTTTAAACAATGTTCTATTGAAATAGCGAGTTGCATTCCCCCCCTAAAAAAATTTCACCGTAATACTCGTGCCGCAGGGAATGCACATCAATAGACCCTTTAGCCAAACTTTGGACGTACAGTTAAGTACAGAGATTCTTTCTTTTGCCGTACGACTCGAATGTGGAATTCCTGAACCGACTCTGGTTTCTCCTACTCAATCCTCCCACTGTTTCCTAAACCAACATTTAAAGGATAGTCATAATCCCTTGATTGCGCGTTAATTATAAAAAAAAAAATGCACGACTGGGACGCACGAACTTGCTCCTATGTAATAGACTAGGAATTTTATTGAACTATAGGATCAATTAAATTTTCTTATAGCAAATTTTGTGAACCGCTTTTGAATTTTTTCGATATGTGAACGGGCATTGGCATAGAATGGATTCCATACTAATACACAACAGTACTCAAGAGATGAACGTATTAACGAAATATATAGTGCCTTCAGAGTATAAGGATCTTGATAATCGTTTAAATTTCGAAACAAAAAACCTAACATTGAGTTAGCTATTTTAGATATAATATAATCATAGTGCCAGGAGAACTTTAATTGTTCATCGAAAATTACACCCAGATCTTTTTGACGTGATATGCGTTTAAGACTTATATTCTCAATAGTATAATCAAATATAATAGGATTCAAAATTTGGGATACGGTTAATACCGAACACTTACTGATGTTAAAGAACAGTCCATTGCGATCACACCAATCAGATTTATTACTTAAGTCATTTTGTAAATCAATATCATCGTATTTACTCTGAATTTCTTTGAATATTTTAAGGTCATTTCATTAGCATATAATAGGCATTGGGAGTGAGCAAAATGTGTAGGTAAATAGTTAATAAACAACAGAAATAAAAGTGGACCAAGATGCCTACCTTGTGGAACACCTGAAGAATTTGTTATTTCTGACGAAATTTTGAATCAAATTTTTACAAATTGCCTTCTTCCAATAAAGTAACTTCTCAACCACAACAATAATTGTGAGTGAAAACCTAAAAATTCCAGCTTCTTAATTAGAATGTTATGTTGAACGCTTTCAAAAGCCTTAGAGAAGTCTGTAAATATAGAATCGGTTTGATGTCTACTCTCTAAAGCACGTAGGCAGGCGTTGGCATAATATTACAAGATTCGTGGTTGTGGATTTACCTCTCACGAAACCATGTTGAAAATCCAAAATATTTTTACAAACAGCAGTATATAACATATTTTTGACTTCAAAGATTTTTGGAATAATTTGAAGCTTAGCAATTGGTCTATAGTCAATTACAGCCTTTTTAGGACCTTACTTATGTATAGGTGTTATAAAGGACCACTTCCAAGTTTTGAGAAATTCACCATAGCATAGAGTTTTATTGAAAATGATATGAAGTGGCTTGAGAAGGCCCAGTTTACACATTTTCAAAAAGATTGGAGGGATATTATCAGGTGGAAGATAATTACTTGATTCAAGGGAAGACAGTTCCTTCATAATATCATTCTCTGTTATAAACATATAACCAATATCAGTGACAGCTTCACAAGACGGTAAATTGGAACATCTTATGTCAAGATTAACAAAATTAGACTGAAATAAAATGCACGACTGAATCGCACGAACTTGCTCTTATGAAAAAGTACTTTGGAATTTAAGATACATCTTATAAATATAAAACATGGATTTAATGAGATAATAATGTTCAAATGCATAAAATTGCCGTCTGGTTTCCGGAAAAGTATGAATTTATGCAAATAAACTTAAAAAAATCGTTTTATTATTAAATAAATTTTTTATATAAGAAATTTCTCTAAAATTTTTCAATAAAAAAAATGTGGGATGCAAATTTAAAGTATTAAATAATATTGATTTTAGGAAATAATTTCAAAAAATAATCGTTCATAGGTTTTGAAGATATTGATTTAAAATTTTTTTTTTTTTTTAAAAACCCAATAAATATTTTTTCGAATATTTTTTTTATACAATATTATTTTAAACTTAAGGAGATTCCTGCTAAAAATTTTGGGTTAAAATCCTTAGAGTCGTTAATGAGAAAGTCGAAAATCAAAAAAACGGGTCTATGGCAGGTACCCCTAATAACATTTTGGCCCAAATTTTTTTTGACCAAAATGTAGTCCATGTCCATAATATCACACTTAATTTTTTTTATCAAAATCGTTAGAGCCGTTTTCGAGATAAATAAGATTTTGCATTGCGGGTGTATGGGGGGTACCCTTAGTTTTGGAGCTAAAAAAAAAATTTCAATTTCTCCTCTAGGGAATCACCGAAGACCCTTAACTACCGAGATTGAAAGAAATAGGTCCAAGGGTTTAGGCTGTAGTGAGAGGTACAGACATACAGACACACTGAAACATGTTTTTTGTGTACTAAATTTTCCTTAAAATTTTTATAGAAAAAATTGATATGCAAATTGTTAGTATTTAATAAAATACATTTTAAAACGTAATTTAAAAATTTAATCGTGTATCGGTTTTCAAGATATTGAATTTTCAAAAAAAAAATTGTAATATTTTTTTAAAAATCCAAAAACTATTTTTTCGAAAAAAATTTTAGTTTATATTTTTTCAAATGCAAGGCAGCTCCTGCATAAAAATTTTGGTTAAAATTCTTAGAGCCGTTGGTGAGAAATTCGAAAATCAAAAAAACCGTTCTATGACAGGTACCCCTAATAACATTTCCCCCCAAATTTTTTTTTCACCAAAATATAGTCCATGCCCATAATATCACACTTAATTTTTTTTATCAAAATCGTTAGAGCCGTTTTCGAAATAAATAAGATTTTGCATTACGGGTGTATGGGGGGTACCCTTAGTTTTGGAGCTAAAAAAAAAATTTCAATTTTTCCTCTAGGGAATCATGCAAGACCCTTAACTACCGAGTTTGAAGAAAATACGTCCGGTAGTTTAGGCTGTAGTTCGAGGTACAGACATACAGACATACAGACATACAGACATACAGACATACAGACAGACAGACGGAATTGTCAGACCCACTTTTTTTGTCTTCGCTATCATCGTAATGTCAACTTTGATCAAAATCTCGAGTTCGATTTTTTTTCCAAATGCAGAACTTGCCCTATAGTACCTATATCGCAAGTAAAAAAGAAGCAAACTTATTACATATAACACTCAAATCATCACTAATGACACCGTTTAGTTCCATTTTAGACTATTGACTAAGGCAATCTAATTAATCATACAATTGTACAATTATAGCTTGTTTAAACAACAGATTTGGTTGTCCAAAAAATGGGGGGAAAATGCAAATGGTATATTTAAAATAACCTAGGTTTCGGTCGGAATGTTTTAGTTTTTTTTTATATAAATTCGAGACACTCAAGACTTTATGTTATAAAACCAAAGAGTAGGAAAAATATGATAACCCAAGTTCTTAGAATTTTTTCAAAAATTATTAGAAACATTTAAATGTTGATTGTTGCAAAAGAACTCAAGGTGATAAAAATGAAGACAAGGTCGCATGTACGCAGAAACATTATAGTTCAAATAGCTGCAAGATTACAACCGCCTTTATAAAAAACTTTAAGTGAAAAATTGAAAATAAAAGCATTAAGCATTTGTTATCTTTTAACTTGAGTAAAACAAACTGTGAGCAAGATATCATCTAAATAATTAATTTCAAAGGCCCATGTATGTCATTGTAATTATATGGAACATGACATTATTCAAATGTCCACCGCGAAATCGTAAGTCAAATTCTCTATAACTCTGGCAAATAAATCTCGCTAAATGTTACCAAAGGCATTGATTATGTTGGCTTTCAGGGTAGTGAAGGATTGTTAGCATAGGCATGAGACTTAAGATAACCCTACACGAAGAAGTATAGCTGGTTATAATCGGCCGATACCGCCCGCCATTGACGGTTTTGGCCTGACCAAAGTCGTTTTTTTTTAATTCACTTTTATTAATGTACTTTAAACTTTTAACTATCTTAAGGCTGGATAAAAATTCATTCAAATTAGGCCAATGTCTTCCTCAAAGAAATATCTTTGCATTGCACCAATGATTCCGCCAGCCCTTAATCCACATTATACGGTGAATTTCTCTTCACGTTTTGCAATTTAGTACAATTACGTGTGGAATGCGATCGTCCTAAATTCGAAAATCTTCCTTGTTGAACATCGTATCTAGAAATGGGCTTTGCTGCTGAAAAATGATTTTTCGGACGAAGAGCGCAAAATGTCACTCGAACAGAAGACCCACCAGAAGATATAATTTCAGAATATAATTTAATCATTTTCAAATGTTGGCGGCAGCTACTACTTTAAATATTGATTTGGAAAGACAAACTTAATAAATGACAGATGACAATGACAATTTGACAGATTTAGCTTCAACAATATGGCCGCAATCACTGGCCGAAATTCACAAGTCTCTATTAGAAAACGATTTATAATCAATAATTATAATCAATTTTCACATTAAATTAGTTTATGTTTCCTAAAATCCACTTTACTTAAATGCGATTTACCGTATTTATAATTGACGTACTTGAAAACTTTTTGAAATGAAGATAACATTGCCTACAACATTGCCTACAACATTTCTTAACATTTGCGAACATATAGATCACGTTTGGCATGACATCTTAAATACATTTTTTAAATAGCCGTTTTTGAGTTTTTTAAGTTTTGAAATGCAATGTTTTTTAAACTTTTTAGAAGTATCTCTATTAACAATTTAATTAAAATCCGTTATGTCGTCGATAATGAGTAATATAAAATTTGAAAAAATGGTTCTTTGGTAGGTACAAGCTGTTATATCCTAATTTCAATTTTTTTTTATTAATTTAAAGATCGTAAGAATAAATTGAAAGAAAAAAAAATTTATCAAAATTCTAGGCGCCGTTTTCGAGAAAAATACGATTTTTGAAAACCATTTTTTTAGGTAAAATAATTTTTTTTTCTCTCATCTTGTAGATTATATTAAGAAACTATTTTTGATTAAGTTTTAAAAAAATCTAACATGGGGTTTTCGAATTATTGAGTTTTGAAAAAAAAAAATTTGAAATCTTTTTTAAAAATCCAAAAAAAAAATTTGAAAATTTGAATATACAATTCTCTTCAAATTTTTGGGAAGCTTTAGCAAAAAAAAAATAATCAAAATCGGTTGTACCGTTTTTGAGAAAATCGAACACCAAAAAACAAAGGTTCTTTGGGGACTACCCTCAATAACCATTTTTCGGATTTTTTTCAACCATTACCTAGTTTTAACTAAATACAATTTTTTTGTATTTTTATTTCTTAAATCTGTCGAACAGTTTTTGAGAAAAAAAATATTTATAAAATTACAGCCGAGTCACTTAGGCTGTAGTCGAACCGACAGACAGACAGACATAGAGACAGAATTGCGAGACCCACTTTTTTAGTCTTCGCTATCATCGTAATGTCAACTTTGATTCGAGTTCGATTTTTTTTACGAATGCATAACTTGCCTTATAGTACCTATAAGTCGCAAGTAAAAATTGTCTGATGAAAAACTCGGATTTTGTTTTGCACTAAACCAATACTCAACTCTTAATAAATACGGACAGATGCAGAACACGTATTAATTTTTTTAACAAGTGCCAAGATATTGCCACAAGGAACTTGCTCAAAGAAGAATGAAGCTGCAACTCAGAAATCACTATTTAATTTTTTTGTTTGGAATTGGTTTGTTTGCATGTTTCGCTGGAACATGTAACCAGTGCAGATATTAAAAGTGAATTAAACCCATATGCACACTTTTATATTCACCCTGTCTTTCTAGAATTCAAAAGTTGGTGATCATGATGTATTCAATAGCGACATCTAAACTCTCAACATTACATCAACTTAATTCACTTTATGTTCAATCTAATTGCAAACCTAGTTTTGTTGTCGTTATTGCGTATTTCCATTCGCTGACAAATCTCATATTTACGACTTAATAATTGACTAACTTCAAAGCAGATGTTTGCATTGTCATAATAAGTATAAAATATTATTCGTTAATCACATAAATATTAATAATAAATGATAAAATTCTTATATTGCGTTCGTGTAAACGCCTTAATTTTTAACTTTCAAAAGTATGTATGGCATTATGTCGTTAGATTAGAGTCTTTTTTGGCAAAACAAGAAGTCCATTAGCATTATGGATGACTTTACATATTGTGCGTGCATTAAATGGCCAGTATTTAATATTATTTAGCGAAAGGAAACAACCTCGTTCTCAAAACGAGAATTAAGCAGATGCAACTGTTGCTTCATAAACAATCACCAATATAAAATTTAATTGAGATGCTGTTATTGCGAAAGGAAATATTGCAAATATCTTATGCATCTTATGTCTTTTAGTTTTTTGTTTTGGAAACTGGATTTATGCTAAATATACACAGAATGCATTCAGAGCTTCATTGATATGAATCTTATAGTATTTAAAGATAATTCACATAGTGATTACATTTTTAAGACAAACCCTGGATATGAAATGAAAATATTGCAACCATCATGATAGTTGGAGGTCAAATAAAACGAGATATTGTCTTTTAGAAGACTTTCAATTATTGGAATTTGATTGAAAATTAAAGAAGAGATTGAAGTCCTTCGATTCTTTAATTAAATATATTATTGTTATAAAGGGTGGTCCAACGAAAACGCACTATGTTAATTGTAAATAAACAAAAAGTTTTCAGAGAATTATCTTAATAGTTTTTACTATGATAGAAGGATATATGACGTTAAGGTGTGACTCACAATTAACATCGTGCAATATGGTTGGACCACCCTTTATTACTGCTAAGTGAAATCGTATTTTATTGAAAACCGATTCTGGTAAGCAATTTTGTTTTTGTTTTCTTCAAAAGTAAGACAAAACCTAGAGATGGGTTGTTCATAGATAATCATCTTTTTTCAAAGATTTTTCAATCCTAGAAATCACTTAGCAATGATCCTTTGTAGAGTTTCAAAAAATGTGCGCGCAATAAATAAGGTTTTACTAACCTTAAAATGTTAAAGATCTTGCGAGTCTTCAGAAAATAAGGAAAGATTTAACAGGCGAAAACTAAACCTATGTTCGAAAAAAATATTATTTTTTTTGTCATTGAAGGTTTTTTTTTTTAAATTTAACTTTACTTTTAATTATCTTACTCTGCCACGAGCGGAGGAAACGTGGAATGCATTCTCGGCTGCTAGGACCGATCATCGTTTCGCTTTCCTCCTCATTTTTAAAGGCTCTCAAATACAAAATATTTTTTACCTTTCACTCTCGCCTCTTAATATTGTGACGCAATTGAAACAATGCTAGGATAACAATCTTCATAAGACATTTAAACATTGTAATTTTGCAATTGCTTAACACCTTTGTATATATAATAATCTATAGTATTATCATGAAATGTGTTTTTTTAATGCGAACGCTATCCTGGTGGTGGCGCTGAAATTAGCACATGATCTTACAATGGAGAGTAGGATAAGATACAAAATAAGTATGAAAAAAGAGACTATTTTATTATTAAATTTAGCAGAGACAAATCTAACAAGTACTATCGCTATGCGTAAGATGTCGCCCCAATCGTTCGTGAGAGTACTATAAGTTTTTTATAGAAAGGTCGTACTCAAATAAATAGGTTAACCTAAAATCTTTTTTTTTTTTTAACTTGTGTTTTAGATTATTACGAGTTTTTGAATAGTTTGCTTTATTTGGCTGCCCTTTTTTTAACTATGTTAAAACCGTCAAATTTCTATCAGATTTTATCACATTTCGTCTAAAAATCATTTTCAATAAAAAAAAGTTTTTATCCTTTGGTACATGTTCAACTTATTTTTCCAAATTTCGAATAAATTTTCAATAGAACTTGGTTTCTTGGGAGACTATTAAAATGGATATTTTAAGACATTTCAAACAAAAATTTGACTATATTCATGACATTAACAATGCTGTTTTTAGAATTTTAAAATTTCATACAATACTTCGACCTAAATAATTGTGAACCCTTGTTTTTGATAAATAAAATAAAAAATAGACACTGAATTAATCCAGTAATAAGTTTACGAAGTTGTACTAATTTTGGCGTGGGTAATAATTTTTGTCTCGAAAATTAAACAAAAGGTCTGTTCACCATTGTCTATACAAGTGATGTTATATTTTTACTATAGAACTTTATTAAATTTATTTTGTAAGAAATAGTTCTTTATTTTCACTAACGAAATCAAACGAAAAATTTTATTTTCGGATCTTAGCTTCTAATTTTGTTAAAAATCAAAATTTATTTATATTTACAGAATGATTTTTTTTTATTTCATCAATCGTTTTTAAGTCACTTTACTTTTATTTTCAATATTAAAAAAAATATTTCCAAACATTTAACAATTTTTTTCCTAAACAAAATTAAATTAATCAAACAATTTCATGAAATTAAATGGATTTAATATCTTTAATAAATTATTATATTTTCAAATAAAAAAATAAAATATATAGTTGTTTTGTGCAGTAGCAATTGAAAAGTATTCTTAATTTTTATTTTATATATATTTACCTATCTAAGAATATAAGTTATTTGTTAAAGTCCAAAAAACTAAGAAGGTACCATCAGACATTTTTAAAATCAATTTATAAATTTAATTACTGACTCTTTCCTGTCTATATATTTTCTTTAAAACGAAATAACATGCTTACTTAACTATTTTCTACATCTCTACACTTTTGTTTGATTGCTTTCCTGAAAGCAGTGGATGTTATTTGGATATCCTTTCAAGCAAGAAGGACATAGATATTTAATAATTCCACGGCAAGATTTAATTCAACTTTTAAGTCAGAAACACTGTTTTTTTTACAAGATTGAAAAATTTAGTTAAATTAGTACGATGTTAAAGCTGTTTTAGTATGAAACTAGGTTAAAAAAACGATATTGCAAATATTAATCAAATATAGAATCATACTTTCTCCACCCTTTTATTAAAGTTAAAATCATCGAATACCTATTTTATTTTTTTAGTTTCGTGCTATTAACAAACGCAACAAAAGTCTGCTTACTAAGTTTATTGCACGAACTTTTATTGTTTTAGGTGTGCTCAGAAGCAATTTATTAAGAAAATTTCTTTAGTACGATACTAGATAGAAAATTTTTAAAATTAAAAATGAGTTAGTAAACTACTTTAAAGTTATCAAATTGTTAAGTACGAGTACATAGTATCATACTAAGACCTTAATAATGGGGTGTTTAAAATTTTGCGCCAATATTTTTTAAAGTAAATTCGCTAAAATATTTGTTCGCAGTCTAATGATTACTTTATCGGAAAACTGGTTTAAAATGTTATATACAGGGTGTCCCACAGTCACCGCCCCAAATGAAAACCCTGTATTCCTGAGGTCATTTTAAGTCGAAAAACTTAAGAGGTCATTTTCCCGTTTTCGTCCCGTTTTCGAGTTATAACGGTTTTTATGATTTTCCCCTTAACTGGCTTTATCTTTGCCAAACTACGTTCGATTCGTAAGAATCAATCAAGAATTTATTACAGTTTTAGCTTGTCCGAAGACTTTTTTTTCTGCGGACAACCGTTTCTCCGCAATTTTGCATCAAACCAAATTGTTTCGTTTTTTTAAGTTGTTTTTTCACTTTGATATTATTTTATTAAAAAAAAAAACACGTTAATGAGTATTATTTTTTTTCACTTATTATTCATTTTCTTAAAAAAAAATATTTTTTTTTCTTAAAAAAAATACTAAATGTAATTAACAAAAAATTAACAAACTGAGTGAATTTAAAAAAAAAAAAATTAAAATACAAAATTAACTTTTTCTGAGCTATTGTGATCAAGAAAAGGACAAATAGATAAAGTTGTCCCATTTCAGCGTATATTAATAACATTTCCAGATATTCTTGATTGGTGTAATCCATTGTTCGCAAATAATTGAAAAAAAACTACAACATGAATAACAAATCCAAAATGGAGTATCAAGTGAAAGAACACGACGCGGACACTAGTTCACGCGAGAAAGACATTTACAACCTTCAAATCATAATGCAAATCTTTACTGTTTACATTAGTTAACGGTCTTACTAATTAGCTTTATCTATTTGTCCTTTTCTTAACCACAATAGCTCAGAAAAAGTTAATTTTGTATTTAAAAATTATTTTTTTCTTTAAATTCACTCAGTTTGTTTATTTTTTGTTAATTACATTTAGTATTCCTTTCAAGGAAAAAAAAATATTTAATTTTAGAAAATGAACTAGTCTTTAATAATAAGTGAAAAAAATTAATACTCATTAACGTGTTTTTTTGAATAAATTGATATCAAAGTGAAAAAACTACTTAAAAACGAAAAAATTGGGTTTGATGCAAAATTGCGGAGAAACGGTTGTGCGCAGAAAAAAAAGTCTTTGGAAAAACTAAAACTGTAATAAATTTTTGATTAGTTATAAAAAAAATCTTACGAATCGGACGCAGTTAAAGCCAGTTAAGGGAAAAATAATAAAAACCGTTATAATTCGAAAACGGGACGAAAACGAGAAAATTACCTCTTAAGTTTTTCGACTTAAAATGACCTCAGGAATCCATGGTTTTAATTTGGGGCGGTGACTGTGGGACACCCTGTATAACATATAATTTTATTAAAATTTATGTGAATTTCTTCAATTTATGTATCTGGGATGATTTTTGTGGTATACTGATATAGTGCAGAAGCAGATGCTCGATTAAAATTCGCAAAATATTCTTTTTACCTTATGCCAGTCATCAAACTAAAGACTTCTCCAAATATAAAGCGTTTTTCACGCAGGGCTGAGATCTTTAACAGCAGACTAAAATGTTGGGCTGATTGTTGCAAAACTAAAATTATTGATTATACCTATTTTTACTCAAAAACAAATTCGATCACAGGCTGAATTTGATACCCGAACCCGATCCACATTATTTCTGAAGGTGAGAGAAATATATGAAGGTTTTTATAATACAAACCCTATACATATATACTTGCACTACTGAAATAAATCTCCGCCAAGTAGAAGACTTAGCACTATTTTTGAGTGAGAGAAATATTAAGCATTACACATTCTTGATGGGTATTCCCTGAAGAGCGAGTATTACGAATTTTTAATGGGAGGAATGCAATTTGCTGTTTAACTTGAAAATTGTTTATAAAAATAAAGATTAAATAATAAAAGATAAGAAACATTGCGCCCGTGCATAAAAAACGCAAATACTTATATACAGGGTTTTTCAACAGGGAAGCTACAAAAGTAGAGCGACAGGGACAGCAAACGACGCCATATTTCCTGCCGCTCTTTTGATATTTCTCTTCAGTAAGGTTTGCCATTTCATGATAGAAAGATATACGAGCCAACAACGAGTCGAAATTATTAAAATTTACTACCGAAATTCGGAGTCAGTGGCCTCAACGTTAAGAGCTACGTCCAATTTATGGTCGTCATAATCGTCCTAGCAGATCAACAATTGAGCGTCTAGTGGAAAAAATTTATTCCACAGGCACAGTACAAAATGTTTCCGTGCCAGTGAGATAAAGAAGTGCCCGTAGTGTCGAGAATATTCCTGCCGCTGAGGCTTCAGTTGCAGAAACCCCAAATGTGTCTCTCACACGTCGTTCTCAAGCCACACAGCGAATGTCACAATCAATTTATTGGAAACCAAGTTTGGAGAGCGTGTTATCTCACGAAATGGTCCAGTCGCTTGGCCGCCTCAATCGTGCGATTTGACGCCGTTAGACTATTTCCTGTGGGGCTACGTCAAGTCTATGGTCTATGCCAACAAGCCAGCGACGATTGATGAACTTCGTACGAATATCGAACGTGAAATTGCAGCAGTATCGGCCGATTTATGCTTGATAACCGTCGAAAATTGGGTTCAGCGTCTGGACTTCTGCAAGCGTGCCAATGCAAAAAAAATCGAGTTCCATACATAATGGCATCGAACGTACTTTCACAGGAATAAAGAATTTCATTGATATCCAAAACCGTTTTTGTTTTATTTAAAAAAAATTTTGTAGCGCTCTTATTGAAAAACCCGATACTATACTTCTATCACCTATCATATTTAAAGCTCTTTGTTGGATTATCATGATTTAGCTCACATACCTAGGGTCTTACAGTCCTACCATAACGCCGAGGGTTACAGATCTCACACCTTTTTCTTTCGAGGTTTTTTTTACAAAAGGGCAAAATGTTGGAGAAATGTTGCCTGAGCCGAAAATATGTCAAATCTATAATGCAAATGCAGAATTTTCTAAAGAAATTTTTTATAATTCTGAAATTAAGGTCCAGTTGTATAGAGCAAGATCATTCTATTTTCGGGGTTAAGTCGAAGATAATTCTAGAAACTTATTTAACAATGAATTTATATTCCGAGTCATCATCAAATTTTGTTAAATATCTATCTGTGATTATACGAGTAATTAAAAAGATATTTCAGATAGATGCGTTTTAGGAATTTGTCGATTTCGAAGTGCAAGACTATACATATATAAAAAGACTTCTAAACAGAGTGGTGCCATAGCAATTTCCTTTCGATATCTGAAAGTCAATACCTTACTTAAATACAGCTTCTGATTTAATTTGGTTTAAGTTTATTTCCAAAAATAACTACCAGCCTAATTATGGATATCAATTATTTGATAGCTGATAATTTCTATGAACACTTTTTATAATTTGGTACTGATCAAAATGCAATTGTAAATGGGCTCTGTTTTGGTGTTTCTAATTGGCATTTCGATTTGGTTTTGTGGTCTATGAATCTAGTGTTGAATAATGTAAGTTATTTTTACTAAACAAAATTTTCTTATGTCTGAATAATATTTTGTTTATTTAGAAGTAGATTTGTAAGCGAGAAATTAAATTGAAAGATTGGCAGAGTTAGTGCTGACATATCCAGAAGTAGCAATAGGAATGTGGAGACAGATCCAGAAGTATGTAGGAATGTGTGAAAAGCTCTTGTCGTAAACAAAAATTGGGACAATAATATATCTTTAGAACTTAAAAACTGGCCCACGTATTTTGTCCAAATCCATTGAATTCAAAGTATCTCATAATTCTGGGCGAAGATATTACGTTTTAAAGTATTCTTTTCCAATAAAAACTAGCAAACCGAATATTTGATACATTTATATCATCGAAGAATTTGAGGTTTATGGAAAAATTGATGAATATCAACATATTTTATAACTGTAATACCAAGTTAGTTTATCAATAGATCGATTCACAATAGGGGTTTAATCAAATACATATCACAGTTGAACAACAAATTTTTAATTGTTTATCATAATACCGATTTATCAATTTTTGTTGGAAGATACAAAATTTTGTGTTGATATTTGATAACCACAATGGGCTTGCAACTCAGATATAACTTAAAGTTAAGTGCCCCCAATCATTAAGCCATAAATTATTAAAAAAACATTTGAATCTTAATTCTTTTTCAGTTAAAAAAAATTGAAAGTTTTGATTGGTTTAACAAAAGGCCATCGCTAAGATAAGTACCTACTAATAAGTTTAGAAGACAAAATAACGAATATAAACTTATACTTCCTTCTTTCGAGTAATTATAAATCTTTCTTGGACAGAACTTTAAATTTCAGCAACAATGCTTCAAAGACTTCTTCAAGACTTTTCAAAACTTCTATCACATAACCTTTAGTTTCTTTCGTTCTCGTAAAATTGGTAAAATTGTAAATTGTTGAACCATAATTTTGTATGACAAGTATATGATTTTACTTGGCATTTCACTGTCAATTTATCTAATAATAACATTTTATGAACTTCTTAGTGAAATTCTTTAATAAATATTACATATTTAATATTTAAAAAATATTAAGTTCAGTCCAAAAAACCGTATATAACGTAAATTTAATAAATTCCAACTATTGAATAGTCTCATCTTAAGATCGTTACTAAATGATTGAAACTACACTTTGAAATTGTTTGAACCAACTAGAGATAGTACTTTGGCATCCATCAAAACCATTCAAATATGTTGCTACACAATTAATTATGGTCATCATTATCAACAGCATTACTTTCGAAGCCTTTCGAAACCAAAAGTCACATCCTAACGAACCTTCACTCTGTCTTTTGATAGATTCTTTAAAGTGCATTTATAAATTTCCTACAATTTGTTCCCGCCATTGAACTAATTGCTATGGCATTTAACTATCCCGCCAAATGGAGCTGCATTCACCTTTCTATACGGAAGAGTTTAAATAGTTCCACTGAAACCTATTCAAATTTGATGCGGCTTCGGTAAGTTTAACAAAGAAAAAAAAACAAATCGGCATAGCAAAAACACAAAAACAAACATGTCCAATTCAAAGTGTCGAATGTATACTTAACCAAGTATATCAGGAAGTTTTATGTATCGCATGTACTATAACATCCCGCTAAATATTGCCGCCTCGTGCCTTAGAAAGTAAAAGTATCTAAACCACTAATCTCTTGAGGCGGTCTCGTTTCGTTCACCTCACGAAAGTCAAACAAAGTCAAGCCAAAGCGAAAAAGCTAAAAAAATTGAAGAAGCGACACGAACCGCCGAAGTGTGACTAAAATTATCTAAGTGCCATAATTATAGGGTTTTGTTTTGCCGTGGTAATATTTTTATATATAGTGCAAGTCTACAAGAGATTTATTACTGGCTTCCGACTTTGGTACCCGATATAATTACATCTATTGTCTTGGCTTTGTATTTTGTTGCAGAAAACCAATTGTGGTCCCACCACCGCAGAAACACTACAAGATCGTTTTTATCAAGGCTCCATCACCACCTGCCCCAAGGGCTCCAATAATTCCACAGATCCAACAGAACGAAGAAAAGACTTTGGTGTATGTGTTGGTGAAGAAGCCCGATGATCAACCTGACCTTGTGATCCCAACGCCAGCTCCAACTCAGCCCAGTAAACCAGAGGTCTACTTCATCCGTTACAAGACTCAGGTAAAGTTTATTATCTTAGGCTTATGTATATTTTAATGAGAATCTTTCATTCTTGTGTAGAAGGAAGAAACTGGACCATATCCAAATAGTATATCTCCACCACCATCTGGTGAATATGGAGTCCCACAGCAACCACAGCCTGCGCTGCCACCCACTCCGAATACAGGCTATGGAGCACCCCATTGAGTGATCGAATTCAAAGTTAATTCGAAATTTGCGATTTTTGTTGTTTCTTTGTATTTCTTTGTTTGTTCTCATTTTCTTTGTAATTATTTTGTTTCTATTTCCTTAAGCAATAAGACTTCTGTCACATGAACAGAAATAATTTTTTTAAATTTGTGTTTCTTTTTTTTTGTTTGGAAGAAGAAGAACACATTCCGAATTCTCTTTTGGAATAAAGGACCTTTGGGTATCATGTGTTCCATTGCCATAATTGAAAATGAATACAGATATGTCAAAAAGATTTTAAAAGAAGTAAGTATTTCAAGGCTTTCAGACATAGAATATATCTTAATTTAAATTTTGTTTGTGGTGAATTTCAATAAAAAAAATCATTGGCTTTTAGATTCCTCGTGTACTGCCACGATCAGTGAAGAATTGATAAAGATCAGAGGTTTTTGTAAGCAAAAGATTGTGCCTTTGTATTAGTTTTTTTAGGGAATACTTAGCCACTAAAGAGTTGCATCTTCAATGTGTTTATAACTTCGAAGTGGAGGATGGATTTAATGCGTTAACCAATCAGATCGCCCACCAAGATTTGCAACCATAAAAGTATAGACACTAAAAGGGGCTCCCAAGCTACTGAAGTAAAATGTAGCTTGCCTCAATAGCTGCAGTGGACGAATAAGGATATAGAATAGATATATCTCAGTGAATTGATATTTTTACAACATGTTTATACGAAGCTGCTTGAGGGCAACAGGCAAAAGAAAGTGACTAGGAATGTAAAGCTAACCTTCTACATTCTTTCATCTACTGTGAGGAAACAAAGTTCCATGTCCTTAAAACATACTACGAACAAAAAATTAACAAAGCTATACCTATACCTGCAGAAGTAAGATATTGATAGATGCTGGAGTGCCCCAGGGCTTCGTTTTGTTTCCGATTCTCTTTCCGATATTCATCATTGAACTTTCCACTGAAACTTGAACTTGAACTTTTGTCTGAAACTTTAACTTTTGCCTTAAACTACTCATGCATGAAATTTTTTTTTATAATTAGCGCACACTCAAAGGTTTTTTTTAAAACCCTTAATATGCCAGAGGCATAGTGTGAGAATTAAGAAAATAGGGAGGGGTTGGAAAGGAGGTGTCAGTGTATATTGGTTTTGAATTCTTAAACATTGCAATCGCATGGAAAGACAGAGCGTGGTAAGACATTCCACATTCGCGTAGTACGGCTAAAGAACGAATCTCTGTACTTTACAGTACGACCCAAGTTGGGCTCAAGGGTAAACTGATGGGCATTCCTAGAAGTGCGAGTAATACGGTTGAATTGTTCAAGGGGACGAATGTTCAGTTTCATTGATGCAAGTGCCACTCATATACTCGTAGATAGTGGCAAGAGGGGTATATCTCGCTTTAACGATATAAGACAGCATTGAGTTTTCGAAGCATTAAAATTCCCCATTGTACAATGCTGCTTAGGTCGTGATTCAATGAGCTTATCATATTTTGTCGTTGCTGTTCCACATCCGAAGAGGAGGGATGAGAGTCTGAAAACGAATAAGAAAAGCTAGGAGTACTATCGTCATCGTCAGCTAAACAGTTAATTGGATTAGAAGTTGTAGACAGAAGATCATTAATAAAAACGAAACGTATGATAAGATCATTAATTTTTGATCTCAACATTATTGACACCATTCTCCTGTCGTTGAAGCGGAACCCACCCCTAATGATACTATCCATGAGCGACACTTGCATTGAAGAAACTGGACAGCACTTATTTCTCTGAATGTGCGCATCACAAAGCACCTTGACCGCACGCCATCACCAAAAACTCGTGTTTAGGATTCCTTTGATGCAAGCAATTTTCAACCCCTTCTGTTATAACTCGAAAACGGGACGAAAACAAGAAAATGACCTCTTAAGTTTTTCGACTTGAAATGACCTCAGAAATCCATGGTTTTCATTTGGGGCGGTGACTGTGGGACACCCTGTATATAAAGGGTTTCCAATAAGAGGTGTTATTTTGAATAGCCCGCTATTTCGGTAGCTGTCACTTTTGAAGCTGTCATTTTTTGACATTTGACAAGTAAAAACTACACTATTAATACAAATGGAACGATACACGCTTCAACAACGCATTGAAATTATTAAAATTCACTATAAAAATGGTGAAAATTTGGCAGAGACAGTTCGTAAAACTAAAACATTTTTGGGTCGTCGTGAAGCACCTTGTCGGACCGCAATACAGAAATTGGTGGACAAATTCGAGCTGTTGGGACAAGTTAGTGATGTGAAGAATAAAACCCGTGCACGTCGCTCAAGAACAACTGAGAATATTGCTGTTGTAGCCCAAAGTGTTGAAGAAAACACAGGTTTGTCCATTCCTCGTCGTTCTTTGGAATTAGGCATTCCACAAACGTCATTACACCGTATTTTGCATAAAGACTTGGGGCTTAAATGAAAATGATCCGGAATTTCATCGAAAAATCATCTTGACTGATGAGGCCCATTTCCACCTCGGAGGCTACGTCAACAAGCAAAACTGTCGCATCTGGGGCTCGGAAAACCCAAGAGTTATTGTTGAAAAGCCTCTCCATCCTCAACGCGTGACTGTTTGGTGCGGTTTATGGTCCCGCGGGGTCATTGGACCTTACTTTTTCGAAAATGAGGCTGGAGCAACAGTTACGGTCAATGGATTGCGCTATCGAGAGATGATTAATGATTTTTTATGGCCTGAATTGGATGGTATTGATCTGGACAACGTTTACTTTCAACAAGACGGCGCTACGTGCCACACAAGCAATGAAACCATCGATCTTTTACGGGAAAAGTTTCCGGACCGTGTTATCTCTCGAAGAGGTGATCATAATTGGCCACCGAGATCTTGTGATTTAACACCTTGCGACTTCTTCCTTTGGGGCCACGTGAAAGATAAGGTCTACGCCAACAGCCCAGCGTCGATTCAAGACCTCAAAGATGAAATTCGTGAGGCTATCGAGGACATAGGGCAGCCACTTTGCGATTTGGTTATGGAAAATTTCATGAAAAGAATATGGTCCTGTAAGCGTGGTCTTGGCGGCCATTTGGCTGATGTTGTATTCCATTATTAACGGCATACCTTCCTCTTTATAATGAAATAAACATCCGATCATTTATCTCCAAAACTGCCATTTTTCTTTGAATATCAAAATAACACCTCTTATTGGAAAACCCTTTATTAAGCTTATATTCGTGAAAAGCTTGAGTACAATTCTTTTCAAGCTTTCCAATAGGGAAATGGGTTGAACCCAGATCTGTCAAATTGACTATCATTTATTAAATATGTCTTGTCAAAGTGACATTGAGAGTTACCATAGACAATGACATGGTTTCGCCAACAGGGCTCTCGATAAGTTGGAAGTTGATTCCAATTTGGTTGAAAAGCCATATTCAGCAATGGAGTACATTTGTGAATAAATAGGTTCGTCAACAAGCAGATTTTAATTCCCCCTTTTAAAACCAAAAACTCGTTGGGCCTATGGATTAAATTAGATATATTATAAGCTCCCCTCTACCTTAAGCTCCACAGGCCAAGGAGAACCCGTTACAGAAGTCATTGAGGTTTGTATCAGAGTGTTGTGAAAAGAGATAAAATCTTTGATCTTTAATGAAGATATAAGTTTGTCAAGGAATAACTTTACGAATGATTGAGGTCTCACTTTAGACAGACCAGGACATTAACAGAAGAAATGACTGTCTATTTCCTTTTCCTGCTGATCCACACAACGAGGACAATAAGCATTTTAAAGACTGCCTAACTTCACTGCATTTTCACGGGCTTGTTGCAACTACACTAAATGGACAACATCTTTCTAGATATATATGAGTTGGTTAAGCTGCTCAACCTGCGTTTGGATTCGATGAGAAAAATTGGGAAAATGTTTGCCTTCATAACACCAAGAAGAATGTTAACTCTTTCCGCTAGTGAGTTATGAAGGCAGCTCGTCAGCCCGTTCATATCGATCAATTCTACTGTGATACGGAATCCACATAAGGTTAACCTTGAAATCTATGTTGAGGCCCGCAAGGCCATCATTAGATTGCTGGACCAATTTAGAGGGTGAAGAAGTCAAATCAACTTGACTGACTGTGAAAATGACAGTATTTCATAGTTTTAGTATTATACATCATTCTTTTATTGTTAGTAATTCAACTTGAAAGACCCTGGAAAAATCAAGTAGCCGAAAGACCTAAAGACAGAAAAAATGAAGTTTCTCATCACTATATTATCCCTCCAGTCCTTTCTGGATGGTTTTATAATTTAAAAGTCCCTACTGAGGCTCATAGTTAAAGAATATTGCTGTGTCTCTATAATTTCGCAAGTCAAAATCTGATTCTTTTCGCGCTTCAAGATACCAGGTATTTAATATACAAGTGAAGTGGTAAAAGGTTAAGAAAAACGTTTAAAGCATCCGTTGGTAGTGTCGTAAAGCTTTCGTGCAGGCAACGCTAGCTCTTCTTTGAACATTCTTTAGTTTATTGATGTTTTAGGCTTTGTTAAGTGCAGAACACCACACAATCGCATCATGAGATAAGATTGGACGTACTACGGCTTTGAACGTCCACAAAAACCGTCTTCCAATACAGGCCCCTCTTTTAACTGAATGGTAAGCTATATGCGTAGGAAGCTGTGCAGGCCTTCTCAACCCGTTCTTCAATATTTAATTTGCGGTTTAATTTACGGTCGGGGTTATAATTCCAACATATTTCGTGCTTGAAAACAAGAACAGAGTTTGGACGTTGATTTGAGGTAGTGTGAATTGTGTTTTAATTTTGGTAGTAAAGTATCAGTTCAGTTTTAGATTGGTTAAGCTCTAGACCACAGCTCGTCTTTCAGTTTCGAACATTCATCAAAGCAATAGCTGTGGTTTCACCAATCACACTAATAGTACCGAATCAACCGTTCTCATTATGACATCTCTAAAACTTAATAAGAATTTTGTTCATGACTAAAAGCAATAGAAGAGCGGACAGAACAACACTCTGAGTTGTTCCTCCACTGACTTATTTTTGGTTAAGTTTGTATTACCCAATGCAATTAAATTCTTCCATTGTTTAGTATAAAAATTATATATTTTCTGATATTGTGAGTGCTTCTTGAATGAATTCAATGTTGAAAGCCCCTTCTTGGCCTAAGCAGATAGCAAGAGTATATACTCGCACTTCGAGGAATGTCCATCAATTTACCCTTAAGCTTAACTTTAAATATATACCGCGAAGTTCCGAGATACTTTAGTTCACAATACACGCAAGAAGAATGTTAAGCCCGGCGCTTCCGAAATGGGTATTGTTATGAGCATAACTTTTTTGTTGGTAACCTTGAGACACCTATAGTTCTTTTACGTCGAGCTCTGAATATAAAAGGGAAAATAAAGTCATCCAAACCATTCGACATTCGAGAAGTGCGGGTTAAGAAATCCTTTTGTCGAAGATACGTCCGAAACATAGCTCAAGGATAAACGGATGTGAATTAGATGGAGTATGAGTGCAATTGCTAAAGGGAAGAAATGCAACTGGGTATTTCACGGAAACATAAATAATGGTTCTATCAATTTTAAAGCTCTATTTTGAATTCTATCTAAGAGACCCAATTATGTTATGTAATAGTGAACCTGCCCAGATGTGTATCGGCGAAGAAACTTAGAGACTTAGTTTAGAAAGACCGGCGAGGAAAATGCGGAGCTCTGAGGCACACTACCATTTATCTTATGAATTGGGACCTGAAACCATCCAATCATGAGCAATGTTTAGCATCTTATAAGCGTGACTTACAATAGCTTAAGTCCCAAACTTTCCTCACTCTCTTGATCTAAAAAGCTAACAGTCATAATTTACCCTACTGTCCCAAGTTACCATGTCAACTTTAATCACCTTCTCAAATTATTTAAAAAAAATTGTTGTGATGTAGTAAGTGAAATTTTCCATGTTAATCATGTCATTACCTATTTATACCTTTTGGATTAAATTACAGAGTACACAATCTTTCTGTTATGGGATAAAATTCCCCAAAAGACTTTATATCTTTCCCAGGAAAACAATCTACTTAGCATTGTTGTAATGCAAAATTATAAATAAAATTATGGGAGCACACATCGTATTTCAACACGTGATCAAATTAGCACATTGCGAACCGCCATCCAGTTAAAATGAGAGTAGTCAAGCGAAGTGAATAAACTAATTATTTTACAAAGATGTGAACAAGGTAATATTACGCGAACAATTTTTGTTTGCAGTTCTTAAATAACTCACTTTATAGCTTAAGTCATTCATTACAAAATAGCGGTAGCTAGCTTTTGCATGAATTGAAGAAGCCATTATAAGACCAATGCGCGACTGTATCGCATGAACTTGCTCCTAAAAATGTTCTATAGAAAATGTGTTTAGAAAAGTTTTTCAGAAATATGGAATTCATTTTTAAATGCCTAAAACAAATCCTTAAGTAATTCGCGCTATAATATAAATCTCATATCATTTCGTAACTAAATATAAAATTTTTAAATCGTTGTAGCGGTTTTTTTTTTTAAATTAATTCTTAAATATACAATTTTAAAAACATTCATAAGAAAAAATTTGGTTCACAAATGATAAGTTTATATTACCGTGCAAAAAGAAATTAAGTTTCAGAAAAAATTTTGGAACCGTTTTTGAAATCTAAAATATATGTATCTATATAAAATATATTTTTTGAAAGTTTTGACATTCAATGATTTTTAAAACTGATTTTAAAACACTATAGAAACAATTGACCAAATTGATCATGAAGTAGAACAGTCTTAGCAGGAGATAGAACTCCAGCTATTTGGAATTGAAGAGAAACGCAAATAAAATATCCCGACGAAAAAAGAGCAGGTATTTAAAAAAAAAAGAAGAGTTCAAAGTTGATGGCAAACCACGAAATCCCCACATGATAAGGCAATATTAGACCGTCTTAGCAATGAAATTTCATTCAATTAATTCAGAAATCATTCTTGAAAAGTTTGATTGCGAATGTCTCTACCGAATACTCCTTATGGAAAGTAGCAAAGCGGCTGAAATAGCAGACACAAAACCCGACATTAAAATCTGAAGATGGAAATTGGAACAGAAATCCGAAACAACAGAAGGTTGGCATCTTCGCTGAACAGCAGGCGCGGTTTCTCTTCAAGAAACGCACTGTTTGGGCTTACACAGCAGACGTTTTTCAAGCGTAAAGCGACTCGTTTCGTTACGAGGAGGTATAATACTGACTTTCTGTCAAGATTTTGAGCGGGAAACAACTGTCAGTGTCAAAGAAACCTGCTACAGTCCCTGGCCATATTATTAGACGCACTTTACATTTTATGTAAATTTGTTCTTTTCGTATAAAAATTGTTATCAATTATAAAACATATTTTCGACAAAGATGAAAATTAAAAAAAAATCTAATATTCAATTGAGTCTTTTTCTGTGGCTTCTATTCTGCGCGGCTTCCTATTTATGCAAGACTGAACGGTCTGCTGCGTTTGTTGAAGATGATTTCACACATGAATGATCATCATTTTCGTTGTAATCAACTCTTTAGAAACTTTCCTTTTCATCAGTTCCCGCTCATTTTCAGTAGGGTTCAAGTCAGTGCTGTTAAAAACCAATAAGGGGATATTCATATTAGTCCCTTGTAAATAAGTTTGTACAGACCGGGCTGTATGAGAGGCTGGCACATTTTGCATAAAAATAAAAGATTCACCATTCGGAAATTCGACTGGGGGAAACAACCGATTCCTTATGACAGATGTCGGTTAAAAGTACTCGTACCTACTCGTAAAAAATGTATGCGTATAACCTAGTGCAATCTATGAATTTCTGAAAAATACATAGTGCGTCGAAAAGTATGGCCAGGGACTGTAGATGGCCCGCCCTGTACAAGCAAGTATTGAAACCCGTTTGAAGATTAGTATCCAGCTATGGGGCTATAATAAGAAAACGAATGCTGATGCCAAAGGAATATTCGAAAACAAAGTCCTTCGTGGAGTAATAAATACCACTTGGTTCATAAGAAGTTGCGATCTATAACTTGAGTTTTAAATAGAAATTATCAGAGAAAAGGTTAAACACAATCAAGAACTTAAAAGTCATACGAGCTCCGAAATGGAATCCATCTAAAATGTACGATAAATATTTAGATACTTAGAAAAATTAAGTCACATGAGCTGATGGCTTAAAAACTATGCGAGGGTATTAAAATTTGAAACTTTCCGCATAAGCTTCCGTTCTAAATGCACATCCGAAGGGTAAGCACATGAATTGGGAAGCAAATATGAATAGCTGAAAGAACTGTCATTACCAAAACAATTTAATGGATTGGAGGGTTCAGACATAAGATCTTTGATGAATATCGGAAAGAGAGGCGGAGACAAAACGGAGCCCTGTGGCACACCAGCATTTATTTTATGAAGTTTAGATTTAAAACTGTCCAACACAACTTGTATTAAGTTGTTCGAAAGATCATTTCTGTTCCAACGAAGAAGAGATTTATCAAAAGCAAAAGCAATCCTCATTGATAAGAGAACTTGATGTCAAACTCTATCAAATGCTTTTGTCATATCAAGTGCATTAACAATGTTTTCTCGAAATGTAAAGTCCGGCACCACTATTCGGTGAGATATACGAGTACCATCAGATCAGCAGTGGACCTATTGCTACGAAAACCATACTGCCGGTCTTTAAGACTCTTTTGTTTTCTAAGATATTTCATGAGCTGATAATTTATCAGCGTCTCCATAGCCTTGGAAAGAAGGGAAGTAAGTGAAAAAGGACGATAATTAGAGAAGAAAAAATATACGCCTTTTGTAAGACTGGACAAATACAGTTTTCCATCCACTCTGAAAGTGACCAGGTTAGTAGGACAGATGGAAATCTTATGCAATGGTCTTGCCAGCGTTGAAGAACACCGCTTCAGAACAATGGGAGGGATACCATCCGAAATACGATTGCGAAAGAAGATTTGTCAAATAAAATCATTTACGTTCTAAAGTACAGGAGGATTCATCACACTTTCTGGCACCGTCGAATTACCAGTAAATTGTCCTGCAAGCAAATTGGCTTTTTCTTGTGAGCTAACATAAGGAGAGTCATTGAACCGATGACAAAATAGTATTTCGTACAAATTGTCTTACATGTTACCAAAAATGTTTACTACTTTGGGACATTGTAGTATTTTATGCCTTCATTTTTGGTCACTAAAAATTCTGTTTCTCGAATATGATCATTACAGGTCTTTCTACCTTATTTGAAATTATTCCTATATTCCTTAGTAGGGTTGGCTTTATAACATCGGAAGCTAACTTCCTGGACCTTAATATACTCTTTACAGCTCAAATCAAACCATGCTTTATTGTCGGTTTGGTAGATTTTTCCCTATTCGGTACAAATCTCAACTTACAAGTTTGCTTCGCAGGAGGTGCACTTGAAGGAGATGTTCCCTTGTCCGCAGCAAACCACGTCAACGCATGGGAAGTCGAATTAAATAATCCACGTTGGGCGCCATTATTTTCAGTCGAAGAATCAAACAATGTTCCGCCTTTGTATCTTGGAGGCGACTTCTTAATCAACATTCATCTACATACTAAAGCTTAAAAGGATAAAAAATATCGATCTTCGTTTACCCTTATTCAGCATCAAAGAACAGCTATGGAGTATGACCTAAGCCCACAATATATTAAAGTTGAAGAAAATTAATCGAATCGTAAAGGCTGGAGTTTAGCACACAGATGGACAGAAATACGAGGAAACTTTTTTCCCTGTGATCGTAATGTCAAGTTTGATGAAAAATTCGAGTTCGTTTTTTTTTACGAATCCATAACTTACCATAACAGTATCATATATATCGCAGGTAAGGAATTTGTTACACATTTCGGCTTGTATTTGCCTTTGTCTTACATTTTAAACTGTAGCTTGGAATTCGATAATATTTGTTTCAATAAAACGCATCAAGTTGTACTATTTCCCATACATACATAACTCTTTGCTTTCTACTCGTATGAATGGTTTGCATTTTTACATAAAAAGGCACAGAAGCTGTAATGCCAGGTTCAGGTATGGTAGTTAGTAGTCTACAAAAAAAGGTACCTTGATATTAAAGCTAACCCAGTGAGGTTTAAAAATTAGAGCTCCTCCGTTTAATCTATATTTTATGAATATTTAAAAGAATACAATATAAGTTCATGCGGAAGGTCTCGAGTTCGATTCTCAGCGGCTGCAAGAAAGTTTTTTTTCAGGGGTGTACTGCCTCTTGCGAGGAATTGACAAATCCTCCAAGAGTATCTCTTGTCATGGAAAGTGCTGCTCATTAGCCGTTCGGAATCGGCAGAAAATTGTAGGTCCCCTCCATTCCTGGTAACACGCACACAGGAATGGTTGAGAGTTGTAAGTCACTAGGTCCTGGTTCACTTCGAGCTGTTGCACCACCAAATTAAATTATTATATTTACAATATAAGTTTCTTATTTTATATTTTCATTCTGCAAAAATTGCAGATTAATTTTTCCAAGCTCAATTGATGTTGCATTTTGAAAAAGATCTAAGCCTTCGCCTGTAAATTATCAAAGAAAGACGCGACTGTTATTTGAAGGTAGAAGTTCTTGAAATTTGGTTATTTTCAGAGGTGCAGGCACCCTCACAAATTCCCTGTTCGTTAAAATTTAAGTGCATCAAACTAAAATCTTATTACCTACTTGTACATACATACTTTCAACGAATCCATTACAATGCCGAAAAAGCTTCTTGCTTGTGACACTTTGCGCCTCGCCTCTTATTTCTAACACCGAGATTTTTCATGAATATTTTTTTTTTAATTTAATTACACTTTTCCTTTTGAGTTTTCATCGAAGAGAACAAAGAAAATAACCATTAGCTCCATCTATTGCCCCTACCACCCCAACCCCATTTACATAATAACTCAAATTTTCACATGTGAAATATAACGAACATGCTGCTCTCTATTCGAATAAATTCTCTCAGTGAAAATATAACAGCGATAGGATAGGAAGGATTTCCGATGTATACTTTCTCTGAAATGTATGCACTCTCAGATTTATAACAGGGCACCATATCATCTACTAAGAGCCAACAGGCGGGTGGGTTTGATTTCGTTCAGCACACAGTCTCTCACAGGATATCCGACGAGCGTTTGTGCGTTTATAATTCATGTGTCTGTCTCATGGCGCTATGCTGTCTGAAGGACTCAGCAAGTCAAAATATGACTTTGAAGAATCGTATACATATTGAAAACAGAGTAGGTATAATAGGTTTCTTTGTGAAATGTGTATCTGAATTGCTTTTATCTTTTTTCCCCCACCAAGGAGCCATAAATCATTGGCAACAAAAAAAAAAAATGTTTGAAAAATCCTTACTGATGCTTTACTGACACATTCCTATTGACAGCCATGATAATCGCTAGCACTGGGTTAATAGTAGGTAAATGGTCTCGAATGCCTGTTTTCCCTGACGTTTTTGATTTCTTAAAAATCAAGTCAAGGCTTATGTGGCTTTGGCAGAGCACGAATGTATGATTTACATGATTTGCGAAAAACGTTTAGCTTCAATAGACCGTTTAATGGATTTTTTTTCCTCGAAATAAATATTGAATTTTTAAATCGTGTCAAGAGTATCTAGCTTTACTAAAAAACATAACATATATATACTTAAATATTAAAGACTACAGAAAAGGAAAAGATTTGAATAACGTTGGTAGCAAACATTCACAAAGTGGAAGCTCGCTATAGCATTTTCAGGAAGTTTTATTACATTGAAATCAGTTTTGAATTTTCTGAGATTTCCTACTGGAGACATCCATTCTAACAAATTTGTTTTTATAGAAAATTATAAATAAAGAAATCACTTAAGAAATAAAATTTCATAAATTATCGAAGTATAAGATGGTCTTCAAATAAAATGCACGTTCATAGGTTTTGAAGATATTGATTTTTCAAAAAAAAAAATGTTTTTCAAAAAAAAACCAACAAATAATTTTTCGTTAGAGCCGTTTTCGAGATAAATAAGATTTTGCATTACGGGTGTATGGGGGGTACCATTAGTTTTAGAGCTAAAAAAAATATTTCAATTTCTCCTCGGACCCACTTTATTCGTCTTCGTTATCATCGTAATGTCAACTTTGATCAAAATCTCGAGTTCGATTTTTTTCCAAATGCAGAACTTGCCCTATAGTACCTATATCGCAAGTAAAAATATTAACATAACAGCACTTTTACTAAGTTGCTGACTATGAATACCTGGAGGTGCTAAATTTTAAAAACGGTCTGTGTGGATCAGGTTCAGGTCATTATCTCGAAAACCGAACTGCTAAATACAGTTTAATATATCCGACTTAAACATGAACTAAAAATGAAATGCACGTTGGATCGCACGAACTTGCTCTTATGAAAAAGTAGATACCAGTACTTTGGAATTTAAGATACATTTTACAAATTTAAAACATGGACTTAATGAGATAATAATGTTCAAATGCATAAAATTGTCGTCTGATTTCTAGAAAAGTATGAATTTATTCAAACAAACTTTAAAAAATAGTTTTAGTATTAAATAAATTTTTTATATAAGAAATTCCTTTAAAATTTTTCAAGAAAAAAATGTGGGATGCGAATTTTAAGTACATATTTAATAATATTGATTTTAGGAAATAATTTCAAAAAATAATCGTTCATAGGTTTTGAAGATATTGATTTTACAAAAAAAAAAATTTTTTTTTAAAAACCCAAAAAATATTTTTTCGAATATTTTTATATACAATATTATTTTAAGCTTAAAGGGACTTCTGCTGAAAATTTTTGGTAAAAATCCTTATAGCCGTTAATGAAAAAGTCGAAAATAAAAAAACACGGTTCTATGACAGGTACCGTTAATAACATTTCACCCCAAAATTTTTTTCGACCAAAATGTAGTCCATGTCCATAATTTTTTTTATCAAAATCGTAAGAGCCATTATCGAGATAAATAAGATTTTGCATTACGGGTGTATAGGGGGGTAACGGTTCCCCATTTCAATTTCTCCTCTAGGGAATCACCGAAGACCCTTAGCTACCGAGATTGAAAGAAATAGGTCCAGTGGTTTAGGCTGTAGTGAGAGGTACAGACATACAGACACACTGAAACATGTTTTTTGTCTACTAAATTTTCCTTAAAATTTTTATAAAAAAAATTGATATGCAAATTGTTAGTATTTAAGAAAATACATTTTAAAACGTAATTTAAAAATTTAATCGTGTATCGGTTTTCAAGATATTGAATTTTCAAAAAAAAAATGTATTATTTTTTTTAAAAATCCAAAAACTATTTTTTCGAAAAAAAAAAAAAATTAGATTATATTCTTTCAAATGCAAAGCAGCTCCTGCATAACAATTTTGGTTAAAATCGCTTGAGCCGTTGGTGAGAAATTCGAAAATCAATAGAACGGTTCAATGACCAGGTACGCCTATAATAAAATTTTCCCCAAAAATTTTGTTTGACCAAAATGTAGCCTATGTCCATAATATCACACTTAATTTTGTTTTACTAAAATCGTTAGATCCGTTTTCGAGATAAATAAGATTATGCTTTATGGGTGTATGGGGGGTACCGTTTGTCTTAGAGCTAAACAAAAACTTTCAATTTCCCCTCGAGGGAATCACCGAATACCCCTAAGTACCGAGTTTGAAGAAAATACTTCCAGCAGCTTAGGCTATAGTTCGAAGTACAGACATACAGACATACGGACATACAGACAGACAGACGGAATTGTCGGACCCACTTTATTCGTCTTCGCTATCATCGTAATGTAAACTTTGATCAAAATCTCGAGTTCGATTTTTTTTTCCAAATGCAGAACTTGCCCTATAGTACCTATGTACGAGTATATCGTATAGTATAGTAAAAATGGGAAACAATTGACTTACGAGACCAATTTTTTAGTCAACGGCCTAGGCTTTAATGAAAGCATCGCTTCCCATCGATCAGCGAAATCAAGCATCATTGTGCGTGGTTACTACTGAGATGAAGTACCGTTTAACCGTTCAACAACCGTGTGCTGTTGACATTGTGTCTCTTCTGTTGTTTTTTTTTTGTTTTGATTTTTTTTTAAACTTTCTAAAAACTAAGCGAAACAGAAAAAATGTATCAAAATTCTATCAAAATTAATAATGGCCGGTTAGCAAGTGAAAGTGCGCGAGCCTTAAAAAGCTACAGGCTTATGATTCTGATTTTACATAAATATTTGAAAATGAGGAACAGTAAGTACCGGCTTTCATACTTATCCAATTCTTTATAGAATACCACAAACTTCTCAGCTGGAGGAACTTTTGGAGAGAATTTGAGTTTAATTGAGAATTTAGGAGTTCCGTTGGTGGGTAAAATGATGAATCGAAAATCGTAATCGATTTCATGTCATTTTGAACAGCTTAAATATTAATGAGAAGAGCCTAATTCCATAAATTCGTCCATTTATCGATTATTTGACTATTTTCAAGGGCAGAAACTCCATATAAAGAAATATAATCCCATTAAACATTTAAAAAGAGGGTACAAATTATGGCGCTTAGTAGATCAAATACGGTCTCTTGCCAAAGAAGAGGGAAAGTAAATAATATTTTTTGATAATTATTTTCAATCAGTGAAATTTCTACAGAAAATAAAGACGGTAAAAACCGAAGCTTGTGGTATGATGCAAATAAACGAGGCAACTCACAAAATTTGAAAGACGATACAGAAAAAATAAAAAGAGGAGTTTTCAACTATCTATCAATCTTCAAAAGGTACAGTCATATTAAAGCTACCATGCCAACGAGCCGTCAACTTTAAACTGTAGCTCTAAGGTCAATAAGGATTATTATACCACATTCAAGGGAGTGGTCATGGGCCATGGATGAGACCTCAGGTCAAAGAAGTAGTGGCATATGTTTTTCGAAAACCATCTTTTAACATTTGTGTGGTAAGTACCATTATTCTAGGAGAATTAGACAATTTTGTTACAACATCTTGTAAATAGTGTTGAAAAACCTTTGGTTATCAAATTTAAAAAAAAACACATTTTCGAAATATTAAGAATATTTTTTTTTATCCAAAAAACATTAAAACTTCTAAGGACCCTTAAAACAAGCAGTTTGATGATTTGTACCATTTAAAAAAAAATAACAAACAAAAAAATCGCTCTATGGAAGGTTCCATTAACCATACTTTAGAAATTATTTTTAACCATAATTAGATTTTATTAAAATAAACGTTTTCAATTAAAAATCTGTGGAAAAGTTTTTGAGAAAAAAACTTACTTTTTCCGCCTTTCCTGTTGTTGTAATATCAAGTCTGATCAAAATCTCCAGTACGATTTATTTTACGAAGGGTTGGGTACGATATCCCGCTTTTTATAATTCCGTTTCTTATAATCCTGCTATTTTAAAATCCCGCTTTTTATAATCCGGTTTTTTAAAATCCCGTCTCTTATAATCCCGTTTTTTTATAATCCCCTTTCTTATTACGACGGGTAAACAGTGAGGTAAGCAACCCCCCTGCTTGGGCACACTATAGAATTTGGGGTAGGTGTGAGGTTGGGTGTATGCGAAGTTCCCTTAACATTTAAAGAATATGGAAAATAACCAACATAAAATCAATAAGTCTTAGCTACGTATTCTAAAAAACGGGATTAACGGAATTTTAAAAAACGGGATAATAATAGATCGGGATATTGAACAAGCGGGATTTTAGAAGACGGGATTTAAAAAACGCAGTATTTTAGCAGACGGGATCTTAAAACTTTTTTTGATTTTCGAAGAGCGGGATTTCAAAAAGCGGGATTCCGATACGCTCCCTTTTACGAATGCATAACTTGCTATACCTATACGTCGTAAGTAAGTAAGGGCACCAGGAAGTTTTTTTTTTCTTATGCGTGGTGAAAACTTACCAAAATCTAGAAGAAGAAATTTTTTGTTATGGAAACCTTTACAAGTATAGGCGGAAAATCCTTTATTTTTTTCGAAATTTGTCAAAAGGCCAAAGTTGAGAATGATAAACAAGAAAAGAATTTATAAAGAAATTTAATGTTAAAAGTGAAAAATAGTTTATAAAGAAATTTAATATTATTTTTTTTTTAATTTGCTAGATGTTACAAACGAAACGAAGTTGAAAGATTCCCGAACGAACAAAGAATTGAGAATTAAGGGGTTATGAAATCCCGTATTTTCGAGGAAACGGTTTTTGGAAAAACGAAGGCCTAGCGGAGAACAAATTTTTGGTTTTTTTTTAATAAAATTGAATCAATCCTCTAAAGTTTTTTTGGCCCACCTGGCTCTAGCTCTTGAAGTTACTCATTCGGCAGATTTTCTCTCCTCGGCATATGATAACACTGAGTTTTTCAGATCAAATAATAACGTGTAGACCTTCGTGCAGATTTTAGAGAACTAAGGGATTCTTCTTTCAAAATCATCTTCTTTTCGTTTAAAAGACACTAATTTAATGTTGAGCACTCGGCCATTGTCGTCGTTATGGGCTATTAGTCGTATATGGATGATGACTTTATTCCCGTTGGTGAAATCGACAGATCGTGACCATCTGTCATGGCTTCTGTTTGTATTGCTTCGGCCACCTGTCACACATCTGAAGTCTGACAAGGACCATCTGTCAACTGTGTTTATACGAATAACACTTGCCTTTATTATTTTTCACGATGCCTTTGGAGCATGCTTCTGGCTGATGGCCCAAGTTCACAATCTACTCTACTAGCATTTTGGAGCTACAATCGGAAAGGAAGGGTTGAAGGGGGGAAAATAACGGATAGACTGGTGAAACTTGTGGTAAAATTTACGGCAACAAATGGAATTACGACTGGTAAATCTCGGTATTCGACTGTTCACTGGTCGAAGCTTTTTGAATCACGGTGAATGTGTGGTGTGAGCCTTGAAGTATAAGCAAAGTCCAATCAAGGCCATTTTGCCATTGCTGAAATAATAAAAAATAAAACTAAATAAATAGAAGGCCATTACGGCTCGTAGAGAGCCTAAGCCAACTGAATTATAAGTCTCAAAGATTCCTGTGTGCGTCACCAGAAATGGAGAGGACCTACAATTTTCTGCCTATTCCGAATGGCTTATGAGCATCACTTTTCATGACAAGAGATAGCCTTAGACCTTAGAGGATTTGTCAGTTCCTCTCAAGAGGCAGTACATTCCTGAAATTCACATTTGACGAGCCTTGGCAGAGATATTTTGTGTGAGTCTAGAAGCACAGCCATATTATAGCTTAAAACTAATAAGAAAAAGACTCACAAAATATGTATATTTCTATTTATTTTGAATTTACACCACTGAATCTCTGCATGGTTAAGATATGCAAAAGTGTCTCCCCATGAGAAAATGACAAATTTGTATATATTTAATTTTATTTCACCTCTAAATCAAACTGAAACCCAAAATACCTACAAATTCCTAAGTCTTTTGCAATAAAATCACATAAGTCCGTCAACAACTCTTTGCACTATGCGTGAGGTCTTCCTAAAACTCCACAACAAATATCACGACAAACTCATTTACATAGACATCAGACATGACCATGTCTGTTTTCGAAGGAAATTCTTCCCAAAAGAAGCTAAGAACATTCTTCCATCAATCGAAGCACGTCCATCACCTAACGCCAACGCCCAGACGATATCCCAAACGAGTAACTTATTTTTATTCTCCTTGACTTGTTGTAAGTTCGTCGATTAAAGTGTTGAATTTTTAATTTTTAATGTCCCGCCTAACTTCATTAGAGGACATCGCAATCGTTAGAGAAATTGATGGCTTCCCTGGGGCAGACCATAAATCTGCACTGGAGTCAATAAGAAGGAGTCTCTCTCCAGCTAGCTAGAAGCAGACACATGTTGCTATGTAACTTGTTTCTCGATTAAGACCTCTCTCAAGAAATTATTCTCGATTAATTAAAGCTGTCACGACATTGAAGAATTTGTTTTCGAATAATTTTGTGCTACAGGGTGTTACTTGAAAGATACAAATATTTACATGGTAATTAACAGCCCTTCATCAAGTTGGAAGACTAGGTCTCTTTTTGGTCTTGTCTACAATAATTTAAATAAATTTCAGATCACCCTGTTCAAGATTGTGGTGTTTTTAACCTTGGCAACTATGTGGACGCAGTTTCAATTTATTGATGCGAATATTGCGTGTTTACTGTTTTTTTGTGTGTTCCTATGGCTGGAATCTGATGTTTCTGGTAGTTAATGTCGAGATGACATGATATGGGTGATGGATATGACAGAACTCCGCAGACAAGGAGTTGAACATGAAGTTCATAATTTATTACGGATGCGGGCCAGTATAGGTACTGTGGAGCAGTAATACATTGTATTACTGTTACAGCTCATTGCGTGAATTATAACTAAACTTGCCTCTAGGGATGCTAATTGAGCAATTCAATCCTTCAACAAGTTTATCTTTGTTTGCGCATTGCTGATGATGATGATCTAGATCCCGATCCCGGTGCCCAAGTTTATTATTAAATAATCTCATTCGGAAAGGGATACGGGTTATTCACAAATATGTTTTCAATTAGTTCCGAGCAAGAGGGTTGTCTATATTATGTTGTTTTTTTTTATCAGGCTCGGATCAAACATTTCGTTTTATTCACTTGTAATTGTTGCCAACTACAAATTGGTTATGAAACCATCCCGCATGTGAGTGCAGTGTCGTTTATTTGCTTTCCCATCGTTTACAAATTACGAGATGCTTTAGTATCTACGAGTAGATTTTTGAAGTTGTTTATTCAAAACATCTGATGTTGTAAGAATTAAGATGAAATTATGAGAGTTTTATTTGTTTTAAATAATTTAAAGTGTATGCATTCTGAATCGGTGAGGTTAAATTTATGAATTTGTATCATTTTTCTTCATTTATACAAATTTGCTCTACAACGACTCGTAATCGAGACTGGAACAGGAGTAACCTCTGAAGATATTGTAGAAAGCTTGATTTCACTTAAGTCAAATGCCAAAGACTTTGATAAAATGCATCCTACCTTCCTTAAACCCATATTACCACAACAAATATTTTTCTTTCTCAGTGGAAACTTTCCAAAATCATTCCAATACCCAAAAAAAGAAGATAAAGTCTCATTCTTGGTTCTTTTTGACTACTCTAAAGCCTTCGTGACAATAAACTGTTAACTGACTTTGGATTTTCAACTCGCGCAGTAAACCTCATATTTATCAAGAAGGAGTCAAGGTGTGGTTTCTGGAACGAAAACATCTGATTTCATTTCTATATCACGAGGTGTACCACAAGGATCTATTCTGGGTCCACTATTATTCTCTTCTTATGTGAAATGTGAATAACTTACCAAGCATTTGAGACGTGGTGAAACAAGAATGGTTGCTGATGATATACAATATCGCGGAAGTACAGCACTGGGTCTAATTGAAAATTGTTTTATGATGTCAACACGATTATGAAGGTCTTATTTGAATGGGCTGACGCCAATGGTCTTGTTCTTAATCCACTTAAGATTAAGTATCAGATCATTGCGTCGAAGAAAATTTTAGACTAAATTTATTTTCCGACAATATTCATGAACAATACTCCAGTTGAGTACGTTAGTACGGCAAAAAATTTAGGTATATACAGTAATCGAAATCTTAGATGGATTAATCTTGTAAACGCTGTCTTGTTATGGTGCGCTATCTGTTGAAAAGAATTCCACTCCAATGGAAACTAGGAAAATGCTGGAAAATCACAAGCCATTATTGTTAAAGTCCAAACACCTGTTACCTATAAAAATACCCAGCAGTCTATAACTTTCTACCTTATACCTAGTTTGGAACAAGAGCTATGGCCGGACAAGCTATACGTGCAAGCTGTTTAAATGCGTAGGGCGCTGAACCCAAGGGGCGCGAGCGTTAAAAAAGCCACTTCTTCATAACCACTACCTACCTCCTTTTTAAAGTCTTATTTCTTTTTATAGCTCATACCAATGTTGATATTCATTACATAATGTTCGTTGAAAAAGTATGCTTCGAGGGCGTCTTTTCTAGTTCTGGCTAGGCTTGGGCATTCACAAAGGAAGTGAGTTGACATACTCTGCATAAGTCAGATGTGCTGATGTTCATTCTGCTCATGTGGGCTCCCATTTATATGTGACCCGTAAGGATTTTAACCCAGAGAGACAATTTATGTCTGCCAAGCCTTAGTAGACACTCTGTTCTTACTTGCAACTTCTAGGTACTATAAGGCAAGTTATGCATTCGTAAAAAAAATCGAACTCGAGATTTTGATCAAAGTTGACATTACGATGATAGCGAAGACTAAAAAAAGTGGGTCTCGCAATTCTGTCTGTCTGTCTGCGTGTCTGTCGGTTCGACTACGGCCTAAAAGGCTCGGCCAATTTTCTTTAAACTTGATATGAGATATCATTATTAATTTTTTCCCCCCACACGTTTTTTTTTTTGTAAGACCAAAAATAACGGTACCTGCCATACGATTTTCTTTCGAAATTTTATAAATATTTTTTTTTCTAAAACCGTTCGACAAATTTAAAAACTAAAAACATAAAAAAAATTCATTTAGTTAAAGCTAGGTAATGGTTGAAAATTTTTTTCCGAAAAATGGTTATTGGGGTACCCCCCATGGAAGTTTAATTAATTTTATGATTAATTAAGATATTACAGCTTGTACTTACCAAAGAACCATTTTTTGAATTTTTGAATTTCTCATTATCCACATAACGGATCTTAATGAAATTTTTTATAAAAAAGCTTCTAAGAAGTCAAAAACACATTGCATTTCAAAACTTTAAAATAAATATTTTTTTGAATTTTTGAAAAAAAATCTATTTTTTCTTTTTTTGAAAACTCGATATCTCAGAAACGGCTCAATTTTTTTTTTTTTGTAAATTTAATTTTTATTCGAACAATAATAAATACTTGGCGTACCAAAATTTTTTCTTAAAAATCTTTTCAAAAGTTTGTACATAAAAGCTCTCTTTTGAAAAACCACTACAACGACTTATAATTTGTGTTCTGCTATAAATTCATATTTGCATAGCATTCTGTTTTTGTCTCTTACTCAAAGAATTTAAAAAATTTATTTTATCCTTATGAACAGTTTTCTCTAATAACTTTCCTTTTTAGAATTCCTAGTCTATTACATAGGAGCAAGTTCGTGTGACCCAGCCGTGCATTTTATGTTTTCCTTAAATATCAGTCCATAGATTATTTAAAACCAGACAGGTGTCAATTGTTGACCATCTGTTATTTGCAGTCTTAAGGAAGCTTTGGTAAGTTCTATAAGCTTTTACTATTTCAGTGGCATGAGTACCAGGGTACAATTTGGTTCGGTTCAAGTGATGAACCGTTTTTAACTAGTTAACGGTGTCACGGTGTCCCGGGGCCCATTGAAGGGTGTCTGAATTCATTTCGCCGAGCAGTCTTAATTGACTTCGGCAACTAGCAACCAATTTTGATTTTTCGGGTTCCGGTTGCCGTGGTTCTCATGGCACTTGTTATGTTGATACATGCCAGTCTCTAAATTTTTGTTATGGTCTTCGTTCACGAGCCTGCTCAAATTCCTGACGTTTTACTCAATCTGCCAGCACTCTTAAACTTGCTTTTTTATCTCTGACCATTGCATATATACTATAAGTGAATTAACACCTATTGGATATATACTATAAGTGAATTAACACCTATTGGAACATAAGACCATTGTGTCATATCTGCGAATTTCCCGTGTTAACGAAACCCAGTTAGAGAAAAAAAATTCCTAAGAGAACGGTTTGGCAAAACGAGAAAGCCAACTGGGACGGTCTCTACGATTCCTTTCGGGAAGTTTAACTGGTCACTATGCTTCCTTGAATATGACATGGATTCCCGTGAAGATAAATTTAAATCATTTCGAAATTGTTTCCCAAATAGGGAAAAATCTATCAAACCAAAATATAATTCATGGCTCGATGCGATTTGTTATGATATGAGATTATAAGGTCAGAGAAGTAAGCTTTCAATGTCATAAAGCCAATCCCACTGAGGAAGACCGGACTTAGTTCAAACAAGCTAGAAATCCCTGTTATAATCATATTTAAAGAACCAAATTTTTGCATGACCAAAAACTACAGCTAAAATTACTACACTATCCCAAAGGTAGTTAAAATTTTTGGTCATTTGTATAAAATTAACCAAATACAACTTCGGTTCCAACGCTCATCTTCAATGACACCCCTTATGTTAGCTCAAAAGAAAAAGCGACTTTTCTTGTAACAAAACGTTGCCAAAAAGTACCGTCTTGTCTCTTTCTGTAATTGAGAGCGTTAATAATTTTATGGGACAAATATTCTTTTGCACCAGTTCAGTGGTAAGAGTACCGAAAGATCTCTATACATAGAAATCCGCTGGTCCAGATAGTATTCCCCAATTGAGGAAGTATCTGAAGAAGTGTTCTTCTACGCTCGCAAAACCATTCTATAAGCTTTTTCATCGGTCCAACTCTACTGATTTCTTTCAGAGTTAATGAAAAACAGCATTTGTCCAGCCAGTCCCCAAAAAAGGCGAATCTTTCTCACCCTCTCAATGAAGTCCAATTTTGACTTGGATTGAAACCAAAACAGCTCCGAATTCTCGGTATGTGCATTGTGCACCCAAGACGACATTGTGTGGAATGACCACATATCCCACTTCGCCAAAACCGCTGCTTAGTGTATAGGTTTCCTTCGACTTTGCAAGAAATTGTTTACTCCTTCTGATCTGGCTGTAATCTATAAGGCCTTTATTCGTCCAAAGCTCTGGAACAATTTCAATATTTTGGCAGGTGCTCCAATAACCCACTTCTGTACCTTAGATAGAATCCAAAAATTAGTTTAAAAATGGTAGGTGACAGAACTGTAACAGAAACATTTGAAACAATAATTCTTGTATTTCATTATTTTATCATTATTTTTATAACCAAGTGTCCTAGTGAAATAACCAGTTGCTTCGCTCACCTTAAGCAAATTAATTGTAATACTCAGACTTCAGAGAATGCCCATCAGTTTACCCTTGAGACTAACTTCGAACGTACTTATAAATTCAGAGATTCTTTCCTTAGCTGCACTACACGAATGTGCAATGTTTTTCTTGACTCAATATTTTCCTCCCATTACGATGTTTAGACATTCAAAACCAATGTGCATCGTTAACTTCTTTTAAATCTTCTGCAACTGTTTAAGCTCCCGCACTGTGCTCAAACATTTTAAGGCTAGTCATACCCATTAGTTCGAGCAAAATCAGAACAACAAAATTACCTTAGTGCTTGGACAATTTATAACCTTGAACCGCATCAAGAGCGAGTTCGTACGATTCAGTGGTGGATATTGTATTGTTTTTTTTTTTTTTTGAATATTTGAAATCAATGATCCTCACTTTAATTCTCATCAATATTACCAAAATTGGTACCCGAAATCCTGGAATTGGCAACACAGTTCTGAATCAAGTTTCTTATCAGGACATATAAGAAATCCAAATTTGCAGACTTTCCATTTTAGTGAGGATGTTAGAATAGTTCGTCACCTTTTCTCAAGATGACAAAAGAAAAGTTCACAAATGAAAACACACTAAGACTAACTTTTAACAAAAAATTCCCTTCGCTGTCACTCACCAATTAAGGATATTTTACATATCCAAGGAAACATTTCGTATTAAAACAAAAATCTTAATTGCTACAACAATCACTGCTTCCATTCTTTCCCATAATATATACGAGTACGAGTACTTACTCAAGATTACTCATACAATACCTAACGCACCCAGCAGTAAGAGCCTTTGTTTCTGCGGAAAGTGATTTCGCAGTATTTCTACATATTATGCGATGGCACACAACAAACTATAAAAAAAAATAATCCACCTCGTGGAAGATTGTGAATGCTCGCTGAGTTCTGCAAGACTCAAAGACAACACAACAACAACTTCAAAAAAAATAAAAACCTACGTTCGTGCACCACAATAATCAAAGTGGAATCAACGAAGAGTATCAACAACAAAGCGCTCATCTACGCGGCAACGGGATGGGGTGGCAATAATTATAATTGATGCAACCAGTATCCGGGAATCGCAATTAAACTGTCATCGGTGTTTATTAATTTATGATTCGCATCTAACTCGAGTTGTTTTCTGTTCCTTTAGTGCTCGATTATATAAAACTGGCAAAACGGAAGAAATAAACAATGGACTAAGATCAAAGGAATTACACAAACAGAGCCAGGCATTCAAAGTTAAGTGGATCCCGACGAGCACAGGAACAGTAGGCGACCCAATTTGGATGAAATCCAAGTGAATGGAAAAAGACGTTCGTTCCTTGATTCCAGACATTTGTAGAATGAGGACATTAAGCTTGCAAATTGGCATAACTTTTGCTGACGAAATTGTTTCTATATTGGCCCTCGGAGTGAGTGTGTGTGTGTCTGGAGGACCGCTCTTTATCAGATGGAAAGTCTCTGGCTGCAGTAATGGACCCCTTTGTGGTCTGTATCTTTCACTGCGTTAAATTTTCATCACAGCTCTTCATCGCAGAGAAAGTAAAGCCATTTTACATTGAAAATATTTTCCATCCATCCTTAGACTTGGTTTTGAGTGTTCTAAAATGTATGACGTGGAGAGTCTGTGGAAAATGAAACTACCATTAGGACACTTGGTTTTGAGGACGACCACGGCACCGCCTTAGAATGGAACACCTTCCATTTTACATAATTTCAATGCACACACATTTCATCCACCAAGCCCCATTGAGTGGTTAAGTAAGTTTGCTCATACTGCGCGATGCACAAAAATCGTCCTATATAATATGGTCTATGTAGGGTGTGATGACACCACAGGGACTGATGGGAGGCAAAGAAAGGTGTGTGTTTTAGCACGTTAGTTAGTGCAAAGTGTTAACCTTTTCCTCAAAGGAGATTTCACTTCGCTGCTACCTCTCTTTCTCTCTCTCACTGCTACTTCCAACATAAACACTTGATTCGATGAACTCTTCACAGGAGCGGAGTTTGAAACTTAAAGATTCTGGAAAAAGGTAGATCTCTGGTAGTCTATACAAATTCAACTGCTCTTTCAAAATTGGAAATTTTTCTTAGATATGTATATCTACATCAATTTTAAAGCTCAAAATTTTTTAATTGTCTTCGATTCGCTCTATACCAATTTCTTTCTGACAGTCGAAAGAAAACTTTCAAATTGCGATATGGCGAGAAGCTGAAATTCGACTGTGGACATCTTTTGGAGTTACTAGAGCCTACAGAGGCCACCTAACCCAAGCCGCCGCAGGAACTTAACTCTGACGGCCATGACCCCCAACTTATATTTGTCTACCTTATGCCCCACAAGAGAGCCATAAAGCCCAAATAAAATTTGGCTATTGTGTCTAACTTAAATGGGGCATATGTAAATCCCAAATACTTTGCTCAGAGTTCCCAAATTGTTGAGCATTTCCAGTTGTAAAAAAAAATTTCTTGATCAACTGTATACCTGTCTGACTCGCTTCCCAGGTTAAAAAGGATTTTATTTCCCTCTTTGGGTCGTCTGTCCCGACCCGATCACAAGTCGGATTCTCCGCTTGTGTACAGTTTTCTAATAAAACACTGCATTGAATGGTATATTGGGCTGTACTGTTGCCTTAGAAAACTGTTGAAATAAGCGCCCTCCTGAGGACTGAACATAGCTTAAGCTCAGCAACAGAGTAGCGTTTCCAAAACACAGGACCCAAAAACGGAGTTTAAATCCTGAGAACTTAATTGGGGCATAGGTGCCAAAACTAAAAAATTGGGGATTATGGCCTTGAGATTAAATTAATGGTCTGTGTATATCATAAATGAAACAAAGTGAATCAACGCTGGAGCTCCTCAAGGATCAAAACTTGGACCGATGCTGTTCAACATTTACACTGCTGGTCAACCAACCAACATACCAGGCACAAAGACGAAACTTTATTCAGATGACTCCATCACATACTCCACCGCTTTTTCATCAGAAATTGCTGTCAGAAGAGTGCAAGAGCACATTAAAAACCAATGGAAATACTATGTCAAATGGGGACTGAAGATAAACAGCGAAAAGACCGAACTCATCTGCTTCCGAACACCAGTGACTGTCATCCGAAGTTTCCAGATAACATTGAAGTAACAGAACTAAAGTAAGTTTTTATAGGGAGCACCTGTCAGTTAAGACTCAATCTCACTACTTGACCTACCAAGCACTGTGGGTTCGATTATCAGCTATCGAACAAAGCTCCCAGGACATAGTTCTTGTTGCTTTTCATCTTTGGAAGAAAGGTAGCCACTCCTTTTCAGCAGGTGCAAGTTCTTGATTCCTTGACAAACCAACTCGACATTGCTACCGATCAATGTTTCGTACTTAGGTCTTGTCTTCAGAGTACAAGCGTCAAGCATCTCCATACTGTTCCAAATTTGCACTGTGTAGGCAGTACCACCCTTGGTCCGTGGTTTTTATCTAACTATTGTCGGTAACAATAGCCAACCCCGTGAATTGGTTGGTATAATGACAGCTACCTCGTGCTCTCTTTACAGAGGAGGTAAATTATCAAACGCGATCTATATTGTTTTATTAGAAAACTTAAGTTTATGTTGGCAGAACTTTCAATCTGCAAATTCAATAGCAAAACAAAGCGAAACGAATTTTAACAAAATATTTTACAATTACTTCCCGAGACCGACGCGCGCCGCGACAACAACAAACGAGAAGATGAGATATGACACGACAAGCTAACTTGTGTCAAATTGAAATGGGTGCGTTTGATAAAAAGCACAACAAGCAGTATTCAGAGTACTACCACCCACTAGCTCAGCGATGGGGTGGGTTCAGTGATGTAATTAACCGAATTTGATTAATTAAATGAATCAAACGAACGAATCTATAAAAAAATATTAAGTGTAAGTACAGGGTGTACTCACACAGAAAATGGGCGCCAGTAATTTTTTTTTGAATTAAAGGAAATTACAAACCTTTTGGAGCGGAACCAAGAAATTTTTATTTGAATAAATTAAAAAAATTTAATCTTTGTTTTGAAGAATTTTTTTTTTCTTTAATTTATCTCGATTCTTTTTGCTTGGGAAACCTTACAAGCAGGATTAAAACCCAAGATCTTTTTAAACGAATTAGATTTAACAAGCGAGAACGGTAAAACAACAGAACCGAAAGCAAATGAAACGCAAGCGAACAAAAAAACGCAATTGGGCCGTTAGCGAAAAAAAGAACCGTGTCCCACAATTAACTGGGATAGAATTCGAAATATTTAGCAAGTCCCTACGAAATCTTTTAAAATTGACACACAAAAAAAAAACACTCTACTTATCTTTCTTTTTTTCAAATTTACGGATCTTCCTCTTTTCCTCTATCACCTCGATTATTTTTCCGTTTCTCCAAAACTTCTTCTTCGCCTCGAATAACTACTTGTCCTCCAATTATTCCTCTATATTTCTTTTTCCCAACGACAAAAAAAACTTTTTCAAAAAACTTTTCTTCGATTTTTTTTTCCTTCAAACTTTTCTCGACTTCTCAACAAAAAAATCAACTTTTCGCTTGACTGGTTCTCCAAAGAGTCCCTTTCCAAGCTAAACCTATTGTCTTCCTCGGCCATTCCATTCTCTCACACATTCATACGTCCAGCCAATCGTTTTCGAGATCTTCAGTCACGGGATCACGGCTTCCTGGAAAGCTACGTGCTCTCCTCGAAAACCTCCGTTCCTCCGTAGTCGAATCTCATCGAAACTTTACTCTCACACACACATTCAATGATTCAACAAGTTGTTGGCTGTCTTTCCAAAACTTGCCGAATCCAAATGACCGAGTTCAGACCCCTTTCAACTATTTTTTTCGAGAAAATCTAAAAGAATTAAAAATCGAGAAAAAGTTTCTACTAGGCATTCTCCTAGTTACTATTAATTATTCGCGAGTAATTCGAAGCGCGAAGCAATCTTTCCGAAACTAAAACCGAGGTGAGAGAGGAAAACGATTCTTTAAATTTTAAGCTCTACCTATTTATTTTCTTTCGTTGTCAATTCTGAAAGATTTTCTATTCTAACAAAAATTGCGCTTTAAGAATTTTGAAGCACGTTAACGACCCATTTTGCTTACAAAAAAAAATATTAAATTACGTTAATTTGGATATTGATAAAAATCTTTATAATTCGGCATGTTTGGATCTAAGTAAGAGTCCGCCTGACTCGATTACTTCATCAGCTCATCCGCTGGCACATCGAAAAGAGACCGCCCGTCTTCTTTATAATTTTAGAACCAACTGTTCCACTCCGTTTGCATATACGAGTACATAGCTCAGAAACCTATTTTTGTTACTTTTCCAAAATACTTTAAGAGCAGGTCTCCGGCTGATGGCCACCAGGCATCTACTAACTCTATAAGTATTTTGGAGCAGCAACGGAAAAAGAAACTAAAAATGATTAAAGGCAGGTGAAACTTGTTGTGGTAAATTTTACCGCAACACTACCCAATCAATAATGAGTCCAAGGTTTTTACACCCTGGGGCTCTAATTAGCGGGGATAAATTAAATGGATCTCATTATTCCCGAGGTGCCCAATTTGTGTTATTTTTTTATATAAATTAATAAATTAATTTAAATTTTCATTATTATGAAGTTATTTTAAAAATATCTCCAATAATATAACATGCGCTTAAAGAATTAGGCAAAGTTATGGAGTAGAAATTCCGTGGTGCAGACCATAGCTGACCTAAGCCAACCACAATCTGCACCAATATTTTCGATATTAGGAACACTAGTCCTAAGCAAACTTTCTTAATCTTCTGGCACCGGGTAGGACCATCGAGCAAAAGAGAATAACTATCTCAGTTACTTTTCTTTATGATATGGCAGTGACTTCCCCTAATCACTTTGTTTATCTTTGTTCGCCTTGCAACGAACTAGAAACGATAATCCTAATCTTTATTCACCTTACAGTAAACTAGAAACGATAGTCCTAATCTTTGTTCACCTTAAAGCGAACTAGGAACGATAATCCTTAATCTTTGTTCGCCTTACAACGAACTTGGAACGATAATTCTAAGGGTTTTCTTAGTTGTCTAAATCTTCAGCTAGGCTCTATAGCCGGAGAAATAGACTAAGCCTCCCACCACGACAAGGTGAAACCCATCGGGGAGGACATTGAAGTAACAGATCGTCTTTGGGTTTAACGTGAGTATACCTGCCGATTACCGGCTCTACCCCACGAGAGGTCTACCTCCATCGGAGTCAGATTGGGTACTGACCTTTAACCCCGACATAGCCGAAGCCATCTCGGTCGCAAAGTTGTGACATGTTGCAGGCACGAACACACCTCTGGCTTAGGAGGCGAGGTCTATCTAAAACCTCTTGAATCCAGGCACGCCTGGAAACCATGTGTCTCCGCAGTCGGAATAAACTAAGCCACCACGATACTCATACTAGGGGGCCTACCTCATAGATAGTCTGAGAAAGAAAGCACATATATATATATACAATAGTTTATTTTTAATTACACTCAAAATATGTTCATATGATATTTACAATAATTAATTTCTTAAGTCTATCTTATAAATCTGCGAGCACAAAAGGGGCTCTGCTTTGTTAGGTTGGTTATGTTTTCTTTTTACATTTGAATAACATTTGTGTCTTAGGTCTAAATTTTTTTCTTATTATTATTTATGATATTTACGTCAGCTTGAGCAGTGCTAACGGTCGTTGGCTCGTGTGGTGATGAAGGGGTGGATATGGGTCATTGTTGATTGCTGTCTGGTCTTTTGGTGGCTTCAACCTCTGTTGTGCTGCGTCCGTGCAACATCATAGAAGTTTGCGAAGCTGTCTTCTCCAGCTATTCCAAATGCATGGTCCATCATGGAGAGCACCTGGAGATATCGGTCGTCTGTGGCTGAATTACCTGTAATTAAATTAATAAGAGGACTGGGATGGGTTGGGATTTTTCTCAGCATCTTAGTGCTCAGATTGTAGATATATTTGTCAATCGGGACAATTCCTGAAGCTTCGTACAGCTTTTCATTGCTATAATAGCGGTAAGAGTTGGGTTTTCGGTGAAGGGAGGTGCAATGGCGGAGAGCTTTTCGCTCGAATAATTGCAATTTTTTCATATAAGTGGGGCTTATTGTAAACCAAATAAAGAAACAATATGTTAATATTGGGCGAATGAGTTGCTTGTATAGCAGAAGCTTCGTCCTGGTTTGGAGACCACCCCTCACTTTCATAAGGGGACGTAAAAGTGATAAGGCATAATTTGCCTTACGAAGTGTGAATTTGGTGTGTTGGTTAAACTTGAACCTTTCGAAGAAGTGAACTCCAAGGTATTTAACACTTTGCTTGGGGGTGATAACTGTGTTATCAGGAAGAGTCAAGGAAAGGTTTTTGCATTTTGTTGCTAGGCCATTACGCGAGGGTCGTCTAAAACAGATTAATTCTGTTTTAGAGGGATTGACTTTAATTCCCCATTGGAGATAATATTCCCATAGTCTAAGGATGTGTGCCTTAACTCTTCGGAGGGCTACATCAGGGTTAATGGATGAGCTGTATGTGATGGAGTCATCAGCGAATAGCAGAGTTTTTGTCATTGGCAGGTTTGCAGGTTGGCCGGAGGTATAGAGGTTAAATAGATCGGGTCCAAGGCGGGATCCTTGAGCGACTCCAGCTAAGATGTTCTTAAGGATTGAGTTAGTACTCCCCACGCGTACGTAAAACTTACGGTTAGTGAGGAAACTATGGATGATGAGGACAAGATGTCTAGGCAAGTGAAGAGACTTCAACTTGAAAACCAAACCATCTATCCAGACAGAGTCAAATGCTTTTTGAATATCATGCAGACATGTTACAGTGGTCTCTTTTTTGTTAAGAGCCAAAGTTGTATCAGCGTGGAGCTTCAACAACGGGTCGAAAGTGGAGTGGGATGCTTTGAACCCAAATTGGTTATGCTGCACTATTCGAGAAAGAAAGCACGCACGCGACAGCTGCACCTCACTATCGGGAGATAGAATAGGAGAGCCAGAAGACGTACGCTATAGCCCTCAGACTCCTGGGCACTATCTTCCGTGGAACCAGAATATAGCAGCTTCCGGCCAAGCTTCGCCACCATTATGGTCACTTACAGAGAGTTCCTCCAAAACTCGGGGTGTAGGTGTAGTGGGCATTTTGTGCTCTCCGAAAAATTTGGACTGGACTTCCTTGGCCTGTAGTGATTTTTAAAGGTTATCACGAATGCTTTTGGGAAACAGTTCTGGCTAATATGTCAACTAACTGGCCAACGTGAAACTCTAGGAAACTACTTCTACTTCGGTTTAGTGGAAAAAAAAACGATATCTATAAAGCTAATCACGTAAGACCAAGTGCACGCTCAACAAGGCCCTTTTCTAATAATCTTGCGCGCTCGAAGAGGACTATGACTACTCTTAAAATGTTTGAGCACAATGGGAGCGTTTTAGGAAAGTTGGAGAAGATCTAAAAGGAGGAATGTTTGAACATCAGAAAGGGGAGAAATAGCGAGTAAGGAATTCCATATTAGGGGTGGCCGTGGCGCGATGGATGTGTGATCGCCTGTGAACCTCATGATCACAGGTTCGATCCCTGCCGTCGTCTATGTCGCTTTAATTCCATTAAAACCTTCTAAAATTGTCATCAATGTGTTGCTGGTTTACTCATTACATGTTGTTCAGGCATAACACTAACAACATGTAATTGAGTTATACTAGTATGCCCAACAAGGATTAACACGAACAAAATAATGTGAATTATAAGCGACATAGAAATAAGACACGGCATTCTCCGCTTTAGTTCAGCCGCCATCCCTGGAGATAAAATATCTGAGACAACAACCTTCAGTCTCAGAACATCGTGCCACACATCTTTCCTATCTTTCTTTCTCTTCCTTAACTTCACGCCCGCGCTGTGTTGAAACATTTAAAGGGTAATCATAATCCCTTGACCGTGAGTTAATTATAAAAAAAAAAAAAAAAAGTTTTAAAAAATTCGAGAATGGGGTCTTGGAAAATTGAATTAAAAAAAAAAATACTTAATTTTTTTTTAAATCCAAAAAATTTTTTTTTTGGACAGTTTGAATACACAATACTTGTAAGCTATAGCCTACACAAAAAAATGAAAATTAGTTGTAGCGTTTTTGAGAAAATCAAAAACAAAAAAAAATATTTTAGAGAAAAAAAAAAAATATTCGTGTAGTGCGGTTAAAGAAAGAATCTCCGAATTTAACAGTTCGTCCGAAGTTGGGCTCAACTCTAAGCTGATGGGCATTCCCTGAATCTCGGGTATTACGTTTGAATTGCTTCAGGGTTAAAAGATTCTCAATAAGACGAAGTCCATACTCTATACAAAACCCTAATTTTGCCAATTCTGATTTATGGCTCCAAGAATCAAATGATCTTATATTGAGATCATATAGTCACGAAACGGCCTTAGAGGAAAATATAACACTTTATGTGTGGCTACGTCGATGTGAGTGTAGTTTCAAAACATCTCGATAACATTGGCTCGGTCACATCGAATAAATGGATAAAAGAACTCCAGTGAGGTAGGTGCCCCTAGACTGTTATTCAGAACGTCTTGCTCTCGATTTTCAGCCGTTGAAAAAACGTAGTTCAGATGTGTACTGCTTCTTGCGAGGAAGTGACCTCTCTCTCCTCTAAGAGTATTTCTAGTCATGAAAAGTGCTGCTTATTAGTCGTTCGAAATCGGTATAAAATTGTAGGTCCCCTCCAATCCTGCTAACAGACACAGGAAGGTTGTAACTAGGTAAAGATCTCTAGTTTATTTATTTTTTTCCGTTTAAAGAACAGGCCCAGAGTCATTTTTCCGGATTGAAGCAGAACGTTCATTCTTGTAAAGGAAAGCTGCATCGGTCGAGAACCTGTAAATAAGGTAGTAGCATAAGCTGTTTGAAGTAGTGGCTCCAAATTATATAATCTGGAAAGATCTCTTAGTTTCCCTTAAAGAATAAAACGCCAACAAACACAAGATACTGGAATGTTTTTGGCTGTGGTAGTCTTGGGCAATGTTTTGAAAGTTTACACAAAATGTCAGTTTTTAAATTTCAGGGCTTAATTCTAATTGCAATAAACTTTCAACGTGAAACTTTACAAAATGTTTGATGCACTATTACATTACTAATGCCCTTATGAATCTTGCCTTTGATCTTTTTGGCTTTGTTTTTTAAAACAGAGACGTATTAAAACCCCAATAATTCCATGCAAATTCCTGACGAGCAGTTGATATTGTTAACAATAACCAGTGCTGCCGTTTTAGTGACTTTGTCACTACATTAAGCGGAATTTTCAAAAGTTTAGTGACAAAAAATTATTTTTTGTCGCTAGATAATTCTAGTTACTTTTCTAGTGACTTTTTGCAAGAACATACTTTTTGTAAATATTACGCCCCTGGTGAAGTTACATACATCCCTGGCCTTCGAGTTTGGCATTTATGAAATGATTTTCGATCGACTCTTTTTTTTACAACGACTACTGAACTAAATTTGAAACTTCACCATACAAGAGAAGACCGAAACGAGTGTGATTGCGAGTGAGCGGGTATATATGTATATTTTAGAAACTAGGCTACCTAGTCATTTCGTTTCTATGATTTATTTTGTGTACAATTTTAGCTTTAATTGTTTTTGTTTGGTTTTGACGAGTCGGCCGAAGCGAAGATTTCGGGAGTAAACTTAAATTTTATTTGTTAATATACATATATGTATGTATGTACCTACTTGTTTTCAAAAAAAAAAATAATTTCAATAATGCTTAAGATATTGAAGTCAATGAAATTGATGAAGATGCTATAATGGCTATAATTATTTGTGATTGATTATTTTTATAATAGGTTTTTAAAATTATTGTTAAAACTTCTTATACTTTTTAATTAAAAAAATGAAAAGTAGTTATATTTTCTATACTGAATTTGTTTTTGCTTTTTTTTTTTAAGAGTTTTTATGTTAACTTAATGTTTATAAGTTTTTCTTTACTATACAAAATAAATTTTTTGTTATTATTGAATATGTTTTTTGATATGTGTACTGAAAATTTTTTCTAGTGACTTTTTTTTAAAGTTTTAGCATATCTAGTGGATTTTTAAAGTCGATCTAACGACTCTTTTTTTTTGGTTTGCGGCAACACTGACAATAACCTTCTGTTCTAGAAGTGATAAACTATTTTGACAGTTTTCAAAACCTTCGTCCCATTGAAATTAAATACGGCCCTGGTCATCCTCTAGTGAAACACATAAACTGCTAGCAGACGTTGGAATGAAAGACACACAAAAAAGCCGAACCAGGATTCAGGGTAGGTATCCTGGGGCTTAAAGGCGAATGACACGTTTCGTGTTCGCTTCTCAAACCATGATTTAATGTGTGTGCGTTGCTTTCACTTCCTTCCCCACACGGGCGATATGTGACACCCGAACTTCCACCACAGCGGAATGTGTCGTTGTCGATGACGGCAACGATGTTGTTCTAGTCATGGCACTGTGCGGCCGGAGAGGATGGAATTTGCATAATGCATGTGTACAATGTACTTGTAACTACACGTAGGTACAGGTACACTTTAACTTTAAGTCCTTTGACATCTAACATCCAAGCACATCACATGATGTTTAAATCCATCAAAATTCATTCTCTTGGATTATGTATTTTGCGAAATCATTTTCCATCATTAATCTGAATGGAAAAATCCATAAATTTTATACTCAGAGCTTCAAATGACGATCATTCTCTATTTCCAATCAAAATCTATATTATCGACAGTTTTGTACTCGAAGTCCATTGTCCATTGTTCGTTTTATTGATTGGAAAAATGTTTCGAACTCCACTCACACTCACACAATTTAAATTTCTATAACAATGTTCGACTAGGAAATATCTGTGTTTGTTGTATCTTTCTATTGTATCTTTTAATGAGACTTTGAATCTGTAAAAATTCAATTTTCATCAATTCCAACCCTATAAGGTCTCCGTAAGGACTGCCATGCTACTCGTAAAGATATACGTCATATTGCACAGAGAGGAGAATTTGAGTCCTTTTCGTTTCGTTATTCCTTGCGGAAAATTTCATCCTTCTGCCATCAAGTGAATCTGAGTAATGGGTATCAATTTGATAAACGATTTGTTAACACAAGGGGTATTGAGTTTCCGGAATGTTTTTGATTTAATAAGGATTATCACTACAAAAAAGGATTATGGATCGGTACCTATACTATACTTATACCTTTATCAGCCCGTTTGAGTGTATCATCTCTGTTGGGGGAAGAACTTTTGGAGAGAATAGAAAGGATAACAACATCTGTTAGTTGTTAATTGCTTCAGAAATAACACTGAGGGTAAGTTTTGTGAATGGAATAAAATTGCTGGAAAAATAAGTTAATGAAAATAGTTTTTCACCATCTGAGGCGATTGTTTCATTTTGTTTCGGATTGTTGTGCAATAAAATACATGAAGGTTTTGGTCTGGTGAGTGTAGTGTTACATTTTGCCCTGTGATTAAATAGCTGTTCGATGATTAGAATTTTGGAATTAATTGGTTTCATTTATTTCAATGCATTTCATTTAAGGTTTTGTTTTGATTGTTGATCATAATGACAATCAGTTTATTAAAATCTCAAGGGAGAAGGACAAGTCGACATAACGACTCTAGGAGCAAAAAATTAAAAAATAGTAGTACTCCTTGGCATAATGGTTAGTGCGTTGGATTGTCATGCGGAAGGTCTCGAGTTCGATTCTCAGCCGCTGCAAAATAGTTTTTCAGGGGTGTACTGCCACTTGCGAGGAAATGACAAATCCTCAAAGAGTATATCTCTTGTCATGGAAAGTGCTGCTCATGGGCCGTTCGGAATCGGCAGAAAATTGTAGGTCTCCTCCGTTCCTGGTAACACACACACATGAATGGATTGACTCTAGGTGCAAGGAAATTTAATATCACAAGGATTAAATTAACAAGCACCATGCAGTGAACGAAATACAACAGTGGAGATTTTCTGTGAACATGGAACAAACTCGACAAGCGAAGAACTTGCGTTAAGCAAGATGTATCATCAATGAAGAGCCTCGATAAGCTTTTATTTTATATAATTTTCGGTATTTATCTTTTTACAAAATTTAACATCCTACAAGGAAGTTTTTACTTTAATGAATTTAAAAAAAAAAAGTAAAATGCATGACTGGATCGCACGAACTTGCTCTTATATGTAAAACACTAAGAATTTCAAAAATGAATGTTTTTAGGGAAAGACTGTTCATAAGCATAAAATTTATTAATTAAATGACTAAACAAACTCCTTTAGAAGTTGGTGCTAAGACCAGAATGCCATGTAATTCAAGCAAATAATAGCTTATGCAAGAACAATAATTATAAGTTGCTGTATTGATTTCTTAAAAAAATCTAATAAAAATAAAACATTATAAGAAAAAATTTTGCAACGCCAACAGTTTTTATTACTGTACGAATAAAAAATAAATTTCCTAAAAAAATATTGAACCAATTTTGAAACATCGAATTTTCCAAAAAAAAAATGATATTTTTTTATTTCAAAAATTCAAAAAGTATTTTTTTTTTTGAAGTTTTAAAATGCAATGTTTTTCAAACTTTTAGCAACCTTCTCTACAAAAAAAAATCATTAAAATCTTTAATGCCCATAATGAAAAATTCGAAATTCGAAAAAATGTTTATATGGTACAAGGTAGGGTCAGAAATATCTTCATTCTAAAGTTTTTCTTATTAAATTATAGATCATAAAAATTACTCGAAATAAATATTTTATCAAAATTCTCGGAACCGTTTTCGAGAAAAATACGATTTTCGAAAACCATTTTTTAACATTTGTTTTTTCCTACATCTTGTAGATTATTATTAAGAAACTTTTATTAATTAAGTTTAAGAAAAATCGAGCAGGGGGTTTTGGAAACAAGTATTGAGCTTTGAAAAAAATTGAATTTTTTTTTTAAAATCCAAAAAAAAAATTATTGAAAATTTGAATACACAATAATATTTAAACTTTTGGGGAGCTTTAGTACAAAAAAATGACGGAAATCGGTATTACCGTTTTTGAAATTTTTTGAATTTTTTTATATCTGCGGATGGTTTTTGAAAAAAAAATACAAAATTTTGAAAAAGATTCGTATGCCATGGTACCGTTATTCTTGGTCCTTAAAACAAAAAAAAAGTGTAAGGGGAAAAATTTAAAAACGATATCCTTAAAGTTTGACGGAAATCGGCCAAGACATTTAGGCTGTAGTCGAACAGACAGACAAGCAAACAGACAGACAGAATTTCGAGATCCACTTTTTTCATCTTCGCTATCATCGATATGTCAACTTTGATCAAAATCTTGCGTTCCATTTTTTTCCAAATACAGAACTTGCCCTATAGATATAGTACCTTTATCGCAAATAAAAATTTAAAATAACACAATTCCAACAAGATGGGAAGAAACTGGGAGATATTTTTTCCCACTTCATTAATCAACAAACGAACATATACCCTAGGCATCTCGGTCACAGGTCCAGACCTTGAATGAATATTGAAGGCTTATTGCTTACTATCCGATTCAAATCTGTTGTGAGATAAGGGTTAGCCCTTAACGTGTTCCTCCATGTTTGATTATTTAGAGTAGTTTCAAAGAGGATAAGTTACATTCTTTTACCTGGTAGGGTCCCATCAGGCACTTATTTCTTTGATACATAAGTATTTCAGAATCTGCATATAGCACTGCTTTCATGTGATGAATAATTAAGGGTCTTGTTAGTTTACAATGGCCCGTGAAAAGACTCTTTATTATTCCTAGGTTCCTAGCTAATATAGCTCATGAAACGATATTTGTTATAGTTCCCAAGTAATAGTTAAGACTGCGTCAGCTTGGTAACCTCTTTTCAGTTTTTAGATCTTTAAGCTTTTTCCTCTGATCTGATGTTTCATATTCCGCAGTAGGGCTCTGGCCCCATTAATCTAGTCATTGCGTCTATTCATGTTCTGTAAAAAGTGCGACTTTTTCTCGAAGATAAAATACAGAAAAAATCTCCAATCATCTAAGAACCAAAGTGAAGAATCTATACACACAGGGACATAACCCCCGATTTTTTTGTGGGACAATTTACAAAAAAAATATCAAAGGAACTAAGACCCAAACGAAAGAATATGTATAGGTTTTTTGCGGCGCAGAGATATGACTCCAAGGGCAATAACCCCGAATTAAGAGTGACATAAGACCCGAATCGAATTACGCCCTCATGACTCACCCAAATAGAACATACCTCCCAAATATTTTGCTTAGAGATAGGACATTAATCCCAAATTGTTCGAGATATTAATACAGAAAAAGTATTTCTTTACAAAACTTTGTACATTCCCAGTACTGAAATCATTTTTTAACTTTCCTAATTTAAGGCCAATTTGGTCTTGTGTTAATTTAAACTGCTTTTTCTGTGAAACGGGTTTCCATTTCAAGAGTCAGGATGGGATTCAAAATGTGTTAAGAAAACAATTGATTAATTGATACACAGATTTAAGCTTGATCTGTGGGTCCTCTGTACCCCTCTCACAACTCCGTTTCTCCGCTTATGGTTATTGTGTTCATTTGCCATGCAGGTGCCTGTATCAAGAGTTTTCTAAGACAACAGTAGTTTGGATGGTATATTCGACAGTATTGTTGCTTAGGAAAACTTTTGACATTGGCACTTGCCTTTATAAGTAAACATAAGCTTCTGAGCTGAAAGCGAGATATAACCCACTAAGAAAACATAAGTGCTAAATTCGATTTGAGTCTAATTTCATTTGAAAGCGGACATAAGTCCTAAAAATTAAAATTGGGTGTTATATCTCTGTGTCGCAAAAATTGTGCAAAACTTTTTCTCCTTCCGTATTCATTGTTTGGAGATTTTATATATGTAAAGTATAAGAAAGTCAAACGGTGTAGGGTCCGGTCCTGTGACCCATATGCCCAGGCTACGAAGTTAGCTAATGTGAAGACTTGAGCAGCAAATTTCAAGTATTTCAAACGGTGTCAGATTGATTTCTGTTTTATGTTGTACAGATAAGGTGTGTAAAACAATATGAAACATAGAGAAGCTGCTTTACGCTACAACCTTTTTCAAATACCGACTAATATGTCGAGATACATGGTTATGTTGGGAAAAGTATTACTGCCTCTTACACTCAAATTCAAATAGACTAGATATGTTCTCAAAATTATGAAGATAATCACCGACTTCCGAAGATACGGACTTTCGAAGTTATACACGAAATGAAGTTGGCATTCTGAATGGATAGAACTAGTTAAAACATGATGATTTAAGTGCCCTTCTTGGTTTTAGATTTGGCACGGGAATATTTATTGATGGTAACTGATGCCTCAGTTTTGATAACACTTCGATAATAAGTTCTTCTAATTCATTTAAAGTTGCTTTACTGGTTGAATAAACAAATTCTTTCATTCTTCCGTTTTCAAAAAAAAAACAAAACTGTAAGGTCAGGCTGTACTATTTCTATAGACCAAATGTTAACCTTTTGACCATAGTGGGCTGGAGCACGTATCATCCTATTAGAATTATGAAATAGGTAGATGAATCAGACGAATGTCCTCCAATAGTTCTGGTAAACCGTTTCACAGGAACTATTGGCATTTTGGAGAACAAGCCTTGGTCGTAGATTGAAGGAACCGATTAAATTGTTACCAATTATACCCATCCACATATTGGATTTGAAATTGTGTTAAAAAAATGGGAACTGCCTTCTGTGTGGATTTTTCGCAGCCCATTTATGGAAATTTATTGTGAGCATTTGCTGTGGCACCATTAATTTTAAATTAAAATTCTTCCGCGAAATAAAAAAATAGCTTACACTCGATACCTCGTTTTATTCGAAATCTGATTGAGCAACCAGTAAGGACACTCAAGTCTCTTTTCCAATTCATTGGGACGCAGTTCTTGCGCAGGTATATAGTTGTATGGCTAAGGATTTTCTCCATGAAGACCTTTATACAATTTTGTGTCGAAACATTAAATTTTAGTTATAAATGTATGAAGCTGATTGATGAATCAGTTGTAACATCTTCTTGTATTCTTTAATGAGCCAAAATTCTTCTTACTTGTTGAGCTTTCACATTAGTCACATCAAAGGGAAATATTAGCAATGGTAAGAAAAATTGAACAGCCTTAGAAATTGACATCTACTTTACCTATAGAAAAGTATATGAAGTAGTATTTCTTCTAAAAATAAGGACCTTAACTAAATTTCTACCATTGGTATTAACAGAGAAATTTTGCTTGAAATGGGTCAGTTTTGACCAAAGTAAGTCTGTTCTTAAATCTCCGATAAATAATGTCATCATTGGAGATATATCCTTACTATAGAACGTTTTTGGTTCTTAAAGTATACCCAAGAACCAAATCTCAAAATATACTTAACGAGTTAGGGGAAAAGCTATATTTATAATGTAGAAAACTTCGCGGTGTTTAAGATTTCTCACACAGATCATGACGTGTGTTTTCAGCTTGGTTGATATTTTCCATTCGCATCACTTTTTTCACGTCTAATATAATCGATTGTGATATTCGTTGCCAGTCATCCATCTCGAAAGTTCTGGAATTCATAAATAAATGCTGGCGTGCCACAGGGCTTCGTTTTGTCTCCGACTATCTTCCTTAAATTCTTCAATGATCTTTTGTCTGAAACTTCTTATCCATTAAATTGCTTTGCTTTGGACTTGAGGTAAACTTAAGCTTTCAATTAGATAAGTTGTGGACTAGAACTGGTGTAGACGGTTTCAGATGCGGGTGGTAGTCCGATTCCTGATGATTGTGCTAATGCAAACACACGTCATACCACAACCATAAGACATATAAGAATATATCAATCCAAATAGAGCGATTCCTTGAAAATATGTCCGCAATCTCCATTAATATCAATTCCTTTCACAGGGTAGCCTGATTATGATCACCGATTTTAGCTACCTATGTATGTACATACCTATCTCGTCGAAATTGTTGGGTCTCAGATGAAAAAAAATATAGTTTCTAAGTCTTTTGACTTTCATCTTAGTCTTATTACCTTAAAGCTTCATAGAACAATTCTTGTAATTGGTTTCTCGAAAGACGCCTGCAACGACTTTATTGGCGTTTGGAAGAAGAAGGAAAATCTGTTTACTGCCTCATCCATCCAACAGCTTATCACAGCTGCGTTTTGTATTGTATAAACGAAAGACTTCCTACCTTTATTTTATCGGATACTAATATCTTTCATCTTAGATCGGCTCAGTAAGTGGCCTGCAGAATAATACCTCCTAATGCATTTTGGAGAAATGTATTAAATATTGTTCTATAATTCAACCCACAGTTGGGAACATGCAGTTGAGATGAAAGTAATAGCAGTTGCAAGACCATGCAGGAGCAGAAGAGTAACATATGTTTACATAAGAATTACTTTTTCTACTGCTACTCCTTCCAACCTCTTAAATCTCTTGAGTTTGAATTTCTGCATTTCTGTGGCTCTTCATCACCTCAAGCTTAAGCGCAGTGTTGATCCAGCATAAGTATTTCTTTTTCCTGCACTTATTACCACCCAGAGCGTACAGCAAACACCTTGTCTCCAAGAAAAAAAAAAAAGACGACCCTCAAGTAACAATGGACATTCAAGAGTGTTAAAAGGAAAAACTAAGTTTTGCTGCCTCCCCATCTGAGTCCTTGGTGAAGAAACACTTCTTCTTGGTTACTCGTACTTGGTGCTGTTGGTGTTGGCACAACACCAAAGTACTTACATAGTCCAATTGTCCTGACTGCATGGAAAGCGATTATTCTATTTTTGGTTGACATAGTTTACTTTATGCTCGAAACAATAAAACACTGACGAGATTGTTGAGGAATTTTGTCGTGAAATTGCTTTCACTTCATCACTTGACTCTCTATATCCGTTCACATGCATTCTTTTGCAGCGAAAGTGAGAAGCAAAGCACTTAACATTTTTGAAAGGGATGTGACTAGTTGGTGGGTAATGTGAATGGTAGTTGTAAAACCGCACATTTTCCAAGGATGTTTTATTGGATTCACTTGAAGGGAGGTTAGTGAACCTCGCGATTTTATTATCGTCGCGATAGCACCACTAGTTCGTATTGCATTTATATTCATTAAATTCATCATCCAGATGCAGATGCACACCTTTATATCTCGTGCATCAATGCAACATCCTACTACCAGACTCACACACACCTCGAGCGAAAATCTCAATTTACCATGGAATCTTAAGTAATTACATGTAAGTACCATTTAAGTCCACTTCGGATGCACATCATATCAACATTCAGCAATAGCAGCAGCAGCAGTGCAGATATGCACAGGATACATTCGACACAATTGTAACAGAAACAGAGAACAGAACGCGCATTCCACACGGGAAAATATTGTAAGCCAGAGATGCTTTTTTGTTTGTTAGTGCGATTGTTGCATGTTCGTAATGATGCACCAGTTTTAATCCCTCGGCTTCGGGAGGAATGCTAAATAGCATCACGTGTAATAAATTCAAACAGAAGGATGATCCGATGCAGGAGAGCTGGATATCCGACGCGCACTTATTTAAATTAAATTATAAAATATGAAATGCCAGGTTGAGTTGCATCGGAAACATGACATGGAGACGAGGAAATTACGTTGGATCTCTGCGTCTGTCTCTATATTTTCATACATAGACGAGAGTAGGGGACTTTTCAGCAGAATATCACATTGAGGTGGATCAGTGGCAAAATTTAAATGATGAATTCGATAGAAAATGAATGAGCTTGCGGACGAAGTAATATGGTTGAAATAATTAGGATATAACTGAATTTTCAAAAATCTTCCCATATACCGGGTGTTTTTCAAATTTAATAAATAATACGTATAGCTTCTACGATTTTGACAATATTTCGTACTTGTTATTTCCTAATTAATTTTTTTTTCTTTTCGGCTGAAAGAGTAAATACATAACAAAAAGTGAACGTCTTTTTTTAATATTTGTTCTTATATTTGGATTATTTCCAGGGATACTCCCTCTTGACAGGAAGTGACAAATCCTTCAAGAGCATTTCGGACTCGACAGAAAATTGAAGGTCCCCTCTATTACCACCAAACAAGATTCGCACAGAAATAGTTGAGAATTTTTAGTCATTAGGTTATGTTTTTCTACGAGCCGTTGGCCTCTTATTTATTGAATATTTTTTTCTACAGCCTAAAAGCCTAGAGGTTTTGTCTAACATGGGATATGATGTTTGTATGTGACTTTCTTAGAGAAAGCTTTAGTATAACGTTACCTGATAACTACGAATCAAATGCTTATTTTTCTCGACAGCGGCCTTAACAATTTGAAAAAAAATTGTTTTGGCCCTTATTGCGGGTGTCCTTTCCATTCGATAAAAATCGATCATATCAAAACGTTGGATGGTTATTATTTGTATCCAAAGTTATCTGGATACCTTTATATTGTAACCACTTTTGAAAACACAGCTAATGGTATTTGATACCACAATAACTTGAGATATTCTTAGTTTTCGATAAGCGATTTTCAACAAAAGTTTTTTATCGAATAACAAACGAAACTTGTAATTTGAGCCTCTGTGTCTAATTGTAAGTACGGTCTTCATTTGTGTAAATTAAAACCATAGAAGTTGAGTTTTAAATAAATTTTACATTCAACGAATTTGAATATTGTATCCGACACCATTCAAGGAATTGCTTCCAAATATCCTCACACTGAAATTTGTCTTTGTGGCGGTTTTGACCAACTTAATTCTGGTTAGCGTTGCTCTTAGACCCAGAAATCAGCCGTCATACTAGGGCGGTTTCCTGGAATACTGTCAACCCTAGAAAATAAAAAAAATAAATATATACAACATGAAAGTGATATGATTAACCTTGCTCCATTTTAAACCTCGTATTGTTAAACTCTGAAATTTCTTTTAATTACAATATCACAGTTTAATATTTTATATTAGATATACAACATAATTACATTTTTAATATTTTTATATTTGTTCATCCCTGCACCAATTTTCATTCAACTAGTGTTTTTTGACATTAACCAATGAGAATAACGTAGGATGAAGTTTCCTACCATTTTGAATTTTTAACAATACCCAGAACACTGCACTGTTTCCACAATAACAATACTTTTTGTAAACCTTATGCCTGTGACACAAATCTAGTATAGACACCATAGTATAGGAATGAACCACATGTCTGTCAGGGTAGACATTGCCAAACTCTTCTGTATACCCAAACTTTTTGAGAGTATAATTCATGACACCATGCTTCTTCATTGTGTACAACTATTTTCTCCGAGACAACACGACTTTCTCAAAGGTATATCAATGATCACAAAACTTACAGAATTTGTTTCCAAAACCTTATGTGCTCTGGAATCTGGCCATGAAGTGCATGCAATTGCAACGGATTTCAGCAAAGCATTTGATAAAATCTCACATAACATTATCATTTTTAAACTTAAAGCTTACTGGTTTCCTCCACTTTTTGTATCCTAGATACAGTCCTACTTCAACAATCGTCAGTATAAAGTTATTTTTAGTTCATGCACTTCAAACCCTATATGCTCAAATTCAAGTGTCCCGCAAAGAAGTCACCTTGGGCTCCTAATTTTCCTGTTAACTATCAATTATGTTGAACTTATTCTTACAGGATCTGACCTTGAGATCTACGCTGATGATATGCGCATCTCAAAACAAATTTTACCTGGTTCAGGTGCGCAATCGCTACAACTAGACCTTAATAATTTCTTTACCTGGTGTCAACATAACTTTCTTGAGCTTAATGTAAGCAAATGTCAAGCCATTACTTACTACTAAACAATAACAGTTGCATGCCATATAGTTATTGAGAAAGCTTTCCAGAGCGTAGATATGGATATAAGGGATCATTTTGAAGCGGAATTCCCAGGATATTTGATAAATTTTATTGAAAATTTTGTAAGAAATAAAGTCTTCTTTGTACATGTTCTGTACGCAAAATGAGGAATGAAGCTCATCTGGGTAGAGGTACCACAAGAACCTAAGCTTGGACAATTTCTATTGAGTATTTACACTGTAGACCACAGAATAACATACCAGCAACGATGACAAAAATTATATTCTCATGATTCCATCACACATACAACGTCTCAATCACCATAGATTGCAGCTCGTTAGGGTGGAAGACCATTGTCACTAACCTTTGGAACATTACCACATTACTATGGAACAAGAGGACGAAGGAGTATTGCAGCTAGAAGTCAAAACCAGACGGCGCCGTTTTTCAAACCTAAAACAACACCAATTACCTTGGCGCAAAAGTTCACAAGCAAAATGAAGTTCAACTAGCATGACTTGTCACACAAACTTCTACATCCAACAGCTTCATCCATCAATGGCACTGCAAACTAGAGATCTAGGAAGATGGACTACTGCAGAAGTTATCTTAGCTCCAGAGCGATCACCGATAACAGATTCTGGGATGTATTCCACTATGAAGGAAGGCCATTCTATGGACGAACCGCCAGTGGATACGAAAGAGTTGATGCCCTTTCATCCTTAAAAACTCCAACTCTTACCATTTTTAAAAACACTTTATCTATATAATATGGTGGCTTGGCTACCATTTTGTTAGAAAGAAAACCAATGATCTGTTTTCAGGATAACGAAATTTGATGACATTATATCGGTCAAATGATTACGTCTCTAGTTGATGCACATTTGTGTTCGTTTCAAGGCATTTTGAATTGTTACTCGAAAATGATCCTACTCTAAATTGGCAATTTCTTTTTCAATGTTAGCTTTCAAGACTTGTGAGGTTTGTGCCCTAGAGGCAGATCTTTCGATCTTGAAAGCCATTTCAAATTTCCAAGACGGGAGATCACTCGGCATGGAAAAGAAATTAGTGTATCAAAATCTACGAGTTCTTTCAACTCGAGTTAATTTGGTTTGAGAAACGAGCGACGCACGGTGCTTCAGCCTAGAGGATCTTTGTTTAAAGACAAAGTCATTGAAAATACCGGAGCCTTTTCGGAATCGCAGAGGATGTAAAGGAGAGACCCTTCATTCTTGGGGGCTGGCTAAATAAGTAAGTAAACTTTCTTATCGAGGATCTAGTATAGAGTCCCAAAATAAATTGATACAAAAGTTCGATCGAATTCTAAATCGTAAATTTGTTTTATTTGAATTTGATTCCCGAGCCACAACATTCCTGAAAAGAAGGTATTCTTAAGATATTTGTAAAAATGCAATAATCGTAAAATTTTATCAGTGAATCTCTGCAAAAAAAAAATAAAAAAACAAACCCTGAACTAGTCTAACAGTTACTGATCGGTTGCACTGAATTGACCTCTTGACGCAGCCACACTGTTTATAGTGAGTGTGTTAGGTTCAATGTATCCCTGAGTGGTAAAACGCAAAAGAGCTTGTTCTCGATTTGATGTTTGCATCACTGCAGGTGAAAATTACAATAATCAAGTATGCTGGCTCTAAGAGTATGTATGACAAGTGTGTTGTAAAGGTTCGAGTAGGTTTTTCTATAGCAATAAAGAATTCCACTCTATCTTCAAGGGAAGTTGTGAGTTGGTTAAATTATTCTTTCACATTTCTATAAAAATAAGCATAAAGTTAAGCTCTTCAAGTTAGTTCTTTCAATTTCACATCAATCAGAATAGAATCTTCAAATTGCTTAACTTCCGAACTAGTTTGATTACTCGTTAGTTGCAATAGAACTTAGACGACTTTGTTTTTCAACTTTCAGCTTCAGTTTCGATTCGGAATAAATTAATTAATTATTGAGGAGTAAGAATTTTTAATCAAAATTTTTCTCAATGACTCAGTTCGGAGAAAATAAATTCAATTTAAAAAATAAAAAGTTTTCAAAAAGTTGGCGATTCTAGGTGTTTTTTTATTATGAACCCTGCAAGATATTGGCTTGAATACTTGAATACGAAGACACAACAATGTAATGTACATACTCGTACTATCCGAAACCACATAAACGCCTATAATATGAAGAGAAAGTTGTATCTAGTCGACCAATACCATCGAATTGGCCGAAACGGCACCTTTAGTCCAGTCAAAGCGTCATGAAAAAGGGCCTGACCTTGCGCGCAGAGGCATGGTCAATTTTTTTTTCATGGATCGATAGGTGCTTATGAGAAAAGCTTAAAACCAAATTTGCACCACATGACAACTTTTTTTTACCAAAGTTATTGGTAAAAATGTGTTTTGTGTCATTTTTTGGTCATTTGAGAATATCTCGGCTCCACTATCTCGTACAAACAAAAATTAAACATGTATTTATTCCTAATAATATTATCTATTATGTTCTAAAAAAAACATTTGTTTAAACAAATGAAAAAAAAAGTTATAGTAAGTTAAACAAATTTTTTGTTGTTTAAAAATCACTTTTTCGTGATTATTAAGAAAAAAGCTCATTTAACGATGAAATTTTTATATTTTATTATTAAAGTTCTTGTAATTCCCTACAATTTAAAAAAAAAATCAACACCCTACGATGAACGAAAGCCGAGTAATAAATTATTGAACATAGGTAAGTCAGCGCACCCACGCATTTTATTATTTTATCTTTTAATTAATATCTCAGCCCCAGTATGTCGCAAAGTGAAAATAAAAAACTGTATTGCTAATAACAATATTTTCTATCAACTTGCATTTAATTTAATATGTTTGAGCAAAAATATAAAAAGTTACCGTTGGTTTCAACGTTTTTTTTCTTGTTTTTAATACCTTTTTTTCATAGTTATTGAGAAAAAAACTGTATTTCACGGTAAATACTTTTCAGTTTTGGATTTTTGTTTTATAGTCCTGCTAATTTTCTTCAAATTAAAAAAAAAATTAGTCCATTACGACAAACGGGAGCCAAGATATTCATGATTTAAAAACTTAGGAAAGCTTACAATTTAGTATTTTAACCTTCTAGCTTGTAATTTTGGTGTCGCCAGCAACAAGACATATTGGTATCCTTCAAACACTCCACACATACTTACACATATTTGTTGCTTCTTGTTGCTGGCGACACCAAAATTACAAGCTACAAGGTTAAAATACTAAATTGTAAGCTTTCCTAAGTTTTTAAATCATGAATATCTTGGCTCCCGTTTGTCGTAATGAACTAATTTTTTTTTTAATTTGAAGAAAATTAGCAGGACTATAAAACAAAAATCCAAAACTGAAAAGTATTTACCGTGAAATACAGTTTTTTTCTCAATAACTATGAAAAAAAGGTATTAAAAACAAGAAAAAAAACGTTGAAACCAACGGTAACTTTTTATATTTTTGCTCAAACATATTAAATTAAATGCAAGTTGATAGAAAATATTGTTATTAGCAATACAGTTTTTTATTTTCACTTTGCGACATACTGGGGCTGAGATATTAATTAAAAGATAAAATAATAAAATGCGTGGGTGCGCTGACTTACCTATGTTCAATAATTTATTACTCGGCTTTCGTTCATCGTAGGGTGTTGATTTTTTTTTTAAATTGTAGGGAATTACAAGAACTTTAATAATAAAATATAAAAATTTCATCGTTAAATGAGCTTTTTTCTTAATAATCACGAAAAAGTGATTTTTAAACAACAAAAAATTTGTTTAACTTACTATAACTTTTTTTTTCATTTGTTTAAACAAATGTTTTTTTTAGAACATAATAGATAATGTTATTAGGAATAAATACATGTTTAATTTTTGTTTGTACGAGATAGTGGAGCCGAGATATTCTCAAATGACCAAAAAATGACACAAAACACATTTTTACCAATAACTTTGGTAAAAAAAGTTGTCATGTGGTGCAAATTTGGTTTTAAGCTTTTCTCATAAGCACCTATCGATCCATGAAAAAAAAATTGACCATGCCTCTGCGCGCAAGGTCAAATGACGCTTTGACTGGACTACTTATTCAGCACAATAGAATGACTTTAGGGTTGGATCTCATAATAGTTGATTCGTTATATCCCCTAACGATGACATCCGGTAGTAAGAAACAGGATGAAGCCGATGCTAGAGGTTCTGGATTGTATGCACATTGGACAAAGGGCATTATATCCTTACGACTGAAATAGTTGAATAGTTTTGTTTTGTTGTTTACTGGTGAAGCAGGATATGATATAGAATTGATATCTGACTCAGATGAATAAATATATGAAAACGTGAAAACGTTGCTTTAAAGAATTAACAGAGCAGATGAAAGTTAAATATAGTAGCGCAAAATTTTAAACATTTAAAACTAGCTTTAATTTAGCTTGAAAATGGTAGTCGGCTCTGAAATAAAATTTTAAATTGAGAGTCGACTCTTTGTTAATTCCTATAACTATATAAATTAAACTTTAACTTTAAACAGATCGTCTAACCAGCAAAATGCTTCTTTATCTTCTTAGGCTGAAAACACACCGGATAAAGCAAAACGTGTTCTTTTGTTTCGTGAAACAAGAGAACATTGTTTCTTATGAGACTAAGCACACCAAAGAAAACGAAACAAAACACACGTTTTTGTTTTGAAGTGTTTCGATAGTGGTTGTCGAAAATACATGCTATTGTATACGAGCAACAAAACTGTTTCGAACAAGGGTCGTTGACGATAATTGCATACTTTCTTATGGCGCAACGCACACCAAATGAAACAAAACATAAAAACAAAAGCAAAACGGAAAAACATGTTTCGTTGCTGATAGCAGACCTATTGTTTTTTGCAAAACAAAATTTTGACTCCGTTGTTTTTATTTTCTTTTGTCGTTGCACTTTTACTCTGTGCCCAAATTTTTAAATAAATATGGACGTATGTAGATAGAGAAAAATTGATTTTTTTTAATTGAGGTCAGAATCCCTATCTATAATTATAAAAATAAGGAACATAAACTTACTATTGATAAGCTGTGGATTGCTACTTCCTACAATGACATTTTTGAAGATGGGCAAGATTAAAAGCTTTTCTCTTTTCTTATAAATAAACACATGATGTCTATTTTGTAAACTCAAAATTGTTATTTGTCTTTACTTGCCGTAGAGTTATAATCTTTCAGCCGGAGTTATGCTTTTACGATAGTTCGTATTTTGTTTCATTTCAACGCACACCAAACGAAACAAAAACACAAAACGTTTTGTTTTGTTTTATTCTGTTTCGCTTGGCGTGTGTTCAAATAAAAAATGTTTTTTCAACGATCGAATCAAAAACGTTTTGCTTTATTCGGTGTGAAAAATAAAGTTGAAAACTATAGACCGATCGCAATTCTGTCGGTCATAGAGAAATGCTTGGAAGAAATCATAGTTAAACGACTGAATATTTTTAACAACAGACACAAAATTTTGCACCAAAATCAATATGGGTTTCAGAAAAACAAAAGCACAGAAAAGCTGCTTGGAGAGTTCACGAATACAGTTAACGCAGGGCTTAATCGAAACCACCACGTCCTTGTGCTATTCGTTGACTTCAGCAAAGCATTTGACACTCTAAGTACGGATAAGCTTATAGAAAGTTTAAACAGAATTGGTGTGAGGGGATATCTGTCCGACTGGCTCAAAAACTACCTTACTGATAGATCAATAAAGGTCAAGGTATCAACGACCGTGAGTTCAGAAAAATCCACTGTATATGGTGTTCCACAAGGCTCAAAATTAGGACCCATTTTATTTATCCTGTCTACAAATGAATTGTTACGATTGCGAATAACACAGCCTACGCATATGCAGACGATATAGCCATCATAGTAAAACACAAGCACTTAAATTCAGCAATCGAAATACTTCAAGAGCATCTGGACACTGTAGCCAAGTGGTGTCATGACCATGGACTTGTCATAAATACAAAAAAAAAACTAAGATAATGCACATACGCCAACCAATGAAGAGGGAAGAAACTATCAACATCTATCACCGAAACGACAAGTGCCTACTGTTAACTAACAACAAACCAATCGAAATCGTCAAAAAAATAAGGTATCTTGGGGTTACCATAGATGAACATTTCCTTTGGCGTGATCATATAAACACTTCACGTATTCAACTCAAAAGCACAATGTTTGCCTTAGTGTATCTTAAAAGGTTCTCGAATTTTGAAGTTATGAAGCAAGTCTACTACTCGTAAGCAGAATCGCGAATTCGATATGGGATCCTGGCCTGGGGAAATGCTTCTAAAACGCATCTAGATAAAATACTCAATCTACAACATCGTCTAGTCAAGTTAATTAAACCTGTTAATAATCAATTTAAGGTTTTAGACATAAAAGCTATATACCGTATGACAGCAATAGAACATTACATAGATGATCAACGATTTCTACAACCTATTCGACATAATCAGAACACCAGAAGAAGAGCGCAAGGGATGTTTGAATTTCCGACAACTTTCAACGTATACGGAAAAAGAGAACTAAGATGTATCATTCCAACATTATTAAATGAAATACCAGCGAATTTAAAAAATATTCGAAATTGTAAAATTCGAAAAAAAGAAATAAAAAACATTTTCTAGAATTGAGCTTCGTTCGATAGTAAAAATAATATTCATTTTCCTTAAATTTTTCACTTATGTAAAACTCTTAAACTTAATCTATTATTATGTAAATAAACTAAAAATATTTAAAAGATCATTGAAATTAAAATATCAACTGAATTACTTCAATCACTTTCAAAATTAAATAATACCAATGTTAATAACCACCTGCAGATAAGCACTTTTCTTTGTGGGTAAACTATTAAAATGATACTATTGTAAAAATAAAGAAACTTTTGAATCTTGAATCTTTCAGCCTTAAAGTATACTTTTATCCAGTTGACATTTGTCATTTTTTATTAAAAATATTTGAAAAATGTTTTCTGAGAAGAAATATTTTGCAATTTTTGAAGACTTTCAACTTTTCAGAAAACCTAGAGCATTCAAAACTAGAGCAACTCCTTTTGAAGAGTGACCTTTGGTGTCAATGCCGTAAATTGTATCAGACCAGAAACATAAATGTTAAGAAAAGAGCCAAGTTCTTAAGTTCTTCTGTACAAAAACCTTTGCGTAACAAGTCAGCCGTGAAAAGTACTGAGATCTGAAAGTACGCCAAGTTCTTACTTCATGAAGGTTTAAAAACGAATATTTAAAGTAGAATAATATTAAAGCAGCTACAATGTAATAGAGAAATTTTATTATTTAATAATTACTGACTTAAATTTTATGGGTATATCTCAGGAACCGCTTATGCTAGAAAATTGAAATTTGGTGAGGCGCCTCCTGTGCCTGACTACCTTAGCAAATATTCGGAATTTTTAATTTCTGACTTCATTGGTACTGAATATAGGGAGGGGTCAAAAATTGCCTGAGTTTGTTCATGTAAAAAGGGTGTAGTGCCAGAACTTGGCTGGGCACTACCGTGCCCTTTGATTATAAAGTCGCTCGCTCAGCGCAAAAGTCTACTTTCGATTTGCATCTGTTGCTATGATCTTGTGATCAGGATGGAATTGAAAACTGATTTCCTAGTACCCCATAGATCTTGAACAGATTCGAGTATATATAGCAGGCGCATTAGAAACGGCAGCTGCTTCGCAAACTCTCTGATTTTCATCACGATTTCCGAGTACCAAATAGATACATAATCGCTAAAATGTTTCTAAATTAACGAAATCATTTTTTGCAAAATACGGTATAAAGACAATTTACAAATTGAACCTTTTTCTGCGACAGTTTTCTCACAAATTTTTTTTTGAGTAATGAAAGCGTTTGACGTTTGAAGTTTGACGATTAGACGTTTTGCTAAACAAGTTCTATAGTGAAAAAAGTTCTTTAAAGTGCTGCAAATTAAGAAAGATTCCAACAAGGGTTCTTAATTAAATGACTGCTCTGATTAGAGCCCATTTTATTGCTTAAAAAGAGAAACAACGTTGTTCATACAAATTGTACTAAGGAACAATTAAATGTATTTATTTTTATGGGGCACTAGCTGATAAAAAGGGAAAATAAATTTGTTTTAAGCTTTTTAATTCTATAGATAATATAAGTAGCTTAAAAATCTATATTATTTAATTTTCTTTTTACTAGAGGAGACACATTTCACTAGAAATTATGCAAACGAAAATTATTTTAGTTATTAATTAATGAAAGTTTTTATAATACAAACTCTATACTACTGAAATAAATCAGTCTAGTAGAAGAGCACTATTATTAGACTTGTTGAATTATTGATTCAAAATAGACCAATCTTTAGTCGAAAAAAAATACGTATTGACAAGGTCCTCACAGTCAACTGATGAGTCCATGTGAGATCGCCGGGACGAAACACCAATTTTTTGTGGACTAAAGGTGTTTTGAATTAATTTTGTTTTTATTATTTTCTTTGCAATAAAATCAAAAACTGCTGCTAACACGGCCAAAGTAATGTTTTTTACTTGCGATATATGTAGGTACTATAGGGCAAGTTTTGCATTTGGAAAAAAAATCGAACTCGTATTTTGATCAAAGTTGACATTACGATGATAGCGAAGACGAATAAAGTGGGTCCGACAATTTCATCTGTCTGTATGTCTGTACCTCGGTCTACAGCCTATGCCATTGGAGCTATTTTCTTTACACTCGGCTCTCAAAGGTCTTCCTAGGTGATTCCCTAGAGGGGAAATTGAATTTTTTTTTAGCTCCAAAACTAACGGTACCCCCCATACACCCGTAATGAAAATCTCATTTATATCGAACACGGCTCGAACGATTTTGATAAAAAAAATTAGGTGTGCTATTACGGGCATGCACTACATTTTGGTTGAAAAAAATTTTGGGCAAAATGATATTAACGGTAGGTACCTGTCATAGAACCGTTTTTTTCCATTTTCTCATTGACGGCTCTAACATTTTAACCAAAAATTTTCAGCAGGAACTTCCTTAGCTTTGAAATAATATTGTACTTATATAAAAATATTCAAAAAAATATTTTTTGGGTTTTTTGAAACATAAATTCAAACTTTTTTTTTTTTTGAAAAATCAATATCTTTAAAGCGTGTGAACGATTATTTTCTAAAATCTATATTACTAAATACTTAAAATTGCCATCCTAAATTTTGTGTTCGAAAAAATTTAAAGAAATTTGTTATATAAAAAATTACTTTAATAATAAAACGGCTTTTAAGCTTTCTTTCCATAAGTTGATACTTTTCCGGAAATCAGGCGGCAATTCCATGCCTTTGAACATTTTAATCTCATTAAATCCATGTTTTATATTTATAAAATGTATTTTAAATTCCAAAGTATGTACTTTTATATAAGAGAAAGTTCGTGCGATCCGGTCATGCATTTTATTTTTTCATCTCAAATTTGCTAATTTTGGATTTGATCAAGGTGTAATAATTTGATTTTTTTGTTGTCTGTCTGTTTTTATACATTGAATTTAGACATTTTCAATGGTCGCATTTAGACATTATATTCAAAGTGATCTGGACAGGCTTATGTTGTTTTAGTCTTTTGTAAAAAAAACAGCTGATCTAACAACTCAAAGTATCTATGTATTTGGCAAGAGGTTGACACCTTCTGACAATCTATCCGAGTTTTTTAACATAAGGAATGGATTTCACTTGGGTATGTTCGTAAACATTTCAAGGGATTTTCTATGGAATTTTGTGCAGTTTAAATTTTAACAGGAATTAAAATGATTTGGAATCTAATTTGGAAATTCAATTTAAAACTTCTTTTTCGCAATTTTTCACAACCAATTTTTTAGAAAATGCGTAGAATTTTTCAAGTGTGAATAAACACGATTTTTAAAATAAGTTTCACGTTTTCAGAGAATATTTTCAATTCCAGTGCATAATAATTGGATGGCGTGCTTCGTATGTTCAAAGGATTTTAACTGACTTTTGGGTCATCAGTTCTACTTACAGATCACAGATGTGATTTGACAGCTCCAGAATTTACGTGTGTTTTTTAAACCAATAAAAAAGTTCTAAAAATTATGGCGGTAGAAAGGATAGTTATACAAATTACTTGCTTTGAATCTTAAAAATGCCTTTGAACTTAATGATAAAGAATGTTTTTTTTGTAAGATATAGGCAGTTCACATTAACTGGACTTAACAAACACTAAATTCAGTAGACAAACTGATGAGTCCAAGTAATACAGGCAGGACTAAGGATCAATTTTTGTGTACGTAAGGGCATACAAAATTTTTTGAACCTGCAATTCAAAAATTTCTATTAAATAGTGCTAAGTTTTTTAATAAGTTGGTTTCCAAAATAAGCTAATTAAATAAGAAATATTTGTGTAACTACTTAGCTACTAAGTATTGCTTTTTTTCTTGGAGTACTGCCTTTTCAAAAATTGGAAGCACAGCCTTGATATTATCTCGTACTGTGCTATTGGAATTATTAAAAAGCTTTCTCTTTTTAAAAAAGAAACATTTTGAAACGTTAGCATGCCTCACAATAAGCCTCGACTGTAACACAGTTCGCGGGATGGGACATTGCGTCCATAACATAATCGAAGTGAAGCTCCATAGTTACAATAAAAAGTTGTGACATTTTTGTTCCTATAGGCTCCGTATTTTTAAAGCTAAGCCTGCCTTTTCTATACTTGAATGGGTTATCTTGATTGAACGGGATATCTTCTTCCGCTATTACTGGCTGTTTTTGAGTCTAAAAACCAATAACACTAATTTTTTTATATTATATGGATAAGACTTCCAGGTATTCTGTTTCCTATTAGTATTAACGCTGTTCTGGATTCCATCCAATAACTGAAGAGATGAGATTCTTTGGCACAACATTACAGTGGATTTGAAGTTTCAGACAAGAGATCATTTATTGAAATGAGGAAGAGAAACGGAGACAAAATTGAGCCCTGGGGAACACCAGCAATTATTTTGTGAAGATCAATTTAAAACCGCCCAACACATCATGTATTAATCCAAAGATTATGGATTTCATCGATACCGATCGTGCGCTGCTTTCAAAAAAGAGTTTATAATGCCAAACTCTATCAAACACCTTATAGATAGCTATCAAGCCTAATAATCTTACTTTCTCCAAAACAATATTCACTATTCGGTGAGGTATGCTATCAGATCAGTATAGCTGCGGAAGCCGTATTGCTGATCATTAAAAAGCCTTCGATTTTCGAGATATTTCTTGTACTGATAAATTGACCAGTGATTACATGACCTTGGAAAGAGGGAACGTAAGTGCAGTCGGTCGATAAGATGAGGGGGAGGAAGGGTCACCTTTTTTTAGAAACAGGCTGAACAAATGCTGTTTTCCAGAAAATCCCAATATTTGTTTCTACCTTCATTGCCAAAAATTAAAATTTATTTAGAAACTGATTCGTTCTGAAACACTAGAACTTATCAATACGATTAAACCCATTTCCCTGTTTATTTTTACATTTTATTCAGCCACTACGGCAACTCTTTAGACCTATCGCATTGCCAACCCATTAATTCAAAGATATCAACCCTCTGCCCATATTTCCCATCCATCACAGTGTGTTATCCGATAGGTAGAGTGTATACCATAATGACGTTTAACCCTTTCTGCCATTTTATCCCTCTGACAACTAGCTTCAAGTCCTTGACTTTTGTGCATTTCCAAATGCACTGCACTCAACAAAGGCTCAATCCCTTTGATGACATTTCAATATCTCTGACTCTGCTTTCAGCGGAAGTTTTTGTTATTCGAACAAACAAAAAAATATAATACCCCTTCTTCCATTAAAAAAAAAAAATCATTCATTCATATCTTATTTGTCTACATGAACAACAACAAAAAAGAAAGGGTTTGTGGCGCCACCTCCCCATCACCCTCTATTGATTCATCATTCATTCAAAAATGTCAATTGCATATCGCATTCGATTACCCTGACAGTTGAAATAGGTTTCCGTAGTTTTTTTGTTGCCCGATGTTGCTGGATGACAAACAGAAGCCAAAACCGTATAACGAGCCATGTTACATCATATACAGCTCCAGCACCCACAACTGCTGGCTATCAAGTTCATGCATCACTTGTCACAGCATCGCATGATTTAATGGGCAATTGATACATCACCTTAACCGGTGGTGGTGGTAGTGAAGGAGATTTGTCTCCGATGATAACGGAGAAAAAACGGTCCAATGAATCAGCAGTTGCACCAACTCACTCCGATCTAGCTTGGGAACCGAAGACGACAAATACTCGTAGCTTGGATGGCAACATGCAGCTTGGAGCGGTAAGCTGACCTGAGATGTCTGGCGACTTGGCCGATTCAGGAGAATTTAATTTGGCAAAGAAGTGTGAATGCAAAACATGGCCACTACCGTCGCCGCCGCCGCTGCCGTGCTGTACTACGCACAATTTGGCCATAAAAGTGGACTCGTCGTCGTCGCCGACGTCTTAGCCAGCGGGGATCAATGAAAATGATGTCATGAAGTGGCACTACCAGCACCACCACCACCGCTTCGATTGTAATTGAGATTTTCTTGCAGAACTTGCGTCATTTTGTTGGTTTTCGGTAAAGGCTTGCCGAAGAAGCACAAAACTGTTTGGCCACGTACCAAAACACATAAACGACACTAAGCCCCAGGCTATATGTAGCAAAAGTTCTTATCGAGTATTGGGTGGTGTAAGACATACGTAAACCGTGCTCCTTAATTGACCGCAATATATTTTCCATTGACCAACAGCACTGTCGTTTATGGGTTTTCTCAATACCTAGTCTAAGGACCAAAAGAGGATATCTGTGCTATGCATAGCCTGAAGCTAAACTGCTATCTTTCGCACTAAGCATTCGTTATACTCGTATCTTCTACGCCATAAAAGGTTGCACGAAGAGCTACTTTGTGCACGGGAAAAATCTATGGATGTGTGTGTTCGAGGGAGGATAAATGTTGCAGCTGTGGTAAAATGATGGCTTTCAGGTGAATAGGTTGTAGCTGTATACCGGTGTTTTGTTTATCTTTTGATTTTTGTTTTGGCTTTTTGTTTTCTTTATTGTCTGGGAGTCTTGAAGCTATTTAAAGAATATTCTATTGAAAGATGATACTTATTTTCAGGGTTTTGTAAAGTTGTGTACGACGCGACGCAGAACTGCTTAGAACTTTAAGGCTTACAACCCTTAAAAATGTTTTTTTAATTAATTATAATGTCCTTAAGTGGTCCTTAGGCCTTAGACCAAAGACCCATTTAAGGACATATAGATAATTACGACCTTTAGTTTCTAAGATTCCAAGTTTGGATAATTAATAGATACTGAGCGTTAATATCTGATGTGGTGTTAAGTGCATAAGTGTGTAGTGTTGATGAAACAATGCACTACTCTACATAACATCAAACGAGATATGTAGATATTTATCGCGGCTTAAGCTTGACAAGGGATGCTTTCCTGCAAGTATCTATAAAATGTTTCACCGGTTTCAGTGGCCAGCACTAAGCAGACTCCGTCTTCTCCGATCGAAGTGAGCCTAATCCTTCTAAATTTCAAATGCAGCTCCTGCTAATCTTCAGTAAAGAAAAAAAGGTCAACAGCAATCGATGGTATATCCAATGTAGTACTACGAACTTTACCTCAAGATGTGGTTGACATTTATATAAAATTGTTAAAGAACGCGATAGAATATTGAATATTACCTAGAGTCGTGGTAGACATTGGCAACACATCATCTCCTCAAAAAAGGAAAGTACAACTCCAATCCAGCGAAACTTCGGCTGACAATTCTTCTTTCAAGTTTCAGCAAAGTACATACGAGTATTTAAAATAGGTTATCAATAGGGCTTTCGGTACCGTATGGTAAGAAGGTCTTTATCTTAAGCTGACCAGACTTGGCTTCGATTAACAATTATTTTATAGGCTTGACAATATTTATTCAAAATGGTTTTACAGTTTGTTGTCAAGAGTGGCAGTATAACTTCTACCGATGAATTCGCCGATTCTGCTCAGCGATCTAATAAGAAGTCTTGCCTATTGCGTATACCAACGACGTAATCCCGTGCAACAAAGTTCCAAAGGTCGTGACTTTGACGGAATTCAGCGATATTTTGATGATTGGAAGTAGAAAATCAACGATAGGGAATCTGAAACGAATGTGCTCCCTATTGCCTAGAGCCTTCAGGGATACGAGAAAGAAGTGGCGCAAGATGGTGCAACAGTAAACATTTACAGTCCAAAAACAGAATACACAGAACTATTGAAACTGAAATACGGCGAAATTAGCAATTAAACGAGATGTTTTTTCATACTTGGTAAAACAAAGCTGAGGAAGATCTTAGTCAACGAAGTCCATAGTAAATTTTTCTATCAACATCAATGATGGCATTACAGCAGGTTGGATTACTGTTGATGTCGAAAGTCGAAGGCCTTAAAGAAATCCAAGAGAACTAAAACGCTTAGATTTCCAAAATCGAGTACGTGGCAGATGTCAGATGTAACTTTTAGAATTTCAGTTTCACATGTGTGGTCGCTTCGAAACCCAGATTGCCCTTTAGAAAGCTCTCATTAACAGTCAAATAGTTTTGAATTTGTTCATGCAACACCTTCTCAAGTAAGTTACTTAGAAAACATAAAATAGTGATAGGTCTGAAGGCAGTAGGGTCCGAAGGGTTCGCTTATTTTTGTAACTGGAAAAATATTAGCGTTTTTCCGAACAACGGGAAATTCGCAGTTGTACAAACATTTATCAAAAATATGGAATATGGAGAAGGAATTTAGGCACTAAGGGGAAGAAAAGCTTCACATATTTCACTGAAATATTATCAGGGCCAACAGATTTAGATTTAACTGACCGAATGGCATTTAGGATCTCATAAATACGTATGCAAACACCTTCAGAGATCACAAAAATATCTTTCGGGTTATGAGAATTGAGTCCATGCGGGACCAGAATAGTGGACTTGACCTCGGTATTAAATGGACAATTGATTAGATTTTTATCTTCTTTAACTCTAATTTTCTTAAGATTGTTCCACAGTTTTTAAAAACTGAGATTTGGATGAAGTTTTTCCAATAAGTACGAATCAGATTTACCTTATTTCGACCAAAGGTGAACTGTCTTTTGTTACGTTCAGGCGGTTTTCTTTTAAATTTTCTATCGAAATACTCTCGTTCCCTCATAAGGCTGTAAGGATGTATTGCCTATGGTCAATGTGTTTAACCGATATGGTTCAGGTTCAGTGTTGCCAATAAAAACAGAGTTGATAAGTTTATGCTGAAGCTTGTTCGCTTTCACATCCCAAGAGCGATGTCGTCGATCAACAACATTCGAAGCATTCTTCTATTTTGACAACAGATTGGAAACAGGTGTAGAACTGTGGAAAGGCGGTTATACGATCGAGGCAATAGGCCTGTACTGTATCCAAACGAGACAGAAGAGATACGTTTAATTTGACTAAGTAAGTGTGGGTAGGGCTGCTGTGGAATTAAACCTTAGTTGGCAGGTATCCGCGTTAAACTTACTTTGGTTCTGATCCAATTTGCATCAGTGATCAAGCTCAAATCGTGAAAATTACCGGGAGTAGATTGAGGGATTGATGGTCGAAATGCTCAAAACCATTTGTTCGATAGTCTCCAAATACCTGTTGCCCTTGTATTCTACCTGTGTACGAAAAACTTACTTTCTTGTGAAATAGAAATTCCCGAAGGTCCTCGTTCTCCTGAAGTCTCCAACTAAGAACAGGACGTATTCTCATTTTTACCACGGCATCATTCTCCTTCCGGTGCTTGGAAAAGCCATGATGAACAGACTTTTAGCGATTTGTGGACACTTTGGTACATGAAGAGATGGAGTTTAAGGGCGCATTCGGCTATCTCGATTAGGACAGCGTGCACAATAGTTTAAATGAAGTAGGTTGTCGTTAACCGGACCATTAGAAGAGTAACTTCTCTGACAGATCAGCCCGCGTAAATAGAGTGACAGAGTGTGTATCCTTGAAAGCGTAGATGGATATCTCCATAGGTGCATTGAAGATACAATTGTTTGGAACCTAGTGATGCATCCTCTGTCAACAGCCCTTAGCTAATATGGGGGTTTATCAATTGTAGGGTTCATGCTGATGATCCTTGTTCTAGATAAATATCAGTATCGTGTGACTTTGAAAGCAGGAGCACGGGGTTATGGGTAGTTTACGAGCCTGGAAAGTGAGTGTGGGATTATAAATGGCAGTTACGGCGATAATGCTCCTAAAAGGCATATTATCGCTAAGTTGGCCTAATAATTTCAGAACTGGCAATGTTGGCCTAAGGTATGCCGTTTGTTGAAAGGTTAAACTTGTTAGCCCATCTTGGTATTGTAAGAGAAAAATTATTTCTTGTTGTTCAGTGACTTAGGCGTATGGAGCTTATCTAGGAGGTTTGCGCATATCATAAATGATTAGATACGAGTATTTGGTGCTTGAGTACTTGGGTCTTGTTGAATTTCTGGTATTAAATTGAAAGTCAGCTTCACTTAGGCTATAATAAAAATAAAACTGATGTTTAAGTATTTGTCTCGTAGGTGGTTTGAGCGAGAGTAATAGATAGAAAATTTTTCGGAGTGTATGAAGTATATTTGGGCGTATTCGCCTTGCAAATTAAGTCTAGATTAATTTATTATGAAGTCGCCGTCGAATATTTTAATTTAATGGATAGTGGATGGTTCCTGCCCCAAAAAGGCTTTAACGCTTAATGATCCTGGGCAAGTCATATTTCTCCGGGTAAAGAGGATGCTTCAAAATCATTAAACTCTGAACAAAGTGGTATAAACGAAGTACGAGGTCTAACAGAAAACGGGGACAACAGGTAAGGCTTCAATTTTTTTATATTATACGCGCACACAAGGGGTTATGAATACCCTTATAATGTTAAACACAGTACAAGCAATTACGAAAGCATGATTTGAAAAGAGATACCGATGCACATTAGTTTTAAATGTCTCACATTGCAATGAATGGGAAATATTGTACTGGTATTGTGCGGTATGAAACGAGATGAGTATACCTACGGGGAAGAATGAGTTATATAAAGAGTATACCCTCTTACCAAAAAGAGTATTGGTTTTAGCTCACTCTATATCCAAAAAAAACTAAGAGTTGAACTGCAATCTCAGAACTTACAGAATATCGGATCACCGGCTCTAAGTTAAAAAATCAGGAAGCAGATCACAGAGAAAGCTCATAGCCGAGAAACCTCAATTAGCTGGGAGGGATCCAAATCTGGAAATGTAGCAATTTAGTTTCGATGCTTCATCCTAAAAATGTTTGCGTTTGAAATGGATGTTTAGGACTATCGTTCCTAGTTATCGTAAGGCATAATGACTTCGCAAGATGGGAACTGCTAGAATGTCCCAGACCCGGCTTTTATAAGGAGTCACGAAAATCGAAACAATCAATTCGTTTTCTAAGCTAACCTAAAAACAACCAAAAACTTTCATATCAGCTGTCACAATAAACAGTGTTGCCAATTAAAAGTTCTCCGCCCATAAGAAACAACCTTTATTAAGGGTATTCATATCTCGTTAAATGCGTGCCAATTATAAAAAAAGAAGTTCTTGGTAAACAATGTTTAAAACTTGCCCTCTTCCTCGACAGCCTCGTGAAATCAAGATCGTCTTTTGGTTTTACGTGAGCATTGGAGTCAGATTGGGTCCTGACTATTAACCCCGACATAGCAAGCTATCTGGGTCGCAAAGTTGTGATATGTTGTAGCATATGCAGCATATGCACACCTCTTGCTTTGGAGACGAGGTCTATCTAACACCTCTTGAATTCAAGAAAAGAATCTTGAAAACCGTGTGTCTCCACATTCGGAATAAACCAAGCCACCATGATGCTCCCACTAGGGGGCCTACCTCATAGATAGGGTTCGATCCGAGGGAAAAACTCAACCCCCGACTCAAACGGGCACTATCACCCATGGTACCAGAATATAGCTTCCGGTGGAGCTTCGCAACTTTGTCATTTCATAGAGTCTCCTAGGCGATCCCAACCCGGACTAATCCGAGTCGTTGTCTCAAGCTTCGGAAACTCTTATATTTGAACCCGTCACTTCCAGATGGGCTCCTGCAAAACCCTGGGCCTGTCAACCCATAGGATACACACCAAAAAGTCGGCCGGGGTAGTAACCAACAACTCAATGTGCCTTCTAGTCTTTTGCTCACCTTACGGCAAACTAGGAAAGACACTCCTAGTCTTTGTTCTAAAGAACGAGGACGACGATCCTCCTATTATTTGCTACTACAAATAAGAAACCCTTAAAAAACCTTAAATAACCTTAAAAGTCTCCAGCCAAGTAAGCAGCCGGAGACCTCACCAGTTAACTCCTAGTTATAACCCAGTAAAGCCTTAAAAGTCCCCAGCCACGCAAGTAGCCGGAGACCTTACCGATTTCACCCTAGGCACCTTTAGTAGACCCTTCAAAAACCTAGAGAAAACCTTAAAAATCTCCAGCAACGTAAGAAGCCCGTTTTGACCATACTACTCCCTTGGGTTTTCTTAGTTGTCTAAATCTCTTATAGCAGATCGAGCAGCCAGAGAATAGACGTAAGCCCCCCACCACGACAAGGTGAAACCCGTCGGGAGCCTTGTGATATCAAACCAACCCATTCCAATCGGCTGTGAAAATATACTGTATGCTGATAACTCGCTAACGTATGCAACCACAATGTCACCACTAGTCGCTGTCTGGAAAGAAACTCATATCAAAAAATGCGGCATCCAAATCAAAACAGCAAAATCGGAGCTTGTTTGCATCAGCAGACCCCGTGATGGCAGATGTCGCTAAGTAAGATCCTGCAGAAAATTAGTTTTGAAACTTCTAGATGGATCCACCATTACAGCCAAAAGAAACGTCAACTTCCTGGATTTGAACTTCAACGAGTTCCTAAGGTTTAATCCGAACTCAAAAAGTTTACTCAGAAAAGCCAACTTGACACTCCACCGACTACATACCTTGATGAGGAGAAAATCAGGACTTAGCCACCAGACGAAGGTACTCACTTACAAATAACTCCTGGGGCTTATTATCAGTCAGGCTAATTTCCCAGTCTGGTTCAAGATCCAAAGAGTGCGATGAAGGAACTCCAAATATTCGAGAGGAAGGTGCTAAGAATCTGCACCGGACACCAATTCGACCGGTAGCGAGCACAACAATACAGGAACGAGGATTTCTACAGAGATGCAAAGACAATACCGCTGGGCAAATACCTACTGAATTCGGCAAAGAAGCTGGTGCAGAACACCGTCAATCACCCTAATCAGCTAATGAGAAGGATGGCCACCGAGAAACGACATCCCGAACAGAGGTACCTCAGTGTGATGAAAACTCTGGAGGAAACTATTTTCACGGAAAACGACGAAGCAGCCATTTCAACATTTTTTGGTCGTTGGTAAAAATGTATATCTCGCGTGGCTCCAGAACACCGCTAGAACGGAAACTTGTTCTTTTTGTAGCTGGTCGCTAAAACTGTAGCGTAATGGCTTGGATCATCGATTAATATTTCCTATAACCTGTCGTAAGTTTTTGAATTGAACCCAAGACTCAAGCAAACAAAGTCATATCAACCCTCATTCAACAGCTGCATTAAAAGCCACTCCCGCCGTAATTACTCCCTCACACACCCCACGCATATCAAAATCAACTTGAGAACATTAACTCGAATGAATTTAATGGAATGGTGTATTTCATTGCTTTTCGGGATAATCCCGTCAACAATATCTGTCGAACCGAACCGACACGACCCCCAACTGAGACAAAAACCACACCGGAAACTCATATTTCGAGTTACGAGTCAGTAATGTTCGAAATATTACCGCTAAATCCACATCAACTGAGTAAGTCCAAGTCTATACATATGATGCATCACGCTTCATACTGCATGCATCAATGGTCGTGCAAATAATCAATTTACATCTGTCTGTCTGGTTTGGCTGTGCGTTATTAACCTTTTTTTCCATTTGCACCAAATGTTCGCATAAAAACGATGAAATCACTTTTATTTTCCTTCATTTCGTGATTCATATAAAAAGTCATGATATCACCCCCACCAAGAGGTATAGCGAAACCGAACAATTATTGCACTTGCATTCAAGAAGACTTGCTGCCCGCTTCCAAACCTCCTCCTTCGGGCAGCATTTATAACCATTTTGAAGTACAAAGACTAAGCCCATCTGGCCAAGTGGCAATGGCAGTGGCAGTTCGGAGCCTATACGTTCGTAAGCATTATCTCGCTATACATCCGCACAGACAGAATAATCTGGACGAAGCGCCATCCACCGCCGCGCCCCCATTCTACCCGCACCACTTCCATCCTTGGGATATTTGTATTTATACGCAAACAGCAGGAGTCTAGGTACTGTTTGTGTTTGCTTCATTGCGTTGTTGCAACAGTATAATTACACCGCGAAATCTAATTTTGTTCCACTAGACTTTGCATTATTGTACTGGAATTAAGTCCGCAGGAGAGGATAAGGAAGTTGAGTTCTAATTGCATCTTCAATTCGTTTCGTACCATTCCATGGCCAGGCAAGGCTAAGCCAGGCCATGTGTGGCAACAGAAACAGCAAGAATAAAGTCATGGCTGCAATAAAGGCCGTCGAATGCCCCGAAGGAAGTTCTATCTGAAGACGAGAAGTGTAATAGAGAATTGTGTAGAGCAAACTACAACTGTAGCTGGAACTTTTTCCAGTTTTGTGTTCTACTAAATTGCAGCTCACTCCATTCATTAAAATAAAACAGTCTGTTAACTGGAATTCCTACTGAAAGTTAGTCCGAACGCGAACACGAACGTGAGCTTGATGGCTGGATGGCTGATTGTTTTGGTTGAGAGATGCAATCTTCCTTTTCTCCTTTTCTCCTTTTGTCTTAACAATAAAATGTGCGGAAGAACTGTTTAGAATGCCCTGGTTGAGTTCTGCTAAATACCATAAATTACCTTTTGTGGAACAAGGTCTGGCTTGGATAGTTAACATTTTTTTTTCTGTCGTAATTAAAGGTTCTATTGTGATCACAGATTATATGCAGCAAACCGAAACAGATTATGGTTTTGTTTTTCTCGTTGAAAGGCACAAAATTGTTTAATTGAAGTCAGAAATAAGAGAAAGATTATAAGTTTTTAACTAATTTGTTTTCAGAATTTCTCAGAGGAAAATAAAAATTAAAAGATTTACTTGCATTACTGAAACAATACCTGCACAATTGAAATTGTCCAGGAGAATTGCTTACTCAAAACAATTGACACCTGTCTTGGTCTTTTTGTTTAAAGTTTTAAATGGTTAAGTATTGTCTAATTGATGAATTATATAAAGATCGCTCTGCAATGGTATTAGAAAAGCGCTGTTATGAGACTGCGCAAACTGTACCATTTCTTTAAAGAACTCCGATCATATGCCATGGATAAGAATATTCCAATATTTCCAAACTTATAATAAACATCAAGGGGAATTCCCAGAGAAGATGTATTGAAATACACTAAAAAACCAAGCTTTATTATAAACTAGTAAAAAAAAATGGACAAAAAATGTTAAATTAATAATATTTAAAATTGACAAATTATTAATGAAATAAAATTATAGCCATAAACACTCTTATAACAATATAGAAAATTATAAAATTTATTTCAAATAAATCGGTTGACTACTTTCTGAGATCGTGCGTTACAAACTTTAAAATGGTTTATATATTACGAGTAGTATAGATATAGATAAAACGCAAGCAATTATTGAATCCATCATTTAGCTTACGCTTTTTTCTCGAGGCTGAGGTCAGGTAAGCTCACCGGTGTCTAGGATCCAGCAACAAAACATGTGAGTCTTAACTCCAAATAAAATAGTGCTTTATATTATTTATAGTTCTCATAAGATAAATAACATAATATTTCGATTATTACAATATTCAATAGCTTAAAATAATTACCGCGGTAGATACTTCATAAAACGTATCGCTAGTACGCAACCTGGGAAACAAAATGGTAGAAAATTCTTTGAAAATAATCTTGTGCACCGCTATCCTTGAAGAGGAACACGAAGGAACTAAACGGTCGGAATCCTTATCGGATACTAAAACTAGGAAACAAAGCGCTCGAAACTCTCAGAGGAGAACCTTGTCCAATATACTTCTTGAAGAGAGTCTTAAAGGAACTAATGGTCAGATAGTCTTATAGAAAGTTCGTGTCCCTAGCTTAAATTCTCTATATATTAGACTGGTATCTAAACTTGGGCAAGGATAAAAGTATCCACTTTGTCAATTCAATTAAATTTCCTTTTATTAAACATATTTGGCTTACAACTAATAATAGCCGTGTTTTTTTCGCAAGTCCATATAGAACTGTAGAAAAACACAACATCGGGACTTAGGAGCTTTTTTTTCTAAATAGCTGGAAGCACTGTGTACGCTATGGCATTTGTCAGCTGCATTGTTGACTAGCAACAACGAGCATCCAAAAACGTCACTTTTGACTTCTCTGAACAAACTATCGATAACATATAGATAATATTATTTTGGCATCACCGTTTTTATCGGGTCTTAGATTGTCTCTGGTCTTAGCTAACTCTGTATAGACTTAAGTAGTTGACAAAAATCCGCCTGAAGATGGAAACATAGTTTCCGAAACGCGTAGCGATTATATAAAAAAAAAATTAAGTTGTGATAATACGAGTAGTTTAATAAAATATAAAATAATTTAAAACTAGATTTTGTTTATTTTATCTTTTCATATACACGCAAAAATACAACAATGATTAAGTAGTTGTATTTGCTTGTAAAGCGCTTAGTCCCGATGCACAGTGCGGCCGAAAGCCGCTTTTTGCGGCCAAAAGTAGAAAAACGTAGAGAATGATCCAGAAGTTGGTATAATAGGGGTTCTTGGGGTCCCTGATTACGAATCTGTTATCAGAATCAGCAAATTCAAAATGGCCGACCTAATATGGCGTCATGTCATACGAAAAAATTTATCAAAAATGAAATAACTTTGATAGTTGGTTAAAAAATTTTGTTTTGATATTATTAGGGCATGTACTTGAAAATTTATTAAAAATGAACAAATTCAAAATGGTGGAATGCTAACATATGGTAATATTATTTAACAAAAAAAATGGAAAAAAATTATTTATATATTTTTATTGAAATCGAACACAGTAATTTATAAATGATAAATTTAGAAATACAAAATACAATATGAGGTATATAAGTTAATCCGATATTTACATGAAAAAGTTTTCATTTCTATCTCGTAACAGTCACAACCATCTACATCTGTATCTGTTTCAGAAGCGGAAGAGCTGTCAATAGATTGTTGTTCATCTTCTGTTTGATTATTTACAGGTGGAGGTGCTAACAAACTGATACAGTCCTTAGACAAACATTTAAATGGGTTTAGAGATAATTCCCGACAACTAGGTATTAATGGATCGGATGCGATTAGGAATCTTTTAAAAACATCCTCCATTGTCTTTTGACGATAATGAATTCTTTCGAAATTAGCTTGAAATAAAATGCACGACTGGGTCGCACGAACTTGCTCCTATGTAATAGACTAGGAATTTTAAATACCAATGTTATTAGAGAAAAATGTTGATAAGGATAAAATTAATTTTTAAATTCTTTTACTAGTAACAGACAAAAACAGAATGCTATCCAAATATGAATTTATGTAAGAACAAAAATTATAAGTCGTTGTAGTGGTTTCTTAAAAAAAGCTTTTATACACAAACTTTTTAAAAGCTTTTTAAGAAAAAAATTTGGTACGCCAATTTAAAGTTTTTATTATTGTTCGAATAAAAATTTAATTTACAAAAAAAATATTGAGCCGTTTCTGAGATATCGAATTTTCAAAAAAAGAAAAAATAGATTTTTTTAAATTCAAAAAATATTTATTTTAAGGTTTTGAAATGCAATGTGTTTTAGAATTTTTAGAAGCTTCTCTATACAAAATTTCATTAAGATCCGTTATGTGGATAATGAGAAATTCAAAATTCGAAAAAATGGTTCTATGGTAGGCACAAGCTGTAATATCTTAATTTCAAAATTGTTTTTATTAAATTAAAGATCGTAAAAATTAACTGAAAGAAAAAAAAATTTATCAAAATTCTAGGCACCGCTTTCGAGAAAAATACGATTTTTGAAACCCATTTTTTTTATTTCTTAGCATTTGTATGGTAGGTACCTTTATTTTTATGTCAAATAAATTTTGTTTTCTCACATTTTGAAGATCATATTGAGAAACTTTTATTTATCAAGTTTAAAAAAAATCTAGCATGGGGTTTTCGAAATATTGAGTTTTGAAAAAAAAATTATGAAGCTTTTTTTAAAAATCCAAAAATTTTTTTTTTTAATTAAAATTTAGTTCTGGTTAAATAACGTCAGACGCACAGTGAATGAGTAATATGATTATTTAATAACTTCAATAGAAAGTTTAAGCGACTTCGATTCCAAAGTGCGTTTCGCCCAAGAACGAAAGTGGGCTCATCAGTTAGATGTTGTTCTCTTCTAAGACGCAATTATTTGTCGATGTTTACCGACTCTTATAAATTTCACGGCAATAAAACACTAGTACTGTGAATCTTATTTTTCTAAGGGTATTTGAACAAATCCAGACACCTTGAATGTGTTAATGTCGTACCTGGGCCAAGCGCATTTTGGAGTTGAGCTAGCTTAAACTTTCAATTGAATTAAATTCAAGCACTCCAAAATTTAAATAATTTCCTCATTTCATATAAATATCTTCGTTGATATAAGCTATTCCTTTCAGCACAAACTACTAAACTTCGCAGACCGGAATTAAACCTTAGGACAATGGCGCAAAATTTTAATTGAATTAGTACGATGCTAAAGCTGATTTATTATGATACTAGGTTAAAACAACGAATTTACAAATTTGAATCGAATATAGCATCATACTTTCTCTACCCTTTTATTAAAGTTAAAATCATCGAATACCTACTTTATTTTTTTAGTATCGTGCTAGCTTCATATGACTCTTTGACGTTTGCAAACATCAAAAAAGGTTCGTGTACTTACTTTTTTACACGAAATGTTATTGTTTTAGGTGTGTTCAGAAGCAATTATTTAAGAAAATTCTTTTAGTACGATACTAGTTAGAAAATGTTTAAAATTAAGAATGAGTTAGTAAACTACTATAAAGTTAGCAAATTGTTAAGTAGTATCATACTAATCTATATCTATATCTATACTATTATATAAAAGCGAAACCATTTTAAACCTTGATACGCACGATCTCAGAAAGTAGTCAACCGATTTATTTGAAATAAATTTTATTATTTTCTATATTGTTATAAGAGTGTTTATGGCTATAATGTTTTTTCATTAATAATTTGTCAAACTTAAATATTATTGATTTTACATTTTTTGTCCATTTTTTCTCATTAGTTGACTTATACAACCACTCATATCTTAAAACCTATACAATAATCAACAAAGATTAGCATTGCTTCATAAAGTCAATATTGTTGCGCAAATTTTAAGCCCAAAATCACTTCTTAGTTAAACATACAACCTGAGAAATAAATAAAAACAAATTATAAAATTATAAACTTTTTGAATTTATTTTATCCAGGAATTAGATTTCATCACAATCGTGAGGTCGCTGCTTTGTTTCATTTCATTATCATTCCAACAATTTTAATTTTCTTTTCTTCCCGCTCCCATACACTCTCTCACTCTCTTAATATCTGTTCCATTCAATAGTTACGTTTTTTCTCTTACCTACCTAGACCTACCTATGTACATATATTCAATTTTTCTGTATTGTATAGTTTATCTAATTAATCGACACACACACACATTTTTTTTGTTTCTCTAATTCTATCGTCACATCGCTGAGCAATGTGGGGGTGGGCTCTTTTTACTTGCGATATAAGTAGGTAATAGGTACTAACTATAAAGCAAGTTCTGCATTTGGAAAAAAAATCGAACTCGAGATTTTGATCAAAGTTGACATTACGATGATAGCGAAGACGAATAAAGTGGGTGCGACGATTCCATCTGTTTGTCTATATGCCTGTATGTCCGTATGTCTGTATGTCTGTACCTCGATCTAGAGCCTAAGCCACTGGAGCTATTTTCTTTAAACTCGGTACTTAAGGGTCTTCGGTGATTCCCTAGAGGAGAAATTGAAATTTTTTTTTTTAGCTCTAAAACTAACAGTACCATCCCATACACCCGTAATGCATAATCTTACTTATGTCGAAAATGGCTCTAACGATGTTGATAAAAAAAAATAGGTGTGATGTTATGGACACGGACTACATTTTGGTAAAAAAATGTTTGGGGGAAATGTTATTAACGGTACCTGTCATAGAACGGTTTTTTTTGATTTACGAATTTCTCATCAACAGCTCTAACGATTTTAACCAAGGTTTTTATACGTGAGCTTCTGTACACTCGAAAAAAGATAATCTAAAATTTTTTTCGAAAAATAGTTTTTTGATTTTTATAAAACTAATATAATTTTTTTTTGAAAATTCAATATCTAGAAAACGAATACACGAATAAATTTTTAAATTACGTTATAAAATGTATTTTATTGAATACTAATAACTTGCATATCATTTTTGTTTATACAAATTTTAAGGACGATTTAGTACACAAAAAACATTTATCAGTGCGTCTGTATGTCTGTACCTCTCTCTACAGCCTTACCCACTAGACATATGTTCTTCAATCTCGGTAGTTAAGGGACTTCAGTGATTCCCTAGAGGAGAACTTGAAATTTGTTTTAGCTTCAAAACTAACGGTACCCCCCATACACCCGTAATGCATAATCTTATTTATCTCGAAACGGTTCTAACAATTTTGATAAAAAAAAATTAGGTGTGATATCATGGACATTGGACATGGATTACATTTTGGTCAACAAAAATTTTGGGCAAAATGTTAATAACGGTATCTGTCACAGAACGGTTTTTTGATTTTTTGACTTTCTCATCAACAGCTCTAACGATTTTAACCAAAAATTTTCAGCAGGAGCCCCCTTAAGTTTAAAATAATATTGTATATAAAAATATTCGGAAAAAAAAACTATTTCTAAAATTTATACTACCTAATACTTAAAATTTGGCATCCCAAATTTTGTTCCAGAAAAATTTTAAGGAAATTTGTCATATGAAAAATTACTTAAATATTAAAAAGATTAATCAGACGGCAATTCCATACATTTGAACATTTTTATCTCATTAAATCTATGTTATATATTTATAAAATGTATTTTAAATTCCAAAGTACTTTTACATAAGAGCAAGTTTGTGCGATCCAGTCGTGCATTTTATTTTTTAAGTTACTTGAATACACTCAATAGCATTTTGGGTGACAAAAATGGACATTCAATTGACTACAGTGCCGTGCACATGAACTATTCTATAAAAGCGAAACCATTTTAAAGTATGGGTTGAATGATTTCAGAAAGTAGTCAACCCGTTTATTTGAAATAATTTTTATTATTTTCTATATTGTTATATTTATAATATGCACAAACATGAACAAGCTCTTTTTTTTCAAGTGTGAAAGAGAATCTAATTCGATACGGTATGTTATACATATAAACTAAAATTATAAAAAAAAATTAGTATTATTGTAGCAAATATGCTCAGTCCCATTGAGAAATGTTTTCATATGCTAATATTAATATTAAGAAAATATTCGCAGTTACAATTTGCGAAGCAACGCGAGTACGGGTCGGCTAGTACCTTAATAATAGGCTGTTTAAAATTTTGCGCCAATACCTTCAATTAAATCCAGTTTGCAAGAATAATAAAGCCGACTACTCAGCAAACATATTTGCTTGTCTAATACATTGAGATACATCATTTATAAATATTGTAAAAAGCAGTGTAGCCAATATAGATCCCTGTGGAACTCCGCACATTATATTTTTAAATTGATCTAGAATGTTCACTCAAAAACACTGATTGCTTCCTACCGCGCAATCATTAAATTAGCTGAACTATCAGTCAAATTGAAAACAACTTTTAAGGTTTGATATTAAAGGTAAGTGGTCAACGTTATCGAAGGCCTTAGAGAAGTTCAACAGGGTTAAAAAAGTTACTAAGTCATTAATGACTGAAATTCTTATATTATTTGATACTTTTATGAACCCAGATACACAGCTTTGTTCAGGCCTGTAACCAGACTGTTTGTTACAAAAAACATTATTCGTTCATAAAAAATCTGGGAGTCAACTCCATGACTTGAAAAACACGGCAAATTTGAAAAAGGTATGTATTCGGGTGCAGAGAGACGAGTACCTGGCAGTCTGTAGCACGGGAATAACTTTCTCGAACTTCTTCTGCACCTAAGGAAGACATGATGTTAGGTTGATTGAATTGAAAACATATGTTTAAAGAGGTGTAATAGGTGGGAGAATCATTTTAACAAACGATCTACGCCAACAAATTGAGATTTTATACTTTAGATCGCTTTAACAACATCGGTTGTCGCGCAGATTTTTCCATTAAAATGACGATGACGCAAATAATTGTAAAAATCGGGTAAAGTGAACCCTTTCCATCTATCACGTTGCTGCTGAAGCACGTTGACATTAAAATTCATAAATCTCAACAATTTTTCAGATACCTGTCAGCGGTACAAGGATATTGAATTTGTTCATCTGGATGTTGATTAGAAATATGTTTTGCCCTAAATGTTCGATGACTTTAACCTAAATAAAATGTTAAAAACGACTTTAACTTTGCACCTATACTTTAAATAATATCGCAAAGGTAAACAGAGATATTTAATTTGTAAAGTGTTTGTCTTGACTAAATCCACAATCAAATCTAAATACAGCTCACACCATAAACGTATTGTCTAAGCATCAAATTGATTACATGCATTTACCTACACAGAAGGACGAAGGTAACCAGAGTGGTCTAGGGAGTGTTATACCATTATCTTTGATTGTGCCCATTTAAGAATGATTTTCCCTCAAGCGTTAATACAAGCTAATCAGTTAAAACGCTCCAAAGTCGTAGTAGGTAGATTGAGTAAAAGCTATATGTATAATGTTAATGTCGTTCAAAATTCCATACAACGAGCTTGTCAACCAATTTGTTAAGTGGCGTAAACAAATAAAACCAAACTGTTCACTCATTGAATGCTTGCCACAGGCTCAGGCACCTGCACTTGCTGACCATGAATCCATGAGTGTTAATGGTTATCTCCCTTCTGATCATTAGAAATCACTGACCGCACCGAGTATAACTAACTTAGTAGAAATTTCAATAAAACCTTCCTTACCTACCAATTATACCTAAATAATTATGTAGAAAGTGCTGTCCACTCATGAGGTATTTTTTTGGATGCTCGGCTACGATGACGACAGGGGACAGGACAGATGGCTATGGCGATGTTGATATCTAAATCCATTAACGCTTCGAATACAAATTGTTGAAATCACATTTGATCAGAATCTAAAAGTAGGTAGGTGTGTAGATATTTGTGGATTTATTGATGTTAGCCGTCAGGTATAATTGATCCCCGCACACACGTGAGAATACCCTAATGACATCTAAACTCTGGCGAGGGGAATTTGAATTAACATAAACCAACAACAACACTTTGGGTTTGGTTCGAATGTTTGAGTTCATCAATCCAAAAATCCAAACAAACAAACAGATATGCAATTGTGTAAACATATCCCCGCCACTGCCGCCGCCGCCGATGCGATACTGGGAAAAGTTTGTTCGACAGAGTGTTTGACCTAAATACCTGGTGTAATTGGGCTCCGGGCGAACTACTGCTCGTTTATTTTGGGATATATTTTAGAGTGCCCAGAAGCCCAAGTCGAATTAAGCAATTATTTCTCATTAATATTCTGTGATGCTACTGCTGGATGGAATCTAATTTAGAGTTAGACAGGGTTGTTATAGAGCATCGACTTGAACATTCAAATAAGTCAAGTTTCCGAAAAAAATGGCAGTACTTTGAATCCATTACATTTCCAAGATACTTCCAGTCTAAAAGTTTCCAGGAGCCAACATATGTTATAGACTCGACCCACTAAAATTGGTATTGGCTGAAGAATGAGAACAGCCAATCTTTTACTGATATCGAGTTTCTCTCAATATCTCAGCAAGTGCACCAAAAGCATCAAGTGCTATCACAACAGCCGTCACTGCTGTGTTGGATTTAAAGAGACCACAACGATACACTTTTAGACGTGCTGATCGAGCAGTCTGCGAATTCCGAGGTTAAAAATCATCCTTTCTTTTTTGGCTTTTCTCAGGAAGAAAAAAAGAAAGCACTTTGTTGAGTCTATTGAGGGTTGTTACGGCCGAGGTTATGTTGATCTAACCAAGACCAAGCGCAAAATGTCCGAATGTCGTTATTGGTAAGAATATGAGACATTCTGAACCGGAAAGACAACCGACAGTCAGCGACTAGGCAGAAAATTTCATTCAACTTGGACGATAAAGATCGTACAGCTGACGAACATGAAAAACGGATAAGAATATGTATTTTTATTTTTGTCGCCTTATGTCCCAATCAAGTGGGATGTAAAACCCAAACTGACTTCTGGACTTATGTCTCACCTATGTCGAACTTAAAACCCAAAATCTCAAATTTGAGAGTATGTCCTGCTTTGAACTCAGAAAACTTATGTTAAGTTGTCAAGCAAACGCCAATGTTAAAAGTCTTCTTGGACGACACTAAGTTGGGGTTACCTCCTCAGGCACTCAAAATTGTAACTCAACTTGCAGTTGTCACGTAGGCACTTATTCCAATCGTCTTCTTAGGCAGCAGTACCGCTGAAGATACCACCCATAGAAAACTCTAGACAAAGGCACCTACTTGGAGACTGAAAATACCCCAAGTGTAGTAACGGAGTTGTGTGAGCAGTATTGGAGAACCAAAGAGGAAGTTAACCCACGTAACGGGCCGGTCTGGTACTTTTGATCAATAAACTGCTTGGTAGTCTACATTTTAGGTCCCATCTTGACGAATAAATATAACCTTAGCGGTGCAACCGTGTTGAATAAGCAGGGACATCCCCAAAGAGGGAGTTAAGATCTTTTGAACCCGCGAAGCGAGCCAGAACTTAATGATGAATGTTCTTATGATACCAAAACAACGTGCGATCTTTTTGCACATTTTTTTAAATCAAATTATAATTTGGACTCAATAGAAAGTACTGGAAGTATATTTAATGAGATCGATTGTCAGGTTGATTTTGATTGCTTTTCATTGATAGATCAGGAAGTTTTAGACGGTTTAGCCAATCTTGATTTAAACAAAAATGCTGAAATGGATTTGATTCCTCCTATTCTTTTATCTAAATGTGCTGTTTCGCTTTTTAAAATTTTAAAAATTATTTTTAATAAATCACTTCAAACTGGTGTTTTTCTTCAAGAATGGAAATTGACATCTATTAGTCCTATCTACAAAAGTGGTCTTAAACATTTAAAAAACAATTACATACCAGTATCCAAGCTCTCGGCTATTCCGAAATTATTTGAAAAATTAGTATACGATAGGCTAAATTTTGCAGTAAAAGGAACCATTTCTTCGAGGCAGCATGGATTTAGCAGTGGTCGGTCCACTATAACTAATTTGTGTATTTTTACAAATTTTTGCCTCTACTATTTGGAGCACAAAATACAAGTTGATGTTTTATACACTGACTTCGTAAAAGCGTTTGATAGAGTTCATTACAAGGTTCTTATTAAAAAATTAGAGAAAATAGGGTTCAAGTTTAGTTTTCTTAGATGGTTAGAATCTTACTTGACGAATCGGAAACAGGTTGTAAGAATTGGAAATGATAAATCCTTCTGTATTGAAGTATTGTCGGGTCTCCCTCAAGATAGTCATCTGGGACCCCTTCTTTTCAATCTTTTTGTAAATGACATTCCTGACCTGTTAGAGTATGGAGATTGTCTAATGTTTGCTGACGATTTAAAACTATTCTATTCCATATCAAAGACTAAAGATTGCTTAAAATTTCAAAAAGACAGATAAACTTTATCAATGGTGTACCCAAGCAACACAATTGCCTCTTACAGATATCTTGAAAAGTTATTTTCCAAGTGTTTTCAACTCTTTGAACAATCTTAAAGAGGTCTGTAATACCCAAAAAGGCCTAAAGGGGAGGAGTCTATTATATTGAACAAAGAGTTCTAAGTAAAGTATTTGTAAGACTTCATAAAGATCATTTTTTGATTAATCTATAAAGACACTTTCAAGTGGTTTTCAAGATGTTTATATTTTTGAGTAGAAAGATTGAACTGCGAAGAAGAAAAATGTATAATAAATGTCTTTCTCTTTCACGCAAATACAAATTTAATGCAATTCAAATAAAATGGATTGACAAATATAAATACACAAACATGGCGAATTCTTTCCTTCAATAATTTATGACTGGATTTACGATATTTATTGTATACCCTTTTTATGATTGTGTGTTTTGATTTGCGAGAGAAGATTTAATTTGAAACCGCATACTCTACCCTACTTGAAATTAACGCGCCTTCAAATAGAGTAGTATTTACAAAGAAATATTCAGAAAAATAATGTAATAATAATAAAATGCCCTCAGAATAAAAAAAGAAATGACGTTTATAAGTATGCAATAGATATGGCCGTTTCATGTATGTGTATGTATCGAAGGTATTCCTACCTACAGGGTGCTTTATTTTATGAAAGGTCTTTTTTTTGTTCGATCTGAATAATTTTAAAATGTAAAATAATTTCAGCAAATAAATACAACTCAAAATATTTACAAACTGAGCGACATATTAGCACTTACGTCTTTAGAATTTTGTATGAAATAAAATTAAATCAACTTTTTTATTGTATATGGTGATGCTAAAATCTCCTTTATACTACAAAACACGAAGAAACATAATAATTGTTTTAAGAATGATTCCGGATTTTTATTGCATTTTTTTTCAAAATTTAAATGTAAGTTGACAGGTTTTATACATCTTACAGAAAAAAGATACAAAAAGACATACTATATGAAAATAAGTGAAAATATATGGCATTCCTTAATTTTTATTCCCCAAAGTGTTAAAATCCCTGGATTAAAAATCTGTTAGAAAGATATGCTAACTTGACATTTTATTGTTGCGTCAACATTCTATCAAGATACAAAATATTGAGTTCAACTGTCAACCGACTAAAGAATCACTGAAAATTCAGAAAATTTGATATTATACATAATCAAAATAATACCCATTATCAATTTTATTTGAATTTGAATTTTATTTCAACATTTCTTTTATATTCTGCCAAAGTTCTTCATCCTTCTTTCATTTACTTACATCCGTAGAAACTGATGACTTCGTATATTAAACGATAAAACATAAAAATCTAGTAGATAATAATTTTATCTTCAATATACGTTTAACAATGTCACCCTTTACAAAATATATGTATTTTATACAGATACGCCACCCATTTGTTATAAACTCTTTAAAATATCTTAAGCACTCCACAATAAGATATCGAAACTGAAATTCAAAGCAAAGACTGAAAAAAGTGTAAACAAAGAGTAAAGGAAGAATTTAGCTGTTTACAATCAGTCAAATTCAAAGAAAAAAGAGCAAACAAAGTGTAAGCAAAGAGTAAAAGAAAAAGATAACAAATTCACAACAATTAGGCTAGGCGCGCACATTCAATTTTTAGTTTTGCAACTGTTTGTTACGAGCAACTAAAAAGTTTGTGTTTTGACACAAACTAAACGATTGCCTAAAATGAGTTCGCTATTTTGTTTAACATATAATTATACGCACCTGCGCGAACATTCAACCAAATTCATCTGTTTTCTATAAGCAACCAAACAGTTGTGCAGTTTTGCTTATTTTTTGTTAAACATAATCATATGCAATGGCGCGCACATTCAACTAAATAGTTGAGTTGTTTTCTTTAAACAGAAGAGAGAAAAAAAGATTTTCGCTTGGTTTCACAATTCACAATTGTTAGGCGAAACAACATTTTTTTTCAACCAAAGAAGAAAGTAGTAATTATCTGGATGTTAGGCTTTCATAAATACGTTTTAGTGAAAACTTCCACAGAATATCTTCAAGATGTATTCGAAAGATTAAAATGAAAACCTCTTTCAGCATTTTAAAACTACTCCTTTTAAAGAGGTTTTATAGAGGGTACATAGAGAGTCAATATGGTGACATTTGTCATGATTATCTCTAAGATGTTTTAAAGAGCATTTAATTATACTGTTGCGAACAGAGCTTTATACTCCTACAGCACCATCTGTTGGGAATTACATATCTGCTTTATGAAGGAACAAAACCAAAAAGCTCTTTTCCAGCAGTTCGCATCTAAATTTCTCCTTATTCCAAACTACTAGAACATTCTATCTCCATTTCCCCTTGTTCCAAGCAAATGGAATATTCTAGACAAGAACCTTCGAGAACAACTGGTTTGAGTATAAAAGGGAGTGTTCGCGGTGAGCACAAGACAGTTTATTTTCGATTATGAAAGTGTGCAAAGCTGAACTATTGGATTGTGGAAAGTGTAATTAAAGAAGTGGATTTAAGTTGGAATAAAAGTATTAGAGTTGATTATAAATTGAGATTTATTGTTTTGATTTGAAAAGTGTAAATAAAGAAGAAACTCTAAAAGGAGTAATAAGTTTTATTTAACGAACCTAGTAACAAGTATTACATTGGTGTCAGAAAAGTGGAATAAAACTTATTGTGCAGTTAAGTGTGGAAAAAAAAAAAAAAATATAAAAATAAAAAATGAGCAAGTTACTGAAAGAGCTCAACTGTAATGAGCTGAAAAGTGAATTAGGCAAGCGAGAACTTTCTAGAGCAGGATCGAAAAATGAGCTTGTTCTGCGTTTGGCCGAATATTTGAAACAACAAAATGAAGACCCGGACATTTTCGTCTTTGAAGCTGACGCTGAGGAAGCAGACGTAAGTAAAAATGTAGATGTTTCAAATATGATTAGTCTTCTGCTTCAACAACAAAAGAATGTTCTCGAACGTCTCGAAGAGCAACGAAATGAGCAGAAAAACGAACAAAAGAATGTTCTCGAACGCCTGGAGAAACAAAAAAACCTTCTGGAAGAGCAGAGGAACATGCTAGAAGGCAAGCTTGTTAACATCGAGAATAATGTATCTGCACTTGATGGACGTGTTTCATTGCTGGAGAATCAAGTCGACAACAAAATGGAGACGTTTTCAAAAGTGTTAGATGAACGTGTTTCATTGCTAGTCGACAACAAAATGGAGACGTTTTTAAAAGAGTTGGACCGTGTTCGAAACATAAAGATTCGGGAAAGTTCTGGGGAAACTTTGAGAAAAAAAGAGATGAAACCTCCAACCTTTGATGGACAAACTTCTTGGTCTATATACAAGAAGCAATTCGATGCAGCTTCTACAGCAAATGGCTGGGATGAGGCTGACAAGTGTTTAGCTCTAACCCTTGCTCTTAGAGGAGCAGCTGCTGAGTTATTGCTAACCATACCAGCAGATAAGAGCGGCGACTTTAATTACTTGGTTGAGGCTATAGACAAACGCTTTGGTAATAGCCATATGAAAGAAGTCTTCAAAGTACGACTCTATTCCAGAGTTCAGAAGAGGGGCGAAACTCTACAACAGCTACAAGCGGACATTGAAAGGCTTGTTCATCTTGCATATCCAGATGTTGGAGAAGAAATCCGTAACCAGTTTGCAGTTGAGGCATTTGTTCGCGCCATTTCCGACATACATCTTCAAAGGGCCGTGCGAACTGCTGGAAAACGAACGCTTTCTGAAACATTAGCGTTTGCCTTGACAATGGAAGCAGCAGAGCAAGCTTCTCACGGAGTACATCAACTTAGAGAAGCCATCGTCGAAGAATGCTCATGCCGAAGAACTGATGTCCAAAGGAATCAACGAAACGGACTTGCAAAGTGCTGGAATTGCAACAAGACTGGACATTTACAGCGTCAATGTCGATTACCACCAAGAAGAGCTTGTCAACATTGTGGACACGGAGTTTCAAACTCAGAACAAGGTAACAAGAACACCAGTGTTACTTCCCGAACAAGTTTACCAACAGAGAAACGAGTAAGAACCAACTTCGAGGGACAGAAGCTGGTTTCTGGTATCGATGGCCCCAGAAACACCATCCAGGTTTCTCAGACCAAACAAAACAATAGAAGTCTGACTATCGAGGCAACGTCAAATGGCAACAAACGCATGGTCGCCATCAACACTCTGCGAATAAGGGCTGACCCCATTTGTGGATGGAGCAATGAAGAAATAAGATCTGCTCAACAAGAAGACCCCGACATTGAACCTCTTCTCGCATGGAAAGAACATGAAGAAAAACCCGCATGGAATGACATTTCCGATAGGAGTCCAATTTTAAAAGCCTATTGGGCACAATGGGACTCACTTCATGTGCAAGAAGGTGTTCTTAGGCGAAAATGGGAGTCCGCTGATGGTAAATCCTATGTGATGCAGCTTGTGTTACCTCAATCAAAAATTAAAGAGGTTCTTCGAGAAATGCATGATGGACCTTCAGGAGGCCATTTGGGAGTCAACAAGACGTTAGAAAAAGTGAGACAACGATTCTACTGGTTGCATGCAAGAGACGACGTTGAAAAGTGGTGCCGAAATTGTGACGCTTGTGCTGCAACCAAAGGCCCTGGTAGAAAACTGCAAGGAAAAATGATGCAATATAATGTTGGCTCACCGTTTGAAAGGATTGCTGTTGATGTGGCTGGCCCATTTCCGGAAACGAATGATGGAAACAAATACATTCTGGTGGTAATGGATTACTTTAGCAAATGGCCTGAGGCGTACGCTATCCCGAACCAAGAAGCCAAGACCGTGGCCGACCAGATTGTGTCTAATTGGGTAAGCAGGTTCGGTGTGCCTATGGAGCTCCATTCTGACCAAGGAAGGAACTTCGAGTCGAACATATTCCAAGAGGTGTGCGCGTTCCTTGGCATTAAGAAAACGAGAACCACACCACTTCACCCGCAATCTGATGGAATGGTCGAGAGATTCAACAGGACGTTAAAAGAACACCTCACTAAGGTCGTAGGCGACAACCAAAGAAACTGGGATAGGCACATACCACTATTTTTGATGGCCTATCGAAGTGCAGTACATAGCTCAACAGGACAAACACCATCTGAAATCCTGTTCGGAAAAAGCATACGCCTGCCTAGTGAGATAAGGTTTGGACACCCACCACAAGAGTCTCAGGAAACAGGGGATTACGTGAGTGACCTAAAAGAGAGGCTAATCGGCATCCACGAAAGGACCAGGACTAGAATGAGCACTTACAGCGATCGAATGAAGACAAGGTACGACACAAGAGCAAACACGACAGGATTCCAAGTAGGAGATCGTGTATGGCTCTATAATCCACACCGTCAAAAGGGATTGTCGCCGAAACTTCAACAAAACTGGGAAGGCCCTTATACTGTCGTCACGAAAATCAATGATGTCGTTTACCGAATTCAAAGAGGGTCACGAGGAAAGTTAAAAGTTGTGCATAGTGATCGACTGCACCGATACAGTGGCGAAGCTGGTGATAGAGTTGTTCGGGACGAACAATCTTAAGAAGGGGGCAATGTTGCGAACAGAGCTTTATACTCCTACAGCACCATCTGTTGGGAATTACATATCTGCTTTATGAAGGAACAAAACCAAAAAGCTCTTTTCCAGCAGTTCGCATCTAAATTTCTCCTTATTCCAAACTACTAGAACATTCTATCTCCATTTCCCCTTGTTCCAAGCAAATGGAATATTCTAGACAAGAACCTTCGAGAACAACTGGTTTGAGTATAAAAGGGAGTGTTCGCGGTGAGCACAAGACAGTTTATTTTCGATTATGAAAGTGTGCAAAGCTGAACTATTGGATTGTGGAAAGTGTAATTAAAGAAGTGGATTTAAGTTGGAATAAAAGTATTAGGCTAGCCGCGCACTAGCAACTTTTAGTTGCGAAACTGGTTGGTTACTTATAGAAAACAGATGAACTGTTTGGTTGAATGTCCGTGAATTTGCAGATAATTATATGTTCAATAAAATGGCGAACTTATTTTAGGCAATCGTTTAGTTTGTGTCAAGACACAAACTTTTTAGTTGCTCGAACCAAGCAGTTTCGCAACTAAAAGTTGCTAGTGCGCGGCTAGCCTTAGAGTTGATTATAAATTGAGATTTATTGTTTTGATTTGAAAAGTGTAAATAAAGAAGAAACTCTAAAAGGAGTAATAAGTTTTATTTAACGAACCTAGTAACAAGTATTACAATACTATAACAAAAGGAACATTTTAAAGAGCAAATTAGGAGGTCATAAAGTGAAATAGTATTAAGAAGATTGAATTAACAGCTTGTAAAGAGCTGATACTTTTATTGAAGTACTCTCCAAGAGTTTATGTGTTGCTTGGGTAAATATAATCATCTTGATTTAAATGTTTCCAAATGTAAAACGCTTAGAGCTTTTCGTTCAAACCCTAGAAATCTATATAGTTACGAGTACAGTCTTGGCAGTGAAACTTTATCGACTGTTAGTGAAATAAAGGATCTTGGCGTTATTTTTGATACGAAGTTTTCTTTTTCATCACATATTGATTTCATCATATCGAAAGAAAATTCGCTTCTTGGTTTTTTAAAGCGTAATTCTGTCGTTTTTAAGGATAGTTATACTTTAAAAGCCCTTTATATTTCATTAGTTTTACCTTCTTTAGAGTACTGCTGTGTTATATGGTCTCCCTATTATCAAAACTCTTCCGATAGGATTGAGAATATTCAAAGAAGGTTTACGCGCTTTGCGTTGAGAAATTTGTGTTGGTCAGAAGGTTTTTCATCATATGAATCTAGGTGCGCATTGATTGATTTGAAATCTTTAAAAAGCCGCCGAGAAACTTTGTGTACACTTTTTATAAGGGATATAGTAGTTGGTAGAATTAACTCACCTGAGTTATTAAATCTTATGCCCTTTTATTTTCCAGAGAGAAACCTTAGAAACAGAGACGCTCCTTTTCTTGTTCCCAGTCACAGGACAAACTATGGTTTAAATGAACCTATATCACGTTCATTATCTCTTTTTAATTCTATTAATCTTGAAGTCGACCTTCTAATGGATGGAAGTATTTTTAAGAATATTGTTTCTAGAATTTTTAATAATAATCAATAAATAATTGTTAAATGCAATCAAAGATAAATATCCATTGATGAATAAATAAATAAATAAAGATAGATACGGTTGATCAAGAAAACTGTTGGCATTGAAACCAGCATGACAATTGAACATACAGACGAAAGAGTTAAATAAATGGCTTTCAATACGTTTTTTCTTGTCGAAATACACTTTCAACAATTTTGGATTTATATCCCATTAAGGTGAGACATAATTGATTTGGGTTTTATTTCTCGTAGCTCCCAAAAATTTAAATTGATAGTTTTGTTCTTGCGGAACTTGGTGAGGAACTTCTACAAAAGAGTCAAAAAGAAAACAACATTATTCGCTAGCCGTCCTGGAGCCTCCAAGGATAAGGAAGGAAACACTATATTGGAAACGCAGTCGATGTAAAAAATGTGGAGAGATCACTTCAACCGTGCGTCTGCTTAATGGCGATGAAGTTTGAGATTCCGTCAAAGAGCAAATGATCTGGATTTTTCACTCATCACCAGATTTGAAAAGATCAAAGCAGACGGGGACAATGATCTACAGGCGGAGCTTTTCAAGCTCTCTGACGATGATCTGGTAAGGAGCATACATCAACTCGTAAAGAAAATTTGGTCACGAGTTGATCCTAAGCACCATCTGTCCGAACCAGAAAAAAGCTGATCACCTTATCTGCACAAACTACAGAGACATTAAAGTCTTAACATCGCTTTCAAGATCCTGTCAAGCGTATTATGTGTGATTTAAGACCTAGAAAGTCTACCATCGACCAAATTTTCAGATTACGTCAAATTCTGGAGACGACCCAGTAATTTAATATTGATACAAACCGCACCTTTTCTGCGATTTCAAAGAAAATTATGGCGGTGTGAACAGGGATGTCAAGTTTTGGTTTAACTAACAAACTGATACGCATTATCTGGATGACGTTAGAAAATGCTAACTGCTCCATCAAAATTGGAAGATATTCAAACAAAACCTTCGAAACTATCAGAGGACTGCGACTAGGCGACACGCTTTCATGTATCTTTCATGTATATTTTGAGAGAGTGGTGCCCAACACCCTGTAAACGCAACTGGCACTATCTTCCAGAAATCCACGTAATATTTTGGATATGGGATTGGGATGACTGTGACATGATGGATTGATGGGTAGAACCAAAAGAGCAGTTAAAGGTGCCTTTTTCGGCATTAAGTCAGAAGAGAGCAAAATGATCCGTGTCATCAATAAGGAGAAGACGATATATGTATATGCTGTCAACTAAAAGAGTCGATTCCCATCTCAGACTTGGTCAGAACTTGACTATTCATAGATATAACTGGTCAAGATCGTCTTTTGGTTTAACGTGAGCACCTGCCTATTATGGCTCAATCTCACGGGGGCCCTACCTCCATTGGAGTCAGATTCCCAACTAACATTTCAGCTTCGATTCGGTCTAACTAAATATATTTTCGAAGTTCTTTAATGCATTTGTAAAGGTTGTTTAAGAACAAAAAGGAGAATATTACACAAGCTCACAAAACCTTTTATGTACTTCTATAAGTGATTCTGAAAATCCTCTTAGAAGTACCATGCACATATCTTTTAAAGGTGACAGCTTCGTGTATGAACTATTAGAAGTTTAACAGAGTCCTATTCGAAATTGAACTGAAGTTCAAGTTTTGACAGATGACTTCAATAAAGCTTCGCAAAAATTACAAACGTACGGCTTTTTATGTCTATTACAAGCTTACACTCGAACTTTTACCGAGCCTGAAAAATACGAAAATAAAAGTAAATTTATATTTCTTTAAAGACGTTTTTCCGACATTTAATCAATTTTTAAGCTGAAACTATGTATCACATTGGAATTGTTATTAATTAATGTATTTGGAATAATTTTAAAACATGAATGACATTATACCTTATTTGGGGATCGAACTCGGCATCTCTTGTGTAATAGTCCATCTCTCTACGCACTGGGCCATATTGAATATTATTTGGAAGATGCAAAAACTTAATCAGCCTATTTCTTTTTTTTTGCCAAGGCCACGTTCACACAAGAAAAACAAAACCTAAGCAAATGTCTTAAGTTTCCTTTGTTGGGTTTACCTACAAAATGTTTATTTAATTTTCAGTATTGAGCCCTTATCTTCATACCTAATGGGAGCCCACAAAATATCTTTAAATTGCTGACCGTAGTGATTTGTTTTATGTTCTACTTAACTCTTTCTTTGTTTTGATTTGTGTCCTTAAAAACGATTCATTCATTCATATATGTAAAATGTTTGTATTCCGTTTAGTTTGGCATTTGTTATGTTAAGTATACATTATGCCTTTCTTCAATATCGTGAATTATTTTCATGTAATATTTATTTATTTTATTTGTAATAAAACCATCAAACATTTTGGTCAGTTCACCCATCTATAGTTTTATGTATTTCCACTTTCAGGGATATATAGAGATATCATGCTGGATTTACATATATGCCTCTTCCAAAGAAATTCACATTTATATCTAATATATGGGTACAGAAAATCAAAATGAAGATAATCATATAAATGCAGCTACATTATATGTTTGAAAACAAAAAAGTTCTCGGATATTCAGGTTATAACTTCGCGCCTGTTTCGAAACGCTCGTTTACCATATAATTGCAATTCAACTTTTAAGAGCCGAATGGTTGATCTGAAATTCAGCTGCCTGCTTTCGAAGGTATTTTTTCTTAAATTTTGGTTATTCGTCACTTCAACTTCATCTTCGCTAGACTCTTAGGGTAGGCGCGCACATTCAATTTTTAGTTTCGCAACTGCTTGGTTCGAGCAACTAAAAAGTTTGTGTTTTGTCATAAACTATAAACGATTGCCTAAAATGAGTTCGCTATTTTGTGTAACATATAATTATATGCACCTGCGCGGACATTTGTTTTCTATAAGCAACCAAACAGTTGTGCAACTTAAAATTGAATGTGCGCGCCTAGCCTTAAAGTTCACAAGGCAAACAATCAAACTAATTTTCTATGCTATCATAGGGATCTCTATTTATACTCTTAGGCTAGCCGCGCACTAGCAATTTTTAGTTGCAAAACTGTTTGGTTACTTATAGAAAACAGATGAACTGTTTGGTTGAATGTCGGTGAATTTGCAGATAATTATATGTTCAATAAAATGGCGAACTTATTTTAGGCAATCGTTTAGTTTGTGTCAAAACAAAAACTTTTTAGTTGCTCGAACCAAGCAGTTTCGCAACTAAAAATTGCTAGTGCGCGGCTAGCCTTATACTTGCCTAAGTAATATCTAAAAAGTACATAGATGGATTACAATAAATGTGTACAAATAATTAGTTGATGCATGCAATTTAATATTCCTAATTTTAATTAAGATTAAATGTATTAGTTTCTGTTAAGATTCATTTGCAGAGTTCTTAGAAGTTTGAACATTGACATTTTCTTTAAAGACTTTTTGTTAAAGTCTGCTAGGCTTAAGAGACGTATTCTATATAGCTCTTAGGAAATTGTTATAGAAACCTTTTGAAAACTCACTGATGTAAACTTCTATATCATATCACATTGCAATATTTATACAAGTTCCAGCTTATCTATTTTCATTTATAAAACCATATCCGAAAAATTGGTTCTAGTCTCTGAAAAACTTTGTATCTTACTTGCAAAAGGTTTAAAAGAAGATGATATTGAAACCGTGACTTCTATAGAAAAATTATTTTTGAAGAAGGCTCTTTAGAAGCATTATATAAATTGAAACTTCCAGCATATCCATATTTCTAGGCTAATAGAAACTGAAATGTTAGTTGGGTTGGGTCCTGACCATTAACCCCGACATAGCAAGCTATCTCGGTCGCCAAGTTGTGATATGTTGCAGCATATGCACACCTCTTGCTTTGGAAGCGAGGTCTATCTAACACCTCTTGAATTCAAGAAAAGAATCTTGAAAACCGTGTGTCTCCGCATTCGGAATAAACCAAGCCACCAAGATGCTCCTACTAGGGGCCTACCTCATAGATAGGGTTTGAGCAGAGGGTAAAACTCAACCCTCAACTCAAATGGGCACTATCTCCCATGGTACCAGAAGATAGTTTCCGGTGGAGCTTCGCAACTGAGGTCACTTCCAGATGAGTTACTGCAAAACTATGGGCCTATCAACCCTTAGGATACACACACCAAGAAATCGGCCGGGGTAGTAACCAACAACTTAGTATGCTTCCTTTTGGTGTTCATTTGCCATGCGACGAACTAGGAAAGACACTCCTAGTCTTTTGCTTACCTTACGGCAAACTAGGAAAGACACTCCTTCTTAGTTCTAAAGAACTGGGACGACGATTCCACTATTATTTGCTACTGCAAATAAGATCTCCAGTTACGCAAGTAACCCGAGACTTACCCTTTATAAAACCTTTTTAAACCTTAAAAATCTCCAGCCACGCAAGTAGCTGGAGACTTCACCAATTTTACCCATCTTCATCCTTATAAAAACCTTAAAGATCTCCAGCGACGCAAGAAGCCGGAGACCTTACCGATTTACCCTTTTACACCCTTCAAAACCTGTAAACTACCTTAAAATCTCCAGCCAGTAGCCGGAGATTTAACCATCACACACCATTTTTAAACCTACTACTCACTTGGGTTTTAATAGTTGTCTAAATCTCCAGCTGATCGAGCTGCTAGAGAATAGACGTAAGCCCCCCAACCACGACAAGGTGAAACCTGTCGGGGAGGAGATATAACTGGTCAGTAAATTTGTCCACCTGGGTACTGTTGTGAAATCTATAAATGACATCAGCGCTGAAATCAAGCATAGAATAACTCTTCCTAATCGCTGTTTCTTTGGGCTTGGTAATCAATTGAGGAATAAAGCTCTATCGAGGAGTACAAAGGAGACGCTGTACAAAACTCTAATCATCCCGGTTCTGATCTATGATGCAGTAGGATGGAATCTCTCCCAGGGGGATAAAAGCTCCCATGGTGTCTTCGAGAGAAAGGTACTACTCATGATGTATTGGGCGGTTTGTGTGGATAGCCTAAATAACACCTAGTGAAGACGATACAACCACGAACTATAGAGAGTTGTACAGCGAGGTGACGCTGGTCAAAAAACTGCATATTAAATGTTTTAAACGGCTAGAGCATTTAGAACGAATGAACATCGATGCTACGGCCCGTAATGTATTCAACGCTAAGCCATAATAATCGAGAAACATAGGTAGACCTTATGTCCATTGGCGTGACCAAGTTGAGTGAGATACACGCCAACTTTGTATTCAAAACGGGAAACAGCAAGCTAGAGATCAATAAGGCTGGTGGAATCTATTACTTGAGGCCCAGGAGCAATCCGCGGTTTGCGCCAACTAAAGTAATTAATTAATTTATATCCCAGCGCTAAGTTAATCTTCTAAAGGTTGTGTTTGAAATCTTATCGGATATTGTAAAAAGGAAATAATTTTACAGACCCATGTTTTTTTCTGGAAATTCCTTTCGTTGCCTTGTATAGTCTTACAATATAGATAAATATTGCTACTAAATTTATGCTTGAAGAACGTAACCCAATTTTTTAATAGCAAAGACAAAAGACGCGTTGAAACTTCTTTAAAGACTATCAATTCTACGAAATTCACAAGTCAACAACTGGAGTAAAGTTTTTAAAAGATCGTTTAACTACAGGCTTATGCTCTTTATTTTAATTAATCCTGTCGGGAGAAGCCAGCTGGCAGTATCACACACACAAGTATTGGAGCAGAAGCGTCTGAAATGAATTCGACTAAGGACAATCCGGAGTTTGTACATAATATATGTATATAATGCTCTCTTCGACTAATTGTTAAATCGAGAATAGATGAAACTTCAAATGATTCAAGGACTTTCAATAACTGGGATTTACTATCACCTCATGAAAAGACATGATTACAGTTGAAGAAGTCAAACGAACAGTCAATCTTGTCAATCACTAATCACTGCAAATGCTATTTCTTCAAGCTAATAGCAAGTATTCCAGTAAATATTAAAGCCAAATCTCAAAGAACTGACCACAGAAGCTATTATCATGGAAGACCTTGACCATCCCGGTCTTGCTGTACTCGTATGGGAGGAGAACTATAGACTTTGTAATAAACGGGTAGTACCCCTTGGCATAATGGTTAGTGCGTTGGACTGTCATGCGGAAGGTCTCGACTTCTATTCCCAGCCGCTGCTAGAAAGTTTTTTTCAGGGGTGTACTGCCTCTTGCGAGGAATTGACAAATTCTCCAAGAGTATCTCTTGTCATAGAAAGTGCTGCTCATTAGCCGTTCGGAATCGGCAGAAAATTGTAGGTCCCCTCCGTTCCCTTGTAACACGCATACAGGAATGGTTGAGAGTTGTAAGTCACTAGGTCCTGGTTCACTCCGAGCTGTTGCACCATTGTATATACAATGGTTGCACCACCAAATTTATTTATTTATTAATAAACGTAATAAAAGTGTGACCACTTAAATAGTAATTAAAAAGCTAAAAATAGAGTTCATGGGACTATGACACACCAGCTCAATAGATGTGAATATAATTTTAATAAAATGGTGGTATTGTTGAAATAGGTGAGTATACGCCAAAAGAGGATTACAGTAATGGAACCACCAGCACTAGTGAGATATCAAAAATTGAAGTTCAGTTCGTATTCTTTTTGGTCTAGCATCATTCTGTAATAATTTTCCTTACATGAACTACATACTCTCAGAAGTATAACAACACTGTACAAAGTTGTTGCTGCAAGCAATATGGTCACGTCGCCGTCGAAACCATACCGGTCGCCAATCAAAGCTTCTTTTTAACTCTTCTTGGTATTCCACCAAGAAGACTACTGCTCTTCATTCTACAACAAAAACAAAACAATGCTCTGCCTTGTTTTTGGTTGTACTGCCACTCTTCTCAGCATAAACACAGTGGTGGTTCCCTGAAATTATGCAATTACACGCAACTATAAATTGCGTTTTGTTTAGATTTGAAGGCGGATTGAGGGCGAATGAACGCACAACACGACTGATGATGGATCTTCATCTGGTGCTGGCTATACGACCGACCCATCCAAGAAGAGACTATATAAGTGAGTCAAGTTCTGATGGCTTTCGGGGGAATGGGGAGAGTTTTTTTTTTTGTATCAGCCGATCGCTTGCTTAATGTTGATCGTGATCTTTTGAAGATGCAGTGTTGCAGATACTTTATGCTATCGCGCAGAGGTGAGCAGCATTATACATAAATATACAAACGATGTTGAGTGAAAACAACATTAAAACGATCTTCAGATAAATAATGAACTGGAAAAATACTTTAATGAGCACCGATCTTCTATATGTACCTACATATATACAAAGGAAGACTGAGATTGTTTTTAACTTTACTGGAAGAATGTGCGTGCTGCTTACAAAAACAAAAAAACATTCTGGTGAAAGGCAGGGGGACTAACTTTATAATTTCCTTCACTTAATATACCAAGGCTCAGTCTAAGCCCATTTGAAATGATTAACTGTACATGGGAGTTTATCGGGTTTTGTAAAGCGAATTGCTGATTTGGATATAGCATGACTATTGGTGAAAATATGGTTTTCTTTTGGTTTATGGGCTTGATTTGCTTTCTGTTAGTCATCTTTGAATCATTTCGACACTATTCTAATGTAATTCGTATAGTCATTACTGGAAAAAAGCTACAATATTTCATTTTCCAAAGTTTTTCGAAATAAGCCTTTCCCATCATCACCGTGTTAACAGATTAAAACATATTTATATGCGGATGAACACTTTTGGTTTCTAAAAATGTTTGCAAATTTTAAGTTTTTGTTGTGTACCTACCTGGCCACTTTTCTTTTGTTGTTCCTAATATTTTGAATATAATTTCGTTAGTTTCTAGTTCTTTTTTCATTGTATCTTTTGACTTTCTAGGTTAAAGGTGTTCGATTCTCCGTTGGGTTGGTGCGATGACGCATGTAACGAAGAACATTACCATGTTCACTTCCATCTCTTCAAAGCTCTATTTAGAAAGAGTATTCCATTAAGCGCTTTCCATCATTGATTTAATAAAAAAAGAAACTATGAGTAAGGTATCATTTTTTTTTTTTTTATAGGCGGACGCATGTATACCATTATATGGATGGAATATACCAACATTCAAATATCCACCTCAGCGTTGCTAAGTGGCCCGCATCTGAAACGTAAAATTTTCTATAAATCTGGCACATAAATTACTAGAAATCACTGAATTTGACCAATGGCATTGATTCTATTGACATTCGGGGCTTATTGTTTACCAGCAGATAAGTGTGACTTGAGAAACCCCACAAGAAGAAGCGTAAAATAGCACGTTGTGACCAATTCACATTTCCGTGTGGGAAACCTTGTTCGGAAATAGCCGTTTTTATAACTTTGCGCGCACAAAAGGAACTATGCCTAACCTTAAAACGCTGTAGCGCAGTGCGAGCGTTGAAAAAAGTTGGAAACGGTCTTTAAGAAGATACCAATGTACACATTGGTTTTGAATGGCTGAATGTCGTAATGGCAAAGAAATGTTGAGCCAGGTAAAGCATTCCACATCTCTGAATTAATCAGCTAGTCCGAAGTTTTGCTTAAGGGTAAGCTGATGGGCATTCCCTTATTACAGTTGAGTCGTTTAAGGGGAGGAATGCAACAGGGTATTTCACTAGAATACTGTTTATAAAAATAACGGTAATATCATTTCTAAAGCTATTTTTGGAATCTATCCAAAAGACTCAAGTGGGTTATTGGATCCCCTGCTCAAATTTAAGAGTTATATTCAAGCCTTGGATGAATATAGGCCTTTTAGATTACATCCCGATCAAAGGAGTAAAAAATTCCTTGCATCTTTGCATCGGCGAATGAAACCTAGACACTTGATAGCGTTTTTGAAGACGTTATTCCACACAAGTTGGTCTGTAATGGACATAATAATAACTGAAAGCCTTTCTGAATCCTTAATGGCAATATCCCTCCATGGGGAGTGGGTGTTTCCTTTAAACGACAAAAGAAAGCATGGAATTTTTGAAGCAATAAATTCTTCGCGGGTTTCCCATTTGACAATGCTATTGAGATCAGATTTAAAAAAGTTTATCATACGCTGCAGTTCTAAATCCAAATCTGGACATACAAAACAAGGCCGTGCCTTGTAAAGAGCACTGAGAGCACTGTGGTCAGCAAAACAATTTAATGAATTAGAAGCTTCAGACAAAAGATCATTGATAAATATGAGAAAGAGAGTCGGGAACAAAACGGAGCCCTGTGGCACACCAGCATTTATTTCATGAACTTCAGACTTAAGACCGCTCAATACATCTTGTATAAGAGAGAAATAATCTAACTTTCTCTAAAACGATATAAGGATTTTTGACACTGTTTTATGAGATATACAATTAGATCACCAATGGACCTATTGCTACGAAAGCCATTCTACTGGTCATTGCGATGCTTTCGTTCTTGAAGATATTTCTTGAGCTGATAATGTAACAGCGTTTCCATGACCTTGTAAAGAAGGGACCTTAGGGCAATTGGACGATAGTTTGAAGGGGAAGAAGATTCGCCTGGACAAATGCTGTTTTCCATCCACTCGAAAAAAACGAGAAGAGTTACGGTACGAGTGCGATAGAAGATTTTTGTCAATAAAACCGTTTACGCTCTCAAATTCTCTTTTTCTTCTAAGCTGACATATTTGTATAGTTGTATTTTTTGCCGTAATTTTTGGTCATGCAAAAATTTGGTTCTTTTAATAAATGATCATAACAAGTCTTTCTGGCTTGTTTGAACTTATTCCGGTTTTCTTTAGTAGATTTGGCCTTATAACATCGGAAATTTATACTTCTCTGACACTAATAACCTGTTTACAGTTTGACAATTTGGTTTAATAGATTGTTCCCTGTTCGGGATAAAATTTCTTATTCCGAAAAAAATTAAATTTCTAACCATATCTGTCAGTAAAATACCTGATGAAGAAACCGTTGAGACCGCCCCAGTTAGCTTATTCGTATTGCCAAACGGTTCTGTTGGAAATTATTTCTCTAACTGGGCTTTGTTGATATGAAAAATTTCCGGATATGACACAATGGTTGGATGTGTTCAGAGGCGATTATACACTTGTTTTTATCGGGGTCAGAGTTAGGAAACAAGTCAATGTAGAATCTTCGGAAAACATCTTGTCAAATCTCTTCTGGTGTTGTCTGACCATAATAACACAGCACCCAAGAATTGCGTGCGTTGAAATCGCCCGTAACAACGATTTCACTGTGCCCTTTGCGTATATTGATAATGAGAAACAATTCTTTGAAAAGAGTGAGGCAGCGCATTGAATTCAGTAGAACTGAAGTTACTATATCCAAACTTGGACTTCTGTACATTTATGTGACATGAAAGTTTGTACGCTGAGTTCCGAGCGATCAGAATTTTCACCCACCTGGTTTAAAGTAAGTGTCAAAACAGATGGTCTGGAGGAGTTTTCATAAAAGCTAAAGTCAGACTTCTGTCATTTGAAGAAATATGGTCAGCTCAACCGCAGGTGGCTCGGCTTATCGTGCTTCTCGGAAACCTATTTTAGCTGAATCATCTATACAAATTCATCATCATTTTCAGCAATAGTAACAACTACTGATCCTTCATCTGCCATCATGTACAGTTACCACTACGTTTTATGATTTATGTTTTGATGATGCAACACTCACAATAAGTGAGAGGCATCATTACTTCCAATGCCAATAAACCAAAAAGAAGAAAATTTCCTTAAAAATGTGCGACAGGAAAGCAAAGCTAAACTAAAGGGATATCTTTTCCAGAATATCCTGCGAAAAAAGACCGAAGTGCAAGAAAGATTGTCCTTCACTATAGAAGAATCTTTAAAGGTTCCTTCTTTAATCTTTAAATTAAAAAAAAAAAAAAACATTTTGTTGACTCTTCAAGATAAACCACCATCAGTCAAACTTAATCAGCGTTTACATTTCGATAAAAATCCTAAATTAATTATTCTTATTCGTTTTATGAACTCGTCATTTCTGAATTTACGGTATCTGCACCATGAGTCTGGGTGAGTTTAATAGTGTCCAACAGCCGTTGCTGACATTATTTTTTTATTTTCTTACAAAGAATATCATTTCCAAGAGCATTGACATTACTAAATTTTATTGATTTTTATATCTCAACTCAACTTATTACCTAGTTAGAAAACCGTTAGTTTAACAAAATTTGATGAATGAAAGCATCCAACTAATTTTGTATGAAATTTAAACGTTAGGGAAGTGCTGACTTTGTTTGATAAATTCGCAAAATTCAATCAGCTGCGCCAAAAAGGAATTCGATAATGAATGTTAGAAATCTGCATAGCATTGTGTTCACTTAAACAATATCAAGTACGACACTTTTTGACAGATATTTCAGCCGCAGCTCCAGTAGCAGTTGCAACATTTCTTTGCGTTCAGCCAATTAGATTGGCAATTTTAAATACCTAAACGTTTTGATGTTTTACAAACAAAATTAATTCAGTATTTTCTTGTGTTTCGAAGTATAAATCTTATTTGACTACTTATGAACTTATGACTGTTTTTATTTTGGAATTGTACTTTTTCCAAAAATTCACGTAGGTATTTTTAATATTTTTGAAAATTATTTTCATTGAAAGTTAAATTAAGATGAATGCAGCAACCACTGTTAATAATTGCATTAGCAGAATGTTAACATGTATGATATTCATTTCTGCTCTTCATACATCATGTTCGTTTGGTACATACAGAATGAATTTATAAACAACATACCATTTGTATGTGTGTTATTTTGAGAGAGAGAATGAATTCATGGATGAACTTATTATTCTCGCTCGGCCTCAAACACTATCAGCTGTGGTTTGTTATTGTTTACATTCTTAATTTGTCAATGTTACTGCCGGTTTATGTTCTCGGTGTTGGCAGAAGGACAGTCGTTAGGTTTTTCAACCCTTGAACAGTATTGATATGGTGAATACATCGATTTATATTCTCATAAAGTTCAAAGGGCCTTTGATTTGTTGATTGACATTGGTATATTTGTTTTTAGAGACGTAATAGAATTAACAATACATACATACTCAGGAAGATACGAAATTAAATTCAAATTCAAATGCGCCTACAATATTGGAAATATTGAGTTACAGAAATATCTATTAAGCTGGAAAGACACAATACTCCTACGAAAATTGAAATCGAGTTATGGATTTTGTTAAACCATACAAAATTTATAAGCATGTATACATACATATGTCTATATATTATGTATAGGGAAACTTAGGGCTTTTGTTCCACGTACAGAACAGAGGCAAGATTTTAATATGTTGTTAAAGTCGGCGTGCTCATTGGAAACTACAGATTTGTGGGCTTAAACGAGATGGTAGATATGTATGAATTTTCGAAGAGGGTCAAACTCCCAAACTTTCAGATATTTGAATGAAATATTTAATACAACACCTAATATTTGAACGAAATGAAAGAAGAAAAAATTATCTACTTATTCTTGTAGATACCTTTCCTTTTTTTGTTAACAAGTACTCAAGGGATTTTGGAAGAAGTGAAAGAATTGATAAGGAGTAACGATAAACATTTGCTTTGAATAGTTGGTTTGGAAATAGAAGTTGGGAAAGAAAAAATGTTTTACAAACGTACAAACTTCCACTTTCGTTAAGTACGGCTGAATAAAAATAAATTTACAAAATTATACGTCAGAAGTTATGCTAAGGGTTTTTAATAAATAATTATCGTTCAGTTCTTCGAAAACTCCAAAAGATAAAACCAATATTTTTCAAAATTGTTAGGTTTCTTGCAAGTGCAGTATTGATGACTTATAAATACTCTTATGCCTCTAAGGTCCAATTTTTCATTTTTCGTTACTTCATAATTCAATTCTGAGTTAAGGCATTATTGGTTCATTCTTCAAGTATGCTAATTATAAAGGTTTTTGACACCAGAAGCGTTTTCTTGTATGTACATTTTTGTTCTCAACTCAAATTCGTCCATTTTTCACTATGATCTCCGGTTTTTGAGTGTTTGAAAATGAATACAGATAGTTCTTCTCTATTTTTACCAACACGATGTGCTTAGGCGAAAAAAGTACAACAATACCAAAATTATGTATAGGGGAGAAGGGGGTACATTTTACACTTAGTTTTTAAAAGTCTGTATTTCCGAAAACTGTTAATGTATTCCAATGTTTTGTTTTGTATTTGATTTATTGATTATTCAAGATTATGCTAACATATAATTTTTTGTTTTAAAATAGTTTCACATTTTAAAGAAAAATATTTTCTAAAAAAAGTCATTTTGTCAAAAGTGACCCGGGAGCGGGGCACCTTTGTCTTTAAAAGGGGCACATTTGACAATGGTGGATTAAGACCCACATCGTGTGCATTATATTTCTTAAAGTATCAACGGATCCAGCAGGTCTGTTGTTTGAATAGTAAAAAAGTAAATTTTTGTTTTTAAACAATTTATTAAACAATATAACGAAAAAAGATAAATCAATAAATTCACTTTCTAAAAAAAAACAACAACAATAAAAAACATAAATTATTTCATTTACAAACATAAAAAATCAGTCCATATAATAATAAATTCAAATTTATCGGTATCGACATTTTTTTAAATAATTTATTTAATATACATATATCTTTCTTTTGTAGCTTTGAACCATTTGCCCGAATTGCAAAAGTCAAAGGTGCCCCGAAGGCCTTTTATAAGTCTTTTTTATATTTCTTAATAACTAATATTATTTTTTCACAAAACTGGCCCTAATTTATTGAACTTTAAGCATAGTACTATCATAATATTGATTCACGATAAAAAAATTTATTTTATTAGGTTCAAAAATTAGATCAGATACACAGAAAACAAGAAAATACGTGGTACTCCACGAAGAGCTAAAGAAAGACTGCCAAATTTCGTAACGCTTCTTTAAATCAAACTAAGTTTCTTCCTTCATCCAAACTTTTCTTTTTTAAGGACACGATCATACCGAAAAACGCAAAGTCAAATGTGCCCCGGTGTTAAATGAACCCCAGCTTACCCTATCTCGTCAGATTATCTGGTGTTACCTCACCGAATTTGGTGAACTCGAAATCTTAAAATTAAAACAAATAAAATTCAAATAAATTTTTTTCGCTATCGTACTATCATGAAGACGAACGAATGGGGCGACATCTTAAACATAGCGATAGTACTGGTTAGATTTGTCTTTGCTAAATTTATTAATAAAATATTCTCTTTTTTACTACTTGTTTTGTATCTTATCCTACTCTCCACTGTAAAATCTAGCAATAATTTCAGCGCCACCACCAGGCTAGAGTCCGCAATACAAAATCACGCTCCATAATAATACTATAGATTATTATATACGAAGCTACAACTGACAATTTCGCTCGTCGAATAGATGAATAGTTTTCAATGATTCATTTTAGTTGAGTGTACTAAAACAGATATTATTGATCAGAACTATGTCTCTCAAATATAAAATTAAAGATTCTAGGCTTAATTTTGGTCTTAGTAAATAATAATCCTCTCTGATTTTCATCAAAATAATATAGTCTTTGGGGTCCTTTTTAAATACATATAGGCGTTTTGGAACTGCTGAAAAACTCCAACATCAAACTTAAAAATATAAATTTGATGCGCAGTAGCTCCTGGCAAATTTACAAGTATCAACCATTTCTGCATCCGTGTCAGCACGAATGGAGGACCTACCATTTTCGTTCAAGTCAGAGCAATAGGCAGAACGTACTCGAAAAAAAAAACATTTTTTCTTTGTGATCGATCCTCAGACTTTCAACGTGACAGTCTAATGCACTAAGCATTACGGCATTGGGTAATATCAACCCCCAACTAGGGAACCTTCAACTATGACGAACTGGTATTTTCTTTAGGAAATCAAACTGCAAAAAAACTTCTTGCCCTTTCCTGACCGACGATTGTTATGATCTGGATCGGGGCCACTGCTCTTTAACTTCACTGGTTCACCGTTAGGGTTCAATTGTAGGGTTCATCTGGTTGACCTCAAAAAACACCGGCAAGCCTCCAGGTTTTGTATTGTTCCATGTGTAAGGCCAACTAGGTGCATTTGTTTGATCTAGGAGTTTTTACGTCTGCCTTTTTTTATGATAGCTTTAAATCGTCGAATGCTTTTGGCTTTTAAAGTGGATTTTCAGGGATTCCTTGTATAACGCCAGTACCCGGTGGTATGGTCATATTGTATTTGTTACATTCGGTTAAATTATGTCATAGGTCTTGTTCATTTCCCAACATTGTGAACCGTCTGTAAACGCTGGGCAAACAACTGCCATCTAGAGCGTTTCTGCGGTTAAGGGGGTTTTTTTCAATGAAGATGACACGCAGAGTTTCCCACCACTTCTACTATAACTTATTTAAACTTTCTGCACTTGGGAATCTTAGCTCCATTCAAATAAATATCCAAAATAGAACTGATCAGAAAAGTTTTGGAAATGTTTTTATAACGAGTGATTTTTTAAGAGCTGTGGGAAATTAAAAAAAAAACACATACTTGACATACATAGGTTATATGAAGGTTATTTCATGCGAATATTGGCCGCGGCTGCGCTTCAAATGGTCCTTCCCCTTAGTCCAATTTCGGCGTACTCTTTCTAACATTTCGGCCGGTATCTCACGAATAAATATTCTATGTTGGCTTCTAGTGCGTCAATTGAGAGGGCTTGTCGCTATAGACATGAACCTTAGCCCCACAAAAGATAGTCTAGAGACATTGACCGGCCCCAAACGTGAAATATACTGTTCACCGAACTCGCCTTTCAATTGGTCCATTGTTCCGCGTGCTGTGTGGCATGTGGCACTGGCACTGTCTTGTTGAAACCGCATGTAATGCAAGTCAAGCTCTTCCATTTTGCGCAAAAATGAGTTTGTTATCATCGCACGGTAACGCTCACCATTCACAGAAACATTGCGATTCGCATCATCTTTGAAGAAATACGGCCCAATGATTCCGTCAGCCAATAATCCGCACCAAACAGTGACTTTTTCTGGATGCATTGGTAGCTTTTACAATACTTCTGGCTGCTCTTCACTCCAAATATGGCAGTTTTGCTTGTTCACGTATCCATTCAACCAGAAATGAGCTTCGTCGCTGAACACAATTTTTCGATAAAAAAAGTGCATCTTCGGCCAATTTTTCAAGAGCCCATTTGTAAGCAGTTAAACTGTTACTTAATACAAAACTAAAACAATATTCGGTTAAATAAATAAAAGGTCTTTCCTCGTTAACAGATCCACAACAACTGATCATATTTTTATTCTCTCAGTATATTCTTCTACCTAACCGGTAGTCTCTTTCTATTAAATACAATCATTATATCTTTCTTTCATTAAATCTTCTTTCTGAACTATTCTTTATTCTTTCTTTCGGAAGTTTTGCCACACATTCACCAAAAATTCGACGTTGTGGTAGGTCGTTCGGCTCCAATTCTTGCACCAGGTGTATTCGGAAAGGCTTCACACCTAAATCCTTCCGCGAAATTCTCCAATCAGTGGAGTAACAGAGGCCCAATTGCTGCGAACGGCGCCGAATCGGTAATTCACGGCCATCACTAACGCTGGCAGATACAGCTGCGATATTTTCCTCAGTTCGCACTCTACGTAAGCGTGTTAGTGGTTTAATGTCCAACAATGTAAATTTGGTGCGAAATTTATTCACAATAACCCGAATAGCCGCCTCAGTAGGTCGATTAAACTAACCATAAAATGGAAGAAGCGCGCGAAGAACTTTCTTAACGAGTACGCATTTTGATAAAAAAAATTCAATAATTTGCAAGCGTTGTTCGTTTGTAAGACGATTCATGGTTAAATTATAGAACAAACTGAAGATGTTTGACAGTAACACGAAACACGAAACGTGTGTGAGCTGGCAAAACCAGTGTTGCTAAAAAGAAAATAGCAACAAAATCACCCATTATATCGTACAATATTATTAAGAAAATTTGGTTAAAATCGTTAGAGCCGTTGATGAGAAATTCGAAAATCAAATAAAACGGTTCTATGACAGGTACCGTTAGTAAAATTTTTTTCCGATTTTTTTTTTACCAAAATGTAGTCCATGTCCATGATAGCATACTTATTTTTTTTTATAAAAATCGTTAGAGCCGTTATTTTTGGAGATAAAAAAAAACTTTCAACTTTCAACTAGGGAATCACCGAAGGCCCTTAAATATCGAGTTTGAAGAAAATAGCTACAGTGGCAGAGGTACAGACAGACATACGGAATTGCAGGACCCACTTTTTTCATCTTCGCTATCATCGTAATGTTAACTTTGATCAAAATCTAGAGTTCGTTTTTTTTTTTCAAATGCAGAACTTGCCCTATGGTACCTATGTGTATCGTAAGTTCAAATAGGTATCAGTTGTGGAACACCTGCATATTGTCAAAAATTAAGCAAGGTATGAAAAATAAACAAAAACCACCAGAAACCTCAGCTTATAGAAATTCCATTACTATGCGCATTACCAAACATCTTCTATCTACGAGTTTCTAGCAGTTCTTCATCGCCTCACCAATCAACGGCAAAGCGCACATGTTGGAGACCGAAATGAACCTGTTCCCTGATTGTGTTGTGGCGCTAAAGCAATACAAAATTGAGATACATGTTATTTTGTCAAAGATAACTCACTTCTATCTCCCACGCAAAATGAACTATGTTTAACCTAACGGAGTGAACCAAAATGAACAGGCAAACAACAGAAGTATCTGTAAGATATCCATCCAACAGTCCGACCAGACGTGTATCTGTTTCTGTGTGTACGCAATGGAAATGCATCTGACTGAATTGCCGCCCGCCGCAACCGGCAAACTTTTCATGTCTGTCAGTTCTTCGTCAGACTTTGTAAATTCAGTTCTTCGTGAACCTCTCGATGGAAGAGTCGACTCTCGAATTTCGAATCCGAATCGAATTGAATCGCGCGGTATTTTTTTCTGTTAGTTGGATACGATTTTGCTAATAAGAATTAAATTTTGAGAAAATAAAAGTAGTCGTGTTGAATAAGGAACAGACAGTATCTTTACCCAGCTATCAACCCTCTAGACACTGAAGTGCCAAGTCGAGGAGTAGGTGGTGGGTGCTTCTTTGATTGCACGTTGTTGCGTTGATTGTTGGAATTTTTATTTCATAACCTTTTTGTATTGTTTGCTTGTTGTGGCTTGTGTCTCTAGAACGTCTGTCTCGCGATAAGGATATTAAAAAAAAAAAAAAAATCCGCTTGCACGAAGAAGGCGACGACGCGCGTGAAAATATGTGAATGTGAACGGAGTGCATTGAATTCGCTTTCGCGGTGCTTCGGGGAAAAATTCCCTTTTATTCCTTCTTTTGATCGCATGGTTGCGGGGGTTTTCATTTAATAACGCGGACGTCTATTTCGGCGCGAATGCTATATATTTGACGATTTAAATAATAAAAAAAATCGAATAAAGCTCCTATAACGACTTTACGGGTGTCTTATTGAAAAAAAAAGAAAGTCGTGTTAAAATGTGTAAATTATTATTGATTGGATTACATTTAAGGGAACGGGCATGTTGTGTTTATCTGCAGTAAAAGTGAGATATTTTAATGTCTGTTCGCACGACACATTCTGAGTCAACGCACACCAACCAAACACATGTCGTCCTTAACGAGTTCCAAGATATGAACGCATGTGAGACATTCGAAAATTGTAATTGATTTTGCTTATCAAACACGTACACGGACGAACGAGCTCCTTTTGTGGATAACGACTCTAATTAATGGGGATTTTATTGCTTTACATGGATTACCAATTTTAATCAGCTGTTCCAAAGGTGAGTTTATTGAACCTAATAAACATAAACAAAAGATGGTATCATCTGGCGTAGGTAGGTAGGTATGTGCCTCGTCGAGAAGGTCTACCTTTTAATGTTGGGGCAGTTATAGTTTGGGAGAAATTTTGCCAACAATTGAGATTCTGGGGAATGATGAAGAATTATTAGGTGGGAAGGGTTTTCTAGGTACATAGGTATATAAGTTTGGATTGAGCCGGAATATTTGTGTGTCTATTTGTAACTGAACTTGTCGCATAAACTTACTTATATAGGTTAAATGGTAAGCATGAACTTACTTCCGGTATTTTTCTAGAATATTGGAAGTTCTTCAGGGTGTTTATCAGAAAGGTTAACCTTTACATTTGTCGGTCCCGATTTTGGTGAAGACCTGTTTTGATGAAAAGTATTTAATTTATGAACAAAGTTTATAAAATGAAGACACATAGAATTGTGATATTTTTCTGTAGGGGAGAATGGGTACGAAAGTAACATTTTTGATATTTCTTGCTATAAACAATCAAAGTTGCGGAGCACGAATTTGAAGTGGTGCAATCCTTTTAATACCTTGGGTCGATAGTAGCAGCCGATAACAATATAGAAGAAGAAATACGCGGGCGGCTTCTCAAATCCAACAGAGCCTACTATAGTCTGTCAAATCTCTTCAAATACAGAAATCTCACCATAACTTCAAAACTGCTGCTGTACAGGACCATGGCCCTGCCAGTACTCACATATGGATTCGAGACTTGGGTGCTTAGCAAAAGGCACTCTGACCTCTTAGCTGCGTTCGAGAGAAAATTCTTAAGGAGAATTGTTGGCCCCGTATGTGAGGAAGGACGATTCCGGAGACGGTACAATCATGAACTGTACGCAATCTACCTTGAAGCAGATATCGTGACAAAAATTAAGCTCGGTAGACTCCGGTGGGCAGGGTACCTAGCTGGCATGAGCGAAGAGGAACCTGCTAAGAAAGTTCTTTGTGGTACATTCTATGGTAGACGACAGCGTGGTAGACCATGCTTGCGCTGGAGAGATGGCGTAGACCAGGACGCCCGAAGCCTTGGGGTGCGCCACTGGATGGCGTCGGCGTCGGCATACGGTATGGACTGGGGTGCATGTTGTCTTCCTCGTATGAGAAAATTGTAAGGAACTTTTTTTGCCCCATTCTTTAGGTTATTAAAATGGTACTTCTCAGTCAATAGGATTTAGAAATTTACTTAAGAATTGCTTTAGAATGTGATAATGATGAAATGGACTCCGGTTCCGAAGGTGAATGCTCAGAATTTACAGATCATCATCCAAAAGACTCGGAAATTGATGATGTTATAAGTAAAGAGTTATCGGGTGACAAAGAACCGCCGCCGTCAGGAATAAAGAAGATTATTAAAGGAAAAATGGTGATTTGCCGTCTAGGTACCCATTTGAACCTTATATGGAGTGACGCCAAGCTAGAAATTTGCCAATGAAATTAGTTGAACAAACAAATTTGCATAGAAAATAAGTTGAAAAAATAAAGGGGGGCTTAGGACACTCTCTAAAGTTACATGAAGGTGATCCCCCTCCTAAATTACAGAAGCAGTGGGGGTGTGTAATTTGTTCATAAAAACAAGACCACAAAAGCAGGATTTCATGCTTTTATTTTTATTTCCTGACAATAATTTTTACTTGCGACTTATAGGTACTATAAGGCAAGTTATGCATTCGGAAAAAAAAACGAACTCGAGATTTTGATCAAAGTTGAAATTAAGATGATAGCGAAGACCAAAAAAGTGGGTCTCGCAATTCTGTCTGTCTGTCTGTCTGTCTGTCCGTTCGATTGCAGCTAAACGGCTCGGCTGATTTTCTTCAAACTTGGTAGATATGGGTTTTAATTTTTCCCCCCCGGATGTTTTTTGATTTGATTTTTTAAGACCAAAAATAACGGTACCTGCCATACGATTTTTTTTACATAATTTTATAAACATTTTTTTTTTCTCAAAAACTGTTCCACAGATTTTAAAAATAAAAATGCAAAAAAATTTCATTTAATTAAAGCTAGGTATTGGTTGAAAAAAAATCCGAAAAATGGTTATTTAGGGTACCCCCCATGGAACCATTTTATTTGTTTTTGATTTTCTCAAAAACCGTACAACCGATTTTGATAATTTTTTTTTGCTAACGCTACCCAAAAACATAAATAGAATTGTGTACTCAAATTTTCAAAAAAAAAAGTTTTGGAGTTTTAAAAAAAGCTTAAATTTTTTTTTTTCAAAACTCAATATTTCGAAAACCCCTTGCTAGATTTTTTTTAAACCTGATAAATAAAAGTTTCTGAATATGATCTACAAAATGTGAGAAAACAAAATTTATTTTACCATACAAATGCTAAAAAATTAAAAAAAAAATGGTTTTCAAAAATCGTATTTTTCTCGAAAACGGCGCCTAGAATTTTGATAATTTTTTTTTGCTTTCAATTAATTTTTACGATCTTTAATTTAATAAAAAAAAATTGAATTACAGCTTGTACCTACCATAGAACCATTTTTTTCGAATTTTGAATTTCTCATTATCCACATAACGGATCTTAATGAAATTTTTTATAGAGAAGCTTCTAAAAAGTCTAAAACACATTGCATTTCAAAACTTTAAAATAAATATTTTTTATATTTTTGAAAAAAAAAATCTATTTTTTCTTTTTTTGAAAATTCGATATCTCAGAAACGGCTCAATATTTTTTTTGTAAATTTAATTTTTATTCGAGCAATAATAAAATCTTTAAATTGGCGTACCAAATTTTTTTCATAAAAAGCTTTTAAAATGTTTTTGTATAAAAGCTATTTTTAAGAAACCACTACAACGACTTATAATTTTTGTTCTTGCATAAATTCATATTTGGATAGCATCCTGTTTTTATCTCTTACTACTAAAAGAATTTAAAAATTAATTTTATCCTTATCAACAGTTTTCTCTATTAACATTCGTATTTAAAATTCCTAGTCTATTACATAGGAGCAAGTTCGTGCGACCCAGTCGTGCATTTTATTTTATTTTACCAATTGCCTTGTTTTTGTTTTTGTTAAGGCTTATATAGTGTTATGATTCAATAAAATAAATAAATGTTATCCTTTAAAGTATTTTTTTAGAATTGAATCCTGGCTGGGGTGTTATATCACCCCTGTTGTTGTGTATGTACATTTCAAATGTGTTGTTATCGGAACGTTAAAAACAAGTGAAAGTCAAATGTTACAACCGTCCTTTCTGTCGTATCGTTTGTAACACGGGAAAAGTACAATTGTACCACCATCTGAATGAAACAGAAAACAACAAAAAGTATTGTTTAAACTTCATAATTCAAAAATATATTATATGTATAAACATATAGACCGAGAGCCCACAGCAATTTTTGGGTGTGATTGATAACAAAAAATAATTAGTATAATTAGATAGTCCTTAAGATGTTATTTACAAATGTGAACGTCATGCATTCATACCTATGTGTGTGTATAAAAACTATCTATATAGGAACTTATGTACTTCAAACAGCCTTGATATTTCATGATAGATAGATAGATAGATATCTTTATTGTAGCATCAATTTTGTAACATTTTTTCTTAAACTAAATTGCACAATTTACAGAGATGTGGTATAAAGCTACCTTACTACTGTCAATAATATATTTATTACAATTAATCAAACACAAATACAAAAAATAAATAATGTTGAAGGAAAAGCTACATAAAAACCTTCATTCAAAACTTAGGAAGAGAATGAAAGAAAGGAGGGCGGTGAAAAAGAGAGAAAGCTTTGAGTCTTACAACAAGTAGGTAAAATATATAATTATTAAAACAAAACTACATAAATATGTGGAAAGAATAACAAAATACATACATATGGTAAATAACAAAAAATTAATAAATAAATAAATAAACAAATAAAAATAAATAAATTAACAAATAAATAAATAAAATAAATAAATTAATAAACAAAAATAAATAAATTAATAAACAAAAATAAACAAATTAGTAAATAGACAAATAAATAAATAAATAAATAAATAAATAAATAGATAAATAAATAAATAAATAAATAAATAAATAAATAAACAAATGAAAATAAATAAATTAACAAATATATAAATAAATAAAATGTTATAGTAAAGCTAGGTTTGAAATCAAGGTATTATCAGACATAGTACATGATGTAAGGTATCGCTCATTAAGTTTGGCAATTCTTTCTAATACCATATCCATAGCTAAAATGGAATGAAGTTCTTTTGTTGAAAATGACCACGGAAGCTTCAGAATCATTTTCAAAACCTTGTTTTGAGCTATCTGTAGTCGTCGTATATTACTGACTGCACAATTACCCCATGCTGGTGAACCATAATACATGATAGCTTGGAACACAACTTTATAAATCAGAAGTTTATTTTCGGTACTTAGTTTTGACTTGCGGTTGATGAAAGGATAAAGAATTTTAATTGTAGAATTTATTTTCTGAATCGTTTTTTGTATGTGTAACCCAAATGTTAATGTTTTATCTAAATGCACTCTAAGATATTTCACTTCAGATCTCCATTCTATCCTTGTGCCATCAATAAGAAGATTATTGCTTGGTAAAAAGCAGGGTTTTCTTTTTCGAGTGAAAAAGATTGCCTGCGTTTTTGAAGCATTGATTCTTATTTTCCAATCATGAAAGTAGCTTTGTGTAACATTCAGTGCAGATTGCAAATTAGTTTCGATTGTGAAACCAACTGAATCCGAAGAGAAGATACAAGTATCATCAGCGAAAATTGCTGTTTCACAATAAGGAAGTAATGGAAAATCGTAAGTAAATATTGTGAATAGAATAGGACCTAAAACTGATCCTTGTGGAAAACCCGCCGTTATATTATATATGTTTCAGAGAACCAGTTATTGATTGAAACCTTAAATTTCCTTTCGAGTAAAAATGATTGAATGATTTTTATTAAGTAGATTGGAAAGTTGAGTATTGACAACTTGTGTAAAAGCGCATTATGCCAAACAGTGTCAAATGCTTTTTCGACATCTAAAAGTACCATACATGTACTTTTACCAAACCTTAAATTACTTTTTACATGTTTAGTAATTCTATGTATTTGATGAATTGTACTGTGATGCGCTCTGAAGCCGAACTGCTCGGGTGGTAAAATATTATTATTTTATAAGTGTAGATTTTTTCTATTTTTAATTACTTGTTCAAAACATTTACGAATTGAACTTAATAAACTAATGGGCCTGTAGCTGTTTGGTAGACTAGCATTTTTACCAGGTTTTAATGTCGGTATAATCTTGGCAGTTTTCCAGTTATTGGGAAAGTAGCCAATTTTGAGGCATTTATTGAATAGTACTTGCAAAAATTTTAATCCTAATTTTGGTAAGTTCTTCAAATATGTATTTTTAACGCCATCAAGTCCAGATGATTTTCTTGCTTTTAGATTTCGAAGTATATCTAAAATATCATCCAGCGAAACCTCAATTTGGTAGACATTTATAGAAACAGTGGATGACTGCTGCGCTATTGAAAAAAATACGTAAGAAAAATTTTCTCTATAAGTGTTTTAAAAAACATCCCAACAACTCTAGGTTGAGAAGGTCTTACGATAAGTTATCTGAAGAACTAAAAACTGAAATACCGATTCAGCGAGACACTTATTTTAGTAATAGGTTAGTTCATAATATGGGCAATACAAAAAAAGAATGGGAAGTTGTCAACGATATTTTAAATAATAACAAGCCGATTGCGGATCTCGTAGTCAACATAAATAATACTTCCGTATCCGGGCCTTTCAAAGTTGCCAATGCCTTTAATGACCATTTTGTAAGTATTACTAGTACTATTCGGGATACTTCAATTAATAATGCCTCCTCTTGCCAATGTGATATTGTCAATATTTGTGATCCGTTTCAAAGACAGAGTTTTTTTTGTGAATTTTTCTCACCTTTGGAAATAATTAAAATTATACAGTCGCTTAAAAATTCTAATTCTAAATCATGTGACAATATTACAAGTATAATATTTTGAAAAATATATCTTTCCTTGTTTCTGATGTACTATCTCATATTTTCAACTTAAGCTTACAAAAAGGTATATTTCCTGATTTACTCAAAGAAGCAGCTGTTATCCCTTTACATAAAAAAGGCGATGTTTTAAATTTAAATAACTACCGACCCATTTCCCTTGTATCAGTTTTTGCTAAGGTTTTTGAAAAAGGGGTAAAATCTAGAATGTTGTCATTCCTTGATAAAACTAATTTTTTTAGTAACTCACAGTTTGGTTTTCGTAGCGGCAGATCCACCGAGGATGCATTGTTAAAACTATGCAGTGAAATTTATAACAGTCTAAATGAATCTGACATTCCAGCTGCTCTTTTTATTGATATTACCAAAGCTTTCGATATGGTAGATCATAAAATTTTGCTAAACAAATTATTCAACACAGGTTTCAGAGGCTTCATCCATGATTGGTTTGATTCCTATCTGAAAAATCGTTGTCAACGAGTGAAGATTAATAATACATTTAGTACTAAAAAAATTATTAACCTAGGTGTTCCACAAGGATCTGTTTTAGGACCAATCTTGTTTTTAATCTTTGTTAATTCACTTTTTTTACAACCACTTAAGGGCAAAATAACAGCTTTTGCAGATGACACAGCTTTGTGTTACAGTGGTAAAAATTATTTGAACCTATCTGTGGCCATGAACCATGACTTAGAATTGCTACGTAGTTGGTTCAAAAAACATAAATTGGTAATAAGTGATAAGACAAAATTCATGATTTTCAATATAAAAGGCAAAATATGTAATGATATGCCATTAATATATCATTCGCCCAATTGTGAAAGATTCCGTTTAAGAAATACTTGCTCTCACTGTAATTATGCATTCGGGTTTCTTCCTGATATTTGCTGCTCTGACAACTGTTTTGAAATTGACTGCGTTGACAGTTTTAAGTACTTGGGTGTTACGATAGACTATAAAATGAGCTGGACTAACCATACTTTGTACTTAAAGCAATTTTTAAATAATGTAGTAAGACAGATTTATCTCCTAAGCCAATACTGTGGTTTATCAGTTCTAAAGTTAGTTTATAACGGTCTTTTTAAATACAAACTTCAATACGGCTGGGGCGGAACTAACCGTAATAAAGTTGAACCTTTACTTATAAAACAAAAGCATGCTATCCGTATTCTGTGCAAAGTAAACCGGCTAACTCAAGCTTTTCGTTGTTTAAGAGTCTTGAACTTCTTCCATTAAGGTATTTGTATTTCTACAAAGTCTTAAAAGTATTTTTCGAAAATTCCGGATATAACTCCTCTAGAGTTTACGAAAATATTAATTTGCGTGTTAACACCAGAAACCTCGCTTATGTACCCACCATCAAAAAAGCACTTTTTGTACACTTTTATACTGTAACTGCACCCCGTCTATTTAATAAGCTACCTGAAAATCTTAGATGTGAAAAAAATTCATGTAAGATGAACTGAACTTAACAAAAATTGCGTATTGACAAGGTCCTCACAAGTCAACTGATGAGTCCATGTGAGATAACCCGGACGAAACGCCAATTTTTGTGGACTAAAGGCCAAAAAAGCTAATTTGAATCAATAATTCAACAAGTCCAATAATAGTGCTAAGTCTTCTACTTGGCTAATTTATTTCAGTAGTATATAGAGTTTGTATTATAAAAAACCTTCATATAAAGAGTTAAATCAGTATTCCTTAAAAGTATTAAAAAATGGCTATTTTTATTGAATAATGATGATATTGAAAATTTACTAAATCCATTGGTTTGATCATTTATGTATAATAAATAATTATTATTTTTCACTTTCGTTTTTCCGTACTTTTGTTTCACATTATCTTACTTTTTTTTAATTTGAATTATTGTTTCTATGAATTCGTAATTTTATCGCTTCCCCATCGATAAATGCTTTAAATTATATAAATACCTTAGTATAGTACTTTCGACTCTTGTTTTCGAACATCAGAATGTACTTAACTGTTTCATTTTTCTTGTATTTTTAATTCATATTAATTGATTTATATTTTGTAATTTATATAGATTTAAGTACGTTGAAAATGAAATAAAGTTTAAAAAAAAAAAAAAAAAAAAAAAAAAAAAAAAAAACAATAATGAATTAATTGAAGCAACTGACAATGGATTCAATACTACTATTATTCATATTGTTATCGGCATTATGGTTGGCAGAAAAAGTTTCTGCTAAAATATTTGATTTTTCATTGCTCGTAATTAAAATATTGTTTCCTATTTTAAAAGCTGGAATGTGAGTGTTTTTCTTCTTAATAATTTTAACTATACTCCAGAAAGGCTTACTTCCTTTATCTAAACTCTCAAGTTTCCGGTTCCAAGATCGATTCCTTTGGTGCAAAATTTCATCTTTTATTATTTTATTGAGTGTATTTACTACAACAAGGAAATGAAGTTCTCGGTCTCTTATCCATTTTCTTTTAACGAAATTTCGATGTTTGATAAGATTGATTATATTACGTGGTAGTGAGTTTACGCTTTCAGAACTACTTTTTATTTTAGGAACAGATTTATCAATGCTTTCATAAACAGAATTTGTGAAATATATAATACGAGTACCTTGATCTATATCTGCTTCGTTGTAAATATCATTTGAATTTGTATTATAATTTGACAATTTTGTACGTATTTCACGCTTATATTTAACCCAGTTTGCTCTTTTCATATCTAAAATTTCAATTTTTCTTACTAAAGGTGATGAAAAAGAATTGATTACCACTGGAACATGATCGGAACTTAGTTCATTTAAGATCATAGGCTGGTCAAAAAGATTGGTCATATTGGTAAGAAATAGATCTAATGTTGAGGGATTCGATCTGCGATTTGGTGGGTAATAAGTAGGATGAGGAGGATATAGGATGTTGAATGGATGCCTACTATTAAGATTTTCAAGAATATTTCCCCATGCATTTGCTCGCAAGCAACCCCAACTCGTATGTCTGCAATTAAAATCGCCGCCAATCAAAAAAGTACCTTTTAGACTTATTAATTTTCTTAAATCATTATTTAAATAATAACGTTTAGTAGGGGTAATTGGACCACCGGGAAAATACACAGACAAAATATTTAATGAAGAGCCATTTTCAAAAGGTATTTTAATTCCAATGTTTTGTATTAATTTTGTACTTAAAATAGGAGTTAATTCATGTCGAATAGTATTTTTAACTACCACGGCAACACCGCCCCCTTTTTTCATCTCTATCAAGACGATAGCAAACATAATTTTTATTATATAATTTATCTTTAAAAGATAGCCAAGTCTCAGATAATAAACCTACATCTACATCATGCTTATTGAGAAAAGCAAAAAATTCTATTTGTTTACATCGAATGCTTTTAGCATTCCAACATCGATATTTCATGATATTTCATATTTAACTTCAAATTCAATTTGATTTTAATAGCTAAGCGTTGCCAGACTCCCGGTTTATCCGGGACGTGCCAGATTGCAGACATAAATTCACCTGTCCCGCCAGGGTAGCTTTTATCCGGGGTTGGAACTCAAACTCAGAAAATAATGTCTAGTGTACCTAAATATCTTTCATTGTTGAGAAACAATCGCTGCATTGTAATTTAGGCCCGTACCAACAATCAAATTAAGAGACGACTTTAATATTTGAGCGAAATGGACCATTATTTAAAGAGCTCTATAAAGTTAACCATACATGTTATGAACTTAATATTTATGTGAACTCGGAACCTAAAAAATAAAATGCAGCATATGCGGTCCGATATATAGAGTCCATTAAATAATGCTTCATTTCGCTCAAATATTAAAGTCGTCTCTTAATTTGATTGTTGGTAAGGCCCTTAACCTTAAGAAATTTCTTTTAAAATTTCAATCAAACAAACCTAACTTAACGACGATTGTATTTTTGCAAGCTAACATCTGTCATTAAAATTGACAAAAGAAAAATGACATATGACAAAAAAGTATTTTATTAGTAATTAATAAAAGAATAATTTATTTATTTTGATCTACACGCATATTATGATTTTTTAATTTGTCCCGGGCAACATGTTGAAATCTCTGAATTTGTCCCGCCGTCGATGTGTAAGGAAAATCTGGCAACCCTAATATATAGTTTCTATTATTTTAATCTTAAATATAAAAATTATTCAAATAAAACAAAATAGATATATGTACATAAATAAAATTCCTTATAAAGTAATAGGTAATTCAATATGAATTGGAATAATTTGAAATCCCAAACTTTTTATTCAAAGTCACAGTTTCGGCGTTGGAAGAAGAGCTATTTTGATTTCTCTCCAACACACCTAGCATGAATCCAAATTTTGGACGAAGTGCATTGGATCCCTTGTGCCTTAGAAATAGATTGCGAAAATTTGCCGAAAAAATACCCACAAACACCATATTGGATTTTAAAACAGGACTTTTCTTAGGTTTTTTTCTCTGTTTAATTTTGTTTGCTTACTCCATAGTATTTTTTTTCAGGGGTGTCAATTAGAATTTGTGTCCGCCTTCTTTTTATTTTACCTCGTGCAGGAGCTACTGTTAGTTTCGATTTTGGGTACGGCATAATCGTGTCTGCCAATGCGTTGACCGGTATTGAGGTTGTGTCAATCTCAGCGGTTGCTGGTAAAAATTGATTCAAGTATATTTCTACAATTTCTGCAGATTCCGACGAAGAAGAAGGCAGTGGCTTATTTGGGGCTTCAGCGGCAGATGGTCAATCAGTGACTTTGCTTGGTGAAAACGTATCATTGCCGAAAAATTTGGATTTACTGGCCAAATACCTGATACTCTGAAGGCCGATAAGATATTGCTGCTTTTTCTAATGGAATTTTTGCGAATGAATCATAGCAATGTTCAACTCATTCCATTTTTATTTGGAACGACAAATGATCTAAGATATGTAAAAAGATCATCATCATCATAATAATGTAAGGTAACACGTTTCGGGGAATAGGGCGCCAACAGATCCTCTCCATCCTTCACGGTCTGAAGCTAGATTTTTTAACTGCGGGCACGTCTTTCTCTTGGAATCCGCTTCTGCTAATACTGTTGACTTCTATGTTATTCTTGGTCTTCTAACCCGCCGCCGTGCACCCTAACCATTTCATTCCAAGGACTGGTTTCTCAGTGTGTGACCAATCCATTGCCATTATCGTATCTAGCCGATCTTGACTTGCCCTGAGCCACAATTCCTGGTTAGAAATAATTTGTGGCCAGCGAATCTTCAGGATGTGACGTAGTTTGCTATTCAAAAAAGCCTACATTTTCCCCGAGATGATTGACGAGACTTCCAAGGATTCGAAGAATCCCAACATAATCCGTAAAGAGATAAGGGGAGCATACCGTATATCATGGGCCTGGTATATAAATATTAAAGATTTTATCAGTGAAGTTAGAGAAACATTTCAAAAACCCGAGTTTATGGCTTTTTTCGTAGAAATTATCATAGTCTGAAATATCACAGTTAAGGTATCACTGGTTGATGCATTGGTACGATAGTAAACGATGATGAAAATAAAGCTTCTATTTGCATAAACCAACTAGACAAAACCAAAATATATTTTTTTCAATAAAAAGTTCACTTCCGCGAGCATGATTGTCAGCCACGATTAGAAGTGTTTACGATAATACTTTATGATATTCTTATTTGGGGCAAGTTCCTAAAAACTCTTATACCGCCTTGTTATCATACGAAAACCCATTTAGAATTTCTAGACAGTGTATTTATCTACCTTAAACAAAACAAAAATTTCTAAACAAGTTGTCGGAACTTGTGATCTCCTTCATAACCTATTTTTACAGTTTTGAAAAAATTAAAAAAAAATAATACACTATCCGCCGTTATATAATATATTACCAATTCCCTGAATACACAATCAAAAGAAGCCAATTTGTGCTGACCAACAACATGTGGTTAGATTTAATATGCACCTCCATTATTTTCCGGCCCTAATGGTCATAGCAAACTCTAATTCCCCTTAACATCATAGTAGATTGACTGCAGACACTTCGAACGAATCCAAATCCACATTTCGTGATCGATTCCGTATCAAGTGAAAGACGCAGCTCCTATAACGGCGGACCTTTGATAGAAATAAACGTTTGATTTCGGAATGACAAACCAATCGTGTGTGTTTATAATGCGTGCTCTCCGCGGTAGGGAAAAGAGACCCCCAAATCTTGGAAAAAATTAATTTGACAGCAGAAGCTCACCTTTAAGCTATAATGACGTTGCTTGAAGTATTTTTTTTTTTTGTGAAAGAAATCCAATAGCTCTTCTTTTTAATCATTGATATTCATTAAGCATTTTTGATTTTTTTTCCAAAAAGAGTTTCCCTTTTCACTCATTTCGAATATTAATCAAAAATCTGGAAATATCTGTAAGTCATTAAAATAAAAAGATGCTGGTTAAGGTCAAGAGAGATAGTATTATTTACAAACCTAACAAATTATGGGGTTAAGCAAATAGAAAACAATTAATGGACTCCGATGACCACAGCAATAAATCTTAAACGAAAAGATAGCTACTTTGGTGCGAGGAACATGGTGCTAGTTGAACTAGAATCACAGCTTCGCTTTTTATTTTTTGCCCTTCGTGGCACGGGTAGGCCTGTAAGCATTAGCTCCTGATAAAGGTTTAACGATGAAATTGAGAAAAGAAATTCAAAAAAATACTAAAGATGAAGACAGATTAAAAGATATAAATTGAAATAAAAATATCTTTAACAAGAGAAGAAGATCAAAAAGAAAACAATGCTCTTTGTTTAACAAAGAATTAACAGTGTGGCAAACAAGAAAGATTTTTGTTCAAATTCAAAGGTCTGAAAAAATGTAGTTTTGCAATTTTTGCCTCACTATTATTATTAATTTATTCTGCCTAGCTTAAAAGAATTTTCACTCAACGGATTACGACTTCCCTTGTATTGTTTTTATGGTGTATACAGTGCAAGCTTTAAGGGCATTTGGAGAGGATTTGATTGGAGATGTTGATACACAGTTTAGTTTTGAAAGCCTGTACATCACAATAAGGAACGAAAATTGATACAGAAAAAGTATTCCACCATAGAGTAGTCGGCTAAATAAACAACCTCTTTATTTGTTAGTAAGTCCGAAGCTAGGCTCTAAGCACAAGGATGAACATTTCTAGCTCGACGAGCGAGTTTTACGGGAAAAATGTTTGAAAGGAATGCAACTGGCTATTTCATTTTAACATTGTTGATAGAACAAGCAATAAGACAATAATAGACAGTACAAAAAAGTTCTCTTAATAAATTGTTCTATTATAAGTTTTAGGGCTCTGTTCTCAGTTCTATTCAACAAGTTCTTATGAGTAATGGGAGCAGCAAACTAGAAATAAGAACTGTACTCAAGTTTCTGGCGGATGTATGAGTTATAAATTATACCTAGACGAATAAAAAAATTGATTTTTTTTTTCAAAAATTAAATTTTTTTTTTTTAACGTTTTAACATGAAATATTTTTTAAACTTTCTAGAAGCTTCTCTTCTTAATTGTTCTTAATTTCAAAATTGTGTTTTGAATGCAAATTCTAGGCGTTGTTTTCGAGAAAAAAATACTTTTTTCGAAAAGCATTTTTTAACATTTATATGGTGGGTACAATTTTTTTTGAAATAAAATAAGATTCTTGTTCTCAAATCTTGTAGGTTGTAATAAAAAAAAACTTTTAACTAACAATTTAAAAAAAATCGAGATAAGGTTTTCCAAATATTGAGTTTTGAAAAAGAAAATGGAATTTTTTTTAAAAATCCAAACAATTTTTTTTGGCTTCAGCATTAAAAAAAATGGTCAAAATTGGTTGAACCGTTTTTTTAGAAAATCAAAAACAAACACTTTTTCCAACCGTTAGGTAGCTTTAACTAAATGAAATTTTTTGAACTTAAAAAAAAAAAAAACAGTCGAACAGTTTTTAAAAAATAAGGTTATTATAAAATTTCGAAAAAAAATAGTATGGCAGGTACCGTTATTTTTGGTTAAAAAAAAAAAAACGTTTGTGGTGAAAAAATTAAAAATGATATCTATCAAGTTTAAAGAAAATCGGCCGAGCCGCTTAGGCTGTAGCAGGGATGTAAAATTCGGTACAATTGAGTTTGTATGTACAATTTGTCTCAATTCAGTACAATATCAAAATTTCCATATTTGATAAAAAAAAAAAAAAAACAGAACAAAAGCACATAAAAGGAAATTTAAAGTTGAATACGAGTACATCATCCTGGCATGAATGCATTCATTTTCATACCAGAACAATAGGCGTGTTTTTTTTGCAAGTCCATAACGAATTGTAGAAAAAAAACGACATCGGGACTAAGCGCTTACATGTAAATAAAACAACTACTTAAGTCTATACGGACTTAGCTAAGTCCAGATAATTTTCGAGCCTACAAAATTCTAGCTTAAGCTTTGTAATTTAAGCTGTTCGTTTTTTATTCACATGTTTCAACTAGGTAGCTTTAGCTAGAACTGTACATATATGACCGAAAGGAAGGTTGTTTTGTCACAATTTGCTATCTGTATAGGGCAAGTATTGGTTTCGGGTAAAAAATGTTTTTATCATATCGTCCATCAGTCTCTGCGTCTATACGTCCACTGTCCTATTTTTGAGCTATTCCCTTATATTAAATTAACAGTTCGCACAAGTTTTTAGTACCTGCTTCATAGAATACTGAAAATAAGAACTAGTCAAAGCTTTCTAGACAGGTCGAAAAAATCTTTAAATTTTTGTAGCCTTAACTAAAATTTTCTAGTTTAAGCTATTTTTATTCACTCAACTGGGAGCTTAAGCTTGAAAAACAAGCTTAAACTAAGTGAATTTAGCGTTGGCTATTTCAAAATAGCTATTAAGTTAACATCTTTAACTAGCTAGCTTAAGTTTATTTTTATTCACTAAAAATTCAGCTTTTACTCAAAAATCCAAGTTTTAGCTTTATCTTTTTTTTTATTCACAAGGCCCAATGGCGGCTTTTTGATATTATGTATCTACAAATGAATTCTTTTTTTATCCAGTCCCCCAAATACTTGGAGAAATTGCAGAAATGTAACAAGGTATCCGCAGTACATTGTTCACTTTGGAAACCGATCTGGAAATCGCTGAAAATCTTCGTGCTATAAGAAAACTAATCATTCAATTTTGTACAGCCTTTCTAAAAAAACCTTGCATATCTGGTAATAGTAAGGGCGACTTTTAGTTAGATAATTCACAAGCAACACCTTTTTTAAAAAGAGATTAAATATTAGCACATTTGAATGCATCCTGAAAAAAACAACTTTTATTAATTACTTAATGGGCGCCAAAACATAAGTTGTAAAAATTTCTATGACGAATAAAAATACATTTAAAAAAAAATTTTTAACGCGTTCTTCAGATCTTCAATTTTCAAACAGAAATAGATATTTTCTTTTCAAAAATTAAAAAAAAAATATTTGTTTTTAAGTTTTGAAATTCATTGTTTTTCAAACTCTTTAGAAGCTTCTCTATACAAAATTTCAAAATTAAAATTAAAAATTAAAAAAAACTCTCACGAAAAAACTTACCGCACCGCAAGAAGTAATATTTAATAAAACTTATTAATTAAATTAGGTTTATCAATTAAAGTCAAGTTAAAAATGACTTTATATCACTTTGGTAATTCTATAGCATGGGTGTATGTGCCATATTATATGACTTACAAATACAAAACCTTGGTTACCTTCTTGTTGATTGCAACTGTCTTCAAAGGCGTTTGGCTTGAGGGACTGATAAATGTGTTCTCTCTTTGGGAATTTGGACAACAATTGCATTCAAGGCATTAACAGCCGCTGGAGTCGGTTTCATCACCAAGCATATTTATACAGGTCTCGCCCAGCAGATAGGCATTTAGGAAAAAATCCTTTTAATTAGAAAATAAAACGAAAACAAAATTCACTAAAATATGTTATGCCGATAGTGAGAAAGTAATTTTTTTTATTGAATTATAGATCGTAAGAATTAATTAAAAGAGAAACAATTTTATCAAAAAATTTTAGTTTTTTTAAAAATCAAAAAAAAAAAATAAAATGCACGACTGGATCGCACGAACTTGCTCTTATGTAAAAGTACTTGATTAAGAATACATTTTATAAATTTAAAACATGGATTTAATGAGATTAAAATGTTCAAATTAATGGAATTGACGTCTAGTTTCCGGAAAAGTATGAATTTATGCAAACTAAGTTTTAAAATCATTTTATTATTAAAGTACATAATTTGTTATGTAACAAATTTCTTAAACATTTTTCGAGAACAAAATTTTGGATGCCAATTTTAAGTATTTAGTAGTATGGATCTTAAGAAATAATTCCAAAAAAAAATCGATTGCACGTTTTCGAGATATTGATTTTTTAAAAAAACAAATTGAATTTTTTTTTTTTTTTTCAAAAAACTCAAAAAATATTTTTTTCGAATATTTTTATATACAATATTATTTTAAACTTAAGGGAGCTCTTGCATAAAAATTTTGATTAAAATCGTTAGAGCCGTTGATGAGAAAGTCGAAAATCAAAAAAAAAAAAAAGTTCTATGACAGGTACCGCATTAATAAGATTTTGCCCCAAAAATTTTTTCGACCAAAATGTAGCCCATGTCTATAATATCATATTAAATTCGTTTAAAAAAGGTCACGTAAATCAATAACAAATATAATATCATACGTAATTTTTTTTATCAAAATCGTTAAAGCCATTTTCAAGATAAATAAGATTATGCGTTACGGGAGTATGGGGGGTACCCTTAGTTTTAGAGCTAAAACAAATTTCAATTTCTCCTCTAGGGAATCACCGAAGACCCTTAAGTATCGAGTTTGAAGAAAATAGCTCCAGTGGCTTAGACTCTAGATCGAGGTACAGACTTACAGACATACAGTCATACAGACATACAGACAGACAGACGGAATTGTCGGGCCCACTTTATTCATCTTCGCTACCATCGTAGTGTCAACTATGATCAAAATCTCGAGTTCGATTTTTTTTCGCAAGTACAAAATTAAATACACAATACTGTCCAAACTTTGGGGGAGCTTTAACATAAAAAAATTATCATAATCGGTTGTACCGTTCTTGAGAGAGAAAATCAATCGAAGAAAGCGACAAATTTTCCGTATTTGTGTTATAGATATTCGACGTCGTCGTCGGTAAGTCTCTAGGTTTTCTTCCATGATGCATCTAGGTGGAATACTATGATGTCTCTATTTGTCTCTCCTATTTTAATATTCTGAGCTTCAAAAACAATGTTTACCTGTCTCTTCTCTTCAATCCTTCCCGTTTTTTCGAAAATTTCTTCCAATTAGGTACTTCAAAAACTAAAAAAAGTATTCGATGCAACTTTTAAGAAAGTTAAAAAAAAAATGAAACCCTAATATGAGCTCTAGGATCTTAAAAAATTATTTAAAAAACTTAAAAAAAATAACCTTTAAGTTCAGAATTTGACTCCCGATACAAAATTTTGTATCAATTGTTTAAGTTATGTCAACGTTCCGTAAATGTAATGTAGGTATATTTGGAGCTTAATGACCCTTTTCTGGCTTTTCTGTTTATTTTTTAATTTAGCAAATGTCATTCTATAGGAAACTCTATTGACCCTGAAAGACTAAACTTTTATGACCATTATCTGACTTTAAAGAATAAATAAGTAAATAAGTCCGCTCTAAGCCTGAGATGACCTACAATTTCCTGCAGAGTTGGAGGGATTAAGATGTGCAGCCATACATTTGGGGGATTTGTCCTTCCTCGCAAAAGACAGTTCATCCCTGAAAATTTGCATCGGAAATTAACACAGACCTTCTGCATGGCAGGCCAAAACATTTACCATAAAGGCTTTAAGGAAGGCACAAATGCGATGCCAAAAATCTGGATGACTTTAACAATTTTAAGCGGTTTTCTATTGCTGATTAATTTCTGACACTATACTAGGCTCTGTAAGGCCATTTAATGACCTACAAATGAGGTTTTAAGACCCGGTGGCGTATTGCTAAACTGTATATCAGTACAGAGCTCCGACGCTCTATAATAGACTACAGAATGCTCATTCAAATTAAGAGCATACTAAATATATACTGTGTCAGATCAAAAGCAGATTTTTCTGTGTTGGTATACATTTTGCTCACGAAACTAAGAGCAAAGTACCTGTGATTACAGAGCCATCGTTCACGTTGGTGTGGTTATTGTGTGTGGTGTGTGGTGCCGTGACATAAGGCCAAGTGACAAAAGGCCAAATTTGTTTGTGACTTAAGGCCAAACATAAAATGTTTTGTCTTGAGCAACAGTACCTTGTGTGGCCCGCCTCGCGGGTTTTCAGGATTTTAACTCTCTTTTCGGGGCTCGCACCCGCTCACGCAACTCCGTTGCTCCGCTTAGGGTATGTTCAGTCGCCAGGCAGGTGCCTGTAGCAACAGTTTTCCTGAGCAGCAGTACATAACTCTTAGTTGTTTACTCCAATTAATGTAAAATACAAAACTGTTGCTACAGGCGCCTGCCTGGCGACTGAACATACCCTACGCGGAGCAACGGAGTTGCGTGAACGGTTGTGAGCCCCGAAAAGGGCAAACCCGCGAAGCGGGCCACCCAAGGTACTGTTGCTCAAGACAAAACATTTTATGTTTGGCCTTAAGTCACAAACAAATTTGGCCTTTTGTCACTTGGCCTTATGTCACGGCACCACACACCACACCAACGTGAACGATAGCTCTGTAATCACAGGTACTTTGCTCGATCTGAAATAGTATATAGTTTGCTTCAGCTTTTTTAATATTTTACAAGCAAACTGCATGTGACCACAAGGCGCTCTGTGGTAGCATACAATTTGCTCTACAATACTTTCAAATTCGGTGAGCAGAAAATGGCTGAGCACAGACTAAGGAGATCTGTGCTGATATACAGTTTGGCAATACGCGACCCGGTGAGGTATCTGATCTAGATGATTTCGATCTTGACCCTGAGAAAAGCGGTGTTTACAAAATGTAAAGTTAAACTTTCGACACTTTAAGTTAGGCTCCAGGCAATGTACAAATAAACAAAGGAGGCATAGACCAACTGACGTAGGTACATTTAAGTAAAATAAATAAAAAAAAACGTTCCCTTTCTTGGATTACATCCTTTAACTCAGGACTAAAGGTATCCCGACAGAAAATGACAATACCAACAAAAAAAAAACACTTTAAAAATCTTCATTTTTTCCTGCGTGCACTCGCATTGAAATCCGAAATTTTATCTCAAAAAATACCATTCCTGCAGCGAACTCCGTCGCTCATACCAAAGCGAAGAATCCTCGTGCCCGCCACGCCACGCCAGCCGCCGCCGTTGAATTATGTTAATGATGCGTTGTGAGATTCTGCGGATTCCCCATTTCGTATATGCCCTGCAGCTTGAGTTAGCTCCAGTTCCTGCCTGGGCCCTGCGTTGCTATAGTTCAACCTCAATGAAAGCGAGATGTGTGTGGTGTGTGCGCGGGACACGATTCTGAACTACATAAATTAGTTCACAATCAATTAGCTGCGACATGGGTCTAGACCTCTCTTCTGTGAGACTTTGTTTTAGGAGGAACACGTTGTCAGAGAATTTCATGTGCGCGATAGTGTGGATGGGATGAAATAAAGTGCCAAAGCCCTATCTTCAGATGCTGCTTCTGTTTCAATACCTTCGATTCGGATTGCTCGCTATGCGAAGGGAATGCGATGAAGGGTTCCGCTGCTTCTTCCGTCCAGCGCTCGTTGATCGTTGGCTCAAGCATGTCGTCGACAATGGGAATTTTCTTAATTCAACTGAAAGGAGGTCGGGTTTGACTTTTTAATAGGGATATATGGACAACCGATATGAGAGTCTCGGCATGTTCGAAGGTGAACCCTGATTCGTGTTACATGAACCAGCAGCAACACTACCAGCACCAGCCAGATCAACCCTATCCTGGGACCATGTGCTTCGTGTTAAGAGTATATTCCAACATAACTTTTCAATTCGACTTTTTTTCCCTTCTGTTTTGTTTCGGAAGTCCCTACGCCTGAAAGAGTTCCTTTCATTTTTTCTATCTTTATCTTTTCTTTCACTACACGGTCAGGCAAGGGCTTTCCGGGCCGGGCCACCAGGGCACATAGGAGAAAGATGGACATGAACAATGCTGCTACTGCAATTTTGCTACTGACTGCTTCTGTTGTTAGATGGACTACTTCTTCAAGTACAAGTATCTTGTCTGGCCGGATGGCTGGCCTGGAATCGGTACTCAACCGAAAAATTCAGTGCATGGTTAGTTCATAGATTTGTGAGGGCAGAAGACGCCAACGACGACGTCGACAAAGACGACGATAGACCACTTCTGGAGAAAAAATTTCAAATTTATTTGATCGAAGTTTTGTGTTTGATTCGTAGACCAAGTTTTTTTTTTTTTTAGAGAGTGAGACTCTTTGCCTTTTTACGGGAAGAAAATTGAATTTTTTTTTTAATAAGAATCTCTTTGAAGTTTTTTTTAATGTGTAGTGTAAGTGGAGGAGATATTTATGGCAGCAGATGTGCATGGGGTTTTTTGGAATTTATTGATATTTTATGCATCTTTAAGCGAGTGATGATATGAAAAGTCTCGTAAAAGATGTGTGCGTTTAAGGATGCATTTGCGGTGTGATACTTCTTTTAACTTTTTTCAAATTTACTTTTTTTAAGTAAATCTTTTTGTGTGCTTAAGATAATCTCTGGAAAGATTTATGCAAATGGGGGTGAAAATTGTTTAAAGTTCGAGAATAAAAAAACTTACGCCAAGAATGTTATCAAAAAAGTGCAGAAGCGTTTTGGAAAAAAAAAGAAGTTGGCTTACAAAATGAAACCAGTACAGAAAAGATTGGATTAAATAGCTCTGACATTAGTGTAATACTTCAAAGTTCTTCTTGAATTTTAAAGCAGACCTTTGCTAGTTATTTACATTTTTTGCAGGGGAGTATAGCTGAATTGTGTTAATTTTCATACACAAAAAAATTTCAGTCGCCGGGAATTGAAGTTAGGTTATACGGTATCCAATATGGATATTATTGTCATTCCTTAACTCAGCTCGAAGGCGTGAAGATGACATCCATCGGTGCAACACAAAATCCTTGCGTTGTTTTAGGAAATTTAGGTATTATTATCAGAATTTTTGACTTACACTTTTGGCACTTAGCGAAATTATTGTGGGTGAAAATTCTGATCACACATGAAATGATGTTGCTTATCAGCTTCAACCACAATATGGCACTTGTTCAGATACTTATTTTAATTTCATGTCATTTAAATTCACAGTCCATAAGCGCATCGTTCATATATGCTTTATTTACCGCAGCCCAAGTTCGCACAGTGAAGTCGTTATTACAGGCCATTTCAATGTTCAACATTCTTCGTGGTTGCACTCTTCTTGTCAGAAACCACCCGTGAATTTTTTCTCTGTTAAGCAACTTGACTCGAATTTCTGGCATTGCAGGGCAAACTGGTAACACCTTAGACTTGTTTCTTACCTCTGACTCTGGCAAATAAAGTATATTAGAACCTCTAAGCACATCAGACCGTTTGGCAATACGAGAAAGCCAACTGGAACGGTCTCAACGATTTTTTTTAGAAACTTTAACTGGTCACTATATGTTTCTTCAATAGTGTAGTGACGTGGACTAAGATTACAAATTCAATTCTTTTCAGAATGAGAAATTTTATCCCGAAAAGAGAAATTCATGTTTTGATTGGAGCTGTAAGGAGGGTATTAGGTTTAGAGACGTAAGTTTCCGATGTGATAAGCCCAACCCTACTCGGAAAAACCGGAATAGGTTTAAACGAGCTAGAAATACCTGAATGATTATACGAATATTTCACAAATCAAGTTTTTACATGACCAAAAATCAAGGCAAAAAAATACTATAATGTCTCAAAGGGTAATAACAAATGTTGGTCATTTGTGAAAAATTTACGAAATATGTACTACTTTGTTTACGGTTCCTACGATAGTCTTCAATGACACTCATTATGTCAGCTCACAAAGAAGAGCGAATTCGTTTGGAGCATAGTTGAATTCTACGCTGCCAGAAAGTGTCATGACTCCCCCTATTCTTGAGAGGTGGACGATTTTATGGGACAAATCTTATTTCTTCTTTCGAACTCGTACACCATCGGAATGTTTCATGTATTTCCCTGTTTTATCGCTTCCTTCACAAGCAATGCTCATTCGAAGTAGCCAGTTGCATTCCTCTCCTTTATCAATTCACCCGTGATACCCGCTTCGCTAGTAATGCTCATCAGTTCACCCTTGAGCCTAACTTTGATCGTATCGTCAAATATCTAGAGATTCGTTTTTAGTCGTACAACATGATTATGGAATAACTTACCCAGCACAATTTGCAAACAATGTTCGTCGACGCCTTCTTTCTCTCTCCTCCTAATTTCCCCATCGCCCGTGCTGTGTTTAACATTATAAGGGTCTGTTAACATATCCTTGAAAGCGAGTGAATTATAAAAAAAAAGTACTGAAAGATATCAATATACACAAATCCGCTGGCTCAAATATTATCCCTCCCATGGTTCTGAAGAGGTGTTCTTTAACGCTGTCAAAACAATTGCGTAAGCTTTTCCATCTACCTAACTTTACTGGTCTCTTTCCGAGTGGATGGAAAACAGCATTTGTCCAGCCTGTCCCTAAAAATAGCGAATCTTCCTGCCATTCTAACTATCGTCCAATTGCACTTACGTCCTTTCTTTCAAAGGTCATGGAAACGCTGATAAATATCTTAAAGAACGAAAGCTTCTCAATGACCGGCAGTATCGGTTTTCCTAGCATTAGCATTAGGTCCATTGGTGATCTAATGAACATTGGCCACACATCTTTACATCGTTTTGAAGAAGGAAAGATTATTGCACTTGATATATTTTAATAGTATTTGATAGAGTCCTGCATCAAGCTCTGTTATTGAAAGTACGTGTACTTGCTATTGATGAATATCTTCTTTGTTTAATTAGAAACAAACTTTCGAACCGCTCAATATAAGATGTGTTAGACGGTTTTAAGTCTGAAATTCATAAAATAAATGCTGGTGTGCCAAATTCATTAAATCCTAATATCGATAGTATTATTAAATGGGGAAAACGAACTGCTTAGAGTTTATAGAAAAATAAATTTGGTGGTGCAACAGCTCAAAGAGAACCAGGACCTAGTGCCTTACAACTCCCAAACATTTTTGTGTGCATCTTGCCGGAAATCGAGGGGACCTACAATTTACTGCTGATTTCGAATGACAATTGAGCAGCATTTTTCATGACAAAAGATACTCTTAGTGAATTTGTCAATTTCTCGTAAGAGGCAATACACCTTTGAAAAACTTTTTTGCAGCGGCTGAGAATCGAACCCAAGACCTTCTGCATAACAGTGCAACGCAATAACCGTTATGCCAAGGGGTACTAATACTTACAGCCTTATTTATTATTTTTCACTAATACTGGGTTCAACCGCGGAATAGTTAAACCGAGCCGAAGCACTTACTTCGGGTTTACGCCACGTCAAACAAATCCTTATTTAAAATTATTTTCTTAGTCGTTTTAGCTACGCCTTCCTAATGTCAAATATACTGGGAAAAAAAGTGACAAATCTAAAACTCTGGTTATTATACACCTAAATCAAACCCCAGCTGAATTTCCACTATTATTCATTTTATTATCATTGTATGCATATTGGAAATTGGACACATTTAAAATTTGATTGTATAAAGTTCAAATCCCAATAATTGAATGTACCAACCACATTGCGTTCCCAATACCGTACAGCTGTTAGAGCGTTTGGAAAATATAAATAATTTATTAATGCAGAATATCTATCCTTTTTGTCTTAGTAAGAAACGAAAAAAAATTGCTTACACTCCTTTTTGTAAATTTCACAAGATGTCATCTCAAAATGACATTTAGATACTAAAACGGCCTTAAACCTCCCATGAACCAGTTTTAGCTTATTCCACCGCTATTCCTCGTGCATTTTCATTATAAATAAGGTGTTCAGGCTTAGAGCCGTTGTAAAGTCGAAGTTACTTTACTCCGTCGCTAAACCGAGTTAGTAAATAAGGCTGTTAGAGTTTAATGCTTCAAAAACTCAATGTTGCGTTCTGTCGTTAAAGTCGAACGCTCCCACCATGCCGCTGTTCATGAACAGCACTTGGATTGAGGAAACCGAATAGCTCTCAGTTCGTGGTATATATGTGCATCACAGACCTCCTTTTGTGGAATGACTACATATTCAGCGTCGCCAAAAAATTCTGCCAAGTGCTTAGGTTGCCTTCGACGCTGCAAGAAATTGTTCACCCCATCTGATCTGCTGTAATCGTTAATGGCTATATTCGTCCAAATTTCGAGTATAATCGCCATATTTGGGCAGGTGATGCAAAACCCAACTTTAAACTCTTGTATAAAATTCATAAAAGATATTTAAAAGTGATATGTGATAGAAATATAACAGTAACAGCAACGCAACGCAATGTTTCTTGTCTTATGTTATATAAGCGTTATTTTAACAAACAGTGTTCTAGTGAAATATCCAGTTGCATTCCGTCCTTTAAACAATTCAACTTTAATACTCGCGCTTCAGGGAATGCCCATCAGTTCTACCTTAAGCACAACTTCGAATTTACTGTTAAATTCAGAGATTATTTCTTTAGCCGCACTACACGAATGTGGAATGCTTTACCCGGGACAATATTTCTTTCCCATTACAATATTCAGACATTCAAAACTAATGTACATCGGTGTCTCTATTTAAATTCTCTTCGACTTTCCTAAACGCTCGCACTATTCTCAAACATTTTAAGGTTAGTAAGGAGTTAAGTTAATAAAAACTAAATTTAAAAAAAAGTACCGCTAAACCTTTCTTTTTGCCTTTCGTCTCATGCATGCTCATTAATGCATCACTGATATAAAGTTTTGGTCTTCAAATTATGTCAATATCGTCGGCGTAGTAATTGTACGGATTTTTGAAAAAATTTGCATCTAGTGTTGCTGTGGGAGCTTACACAATTCTTTACACAACGAATTCGAAGAAGGCGTATGACAGAGCATCGCCTTGCCTTAAACTTTTTTTTGTTACATAAAATGTCTGTTTGAGATCTTTTTCCGACCTTGATGGAGCAGCGTGCGTTCTCCATTGATATCTGACACAAACGGAATAGTTTGCCAGGGATGCCACAACTCGACATTGCTCCATAGTATAGTTTTATACTATAAGCGTGGCCTTGAAATTAATGAAAATGTTGTAGATGTCGATTTGTAGGTTTTTCCCAAGATCTGACTTAATGCGAATATTTGGTCGATGGCGGACTTTCCTGGTCTAAGGTTACACTGATATGGATTTATCAGGTTATTGACGAACGAATTTTAACGTTCACATAATACAGAAATTACCTTGTAGACGATCTCCATAAGACTGAGGCGTCAAAGCTGGCGCAGATTAGGTGTCTCTTTTCATGGGGATCAGGCAAATATTTCTGAGGTTCAATCATTAGGGATGCTTTTTTCTCACCATATTTTAAAGATGAGCTGGTGCATACTTACAACCAAGCCATCGCTTTGAGCAGTGTGGGAATTAGGTCGCCGCCCGTCGGCACCAGCGGCTCTTTTGTACTTAGATTCGATATACCTATCTTCATTTTATCCAGGTCGGGTTGAGCGGTATTGTTGGTCTGCGTCGACTAACTTCAATACTATCTTCTTAGCAGCGGAATTTCCTTCGTCGTAGCCGTTATACAGTTTAGAGAAATGGTCTTTCCATATTCTCAGCATTGACTGTGCTTCTACCACGATGCTTCCCTGATTGTACATGCAGGCTTTGCCTCGGGAATTGTATCCTAAAGGACTTGCTTAAGCCAATTTATAAAATGAGTATTTACTTACAGTAAATTTTTAAATGCTCTATTTGTTACATAAGAACAAGTTCGCGCTATCAAGGCGTGCATTTTATTTTCCATAGTACTTTGCCTTATCCTATTTTCATATGTAAATAAGTTCTTGCAGAGTAAACTAAGCTTTATCTTTTTCAAATACAAACCTCCTCTATTTTGTTATTGAATACACTCCTATTTGCCTTCAAACTGTCCACCTATTCTTCATATATTTCCATCAAACACTCCCTATTTGACACAAAATGGCAACAATAAAAACCAAAATCAACTCAAAATACCCTCACTTCATAATAAATATCCATAGAAAGTTGCAAAATTACACGAAGGAGCTCACAATAAAAAAAAAATAAAAACAAAAATATTTGTTAACGACAGCAATAAAATTGTGTCCAGAATTTAAATGTGCATTCCAGACGCTGCTCAGGCTTACAGAAAAATAGATGCTTTCTAGATCTTATCGGCGATCCACAAGTTGCGCTTCAGTCCGAGTCATCATTTGTGTCTCTTTTGTGAAAACTTAATCAATTCGCTCGCTATAGCTTTTTTTTCTGAACTCAACTCCACTCCCTGCCAGCCATTGAACTCCCTACATGATTCGAATTTTGAAATTCCATTATACATAATTATATTGTTTTGTGTATGGAAGAGCAAAAAATATAAATTAAACCATCAGACCTTGAAAAACAATACCCAATCCTATCGGTTCTCGTATGCGAGATTAAAAACACGGAACCGATATGTATTTTTTTGTTTTTGAAGAACAACAAAACTAAGAGAATATAGAATAGTATTTAGCTCATGGCGAAATGTTTGGAACAATTCATAAAAAGGATATTAAATTAAGTCCCTCTCTATCTCCCTCTCTGTCTTTCGGAAATGTACACAAAACAAGGACCAACAAGAGGAAAGAACTTTTTTTTCCAATTTTCATACATAAAACAAAAACCAAGAAAAACAAAAGAAGAAGAAAAGTCTGAACTCTGAACACAATTTCCAGGAAATTGAAACTGCCAAAAGCTATACAAATACTTTGCTCCCTCCCCCAATTACCTACACAATTTTCCACATCTGCAATTGGTTTTTCATATGTAGTATGTGATATGTAGAAAGTAACCTAAGAAGGGAATGAAGATGAACGTTTGTATTTTTTGGGAAACATCAAAGAGGCGCGCCACTGGAACCAACAACAACAAAAAAAAAAAAAAAAACTCAAACAAGGTAAATAAATAATTTCAAATGCACAAGATGAAGAACCTACAAGATGTCTAGGACTGAGCTGAGGATAGGTAGGTTATCTTCCGCATTTACTGCCAACAGGGAGAGAGAGAACAGAGCATCCAGTCATCAGTGTAAACGCACTAATTGACTCAACTCGTCCAGTCAGAGTTGGAGTCCATCAGAGCCCTGTCGAAACTCGAAATCATGCCGAATGTAGTTCTCGAAAACTCCCAAATTGACTTTGGTAGCCTCGGGCACATGTGCGATTTGTTTACAACTTCTATGTTCAACAATATGTGTATCCAACAGATGTTCGGTTGGTAATGTGGTTTTTGTATCTATTCTTGGCCCAGCATTGCAAAATTCATAGTTGGTTGGTGGGTATGCTTGCTGGGAGGATGAGAGTTGCATTTGATTCGGATGAATGACTTTTGTGGAGATTTTGGTGGAGTAGAAAAGCTCCAAAACATAGAACAGGGTTTTTCAATTTAAACTTTTCTATAAAGTTAGTTCATTGGTTTTGTAAGAAAATCAAATGTGCATCGATTTTATATTTGTTTTTTTTTTTTGGGAATATACTCGTGGAAGTTTCATTCAAAAGAAGCAGAGTGAAATTCACAGATATAAAATTCATGCTGGTAGTTTTTGGTAACCAAACATGGCAACATTATACGGATATGGATGCAGTTTGTTTAATGTATTCCATTTCATTTCATGATGCGATACAGAAATAAGTCTAACAGGTAAGTTTCATAGATATCGCACACACATGGCACAAAATTGTAACCTTTCAATCGAATACGTCCAACAAATACGTCTCAGTTCGATCAATTTCATACAAAGAATCAACAGAAGTACATGAGCCATCAGCCGTTCGCTCAACTGATTGAATTCTTGAGCAAGAATAAATAGGGGAATGCAGTAAAAATTCATTATAAGTAGTTTATTGGTAGTTGAAACGTGAAACCTAAAAGAGGACAGTATTTCACTTCAATGAAGGCACACATCTTTTAAAAAAACCAGTATATTATTTCTATTTACATATTCTTTTTTTAATATCTTTAATATTCTCTGAAAGGTTAGGTACTATAAAAACAATGGCAAAATTCTAAGGGTTTATGTGAGAACTATAAGAGACAATATAGCAAAATCACTGTTACATCGTTCAACATTGGTAAAATTATTTGCACAAGGGCAAACAGAAGTTTAACAATTGACTATTTAAGGTTAAATGATGGGCTTTTTTATTGTTTGCAGTTTTCTTTTCTCTAGACATGTTATTCAAATGCCTAGAGAACTAGAACTAACCATGTTGAAGTGGGCGGTTATTGTTGCTGAGTTTCAACCCAACTAACTTTTCAGTTTCTATTAGCTTAGAAATATGGACATGCTGGAAGTTTCAATTTATATAATACTTCTAAAGAGCCTTCTTCAAAAATAATTTTCCTATAGAAGTCACGGTTTCAATATCATCTTCTTTTAAACCTTTTGCAAGTAAGACACAAAGTTTTTCAGAGACTAGAACCAATTTTTCGGATATGGTTTTATAAATGAAAATAGAGAAGCTGGAACTTGTATAAAGATTGCAATGTGATATGATATAGATGTTTGCATCAGTGAGTTTTCAAAAGGTTTCTATAACAATTTCCTAAGAGCTATATAGAATACGTCTCTTAAGCCTAGCAGACTTTAACAAAAAGTCTTTAAAGAAAATGTCAATGTTCAAACTTCTAAGAACTCTGCAAATGAATCTTAACAGAAACTAATACATTTAATCTTAATTAAAGTTAGGAATATTAAATTGATAAATGTTAACTAATTATTTGTACACATTTATTGTAATCCATCTATGTATGTACTTTTTAGATATTACTCAGGCAAGTATAAGAGTATAAATCGAGATCCCTATGATATATAGCATAGACAATTAGTTTGATTGTTTGCCTTGTGAACCTTAAGGCTAGGCGCGCACATTCAATTTTTAGTTGCACAACTGTTTGGTTGCTTATAGAAAACCAATGGATTATTTGTTTGAATGTCCGCGCAGGTGCATATAATTATATGTTACACAAAACAGCGAACTCATTTTAGGCAATCGTTTAGTTTATGTCAAAACACAAACTTTTTAGTCGCTCGAACCAAGCAGTTGCGAGACTAAAAATTGAATGTGCGCGCCTACCCTAAGAGTCTAGCGAAGATGAAGTTGAAGTGACGAATAACCAAAATTTAAGAAAATATACTTTCGAAAGCAGGCAGCTGAATTTCAGATCAACCATTCGACTTTTAAAAGCTGAATTGCAATTATAAACGAGCGTTTCAAAACAGGTGCGAAGTTATTGAATATCCGAGAACTTTTTTGTTTTCAAACATATAATGTAGCTGCACTTATATGATTATCTTCATTTTGATCTTCTATGCCCATATATTAGATATAAATGTGAATTTCTTTGGAAGAGGTATATATGTAAATCCAGCATGATATCTCTATATATCCCTCAAAGTGGAAATGCATAAAACTATAGATGGGTGAACTGATCAAAATGTTTGATGGTTTTATTACAAATAATATAAATAAATGTTACATGAAAATAACTCACATAACTTAACAAATGTCAAACTAAACGGAATACAAACATTTTACATATATGAAAGAATGAATCGTTTTTAAGGACACAAATCAAAACAAAGAAAGAGTTAAGTAAAACATAAAACAAATCACTACGGTCAACAATCTAAAGATATTTTGTGCGCTCCCATTAGGTATGAAGATTAGGGCTTAATACTGAAAATTAAATAAACATTTTGTAGGTGAACCCAACAAAGGAAACTTAAGACATATGTTTAGGTTTGTTTTTCTTGTGTGAACGTGCCCTTGGCAAAATTGTATATCGTCTTGTGTTAATTTTGAAGTTTGAGAAAGAAATAGGCTGATTAAGTTTTTGCATCTTGCAAATAATGTTCAATATGGCCCAGTGCGTAGAGAGATGGACTATTACACAAGAAATGCCCAGTTCGATCCCCAAATAAGGTATAATGTCATTCATGTTTTAAAATTATTCCAAATACTTTAATTAATAACAATTCCAATGTGATACATAGTTTCAGGTTTAAAATTGATTAAAAGTCGGAAAAACGTCTTCAAAGAAATATAAATTTACTTTTATTTTCGTATTTTCAAGGCTCGGTAAAAGTTCCAGTGTAAGCTTGTAATAGACATAAAAAGCCGTGCGTTTGTAATTTTTGCGAAGCTTTATTGAAGCCATCTGTCAAAACTTGAACTTCAGTTCAATTTCGAATAGGACTCTGTTAAACTTCTAATAGTTCATACACGAGGCTGGCACTTTTAAAAGATCTGTGCATGGTACTTCTAAGAGGATTTTCAGATTCACTTATAGAAGTGCATAAAAGGTTTTGTGAGCTTGTGTAATATTCTCCTTTTTGTTCTTAAACAACCTTTACAAATGTATTAAAAAACTTCGAAAATATATTTAGTTAGACCGAATCGAAGCTGAAATGTTAGTTGGGAAACGGGTGTTACAGCAGCAGAACTTTGCACTAAATATCGGGTTTTTCAATAAGAGCGCTACAAATTTTCTTAAATAAAACAAAAACGGTTTTGGATATCAATAAAATTCTTTATATCTGTGAAAGTACGTTTGATGCCATTATGTATGGAACTCGATTTCTTTTGCATTGCCACCACGGGCACGCTTGCAGAAGTCCAAACGCTGAACCCAATTTTCGACGGTTTTCAAGCTTAAATCGGCCGAAACTGCTGCAATTTCACGTTCGATATTCGTACGAAGTTCATCAAATCGTCGACATAGACCATAGAACTTAATTGTGGTGTGGTCTCCATGTTGCGCGAACTATGATAAATATTGATTTAAATATAAAATTAAAACAAATAAAATTAGTTTTTATAAAAGAAAAATTATTGTTTTATTTATTAAGTTTAAGTTTAAGTTTAATTTTATTGCAACAATTTGAATATTATAACATAGCGACGCGTTTCGGATTTAATAATCCATCATCGGGTACGACAGAATTAGCCCGATGATGGATTATTAAATCCGAAACGCGTCGCTATGTTATAATATTCAAATTGTTGCAATAAAATTAAACTTAAACTTAAACTTAATAAATAAAACAATAATTTTTCTTTTATAAAAACTAATTTTATTTGTTTTAATTTTATATTTAAATCAATATTTATCATAGACCATAGACTTGACGTAGCCCCATAGCAAATAGTCTAACGGCGCCAAATCGCACGACCGAGGCGGCAAAGCGACTGGACCATTTCGTGAGATAACACGTTCTTCAAACTTGGTTTCCAATAAATTGATTGTGACATTCGCTGTGTGGCTTGTGGCGCCGTCCTGTTGGAACCACATGTCCTCCAAGTCCATATCATCCAATTAGGGCCAAAAATATTCGGTTATCATTGAACGGTAGCGATCCCCATTCACAGTAACGTGCCGGTCTTGATCATCACGGAAGAAGTACGGCCGAATGACGCCGCCGGCCCATAAACTACACCAAACCGTAATTTTTTCGGGATGCAATGATGACTCATTGCCTGACCAATACCGCATATTTTGTTTATTGACGAAGCTATTCAGTTAGAAATGAGCCTCATCGCTGAAGATGATTTTTCGATGAAAATCCGAATCATTTTCAAGTTGTTGCTCAGCCCAATTCACGAACATACGACGCTTCTGGTGGTCAAGCGGCTTCAGTTCTTGCGCCAATTTAATCTTGTAAGGATGTAGGCCAAGATCTTTTCGCAAAATTCGCCACAACGACGTCACAGAGATGCCCAACGCTTGAGAACGACGTGTGAGAGACACATTTGGGCTTTCTGCAACTGAAGCCTCAGCGGCAGCAATATTCTCGACACTACGGGTACTTCTTTGTCTCACTGGCACGGGAACATTTTGTACTGTGCCTATGGATTCAAATTTGTCCACTAGACGCTCAATTGTTGATCTGTTAGGACGAAAAAAAACAACACAACTTCTCTCTTGTCTCCAGTTATTTGCAGGGATGAATTTATCCAATCCAAGGAAATACGAGTACATTCTCGATTCTTTTCTTTCGATATCAAGAACTTTTGGAATCGATACTTTCAGTAACTTACCAAGGAGGTATAGAATGAAAGACCTTGGCTCGAATAGAAGTACGAGTACTTGCATCAAATTAAAGTACCGCATATCTATTTGGTTCATCTTTCCAAATGTTGATTGGAAAACTGTTTCGAAAAAGAACTCAAGAGATTTCCCTTAATTAGTTCTTATTTTAAGATTTTCACAACCTTACAGTGCATCAACGGTTTCCAGAAAACTAAGTTTTCTGAATTGCCAAATAGATTTCATGCTGCAGAGTATACTCACAAATTATTGGTAATTATATTGGATTCGAGGTTTAAAAATATCAACCCAAAATGGCTGCGGAAAAGCCATTCAGTTTGTTTGAGAGAGTTTGTTAAAGAAGATTTTGTACTGAAGTTTAATGATCAAAAGGAACATTATGTATATAAAACATGCATTTTAATTCAAATAGAGCATGATAAAAGCTATTTTAAATATAACTAAATAAATAAGTCCCATTAAATAGTGTCAAGTTCTTACTTGGCTGATTTATTTCAGTTGTATCGTATAAAGAGTTTCTATGTATTAAGAAAAAATCTTCATATAGCATAACAAAAAATCTTTAAGGAATTTGAAGTTCCTTGCAACTAAGGTTGATGGGCAAGGACTTCTTGAGATCTATTGCATGCACAAATAAAATGCACGACTCGATCGCACGAACTTGCTCTTATGTAAAAGTACTTTAGAATTTAAGATACATTTTATAAATATAAAAAATTTATTTAATGAGATAATAATGTTCAAATGCATAAAATTGCCGTCTGATTTCTAGAAAAGTATGAATTTATGCAAACAAACTTTTCGTTTTATTATTAAATACATATTTTGGTATTGCCATGTTCAAAGGAGAGATCCTGAGAACCCCGTCAAAAAGGCAATATCATACAACGTTCCAATACGGAATAAAAAGAAAGGTAGGCCTAAACACTCCTGGTACAAACAAATGCAAAAACACCAGCATTCAGTTGGCCTCAGAAATGGAACAATACAAAACCGGGAGGCTTGCCGCCGATTTCTGAGGTCAACCCGGCGAACCCCACAGGCGGATCACTAGTGTGAAGCAGATACATTTTTTATATAAAAAATTTCTTTCAAATTTTTTAAGAAAAAAATATGGGATGGGAATTTTAAGTATTTAATAATATTGATTTTAGGAAATAATTTTAAAAATAATTGTTCATAGGTTTTGAAGATATTGATTTTTCAAAAAAAAATTATTTTTTTTTTCAAAAAACCCAACAAATATTTTTTCGAATATTTTTATAAGCAGTATATTATTTTAAACTTAAGGAGAATCCTGCTGAAAATTTTTGGTTAAAATCCTTAGAGTGTACTAAATTTTCCTTAAAATTTTTATAAAAAAAATTGATATGCAAATGGTTAGTATTTAATAAAATACATTTTAAAACATAATTTAAAAATTTAATCGTGTATCGGTTTTCAAGATATCGAATTTTCAAAAAAACATTGTATTATTTTTTTAAAAATCCAAAAACTATTTTTGCGAAAAAATTTTTAGTTTATATTTTTTAAAATGCAAAGGAGCTCCTGCATAAAAATTTCTGTAAAAATCGTTAGAACCGTTGGTGAGAAAATCGAAAATCAAAAAAACCGTTATATGACTGGTACCCCTAATAACATTTCCCCCCAAATTTGTTTTTGACAAAAATGTATTCCATGTCCATAATATCACACCTAATTATTTTATCAAAATCGTTGGAGCCGTTTTTGAGATAAATAAGATTTTGCATTACGGGTGTATGGGGGGTACCCTTAGTTTTGGAGCTAAGAAAAAAAATTTCAATTTCTCCTCTAGGGAATCACCGAAGACCCATAACTACCAAGTTTGGAGAAAATAGGTCCAGTGGCTTAGGCTCTAGATCGAGGTACAGACATACAGACATACAGACAGACAGACAGACAGACAGACGGAATTGCCGGACCCACTTTTTTCGTCTTCGCTATCATCGTAATGTCAACTTTGATCAAAATCTCGACTTCGATTTTTTTTCCAAATGCAGAACTTGACCTATAGTACCTATATCGCAAGTAAAAATATAAAAGAAGCGGTTTTCCATTCAGGGGCGTGGTATCTGCCCACTTCCTCAGAGCTGATGTAAATTATATATGGCGCACTTCCGATTGGAGTAGACCAATGAAATTTGGTAGAACGGTAGGGCTCAAATCGCATATAAAGGACCAAAAATAAAAATCGAAGTTTTCCATGCAAGGGCGTGGTATCCGCCCACTTTCTGAGAAAATGTTTAATTTATATGGAACACTTCCGATTGCTGTAATTAAGGTAGGTTTGTTAGTGTTAGGTATCTTGCCAGGATAAGAAAAAATAATTGAAGCGCAAATCAAAACAAGCATTAACAAAAAGAAAATATACCAAAAGAAATAGGAAGCTTTAAACTAAGTTGATTTTAGTAGGTTAGGGTCCACCCTTCTATCCTTCCGTATCTTTCGAGATTTTGACATGGCAAAATATTAAAATCTTTGCAAAAAGGAGTGAGATCAGACCAAAAAACATAAATGTTAAAAAAAGAGCCAAGGTCTTCTATACAAAAACCTTTGTGTAACAAGTCAGCCGTGAAAAGTACTGAGATCTAAAAGTACGCCAAGTTCTTATTTCATGAAGGTTTAATACCGAATATTTAAAAAAGAATAATATTGAAACAGCTACAATGTAATAGAGAAATTTTAATATTTAATGAGTACTGACTAAAATTTGATGGGCTTTCTGGTCAAGTTTTCAATACCTTTTGAATTTGGCATAAAAAAAAACTTGCCAAGTAAGCCCATTAAATTTTAGTCAGTAATCATTAAATAATAAAATTTCTCTATTACATTGTAGCTGTTTCAATATTATTCTTTTTTAAATATTCGGTATTAAACCTTCATGAAATAAGAACTTGGCGTACTTTTAGATCTCAGTGCTTTTCACGGCTGACTTGTTCCGTTTTTGTATAGAAGAACTTGGCTCTTTTTTTAACATTTATGTTTTTGGTCTGATCTCACTCCTTTTTGCAAAGATTTTAATATTTTGCCATGTCAAAATCTTTAAAGATACGGAAAGAGATAAGGGTGGACTCTATACCTCCTAAAATTAACTTAGTTTATAGCTTCCTATTTCTTTTGGTATAGTTTCTTTTTGTTATTGGTTGCTTTTATTTTGTGTTTCAATTATTTCTTCTTGTCCTGGCAAGACACCTAACACTAACATACCTACTGTAATTACAGCAATCAGAAGTGCTCCATATAAATTAAACATTTTCTCAGAAAGTGGGTGGATACCACGCCCCCTGAATGGAAAACCCTAATTTTTATTTTTGGTCCTTTATATGCAATTTGAGCCCTACCGTTCTACCAAATTTCATTGTTCTACTGCAATCGGAAGTGTGCCATATAATTTACATCAGTTCTGAGGAAGTGGGCGGATACCACGCCCCTGAATGAAAAACTTCAAATTTTATATTTTTTTCTTTGTATGCAATTTAAGTCCTACCATTTTACCAAATTTCATCGTTTTACAGCAGTCGAAAGTGCTCCATTCAACCAACACCAATTCGGAGAAAGTGGGCGGATACCACGCCCCCTGAATGGAAAATTTCAAATTTTCGATTTTTTCCTCTGCTTGCATGACAAGACCTACCATTGTGCAAAATTACAAGATTCTACGATGTCGGGAAGTGCTCCATAATTTTGATGATCTGTCAGTCAGTCAGTCAGTTACGGTTTTTGTGATTTTTGAGGCCTTATATCTCAGGAACCGCTTATGATAGAAAATTAATATTTGGTGAGGCGCCTGTGCCTGACTAGCTTAAGCTTAGCATATATTCGGAGTTTTAAGTTTCTGACTGCATTGGTACTGAAGATAGGGAGGGGTCCTGTAAATAGGGTGTAGTGCCAGAACTTGGCTGGGCACTACCGTGCTCTTTGATATCGTCACCTAAAAACTCATTTGTTCAATCAACCCAAGTTCAAATTGTTCAGGAGACGTTTTTTTTGACTTTTGGATCCTATTAAGATATTAAAAATGCATGTTAGAGGAATTGAGTATTTTTTAAATAATACTTTCAATTATTATCTATAATTTCACATAAGAATATTCAAGATTTATTTCAGACATTACATTTTTTTAAAATATTTTGAAAAAAGAACCAAATTAGAGATTGAACAATACCCCATATACTAACTAAAAGTTCAAAAAAAAAAAGTGGATATTGAACAATTTTTGTGTCGTTGAACAAATGAAAACTTATTGTTTCTTTCACAAAATTAATAGGTACTATGGATATACAACAATCAAAAACCAAAATCATGGAAAATAAGTTTTTATTCATACGAACATTTTATAAAATTATAAATAAATAAGAGGTACATGAGTTTTTAGATTACTAAAGGTAAAACAGAATCAGCAGGTAATCAAGTTTGGATAATAATATTAATACTAACAAACTAATATATTGATTTAATAATTCAACAATATTCAATTACAATTTTAAAAGAAAATAAAAATATCGTGACCTTCAAATTCAAATGTCACTTTATAATAAAAAATATCACATAAACGTTCATTGTTTGGCATTTAACAAAATGTTATAAAATTCGACATCAATCTGTTGCATCCATGGCAGCATAGATTTGATATCTGATTTTTTCTCCTTAGATAAAGAAGATATTCCCATAATTGTATTTAGTACCTTTGGAAGACCGACTTCGTTCTTCAGCGCCTGCTTTTTCAATGCACGTTTATTTGTTTCTGGGATTATTGAAACTATCTTCAATTCTGTATCGTCACCATAGCTCTCACGATATTTAATTTTGAATAAATCGTTGTAAACTATTTCTTTAGCCTTATTGTAGGGTATAAAGCAAAAACCCTCCGAAGAACGACTGTAGTTGAAAAAATCCTTTGCACTGCATTGCATTATCGTTAACTTCACATTGTTGTAGTCCATACACTTGAGCTCACGAATAAGTGACAGTGGGCTATAGTAATGAATATGTTTTAAATGGCGATCAATCACACTATGTACAGCATCCAATTCTTGTATTCTTGAATGTCCAGGTACAGATTGTACTTGTGAATGTTCTTCTAAGAACTTTAAAATTGCTAATGAGGTTATACGGTTTTTGTTTTGTGGAATACAAGAGTCAGACCATAGTATTATTTCGTTTATATCGGGTATATCGGCAATAACCGCTTTCAGTATCTTTATCAATCCACTTGCAATATCATTCCCACTTCTCCCACTTTGGGATTCATACCAGAGGGAGCAATACGTAGTTTTGTTTTTGTTGCACCACCCTGTTAGGTTATACATGCTTAGTTTCCGTTTATAGTAAAAATTAGATACATTAGAGTGTGGTAGTGTGAAAACACTTTGGAGATCATATAACACTAATGCAGTTTTAGGATTTGTATTCAAGCGGTCTTCTTCTCGACGGATCTTTGCTCGTTCGTTCAGGTTCCGATGATCTGAATATTTAGTTTTTTCATTTTCTGTCGGATTTTGCTTGTTGTTGAATTCTGTACAAAGGTCACACTTATCCTTTCTTGGTTTATAAAAAGACAAATTGTATTCCTCATTAAAGATTTTTCTACGGAATATTAGTAATAAAATTTAATATTTAAAATTCAAATCGTAAAACACAAACCTGTACGTGCACAATTTCACAGGTTCAAGTGTGACTCTGCATACAATTTATACATTTTAGAAAGGTTCAGTTTTGATTCCAAGTACTGCTTTTGAGACTTTTGCCGCACGTAGTGCGAATCAATGCTTGGAAAACGTTCGATATGCTGCCGTACTGTTTGCTTTTTTTCAGGAGCAATCTGGCGAAAAGAATTTTTCCCTTTCATGGATAGTTTGGATGATCCAATATCGTTATAGGAGTATTTGAAGAAGTAGTAGATTCGCTGCTGTGATATATCCAACGTTGCGAAAAAAAAAGTCTTGCAAACCTTCATTTCTTGTCCCCGATATTCGAGAGAGTATTTAAATGTATTTTTCCGTCTTGAACTGCGTTCTGATGTTCTTTGTCTTACTGCACGAATACGCTTTACATATTTGGCGTAAAAGGATCGTTTGGATTCATCAGAAAGTTTCCAAAACTGATCATGAATACTTTGACGCATTGATTCAGAAAATTTGGAACAGCATTTATGTGTGCATTTCAATCCACAAATAGATGGCCTTAAAGCTCTTGGAGGAAAGTGTTTGCCAGATGAACTCACATACTCCAGGCCACTTTCTCTTGACACTTTTTTAATATTTCTTTTCCACATTAAAGGATTACTTTTTCTTTTCATTGATGGCTTACCTGTGTCTTTTACGGAACGTGGGGTCAAAAGTGGATCCAAACCAGAATTATCTTCATATATTTCATAAGGAATAGGACTCGCATCCCTGAATCCCTACAGTTCCTTCATTTCATCGCTATCATATGTATTTTCATCACCGAAATTTTGCAAGTCGATTTCGTTGCAGGATTCAACGACCTCATTCATTTCCGTGGAAATCAACACACCATTGTGATTTTCATAGATGCTAAAAATGTTATTAAATAAACATAATTTCACATGTAAAGTATCGTATTTATATAAACAACAACCTGGAGTCCATGTTGATAATTATTATTTCAGAACAACCAGACAGCTCAATCTCTCTTGAATTTCTGCAAGCATTTCCCGCCAAATCGATTGTCAAAACATAAAAACATTTTGAGTTACTTTGTTCAATGTCCGGAGATTGAACACTTAAAAAATATTCATATGGATATTGAACACTCAGGAATAAATTCTTATTTAGTTTAAATTTCATAATGAGTTGTTCAATCACATACAAAATTTGCTTTTTGAACATTTAAGAACTAAACTTGATTAACGAAAGTATTCATTTTATGGTCTTTTGAACAAAAGGAAACAAATTATTTCAAAATCCAAGCAAAATATAGCAATTCTGACAACGCCAAAAGAAAGAGCGTGTTCATAAATAGAATCGACATTAAAACCATTTTCGCAAAAAATGGTCTATTGAACAAATAAGTTCTCAGGTGACGATATGTAAGTTGAACAGAACGGTGCAGGGCATGTTACCGACATTAGTTCCACTTTTTTTCGTCGGATTCAATAATAGCAAAAGTTCAGAAATTAATTGAAATTGTCACTTAAGCTCATTGGACGAAGTCTGTAATAGGGGTGATTACTTTTCTTCGTAATATTGAAAATAAGAGATTTTCAAAAACATACCTAGGTATTTTTTCTGGATCAGTTTGGAAATCAATACATTTTCTGAGACAGGATCAAGATGATTTAAGATGAATCGAGAAATATTATTATTAAATCCATATGATGTTCGCTTACTGCTACTTTCTAATCTGAAGAATATCAGGCTACCATACAGTAACATAGGTTTCTGTCAGTATCATTTTTATATGTTAAGGTAGCCAGCTTTCAGTTATATGTCGAAACCCAAAGCGTAAGAAATATGATCATCCTGTGACAAAGTTTTGTTAAACTTCTTTTAAACTTTACAACTAAATTTAGTATTAAGCAATTGAGTTTAAAAAATAAAAATATAATGCTTCAAGTGTAACTTACAATAATATAGTTTGACAATTTGTTGAATTAGGTTTTAGAAGACAAACAGGCATCATATCTTTAATAATTCCTGGTGTTTCATCCTTGACCAGCCACTCCGATAGTTCAAATAGTATACTCATACAGTATTTAAAGGGTTTGGGGGTTGATTCATTAATGGAAAGGATAAAAGAAGCGAACGAAAAATTGACCCTTGCGGTAAACCAAAATGCATTGAGAGTTAAGAATTTAGATAGTTCTCTCTTTAGCCAAAATGAAGTTCTTCCATATAGGTATTCATAAATGAGAGAGATAGTCCAATAATGACATAGAAGGTGAGAAACTGACTCCTCTTCTTCTTCATCCATGCAGCTTCTTTAAAAATCATTTGCAGAAACTTCAAGTCGAAAAGCATTTCTACCTACTAGGCAGTGTTCAGTAAGGACACCTATAACGGAGCCAATGTGCAATCTACCAATAGATATGAGTTGTTTTCAGCGTTTAGCATCAAGCAACGACCACATTAGTTTTGTAGACTGGCAAGTTGAGATGCTGGTCCATCTGTGATTCGCTTTCTTTATGGTATCATGCTTTAGCATAAGTTTACAAGTAGCTAAGGGTATACCGATGTTAGATTTTCTACCCGACAAAAGTAAGATTGTTCCAATTTTTGCAAGTTCGTCAGCTTTACAGTTAACTGGAATGTCTCTCAGACCTGGCAACCATATAAGGTGAATGTTAAACTGTTTTGCCATCTCCACCAGAGATGATCGACAATTTTGGGATGTTAATGAGTTTATGGAGACAGAATCCAATGACTTTAAGGCAGCTTGACTGTCTGAGAAGATGCGTATATCAGTAGTCGATATTACGTTTTCCTTGAGCCAAGAGAGGACTTCCTTGAATGCCAGAAGTTCTGCCTAGAACACGCTACAGTGATACAGGAATATAAAATAAGAGTATATTTTCGAAAAAAAAAAATGTTAAATGTACGAGTACTCGTGCTATAACATTCGGTAATTTGTTCCTAAGCACTGAGTCAAGTATATTGTTCTGTAATAAGAACAGGAAACTCTAGGCTTACTCTCGTATTGACATAGTACGTATATATATGTTTCCAAAACTCTTTTTTGTCCTTGCACCACCCATGTCAGATCCTTTGGTTGTCTATTAAATGCCTCTTCGAAATCACCCAAATCAAATCAACATAATATGCAAATCCTTGATAACCAAACGTTTTTATAGTGGGCTCCAGGTCAATAAAAATCCTTATAGCTACCAAGAGGTCTTTTTCATCCTGATCCTTCAACTTTAGATTGCATTCGTAGTTAACTTACCCGTGACGAAAAAGCAGTGGCCTCTAAAAAAAACAACGAGACTTATTTTCTCGGGCTTGACGTAATGTTCCCAAAAAAATAAATTCAAGTAAGAAATAGCGCCTTGCACATGGTAAACATTTTTCTCTACCGAAATCTTAATCTTAGATAATGGATGGCCATGACCATTTGTTTCTAAGACAAATCACAACAAATATTCCTCAAAATTGACGTGAGTTCTTCGTATACCCAAATCCAGAATACAAAATCAAACCTATAGGGATGAACGATGAAGACCAAGTTGATGATGAATATCTGCCTACCTAAATAAATGGGAGCCCTCCCCAAGAAAACCACTGCCATGATGTCAAAGCCATAAGATATAACCGGGCTATTTTTGAAATGGAAATGGAAAAGGCAAAAGGGTGTTGGTTGCTGCTGATTCTGATGCTGACTGTTGACTTCTGTTTGTTGTTCCTAATAATAAGCAGATTCTGTCGTTCAGATGTTGTCTTCCTGATTTTATTAGATTCTTCTTCCGACATTTTGTTGATTGAATGATTGACGAGAAGATGTGTGTTCAGGGAAGCATGGCACACACGCGCAACATTGTGCGGTTATGGGTTATTTTCTATGGTTTTCTTTTGTTTCTTCGGTGTTTCAAGACACTACAGTGGAAACTCTCATGAAGGGATACAAAACTATTTGACAAAACATGATAAATTGATCATATTTCTGACGTTTGTAACGTCACTTTTATCTTTTTTCTTCAATTTCAGCAGTTTGAAAGAAAACTGCTGCAATTCAATAGAAGACTAATTTCTCTAAATCAGTTTTAGATAAATATCTTGTTATAGGTGGATTTTCCAGAAAAAACATTCATAAATAAATTTGTAACTTAGAAAATTTCCTACAGAAAAGGTCTTAAAGCATTTTTGGCTACGAGTGCAGTTAATTCGTCAAAATTTGTGTTACAAAATTCAATTTTGTAAATAATAACTCACAGATAAAAATTTGATTCTGAAAATTGCTTAAGAGCTATTTTCATAGAGAGCTTTGACTGTTACGACATTATAATAGGTGGAATCCACAAAGCCATATCATTCACCTTTCATAGAGGAAGACATTTTTTTTTAAGGCAGAGATAAGGTGTTTCGAATTGGTTTTGGTATTTTTTAAGGGTGGGTCGATGGGTACATTAAACAATATTGTTTACAATTATTCGGCTATGAGACATATCGAAATCGATTTGTTGTTTCGATAACAAAGGAATCGTGTTTCGTTAGTGGGAATTTATGTTTTTTTTCCTATTACGTAATTGCTATAGTGATAGTTCTATTTTAAAGTTTATTGATGGAAAAAAGGGGAATGTTTTCTTTAAGTGGGCAATAAAAACTAACTTTAGCTATTTAAGTTTGGGATATTAAAAGGGGTGCCACTCGTTTACAATGTTGTTTTTATAGTTGTTTTTTTTTTTTTTTAAGTTATGTTTGATTTATGAGGCCTGAAAAATATTGTTTGCCATAATTTACGATTATGATCTATTTTATCACAAGTCTTGAAAGATCTTATCAAAATTGTTATTCTTTGATTTGAAATTTGAAACACTAGTCATCAAATTAGATATTGAAAGATAAAATAAGACTGTATTTTTTTGAGTGTTTTTTTAAGTTATTTTTCGAAAAAGTCAATCTGTACCGAAGGTAAGTTTATGCATACGAAATTTGGTGTAGATCTTGCAAGATGGCTTTCATTGCGTGTTTCTTTTTCTATTTTTACAAACAGTTATTGGATTAGTCTGATGTACTTAGTTCTATAAAACCAACGTTAAAAAAAGGTTAATTTCTCTCAGCTATTAAGCAACGTTTGCAGTAAATTAAAAAAAAATCCGTTTTTTATAGAACTTTTATTTCTGACTCATTGAAATCCTTGACCTTAAAGTTGGGATTAACTTGCGTTTTTCCATCGCACGATAATTTATTTGTTACACATATAGTTAGGTTAGAGGGGGTGATAATACGTAAATTCATACTATCTCAAAGGCTCCATTACGCTTCTCAGGATCAAGGGAAGGTAATGTTGATGTGATGAGAAGGCGACGTGGTAGATATGGAGGTAGAAATGACGAACCGCTGGTAAGCAAGCCCTCAGGCTTAATAACAGCTGAAATGCGCCGTTTTGATACCATAACTCGTTTGATCGAATTGATATAAGGTATTCTAGATATACTCGCACAGAGTCGTCCAGTTTTGATTGAGAAAAGAAAAGGCAGTATTTGATTTCGATATTTTTTATTTTTGTGATATGACGTGTGCTTACACTGTGTCAAAGTAGGCAGCTTTTTGACTGGTGCTGTAGCAGCGACATATTCCGGTGATTAGCCGGCCACTGTGCACCATAAACCTTCTTCAAAACTTTCAGTCTGCTAGTTCGTTCGCGTGGTCCATGGAATCAAATGGAATTACGGTTCAAGTGCAACCGAAGTTCGTTCTAGAGCCATTTCATCACCTTGAGGAAAGTGATGAAGCCTTTGATCTTTATTTCGAAAGTTCATCAATATCTTAATAAAAAAGGGCCTTACTACTAATTGTGCTCTAATTTTGATTTGCAGAAGAAATGAAAGACTGTTTCCTTTTAAAGCTAGTCCCTACAGCTATACATCACTGACTGTTGTGAGTGTTGAATGCTCTCCTACCAGGTAGAATCTGGATATCAGTTCATGTGTGCGGCAGTTATTGAAGGTAGCTAAATCTTCCTAAATCTAATGCAGTTAGATTAACTGCTCCATTTGCGGTTTCTTCATTAAAAATAAATAAATATTGTGGTACAACAGCTCTAAAAGTTCCAGGACCTAGTGACTTACAACTCTCAACTATTCCTGTGTGCGTGCTACCAGGACACGAGGGGTGCTACAATGTTCTGCCGATTCCGAATGGCTAATGAGCAGCACTTTTCATGACAAGAGATACTCTTAGAGAATTTATCAATTCCTCTTAAGAGGCAGTACAACCCTTAAAAAAAAAACTATTTTAGAGCGGCTGAGAATCGAACCCAAGACCTTCTACATGACAGTCCAACACAATAACAATTATGCCGAGGGGTACTCGGATTCTTCATTATTGAGGAAATATTCCGAGCGGAATGTTGAGTCTTTCCATAAGTAAGTTTTGAAAGGCTGATCTTGGCCAGCTAGTTCCCTGTTCATTCCCATCAATGCCACAATGACCCTGAACCCAGATAAGAGTGACTTCTACTACTTACTACTTAGGTCCTCAGAACTTTTATGTCCATGGGGGACCCCTAGTGGAGCATAGGGCGTCCACAACGCCAGCTCGCCATCGTGTTCAGTTCCTGGATATGAGTCGCAACTCCCTCCAACTCTTGCCTAGTTGGGCTGACTCCTCCTCGACTGTCCTTCTCCATGAGCTTCTCGGTCGTCCAGCTCATCTTCCTTCTTGAGTGAGTTGCTGTCTTTTCAAAACGTGTGTCCGATCCACTGCCACTTTCGACGTCGTATAATAGAGTCAATAGGTTTCTGACCCGTTTTCCTAAGGAGCTCTTCGTTTGATATACGATTGGGCCAGAAAATCCTAAGGATGTTTCGTAGACATCTATTGATGAACTTTTGCAGCTTCTTAGTGACTTTCTTAGTGTTACTTTCAAAGTGCTGCAACCGCAAAGTAACACGGATTCGACGTTGGATCGAAACAGCCGGAGCTTGGTTCTTAAGCTAAGAGAGCTATTCCTCCATATATTTCTAAGCATACCGAAAGCAACCTTTGCCTTTCCGATTCGGCTGCTGCTCCACTTTGGACTTCAAACTCTTCTGGCAGCCTCCATTCGAACAAAACGTGACATTTGGATCCATCATAAGTTGCGTTAATATTAATAATAGCTATTAATCCGGGATACCCCTCCTGCGTAAGGCATGCCAAATAAATTCTCTATTGACGCTATCGAAAGCCTTCGACGCACTGCTCAGTTATGATCCTTAAAGTATTGATATGATCAATGCATGAGGATCCAGTGCGGAAACCTGCTTGTTCGGCATCGAGTGTGGCTTTTAGATGTTCCCTGATGCGTTTCAGTATTATTTTCGCTAATATTTTGGCAACGGCAGGCATCTGTTAGCAGCATCTTCTGCTCGTTGGGCCAATGCGTTGATGTGATTACGCTTGTCACGTCTTACACTGCGGTAAACCTATCTCTTACTCATGCGGTACACTGATTCTAGCTCTCTTTTCTCTACTCCAGTTGCAGCTGTAATACGGGCTTTAAGTTTTTGCCGTTCGCCAATCCGGATCCAGGTTTCTTCAGAAAGCCAAGCGCTATTGTTTCCCCTCGCTCGGCCGACTATTCTTTCAGCACCTGATAAAAGAACATTTTTCACAGCATTTCAGTGGTTTTCAATGGATTCAGGTTCTGTACTGCTAATTGTCATCATTCCGTGTGAAAGGTGGTCTCTCAATTGTTGGCGTGTTGAGAGATTCTTTAGCCTGTCGTCGTTGAACCTGGGTAAGCGGGTTATACCGTTGGATCTCTGAGCTACAGCTGTACGAAGTCTTACAGTAGCTACCATAAGGTGGTGGTCTCGAGCAAGTCCCATATCGGCCCCTCTTTTGTTTCGAACATCCAGGAGACTGCTTCTAAAGCGCCGGCTAATCGCGAAGTGATCAATTTGATTCGAAGATGCCTGCCTGTCCGTCGACACCTAGCAAAGACTGTTGTGTTGAAGTCTTTCGTCACTACGCATGTGACGTCTTCATCCCAGTCCTTTCAAGATGAAAATTTAATCTTAAAATCTTGAATATTGAAGATTGTTCTTGTCATTTCCTTACGATAATTCGATCTTCATTCCACCAAGATGAGTGTAGTTTCTGGCTATATTTGATTGGGCAAGAATACTTAAAAGCAATATTCATTGAAGCTTCAAAGTCCAGGAGTCCAGGTCTATAATCGAATCTATCACTCAGATACAGTATGTTAAGGAGTTCCGAATTAATTATCGGACTGAACTTCTTCCAGTCCATTCTTTAGGGATCTTTAAAAGGTAGAGGAATTTCAGCTTCGAAATTTATGTTGAAGAGAATCCGTCTGTGGTCCGAAAAAGATTTCAAAGGGTAAACCCTCCAATTTTCTACCATATTGGATTAAGGTTTTTATTTCGGATCGTAACATCTAGTACATTTTCCAACTGGGAAAAACAAAAGTGCGACTGTTACCTATGTTTATGTTGCAGATCGTAAAGTTAGTTTCAATTCAAAAGTCGAAAAGGGACTCACATCGGTCATTAATCTCTGAACTGCCCCAGAGAGTTTACCGTGCATTAGCATCATTTGCAATTACAAAGTTAGTCCTCTTGGAATTGTCTTCATTTGCTAGGGTTGGCAGCTCCTCTAGCGGTGACTGTTGGTCATGAAACGAGTACGCTGAGGCCATCAATAGGTCTTTTCTATTTTTTTCCTCTAACCTCATAAACTGTCGATTCAGGAGAGCTAAGATTGGGACACAAAAAACCTTTCAAGTGTTTTTCAGCTTAAATATAATTCTTAGGCTTATCTTAGCCTGGTTTGCTGTTTTATAAATCCGGTCATAAAGGTTGTCCTGAAGGCCCCTGACAGCTACGACAATATTTTCCTCCATCAGGAAAAATCGCATACTGTCCGAAGTGCTTCAGATTAATCTGGATGACTCCCGGCACGTTTCTAATTTGTTAAAGATCGTGAAGATCCAGGGTCGAGGGTCGAGCAGCTAACCGAAAACCTCTAGATCGCCAGTGACCTCGTCGACCTACCATATACATAGTCACCAGCTTTGCCGAGGTCTTCTCCTTGACTTAAGAGAATCCTTGTTTTTCATTGCTAATGCTGAATTTTAATTTGATATTGGATTCTTCGAGACTTCCCCGCTGTTCTACTGTGGTTCCTCTGCTTTAATGATAGCCGTCCATAAAAATCACCGGATTTAGCCTCTGAAGATCGCGGATCATCAAATGTCCGCACGGTTTGCTGCCCATGAGTGTTAACCAAATTCTTGCCTTTTTGTTGTGTTGGGATTTCCTTAGCCGGAATAAGTTTGAGCTTCAAGCTCTTCCAATTTCTGTTAATCTTAGCCACTACTGTGCTAAAGAAATCCCTAGAAAACTCTTCGGTACACTTTATTACTCTATATACCCTGAGGATCTTACCAGAATCAAAACTATTGCTTGAAACTATGGTGTGTTAAATTACCATTTCTGGAGAGCTTGTGTTCGATGGAGTTCCACACAGCCAACAAATCAGTGTTGGGTGTGGAGAGCTCATCCACAGCAGATACTTGGAGGTCAGTTTCGCTTTTTCTTGAAATTCCTAAAGATTGTTATACTCTTCAAAGATCTACTAGTAAATCATTTTTTCATCGAGTAGGTCGGAATATAAAGGTCAGCCCCGGTAGAGCAGATCGTCTTTGGATTTAACGTGCCGTTTCCGGCTTAACCCCATGGGACGCCTACCTCCATCGGAGTCAGATTGAGTCCTGACCATTAACTCCGACATAGCCGAAGCCATCTCGGTCGCATGCATGAACACACCTCTTGCTTAGGAGGCGAGGTCTATCTAACACCTATTGAATCCAGGCGCGCCTGAAAACCGTGTGTCTCCGCATTCGGAATAAACCAAGCCACCATGATACTCCCACTAGGGGGCCTACCTCATAGATAGTATGAAGAAAGAGAGCACGCACGCGACAGCTGCACCTCTCTATCCGAAGATAGAATAGGAGAGCCCGAAGACATACGCTATAGCCCTCTAACCTCTGGGCACTATCTCCCATGGTTCCAGAATATAGCTTCCGGTCGAGCTTCGCCACCATAATGGTCACTTACAGAGAGTTCCTGCAAAACTCGGGGCCTGTCAACCCCTGGTATACACACACCCAGCTATAGTCGAGGTAGAAACGACAACCAAGAATGTGCACCCCTCTGGTGAGTTGTTACACACTCCTTAGCGGATTCCTACCTTAAGGACACCGTCCGGACTGTTCCTATCAAGTTATTTCAGTTACTAATACAGTAACCTATCCACAGGCACCCCGAGAAGGTCGATAGGAACCGGGAATGATAGCTTTGTGCGAGGTAGCAATACCGGCCCACCGAAATATCGATGGACGAGCCCATCAGAACATCAAACCAGCATTACCGCTTCAGCACCCATACACGTTAGTGCATGGATTGTGCATCAGCAACAAAGGTAGAGTTCAACAGAGCCCCGGACAAGCCTTGAACTACTCAAGCACGCCATCACCCCCACCTGCCCCGGTAGAGCTGATACTCTGGAGTAAGTCGAAGAATATAAGGCCTTCAATTTTTCGGCACGGATTATGAAAACTCCTTAAAGCGCCACCTAATATTATGGACTTCGTATTAATGATAAAATCTCATTGTTGAGGTTCACGGACTTCTTATTTAATTCCTCCGTTGAAATGAAATTAAATTAGAATAGTTGGTTCATTACACAGAACATTTACATTTACAACAGAAAAACTATCCCCTCATTTGTTTCCATCCACAATGACAATTAACATCTTATATGATGTCATAAATTATGAAACTTAAGAAAACTGCTTAAACTTAAACTTTTCGTGTCCCGAAAACTCTTAATGATTTTCGAAAGACCTTAAGCCCTACGTATGAAAAGATAAAAGTTAAAACTGATGCACATCTCATGGGAACTCTATTTTTTTGCTAGTCATTATTATTAAATCAAGATCCTTCATTAATAAAATAATAAGACCTTCAACTTTGAGTTATAACCTTTACAACTTGCTCAAAACTTTTGCAACTCCCCAAAATTTCCATTGCCAAACTTTAATAAATAAGAAAATGCATTTCACCAGCTGACACAATGAGATGTCTCTCCCCTCACAAATTTATAAATTACACTTAACAAACAAACTAAAGCAGTCTTTCATAATCCCTCCTGTCAGTCCAAAGCTTCGTATAACTTTGTCAAACTGTCAAATGTTAAGCTGTCCAACAGACACACATCCCGCAGTGACACATCAACCAATCATTTATAAAAATCACCCTAACCAAACATTTATAGGTATAAAGCTATAATATTGAAACTATTTAGCTTTGTTGGAGAATTAAAATATATAGGGCACGAGCTCTCCTTGCATCCGTTTAACCCCACAACCAAATCTTCTAGGAAAAGTAATAAATCTTTTCCAGATTTGTGCTCTCTGAAAACGAAATGAAATTCCATGAAACTATTCATAGGTCGCAGACGGAACCTCTGAGGCTGCTAGTGCACCCTGATGATGATGATGCCTTCGGAGGTTGAATACTATGCAACTGTCGGGTCTGGAGACCAATTAAAAGTCGAAGTTGTTTACAAGAAAAGTCATAAATCACAGGAAGCTCACTATACGAGTATCTTCAACATCAGCGCTGGAATCATAAGTAAGATCTTCATCATTTTTTATCACTGTCAAAATCCAGATGCCAAATATATTTTTTATGAAGTCTTCTTTCACAAAACGGGGTTACCCCTTTTTAAGTATAGTCTTCCATGGCAACCCTACCGACAGCACATGTAAATTAGATCGAAAACATGCGTAGCTGAAAGAACTTCTACATGGACTATTCCTCAAGATGGAAATTCTCTAAGTCACCCCACAGAGTTTTAGTGACTTCGTGGTGAATGAATCTATATGAATGTGAATGCCACAGTATCTTTTTATGGAGATCTTGAGATTTTTGTGTGTGTCGACTCTTGAGAAGTCGCGTCATTAAAATTCCCATCTGCTTGTAGTTCATTTCGAATTTATGAGTACCTCAATTGAGGCAACGGACGGGCTGCACTTACACATGACGTTGACCTCTGACATTGTCTCTATTATAAACGAGACGAGCGTGAGTTTCCACTTGAATCCTTGTTTTCTTCCCAAGTGCAAATGAATCTACATGTTTTTGTTTACTTTTACTAAAGCACTAAAGTCAAGTGTAAATACCTTTACACCGCAGGATGCATCAATGAAAGAAATGTTGTTTGGGTTTTGAATGCTTGTTTAGATGCGCAATGTGACACACACAGGAAGACAGGATAATTAACTGTGGAAATTGCAGCGAGGGTGGAAACTTAAGTACCTACTATACACATTCTACTTGTTCTTACCTAAGGGGATGTAGAATGCGAGGGTTTTTATTTTTACTCAGATTACTTTAAATGTCCTCGTATTCGTATATGACATTTAAAAAGAGAAAAAAAATGTTCAATTTGTTTTTTTTTTTTTTTCTTTTTTTTTTATTGACATCTTGAGGGGTGAATTTAGAGAACCTCGGAGTCGGTGAAGAAAACAATTTTCATGAAAGTGAGTGTGCACAGTGCACAGAAGGAAGTTACAAAAGGGGATGGGTGATTAATGAGGATTGCTAATTGAATTGTGACAATAGAATGTTGCATTTATGAGTGAGGGTGGCAAATCGATAGTCGTGTGAACGATACAACTTTAAAGTAGAAAATGAGATTTGAAAAATAAATTTTGTGAGGGTCGAAGACGATAAATCATTGGGCGTGTGCTTGGAAATGCATAAAGTTATTCAAGATTTTGCAAATTGTAAACCCTCCACTACGGGGAATATACCTACTTTTACTTTATAACAGAAATATGTATGTACATATCTTTGTACAGGGTGGACCATCTAGTGATTTCTTTTATATTTTAAATCATGGGTTATTTTTACACTGATGGCTGTTTTACGGTCGAAATCTTGACAGAAAGTCAGTATCATACCTCCGTGGAACGAAATGAGTCGGTTAACGATTTCCAAAATGAGTGCTGTGTAGCCAAAACAGTGCGTTTTTTTAAAAGAAGGTTTGGCCAAAATGAAGCACGTAATGTACTTAAGTTTATGCATAAAGTTCGTGAGACTGGTATATGCTAGTATGCTAGACAATGTGGCTGCTGTAGCTGAGAGTGTGAGACTTAATTCACGAACATCAGTTTCCCATTGATCTCAACAGCTCGACATTTCACTCACTATAGCCTGAGGATAAAGATCTCGGATTATTTGCTTATAAGATCCAATTAATTAAGCAATTTAAGGCGAACGACCATCCGCTTCGGTATCGCTTCACAGTTTGGGCCTTAGAGCAACTTGAAATAGACAACGATTTTAGGAAAAAAAAATCATCTTTCCAGACTAGGCGTATTTTCATTTCGGCGGCTACGTTAACAAACAAAATTAACCGCATCTGGGACTCGGAAAACTTGCCTGTTATTGCCCAGAAGCCAATGCATCCACAGAGATTGACTGTTGTGAAGTGGTGGCATTTTTCGTCGAAAATGAGGCTGGGAACATCGTTTCGGTCTACGATGGGTGTTACAGAGCCATGTTAACCGACTTTTTTTTACTGAAATTGAAGACATGGATTTGGATGACCTGTGGTTCATGCTGGGTGGCGCGCCATGTGACACAGCTCATGCCATAATCGATCATTTGTGCACCAAATTCCCAAATCGTGTTATCAGCCGTCTTGGCTATTTTTCGCCTCGGGGCTCTGATTTGACACCCTTGGACTTTTTTGTGCAGAACCGTAAAAGGCCGATATTATGCCAAGAATCCAAAAACAATTCCAGAACTTAGGGCTAATATCATCTAAACAATCCGTGAGCTACAGTCCGAAACCATCAACAGGGCCTTGGAAAATTTGAGTGACAGAATACGCTCCTTCGAGGCAGCCAATTGCACGTCGTAGTTTCGTTTTAGTTTAGTTTTGTTCATCTTATTACATTTTTAAAAAGAAACTTGTATTTGGCCCACCCTTTACACATAAACCTAAATGCATTTCCACAAAAAAGAACCAGCACTGTATCCCATTCTCGTGAAGATAAAGAAAACCAAAAATAGTAAAAGCATAAATTTACAAACCTGGAGACCATAAGCTGCTTAAAAGTATCCTGTGCCGAAATTTACGAAAAATATTTTAAAAACTCAATATGTATTTCCGAAACTATGCGACGACACGTTTGGAAAAAAAATTAATTTTTTTTTAATCAAAAAAAAATAATTGCAAGATTTGAATATACAATACAGTAAAACCCGCTTAAGAGAAACCCGCTTAAGAGAAAAACCCGCTTATCTGAAACACTTTTTTCATCCCCAAGTATTTTCCGACCAATTTCTCTTAAAACACTCCGCTTAAGTGAAACTCGCTTAAGAGAAAAACCCGGATAACTGAAACATATTTTCAGTTAATTTTTAATATTTTTTATTAAAAAAAACTCTCTTAAGTGAAAAAAAATTGCATCGGACTGAACAAAAATTTGCTAGTTTTCGTTTTTCAATAAATTATTTGTGTGCTATTTAATCGTTGTTTTATTAAACTTCTTTCAAGGCAAAAGTCCAACAGATAAAAACAATATTGTTTCTACATTGTTTCTAAATCTCCGCTTAATGGAATTTTTAAATCCGCTTAAGTGAAATTAATTTTCACTTAAGCGGGGTTCGAATAAGTGAAAAACCCGCTTAAGTGAAAGAAAGACTGTGACATTTTGCCGTTTCTCTTAAGCGGGTTTTACTGATCTTAACTTAAGAGCAGCTTTAGCATAAAAAAATTACCAAAATCGGTCGTACCGTCAATCAAAGTTGCCATTAATAACATTTTTTTGGAATTTTTACTTGCGACTTATAGGTACTCGTACTATAAGGCAAGTTACGCAATCGTAAAAAAAATCTAACTCGAGATTTTGATCAAAGTTGACATTACGATGATAGCGAAGCCCAAAAAAGTGGGTCTCGCAATTCTGTCTGTCTGTCGGTTCCACTACAGCCCAAACGGCTTGGCTGATTTTCTTCAAACTTGGTAGATATGGGTTTTAATTTTTTCCCCCCGGATGTTTTTTTCTCTTTTTTTTCATGACCCAAAATAACGGTACATGCCATACAAATTTTTTTCGAAATTTTATAAATATTTTTTTTTCTCAAAAACTGTCCCACAGATTTCCTTAAAAAAAATTCAAAAAATTTCATTAAGTTAAAACTAGGTAATGGTTGAAAAAAAATTTCCAAAAAATTGTTATTTTTGGTACCCCCCTTGGAACCATTTTTTTGGTTTTTGATTTTCTTAAAAACGGTGCGACGGATCTTGATCATTTTTTCTGCAAAAGGTCCCCAATAGTTTCAATAATATTGTGAATTAAAATTTTCCAAAAAGATTTTTTTGGATTTTTAAAAAAAATTTAAAATTTTTTTTTTGAAAACTCAATATTTCGAAAACCTCATGATCGATTTTTTTTAAAACTTGATAAATAAAAGTTTTTTTAATATAATCTACAAGATATGTGAAAAAGAAATTTATTTTATCCAAAAATAACGGTACCCTCCATACAAATGTTAAAAAATGGTTTTCAAAAATCGTATTTTTCTCGAAAACGTTTCCGAGAATTTTGCTTATATTTTTTTTCTTTCGATTAATTTTTAGGATCTACAATTTATTAAAAAAAATTGAAAATAAGATATTACTGACTGTACCTACCATAGAACGATTTTTTAAAATTTTGAATTTATTATTATCAGCATAACGGATTTTAATGAAATTTTTTAGAGATAAGCTTCTAAAAAGTTTAAAATACATTGCATTTCAAAACTTTAAGAAAAATATTTTTTTTTGAATTTAAAAAAAAAATCTATTTTTTTTTTGTAAAATTCAATATCTCGAAAATAGCTCAATATTTTTTTTGTAAATTTAATTTTTATTCGAACAATAATAAAAACTTTAAATTGGCGTACCAAATTTTTTTTTTTTTAAATGTTTTAAAATTTTCTTATATAAAACCTTATTTTTTAAGAAACCACTACAAAGACTTATAATTTTTGTTCTTGCATAAATCTATATTTGCTTGAATCACATGGCATCCTTTTCTTACCTTTAACTACTAAAGAAGTTTTTTTTTAGTCATTTAAAAAATTAATTTAATGCTTATGAACAGTTTCTCTAATAACATTCATTTTTGAAATTCTTAGTCTTTTACATAGGAGCAATTTCGTGCGACCCAGTCGTGCATTTTATTTTTAATAATTACCTTAATAAAATTTAATGGTTTTTTTTTTTAAATCTGTTGAACACTTTTTGAGAAGAAATAATATTTTATAAGAGTATGGCAAGTACAGTTAGTTTTGATCTTAAAAAAAGAAAAACAAATTGTGGGAGTAAATTTAAAAATGCTATCTATGAAATTTAAAGAAAATCGGTCGTATCAACTGTGGTCGAACAGACAGACGAAGAGAATTGCGGGACCCACTTTTTTTTCTTGTTTTCTATCATCGTAATGTCAACTTTGATCAATATCTATATTTGTATTTGTATACATAAATGTACATATCTACTCGTATGTCGTAGGTAAGATCAAACTTAAGATTTTGAAAAAACCTGAGGTGCCTCTTTGTGAGGAAGTGACAAATCCTTCTAGGATATATCTTGTCATGAAAAGTGCTGAAATCGGCAGAAAATTGTAGCTCCCCTCCTATCCTGCCTTATTGACCTCGATTTTTTTTTTTACCAATAGAGCGTTTGATATTTTGAATACGATAACACGAAACTTATGGCGATTAAAGAAATCATGTATTGGTTCAAAGTAAACGTGCTGTACAATTCTGATATCGACATATTCTTTGATAGTCAAGTAATATAATTTGCGTTCTTACCTATACTTTACATCAAACTAGAACCTTAACGGGTAAACCGATTTTAAAATTTTTAAAGAATATTCTCATAAATAATTCAAATTTGAAGAAAATCAGTCAACCCGTTTGGGCTCTAGCTCCATATAAAGTGGATGTAAAAACGGAAATTATCTTATGGGCTTATCACGTTTCTACCAAACAACACTGAAATGTATTATAGAGAACACAAGTGTTCCTTAGTGCCCGTGTTGCTTCGAAAAAGACTCGAAGAGGTAGTCCCGGGTCCAGGAGATACTGCTCACAAAATCAGGCTCTGGACAGACAGTACCTAATTATTCCAAACGGTCAAACGTACACCATAATAACTCTTAGCCCTTTAAATTTCCATCTACATCTAAAAATGAACAAGAACCCCATCCACAGCCGACGAGCAGGGCCAAGGCATCCAGCAAGCATGCGATGTCGTAGGAAATTAGAACTTTACTTCAACTGCCAGGATCGGCCATAGGTATCTGGTTGTCCAGTGGTCGTAATGGGGTCAAAGGAAGATTAAAATGTAGGCTAAAATGATCTGGTGAAGGTATTTTTTTGTTCAATCTTTTTTTTTTTGAGCGTCATAGCACCTTACCATTGTGAGAATTCAAGACATCTATTTTATGAGTCCTTACTTGTAAACCATAACACCTAGGTTCCGTTACTCTCTGGAGATAGAGCAATAATTAAATATTAAGCTCTGTTGGGTGCCAGAGTATAGGCACATTCTAATTCCAGGGAACTGTAAAGCTGACGAACTCGCTAAAAGTGGAATAACATTGGGTATACCCATCACTACAACATGTAAACTTATGCTGAAACAAGATGCCATAGAAAGCACAAACCTAAAACGAAATAGTTTAACATCTCTGATGATCTAGCCAATGCTTGATCTGAAACGGGTTCTGTAAGTGTTTGATATCCTTAAGAAGATTGCACATCAGCTCTGTAAAAGGTGTCATAGCCAGACACTATCTTATACGCAAGCACGCTATAAGTCTTGGCATTTTCCAAAAAAGTAGAATCAATACCTCTTCTTCTATGTACATGCCCTGCTTTAAGCTTTAGACACGTAGACAATATCTTGAAGAGTTTTGTTTTCGATTAACCTAGTGATCTAATGAATATAGACATTTTCAGTCTCTCTCACTTCATTAGGAGCTCCAAATGGTTCCACGGGTAGGAAAAAATCTCCAGATTAACGTGGTATCACAATGGACACAACTCCTGGTCTAAGTGAGTTAGCTAAAACGGTGGAAAATTCTTTGGTAACCTACGATTTGGGTGAAAACCCGGCATGAGTAAAAAATAAATTCATTAGGCATAAACACTAACCCTTACCTTCTAAACGTGGAGTAGTTGAAATTTTTAAAAAAATATATGTTTCCGACCTCGAAAGCTATTTTAAAGCACAAAAAAAAAACAAAAAAAACCCTAGAACTAGGGTACTAGTTCACATCTTAGTCGTTCAGACTCGAAAGAAAGCTGTAGGCTGTAGGTCTACTTTATTGCTTCCAACACCTTGAATACAGAAAATGTTAAGAGTCACAAGTCACTAAGTTAGTATTCTCAACGAGTTGATTCTAATTTATTTTAATTTTACATTTTCTCGATGTCAAACAAGGGTCTGATATAGGGTGTAGGATAAAATTTAATTTTATAAAATATAAAATTTACCTTAATTTTTCCTCCTAAAGAGAACAATTATCGAGTTATTTGGTGAAGAGCTGTTTTTTTGCAGCTATAATTCAAATGTCGGATGAAGCGACTATTTTTACTTGCTTTATAGGTACTATAGGGTAAGTTTTCCTTTTGGAAAAAATCGAACTAGAGATTTTGATCAAAGTTAACATTACGATGATAGCGAAGACGACAAAAGTAGGTGCGCAAATTCCGTCTGCCTGTTTGTATGTCTATATGCCTGTGCCTCTCCCTACAGCCTATACCACTGGAGCTATTTTCTTCAAACTCGGTACTTAAAGGTCTTCGGTGATTCGTTAGAGGGAAAATTGATTTTTTTGTTTCTATCTCCAAAACTAACGGTACCCCCCATACATCCGTAATGTATCTCAAAAACGGCTCTAACGATTTTGATAAAATACATTAGATACTATTATGGACATGGACTACATTTTGGTCAAAAAAATTATGGAAAAAATGATATTCACGGTACCTGTCATAGAACATTTTTTTTGATTTTCGAATTTCTCATTAAAGGCTCTAACGATTTAAACGAAAAAATTATATAAAAATATTTAAAAATATTAGAAAAAATATTTTTATTTTTAAATCAATATCTTTAAAAAATTTGAAGGATTATGTTTTGAAATTATTTCCTAAAATCTATTTTACTTATCTAATATTTAAAATTGGCGTTCCAAATTTTTTTCTTGGAAAATTTTAAAGAAATTTCTTATATAGAAAATGTATGATTTTTAAACTTTGTTTTGTAGTATTATATATTTCTAATCATTAGTTACTTGTTTATTTTTACTTGTTTCAATTTAAATAATATTAATCTAATTATTTTTGCAAAGAACAAAAATATTAAAATACAAATGTCAATAAAATAAAAATTATTCATAAGTTAGCTGTAAGAGCAAACAGTCGATTAAATAAAAAACTTCAAAATAAAATCCTTGTCTAAAACTTCAGAAGTGGGTCAGCCCTTAAAACTATGAAATAAATTAAAATAATTGAGAATTTGAAAATTATTGATTTCATCTTTTATCTACAATTAAAATCATTCCGGATTATCAAAATGAAGAAAGAAGAATTGTTAGCTTGGCTTACGGAGCGCAACATTGAGTTTCCAGCAGATGCAAGAGTTGCTCAATTACGTGAAATTTATGAAGCACATTCCGATAATCATTCCGAACATTTTATACATGCTCAACAAAATCATCAAGAACCTATCATTGAAAATGAAGCTGATATGGATGCAGAAATACAGATTCTAGAAAAGAAATTGAAGCTGATCGAGTTACGCCGTGAATTAGCAAAATTAGAAGGAAATTTTGCAAATCCTTTATCGCCATCCATTGAACCTACGTTTAAAGATATTAGGTATTCTATTCCGTTATATTCTGGTGATGATTCATACGATGCCAGAAAGTGGATAAAAACTTTTGAGCGGGCATGTGATTCTGTTGAAGGTAATTATGTATTTCGGTTGAAGTCTATTCGCAGATTGATGAAGCCTGGTTCTGCTGCTGAAATTTTCTTACAAATCGATGAATCAACTACTTACGAAAATTTTCGAAGCAATTTCTTAGCCAATTTTGGGCACACCTATTCGATTTCCGAAATTATTGACAAAATGCGAAAGACCTCATTCAATTCCGCTAAATGTTCAATCATGGGCTACATTTTAAAAATGCAAGAGCTTGCATCACGTGCTGAAATTGACGAGAAACAAACAATTCAATTTATCATCAATGGTTTCCGTGATCGTTCCGCCAACATTGCTGTATTGTATCCAGCACGTACAATTGACGAATTGAAACAATTGGCTCATCGTTACGCTCAACTACGAGAGTCAAGTATCACAAATTACGAACCAGAAAATTGCGTTTCCTGTTCAGCTCCATGTACTCATCATCCAACAGGAACAAAGCCTAAGGTCAAGTTTTCCGCCAATGATTCCAAAGATAAGCTCGTGCTGTGCTATAATTGTTCTGAAACTGGACATTTCTCCACCTCGTGTCCACATCCAAAACGAGCAAAGGGATCCTGTTTCAGATGTGGTTCGACATTGCATATTTTGAAGGATTGCCCAAAGTTACCCTCAAAAAATTCTGGTAATGTGGCATTGGTAGACGAATTCCGTTCCAGATCTATTAATCAACATTTGTCCGATTCTGATGCCGATTCCGTAGTCAAGAGTTTTAACGAAATAAATATTGTAAGTGTTGCTTTTCCTACCACTAATTCTGTTCCGCATTGTAACACTTATGTTTCTCTATTCGATACCGGCAGCATAATAAGTTTAATTAAGCATTCCGAAATTCCAAAGGAAGTGCAATATGGATATTTGAGACCAACTGGCTACTACGGAGTAGGGAGTTTTCCTGTTTGCACTTATGGAATTTTTCATGCTAAAGTAATGTTTAACAATATTGTTAAAAATATAGAAATGTATGTTGTTCCGGAAACTTGTATTCCATACCCAGTTCTGTTAGGTCGTAATTTTCTGCGATCTTTTCAAATAAAATTATGCTTTGTTCCAAATACTATTCCGAAACCGAAAATTGAAATTAATATAAATTCAGATGCCAATAAAATTAAAATTGCTAATCAAGTGTTACATTGTGTGAACAAATCATTAAACAAAAAGTATTCCAATTTTTCATCACCTTGTTCATTGTGTAGTCTGTTGCCAAATACGGTTATTGCTTCATGTAACGAACTTAGCCACATTGAAAGTCGTTCACTACCTTATGTATTTTCAATAGATATATTTGAAGAAAGAGATAATAAGTATGACATAAATCCAAAATTAAGTTCCGAATATCAACAACAAATACAGAAAATTATTTGTTTCGAGTATTTAGATCTCGACAATATCCCGGTTATTGACCATAATTTCTCAATGAAACTTCATCTCACCTCTAGCATTCCGATTAGTTTTCCTCCACGGAGATTATCTTTTTCTGACAAACGAATTGTTGACGAGGAAATAAAAAAGTTATTAGAAAGAGGAATTATAAGACCAAGTGAATCACCATATGCTTTTCCGTTAGTTTTAGTTCCGAAAAAAGATGGTAAAAAACGATTGTGCGTGGATTATCGACCACTTAATAAAATTCTGGTGCGTGATAGTTTTCCTATTCCAATTATTGACGATTGCTTAGGAAGATTGGATGGGAAAAAATATTTTACTATTCTTGATCTAAAGAATGGTTTCCATCATATTCCAATTGATGAAGATTCAATAAAATTAACCGCTTTTGTAACCCCTGATGGACATTATGAATATACAAGATTGCCTTTTGGCATTAAAAAAGGTCCTGCTTATTTTCAGAGATTTATGATGTTTGTTTTACGTCAATTTATTGATGAAGGTTCTGTAGTGGTATATTTTGATGATATTACGTTAGCCACTGTGACTATTGAAGAGCACATTGCAGTGCTTAAACAAGTTTTACGTCGCATGGCTGAATTCCGACTTGAGATCAAACCAACAAAATGTAAATTTTGCTATGAAGAAATTGAGTATCTTGGTTTTACTGTTAATTCAAAAGGCATCCGGCCCAATAATCATCATTTGATTGCAATTCAGCACCTTTCGATTCCGAAAAACGTTAAAGATTTACAAAAGTGTTTAGGATTGTTTTCTTATTTCCGAAGATTTATTCCGTCCTTCTCAGCCATTGCAAAACCCTTAAGAGATTTGACTAAGCCAAATATTCCGTTCAGCTTTGATAAAAATTATATTGAGACATTTAAATTTCTGTGCGACAAATTAGTTACGAGTCCTTTGTTGGCAATATTCAGTCCAGAAAGGGAAACAGAATTGCATTGTGATGCCAGTGCACTTGGATATGGTGGTATATTGTTGCAACGGCAGGATGATGGAAAATTTCATCCGGTTGCATATTTTTCAAAAGCAACAACTGGATCTGAGTATAAATTTCATAGTTATGAGTTAGAAACTTTAGCAATAATATACTCTCTAGAAAAGTTTCATAATTACTTAGATGGTATTGCATTCCGAATTATTACTGATTGTGATTCTTTGGCATTAACTTTGGAAAAACAAAAATCAGTTCCTCGCATAGCTCGATGGGCTTTGAAATTGGAACAGTACGATTATTCTATTCGCCATAGAAGTGGTACATTGATGGAACATGTGGATGCATTAAGTCGGCATCATCCAATTTCTATCAACACAAATGAAAAAAATGACCAGATAATTTCCGTTATTGATTCTGATGATGTCGATTTACAATTGCACCTTACCCAAAATAGGGATGAGACCATTGTTCAGTTAAGAAACCGATTAGGCGTTACTTCCGTACCAAATTTCGTTCTTGAAAATGGTCTAGTATATAGATTGCTTTTATATGTTCCGAGTGAAATGGAAAATAATGTCATTCGTTCCGCGCATGAAAAAATATGTCACTTAGGTATTGATAAATGTGTTGATAACATTAAAATGCATTATTGGTTTCCGAAAATGAGTGACAAGGTCGAAAACTTTATTCGGAATTGTCTTAAGTGTATTATGTACTCTATTCCGGCTCAATGTAGAAATCGAACACTACATTCTATTCCGAAGAAACCAATTCCGTTTGATACAGTTCATGTTGACCATTTTGGCCCTCTTCCGTGTATCCGTTCGAAACGAAAACACATTTTGGTTGTGGTAGACGCATTTACAAAGCATGTTAAATTATATGCAGTAAATTCTACGAGTACAAAAGAGGTTTGTGCATCGCTTGATAAATATTTTGAATATTATAGTCGCCCTAGACGAATCGTAAGTGATAGAGGAACATGTTTTACGTCTTTGGAATTTAGTGCCTATCTTATAAGGAATAACATTGAACATGTTAAAATTGCTACTGGTTCAGCTCAAGCAAATGGTCAAGTGGAGCGAGTCAATCGAGTTTTGAAATCAATGATAGCTAAGTTATCTGAGCCCATTCAACACTCTGACTGGACCAAGATGCTAACAAAAGTAGAATTTGCTATAAATAATTCTGTTCATTCAGCTACTGGGCAAATTCCATTTAAATTGTTGTGTGGTATACCACAAAGGGGAATAGAAATTGATGTTCTAACTGAATATTTAGATGAAAAATTTGAATCGGTTGATCGAGACCTTGATGATATGCGTCTAAATGCTTCTAAGTGTATTGAACGTTCACAGAAACGTAATTCCGAATTAAATGCAAGAAATTTTCGACCTCCGATTGCATTTTCAGAAGAAGATTTTGTTGTTATTAGGAATGTTGACACAACTCTTGGAACAAATAAGAAATTTGTACCGAAATTTAAAGGTCCATATAAAATACAATAAGGTGCTTCCGAATGATCGATATGTGGTTAGAGACATAGAAAACTGTCAAATGACACAACTACCTTATGATGGTATTATTGAGGCTTCTCGAATGCGAAAGTGGTCTGATTGGCGCGATGATCGAGATTCTGAATAGGGAAAGCAACATATCTTTTGCATTAATTTTGAATAAAATTATAGTAAAATTAGTATTAATACTTTCGAAGACATCTATATTAGTAGCTATAAGCAAAATTTCTTATAGATATTTCAAATTGTGAATATAAAAAATCTGTTAAATTGATATAAATAATTGATGATCGGGACGATCAGATGTCAGGATGGACGAGTTGTAGTATTATATATTTCTAATCATTAGGTACTTGTTTATTTTTACTTGTTTCAATTTAAATAATATTAATCTAATTATTTTTGCAAAGAACAAAAATATTAAAATACAAATGTCAATAAAATAAAAATTATTCATAAGTTAGCTGTAAGAGCAAACAGTCGATTAAATAAAAAACTTCAAAATAAAATCCTTGTCTAAAGTTTGCATAAATTCATAATTGTCGAGAGATCAGACGGCAATTTTATGCATTTGAACCTTTGTATCTCATTAAATTTATGTATTATATTTATTTATACATAATTTTTAAATTCCAAAGTACTTTTGCATAAGAGTAAGTACGTGTGATCCAGTCGTGCATTTTATTTCATAAGGGTCAGTACCCAAAAGACTAATACAAAAATTCTGACTACACCATTGGTGCAGTCACTAACTGGAAAACTGGTTGTGTATTTCAATTTACTTCCGACAAACGAGCAGATGTTGAGACTTTCTTCAAATTATGTTTAGCAATAAAAATAATTTAAACTCACACCTTCACTTTGAAACTACTCTTACCTGAATGAGAGAATGTTGTCCATAAAACTTAATCTACAGAAATATTGCATTTGCAACACCTCTTCGTATTATTATTAACTAGTTAAATTAAGAATTCTCTAGCCAAAGCGGAATTAAATTATATCCAAGAATCCATAATTTAAAATTAATTCCCTTATCTTAAGTCATAATTTTCCCCGAATTATTATCAGTTACAGTTGCATATTTTCACACAAAAGAAAAAAGAAATTCTATTTTAATTTATATTTATAAAATGTTTAAAATTTTCCAAATTCACACTTCTCCCTGGTATTCCAATTTATTTCCCAGAACCATTCCAACTTCCTTTTTTCCCACGTTTCAAAATGATTCCCACTGCATATCTCATCAAGAAGATCTAATTTCAAAATTCAGTGGCGCGCATCTAACGCACTTTTCTTTGTCGTCTTCGTCGTCACGTTCCTTCTGTCATTCACGAAGAAGTGTTATCAAGTGACGCTAATTTAAAAAAATTACAACTTGAGCACCCAAAAGTCACAAACATAGATATTTCAATTTTAATTTCCCAACTGATTAGAGTTCCATCTCAGAACCTTCAGAATGGCTTTGGTTGGATGCAAAAGACATTATTTTTGACACAACAATTAGGTTAATCTTTGACATTTCCCGAGTGCTTTTTACATAATGCAATGGTTTAATCGAATGTCAAAGGACAAAAGCGTAAGCCATTACAATAAAAGTCATTTCACAGTTTGTAGAAAAATATAAAAAACCAGTTCAGACGGTGACAACAAGAGAGCCCTTAATTGCGGACAGCACCAGCTCTCCATTCAAAGTCCAGCGCCAGACAATAATCCGATAATTTGACGGGCACACATGAAGCCAACCAACCGGACGAGTCAGAGGGGTTTTAATATTTTTTGTTTGTGGTTCTTATCGTCTCAGCCCGAGAGCCATGGAGCTGATGCACTAATTTGTTGAGCAAAGGAAAACTGCCTCTAAAAAAAATTAAAGAATTCCAAGTATGATGCAGGCCAACCACACACCACGAAGATTCTGGATCAGATTCAAGCTTATCGCGCTCGACCACACGAGTCACCAAAAATCTCATATCAAATTATACGAAAGACAAGTGGGAGAACCGAAACCAGCGGGTCATTGTGATATTCGTGCGATTGCTCCAAATGGAGACTGGAGACTCTGGCCCTACGCCAACTAAGACGATGCATTTCGGTGGTCCCCCTTTGAAGCCATTTGATACCGTAAATTTGACAGCCAAGTGACAGAAAATCCCAGAAATGAGAAGGAAACAACAGAGCATACTTAAGGTTTTGGTTTTTTTTGAAAAGCTATTGGATGAAGGGGTCCCTCGATGCATGATTGATGCTAACGATTATGATTATTTTTCATTTTTGGGTTAATGAAATGTCGTTCTAAGCCCGATATGGATCTTCTATTCACACGAAATTTACATTTGTATATTAACTCATAGAGAACGACAACTACATCCGATTAATTAAGAACTCATTGTCGAGTCTAATAAAGTTAAAGATTTGGAGTGTATTTCAAAATTTGGTGGGAGTGTGAGGAACCCTTCAAATTTTACCCTAAAACAATCGGTAAGAATCAATTTTTTTCTCTATTGTATGTTTCCATTTCGTTAGATTCGGATTCGTTCGACGTTGACTTCCGCAAAGGCATGTCTTCTCTTCAATAAATGTGTGCGAAATTGAAGTTACAGTATTGCGGACAAGAAAATAGCAGTTTTATATTTTTATAAAAATTACGAACCATTATTTATATCAAACTTTTCGTACTTCAAATGGGAGTTAGACATTTATGTGTCAATTCTTGCACAGCAAAGTTTGGATATTGAACATGGTGCAATCAAAACCTAACATAACCTTACCTAATGATTCTTTTAAGGACTAAACAGACATTTGTATTTATTAAATATCGGAAAAGTGGATTTCAATAAAAAAAGAAAATCTGAAAAAAGATTACAATCTTATGAAGTACTTGCATGAACATTTTACAAAATATACACACTGATGACTCAAATAATACATTTTTGAAATGTTTTCACTTTCAACTCGTAAAAATATAAAAACTCCCAAACTTTAGAAACTACGTGATTTATCCAAAAAATTCAAAAACTATACTATCCACGCCGTTAATAAGGGAACTTCAATGTTCAAAAGATCACTCCACGAGGCTGCATCACTTTGTCGTGAGAATGACGGGTGTGTTCGTTGAGTTGCGTCGGACTTGTCAATAGACGAATAGCACTTATAAGTATGTACTTGTTTTAAAAGGTGCATTGCTAAAAGAACTACTGAAATAAATTACGTAGGGCCTTACACCTAGAGCCGTTTGTATTCTGAATGTTAATGCATTGGACATTGACTTCACAATTTTACTTAGATCGTCAGAGTTTTGGTTTGTGATTTTTAAAATAGTATGTGATCTTTGTGTTGTGTTTAACAAGGTTAATTTTTTTGGTGTGTGCGCCTATTCTGTTAAATACAGGCCAGCTATTTTGGCACGAGGTAAAACACAGGTTGGTACTTCAAAATTTCGCCTGTCTGGCTACAATTTGATGCCATTGCTCTTTCGCCATCAAGCCTATTTATTTTATGTTAGATATGAGCCTTCAAGGACTTTGTTCTAATACGAACTTTAACTTCATGTTGCTCAAATTTACTGTCCGCAAGCATATCATCCATTATTGTTTCATTTAGAGGAGTCCAAATCTTGACAGCAATTTAGCTTTTACTGAGTTCGATACGCTGTGTGATCCCATTTCCCCAAATTGTTTCCCTGTACCCTAAAACTGAAATTGTTATTCCGGGCGACTTCAATGCACATAATTCCTGTTAACTCCGCTATTCAGGACAGACAATACCTAAAGGAAGATATGTTGAGATCTTTGTGGTGATGCATCCTTATTCAGTTTTTTGATGAGCCCATTCAAATACCAGAGAACCGCATTCTTGACTTGTTTTATTACCTGTCGCCCTGATAATCTTACCATAAAGGTTACCTCTTCATTTGTCACTTCAGACCATTGTGTAATATTAGCTTAGTTTCTCGTGTCCCATTCATCCAGTTAAAGAGATGTATCCAACTAGGACCGTTTGACAATACGAGAAAGCCAACTAAAACGATCTAAATAACTTCGATTTTTTAACTGGTCACTATGTTTCCTCCATAGTCACGTTGATGCCAGTGCTGACATGATCACAGAAGTGATTTTTCTTGGCATGCGTCCTTATTCCTGAAAGAATTATGAGTATAAAACCTAAAGAAAAGTCTTGGTTCAATAGAAACTTTAAAGAAGCTATCAGACTGAGAGAAATAAGTGTCCGCTCTATTAAAGCCACCAATTAAGGAAAATTAGAAAAATCAAGAAGGATCAGAAACAAATGAAACGCCTTCACAAAAAGAACCAAATTCTTTCATGACCAAAAATTAGGGCAAACAATCCTGCAACGTCCAAAAGCAGTAGACATTTCTGATCATTTGTCAAGAACGTAAAAACTTCAACTTCATCTTCCGCTCATCTTCATCTTCCAACGCTCATCTACAACGAGAATCAATTAACTAGGCAACATTGAAAATCTTGTACTTGAGACCGTACAGATATATTACGGCACTCGTGAAGTCGCAAGGACCCTTTCAGATCTTAATATCCTGTTCTTCTGTAGAAGTATTTTTCATCACTGGCAAAACCATTGCGTAAGCTTTTCCATTGCTCCTACTAATCTGGAATCTTCCCTAGAACATGGCACATGGTCAGCCTGTTCCTAAAAAAGGCGACCCTTCCTACCCTTCCTCCACTTACGTCTCTTCTTTCTAAAATCATGAAATCGCTGATAGATCACCAGCTTAAGAAATATCTCGAAGTTCGAAAGCTTAAAAAATGACCGGCAATACGGCTTTCGCAGCAATCGTTCCACTGGTGTTCTGATGGCATATCTCACTAAAGGTTTGATAAGATCCCTTCATCGTTTTAGAGAAAGTGAGATTATTGCGCTTGGTATTTTTAAGACATTTGATAGAGTTTGGACTAAACATTCCTCTTCGATCGTTCAATACATGTTGTATTGGACGGTTTCAAGTCTGATCTTCACAAAATAAATGCTGGTGTTCCTCAAAGCTCTGTTGTGTTTCCGATTCTTTTCCTCATTTTTATAAATGATCTCTTGTCTGAAACTTTTAATCCCCTTCCTTTTTTTTGTCGACGATTCTACCCTCAGCTTCTCATACTCTAATATTTACATCATTGATAAATGGGGTATACAAAATCGTGTGAAGTTTAATGCCTCGAAAACTCAATGCTGGCTACTGTCGTTAAAGCAAAATATACCACCAATGCCATTGTCCTTAAATAGCACTTGCATCGAAGAAGCCGAAAAGCTCTCAGTACTCGGTACGTGTGTTAACGACGATCTTCGTTGGAATGATCACATTCTCGAGACCCCCAAAAATGCTTCTAAATGCCTATAGGATGTCTATATCCGTGTTAGAAATTTTTCACCCCTTCTGATCTGGCTACAATTTATAAGGCCTTTATACGTCCAAAACTCGAGTATAACTCAAACCTTTAGGCAGGTGCAGCACAATCTTCTCTCCATTTATTGGATAGAATTCAGAACAGAGTGTTAAAACTGATAGGAAACAGAGCTATCATCGGAATGTTTCATGTATTTCAATGTTTTATCGCTTATTTCACAAGCAATGCTCACTCGAAGTAACCAGATGCATTCAGATGCATTCCTCCCCTCAATCAGTTCACCAGTGATACCTGTTTCGTCAAGAATGATCATCAGTTTACTCCGAGCCTGCAATCAAATATAGAGATTCGTTTTTAAGTCTCTCATCAACATGATTATGAAATAATTTCCATTGCCATTTCAACTTGCAAACATTCAAGATCAATATGAGCATTGACACTTCCTTTCTCTCGCCCGCTGATTTGTCCATCGCCAGTGCTGTGTTTAACATTATAAAGGTCTCTTAATAAATCTTTGAGCGCATGAATTATAAACAAAAAAAAACAACATAGTAAAACACATTTCTGACATTCTAGAATCTGTATTCTGTTACCTCCCCAAAAAAAAAAAAAACTAAAAATCAGAAGTCATCGTCCCGCTTAAGCCTTGAAAACTCAAAGATAAACTAGAATTTTAAGTGTTTGAAATAAGTTTTCCAAAAGAATGATCTACAACATTATTGAACTTACCATTAAACTATTAAAGTAGTAATACCTTAGCAACAGCCAGGCTTCCAATCTGGACGTATCTTATGTATTAGTATCATCTGTAAATATCACACATAAAAGCCGGATACCAAGTCGAGCTCAAGGCATTTGACTGAACAGCGGTCCACCCCAGGGATCTGTCTTAGCACCTTCTTCTTTTCAACCTTTCAAGAATGATCTTCCAGAAACAACCTCAAGGATATTTGATTTTTCTGGCGGCCTCGCTAAGGCCAGGCGCGCACATTCAATTTTTAGTTTTGCAACTGTTTAGTTGCTAAAATGAAACATATGGGCTTACATATATGGGACACCTCGCACGCTGCACGATTTAAGCAACTAAAAAGTTTGCATTTTGACACAAACTAAACGATTGCCTTAAATTAATACGCAACAGTTGAGCTGTTTTCTATAAGCGCAAGAGAGTGCGCGGTTCTCTTTCAACTGGTGATTAAACTATTTGATTTCGATCACAGTTGTCAACGCGCGACTAGCCTAAAGCTACTCAACAACAAACCAAATAAAATACGGAAAATATCTTCGAAGAAGATATCTCAGAAATGTACGGATCAGAAGAAAATGTAGTCTATGCCCAAGCAGAAAAATAACTGAGGTTACTTGTTTCGATTTAAGCAACAAATTCTCGAAAACAAAATAAATAGTAACGTGATTCTAACACCCAACCATACACCAAAATATCTTTGAATAACTCTGAACCGAACGCTGTGATTTAAGAGCACCTTACAAATACTTCAGCGAAACTCAAAACTCGTAATAATATCGTTCAAAAGCTAGCGACTAAACAATGCGGAGCACCTTCAAAAATACTCCGCTCTTGCAACCTAGGCTGTTACTCGGTCTGGCTCAATAGTGCTGATAGAAATAAAATAAACTATCAACTCAATTCTTCTATAGGAAAAACCTTAGGTACAATCAGCTCAAGACCAACAAGATTTTTCCACGTACTAAACCACAGCCTGTGACTGGAAAGTAAAGACACAAAAATGCTTTTTTACGAGACAATCAACGCCAACAAACTTCGCCCCCTTTCGTGAAGATATTGAGTCTGCATTTAGAATGTAAAACGGCAGCAGCCAACTGCCCCATTTTATAAAAGCAACCCCGCCTTGGCATAATGGTTAGTGCGTTGGACTGTCATGCGGAAGGTCTCGAGTTCGATTCTCAGCCGCTGTAAGAAAGTTTTTTTCAGGGGTGTACTCTTGCGAGGAATTGACAAATCCTCCAAGAGTATCTCTTGTCATGGAAAGTGCTGCTCATTAGCCGTTCGGAATCGGTAGAAAATTGTAGGTCCCCTCCATTCCTGGTAACACGCACACATGAATGGTTGAGAGTTGTAAGTCACTAGGCCCTGGTTCACTTCGAGCTGTTGCACCACCAAATTAATTTATTTATAACCCGACCTTTTACCGATCGGCTACAAAATCTTGATGTTCAATTATAGAATCTTCAGTGTCCAATATTAGACTACAACATGTGTCTTCAACGTTCTGCCAGTTTGCCGAGGGCAGAATAATTGATGTCTGTATTGGAAACATGCAAATACAAAGAGAACTCCAATTTCTAATTGAAAGCAAAACTGGATTTAAATTGTTCAGCTTCAGATTATGTAATTTGGTGAAATGATTGTCTCCAAAAAACGCTTCACTTAATCTGAAAGACCTTATACCTTTTCCGATAAAAAGGTTTCGAAATTGAGTAATGTGCATTTCTTTCCCTTCATACTGTCAGACAATACAATTATTGAGCCAACTTTATTATTTAGGGGTTGCTGAAACAAATCCAACACCCCACCTCAACCACCATGTGATGAGGGCCACCGCCACCGTTACCGCCACCCTTCGCATCTTAGATTCTAGGTAATTTTCCAATCCTCAAATTCACACATCAACACATCTGAACAATGCACAATTATGATTTGTCCTCCGGAATTGCGTCACAGGTTTGGGGGTAATAACTGTGGATGTATAAATATTAAGTGCGACCATGAACAGCTTTACACAATGTTGTCACCCTCTTGACACAACAATACAATGCACGCACACACAACTCGCTCACAAAGCCTCCGTTGATAAATCGCCATGTTGCCCATTAAAAAAACCCAAAACGGTGACGAGAGCGGGCTTAAAATTAAAAATTTTGACATATCAATCTTTAAAGTCGTTCGTTGCCTTGTTAGTCTAACCCTGTTAAATCCTCTTTTACCCTGTGAAATGCTTAGAGGAGGCTCTCTACCTACGACCGATGGCAATGGGCTATACGAAACGATTTTAATTTGCGAGTCTACGTCTGAGTGCATCAGGAGCTGGGATATAAAATAAAAGCAATTTCACGATTAATTTCGCCAGCACAATCCCGGCGATTGTCGAAAAGGAGGTCTTTGTTTAGTGAAGCGCAATTGACGAGAGTTGAGTTTTTGGAGGATGGCATTCTATGGAGTGCTAATACCCGGAAGGTTAGCAAGTGTGAGACATCCGTATACCACACATCGCGGATGGAAGTTTTTTTTTTTTGTAGACAAACCCCGAAATCGACATCCACTTTACAGTGCGAGAGGATTTTTGGCAAATATAGATTGAAAATGTGAAAATGGGTGTCTTAACGTTAGAAGGACGAGTTTTGGAGAGTTCATCGCAAGGAACACACATCGTGGGGGGAATGAAATTATTGCTGTCCTGTATATTTGCTGAGTGGAGTGATTTTTTTTTTTTTGATTTCATTGAGATCGTGACTTGTTTGGGATTGTAAAAGGATTAGGTGTTTTTTTTAATCTTATACATGTATTTCTTTTTTTTTTAGTTTGTTCAAGGATCAAAAGAGAGGCTGAGTGAGATAAAGGTTGTCACAATAGGATGCGTGGGCGGCAATCTAGCTTGTCTGTGTATTTCTGTGTTTGTTTTTGAGTTTTTTTTTTGTAGAGAGATGACTGTGCGAATGTTTGCAGATGGGTATATAGAATTGGGATTAAAATTCTCAACTTCTGACAAGGATATTAAGTTTAAGGGTTCAAAGGGAAACTTTTTTAATAAGTCATGTGTAGGACCTATACAAAGATGGAGTTTATGAAAAAGGAGATATTAAATGCCAGAAAGGTTTTTTTTGGTGTTTAGGTTTGATTTATAGCTGACTTTGAAATATTTCAAACGGACTGAAAGTAAAGATATAAAATGGTCAGCTTAATTGAAATCTGACAGCAGGTAGATTTTAAGAATATATATTTTTTACTTCAAAATGGGATCTTTTTCAATCAGAATACTTTAGGTGTCCATTTAAAGCTATGTAGCTTATGTTTTTCAGCACTGAATTATTAAAGCTTGTTTCAATCTAAATACTTTTCAACAATAGGTAGTAGTTATTAGACAAAACTGCTCAAAAGTAAAGAATTCATTTTTTAGTACTAAAAGATAAAATAACAGAATGCCATATGATTTCTTAAGCAAATATGAATGCAATGTTTTTCAAACTGTTTAGAGACTTCTTTAAAAAAAATTTCATTAAAATCCGTTATGTCGATAATGAGAAATTCAGAATTCGAAAAAATGGTTCTGATTCTTTGATAGGTACAATTAGTATTTAGATCGTAAAAATTAACATAAAGAAAAAAATGTCGAAATTCGAGAAAAATACAATTTTCGAAAATCATCTTTTAACATTTTTATATTTTAGGTAAAATAGTTTTTTTACATCTTGTAGATTGTATTAAAAAAACTAATTATCAAATTTAAAGAAATTCGAGCATGGGGTTTTCGAAATATTTAGTTTTGAAAAAAAAAATTCTTGGAAAATAAAAAAAAAATGGTTCCAACTATGGCACCATTGATAACCTTTTTCGGAATTTTTTTTTCACGCATTATCTAGCTTTAACTAAATGAATTTTCTTATTTTTAAAAACTGTGGAACAGTTTTTTTTATAAAATTTCAGACAAAACTGGTATGCCAGGTACCGTTATTTTTGGTCTTAAAAAAATAAAAAAGATTGGGGGAACAAAATTTAAAATGCTATCTGCCAAGATTAAATTTAAAAGGTCGGTTGACTGTACTGTCCTCAGGGTGTGTATTCCCGGTTGTCAGTGGTGATTTTTGTGGGTTGTTGGCAGGGATGGCGTTTTAGCCGCGGTGGTAGACTGACCCAATGTCAGGGTAGAACGGGACTACTAACTGGTTGTCCTTGATTACGTTGTCATCCAGAGTTTCCATCACGCTGAGGTACCTCGGTTCGGGATGCCGTTGTTCTGTGGTCATCCTTCTCATAAGCTGATTCGGGTGGTCGATGATGTTCCCCATTAGTTTCTTCGTTGAATGAACTAGATATTTGTCCAGTGGGATTAAATTCGTTTCTGTAGAGATGCTCGTTCCTGTGGTGTTTCTGTCGTTGACGGTCGAAGTAGAGTCCAGTGCAGATCATCAGTAATCTTCCTTTCGAATAGTTGAAGTTCTTCCGTAGCTGTCTTCGAGATGGGAAGAAATAGCTGATCACTAGTCGCAGGAGCTGCTTGTAGATCAATATCTTTGTCGGTTGGCTAAGACTTGATCTTTTTTTCAGCAATGGGTGCAAACGGCTGAAGGCCCAGCTGTAACCTTGGAAACTCGTTGAAGTTCACTCCCAGGTACTTGACACTTCGCTTTGCCACTATAGTGGATCCGTCAGGGAGTGTCAGGACCAGATTTCTGCAAATTTTTGCGGTGCGAATGCCTCTACCTGTTAAAGGTTTCCTGAAGCAGACAAGTTCCGATTTGGAAGTGTTGATTCGGATGCCCCATTTCTGGTAGAAATCGAAGAGTCTGGTGATGTGGGTTTCTAGTTTTTAGACAGCGATTAGTGGTGACATTGATGTCTCGTAGATGAGCGAGTCATCAGCATACACAAAGTTCTCACATCCAATTGGAGAAGGTTGGTCTGAAGTCATTAAGTTGTAGAGGAAGGGGCCTAGTTTTGAGCCTTGGGCGACTCCAGCTCTGATGGTCTTCATGTTTGACTTGCAGTTATCTACTTGAACGAAAAATTTCCTGAAAGAAAGGTAAGAAAAGAGAATTTTTATTAATGGCGGAGGTACTTGCATAAGATGAAGTTTGTGGATTAGTCCGTCTGTCTATCCACACTCTACCGAATGCTTTTTCGACATCCAGAAAGGATCCAACGGTGACTAGCACGTACGTACATATGTATATGTGTATGTGTTGCAAATAAAAAATACTGCAATGTCTCAAAAAGAGTGAGAATTTTTTGTCATTTGTAAAAAATAATTGAAACTCCACCGTGTCCTCGGTTACAACGCTCGTCTTAAATGACACTTCCTTATTCAGATCTATCGCGAAAGCTAGTTTTCCCTTCCAGCGAGGCAGTTTCCATCAAATTCTCAACTCCAAGAAAGTGTCATGACACCTCCAATACTCGAGCGGGTTAATGACTCAATGGGAACAGATAGTATATGGCCCAGTATATACCAGTTGTTTTTCTGAAGAGTTGTTCTTCAACGCTGGCAAAACCACTGGGTAAGTTTTTCCATATCTCTTACTCTACAAATCTCTTTCATTTCATTTAAGTGGAAATGAGCTTCATCACTCATTATGTTGTAATGATGAATAAAATCATTTTGATGCCTTGCCATTTCTTGTAAACGAACTGCATAAACAAAACGTTCTTGAGGATCTCCTGGCTTTAATTCTTGTCCAAATTGTGCAAATTGTCTCCTTCTTCATTTTAATTCCGAGATTTTAAATCAATTAATAATTCTGCATAACAAGAACACGCCATTTGATATTTGTTATAGCACTTGTATAATGTTGTTGATAAAGTCGATTTCTTCAACTCTACCCTAGCGACGAGTATATTCCACTAAAAACTTCCATAATTAGAAACAAGAACTGCCCTTGGTTTACTTCTGAAGTCCTCGATTCAATCAAAATCCGTCGTAAGCTGTATTCCAAGTGGAAGCGCCATCCAACACCCATAAACTGGAAGATTTTCTGTCAAGCTCGTAACCACTCGTCCTTTTTAACTTTCACAGCTAAAAAAAGATATTTCTTTTCAAAATTAAGACCTGATCAAACTTCACGTAAGTTTTGGAGTTGCCTGCGTTCATTTGGTATTGGTATAGAAAGGAAGTGGTTGAAAATTTTCCGGATCAAAATGATCTTAATAAATCATTTCTGGATAACAACTTACAGACATCTAGCTTAACAATTGACAGTCCAGACATTTATGAACCTCCTTCTGAATTTTAATTTGAAGTCTTTTCTGAGAATGAATTGGTCATGTATATCCTTTTTTTTCGATCCAACTCAGTGGGTGAAGATTAAGTTCCAATACGTTTTATTAAAATGATATCACCACAAATTATACCCACCTTTACTCACATAGTAAATTTTTGTATCATGACCTCTTCATTTCCAAAATGTTGGAAGCGTGCAAACGTAATTCCTGTGCCTAAGAAAAACAATCACTGCAAAAACTGCATCAGATTTTCGGCCTATAAGTATACTGCCTTGCCTGTCTAAAATCTTATAGAAAAAGTTTTGTCAAACCAGATTTCAAACCACATGCAAACTCGTAACTTATTTTCTCCGGTGTAGTCAGGATTTCGAGCAGTTCACAGCTGCTCTACGGCTATGGTTAAGGTTCTTGAAGATATTCGAATTCAGTATGACCAAGGCATGTTAACGCTTCTTTGTTTGCTGGATTTTACAAAAGCATTTGACTGAGTTAATCACAGTATTCTGAGCAAGAAACTTAATCTTTACTTAGTTACAGTTGGGTTCGTCTTATACAAAACTATTTAAGTCATCGAACTCAAAAGGTTAATTCTTCCGATTCAATCAGCTTACTTGCTGGCGTCCCACAGGGTTCCATATTGGGTCCTATTTTGTCCTGCATGCTTATAAATGACTTACCACATGTTTGCAAAAATGTCATGTTACATCTCTACGCAGATGATGTTCAAATTTATCTTTCGGGACCTTTTAACTTACTGAAAGATCTTAATTGCAGAATAAATGAACATCTGGATGAGATTCACAATTGGCCGATCTGTAATGGCCTTACGCTAAATCCAGCGAAATCCCAAATAATTGTTATTTCTAGACGGAAATTTGATACGAGCACCTGTTTTTCTAGAACAGTTTCAAATTGAGTTTTCAAGTACTGTTTTAAGTCTAGGCTTTCACTTTCAGCCGTCGTTGACCATATTAACCTCTCTGTTGGACGTATCTATGGATGTCTTCGGAAATTGAATATGTTCTCCAATATAACACCGGTTGAGACTAAACTGAGAATTAATAAATTGTTGCTTGTACCACGTATTGACTATGCTTCAGTAGTTTACCACAAACTAGATTCTCAATCACTGCGTAAATTGATTATTGCTTTTAATGATACAATTAGGTACATTTTTGGCTTGCGAAGATTTGACCATGTTTCTCAATACCATCAAATTGTCCTAGGATGCACTTTTGAACAATTCTTTGAATCCCAGGTGTTGCATTTTCTTGCACAAAATATTGCAAAGGCAAATTTTTAGTCACTTTAATTAAACATTTATAAGACAGTAACTAGAAAGTAATTATGTATCAAATCTTATCTTAATTTTATTAACTTATATTATATATATTTTTTTTATTTTATTTATTTAATCTTAGTAAAGGTTAAAATAAAGCTCTAATTCTAATTAACATAAGAGTCCAATGTAAATGTACTATAAAAGACTAGGTCTTATTTGCACGCCCGCTATAAAATAAATAAAATTGAAATGAAATTAGATTTTGTATGGAAACAGCTGCAAGTCGGTTCTTAGAACTCTTCGCAACGAACTGCGGGACACACCGAGTTGACCAGAGCGATGTTTCTCCACAACACTCTTGCAAGAATGCGTTCCACATTCGTTTCAGTTCGCGCAGGGCAAGGTCTTCCAACTCGAGGAAGATCAACTACAGCTCCTTGTTGACGAAATCATGCCACCAGAGCCGTAATCATATGCGCAGAGGGTAATTATTTTCAAAATAAAATTGAATTAGTTTGGTCCTTTCTTAAACGCTGTAGTTCATTTTAGTAAAACTACCATGTTTGTTTTATAAGTACCTTAAAAAAGATAAAAAAGAAAAGCAAACAATTAAAAACAGAAGAGTTATGATTTTTTGCAATTAGGAAGAAACATTTGACCCACCCTGTACAACATATAAAGGGCTTTTATATCCTGTTGTAAATCAACAATCCAACGACAACCTCGATACTTAAGGATAACAAAACGAAATAACTGAAAATACAACAGAAGTTGGCGAAATTCTTATGCAAAATGTGCCTTGCGCCACTACCAAAGCCGCCCACTTTACCGACCTCATATTCCATAAATAATTTTAAAGACAACATAATCAATCAATAAAATATAATATGTAAGTTATAAAATTGTATTTCATTTAAAAGTTATTGAAAATAAACATCGACCTGGAACTTAAGACGCACCCTGTATTATTTAACTTAAAATAATTAACCAACACAATTTTTCCAAACTTCCAAAGATTTTCCCATGGAACAGCAGTTTACTTCAACCTCCAATTGGTTTGGGAAAATGAAGTTCATCCGATGAAAAGCAGAATGCAATAGTAGAGTGAAAGCGAATTCTAATGTACGATTCACGTGAATAGCAGAATAGGGTCGATATATTTTTTCTCAATTATTGAATTGTCTCCGTTCTTGTTTAATGAAAAGCCACTTTATTTGAAAGGTCTTAATAGATTGTTATTATTTGATTTAATATCGTCATTAATATCAAAACCAATTTGTCAAAGTAAATTAATACAATTGGACACAATTATCTACAAGTTTTTTTCGTGACTCCAACCTCCTCCGTTCTCAATTTTATCAAAACAATTCAATGTTTATACAATCGACGATTTATGCCAATTTAATTAAAATAAAAGAAAGCCCATCAATCTTCCATGAAGATGCCCTGCAAATAGATCAATTTATGACATCAATCCATCCGAAGCGTGCATTTCGCTCACACATCGCACAACATCATCAAAGTACCTCTTGGTTGTCCCATTCAGCTTCGCCATTATTGTAAGAGATGTCACTCGGGACATCGAGCATGAAGCCAAGAAGATTCCATCTTAATGGTCTTAATCGATGACGACTGTTCAAAGCCCAATAACAATCAATAAATCTTTTGTAATTGAGCATGGGGTATCGTTTTGCATGCGAAGATACAGATACAAAATTTCAGAACAACAACCAGCCATTTAGAGAGATCATCAACTTTTGTTGCAATGAAGAGTCTGCTTTGGCTGAAATTGCTGTTGATTTGGTCGAGGGCTTGGGATGTCTATCTATCTACATACGAGTATATCTACGAATGAATGAGGCGCCTTCATGACAACTAGCAGTCGCCTCTGAAGACATCTGAAATTAATCATCGAGTTTGTTGCACACCGAAGCCAGACATGAGATCAGATCACCTCGCGTTCGGTGTCGTGTCGGTCTCGGTAGTCGAAGAAGTCGCATGTGCATCAGAAGGAAGATTGGAAGCGCTCAAGTTCTTATCGCGTGTAGGACGTTTTTCATTTTTGTTTTCCTTTCTTTTAATTCTGCACTCAATCCTTTGGCTATTTATTAATAGTGCAACTTAAATTCTACAGGTACCTACAAATTAAAATATTTTCAACGTAAGGCGGAGCGGCATTACAGACTTTGACATGTGATGCAATAATAAGAGTATTCAACACACTACCCACCGACCATTTAGGGACCCTGGGGGGCTTCGTCAGGGAACGCTTTCTGACAGATAATATGCACCGCACTTCGAAGTGCAGTCAAAACAAATTATTTTTGCTTATTTGTTGAATAGAAGATTTATGAATGTGACCAGGGTTTCCTGCTGAACGATATCTATTTTGCTTAGAAAACTTGGAGACTGATTTGAAAGAAAAAAAAATGCAGATAGTTAGTTAAATTTATTTAAAAAAAAAATACAAGTTAGAAATAACAACTTGGTTTCTAAATATTGTACCGCTAAGCTTCATGAGATTCCAGAGATCATATGGAGAAAAACTACGAATAAAGCGGGAACCACACTTGATTCCTGTGGTGTATTGTATCGTCGACTGGGCAATCTAATCGATTTTTATGTGTGCAAATTTTCATTGGCTATTAGAGAAGACGTTTCATGACACAAAATTAGTTCCTTCTCCCACAAGTAGATATCTATTGAGCCATGCAAATGATGTCAGTTTCAGTAATGTATAGAAAAAGGATAATAAATTGAAAACTTGAAAACTAAACAAACACACGGCTAAAAGTGATGGATTTATGAACAGGGTGCGTTTTATGTTGCATATTGATGTTTTTTTTCAATGACTTTTAAATGAAATACAATTTTAAATTAAATATGATGTCGGACAAGTGTGCTCCGGCCGAGGCGAAAAGTCGAGCTCTTTAAAACATATTCGCATAAAATGTTCGCAAACTTTTGTTGTAATATCAACAATTTCGTCTCTCATTTTGTCCTTAAGCATCGAGGTTGTGGTTAGTTTGTTGATATACACTTTTTCCTTCAAGTTCTTCCGACAAGAAGAAATCGGAAGGCATCAAATCAAGTGATCAACACGTTGTTGCTGCGTTAGATGATTCATAATAAATTTGTATCAACTTCTTTCAAGGACTCTCAAATGTCAACTGGCAAATTTCATTCACACAAAAATGATAACCAAATAAAATCCATCTGGAACATAAAACGCACCCGGTATAACACGGTTGTCACTCTGATTTGCATCGCCTTATTTTCATTTGATGATCTTCTTAATTATATACGGCTATTATTAGCTTACGCTCGTTATTGAACCGAGTCGTTTCTCTTCCCGAGAACACTATCTTCTCTTCCAAACTTTCAAACATATGTATATATACATCGTGATATGACGCAATCGGAGCCCGAGGGATTTCGACACAAGGAACCACTCAACAAAACACCTCATCTCACAAACATGCATGTGAAATATCTACATGGGAGCGATAGCGAAACACCAGTCCAAAATAAACCGCAGCCACTCGAGATAAGTGTAGTTCCGGCTTAACACGATTCCCGTCGCCATCTTAGCTAATCCTTTTCCAGTCCAGGATTCTACAGGACCTAACAACTCAGTTTTTATTTTATTATTAAATACCTCTGACAGCCCCTTTTTTTGTATTATACAAGATTGGTATGACTTTTTCAATAAAATACATGACTGGGTCGCACGAACTTGATCTTATGTACTAGACTTTTTAAAATGGCTAAAACTCCCTTAGTAATTGAAACTAAAAACGGAATACCAAGAGAATATCAATACATTGAAAAACAAAAATTATAAATTGTTGTAAAAATTTCACTAGAATTCGTTTTGCCAAGAATAAGAGAGTCAAAATTCGAAAAAAAGGTTCTCTAGAAAAAAAGAATACGTCAAAATCAGTTGTGCGGTTTTTGAGAAAGTCGAAAAAATCGTTCGAGGAGGTACCCTTAAATTTTTTTTTAACTATTAGTTAACTTTTACAAAACGATTTTTTTTATTTTTATTTTTAAAATCTTTGAAATAGTTTTTTTTTACAAAAAAACTAACTTGCATTATTTTTCGTCTTAAAAAAATCCTCTGTGCTAGGTGAAATCTAAAAATATTATTTACTAAGTTTAAACAAAATCGACCGAGCCGTTCAGACTGCAGTAGACAGACAGACAAAATTGCGAAGCCCACTTTTTCGTCGAGCCATTTAGGTTGTAGTCGAACAGACAGACAGAATTGTGAGACTTTATAAGTCTTCCCTCTATCATAGTGAAGTCTGTTCAAAATTTCGAGTTAGAATTTTTATGAATGCATAACTTGCCATATTGTAACTTATATGTAAATATATCGCAAGTAAAAAATAAAAATATACTGAAGGACAAAATGTTCGATTCGCTTACTGGTTTTTGATGGAAAAAATTTCGGGGATATCAACAGTGTTTTATTTAAATTAAATTAATAATAAAAAGTTTATACTTCCATCCTACTAGGGGTTTGATTTCGCAAGCCTTTTTTGTTCTTAAGTTTCAATCTAAGCTTGAGACGAAACAGACTTGCCTACTCAATAAATTGTGCGTGAACATATATAATATAGCCAACCCGCTGAATCTTTGTTTTAGCGCTGTCAACGAGTTGACAGTTCACCTACTGAACACAATGGAGATGGGGCTGTAGCTGGAGTAGTTGTCAGAATATTGAAAACACTTAAATTCAATATTACATAACGCAACGCACCTAAGAAAACTGACCGTCTTTTAACTTTTATCTGCAGAACTTTTGACGTTTCAAAATCGAACTATTCATTTATTCAAACTACTCGATACAGACTTACATGGTTTTGAAATGAGACTCAAACATTCTTGAATTTCTCATATTAAAATGACTTTGTTACATAAATTCCTAGCTGACATCAAAAATCAAATGTTAGCAATCTGACCAGCAAGATTATGAGCATGAACAAAATAGCACCTATGATACTTTTTTAAAGACATATTCCAGCTGCAGTTCCAGTTCAAGTAGCACTCGCATTGACATGACTTTTAATGTGATTATTTTCGTTGATCGGGCTATAAACCTGTCATTTGTCAATGAATTTGGGACAACATTAAGCGTTTTTCTTTATTTGTTCAGAATAGGAAATTAGGTGCCCGAGCGTGTCGGGAATGTTCTGAACATCATCTGAACCAAACGTGCTTTAAGTTCTTAAGAAACACATCTTAACACTTATGTACCTATTCTGATTTTTTTTTTATTTTTACATCTCAAATGCTTGTGTTAAGCATTTAACTCTGTCTGCTCAGTTATTTTATTCTGAGCTCATATAGCACACTCGGAACATGCTCAGAACATGATCAGAACGAAAATAAAATCACATATTCGAAGCTTTAAACTAAAAAAGAAACACAATTTATTTGTTGAAGACTGAGGCTCTGATCTAGTGATCTGAACAAAAAAAACGCCTATTACGGACTGATCGTAAGCGATTTTGCTAATTAAAAATGTTCTGTTCAGACTGAGAAGATCTTTACTCTAGACTTATTTTAAAATTAATTTGATTTATTTACACAGAACATTTATTGATCTTTCTCATTTTCGCTTTTTGACAAAATTTGATAAGTTCTCCCAATTATGTAACATAATTCGTAAAAAAAAAGAGGCTGGGTGCGACCCACACTGATAACTTCCCATTTGTGGTCTTGAAAACTTTATATTTAGTTTTTTTTTTCAAATAACCAAATTTTCAGCGAAACAAACTTTAGCTGTAAAGTTCAAACAAACATTATTTTAAGATTGAAAAGCATTTTAATTATTTAAAGAGATTTTAAATTGAGATTGTTGATGTATAAGTTGTTGTTTGTTAAAACTGTAAATTCGATACTTGTCAAAATTTAACCATATGTTAATAATTGTATTATGTCGATACCTTCCCGTAAGAATGTAGGTACTAAGCGACACTTTTTTCTAAAATGACTTTTTGATGAGGAAATATACTATATGTTAAGGGCCACGTTTTAGGCTGGGTTTCGACAACCTATTATGCATGAAAAGGAAACTAGAGTACAAATAAAAAAATTTATCAACTGCCATGTTTTCTCATTAAAATAATGTTGCCCCCTGAAATTTGTATTATCCGCCAAAAAAATTATGCTAAGCGACATTAATAAAGATCTCATTGTCGTGAGCAACAAAAAATTTTGTTAGGTGTCACTTAGTTTAACCAAAATTGTCTCTTAGCACGCTATGATTGAACTACAACTTTCTTCGTTTTTTTCGTTTCCTGAACAATTTTAGATGTCGCTTAGTATACATTCTTACGGGAAGGTGTCGATGTATAAAACAACATACCTTAGAAGGCACTATCGGTGTTCATTCCCAAGAAATTCGACTTGAAATACAATTTTAACTAGTTTTCACTAGAATTTTTAATAGTTTTTTTATTTAAAAAAAAAAAACTATTAATTCAATATTTGTCAACATTTTACCAATTGTACAAAATCATACTATGTATAAAATAAACTAAATTAGAAGTCAATATCACTACTAGTTTTCGAGAAATTTGAGTCGAAAAACAATTTTTACCAATTTTCAATAGAATTTTATATAGTTTTTTATTTTTTGTAAAAAAACTGTAAGCTGATGTTTTTTGAAATTTTCACCAGTTGTCAAACACATTATTTTTCGTAAAATAAAATTATTTTGAGTTTCAAATTGTTTTTCGTTCTTAGAATATCTGGGGTATGAAATTTTTTTTTTCAGTTTTTTTTATTTAAAAAAATAACGGTATGTTCATTTTTTTTTCAAATTCATACCAAGTCTGTATGACCTTATAATGAGTACATTAAATTTTATTTGAAATCAATAGCATTATTTTTTCGTGAGATATTTGAAACTAACCAAAATTTTTACTTTTTTTTTAAACCGTTGTAGTGAAAAAACTACTCACTGAATTTTAATAAAGGCCCTTTCAGCCTCTTTCGAAGTTATTATCTATTAAACAAAATTTATTTGAAGTCGATATCTTTACTCGTTCTTGAGATATCGACGACGAAAAATGGTACCAGAACGTACGGACGTACGAACGTACGAACGTACGAACGTACGAACGTACGAACGTACGAACGTACGAACGTACGAACGTACGAACGTACGAACGTACGTACACACACACACACAGACATCCCCCTAAAAATGATTGATATAGCCTCTAGGGACCTTGAAACGTCGAGAAATGTCAAAAATTCCAATTTGACAAATCGGACCGATTACAATAACTCCCTATGGGAAGTTAAATATATTATCGTTTTCATTTGCAGGGGAATTTAAATAGATTGACATTGCGGCGATTCTTCTATCAAATCAAGTAGTCTATAGATATTGATTTATGTATATAAACTCGAAATGTCACCTCAAAACAATGAAATTGCATTTTTGTAAGAGCGAAACAAAAAGTTATTTATGTTTATTCAATCAGAGTTAATTCATAAGGCCGGAATCACACCTATCTCGTTTGGAGTGTTGTGTGTCGCTTTCGCTTCAATAGGTGTGTTTTTTTCGCAACTTCATATAGAATTGTAAAAAAAAACGACATCGGGATTTAGGAGCTTTTTTCGAAATAGCTGAAAACACTGTGTACGCTATGACATTTGTGAGCTGTATTGTATGACGACACTTTTGACGTCTCTGAGCAAATTAGCGATAACATATACATAGATAATACTGTTTTGGCATCACCTTTTTTATCGGGTCTTAGATTAACTCTCGAAAATTATCTGGTCTTAGCTAACTCTGTATAGATTTAAGTAGTTGTTGCATTTGCATGTAAAGCGCTTAGTCCCGACGTCGTTTTTTTTTTACAATTCTATATGGACTTGCAAAAAAAACACGCCTTATGTGTTTTATAAAAGAAATACTCAAATGTAAAAACAGATATCTTACAATTTTTATAAATAAAACACATTATACATATAATAAAAAAGAAAATGGTTTTGAACCCTTAAAAGTTCCATTTAAATTCTAATTTCAAACGAGTACTTTGAACTAAATTATTTGTCCAAACACTTCTAGCGAGACTTCGATTGAATTTGATACTTTATTTCTTGAAATATGGAAAACGCACTATGTATAAATAAAGATTATTTAGCGTGAACTTTCACCGGACAGTACTAAATGTGAGCCAGAGAAAATGCACAATCTCAAAATTTTTTTTTGAATTGACAATCGAAAACAACAAAATTGCTTGTTCACCGAGCGAGAAATAAAATTCCCAAATTTATAAATTTTTATACAAGGCAGTGTGAAAACTTCAACACTAAATTGGTGGCTGTGAAAAAGACACATTTACATGTTAGCGTAGAAAATGATAAATTGTTGTTCTTGTCATGGTGGCGTTCACAGTGTGTTTAAATAGTGAACTGTCAAAGTTGAACGTGACAAGTGAACGAATTGAACGTCAATACATTTTGGAAGATCATTCATCATCCGTGTGATCGCCTTTTGGTTTGACACAGTCTACGTTGACAGTCCGTCGATTACTTTTTTGGTTGCGGAAAGAAGCCAACGCATTGGACAATATAGTTGACCGGCTAACCTAGCTTTATAAAAGGTTTAGATGATCAATTCATTTGCTGTTTTAATTTTCTTTTATGGAAAATTTCACTAAACTTAACTTTTTGATACAATTCAAAACAGACACACAAACAAACGGTGTTGGCAACCTCTATATGACTGTGCGAGTCAAAGTGAAATAAATTTCTGAATTATTGTCGTACTGCGCATCAGACAGTTTAGTGTTTTCTATTTTGAATTGCAAATTGAGCACATTTTCGCCAAAGGGATTTTATTACTTCTAATTGCGAATTGTTTATCCACCATCAGGGAGGCAAATTAATGCGGGCCTAGAAGATCACTGTGCTATTAACCAATGAATAGAGACTGATGATTGTTCTGTGAGATGTCAATATGCGAATGGGACGCCACACAAGTTGGTTCCAATGAATGCATCAATACTCGTAATACAATTTGGGAACAATGCTCTAATAGTCTTTACGTCTGCTGAATGGATAGATGTATTTGCAGTGCCCTTTTTCTGATATCTGTTTACCTATTGGAATGGCATATACAAAAAATACAATAAAAGGCTGTGAGGCACGTACTTTAACGAAGTTTTTGGGGTTTGAGGTAAAGGGTTGAAGTCTACAACAATCTTCTGGCAATACAAGAGTATGTAATCAAGCGTAACAGGTCCCAAGATGAGACTAATCACTAATCAGCATTAGCAGAGTTAACTTCACGGTAATAGGAAGAACGTGAAAATGCAATTTCTTAGACCAACGCAACCATATACTGTTGAGATCGTCAGATAAGACATCCGGACGAACATCGCACCATAGTCGAATGATATCATGACTTTGTAGTCTAATGTGATCTTAGGCTACTTCTGAAGGGGTATGGATACCTTCAAATGACCTAGAGTCTGCAAAATGGGATTAAACGCACCTCATATTCGGATTCAGTGACTCCAAAAACATAAGAATCAACCAAAAGGAGTATTTGACCTTGGAATATCTTCCAGAGGTCATTTCAAACAACAGGTTTAGATGAATTTAGATGTAAAATATTCCGCTCTTTCAGAATCCGGGGTCAAAAATATCATATCGTTGGATTTTAGGGATTTGACCTTCGTTTGACATTGACTTTGACGTGATGTGGTCAAATGGACACCAGCATCGTGATCAGCGACTCGTAAAATATAAATATCAACTATTTAAAGGCCCAGAATTTCAATTCACAGCCAATACATAGGCCAAAATCTAATAAAGGAGTCTTATTTTGGATGACCGCTACATGACCTATAGAGGTCGGTAAAAAAAAAGTCAAGACATATTTGGACGTAAAATTTTCCGCTCTTTCAGAATCTGGGGTCAAAAATATCATATCGTTAGATTTTAGGTGCTTGACTTCGTTTGACCTTGACATTTACATGTTGGGGTCAAAAGAAGCCCGGATTCGAATTCAGCTATGCAGGACCGGCCCGAACTAAATTAGAGCCCTGCGCAAGCTTTATCAGTGGCGCCTCTCATTTGGATTGGATTGGCGGAAAAAGTCATTTCCTCATTACCCAAGGGGTACCCTTTGCAATGCATTTTTTTAACGAGGGATCGCCAAGAGTCCTATTCCTAGATAATACTTATATTTAATTAAAATAAATATGATTTTTATTAAAAACTAAGAAATCAAAAATATATCACAAAAATAATAGTAAAAAAATATATCACAAAAAGTTAGGAACTGAAAAAAGTATTTTTTGAAGTAAAAAATATTTAAAAACTAATTCAAAAACATAACAACATACAAATAAATAATGAACTCATTAATTGTTGCTCATTTAGGAAATAATAATAAGATTATTATTTCAATAAAAATAAATAGAACCGGCTATATTAACTTTTCTGGCTTCTGTTTTAGCAAACTCAGCTACCAGATCATCATAATATAATAACTTGACAAACTCTTTCTCTATAGCCATGATTGACTAGTCAACTTTATCTTTCCTGAGTCTTTGGGGTCCTGAAGTAGTTTTTTATTAATTTTAGTTTCAAAAAACTGTTACGAGTATTTGAGGAAACTGTGATGGTATTTATAGATTTAGAGCTATGGCTTCAGCTGATTGCACGTTAGTGAATTGTTCTTCTGATCGCATTTCCACTAAAGAGTTTTTAGTAGCATATTTAGTAGATAAATTAGCAGGCGGAGTTTGTAAATACTTACTAGTTATATTGGCGCAAAATTTTAAACGGCCTATTATTAAGGTATTAGTATGATACTACTTAACAATTTGCTAACTTTATAGTAGTTCACTAACTCATTCTTAATTTTAAACAGTTTCTCACTAGTATCGTACTAAAAGAATTTCCTTAAAAAATTGCTCTGAACACACCTAAAACAACGACATTTCGTTTAAAAAAATAAGTACACGAACCTTTTTTGATGTCTGCAAATGTCAAAGTGAATATGAAGCAAGCGCGATACTAAAAAAATAAAGTAGGTATTCGATGATTTTAACTTTAATAAAAGGGTAGAGAAGTATGATGCTATATTCAATTAAAATTATTGTTTTAACCTAGTATCATACTAAAACAGCTTTAGCATCGTACTAATTCAATTAAAATTTTGCGCCATTATTTTTTTCTAAAATATCAAACTAGATTAATATGCAACATATATATGTATAAACTTGGAACTAAAATTTTACTTCCTAATGACAGCATGTTTCTATTCTCAACGTTTCCAGCCTCAGATATTTCAAAAAGAGCTTCATATTATAGCTTCTAAGATTTTTTTGAATGGTTTTAAAGCACTTAGTCTACTCCCATCTGGTTTCAGAAAGGGGTTTTAAGATCAAACCAGCGAAATTTTTTGTATATATGAATGTCCCAACGCATTGTTGAACCTGATACAAAGTTTTATATGCATTGAGCAATGTCAAAAAACTTAACAGCTTCCAATGAACAGCAAGCTGAATCATTAAAAACCAACAACAACCAAAGGGAATGCAAGCAGACTGAACAAAATAAGCTCTTGGTTCAAGACACTTAATTTTGTTTTGAAAACCAGCCTCTTTTCCTTTCATGTTTGAACCATTATCATAACCTTATACATACTCTTATACACTACTAAAATAGTAGCGTAGCAAGTTTTATTGTCAATATAGATTCCCTATCCTTTCTTTTGTTTTGAGTTTTTTTACCATAATACATAGACAAATAAAGTTATTAGATCAGTCAAAAAATCCCTTTTTTAAATGTTAACAATAACTGGCAAGAACAAAAAAATAGAGAAAAAGAGAAATTGAATAAAACAGATTCACTCATTAACGACAAACCTCAACATTAATCATCGCATCATCATCACTCAAGTATTTCCATATTTCAACCCTTTGTCTCATTCTCGACACACGACAGTGATAAAATTTCACTCATAAACAGAGGCCAGTGCCAAACTAAAACATAGTACAATAAACACTCAACCGGAAGAGTTTAAATTCCTAGACTCAACTTTTAATTCTGCGCACTGACATGTCAATGAGTATGAATTTTGTATCTCAGAATTTCTGTTTGAGTAACATTGCTGACTTCGATTTCTTATAGAAGAATATTGGCATCTTGCGCATGTTACGAGTTTTATTAACATGCATACTGTTAATTGTCTGTATTTGCTGTTGAAATTCTGTTTTATGTTACACTGCATAGGGGAGGCATAACAAAATAAAATAAATGCCATCACTCATACACGCGATGGTGAATGTGAAGAATAACGTAACAGTGGATTGATAAAGAGAAAAATAGCAAATATGTAGGTATCTGTTGTTAAGCGAACAAAATTGTGCACTTTGTAAAGATTTTGTGATGTAGTTTTTTTTACTGTGGGAATGGGGGTGTGTATAGGAAATTAAACATCGACTTATTTTTGGAAAACTTGATATGTATCTATATATACTTATATGTATATCTGTCTTTAAATTCAGAATCAGCTGTTAATTATATAATAAATACCAATATTAAAGTGAGCTATAAAAAGAAATGAAACTTAAAAAAGATGGTAGGTAGTGGTTATGAAGTAGTGGCTTTTTTAACACTTGCCCAAGGCGCCTTTTGAGTTCAGCGCCCTTCGCATTTGCACAGCTTGCACGTATAGCTTGTCCGGCCTTGCAGCTATGCCAAAAACACATATATAGGTTTTCAGATTTTTAAACGAATATTTCGCACTTTGACCTTCAAATGCCCTTAAATCTGACCTGATTGGGTCAAACGGACTCCGGATTTGAAATCAGCGAGCCAAAACACCTATAAGACACATGGTCTCATCCAAGAGTCAGAGGACTTTTTTTGTGAGGCTGTGTTATTTTACCGATATTTTTTATAAACAGCGTTCTAGTGAAATAGCTATAACACTCCGTCCCGGAAAGTTACCGAATCCAAGTCTGCATTGCTACCCTTAGAAAATTTACCGTATTACTCAATAATACTCATCAGTTTACCTTTGAGCCTGAATTCAGGCCTACAGTGAAGCACTGAGATTCTTTTTTCAGCCGCCCTACATCAATCCGCAATGATCTATACCTTGCTCTATTTTGCATTTCCATTGTAATATTCAGATATTTAAAGGTTATGTGCATCGTTATTTCAAAACCTTCGCTGGTTTATCTGTCAAATGTTAAACCGATTCTTAACCTCCCTGATGGGTATGAATGATCAGAGTTTTAAGTACTTTCAATTCAAATTGTGTTTCGAACAAATACTATCCCCTTAATTGCATGTCATTTCTCACCGGATATCCGCTTCAATTCGGATTTCAAAACTTTTGTTTTTAATGCTAAAAGATACTAGCTGTTATATTTTAATTGAAAAACTCGAAACAAAACAATTTGCATCTTCTATAACAATGACTGATGGATGGATGGAGAGAAGCATTTAATCTACATCACTCCTTCTTCCACTTTGAGTGTTGCACAAAGTTCTCCACTTAAAAATAATAAATCCAAAACCTCCAACAACTATCTACCCGTAAAGAGGGTTGAAGGGGGGATAGAAAACAAGACCAAAGAATAATCTTTATTTTTCTTACAAAACAAAACACTCCGATTGGAATAAGACTTCTTTTTTGTATGCATTCTGTTATTTTGCATTTTTGCGTTGCAGATGAGCGTATCATTGTATCTCAGATCCGCACTTCTATCGGATTTACTCTAAAATATACAGTATCTTTCTCTTGTTACTATTTTTTTTTTATAATACTTATACGCATCGTATAGATCCAAGGAAGCGCGCGTTACACCTACCACCCGCTGCCATAGTTTAAGTCCACACGTTGATGATATAGATACGATATACTTAAAAGTCAGCAAAGATCCGTTCGGATAATTTATTCGTTCTGCCGTTCTTTTGCGGTGCAGAAGAGTATCTACCTAGACGCAGTTCGATGCGTTCTAGAATCTGGAGGATGTTACATGTACAAAAAGCGCTGCTCCCTCATGTATATGTAATTTTTATCCCCATGGAAGAGGGTGTTTATGCAACATTCAGAGCAATTTATCATACTCGTGTGGTGCGGGTGGTGCTACAGCATTACACGGCATCGCACGAATCGTGCCAAATGATGCTTAGAGCTGCATCACTCCATTTCACGAGATGACTATGATGGGAGCCGTTCGAATGTCCCATATCGGTATCCCTTGTTTCATAAGTTCCAAGGCTACGGATGCTATTAAGCAAATTAAATTCTACGGAAACAAAAGTTGCGGAAAACAAAAAAAAAGGAATAGAAGAAAAAAAGAAACCACTGAAGATGATACGTCTGGAGGAAATAAAATGAACGAGCATGTCGCATGGAGTAGCCCTTTGTTTAAGTCAATAAGGTGTATAATTTGCACACATTCAAGAGGTTATGACTACCCTTATAATATTATGAGTTAAAAAAGTGCGAGCATTTGGGCAAAGTGGCTCATAGGCTAACTTACCATTTTTGTACATAAAAAAACTTAAAAATTAATCTTAGAAATAAATAAAAAAAAAAATGAAGAACTGTTATGGAAGTCAAAGATGTCCTGGGAGTTATTGGCTAAGCAAAACATTCTTATGATTGGTTCAAAGAGCCCGTAGTTTGTGCGGAGATGAGAGGAGTGAATCTGAGGTAACGTGGGTTGATGGGAATCATTTCCAAAAGAAAGGACGAATCGATAGTCTCAGCGAGTATCTGCTGCACAAAGATAATACCACAGAATTTACGACATTTTTGTAAGGTAAACAAATTGGTCAATTTCAATCGATCTTCATAAGGGGGTAAGATAAGAAAAAGCAGATCAAGGAAGAAAATAAAGCGTAACTCGGAGATATCAACGTTGCACAGATGATATTATTTGAATGTTCTGATATGGTGACCAAACTTGGCTAGCGTATTCAAGGAGGGGTCTAACAAATATTATGTAAAGAGACTTAGCGAGATGAGGGTTCGAAAATTCCTTAGATCAACATCTTATGAAGCTGAGTGAAGAATTTCCCTTGTTTATTATATGATTAAAAGCCTAAATGACTCGTAAATAAATCCCAGGTCTCGAGTAGAACAAGCAGATGAAAAAGCAACATGAAAGTAATATGTTAGGGAGATAGCTGGTAATGGCTTAAGGGAGAAAGTTATAGACTGATATTTGGTTACATTAAGTTCTACAAAATTCTTATCACCCCAGGTTTATTCCAAACCTTTTAAAGAGTCAGTAGGAGAAGAAGTGATTTTCAAATCATCAGCGTATATAGAGAGATTTAAATCATTAATTACATTGACAACGTCGTTTATAGTTCAGAAAAAAATCAAAGCTCCGAGGTGACTCCCTTGAGGAACACCCGAGACATTATAAATATGATCGGCGACTGAAATCTTAAACATAACTCTACTATATGTGTATTGGTGGTTTTGTAGGTATGATCTGTGCCATGAGATAAAAAAAGGGTGGAAAACCCAAGGCCTTAAGTTTAAGGTAAATAATTTGATGATATAATTTATCAAAAGCTAAAATCTGTAAGATAATGTTCACTTCATTTCCTCTCTCTCTCTTATTTATGTTATATAATAATTCAGTACCTTAGGAACGAATTCCGTGAGTTTTTTGTTTAGTTAGATTTGCCTTTTAAAAAACCATGCTACGAGTATTGTGGAGAGATGATCGATTTGGAGTGAAAGTAAGGAGAGTTGTACACAATCCTTCCGAAGAGCTTGAAATATGTATGTACAAGAAAGTTAAGCTGTGGGCCGATAGTTCGCAGTATCATTTTGTGTACCTTTTTTGTAAAGGGGAAAAATAAAAGAATCCTTCTATTAATTTAATATAATAGTTAAAGAGAGTGAAGGACGAAAGATATTGTGAGTGGCTGACAGAGCGAGTTGGAACATTTATACTTGGCAAGTTCTGCATTTGGAAAAAAATCGAACTCGAGATTTTGATCAAAGTTGACATTACGATGATAGTGAATACTATCCGTCTGTCTGTCTGTATGTCTGTACCTCGATCTACAGCCTAAGCCACTGGACTTATTTTCTTCAAACTCGGTACTTAAGGGTCTTCGGTGATTCCCTAGAGGAGAAATATAAATTTTTTTAGCTCCAAAACTAACGGTACCCCCCATACACCGTAATGCAAAATTATATTTATCTCGAAAACGGCTCTAACGATTTTGATAAAAAAAAACTAGGTGTGATATTATGGACATGGAATACATTTTGGTAAAAACAAAATTTGGGGCAAAATGTTATTAATGATACCTGTCATTGAACCGCTTTTTTTGATTTTCGACTTTCTCATTAACGGCTCTAACGATTTTAACCAAAAATTTTCAGCAGGAGCCCCCTTAAGTTAAAATACAAAATATTGTTTGGGTTATTTAAAATTGGGATCCCAAATTTTGTTCCTGAAAATTTTTAAAGAAATTACTTTAATAAAAAAACGATTTTTAAACTTTCAATTTAATTTCATGCATTTGAACATTTTTTTCTCATTAAATCCATGTTTTATATTTATTCATACATAATTTTTAAATTTCAAAGTACTTTTACATAAGAGCAAGATCGTGCGATCCAGTCGTGCATTTTATTCTTTAAACGGCAGACAAACCAAGTAAAAAAAATAATTGTCAAGTCTAAGCACGTGATCACTCTACGATTGGCTGAAGAAGGAGACAAAAAGTTTTTTGGGTCTGCAAATGTCGTGTCCAAGAATTTAAGAGTTGAGAGGAAGCCATCGTACTTACGTTTGACATTAATCAATTGATAGAATCTTCTGATCTTCTTTTTGATAGACAATCTTGCATTCTGAAATGTATACATAAGGTAGAGAAATTCGCAGAGAGCGGAGAAACGGCATTGAACTTTCTGATAGTTCAAGAAGTCAAAAGCAGACTTGGATTTCAGGAAAGTTTTCCATAGTTTATTTCTGACATTACAATTACAGTTAAAGATAAACATGTAGAAAATTCTAAACCGGTATCGATTGAATTTGTATTATTCAGGAAGAAACAAAAATAAATGTCGCAAAATTTTAATAAGCCTAGTGTTAAGGTATAAGTATGATATTACTCAACAATTTGCTATCTTTATAGTAGTTCACTAACTCGTTCTTAGTTTTAATTATTTTGTAACCAGCTTTTTGCTAAGACTATGTTTTTAAAAAGTTGCTTTTGAACACACCTAAAACAATGTCAGATCGTTCAAAAACCATAGTAAGCAGAGCAGACCTTTGTTGACGTTTGTAAATGTCAAAGAGTCATATGAAGTTAGCACGATACTAAAAAATAAAATTCATATGCGCAAAAGTTTAGTCGAATTAATACGATGGTCAAAACGACCATTTTGGAAAATTTTAATAAAATTTAGCTGCATACTTTCTCTAGCTAATTATTAAAGATAAAATTAGCTATTTTATTTTTTTAAGTATCTTGCTTACTTCACATGACTCTTTGATATTTAGAAACGTCAGAAAGGTCTGTTTCCTTATTGTTTTGCATGAACTGTCATTGTTTTAGGCTTATAAGCAATTTATTGATAAAATAGACTTAGCCCGATACTAGTTACAAAATATTGGAAATTAAGAAAGAGTTAGTAAACTACTTTAAAGTTACCAAATTATTAAATAGTATCCTACGAATATCTGAAGACTAGGATGTTCAAAATTTTGCGCCATAGCTTTATTTGATGATTTTAACTTTAAATAAATGTTAGAGAAAGTATATGATGCTAACCTCAAATAAAATTTGCAAAATCGTCGTTTTAACCAAATATCATACTAAAACAGTTTTAACATCGTATACTTATTCGACTAAAATTTTGCGTCAATGTTTTTAATAAAATATTAAGAAAAACGAAGTAAGCGCCGTTGTGGAAATTGGAAGAATTTTCAAACATTTGGTGAATTGAAAGGAAAATATGAAGGAAAAAAAAGGATGGAAGTGGCTGGAGGTAAGTAGTTATTGAGACCTTAGAGAAACAAGACAATTACATACATATTAATCGATCTAAGCTGGAAAAGTTTTATGTAAGTCAAAAATACCATCGGTAAGAAGGAGTGCCTTTTCAAAGGAGTTATTTACAGGTAGATAAATGAATAGTAGATGAAGCATCTTCTGATGGTCTCATCGTTATTGTAGAAGGTGGAAGTCACCAACAATAATAAAATCATCTAGTGGATCTGCGACTTTGACCAGGAAATTGATTTCATCAACATGAAGTTGATAGTCTGGAGTGGATTGTATATAGTAGCAGGCAAGGTATACATTCCATTTTGGTAAGGGTCCTAAGGCATTTCTCAATAGACGAGTATTAGGGCGCAAGTGTTTGAGAAGAAGAACGCAAGTCGCTATTTCGTTAGAGCATTATTTAAAAAAAAAAAAGTGATAAATCTGTGAAAGACTGGAAACGATATTACGGTGCTCATGAGAAACAATAGTTTCAGTAATGCGTCTGCTTTAATTCTCAGGGCTCTGTTCTGGATTCTGTATAACAGGTTTAGATATGTAATAAGGTACCCGCCCAGATATGAGAGTTATACTGAATTTTAAACCAGATCAGAGCTGGGAAAAAATGTCATGCACTTTTTAAGAAAACATAAACATTTTACTGCGTTTTTGGCAACGTCGATTTTAAGAGCAATTCATAAAATACATAACGACAATGTATCAAAGTTCTATTCATGGCATTCACTTTTCTCCCAAAAGACAATTTTCATATGGTTGTTATTGCCCTTTTGTGTAATACTGTTGCAATCGGAATCTAATGCGTTTCAGTTCAACCAACGAAGAACAGGATTTTGAGTCTGGAAACGAGTATGGAAAACTGAGGGTGCTATTGTATTGAACAAAAGGAACAGTGTCAGAGACACCTTGCGGCACATCAGTTTTTTATTCTTGAATATCAATACGGTCAAGAACAACTCGAATTGAACGGTCAGAAGAGTTATTTCTAATGGAACGAAAGAGAGAATCATCGATACCCAATGCCCGTTTTTACTATAAACGAGGTTCGTGCAAGACTCTATCAAAATATCAAGAAATATCAAGCGCAATTACCTATTTTTATTTCTAGGAAAAGATTTAGAGATTGGTTCCACTTTTCGGTGAAATATATAATCATATTTCATTAGTGAACCTTCGCATAATGGTAAATATGTAAAACCATCATACAGAAGCTCCCCAAGAATATCTCTTGTCATGAAAGTGTGGCTCATCTTTGCCGTTTGGACTCGGCAGAAACAACACAGAAGTGGTTAAGAGTTGTAAGTCACTGGGCTTATACTTTTTGGTCGTGCTCTGTTTATATAGAAAGGTTATTTCTTTAGAAACACAGAAACTCACAGATTTATATTTTTATTCTTTGGTTTACTAATTTAAGTTCAATAAAATATTCTACAGAATGTAGATCTCTTCGAAATGTTCACTTTATATCGATAGTTTAATCCAATCCTTATCAATTAATCAACACCTATTCAAACTTGAAAGAACGGGAAGCATTGAAAATAGGGAAAGACATGAGCATATTATCGTGTTTCCAGCAAGACGACATCAATAACATATATTCAATTTAATTCAATTCAATTCAAATCAATGCAATTTAATTCAATTCTCATTTCAATTCAATTCAAGTTTACTAAATAATACAGTAAGGAGCTCTTATATAGTATTTATAAGCCCGAAGTAAAAATCAGTGTATACAAAATTATTGTTGCAAGAAAAAACCAACTCCGAACTTCAATACTTTTGCAATTGCAATGACTAACCTTTAAAGAGATTCCCGAAATAGTAGATGTCATGCTGTAAGAGGCAAAAACTAGCAAAAAAGTGAGTTACTATACGCCACCACAACGTTAACTCGGAAATCCCTGTGACTCTTTAGAAAGAGCAACTATAAGGGCAGCTTCCGTTTGGTGTCTATAAAGCATCAACCATCATTAGCGTAGCTATTCCATTCGTAGTTCCCCTTTCGCATATCCTTAGAATACGAGTATATACTTACCTGCCATAAGCCAGTAGAACAATGTGATTGTTCATTCAGCGAGAGAACAGTTAAAGACTTTTTTTTTTAATTTTTGAGTTAATCCTGCGACAGATTCCACAGCCGTTAACTATTTAACTGTGCAAGGAAGTGCCATTTAACTCATCATTATGCCAACAGACAAAACCATCATCATCGCCTGGGCAACCGGGCAACATGGAACATTCCACTTTGGTCCTGATGAAGATTGCAATTTCCCAGTCAGTAATGATAAATTGAGAATAATTTTCTTTATTTCTTTTAGATGAGATGATGATGATGCGATGCTGAATGGATGAAGTTGTGAATTGCGACTGAAGGACGACAAGAAGCAATTGACATTTTTTTTTTAAACTTGGTGGACGTCAAGAATGAATGAGTTTATAGAGAAGAATGAGTGTTTTGGTGATTCTATGACACGAAGTTGAACTTTTTTTCTTTTTTTACCTGTCTGGGATGTTTTTTCAACTTCTAAGCAAATGTAATGAATGGCTTTTCCCATTAATGTTTGGAAATTAATTAGTGAAATTTGTTTTTACTTATTCTATTATTAGAGAACAGAAAGAGATGTTTCAAGTTCACAGTATTATTTAACGATTTTGGTTATTTTTGTGGAAATTAATCATTTTTAAGGAAAAGGTATTTTTCTGCATGGTGTTTATCCACGAAGAGGTGAAACTTTTCATTCTCAAGTGAATGTAAAAAAAAGCAAATTTACTCTATAAGTTCAAGCAGCTTAGAATTTAAAAAAAAATAATTTAAAGGGTTTTTCAATTGGCGCGGGTAAACTTTGGCGGCCATGTTGTTTTGGTTACAGCTGTCAAATCTGTTGTTTATTATTCAGGTACTGATGCTAAATCACCATGGCAATTGACACGATTAAGCTAAACAGCAAGACCAAATGATACAACCACTATATCAAAATGAGTGCTCGTTAGTGTAAACGTTGAGTGCGTTGTGCCTATTTTACGGTGAATGTGGTTGCAATTCATAGTCGATTCTTCAACATTTGGTTGCCAAATTAGAAATGACCGGTTCGGTAATCAATCAGCCAACGCTCCTAAGTCAAAGGAATTAGCGATTCGTATGCAAGATCGAACTGACTCAGGAGCTCAAAGTTCATGACCATAGACAACGCCGATTGTTCGCTGTCTAGGCTTCGGAGCGTTTGGAAGAGGGGCCCAATTTTAGCGTGGAGTCACATTTTTTGATGAATGGAGTATTCAAGCGAAATTGTCGTATATGGCCCACCTCCAACCCATACGATGTTCCCCAGTAGGCAATGCATTCCCAAAAATTTGCGGTTTAGTGTGGGTTAGTTGGCTGCGCGGCATTATTGGTCCGTAATTTTTCGAAAACGACCTTGCGTTGGTGAAGCGATGATAACCAATTTCGTAAGGCCCAAATTAAACCATATAGACTTAGACGATAATGTGGTACCAGAAGGACGGCGCTAAATGCCAAACGGTCACCACGATTCACATTCTGCATGAACGATTTGAGGGTGAAATTATCTCTCCCGCTGTGAATTAGCCACCAAGGTCATGCTAGTATTTTTCTTATGAGGTTTCCTGAAGCAGCAGGTCTATGCGAATAAACCGCAGTCAAGAGTCAACCAGTGCCCCTAAGGTGCGTATAACATAGGCCATTACTCAAATTCAGCCGGATCTATGCGGAAGGGTCATTGAAAATTGGACAAACTTGGACAACTCGGATCCATGCCACCGTAAGAACTCGAGGAAGATATTTGAACGATGTCGTATTCCATATATATAGGTTTAACCCTTTTAAAATTTTAAATAAAAAATGAATTTGGTTAATACCTCACACACACCTTGTTTTATTCTTGTTTATACCATAAATCGCTTACACCATAAATCGTTTGAACCTGTATGGATTTAAGTGATATGGGGATTATGAACATATCCTCAGGGAATGGATTGAATTCAAAATAGGATAGAATAGGTTTTGGTATTTATGGTATGTTATGGTTGCGCTACAGCACAATCGCACAATAATTGCGTTATAGCACAATCACAAGGAATCTGATTACTCAATTAACCGGATCCGCGAAAATCTACATTGTGCCAAACTAGAAAGCTTGCTGGCTGATACTGAAGTGGCAACTAGTCCGATTAAGTATTCAACAGGCCACTGCATACCATGAATATCTGAATATCAAAATGGGAGGGAAATATTGAATCGGGTAAAGCATTCCACATTCGTGTAGTTCGGCTAACGAAAGAATCTCTCAATTTAACAATACGCCCGAAGATGCGGGCTTCCTTAAAGGTAAACTGATAGGCTTTCCCTGAAGCGCGAGTATTACGGTTACATTTTTTTAGGGGAGACATGTAACATGTGAAGTGATGTACTTTTGTCAAAGGCTGAGGTTTCGCTCGCCGCCGGCTTAACCGGGTTTTGTTCAGAGAAGTACTAACTTAAGATTAAACGGCTTAAATTTATTAATTTTACATGTTCTTATCCTAAATTTAATTTTGAAAACCTCTTAAGCCAGTGATTCTGGTGCAATCGCATCCGAAACTGTTATAATCACGAACGAATTCGTGTTTACAGCATAAGCTGGTCAAATCACTGTAAGCTAGGTAGGAGTTTTATGTAGGTATGTATGGGATTTTGCTGTATAGGTATTTTGGTTTGATATATGATTAAGCTGAGGAGGTAATTGAATTGAATTGTAATGCTTCATTCAAGATCAAGCGTTGGCGATCAGAGAACCTAGGTTTCATCGGGTTCAATGAAGAAAACTTGTCGAATGCCATCATCGCCGTGCAAGATGGTAGTAGTTCCCTGTTAGTTACGAGGATGGAGCTCCACCTCATCTTCGATTCATTAAAGAAGAAAAAGTCAACAGGAGTCGATGGTATATCCAATATTGTACTTCGACAGCTACCTAAGGAAGCAATTGACATTTATGCCACACTGTTTAACAACGCACTGAATAATGCATATTATCCAGGGCGGTGGAAGACAGCTGTAGTTCATCCTCTCCCGAAAAAGGGAAAGGACAACTCCAATCCGGCGAAACTCCGGTCGATAAGTCTTCTACCGAGTATAAGCAAGGTATTCGAGAAAGTTATAAATAGAGCTCTGTCCAAGTGGGCGGAGGACAATAATATCATACCGGATAATCAGTTCGGTTTTAAGGCGGGACATGACACCATTCATGCCACGTCTAAACTCGTTTCTGATATCCAATGGAACAAAACTAAAAGGCAGTGTACTGGTGCTTGTCTGGTTGATTTGGAGAAGGCTTTCGACACCGTATGGTTAGAGGGTCTCTATCTAAAACTGACTAGACTCGGCATAAGTAAACTACTATTGTATATACTTTATGACATGCTCAATGGTAGAAAGTTTGTTGTCAAAAGTGGCAATGTAACTTCTACCGCTGTCTTCGATATCAAGAATGGTCTTCAGCAGGGAGCGGTGAACTCGCCGATTCTATTCAGCATTTACACCAGCGATCTGATAGGTAGTCTAACTCATGCAATTGCGTATGCCGATGACCTAATAGCGTACAGAACAGCTACAAAAGTTGAGGTTATCAGAATTCTCTTACAGCGTGACTTCGACAAGATTCAGCGATATTGTGATGACTGGAAGTTGAAAATCAACTTTCAGAAATGTGAAACGATTCTGTTTAGGACTCCGTTGGCTAGAGCCCCTAGGGATACTAGAAAGAACTGGCGTAAGCTGATGATCGTAGGGCCGCACCGGTAACCACTGACGAGTAAAAGTGTGGTAAAGTACCTTGGCATCTGGTTGGATCAGTATTTGTATTTCGATAGACATATAAATGCTGCTCTGAACAGGGCTAGGGGAGCCTTTGCCCTGACGAAACGGTTGTTTTACAGCAGCCGGCTTGATACCAGGGTGAAGGTGATTTGCTACATGACCCTCATCCGGCCGATGATTGTCTATGGGTGCCCGGTGTGGTTCAACGTCGCCCCATCTCAAATGGAAAAGATTCGGGTGTTTGAGAGGCAGTGTCTTAGACGTTGCCTTGGATTGCACAGAACCCCGGAGTCGGAGTACAAACATTATTATTCAAATGAGGTTCTATACAACGGGGCCAACATTAACAGAATTGATAATTTTTTGATAAAGCTGATTCGGGGTCACATTGCAAGAGCGATGTCCTCGACCAACAACCTAATTTTTGGGGCTTACTACCCAAACGATGATTACTATGAGAGTGTACGTCTTAGCGGCTTCATCCCGCCCGATGCATTTCTCTACTTAGACAGCCGTAAGACTGTTGACAGGCGGCTCCTTTATGGTCGAGACGTTCTCGCACAAGCAAAAAAAAAAAAAAATTAGTTTTACTTTAGTTTGTAGGTTTTATATAAAAACTTTAAAAAAAGTTACAGAATCCGAGTTTTTCTTAATTTTCTCGAGACGAAAAAACAATATACAGTCGACTCCCTCTAAGTCGAACTCCCTCTAAGTCGAATTTCCCTCTAACTCGAACTTTTTAGCCGTATTTTTGCATTCCCCTCAATTTTCCATACAAAAACTATCCTCTAAGTCGAACTCCCTCTAAGTCGAAGTTCCCTCTAACTCGAACACATTCTCTTGATTATTGACCTATTTTCTTTCCCTCTAAGTCGAATTTTTTTCTTTTGCCGAAAAAAAAATCAGAAAAAATCTCTCAAATCGCAAATCGTAATTGTTTGTAATTCTTATTAAAAGCACACACTCGAACTCTTTGATTCTCTATATGTTGCATCGCCTGCGCCGTCACCGTCAAATGGCAAGGCAATAAAAAAAGCATTATTTGTTGGTTGGATCCATTCCATTCCAACTTCAAAACATTTTGTGCTTTATTTGAAAGCAGTAAAACAACAGATCTCAGAGGTCGTCGGAAAAGTTAAAGCTTCTGGTTATATAGGGAAAAGCAAAAATCCTCGTTGTTACAATAAAATTAAAACTTTGCCGGTGGACTATGTAGCAAACCATCGTTCTTGGATGACATCAGACCTTTTCACAAGTTGGCTTTTGAAACTTGATTCTAAATTTGGAAGATCAAAGCAAAAAGTTATACCTATTCATTATCGATAACTGCCCAACTCACCCAAAACAAGTTAAGTTTATAAAGCTTGAGTATTTCCCCCCCAATATGACCTCAATAATTCAGCCAATGGACATGGGTATAATACAAAATTTGAAAGTACACTATAATCGCCGTCTTCTCACCAAGATCTTAAGAGTTTGGGAAACCAAAAAAAGAGCAATATAAAATATCACTTCTCGATTGTGTGCGCGAAATCCTAAAGGCATGGGGACGTTACTCCATTGACAATTGAAAATTGTTTCAAAAGGCCGAATTTAAGTCTGAGACGTGGGATGACGAAGATGATATTCCGCTTAGCTTACTTAGATGTAACAAGGAAGACACCCAAGAAATCGAGATAATCTGGGAAACGCTAACAGAAGCTCATTACAATGTTAAAGGAGTATATTGGAAGGACTGAAATACCTGATAACGAGTCAATTTTGGAAGCAGATGCTGATGATACTAATGACGGTGAAAATGGAGCTGAAGAAGAAGATGGAGCTGAATTAATAGACTTTAAAATACCAGAGAAAAATTAAATTGAAAATGCAATTGGTACATTGCAATCTGCAATTGAAATGAAAGAAGAAATTCAAAATTGCTTATTTAAAATAGAATCTTTTTTTAAAAAGGCGATCACTGATGACACGGCGACTGTGATGACTGTGATGTCTAAAATTACAATTTTTTTTTAAATAATTAAGTTGAAAAATATTTTTTTATAATACATAATTATAGATTAATGAGCGATAAAAGTAGAAGCTTAGGTTTATTTATTTATTTTACTTGTTATCAAATTCAATAAATCATTAAAAAAAAAAACTCTCTCTAACTCGAATTTTTCTAAAACTCCCTCTAACTCGAACTAGTTTTGATATCCCGTGAAAGTTCGACTTAGAGGGAGTGGACTGTATATACATAGTTTGAATTGAAAATAGTTTTTTTAGGCCGAAAGGTATTAGATTTAAGATATAGTTTAGCTTAGAGCGCCCGCATAGGGCCAGTAAGTTAGTTTTGAGTTATTGATTGGATAAGTAGGCTAGTTTTTTTATGAATTTTTGTCTAGCTTTAAAGCCCCTTTTAGACGATCATTTCAGTTTCAGTTTCAGTTGAGCTATCAGTTAAGCTTTCAGTTAAACTGATGTCTAAATACAAAAACTAAAGCGTTTAACTGAGACTGAAACTGAAAATGAAACTGATGAAATTCCCATAAGTTTTCAGTTCAGTTATCAGTTTAACTGATGTGTAAATACTTTTCAGTTCAGTTGTCAGTTCAGTCGTCATTTCAATTTTAGTTTGCGGTGATTTATTAAGCGAAAAAACTATAGCTATTGCAATAAGGCCTTCATCGTCCATTACGCACTGCTCACAAGTAAAATGAAAGCTCAACCGAACACTGGACTGACGTCTAAATACACTGCTTTTTTAACTTAACTGACAACTGAACTGATAAATGAAGGAACAACTGATCGTCTAAAAGGGGCTTAAGACAGTTTTAAGATTGATGAAAATAAAAATTAATTAAAAAAAAAAAAAAAAATCAAGCGTTGTCCTTCCAATTATGTCAATATCGACGGTGAAGAAGTTGCACAACAGAGAACCGCATTGTTAAAGATTTTTTTTGACATCAAATTTATCGGTGAGATCATTTCTGATCTTAATGAAACAGCGTGTTTGTTCGATCGTCATCCCGCACAAACGGAGAAGTTTGCTAGTTATCACAAAACTAGACATTGTTCTATTGTATAGTTCGTACCTATAGATGTTATCATACGCGGGTTTGAAATCGATAAAATGGTGAAGTTACTGGGTTTTCTGCCATAATATGAATATATAATAATGTTAAGGTAAAATTTGCCATTACAATAATCATTCTTCCGGTTTCCTTATCCTAGTTCCTTTCATACTAATTCTCTTCTCACAGGTACTTAACTTACTGATAGAGAGAAGGGAAACCATGGTCCATCAGCCATCGGTTCACTCGCTCAGTAACTTGAAGAAACAAAAATATCAACTTGTCAATTTTGAAATTTAAAGTGAATGGGCGACAGACGGGCGGGCGGTCTGATCAAATCTAAAGTGTTAGTGACAGCTGGTCACAGAGCAAATAAAATAATTGACAGACAGGTAACCCAAAAGGTTACATTCGTTATGTTTGGTCCCCGAGTGTTGAAGTTACTCCTTGTGAAAATGGCGGCATGCCCAACCTATGAATATACATATCATTATATTTCTTTATGTGTAAAAGATGGAACGTTAACGGCTAGTTCTCAGACATTTTCCAAATCTGCGCGAACGAATTAGGTAACTTCACGAAGTAGAGAATTACTACCAACTTCCTTTAAATAGTTGGTCGTAAATATCTAATAGCAACTATCTTTGCACAGGTTTTCCACGATTTCTATACTGTTTTTATGTTTGAAAAAATTTAGTTCCTTTGCATTGAATTGCCTTCCACTGGAAAGTCATACCAAAGGTTGGCGAATTCAATGCTGATGACTGTGCATAAAGCTGGGTGTAAAGTGCCAGAAAGCTGAAGGGTTTCAATTTCAAGGCAGTTGGCGCACTCTCACCAATGTGCTGAGTGTTGCTGATTAATCACCCAAATCACTGATTGGCGCCTTGGCGGAAAGCAATTGGTTTTGGAAAAGAGAAGATATCTTTCAGGCAAGGTGAAAGCTTAGGAGAATGCTTCTTTTTTGTGATTTTATCAAGCTTGAGCTGCGAAAAATTTGATTAGAAAAATATTAGCATAAGAAATTTTGGAAAAACAGAAAAGGAATAATTATATTTCGAAGATTGAAAAAAAAATTAAGAACGCTAAGTTGGAGTGGCAGAAAATTAGAAGTTAGCTCAAATGCTAGAGGGTGGTGAGGTTATAAAAGATGAGTATAGTGGTATTGAAATTGTAATTTTTTATTTTCATTTTCTTGTCGATAATTTTCGTTGCTCCCAGTTACAATTTTCTTTTAATTCGCTAAACTCGTCTAACTTTAGTTTTGACAGTCCATCATTGCTCTATTTTCATTTTCGTTTAACTACTTGTAGTTCGGTCGCATCGTGTCTTTTTCTCGTGGTTTTCTTTAGTTTTCGGTTTTCTGCAGCAAGGCCATCAGCTCTAGCGAATTTGTTCTTCTTAAAATTCGTTGTAGCTATCTTCACTTCGTCGAGGTTGTTCGTCTGAGTCTTTCTTTCCATATTTTCAAAATTGACTCTGGTTCTATCGCAATGTCCTCTTGTCCTTGCAGAATTCGGCTTGGGACTTCTAGCCCTAAGATGCTGTTTTTAACCTTTTGGAAAAACTTCTGAACTATTTCCCCACTATTTCATTCCTTTATTTCTTCGATCACCAGCTTCTCAAACTTCTTCTGTGAAGCCGATAAAATCGTTTCTCATCTTCCGCTCGTAGAAATCATGATATGAGCAGCTCTTGTTATTCTGTGCACTTTATACGCTTCTTGTTTAGCAGCATGTTCTTGGCGGCACTCATCGTCAAACCAGGGGTTTGCTGTGGCCCTGAGTTTTGAGCTCAGTTAATCTTGCATCAACTTCATTTTCACAAAAATCCAATGTGAATTGTATATCCAAGAAGATACAAAATTGTAATCTTTAAAGCTAAACGGATTTTTACCTGCCGTATCTATACATATGTATGTATATTCTCGTATGTAAGGCAAGTTATGAATTCTTGTTAAAAGCATCTAACTCGTAATTTTGGCCAAACTAACAAAATTATCGTAGCGAAGATGCAAAGAAACAAAACAATTCAACCATAACACTCGCGCTTCAGGGAATGCCCAACAGTTTACCCTTGAGCCCTACTTCGGACGTACTGTTAAATTCAGAGATTATTTCTTTAGCCGCACTACACGAATGTGGAATGACTTACCCGTCTCAATATTTCCCTCACGTTACGGTATCCAGACATTCAATGCCTCTCTCACTTTCCTAAACGCTCGCACTGTGCACAAATATTTAATAAGGATAGTCAAAATCCCTTTAGTGCGCCTAAAATAGAAAAAGAAAATAAGAAAAAAGATGAAAGAAGGAAGAATGAAGTAAAATAAAACTAAAAGCTAATTAAAATTAAAAAAAAAATTATCAGAAAAATTTAGAAAAATTTTTATTTAATTTTATTTTTATCAAAAACGATATAACAAATTTTCATTAATTTGGTATGTTTAAGCTTACTAGTCCTATAACAGTGTTGTGTACCTACCAAAATTAGCAAAAAAAATATTTTCGCATTTTTTTTTTATAACTTCATAGATATGAATTTCAAAAAGCATTAAGTCGGTATTTGCTAAACTTGTAACGTTAGATTCCTTTTCAGGAACGTTATGTGAGCTTATCCAAGTCTCAAACTGTGTGTATTTTAAAATCTTAGAACATTTTTCTGCAAATCACCTGATATCCTATAGTTTTACTAAAACATAGGCACGACATATTTAGGTATTTAATATCACTTAAAAAAAACTCTAAGAAGTATTTTTTCGAGCATCAACAAAATAATACACACAAAATGGATGTCCACCTGTCCTATAATTAGTTTTCACTCAATGATTTGGGGCAAAAAACCTTCAATTAGTGATGTCCACTTGACTCCATCACAACAAAACAAAACAAAACAAAAACAAAAAACATCAACTCGAAACTGTGAGTGAATTCCACAACCTGCAATCAATTGCAACAAGCCCCAAATCACCGCTTAATTGATGAAGGCAGGTCCTCCATGTTCAAAACAGAAAGTGCCCTCTAAAATGGGTTTTCCTCATAAAAATTCACAGGAACCTATATCCTTTTATATTCTAACATGCACCGGCACACAGCACACAGCACACACAAACAAAACAGATAGCCAAACTCGCCCTCATGATGTTTTATCCCTCTCGTGACAGAGCCCTGTTAAATGTCCTTTGAAAGCAATTCGGCCGATAACAATCGACAAACGGTTCATGGCATGAAATAAAACTAAAAAAAAAAGTTGTCGAAATAGGAATTCGCATGCAAAGGTTCGCCAAGTTACTGACATCAAGCACTCAGAAAATATGTCATAAGCCCCAAGAGAGAGTGCTCAGAATAAGTGCAGCAAGAGAACTGGAATTAAACTATGCAATCGCAAGCTGAGCTGAAGCTAACCGCCCGCCCCAACAAACATCAACAAAAGGACTCGTCGTCCTCCTCCTTTTGCTCTTACTGAACTGCTGCAAGCATGACAATTCGTTATGTCAGACACGATGCAATTCCAATCCTACACAAATCCAACATAACACTGAACACACTCATCATCGTCGTTGTCGTGCAAATGAATACAAGGATTCACCACCTCTATCTAGGATTTCCATCGTAGCGTCGGCGGTGTCCTCGTCGCACGCCGTATGTTGTCGTCAATCGTCAAAGCGAGGGATGATTTTTTTTCAGGAATTGCATCCTATTTTTTTTTACTGCCATTTCTAATATGAAAAAGAATGAATTGGATGGGGCGTTGATGCAACCGCCTGAGCCTTCTTTGGAAAATGAAATTGTCAACTTCCTCTTTACCAATTGTCCTCGAGTTGATAAACTGCAAAATGTGTGTGTGGTATAAAGGATAATTTGCTTTCTCGCATTCACATTCATCATTTTCTTTTTATGTTTTTTTTTTTTGTTATCTATTTACCCTTATGATATCCGGGTAATGGACTTTATTTGCGTCTAGATGGCATCCACTTTCAGGCAAGGGTCAGTTTTGCTCTTGTGTTTAGCGAGACACCGGTCTGGGGTATGAAATATTTCGCCTTATTTACACTCTAAATGATGGTTTTTTTCTTTGTTGCAGCATCATCTTCTGCCGTAATTGCGAAAAAACTAATTTTTTTAAATTTTTCTTATTCATTTTCAGGAAATGCAGTGGCCATAAAATGCCGGAGAATAATAAACCGAAAACTAATCGAATTCCACGGCGACGACCCTCGAATTTGAATTTGAAAGTCGTTCGAGTTGAACTACCGGATGATAGGTAAGTTTCTCAAACTTTATATTATTTATTAGCAAGTACAAAAACCAAAATGGCATATGGTTGTGCACCACCTATTGGTAAGAATATAAGTACGAAATAGCGAAGAACAGAATCATCTAAGACAAAATTTCCAAAATCTAGCACAAACATAAGGTTTTAGAATCTCTGAGGATTCGAACCGATTCGACAGACAACAGTTTGGGACTCAGTGTGATGTTGTGGTGCTTATCTTTGATATGACTTGATTATGGTTGTTGCCTTTGATTTTCATTGGGCACCCTCCACACTACGCTTTTTTTGGAAATATAGTGAAATTATAGCAATATTGATAGCAGTATACCTACGGTGGATTTACATGTTTCTGCATTTGATTTATTTGTTAGATAGAGAGAAAAGAGCATAATGCAGAAGAACTTCATTTCTGCATTAAAGGAAATTCGAGTAATGTACAAGTTAAGATTATAGTAAAGACGAACATGTTCATCTTTATTATAGTATCTTCGGCTGCATTTCTGCATTTTGTAAATTTGCGGCATTTTCACATTTTTCTATAATTTTTTTGACGGGCGCATGATATGAAATCGAAATGGGAGAGAACGGAGGTGTTCAACTTTCCTTGCATTTTTTCGCATTAACAAGTCAACAAGTTATAGCAGTTTATAGGAAGTAAAAAAGAGTTACCACCTGTGTATTCTCTTCCACTTTCGGGTTTTAACATTCATCCGCCTCTTTATACTTTTCTGCATTTTGAAGATGAAGAAACATGTAAGTCCACTATTATAGTAGTGTCATGCAGACAAACGATTGGGGCGACTTCTTAAGCATAGCGATAGTAGATACTGGTTAGATTTGTCTCTGCTAAATTTAATAATAAAATATTCTCTTTTTTACTATTTGTCTTGAATTTTATTCTACTCTCCACTGTAAAATCGTGCGCTAATTTCAGAGCCACCACCAGAATAGCGTTGGCGTCCCAAAATCAAGCTCCATGACAATACTATAGAATACTCGTGTGTAGATTTAGACAAATTTAAGCAATTTAAAAAATGAAAAGAATTTGCTGTACCAGTCTTAAGATTTATAGAGAAGCTCATAAAAATACGTATTGAAAAAAGAATAAAGTCAATTTTTTACAAAAAAAAAATCAAAATTTATGGAGGACCTCTTAACCTCATAACTCCAATAAATAAAAAGAGGTCAAGAAAGTTGGAGTAAACGTTCCATTTTAACCTGTAGGCTTAAAGCTGAAATAAAGTTTGTTATATAAAAACAAGGATTTAATTAGAGAAAAATGTTCAATTGCATAAAATTGCGTCTGATTTCTGGAAAAGTAAAAAGTAAACAAAGTTTAAAAATCGTTTTATTATTAAAATAATTTTGTATGTAAGAATTTTTTTAAAATTTTTCTAAACAAAAATTGGAATGTCAAGTTTTTTTGAAATCATTTCAAAAACTAATACTTCATTAGTTTTCAAGATATTGATTTTTCAAATTTGAATTCTTTTCTCAGAAATCTAAACAATTTTTTTAATAAAATTTTATATACAAAATTATTTTAAATTCAAAGAAGCTCCTTTGTAAAAATGTTGATCAAAATCATTAGAACCGCTAATGAGAAAGTCGAAAATAAAAAAACCAAACCTTCTATGACAGGTAACTTTATTAACATTTGTTCTTAAAAGTCTTAATTACAGATTTTGATCAAAATGTCTAGTTCGATTTTTCGAAATGCGAAACTTGCCCAATAGTATTTATAGGGAACTGAGCTTTCAAAAAAAGATCTGTGTTTCTTTTTTAGCTCAGACACATAAGAGCGCTCAGATTGGGTTTCTATTTTCAATTAGAGCACGCTCTATGAGCCCAGAATAAAATGACCGAGCAGATGATATATAAAGCTGAGCGCGGCTTACTTCACTATTTTATGTGTGATATGATATGACAGAGACAGGCATCAAAAAAAAAAAAAACAAAGAAACAAATAAAAATAGGGATCGACGCGTTTGACAGTTCTTTTCCAGTGTGTTTTATAAATAAATTGGAGAGCTCTGATCAAAATCTTCTCTAAGCATACTCGACATGCTCAAGCTCTGCTGAGAGTTAAAAAATAAAAACGCGTTATATGGCAAGTAAAAATATATATTTCCATGTAATCTATGAATTTTGATCAAATTTGGAGATATTAATTTATTAAAACTAAAAAAAAAGTTATACATTTTGCTCAGCAGGTTTTTTATACCTAAAGCCTAGTACGCAGATCGAGACAATACAAATTTTATCTCTACAATTTTAATCTATACAAAACTTTTCCAAATCTCGCGCAAAAGTCTGAAGTTGGAGTGATGAAATCTAATTTAATTTGTTTTTTAGTGTATCTCTGGAACGGGTTGTCTTAAAAAAGCCGTTCTTACCTTTTTGGAATTTCCTCTTGATGCTCTCAAGCATCAGCACCTTTTACATAAAACCAGTTTTGACCAAAATAACTTTCGGAAATACGGTGGCTGTTAAAATTTGTCCCGCAAATAAATGCTTTTATCATTCTTTTTCCTGGCAAAATTTAGTGCAGACATTTTGTACAGCAATTCACAATAGTATGGATTTTGCGCGCGAACAGCGTACTGCTCGGAAAACTATCCGAGAAAAAATTTGTCCCAGAAAAAAAATTGTATGGGAGACAAAATTTTTCCCGATCTGCGTACTATTCTTAAATAATAATTTTCTAAATCAAAACAATAAATCTCAATTTGTAATCAAATCAAATACTTTTATTCAAACTTAAATCACACTTGTTTAATAACACTTTCCACAATCCAATAAGCAAACCTTTTGCACACTTTCATAGTCAAAAATCAACTGTCTTCGGCTCACCGTGAACACTCCCTTATATACTAAAATTCGTTGTTCGAGAAGGTTCTCGTCTTAGAATGTTCTAGTTGTTTGGAATAAGGGGAAATACATATGACATTGGAAAAGAGCTTTTTGTTCCTTCCATAAAGAAGAATTCGCTGTAGGAGTATAAAGCTCTGTTCGCAACAGTATGTATACCTACAGGGTGATTCCAAATTAAAATTATGTGCCAACAAAATGTAAATCGTGAAGATTTGTTGAGGCAAAAGAATTGTATGTTATGGAATAATAAAAAATACTTAAAATGGAAAAACAAACAAACAACATTTTTTAATGAATACGTAGTTTTTGAATTTTCAAAGTCAACATTTTCAAAAAAAAAAAAGAAACACATTTTTTTTTCTAAATCTGTTACATAATGTTGAAAAAATAATAAGTACATAATTTCAAAAAAATTGAACATGTAGTTTTTAAACAAATTAAAAAAATTTTTTGGGAAATTTATTTACCTTATCTGTAAGACAGTAGTCAAAAACTGTAAAGGATGAAGCTAAGCAATAATTGAACACGATGTTTTTGAAATATTAAGTTAAAAAAATCAAGCAAAAGGTAACATTTTTTCAATTAAAAGCTCAATTGAATTTAATTAAATCACTCCACTTAAACAGAAATTACTTTCTATCCTCATTGGTAACATTTTTTTGTAGAAAAAAATTTTGTCTCCTAAATCTGTAAAACAATGTTTAAAACAATGATAAGAACAAACTTTCAAACAAATCGAGAATATAGATTTCGAAAAATTGAATTTTCAAAATTTTAATTATTATTAAAATGTAAAATTTTCATTATTTGAGTACGAGAATCTATTACTGGGACTCCAGTCAATTAGTGCGTGAAGTTAAGGGCATTTAATTGAAAAGTTTTCAATGTTGGAATATTTCTATGTATAGGGTGAAATGGGGTGAAAAAAAATCTAGTTTTAAAAAGTTAATTTATGTTTGAAAGGTAATATTTATAGGATGGAGTTAAAAGATCACTTAAGACCAAGTTATTTTTCTATGTTTCACCCTATTAATAGGGTGAAACAGCATAAGAATAAAAACATTTAATTTGATATTTAAAATACTTTTTGTTTGAAAGGTAGTATTTTGAGAATAAACTTTGAGGAACACTTATATTTTTCAAAATTCAGATTGATTTATACAGATAAATTGGAATAAAAATGAAAAATATAGTCGGTTTGAATAATGAGATTTAGAGCAGGAACATAGATGATAAATCTGTAACATTCAATAGAATTTAAAATTTTACTATTAAAAGTACATTGTGAATTGAATTTAAAAAAACTGGGTGTTAAAAACATTTCAATGGAGAAGTGAAATGATATAGAAAACTACCCCAATTACTTGATACCTACGAGGCGGTGAGGCTAAGACTCATTTTCGTTCTGTTCACGGCAACCGAATCCATGAAACCGGGGCCCCAAGTGCAGTAAACAAATATTTGGCGAACGTTGTTTACCAAAGTCGAATGTTTAAAAAAAAGTGCAATTTTAAGAAGACATTTTAGAACTGCCAAAAGTCCTAGCTGTTATGTTTCTTTAAATTTTAATTTGAAATTACCGTGCAAAAGTTTTTACCTTACTAATCCTTAGTTAATAAAATCAAACTCAATATTTTGATTATGTAAGGGGGTGGCCGTGGCGCGATGGTTGTGTGCTCGCCTGTCAACCTCAATATCACAGGTTCGATCCCTGCCGTCGTCTATGTCGTCTTTAATTCCATTAAAAAAAACCATCTATAAATTGTCATCAATGGGTTGCTGGTTTACTCATTACCATGTTGTTCAGGCATAACACTAACAACATGTGATTGAGTTAAACTAGTATGCCCAACAAGGATGAAAAACGAATAAAATAATGCGAATTATAAGGGACATAGAAATAAGACACGGCAATTCTCCGCTTTAGTTCAGCCGCCATCCCTGGAGATAAAAAATCTGAGACAACCAAATTCAGTCTCAGAACATCGTGCCACACATCTTTCCTATCCTTCTTTCTCTTCCGTAACTTCACGCCCACGCTGTGTTGAAACATTTAAAGGGTAATCATAATCCCTTGAGCGTGAGTAGATTATAAAAAAAAAAAAAATGTAGACTTGAGATTGTTATGATAGGGAACACAACAAAATTCAGTCTCAGTTCTTTGAACTTGGTGGATAGAATTTTTCCATTTTTTTCCTTAAGACCAAAAATATCGATACCTCTGATAAATTCAATATTAAAAAAATATTTTTTTCTCAAAGAATATTTAAAAATTGCTTTAATCTTATTTTTTAGTAAAACCTTTGTATATAACCTATGGTATTATCATGGAGCGTGATTTGGTGTTGCCTGCGCTATCCTGGTGGTGGCGCTGAAGTTAGCGCAAGATTTTAAAGTGACGAGTAGGATAAGATACAAAGAGAAGGTAAAAAGAGAATATTTTATTATTAAATTTAGCAGAGACAAATCTAACCAGTACTATCGCTATGCTTAAGATGTCGCCCCAATCGTTCGTCTTCATGATAGTACTATAAGTTTCTTATACAAAGGTAAAACCTAAATAGTGGTTGAAAAAAATTGTTTTGGTTTTGGATTTGCTCGAAAACGGTGCAAGCGTTTGTGTCATTTTCCAAAATTAAATATTTTGAAACGCAATATTTCGAAAGCCACATTCTCTATTTTATTGAAACTTGACAATTAATAATTTTTTAATAATATCTACAAGATGTTATCTAAAAATAACACAACTCAACATACAACTGTGGAAAAAATAGTTTTCGAATACCGTTTTTTTTCTTAAAAACGGCACCTTCAATTTATATTAAAAATATTCTGTTTCGCCTTATTTTTGCGATCTACAATTCAATAAAAGGCATTTTGAAATTAAGATATTACTCACAATACCAACCATTTAATTTCTTTTTTCGATTTTTGGCTTTCTTATTATCGGCATACCGGATTTTAAGAAAAGTTTTTACATAGGAGCTTCAAAAAACTCGTTCGCTCGTGGGTAGTTACGCCTTTCATTTCACTTCGTTAAGAAAGTTATTGAATTTTTTTTTTTCCAAAAATAAAAATAAAGCTAAGTTTATTTAACAATGTCCAATAAAACTTCCATACCAAAAGCACTCAAAATCTGTTTTATTTCCCATTTTATGAAATCATATTTGAATCCCATTTGTTGTGCTAAATGCAAAGGTGATCGTTAATATTTGATTTCCTTTTTTGTTGCAGAGCCAGTGATGATTCCTCCCAAGCAGCTGCGCCCGTTTTCGTAAGTAAAGATATTTTTCAAATGCATTTTTCAAGTTTTATTTCGGCAATAAAATTCCAATTTCTTTCAACAACATTAACAACTCATTTGGCTTATTTAACTTTTTAATTAAAACCAAATCATACACACACTCTAAACCAAAAACGTAAACAAGACCGGAGTTATTTTTATCCCCTTCTGATGGCAAATGGAAGTGGTAGTAAAAGCTAAGTGGTGTGTCGAATATATGAAAGTTCCCTTTTGTACTAGACACTAAAAGACACATCAACCTCTGTCATTTATAAATCACAATATGAATCTCAAGAATTTCATTGCCAAAACGAAACGGAGCAAACGGACAAAAACAACTATTTTATGAATATTTTATATATCTTTTGCAGGCATCTGTGCACCGACCTCGGCACGCAGGCAGTTCGGCAATTAAACGGGACGGATTACAACTGCATCATCATCACCATCCGCACAGCAGACAACAGTCATCATTATCGTCTTCGGGTGGTGCTGCTCCTCGCCAGCATCAGGCTTCTACAGCTCCAACAACGACGACGAACTACTCGTCGAATTTAACGGCAGTACTATTGCCTCCTGGTTCGACATTCCGGACAAGCCATGGAAATAGTTCCGTCTTTGATTTGCCTGCTGGCAATGGTGCGTCAGACAATGCTGGCAGATCGAAAATCCGATGCTGGTATGATGGCAACACAACTGCCATAATGGCTGGTGGAAAGCAATCAATTGCGGTGCCAATTCCGCAACCCTTCCGACCGCTGCCACCTGGAGCTGGCCTGCACCCGAACCAGCATCGAACAATGTCTGGCACTCATTCGAATGGACCCGGTGTACATGGCTTCCACCATCCTGGCTCTTCGACAAGTCAGCATGATGGGTCGGGAGAAGGCGCCAGTAGTCGGATTCCAATGGCACATCAGAATTTTAATCAAATTTCCAAAACTGCCACCAATTTGCTGCACGACATTTACGAGAAACACTTGTTGAATCAGACTATGTTCGATATGCGTTGCTCTTCTGGCAATGGTGGTGGCTCCCAGAGCCAGGACTTTCATTTGAATAATTTGCCACCAGCAGTGGCGCCCAACAAACATCATCAGCAGCAGCAACAACAGCAACAGCAAAATTACCACCACCAACAATCATCATCATTCATGAGGGATTCGTGCTCGTCAAAACAACCGAAGGGGTTGCATTTTTTGAAGCTTCCTCCTCCACCGCCGCAACAGCAGATGGTTTCCACGACTACACCCCATTTGCACTTTCATTTTCCCCAAGGGTTCGTAGAGCCGATGTGTGACAAGGCGGCTGTACTCCATCATCAGAATCATCAGCAGCAGCAGCAGCAGCAGCAAGAACAGCCGAAATACCACCAACTCCAGCAACACGTCTACGAAACAATACCGGAGCGACCGCAGAATACTCCACATTCGTCCCACTCGAAAGGCATAAACAATAATTCAGCCGCCAATGCTGCTGCCACTTCAACAAACGGGCACCAGCTGTCAAATCGAAATCTAAGACGACGTGCTCCTGGAAGGGGTTCCCAAAAATCCGGCGCGGCTCTATCCGGAAGCAAAAAAGTCTCATCATCTGGTCCGCTGGCATCCGACAGTGGAAGTGTTGTCGGTGTCGGCGTCGGCATCGGTCACAAACAGCAAAATGGCGGCAGTAGCAATCCGTCAAATCAAAGAAAACATACATCAGCTGCGGCCAGCAGTGGTATAGGATACGAGGAGCATTACTTTCGCCAGGAAGACTTTCATTACCGGAATCAGCTGCCACCACCGCCACCTCCAAAGAATCCCCCTCTGCCATCATCGAACTCTGCCCATCAACGAACTAGAGCCGACGGCGAGCATAATCAAAGGCAGACCCAAAATTTCACTCAAGGCCAACCATACCCCAACGCTTCGTCATCTATTTCGAATGGAATGCCTTCGATTCCAACGAATCATGTCAGTTTCGCGGGGGACAATGGCGTTGCTATAATAATGGAAGACTATAACGTACGTGAGGTTCCTTTGGGCAGTGCTTCAATGCATGCAAGTTTCGTCGAGGATAATCTAAGGGAAGCTGGTCTTTTGGAGAAACCATCGGGAAAGGGCAGTGGTTTGCCAATTGTTTTCGAAGAGGAAGTTGTAAATGCAGCCACCATGGGCCAAGCCGAAGATGAGATGAATTTGACTGGACTGCAAGATGATGGTATTGCCAGGTACCCCTATCGGAATTGTAAAATTGACCTTATGATGGAGACAGCACAAGCAATGGCCGCTGCTGCATACTATGCCAGGTAAGACTTGAAATTATGTAAATTAAGTATTTTTATTTTTCATCAAATGCTTGCAAACCTTTACGATTCACGTCACAGCAAAGTTAAATTTCTTAGAACTGAAGTAAGCATAAAATTATCAATAAGCTTAAATAATATCAAGGACCTTACGAGTAGCTTTAGCGTCTTTGCATCAGAATTAAAATTGTGAGTTTGACTAGCAATAAGTTCAGTTCGTATTAAAATTAGACTCACTTGTACACATTCTGTTAAACGGAATAAATTAGAGTAATTTTACGAGTATGTTGTGACGAAGTCTATTTTTTTTTATAAAAAAAAGGGTTTAAAAAAAAAAGAAATCAAAAATTTACGAAAGATTATTTAAATAAATTATTTATATGACTAAAATTAGACTTTGACTTGGAAATAATTCCGACAGAGCTTGATTTTTGTGAACAAAAAAAGTTTTGAAAACTCCTTAACCATTTACAAAGAACATTTCGTTTGACATTTCAGTATTTTTGACACCAAATGTCAAATTTTGTTCGGATGCAATATTTCAAAGTGCAAAATGTTGTCTTGCTTTGATAATTTTCCCAATTTCCTGGCCTACCCTTTTTTTTCGAAAAATTGGCAATAAAATAGCCAAAATCAACATTTTGATATATTGATTTATTTTACCAATGGAAAACCACATAAATCTTTTACCGATTCAATTTGGAATTTCCGTTGACAGCATGTTGTCAGCTGTTTTCTTATGGAATAGGCCCATCAATTTCTTTTCTAACGTTGAATTTGGAGCTGAATTTGTCAAAAAGTGTGTTCATCTTTAAATTTTTTTAAGAGGTCTTATAAAACTTGTTAACGAAATATTTATGAAATAAAAATGGAACGGTTAGCAACCATACGAGTTTGGTTTTTGTTTAAATTTTCCGGAAACCGCTTTACCGATTTTGATTAAATTTTGTTAGACAACTTCAATAAATCGGTGTTCTACGTTTTGGCCAAAAAATTGTTCTCTTATTTCCAGTAGGTGCTAAATCATAACTTCTTTTTCTGAAAGAGAGTCATGCTGGATGGAGATTTCATAGTGGCTAGTGATTTTTCTTATTTCGGTACACTCAAAAAATTTTGTGTGTAAATATTACAAATTCATGCGTGCATTCTACGAATTTTATTCGTGTTTTTCAGCCACGAATAGTATTCGTAGAATGGAGGTTTATTAGTACATATTACTAATATTTTTTTAAGTATTCGTAGAAAAACAAACGTATATTGTACCAATCCTATTGGTACAAGGTACTAATATCATTATAATTTTTACCCTTGCCCTTGTAATTTATTCGTAAATTACACAGCTTCATTCGTATATTGTACGAATATTATTATAGAACTTACTGTCTTTAAATGCGTTCTCCGAAATTTCCTTAAATATCCATTGTAAGAAAGGTAGGTAATATTTCCAAACTCCTTATTTTCAAAGGGCCACTGAAAATAAATTTAACATTTGACATTCAAAATCTTCCGAAAAAAATTTGTACTTATGTACATTAAAAATTTGTTTGGTAAAAAATTCCCACATACTCGTACATAATTATGTATGCTTTGCTGCTTCTGGATGCTGTATGTTAATATAAAATAAGCTTTAAGGCTTTCACGTTTCAACGTGTTGACGAATGGAATACATTTAATTTTTAGAGCTGAACACATATTATTTTTTTTACTCATGATTAGTAAATAATACTAATGCACTTCATGAAAGTACGAAGTTATTAGTACATTCTACGCATAATGAGTACGGTCAACCTACGAATGAATTCTGTCTACTAATATTAGTTTTACTTAGTACGAATTTATTAGTAAATACTACGAATGCAAAAGATTAAAGTACGAAGTCATTCGTACGAGAAATTAACGAATGTTATTAGTTATATGTACACAATAATTCGGACAATATACTCAAACAAATTGTTTACTTCTTTTTTTACGAATAAAATTAGTAAATCAAACGAATAGATTCGTGGATAGTACGCCAGTTATTAGTAAAATCCTACGAATGCATTCGTAGATATACCACTGTACAAATACTTCGTACATCTTACGAATATTCGTACAATGCACGAATATTTTCTTTACGAATATTATTCGTAGCCATTTTACTAATAAATTTTTTGAGTGTAAGGGTATTTTAAAAGTTTTATTTCCTTCTTATTCCTTTATTTCCCTCGACTAAATTATTTATAAAAAAAACTTTGTTTCAATGAAATGGAGTTTACTAGTGAATTTCTCATATATGACATTTTGTACTTTTTTTTTTTATTTTCATTATTTTTATAATAATACATTTATAAAAGCAACAAAGAACAATTATACAAATTTTAAAAGAAATATTATAATGAAGAATAGTTATAGTGACATTTTATATTAAACAATTTAAATAGTGATAAATGACACTCAATATATAAATACATAAATGACTTATGTGGGGTGAAAAATATTAAGGAAAGATTAACGTAACGAAAATACAAAAATTTAATACAAGAATTAAAAAAGAAAAAATAAACATTATTTTTGTTATTTATAACAATTAATTAAGTTTAAAACTAAATGATGTATGTAGGTCAACAAAAATCTTCGATTTGGTTATGATCAATTTCAAGAAGCCACATTTTAATTTTTTGCAAGTATAACTTTAAGGTTCGAATACAACGAATATTTTCAGGAAACATATTAAAGAGCTCGTTATACACAGGAGTAAAAGTTTCTAAAGTGAGTCGTTCGAAGTGAGGGGAAGGGTACATAGCTATCAAGGTTGCTTCGCAAATTGCGGACCTCAGAGTTTGGAATCTGTAGATATCTACATCTCATAAAGAATATTTTAGAAACTTTAAAATAATATAAATGTCTCACAGTTAGAATATTCAGTGATCTAAGGAGCACCATAGAAGGATACAACCGGTTGACCCCGCAGATTTTTCTGATACCACACTTTTGCAAAATAACCAGAGGCTGAATTTTATTTAGGTAAGCACCACCCCAGCAACTAATCCCATACTGAAGTTTAGAATGGAAAATTCCAAAATAGGCTGTTTTTAAGGTTTTGTGATCACAAAATTTTTTGAAGTGGTAAAGATTACGGATCGAAGAACATAGATATTGCTTTAAAGTTGAAATGTGATTTGTCCAACTCATATTTTGATCAAACGAAATACCTAGGTATTTAAGATCATTAACTATTTCAACATTAAAACAATTATTACAACAGACTTCATCTTCATCAAATCGCGATAGAGCCACCACCACCATTATACCTGTACAGTTTAACACTCTATAACGTTGGCAGTTTTGAGCATGGAATAATATATTTACATCAGCAATCGCTTGTATTTTTAGACTGAAATACATCAATTTAGTTTTGTTGCTTACATTAAGTTTGTGTTTTGCAAACCAGATACGCAGTAGGTGGATATCAAAATTTAAATTAGCCACAAGGCTAAGAAGGCTAGGTGAGGCATAAGCTATACCAAGATCGTCAGCAAAAGCCGTTACCTTACCAACGAATGGAAGGCTGAACACAGAGTTTATATAGACGAGCAAACAGGATAGGACCAAGGACCGACCCTTGTGGAACACCAAGGTTTGAAACTCTAGTGTTACTTAAAAATCTTCAATTTTCATTCTTAGGGTCCTGTCCTTCAGATAGGACACAAGCCAGTTATAATAAAACCCACGGAATCCAGGAATCAGTGCGATTTGTTTAAGAGTTTGATTTGGAATACAATCATCACCACATGAGAACGAGTTATTGACTATATATGATATCGTTGAAATGTCTGTCGCAGCTTTTTTATGATGCGACGAATCTGAAAGATCCGATTTGGACACCAAAGGTTGAAGAGTAGAATTTAAACCGTCACACAATGGGGTAGGGAACTTGGTTTAACCAGCAATATATTAGATAATAAAATTTTATCATTTGGCCGTGTAGGCAAAACCCCATATATAATAATAATAATAATAATAAAAATCTTTATTGTTTCCATTTAATGTAGTATACAAACTTACAATATACATAAAGAATTACAAGCATGGCTCAAAGGCCGTCTGCCATTAAAACCCCATATATGGGATATTCGAAATAGTAAAATCACGCATTGATCACGAAAGGTCATGTTTGTATCAGTTACAGGTCAGCCATAGACGCTTTTAGTTTTTGTAAGTTCGTTACAAGATCATCCACACAAAATTCCCTAAAAACCAACACACCTTCGCCTGATGATATACATATACATATATGTATATCAGTGTCGTTGATCGTTCAATCGCAGTTTTGGGCGAATTGACAGCTGGTTTTAGGCTTTCAGGCTATCTGGATATAATTCTGTGTGAAAACAAAGTTGATGAAAATAGAAGATATCTTTCAATGATCTACTTTGACAAAAATTAAGGATCACTTACAGAGGAGCCAATTTTTTTTAGTGCTATCTTTGTATATAAAGGGTGGTAAAATTTTAAGGGCCGATGTTGAATGTGAACCACACCTAAACGTCAAGTTTTTTTCTGCATTTCATTTGACATTTCTCAATTTCAGACTAATTCAATTTGAACCATGGAAAGATACACAATCGAGCAACGCCTTAAAGTTATTCAGGCTTATTATGAAAATGGACGTTCAAATCAAAATGCATATCCTGCACTTTGTGATTTTTTCGGTCAATTTAATCGTCCAAATGTGCGTACAATCGGAAAAATCGTGCAAAAATTTGAGCAAACCGGGTCTGTAGGAGATGTGAAAACACAAGTGCATGCTCGTACAGCTCGTACTGCAGAAAATATTGCTGCTTTTCAAGATAGTGTGGCTGAAGAGCCGCCCACCTCAACTCGTCGTCGTGCCCAACAATTGCACCTCTCATGCTCGTCGTTGATGAACATTATGCATAAAGACTTGCATTTACACGCTTACAAGGTGCAATTGACTCAAGAACTAAAGCCTCTTGACCATTTCAAGCATCGTCAATGGTCAGAATGGTGGCAAGAAATGGCAACAGTGGATGATCAATTTTCGAAGAAAATCATCTTCAATGATGAGGCACATTTTCACCTCAGTGGACTCGTCAATCATGTGATTTGACACCGTTGGACTTCTTTCTTTGGGGTTAATTGAAAGAAAAGCTGTACGTCGATAAGCCAGCAACAATTCAAGAGCTAAAGGATGAAACTATGTTTGGTTTAACGTGAGCACCTGTTAGTTAAGACTTTATCCCACGGAGAGCCTACCCTCATCGGAGTCAGATTGAGTCCTGACCATTAACCCCGAATCAGCCGAAGCCATCTCGGTCGCAAAGTTGTGACATGTTGCAGGCATGAACACACCTCTTGCTTAGGAGGCGAGGTCTACGAGTATCTAACACCTCTTGAATTCAAGCACGCTTGAAAACCATATGTTTCCGCATTTGGAATATACCACGCCACCACGATACTCCCACTAGGGGCCTGTCAACCCCAGGATACACACACCTAGCAGTCGATCAAGGTAGTAACCAACCACTTAAGTTTACTTCCTTTTATTATTTTCCGTCATTGTCTTTGGTTTGGGAAAGATATTCCCAAGCAATCTTCTTGATCTCAACAATCGTTTATTTTTAACACATTTCCAAGATTGCTAAACCGAAACGTCGAGTAAAGGAGAAAATTTAAACTCAGTTGCTTTACTTTACGTTTTGGCCGCGACATGGTGATCACAAAGTTCAAGATTTATATAAATTGTACCAGGAATCCATTGCTCAGAAACCTGAGATAGGATATAGCACTAAATTTTTTCAAACATAGCTTGAACTACAACTGATGTCCTTTTTCTTTCAAAATTGTATCTTTATTATTTAGCAATCTTACTTTTATTGATTCAATTCCATGGATTGATAGGCAAATACACCGAGCAAAAGAGAAAAATCTCAATCGCTTTAATTTATGTACTACCGTGACACTTATGGTCTTGTTGAGTTTTCTTAGTTGTCGCCGAGGTCGCGGCGGCCATTTGGCCGATATTTTGTTCCATACATAATTGAACCATACCATATTATCATAATAAAAAGAAATGACAATATTTTCCTAATTAATTTGTGTTTTATTCAAAATCAACCTCGGCCCTTAAAATTTAACCACCCTTTATAAACTTTGCATATATAACCTATATAGTATTATTATTTATTGGATATGATATTGCCCTTAAGTACTTGAATCGTTTCCGGATTGTTGGCATAACATCGGTCGTTCACGGTTCGCGAAAATAAAAGTCCAAAGAGGCCAAATCGCAGCTCCGAGGTGGCCAATTCTGCATGAAATAGAGGTCGTCCAAATCCATGTCTCCAATTTCAGTGAAAGAAAAAACCCTCTCAACATGACTCTGTAACGCCCACTGTTGACCAAAACGTTGTTCCCAGCATTATTTTCGAAAAAAAAAATGGTCCAATGAATTGAGTCATATAAACTCTCGGCTACGGAAGCCACATTCTTGTCTGTGCGCACCGTACGATGCTGAGACCATGAGTGTTGTCCACTAGTACACCAATATAATAAATTTGTAATATAAATTTGAAGTGTGGAAATGACACATTTTTCGTTCCCTAAAACTTTAAAGTACAAAAATGTCTAGAAGGTAGAAGCATTAAAAAAAAATGCTCCAATATTTTCAGGTCTTTAAGCCACTTAAAGACACGTCTGACATCGAACTCCTGAATTATTTTCGCTTTGCTTTGTTTTCCCCACAATCATATTAATTTGATCGAATATCAACTTAATCCAAAGAAAAACTTTCATAAAAATACAAACATATGTGTGCTAGAGCTGCACCCCCTCAAAAAACCATCCGTACATGCCTAGGAAAGTGAAAAACCCGGGGTAGGTAATTGTCACCCTCTCCATCCCTCTCGATGTCCCATCTGGAACACCAAATGTTTCGATTTGTCACGTGTGCTCTTATCACAAACGAAATAACAAAAAGAGACATCTACCCCAACCACGTCGTCGCTGCCACTGATGCCACCCCTCCCAGAAAACTTTTATCGTTTATGGAATACTGATATAAAATCTTTGCAGCATACTTAAGGAGCAGACCACCCGCAGCACCTTCCTGCCACACCGAGAAAAAAGAAGATTTATATCATCTCGGCAGAGAACTCCTCAGCCATTTAAGAAGAAAAACTCCAAATCACCCGACCACCCTCCAGACATCACATATATATTTCTCCATGAAGCAAGCGTAACCCATCTCATAAGTGAAAACAGGGAGGGGGTGTAGAATGGAGTGAGGGAGTTCTGTGTAGCAGGCTCAAAAAAAGTGAAATCTGTTCCACTTATTAAGTTGTCACAATTTATTTTTTGTTTTCTTCTTCTTCGTCATTTTTCCATGCAACACCAAACGAAGAAGAAAACGAAAACAAAAAAAAAAAATGGCAGCAAGTGTTTAACACGAATGAGTTATGGCAACAACTTCACATCCTGTTTTGGGAGGGGGATTGGTTGGTCGGGAGATGGGGTGCAAAAATACACGAAGAAAACACAGAGCACGACAGAATGAAGAAATGTCACTGCCTGACTGACAGAAGGCATCACAGTAAAATAATAAAAACGGAAGCTTTAAGTAACAAGGAACAGAATGGAACAGTTCAATGGGGGATGCGATTGCGAATGCGATGCTCGTAAACTTAAGAAAGCAGGCGAACAATAATTTTCTGTGCAAAAAGGATACTCGGGAATTTCGATGCTCTAGGAGTATATAGGACATAAGAACGGAAAAAGAGGAGCAAGTAACAGGCAGAGAGGCACACACATAAGGGCCAGACACTAGGAGAACTCCTAGAAGCTTGCAGCAAAGTTGCTATTCAATTGTCATGAAGTAACTTTGAAATAAAAATGATACAGCAAGGGTGTATGATCCTCTATGTTCTTTGACGAGAAAGAGGTCCTTCTTGGGAATAACTATGAGCGGAACATACACATGTATGAAACTCTTGAAATGGTAATGGCTTGTATTTCCTTGAAAGCCTATAAAGTAGATTTATGTGGAGGCTTTCTGTTGTACGGGCCATTTTTTTACAACTTTATTTTTTTTTTTTTTGCTGAAAAGATAAGTTGAGAGCATAAGACATCTGCCAGAATTATTGTAGGAAGAATAGTTTTGAGAACAATATGGCGTATGGCAGCGATTTTTGTTGACCCAGATGGGAAAGTTTTGAAATATATTTTCAATAGGGTAAACGTTTTGAGTTTTCTTTCTTTTTTCTTTAAACTTTTGAAGTTTTGTTGCTTCAAAACTGTGTAATGGATAAGACTGTCCTACACATTTGGCTTACTGGAGCTTAGAGAGAAGACTATCGACCTAAATGAACCACAAATATGGTTTTTGAGAGAAGGACTACATGACGAATGTAGTTTAGGAGCAAGACATCATATTTATCAGTTGATGTATGCGTAGTCCTTGGACCATTTAAATCTGGAATTATTGGTGATTTGCCAGAAGATTATTGGCAGAACTTTGAAGAATTTCAATTTTTTGAAAATAGTTCAGATAACAAGATGTCATGTAGGTCATTAGAAAATATTGATCATTATTTGTCATAATACCCAAATATGGTAGGTAAGAACCTAAGTGTTGGTAAATTTCTTTTGAAAAAGACTTGAAGGCAACACTGAAAAGGTTAATTTGGAAACTGGGAATATTAAACTTGAAATGTTAAACGTTGAAGAATTGAAGGCAGTATGGATAAGGGAAATGCAAAAACTCACCCCGTCTTTTAAAATCAATTTTATTTCCTCTTAAATCTACATTTTAGAAAATCTTTTGAGATGCTCAAATAATAAAAGATCAGTGTATTTTCTCATGGAGAAATTATTTCGCAAATTTCTTTCACCATTTATTCGAATTTGGTGTTTCAATACACGCAAGTTTATGGTTTTTTCCAAACAAGAGATAATAGTCGGGTCAGTAATCAGAGAATTTAGATTATTGAACTGTTGAGAATTAAAATGGCGCTAAATTGAATAGTAAAAAGAAATTAAAAGAGACATAAAGCCGTATTTTTAAAAAAAGAGTATAAATTAAAGTGAACGTAACTGAATTTTTAATTGCTGCGCTGGTTATCAGCACGTTTTACTGAGCTCTAAAATGATTTTCGACGAATTTTAAGAAGATTAAATTAAATGTTCAACAAGATCTCTAAAAGAATCTTACCAAATTTCAGGTCTTTAACTCTTATACTTTTACAGTAAGTGACTTTAAGTCGTATAGAAGCGGGGAAGATGTCAAAATTTGTAAAATTAAATTTTTAATTGAACTACTAAAAGATTAATTCATGTAAGCACGTGCGGTAGATAGGTGGAAATGGCGGCCTCGAGAAGTCGTGCTCAGTGACCAAATAAGCTCGGGAATGCTCCGTTTTGATACCATAAGCTCGTTTACCTTGTGCATTAAATGGGGTATGATGAATGATTCAGTAGTTCCCTTTTACCTTTAGTTCGAACACGTTACAAGAGTCGTCGAGGTTCGTCTCAGAGCCACTTCGCCTTGGTTAGAAAAGAGATCAAATACTTGATCTTCAGTTCGGAGAGTTTATTAAGATCGTCAAAGTATAACTTTTCGAATGAATGAACTGTTATTTTGACCAATGCAGGAAATTTACAGAAGGAATTAATTACTGTTTCTTTTTCCTATTGTTCTCCAGAACTACTCAGCTTTGCTGTATGTATGTTCCCCTTTGCCAGTGTGCAGTGCATTCTGCAATTACCCTCGCTATGTCTTGGTGACATATCGTTCTCTAAAATACAGTTGATTTAGCTTCAATGGTTCAATTCACGTGGAAAAAATTGAGATAATTTGGCCCTTTATGACACCATTTCTTCGGCATGTAAGCTATTAAGGGCTGACACTTGCCTGGGTGGCTCGTCAGCCCATTCATTTATTTCAATTTTATTATAACCCGGAACCCAGGTAAGACTTTGGCTTAGGATCGCCAACCCATTCTGAAAACATGTCATCTGAGAATAAGTTTGTAATACTGCCGTATCCGAATGGTTTGGTTAGCCAACGATCCAACACCTTTGCACACACTTTTGGCGGAATGTCTTATTGCAGGCATAGAAAGCAATGCAGTTCTTCCTAAATATTTATTTCCTAGTTTAATTTAGTTGCAAGTTAAATTAATTTAGTTTAGTTAATTTAGGTATCAGTGGAATGTGAAGTTATTCTTCTAGATATTTGGCGCTGAAGACAGGGCAAGAGTTAAGCCATCGAGTTGAGATAGTTCAGTATTACCTTGATTAACCTCTAGTCCACAGCTAGTAGACGAGGGGCTAATTTTGCTCAAACCTCGCTTCGTGATTTCACTGATCATAAGAGTAAACATTTCCGATACAAGTAGTACCAAATCATTTACGTTACGCAACCGCCTTCTTACCATATATTCCCAATTTTATTCATGACTAAAAGCCATAGAAAAGGTGACAGGACACCACCTGATGTGTTTCTCTACTCAAGTGTTTGGCTGAGTTTGTATTACCTAAAGTCTCTTAATATGATAGATGCAGAGCACCAAGGACACTTTCAACCATTTCTGTCTGCGTGTATAATTTTCTGATGAATCCGAACCGTTGATGCGAGGCACTTTATCATTGTCACGTCTTTATGAGATTTAGTAAGCTAATTAAAACTAAGTAGTTAGTATCTAGGCTCGGGATTGTAGAAAGTGAAACATTGAATGAAAACCAAACAGGAATAAAGTGAGTGTCAAGCACCAACGAAGTGTTGATCTGCAATAAATTATATAAATTGGTGGATTCATAAATAGAGCAATAAGACATGTTACCAACTGCATCTTGATTTTGAGAAGTTAGAAAGCCCTTGAAGTTTTCAAAGGACTAACATAGATACTCTTTGCTCTATAAAAAGAAGAACCTTAAACGCAGAATCAACTCACAATAAGTAAGTAACAGATGCACTTTTGATATGTTCTAACAATATCAAGACTCTCTGCTCAAGACAAAATCTTCAAGATATTTCTAAAGCATTTGATAGAGTTTAGGGCATCAAGCTTTATTATCAATTGGTATTATTATTGGTAATGGTGAATTACTTCTTCGTTAAATTATAACTCACTTATATGACCAGTTAACCCAAGTTGTTTGGATATTTTCAAGTCTGAAGTTCACTAAATAAATATTGGTGTTCCCCAAGGCTCCGTTTTATCTCCTACACTGTTTCTCATATTCATATTTGATTTCTTGTCGTTAAAGTGAAATATATTCCTTTAACCATTAAAAAAGCAATGATAATTGCATCATGAAAACAGAAAAGCGTTCGATTATTGGTTTATGTATCACAAGCCATGGTTAGGTGTATCCGAACATGGTGTAAGTATTTGTTTTCCATTTCTGATCTGGTAACAATTTATAAGCCTTACATATTTCCAAAGGTAAATTATAGCTCCCAGTTGCGGCCTTGTTGATCTAACAGATCATTGGACCTACTAGATATAATCCAGAACAGATATTCAAACTGATCATTTTCGGAAAAATTTGTTTCATTGGAGCATCATGGAAATGTTTCTAACCTACCACCATTTTAACAGTGGTGTTCCAACGAAAACGCACAATGTTAATTGTAAATAAAACAAAAAGTTTTCAGAGAATTATCTTAATATTTCTTATCATGATAGAAGGATCTATGACAATTATTTGTTAAACAAAATATCGGCCAAATGCTCGCCACGGCTTCGGTGGCATACCTCTATCCGATGGTCCATATTTTCAATGACTCTGAGACATAATTGAGGTTCAATGTCGTTAATGTGCCGAACTATCTCATCCTTAAGCTCTTGAATTGTTCTTGGCTTATTGACGTACATTTTTTCCTTTAAATATCCCCAAAGAAAGAAGTCCAACGGTTTCAAATCACATGATCGTGGCGGCCAAATAACATCGCCACGACACGTGAGATAACAGGGCCATTGAATTTCTCGCGCAAAAGAGCCATTGTTTCGTTGGCTGTGTTACAAGTAGCCCCATCCTGTTAAAAGTACATATCGTCCAGGTCCATATCCTAAATTTCTGGCCACAATAAGTCCGTTATCATCTCGCGATAGCGAACACCATTCACAGTAACTGCTGGGCCGACCTCATTTTCGAAGAAGTACGGCCCAATGAGACCGCTAGCCCCCATAACCCGCACCAAACAGTCACTCTTTGTAGATGCATCGGCTTTTCAACAATCACTCGTGGATTCTCATTTGCCCAAATACTGCAATTCTGCTTGTTAAGATGATTTTCTTGGTAAGGTCACCATTCACTTCTGTCTGTTCAACCAAGCAACCAGCTATTCGGTAGTAGGCTTCAGCTCTTGAGTCAATTGAACCTTGTAAGCGTGTAAATTCAAATCTTTATTCAAAATTCGCATCAGTGATATTCTTGATATGTTCAATTGTTGGGCACGACGACGAGTCGAGGTTGACGGCTTTTCTGCCAAACTATCGCGAACAACAGCAATGTTTTCGCAGAACGTTTTCACATTTCCTACAGACCCGACTTGCTGAAATTTGAGCACAATTCTACCGATTTTGTACACATTTGGTCGATTATGCTGACCAGAAAAATCAGGAAGTGCACGAAATGCATTTTGATTTGAACGCCCATTTTCGTAAAAGGCTTCAACAATCTTTACGTACTGCTCAATTATTGTGTACCTCTCCATGGTTGAATTTGTCAAACACTGAAACAAAGAAATGTAAATTAAGTTGGGCAAAAAACTTGACGTTAAGATGTGACTCACAATTAACATCGTGCATTACGGTTGGACCAACCTTTATATGAGAAAGAGAAATGGAAAGAAAACGATGGTTGTTCCGTAGAAGGTAACAGAGTTGAACTAGCTCCAATAAGAGCTTAAACTATTCATCGAAGGTCTAAGTCAATTCAAATTCGTCCGAAAGAAGTTCGAAAAAAGAAATCAAAATAAAAGGGAGCCAAGAAGCAAATGTATAATAAATATTTGACAGATGTCAATGAACGGAAACCAAGCAAATTTCAAGGTGATTTCTGTGAAACCACAAAAGCAAGGAAAGTTAATTTTAATTTCCATACAGACAGGCAGTTGGTGAATTAATGATAAAGTTGCCTGAGAGCATAAGTTTTTTGTTCAAATTCTAAGAATAGTTATTCCATCCTCTTATTGTGTAGTTATTACTCACACAGGAGGCGCTATTTCTTGATTAATACCAACTAACAAATTTTCAAGTACTAAAGTGATAATACACATGGGTCTACCTGTTCTAGCAGGGTAATTCGACAAAAAAAACTCTACGATACACGTGACTTCGATTCTTAAATAAAATAAAGAAGAATATTTGCTTTATTTCAGAAGAAAAACTTTCATGCCAATCGAATCTCCAATCGAAAATGCTAAATATTAGGACTGCACAATTTTGCATTGGATATTCAGAAAGGGCTTGCATTGGATTGCGGTCTAAAGATCTATTTAGCTAGATGAGTTGCTGACCCTACAGCTCTTCCTCCAAGTTTATTCCTTTGGTGATTTGGAGTACCTTCAGAGAGGATAAATAACTCTCTTCTACTTGGTAACATCCCAGATACTTGTTTCTTTGATGCATTAGTGCCTCGCGGACGCCTAATATGTGTTCCGGCTTTTCGTGATAAATATTGCAGAATCTACATAGCGGGTTGTTTTCCAGACCAAGAATACTCAAGTGTCATCTTATTTTACAGAGACCCGTGACAAGTACTGTTACTTTTTCTAAATTGTTCCTTCTTAAGCTGATACATTTCATGAAACATTCTTGGTTATAGTTCCCAAGAAGTAGTTTGACCTGCCTTGGTTTTGGAAGTTCTTTCCAGTTTTTGGCCTCTTTCTCTATTTTGACTTCGTTTTAATTCTGTTTTCTCCTATTTCGCTGAAGAGATCTGGCCCCATGAAAGAAGTCCTTGCTACAAACATTTCCAGGTACCCAATGAAGAGAGACATTAGGCAAGAAGCCAAGTTCTTTTGGTCTGCCTACACATTAGACGGGATGGCGTATGAGCTTAATGCTTTAAGTGTGGCTTGGCTATATGACATATGGTCAATGTTTTGGTTTCGGTAATGCCTTTCTATATTTTGACTTGTTCATTCTGCTATGGCATTGACTTCCACCTGGAAAGTCTTAGAAGATTTTCTCATTGGTATGGAAAGTTTGGTTCTAGGCCCAAAAATTCCAGCACCAGTGCCTTATGTCATTCTCGAACCATCCGTGTACCACTTAATGGCATAAGCTTGGAGTGTCTAGTTTATTGTTTCGCCTACCCACTCTTTTTTGCAACTTAACTCCGTATTATAATTTTTTGCAAATTTATATTATATAATCATTCCATTCCTAAGAATGTCAATAAGGCTAGTTACTGCCGACTTTAAAAGGCAGTTCCTTTCCCTGTGATTATACACGTGCCGGACCCATTTTCTTCCTTGGCATATCTCAAAATGGTTCCCTTATAGCTGGCAGCACTTCCAACTACTACATTTAATAGGGACTGATGAAGAATAACCTCCATCGCTGCTGTACGAAAAGTTGACATAGCTCTAGTAATGCATAAACAATCGGTCCCTTGGACTTTCTCTAGTTGATAGCAATTCGGTTCTTTTGTGCCATGCAACCGCACCATAGGTAATGATTGGTCTTACCATCATGGTGTACTTCCACTTAAGAATATACATATATTTTGATTTACCTGCATATCATAAGGACTTTTGTGGCTTTCCCGACGGTATATTCCACGTGTTTATTCCAGAGGAATTTACGATTCCTAGATAATTTGCTTCTTTCTCTGTTACTAATACTTCGCCAGCTAACTGAAAAGGTTTCATGCGTGGCAGAAGTCTTTTCTTGGAAAATTTTATTATAGTCGTTTTTGTAGGGTTGATTGATAGTCCCAGAGATGGACACCATTTGCTTGTAATAGTTTCTTTCTAGATGATATCACACAGAGTTTCTTCATATCATAAGCGAAACCTATGAATCGTATGCCTTGAGATGTGAGGTTTTCTAGCAGTTCATCCACTACTAGACTTCACAGAAAGGGTCATAGTATCCCTCCTTGCGGACATCCTCTTTTTGGGATGAATCTCTATGAATTTGCTTCTGCTATTGCCTCTGCTGTTCTAGTGCCCAGCATTTCACCAATTCATCTAGTTATGGTATTGGGAACAAAGCATTATAGTACCATTGGAAAACTACGATTGACATCAGCAGCTCTAAAAAAGTACATCACGATGCACAAATATTGACTTGGAATAGGTAAGGACCAAGGTTTACCATTTTACCAGCATTTAAAAGTCAACTTAATTGTATCTTAAAATAATAATTGCTTGTTATAAAGAGCAACCCCATATCCGCTGATGCTATTATCTCCTCGAAAAATTTCAATAACCGACCATTTCTTCATCCTGTTAGACAGACACTCGAAATCATCAAACGAACCCCAAAAACAACTAAATTCAAGTATTGACAAATTCAAAAACTTTTCCCTAATTTTCTCTGCTCATCTGTATTTCTATTTCCACCGGAAGAAAAAATTCATTCGCTGCCGAGTCCCGAGGTAACGTCGTCGACAGCAACACAGAACTGTGATGAGACGATTCTCACTTGAGGATACCCACTCACCATGTGCAAGTGGAACGTGTCTAATTGCTTTTCCAGGGATGATTTAACAGGTGACAAATTACGACAACGATAACGACGACGACAAGACACTGACAGACACAAGCAGCGCCATCAAAGAAGCCCCAACATTTATAAAACTCAAAGAATCAAGAAGACAATAATTTCACAAGACCAACCGTGTCCAAATAGCTGCCCCGTCTGTCTGTCGGTGTCTATTCGATGTCATCGTATTTTATGTCAGTTTATTAATTTAAATTTAACTCAAAGGCGTAAAAATGTGCTAACAACTGGCTGATTGAGGGATCCAAGAGTGCCGAAGTGTATGTAGTCTGTAAATTAATCTTAAGCGTGTGGAATGTAGTCGGGATGTGTTTCGTTGAAATGATAACATTTTAAAAATCCTAGCACGACCAGGACTAATGCTGGGATCGAATTTATTCCCTTTTCGAAGCTCAATCCCACTCCACTCTACACACCATCATCATCGGCAATCCATTCATCATTCAAGCGGTGTTAAGGATTTAACGAAAGGCAATATCCTTTTTGCCCATTTAAATTCAAATTGTAACTGTGTTTTCATCATTAAGAAGAAAATAAAAAAAAAAAAAAAACACCACTGAAAGGGTATCTCAGCAGGAAGGATGTTGTTTTTTTTTTTGAAAACAAAAATCTCTGCCCGCTACATTGAAATCAATCTGAATTTGCCAAACAACAAGAGAACACGGAAGGGCGAACCCAATGAAGTATTCCAATTCGGACTGTCAAACCAAATGAGAACCAATTTGTTAATTCGTGTCCTGAATAGAAGAAGCAAGGATAAAAGTCCTGATCAACTCCTCCGGACTGGGGTATAGTGTAAAGTTTGTTTTTTTTTAGTTCGACTTTCGTTCGTCCTTCACAGAGGATATTCATGATATTTTCTTTTCCCTCCTCTTTCAATACCTCCACTATTTCGTTCGCCATCCGCACCCTTTTTTCATGATGGAGGAACCTTTAGAAATTGGAAGTCAATTAGTGGCTTAGGGATAAAGAATTTTCATGATTTTATGATACCAGCAGTGCCAGCAGGAAGAAGAAGTCGGTACACATCACACAAACACCCAAGCGACCACAAAAAATACAAACGAACTCCCTGCCAGTTAATGCGGGTCAGGAAAACATGATCCCTACTTTTCTAATGAGGATTTCCTTTTGAAAAGATAAGTATTCGAAGAGCGACAGGACTTTGGCGAAAAATAAATGAACGACACAAGTTCGTTTGGTTGGAAAAAGTTTTCTGTTAACAGCAATTATTGTTATTAAAACTTTTTGGATACATTTTAACTTTTTTTTTACGCTCTTATTATTGGTTTCTCGTTGAATTCGGTTCGCTGTTGGAGAATTGGAATTGGATTTCGGTTTCGCAATTGGCACGCGGTGTTTGGGTGGTGGTGAAATTAATTAGCAACATACTGTTTGCTGTTATTTTTTTTTTTTTTGTTAGACAGCTGATGTTGGTTTTGGTTATGAAAAACGGGAACGAGGGTTGAACTCAATTTGGGGAGAGATAGTGAACGTTTCGTATCAAAGTTAAACCGGAAACTTGAAATTCACCCGAATTCGCTTAGCTGCTGAAGAGATTAGCTATTATATTGGGAAAGTTTTTCGAGAACGCTTTTGGAATTGGATAGTTTTTGCCAATAGCAAACAGCTCTTTCAATTGTTATTGGTTTTGGGGGAAAATATACCCTAGTTCCTTGTCCTCGATTTTAAATTTCCTAATTGTGATATTGCCACACTTTCATCTTTGATCCTTCATATTGAAAAAATATTTTTGAAAAAATTTCAATTGGCTTGGGTGCATTATGGCGGCAAATTGCAGCCATGTCGTTTTGGTGACATCTGTCAAATCTGTTGTATATTATTCAGATACTTATACCAAATTATTGTTTGAACAGCACAATCTAAATGATATAACTTTATTATTAAAGTCAGCATTCGTTAATCCAAACATGTGTTTCGCCTAATTTACGGTTGACGTGGTGGCCCTTCGCAGTCGACTCTTCAAACTTTGGTGGCCGAATTTCAGGCAACGAACATGATTTTCAATCAGACAACATCGCACTTCAAAGAAACGCAACAGGCAAGGCAAGTTCTACTGTGAAGTTGTACAGCAGAAACCGACACACGCACGGTGGAGCAGAATGACCTAAAACGTGGCATCAAATCAACCGTTAGAGCTAGAAAGCTGAAATTTTGCTCGTGTCCCAGCCACGCCCACTAAAACGCCCCCTTTTCTTAAATGTGCCAATTTGTATTTTTTGACCTAAAGAATTTTTTGTTTAAGATCCATTTTTTGTCAACTAGACTTACCTTACTCACCAACTTGTGCCTCTCTAAAAAGATAAAAAACAAAGTAATAAAAGCGTTTTAATTGTTATTTATTGAGACATAATGTAAATTAAAAAGTAAAAAAACCTATTAAATACAAACTTAAACAAAAAAATGTTTGCAATGTCATCATCGCTGCCATCTTGTAACGGTCCGAGGTGTCATCGGCAAGGACTCTCATCGACATGTGTCGCGTTCTTTCTCTGAAAGGTGCTATAACCCTCTATTACGCCTTATCGCAGCACTTTATTAAAACACGCCTATCAAGAATCCTAAAAACCCTTCCTTCCTTTACCACCATTACAACCCACAGTTTACAGGCCCTGCGGGCTGATCCTGGCCGCAGAAGGAAGGGGTGTTCAGCGTACGACAGCGTGGCATGCTAGCATAAAGCACGTCCTAGCTCGTCGGTGGGGGGGTTCTTGCTATCGTGTCGCTAAACGTTCGTTACGTCATTACACGCCTCTGGCTCATCTGAAAGCAAAAAAAAATCCAAAGCACCTTCCCAAAAGTCTTCAAGAGCGGAAGAAAGAAAAGACAATAAGATCCGTCAGTTCAATTCGAGAATAGAATTTCTTCTCCTTTATTACACAAAAAAACTTAACCTAACCAATCAATAAAAAAAAATAAGCTAAATTCCATATATTATGTGCATCTATAACGGTCGCAAGACTATACATTTATTGTCATTCTTATTTTCTTATTTCCCAAATTCAAAAATGTAACAAGTAACACAACAGTCCAGGGCACTATTAATATTACGAGTACCAATAAAAAAATTTATGTGGGCTCATTTATTTGTATCTATTTATTATATTTTGTAAACAAAAAAAAACGTAGTTCAATTAAAATTTAAAAGGTCTAAATCTTGGTAACTGGACTGTATTTCCTTTAATTGAGAAATACCAAAAAAAAAAAAAATTAAGAAATTATTGTTTTAAATATAAAGCCTCTCAGCCAATTCACCAAAACAATAACAACACCTCAAATACGAGTATAGCATTTATAGGGTTTTAAAATTCGTTATTCGCAAAAGGGAAAAAAAATATGTGAATTATAATTTTTCCCTCGGATGTAAAAGAAAAGTAAACGTTCGATCAAATATTTTTCTCCAAACCATTTATATAAAGAACTTACCACTAAATCCCTTGAGGTGGTGCACCGCTCCAGAGGTTGTAGGTATACTAGGTCGATAGCTAGATTTAGGAAAATTTATTTTTGAATATTTGAATTTATCACTTCACTTTTACACTCCGAATTTTCCAAGGTAATGTGTCGTATATATAACGACGATATTTGGTAAGAAAAGATTTTTATGCTTTACAATATATGGCTATGTATTTTTTTATTTTAAATTACTTTGGTGAACTAGAGGGGAGGAGGGAAGGGAAATAGAATTTAATAGAATTAATTGATCGAACAGAGAACAAAACTTAATATATACAAAATTTATTAATTAATACATATATTCAAATTCTGTATAAAAAAAAACTTTGAAGGCTTCACATAGGTTGAGGATGACTGCGTAAATTTTGGATCTTTGGTTTGTTGCATCGGTGTCTTCACCAGGAACTTTGCGGGTAGGATTTCAATCATTGGAGCCAACTGGAGGCTGGTACGAACTGATAGTTTTTTTTTTTTTGTTTTTTTATTGTCTCGGAAGTGGATTCTTTGTTTATAAGAAAAATTTGGTTTTTGTTTTTGATTGCACTATGATAGGTAGGTAGCGTATGTATAACTATATGTGTGGATATTATATTTCTTCAACATACAATATGCTTTACGTGCTTTTTTTTGTCCTTTTTTTTTCTGGGTTCTTTTCACTGATTTTTTTTTTTTCTCTTCAGGGCGTAGAACAATGATTTCGGAAGCTTTAGGGTCGTTTGCGTTTTGCGTGTTTCGAAGGGGCTTGGGTGCTCGCGGCAGATGGGACTTATCAAATGCGAGATTTTTGTTGGGCTCCCGTAACCTTTTTATTTTTGTCTGGGGTTACGCGCGTATAGGGAATAAAGGGATTTTTTTCCCTATATATATATACGTATATAGGCAAATTCATGGATGTGTATATTGTTTGCCCCGGGAACACTATTTCTACCGGTTTCGCGCTTTTCTTTTCCGTGAAAAAGGGATATTTCGTATTCGATATCGTACGCGTTTTCTTATTTTTTTCTCTCGACTCGTTTTACGTAAAAGTCGTTATGGGTTCTTCTTTTTCTTTTTATATAATTCTTTTCTATATAATTCTTTTTTTTTTTTATATATTCAAATTTTCACGACTTTCCCGCCACGAACCACAATGCAACCTTTCAGAAATATGTAACCAAAGAGAGCCCGAACGTTGGCAATCTCGGCCTTTTATAGCCCGTCGACAACCCTAACCGCGTCACACGATCTTCGAACAAATTTCGAAAGAGAGCCTCAATTAAAATGGCGCCTAGAACGCTTCCGATAGTGCATTTTCTGAGCGAATATTTGACCAGAAAACCATGAATTTGGGTTCTAAATTCATTTTTGAATTTTTCAAAAATAGGTGTAACAAAATATTAATTTTCTGGTCAAAATCCGCCGAGAAATACACTACCGGAAACACTTCCATGATGAAATATCCGCCTCATCATACATATGTTAGTAACCGACGCACATTCTATTTTTCTCTCCCTTTTTTCTCTTAGATTTTTAGCCTCTCGTGTACAGCAATTGGATGCTCAACCATCGTTCTGATTCTGAGTCTTAAAATGTCGACTCTCATTTCTATGTTTCTCTCGCTTCCTCAGAATCCATACACCTACACACCGATGCAACGGATCTCCAATTTCACCAATGCATTCCACAAGTTATTTATTTTTTTATGTCACGGTTCAAATCGAGACTACGGAAATGATGTTTCAAACCTTGACAACCTGTGACCTGTTTGTTGTTACTTTTTTGAATTTGAAAAATAAATTAAAACCTGAATCGTTTCCCACAAAACTTATACATTTTACCAGTCCTGACGAGTGAAATGGATAAGAAATTCAAACGATTGACATTGAACCTGACTAGACGACCCACCCCTGCAATATGCGCGTCATGCACAGACAAACGCTAGCCGGCTATTTATACCAAAATGCTACTTCTTAATATCCTTAGAGTGGAAAACCCCTAGCACATTTCCCTCTGAATCCTCTAATTCATACAAACTGTTCCCTATGAACTTACGAACCTTTGCCTTTACAAATTTTTGACATAATTTTGCATTTAGGCGCTTTGCTGCGTCACTCAATACAAAATTTCGTTTGTATACAATGTCGCCTACATTGAATTTTATGTCCTTACTTCTCGTATTATAAACATGTTCATAAGTCAAATGGGCCTTTTGCAATGAATCTTTTAGTGCAGTATGAATTATGTTCATTTTCGATGCTTTTGGTATAAGATCTATCTCTGAATTGTTGACGCAGTTAAGCTTTCGTAAGAGAGCGTAGTCAGAACCATGCTCCATCATCCTTTGTCCGAATAAAGCCTCATACGGAGACATCCCAATGACAGAGTGCTTCGCAGTTCTCAAGGAACAACTTATTGATGAGAGATGTAAATCCCAATCCCTTTGGTCGTTTCCGATATATGACCTGATGGAAGCGAGAATTGATCGGTTCACTAGCATTGGCTTGTGGGGCATACGCAGCAGTTCTTATGTGTTGAATACCATAAGATGTTAACAACTTAGCAAAGGAGGAACTGGTAAATTGCTTACCATTATCTGATAAAATCGATTCTGGGACTCCAAAAGTACATAGTACTTGATCATACAAAAATTTTATAGCTGTTTCAGAGGTAGCTTTTCGCAGGGCTCTAAGGATAACAAATTTGGTTAGCTGATCCAAGGCGATTATAATATAGACATTTCCGGATTTCGAACGAGGATAGGGTCCAAGAAAGTCTATGTAAACATGCTGAAACGGTCGTTCTACCATAAAGGGTTTACCCATGGGTTGTCGAAGGATCTGGTTGGACGCCTTTGCAGTTTTACATGTTTCACAACTTCCTATAAATGCTTTAACTTGCGAAGCCATATTTGGCCAGTAGAATTGGTTTCGTAATCTACTTAAAGTTTTCCCTAAGCCACCATGTGAGGCCCTTGGTGGTTGATGAGCTAAGGATATCAGACGGTAGGTCAGCTGCGAAGGGATCCATAACTTCCATCCTAGGTCATCCTCAAGAGGATTTCCTGTGCTGTGTTTGACCCTCTTATACACAAAATTTTCTGAGACTTGAAGGTCTGGCAGCTGGTCCTTTTGTTTTTCGATGCTGTCGATGATCTTAACATACTCCTCAGATTGAAAGCTGGGATCTTTTAGATCTATGTGCAGTACATCGTAAGAATATGATCTCGATATGTCATCAAGGTTCAACTCATCCGCAGCATATACTCTTGAAAGAGTGTCTGGCACGACATGCTGTGAACCTTTACGATGCTCAATATCGAAATCATACCCTTGAAGTTTAAGACTCCACCGAGCTAATCTTCCGCTGAGGTCCTTTTGACTCATCAACCATTTCAGGCTTACATGGTCGGTAACCACATGAAAGTGGTATCCCTCTACATAAGGGCGAAATTGTTCGATACTTAAAACTGCGGCTAAGCATTCCCGTTCAGTGACGCTGTAATTACATTGGGCCTTATTCATTTTGTGGGAGTAGTAGTAAATAGGGCGTTCGATACCTTCTTCGTCCTTTTCACACAAAACACCACCTATCCCTGTCGAAGAAGCATCACACAAAATGATAAAAGGCTTACTGTAATCCGGGGTCACTAGAACTGGTGCTGAAGTCAACATATCCTTAATCTTATTGAAAGCTGTTAATGCCTCCGAGTCAAATTCAAATTTCTTGTCCTTTTTCAAGGTGTTGGTAATGGGTGTTGCAAGGGTCGAGTAATCACGGACAAACCTGCGGTACCATCCAGACATACCTAGAAACCGACGAACCTGACGCTGATTTTGTGGTACCGGGAAATCGCGAATTGCTGAAACCTTTGCTGGATCTGTTTTGAGACAACCATCCCCGATGATATAACCTAAATACTTGAGTTCTTTAAAAGAGAACTTCGACTTTTCAAGGTTTATGGTCAAACCTGCATTTTTAAGCCTATCCGCGATGATATTCAGAAACCGAACATGTTCTTCAAAGGTGCTAGAGACTATCAGAAGGTCGTCCAAGTAAACAAAAACATTTTCTCTAAGTTCATGAGGTACCACCTTGTCCATTAATTTGCAAAGACGCTGAGGTGCATTGCAAAGTCCAAAGGGCATAACTTTGAACTGGTAAAGAGGTCTGCCGGGTACCGTAAACGCTGTCTTTTCCCGAGAGGATCTCTCCAGCGGAATCTGCAGAAAGGCGTCTTTCAGATCCACACTAGAAATATAGTATGTATCTGAAATACGACTTAGCACAGCCTGTACATGAGTCAAAGGATACGCACTTTTTTTCGTCTTTTCATTTACTTTCCTGTAGTCAAGGCACATCCGGTTTTTACCCGGTTTCCGTACCAAGACTACCGGAGAGCTCCATGGGCTATTACTTTCTTCGATTATTCCCATGGCAAGTAAGCGATCCAATTCCTCATATAAAAGCTTTTGAACCGCTGGAGAAACAGGATAGTGTCGTTGCTTTATAGGTTCGGCATCCCCTGTATCTATTTCGTGTTCCTCCAGCATGGTTTTGCCTAAGCCAAGTTTGGCGTAAGACGGGAACATGCTAATGGCTGTTTCAGGTTTACTGAACTCCTCCTCTGATAGTTCACGCATCTCTGAATAATGGTTGGTTAAAGCGGTGTTGGGGGGTGAGATTTCAGAAATCAGATGTGGGGCTATGTTAAACGATTTCCAAAAATTTATCCCTAAGTACAATTTTTGTTGTAATGAGGGAACTAAAAACATGTCTATTGGTTTGGTGGCCTTTTTGTAGCTGATGTTAGCCACGAATTTACCTACGATTTGTTGATCGTGTCCGTCCGCTGTTTTGACGCTGGATAAAAAGGATGTGAAAGGGATGTTGTGTTTTCTCAGAAAATCTTCGCCACCTACCCCTAAGCAACTGATACTAGCACCACTATCTAGTAATCCTAGCATGCTTTCATCAAAAATTTTCACATTCGCATAAGGGCGAGGATCCTCGGAGCAACATAAGGTTGTAGCTTCGATGTTTTTCATGGCATCTTTTCTTTTCTTTTTCAGTTCTCGAATCCTTAAAATCCTGTCAGAAATATGAAGATTTGGTTTACCAAAGATCCTATCTCTGGCAGCGTGATACTCAATGATACGTTGGTGGAGATTTTTAGAAGGAGGTGTTAAAATCGCTTTAGGAGGTGACACTTTTGAGACTGACGGTTCTGGAATTGCTGGTCTTTTCAATATTTGAGTTGGAAACAAGAAATCATTGGGTTGAGAACTAAAATGAGTAATTGAAGTGTTTGAGTCTAATTTAAGTCCGGTTTCCGGTTTTGAGAGCAAGCCATCCCGGGAGATGGATTGCTCTTCCGGAAGTTTCCCGAGCATTTAACGCTGGTACATTGCGGTGATGTTGTATCTGCCTTTCCGCATCGATAACAGAAAAGGGATCTTTGCGGTATAGGACACTCCATGTATCCATGTCCAACTTTTCTGCAATTCCAGCAAATGTAGCTGCTGGTATCTCTACCTTCTTGAATGGCTTCTATGGTATCAGCTGGTGAAAAAAAATCTTCATTTACCTGAATTTCACTCACAGTTCTGCGGAATGGAGGAATTACTGGACCTCTACCTTTTTGTCTATCCTGCTCGTTTAAATACTTTTCTATATTTCGGCAAACATAGACCATTTCATTTAACCCTTGAGCTCTAAAGATCAGCAATAACTCTCCCATATGCCTATTAACATTTTGTTTAATAAGTGTTATGAGTTCGTGGTTAGGTTTGGGACAAAGCAATCGGGTGTTGAGTTTTTGGATCGCCATCAGGAAATCATCAAAAGATTCGTTATGTCTCTGACGGCGATCATACATTTGCCTTGAGATCTCAGGATCTGTTTCCAGAGAACGAAATTGTTCTACTAGAGAAAATCGCAGTGCAGGCCAATCTATTCTAGGATTACTTTTTAAGAAGACCCAGAACCAAGTTTCCACTTGTCCACTAACAAATTGGTGAAAGTTTAAAACTATTTCTTCCCATGAGGCACCGTAGCAATCTTTTAGCCTTTCCAAACGAAAGATAAATTCGTCAATAGTCATATTCAGATTATCGTATTTTAAACCCCATTTGTGAAAACTGTGGATCCTGAAATTCGGATTTCTGGATAAATTACCTTGCGATTGATTTTCTAACGTGGAGGGTCTAGCAGAGTTGTCGTTTATAGTCATATTTCGAATACGAGCCAAGAATTCATCTGCACTAGGATTCAGATTACTTGTCTGAGCCGTTCTCTGAGCTGCTTCCGAAATGTTATATTGAGTTGGATTCGAAGAGATGGGATCGACTGGTGGAGGTTGACGTCTACGGATCTCATACTCGCTTCGAGCTGAAGGTGTATTTTCAAGTAGGGTTTCACGAATGATTGTCGCCATTTGGTTTTTTAATTCGTCCTTATTTGCTTCTAACTCTCTACGAATGACTTGCAAATCCTCTGTTCTACTCACGCCTATAGATGCCGTAACGAGACCTTGGATATAAGCTGGCAAATCTAGATCATCGTTACGGTTATCGGGTAACATAGACAAGTCGGCTGGATTCGCGGGTATGGCTGAATTGCCAGTAGCGATTTGAGAGCTCGACGGAATATTAGGATTGACTAAAGTTTGAGGTAAATCTCGTCTGTCAGAAGAGCCTCTTGAAGGAGCCGTTTCGAAAGGGACTGAACCTGATAGTAACCCAGGGCTAACAGATTTATTAGATTGAGCCATTGTCTTTTGTGGATGGGTATTATTACTTCCGCGACTACGAATGCTGTTGCTTGAACCTCTACCGCGTATATTGCTTTGGTTTCCTCGAGCACGACTACCACTACTATATCCACGGCCTGATCGTAACTGGTGGATATAATCACCTTCACGAGAAGACATAAATTCTCAATAGGTAATAACTAAAGAAATGCTCAAAACTCGACTCAGCTTGGGAAAAATTTTAAAAATAAAAAAGATTGGAAAACCTAAAATAATAGTTATAAGAATCAAAAAGAAAATCAAAAATATTCAGGAAAGATGAAAAAAAACTAATTATATATTAGAAAAAAACCAAACCTATCAAAGAATTTAACCAACTGAAATATCGAAAACCCAAAATATGTCTATAAACCTATGTATGTATACTAAATCAAAAAAAAAAAAAAAAAAAAAATCGAAAAACTCAAATAAAATCAAATATTGATTGTAATTAAAAATCACTATCAATCAATCAAAAATTCTAAATAAAAGGTAATATTCAGAAAGCAGAAAAAAAATTGAACAAAAGTAAGAACTATAAGAATATAGTCCAATTTATAACTTTCTTTTTATAAATCTATTCAAAACTAATATATACGTGACTGGAATTTTCATAGATGAGACAGGTGGATGTGACGAAAGGTATCAAAATTGCAGACCGGGATTGAAGTACTTTAATAAATATTTTACTCACTGGAAATTTGCATGAATCTTTATTTTTTTTTTTTTTTTTTTTGCATTTTCTTTTAATTTTGGCTGAAAGAAGCGCACTCTAAACATTATACTAGTTTGAATGTTTCAATAGTTAAAAGGAAAACAAATCACATCGCTACAGTCGTAGTACATAGCTTCTAGATCTTATACTACCGGACGATCGTTGATCGCTTCCTATGAGACAAATTTTACTGAGAATGCTAAACAACTATATTCAGGTCAGAGCCAGAAAATACGGATTTAACAAACGAATGAAATTTGTATTTCTATGTTTGATGTTGATTGAAGTACTCGATTGTCGCAACAGACTAAACGGGGAAAAACTTACAACCCATTTACTGGACGTCCGCTCTTCACTGCAATCTCACAAGCAGAAGAAAATCAGAAAACAATTCAAACTGAAACTAAAAACAAAGTCATAGCAATTTCATGGCAAAAATTTTGAGAAAAAAAAAACCGTTATCAATAATTAAATTCAAGGATTTTCAGCTTTTTATCAGATGTAATTTCAGGACGAATCGGGCCCCACGTTGGGCGCCACCTGTAACGGTCCGAGGTGTCATCGGCAAGGACTCTCATCGACATGTGTCGCGTTCTTTCTCTGAAAGGTGCTATAACCCTCTATTACGCCTTATCGCAGCACTTTATTAAAACACGCCTATCAAGAATCCTAAAAACCCTTCCTTCCTTTACCACCATTACAACCCACAGTTTACAGGCCCTGCGGGCTGATCCTGGCCGCAGAAGGAAGGGGTGTTCAGCGTACGACAGCGTGGCATGCTAGCATAAAGCACGTCCTAGCTCGTCGGTGGGGGAGTTCTTGCTATCGTGTCGCTAAACGTTCGTTACGTCATTACATGCCGGGGTATATATTGGGAAAAAATAAAAAAATCGGATTCAAGGAGAGCCCATATTCGTCCTAATGGGAAAGCCGTTGCTCAAAACTTTACCGCAGTGAGGAGAGATCAAGGTGTTGTTGTCTCTCTGAGGTTGCCCACCCACGGATCCGAAGATACAACCTTGGCTGTCACGCCCTCAAATACTTATGACAGCCCCTAAATATCACTGGGTATTTATAAACTCAAACTATCATTTTCCGTTAGCAAAAAAAAGTTAACGATATGAACACTTAACCTGAAAAGTTAATAAAACCCTCATCAGATGAGTTCTACGTCCATACTACCCATTTCATCTTACGTTACCGGTCTGCAAATTATACCCCTTCGCCACATCCTCCCTTAGCGTTGTTTAAACACAATTCATATTCGCCTCTGGCTCATCTGAAAGCAAAAAAAAATCCAAAGCACCTTCCCAAAAGTCTTCAAGAGCGGAAGAAAGAAAAGACAATAAGATCCGTCAGTTCAATTCGAGAATAGAATTTCTTCTCCTTTATTACACAAAAAAACTTAACCTAACCAATCAATAAAAAAAAATAAGCTAAATTCCATATATTATGTGCATCTATAACGGTCGCAAGACTATACATTTATTGTCATTCTTATTTTCTTATTTCCCAAATTCAAAAATGTAACAAGTAACACAACAGTCCAGGGCACTATTAATATTACGAGTACCAATAAAAAAATTTATGTGGGCTCATTTATTTGTATCTATTTATTATATTTTGTAAACAAAAAAAAACGTAGTTCAATTAAAATTTAAAAGGTCTAAATCTTGGTAACTGGACTGTATTTCCTTTAATTGAGAAATACCAAAAAAAAAAAAAATTAAGAAATTATTGTTTTAAATATAAAGCCTCTCAGCCAATTCACCAAAACAATAACAACACCTCAAATACGAGTATAGCATTTATAGGGTTTTAAAATTCGTTATTCGCAAAAGGGAAAAAAAATATGTGAATTATAATTTTTCCCTCGGATGTAAAAGAAAAGTAAACGTTCGATCAAATATTTTTCTCCAAACCATTTATATAAAGAACTTACCACTAAATCCCTTGAGGTGGTGCACCGCTCCAGAGGTTGTAGGTATACTAGGTCGATAGCTAGATTTAGGAAAATTTATTTTTGAATATTTGAATTTATCACTTCACTTTTACACTCCGAATTTTCCAAGGTAATGTGTCGTATATATAACGACGATATTTGGTAAGAAAAGATTTTTATGCTTTACAATATATGGCTATGTATTTTTTTATTTTAAATTACTTTGGTGAACTAGAGGGGAGGAGGGAAGGGAAATAGAATTTAATAGAATTAATTGATCGAACAGAGAACAAAACTTAATATATACAAAATTTATTAATTAATACATATATTCAAATTCTGTATAAAAAAAAACTTTGAAGGCTTCACATAGGTTGAGGATGACTGCGTAAATTTTGGATCTTTGGTTTGTTGCATCGGTGTCTTCACCAGGAACTTTGCGGGTAGGATTTCAATCATTGGAGCCAACTGGAGGCTGGTACGAACTGATAGTTTTTTTTTTTTTGTTTTTTTATTGTCTCGGAAGTGGATTCTTTGTTTATAAGAAAAATTTGGTTTTTGTTTTTGATTGCACTATGATAGGTAGGTAGCGTATGTATAACTATATGTGTGGATATTATATTTCTTCAACATACAATATGCTTTACGTGCTTTTTTTTGTCCTTTTTTTTCTGGGTTCTTTTCACTGATTTTTTTTTTTTCTCTTCAGGGCGTAGAACAATGATTTCGGAAGCTTTAGGGTCGTTTGCGTTTTGCGTGTTTCGAAGGGGCTTGGGTGCTCGCGGCAGATGGGACTTATCAAATGCGAGATTTTTGTTGGGCTCCCGTAACCTTTTTATTTTTGTCTGGGGTTACGCGCGTATAGGGAATAAAGGGATTTTTTTCCCTATATATATATACGTATATAGGCAAATTCATGGATGTGTATATTGTTTGCCCCGGGAACACTATTTCTACCGGTTTCGCGCTTTTCTTTTCCGTGAAAAAGGGATATTTCGTATTCGATATCGTACGCGTTTTCTTATTTTTTTCTCTCGACTCGTTTTACGTAAAAGTCGTTATGGGTTCTTCTTTTTCTTTTTATATAATTCTTTTCTATATAATTCTTTTTTTTTTTTATATATTCAAATTTTCACGACTTTCCCGCCACGAACCACAATGCAACCTTTCAGAAATATGTAACCAAAGAGAGCCCGAACGTTGGCAATCTCGGCCTTTTATAGCCCGTCGACAACCCTAACCGCGTCACACGATCTTCGAACAAATTTCGAAAGAGAGCCTCAATTAAAATGGCGCCTAGAACGCTTCCGATAGTGCATTTTCTGAGCGAATATTTGACCAGAAAACCATGAATTTGGGTTCTAAATTCATTTTTGAATTTTTCAAAAATAGGTGTAACAAAATATTAATTTTCTGGTCAAAATCCGCCGAGAAATACACTACCGGAAACACTTCCATGATGAAATATCCGCCTCATCATACATATGTTAGTAACCGACGCACATTCTATTTTTCTCTCCCTTTTTTCTCTTAGATTTTTAGCCTCTCGTGTACAGCAAATGGATGCTCAACCATCGTTCTGATTCTGAGTCTTAAAATGTCGACTCTCATTTCTATGTTTCTCTCGCTTCCTCAGAATCCATACACCTACACACCGATGCAACGGATCTCCAATTTCACCAATGCATTCCACAAGTTATTTATTTTTTTATGTCACGGTTCAAATCGAGACTACGGAAATGATGTTTCAAACCTTGACAACCTGTGACCTGTTTGTTGTTACTTTTTTGAATTTGAAAAATAAATTAAAACCTGAATCGTTTCCCACAATCTTCACTGTCATCCTCATCACAATCGAACTCAAAAACAGTGTTCGTTTTATCGACATTTGGAGGTTTAAGCAAACAGAGGGCTTCTGTGGGAAAAGATTGGATTTTTTTTTGCAGTTTTTGCTTGGTATAAAGTATAAAGAAATTAAATCTTCATTCGTATTTGCACGGCCAGATTTTGCTGCCACGACTTCTTTCTCACCTTCACAAGCTTGCCATTTTTTAATGGGTAATTTGTATGCCAGATGTAGATTCGAACATTCGTATCCAACCGTGCAAAATAGACATTCCAAAAGAAAGGCGCTCTGTTTTTATTGGACGTCTAATCATATCACCGACATTGTTGAATTCTTTCGAAGTCGCGCCACATAAATAGCATTTATGTGTTGATGTGGTTTCAGTTAAAGCATTGCAAACCTTACCATCTATCATTGAAAAAATTAATGATTGCTCAACCTTAACACACCTGTTACCCATGGACATGGACGTTTGTTGAAGGTTTTGGATCTCTGCATCCACTCGAGCTTTTTCGGATTTTGAAACATCAGTTGACTCTTTAGTGTATTCAATTTTCTTCCATCGAAAACCCACTTCGGTATTAAATAACACAATGTGTCAAAAACACACTCCAACATAGAAATAAGTCGTTTTGATGTTATATCAAGCAAAGCTTGAAGACTCACTTCGGCACATGTAGCTGTGATTTTCACTGCATTTCTTTTGGGATAGCAAGCTTTCTTTGCATTTTGCACAACTTTGTAAGATGGAAATTTTTCTGGGGCACTCATTCTTATTATATTATATTGATGCCGTCATAGTTTCGTTGCAACTAATACCGCCAAAGCATCTTCTCCCGTCATACAACTTCTCTCATTCGACTGCGATTTTTCAAAACCTCGCCTGTATTTTTCAGACCGATCGGGGCTTAAACTCGCTTCTTTTAAAAGTTTTGAGGCTTGGATCAGTCCGGAAGCTCGTAGACTTATTTGGGTAGCATAATTGAGGACACCACGATCTTTGGGAAGAATTTTCAAACTCTACTTCTGGACGACCTCGTTTCTTAGCTGAGTCAGGCGCTTTACAGAAAGCTAAAAATGTGTTAAGCCAACTATCATTAGTTTTAAAATACTTTTCCTCGATCCTGCAAGCTTTAAGCCACCGCGAGCTTTTTGTCATTCTGATCAATTCTTCTTTTAAGAAACTGAATTGTTCCTCTATTACAATACTCCCAGACCGTCTCATTATAGCAATAATTTCTTTTCTAGTCAAAAACAATGTGTTTGAAGAAAGTCCTAAAATAACGAAAAAAAGTGTCACCAAAAGGCACTACACAAAAATCCAAACATAATATAAAGTTCAGAAAAGTAGCAGGATTTTTTTTTTTAGAAACATGAAGTACACATAACACACATTTTAATGACACAAATTATTATAACACGGACTTACCCGGAACACAACTTTAATTCTACGGGACCTTAGAACTTCCTAAAAAACACGTATATTAAAACTGATCACAGAACTTCACCTCTACTTTACACATATTTTTAATTTTTTGTTTTTTCTTGTGCTTTTCACATTGCTACGTACCCGAAGTTGAAGGTTCCATACCAATATTTCAAAATTATTTGAAGATAAAAAAAAATCAGCCTCAATGCAAAAACGAAAATACACAAATTTTTGTTTCCTTAATCAGAAACTAAAAATCAAGCTTCAATTAAGCTGCGCTGTGGTGAATAAGAAATATGTAAAAAGAAATGATTATTATTTTTGAATAGCTTGGATATTACCTTATAGAAAAAAAAAATTGAGGATATTTTTAATTTTCATTTTTGAATTATTGCCAGCTTTTGAATCGTTTTGTCCCATTGTGCGACGCAATCGATCTCTCGCCCTGTACAAGAACTTGGTCTTTCGCAAAATTTAACTCAGTGAATTTTCAGTCGGGACTTGGGCCTACACCCGTATAAGATCCAGCTGACCCTGTAGTTCAAAGTTCATAACCACAGACAACGCTGTTTGTTTACTGGCAGGGCATCGAAGCGTTCGGAAGAGGATCCCGATTTTGGCCGAAAAATCATCTCTAAAGACGACGCCCATTTTACTTGCGCCTTATAAGTACTATAAGGCAAGTTATGCATTCGGACAAAAAATCGAACTCGAGATTTTGATCAAAATTGACATTACGATGATAGCGAAGACTAAAAAAATGGGTCTTGCAATTCTGTCTGTCTGACTATAGCCTAAACGGCTCAGCTGATTTTCTTTAAGCTTGGTAGATAATTTTTGATAATTTTTGCTTATGCAAAAGCTTTCCAAAAATTTTAATAGTGTTGTGTATTCAAATTTCGATTTTTTTTTTTTGGATTTTTGAAAAAAAAAATTGGAATCAATATTTCGAAAAGGCCTTGCTCGATTTTTTTAAACTTCAAAAATAACAGTATCCTATTATAGACTGCATATAATATGTGACAAAAATAATTTTATTTTACCTAAAAATAATTGTACCCACCATACAAATGTAAAAAATGGTTTTCGAAAATCGTATTCTTCTCGAAAAGGTCACTTAGAATTTTGATAAATCTTTTTTTCTTTCAATTAATTCTTACGATCTATAATTTAATAAAATAAATTTTGAAATTAAAATATCACAGAATGTACATATTTACCATAGAAAATTTTTTCAGATTTTGAATTTCCATCGTCGGGATAACGGATTTTAATGAAATTTTTATAAAGAAAGCTTCTTAAAAGTTTCAAAAATATTAAATTTCAAAACTTAATAAATATATTTTTTGAATTTTTGAAAAAAAAAAATCAATATTTTTTCTGAAAAATTCAATTTCTCAAGAACGGGTCAGTAGTTTTTGTTTTAGAAATTTAAGTCTTATTCGTACAATAATAAAAACTAAAGGTTGGCGTACCAAAATTTTTTCTTAAAAATGTTTCAAAAATTTTTATATAAAAGAGTGTTTTTTTAAGAAACCATAAAACGACTTATAATTCTTGTTGTTGCATAAATTTATATTTGCCTGAATCACATGGCTTCCTGTTTTTAGCTCGAACTATACTAAAGGAGTTGTTTTAGTCATTTCAAAAATGAATTTATGCTTATGAACAGCTTATTTCTAATAACATTCATTTTTGAAATACTTAGTGTTTTACATTTCTCACTACACTACAAGGTTTAGGTGAGAGTGGCTAGAATTCGATGGGGAGAACTTCTGCCACTTCTAATTACTACTTCTACCTTGATCCTCGTATCTACATATTACGTCGGTTGTGTTCTTCTTGTATAGGCCCTTCACTACTCCTAAGCGCCATCATGTACGGTTTCCGGAGATGTTTCTCAGCTCTCTCCAACTCTCTAACTCTCCCACATTTGTTCTGATTCCTCTTCAAACGTTCTTTGACAGGGACTTTTTGGTCGGCTCACTCTTTTGCCCATCTGTTTGAGAGAATTGCATTACAATGCTTGGGTCGCAATGAACTCGTCACCTTTTCCACTGCCACTGACGTCTATTACTGATCCGTTCTCGTATCCCTCAAGATTTTTCGCAGACATCTATTCACGACATTTGCAGTTTTCTTGTGACAGCGGATGTGACTTTCCGAAGCGCATATTTTGGACATCATTCCGAATGCAGCCTTTGCTCTCCCGATTCTTTTGCATACATCTAATTCGGTTCCATTATCGGGAGAGACAATATACTCCCAAGTTATTGAAAATTCTCCACCATCTCTACCAGTTATTCATATATATCCACTTGGAGAGATAAGCAAGTTCCAAGGCTGATCCTTTATATTTTTGTGGTATTGATCTTTAGCTCCACGATTTCAGCTTCTCCCTCTACCTTGTTATCATTTGATGAAGATTAGTGACCCACGATAAGAGAGTAAGCATACGTCACTCCCATAGTTCAGATTTTTGATATTCGATTACAGATTCCACTGGATTCCTCTATTTACCGTCGAGGTGGACTATGCTGCGTCTAGTACATCGCTTATCACCAAAATTAAAAGTATTGGTGACGGTGTACAGCCTTGCCTGATCCCACTTTGCATTCCAAACTCCACTGAAACCCTTCCTCTGTGCGCCACTACTTGATTGATATCAATCTAAAGCATATTGGGAGCGAAGGTAGTCACCTTGATGTGGTGCAAAGGCTTAAGTAGCAAAGACTCACCCGACCTGCCATTCTGGGATAACCCCAAACTGGTAGAGAAGTTGAAGAGCGAAAACCAAGAACTGCCCTCCTTAATCCAGGGTGTTAAGTGACCCGTGCCCATTGGATGGTTTGCAGCCAGGGAGTATACCGGCTGTATTATAACGGAACCTCTTTGAAACCAGGTCGAATCAAAGAGTAACCTAGACCTTACCATATTATGCGGAGCTCTGATATGGCGGACCCCATTATTTCTCTAGCTACTCGTGGGATTAATATGCCGAAAAATTTAAAACAAAAAAATAATAAAAACTTTAAAAAATTCAACACTCCGCGGGATGTTACCGCAAGTGCACTAGCAGATCGTATGGAGAAAGACCTCCGTGGTGAAGATCTGAGACCGGAGATAAGCAAGTACCTGAAGAGGATGCCTCAGGGGAACACTCAGAACCGGGCAGCAGGAGGAGCGTCGACATCTGGTCAAGGGAGAATACCTCCCGATCAGAAAGAAGACGTAACTCAGAATGCAGCGTCAACCTCTTGTCAAGGGAGAATACCTCCTAGGCAAGTGGAAAACGCTACAAAAGAGACAACATCCACTAGAACAGGGTTACCTCCTATGAAAGTGAGCGATCACACTGTGGTCAGACAAGAAGATGATGGGAAGTTACCACCATCAAAATCATCCAGTCCACCCAAAGAACCACATAGCCGAAATGCCCGAAGAAATCAAGTTCTTCCAAAATTGGGTAGTCCAGGAGCCCTGGACGATCCACATAGGAAAGGACTAAGTGGAGCAGGCACCAAATGGTACTTCCGGTTCCTTGCAGAGGGGATGTCCCCGCAGGAAGCCAGAAAGAAGGTGGACTTGAGGAAAGAAGAACAGAAAAATGATAACACAAGCCTAGGACAGGGTAAGAGGAAATGCCACCAACTAACTCCTCCCCAAAGCAAAGAAGCAAAAAAACCTAGGACGACGGCAACTTCATCTACGGGACAAAGCACCGTAAAGGCAATGACCGTTCAACAAAGGCTCTCCTATGCAAGTGCAGCCTTGAGCGTCAGAATTGCTGTTCTGCCTAGGGGATATCCACAAGTCGCCTTGTCTGCCGAGGATCTATCGGCACTCGAGGAGGCAATCATTGAGGAGGTCTCTCTGGGTTGGAAACACAAGCTGAAGTTCAATGGACTGCACTTCAGAACAGGTCTGCTCTTAGTTGATTGCGCTGGACCCGAAACAGCGGAGTGGCTAAGAGAGAGTGCACATAAATTGAGCAGTTGGAAGGGCATCGAATTGTATGCATGCATGGGTGATGATATACCAAAAATGCACAATATAACGCTGTTCCTTCCAAAAAGCATGGGTCAAGAGGACAAAAAGTCATTGGCTCTCTTAAAAGCCCAAAATGAGGGTCTAAACGTGCAGACCTGGAGAATAGTTAAAAGCTCGGCTGAAGGAAAAGGTCAACTACTGGTGATAAGTATTGACGCCGAATCCGTCGAGACAATAGTGAAAGCAAATCACCAGCTTCACTACAAATTCGGGAAAATAAATGTTTTTGGTCTCCGGAAAACAACCTCCAGTTCTGCATCCGCAAAAGAAAAAGAGTCCTCAACCAGGCCAACTCAAAAATCCCAAGAAGCGGAAGCAGTAGGAACTACCCTACCTGCAACAACCATCCCTACTCCCACTCCAAAACCTCCAAACCCACCAGTCCCCCCAACCACTCCAGTCCCCCCAACCCCTCCAGTCCCCCCAACCCCTCCAGTCCCCCCAACCCCTCCAAACAAGACAACTGAGACATCACTCCCGGAAACAGGAGTGATGCAAAAACCAGACCGGGAGGAAATAACACCGGGTCCATTGGACATTGAGATGGAGGGCATAGACCTCTCTCCAAGTCCAATGGACCAAACAGAACTGCTTCCCACTATAGAGGAGGAAGACCATCTGCTAGCAGATGATGGGGCATTAGCCCCCATCTGCCAATAAAAGAAGATGCCGGCACACGGGATCAGAACCAGGCTAGCCCAAGTAAATATACACCACGCGAAGGCCGCATCAGCTGTTCTGGCGAGGAAGTTCGCTGCGGACAACTTAGGGCTAGCACTGATCCAGGAACCCTGGACTTATAAGGGTCAGGTAAGAGGGTTGACAAGTAGCGACTCTAAACTTATATGGGACACGAGAGAAGACTCGCCCAGAACTTGTATCAAAATAAGAAATAATATACAATTTATATGTCTTTCAGAATTCATGACAAGGGATCTGGTCCCGATACAGGCCCAAATTAACATCGAGGGCGGTATCCAGACAATGGTTGTGGCAGCAGCGTACTTTGCTGGTGATGATGCCAACATTCCACCGTGCGAAGTACAGAGACTGGTGGACTACTGCAACCGGAAAAAACTACCGATACTGATAGGATGTGACGCCAATGCTCACCATACAGTATGGGGTAGCACCGACATAAACCAAAGGGGTGAGTACCTTTTAGACTTTATGATGGTAAAAAATCTAGAAATATTTAACGTAGGGAACACCCCCACTTTTATTACTAGAATAAGAAAAGAAGTCCTAGACATAACTTTCGGAACTCCGAACGTAGCTTATATGGTAAAGGATTGGAGAGTATCCAATGAACCATCAATGTCTGATCACAGAATAATAGTGTTTACCTTAGAAGGACTGCTTACAGAGAATACCTCTGGCAGAAACCCTAAGAAAACAAACTGGAACCTATACCAAAATGTTCTAAAATCAAACCTGGAACAAATAGGTCCAGCAAGTACGACAAAAAGTCACCTTGAGCTAGAATTCGTTGTTAATGAGTTTAATGGAGCAATACACGAGGCATATGAACTCAGTTGCCCCATTAAACCTATAACTAGACAGAAGGATGCCCCTTGGTGGAATAAACATCTTTCTAAACTAAGATTCAAGGTTAGGAAGCTCTTTAATGAAGCAAAAAGAACAAGGGAATGGTGTAATTACTCCGCGTTATTGACAACATATAACAAAGAGATAAGAAAAGCCAAAAGAAATAGTTTCACAAATTTCTGTGAGAATATCTCAACGACCCCTGCAGCGGCAAGACTTCACAAAGCTCTTGCAAAAGAGAAAACCATTACATCATTAGCACTTCGGTATAGTGATGGTAGGTTCACCGAAAATGAAGAGCAAAGATGTAACCTACTGCTCAACACACACTTCCCAGGCAGTTTACCATTAAATGGTAACTTGGTAGAGAGAACACCTCTCAAACCAAACAGACAGGACTGGAAAATAGCCACGACCATTTGCACAGGTAAAAGGATTGATTGGGCAATTAATACCTTTCAACCCTACAAATCACCAGGTGCAGATGGTATCTTCCCAGCTCTTTTGCAGAAGGGAAAAGAATACTTTATGCCTTATCTCATTAATATTCTTCGGAGTAGCATCGCTCTTGGGTATATACCAAGTCTATGGAGAACAGCTAAGGTAATCTTCATCCCCAAAATAGGGAAAAAAGACACAACCCATCCAAAGTCTTTCAGGCCAATAAGCTTAACATCCTTTATACTGAAAACTTTGGAAAAGGTAATTGACAACTTCATAAGATCAGAAGTATTAATAAGTAGGCCTCTCAATCAGCGACAACACGCATATAGGGCGGGCAGATCAACCGAGACCGCCCTGTTCGAACTAACAAACAAGATCCAAAGAGCCTTAGATGTAAAGGAAACAGCATTAGCTGCTTTCTTAGACATAGAAGGAGCATTCGATAACACGTCCCACGAGGCGGTAGGCAAAGCTCTTGTTAGAAAAGGCGTACCCATCACTATAACCAGATGGATAAAAGAAATGTTAGGCACTAGAAATGCAGAGGCACAAGCAGGACAAAACGTAAAAAAAGTAATCACAACGAGGGGATGTCCTCAGGGTGGTGTACTATCACCCTTGTTGTGGAGTCTTGTTGTAGATGAATTGTTAGAAAATCTTACCTCCCAAGGTATATACTGCATTGGCTTTGCCGATGACATCGCTATCATTGCAGTAGGTAAGTTTGAAGAAACTCTTTGCGATATTATCCAAAGAGGACTAACAATTACAAGTAAATGGTGTATGTCTGTAGGGCTTTCAATAAACCTATCCAAGACAACAATCATACCATTTACTAGGAAAAGACTTCTACCACATATAAAATCTATCCGTTTGAATGGTGAAGTAATTGAAACGCAGAGGGAGGTAAAATATCTAGGAATTATACTAGATAGTAAACTCCTCTGGAACAAACACATAAATTATATAGTCGGAAAAGCCACAAAAGCCCTAATGATTTGCAAAAGAATTGCAGGTAAGTCATGGGGATGCAAACCGAGCATCCTCAGGTGGATGTACACTATGATGGTAAGACCCATCATTACCTATGGTGCGGTTGCATGGCACAAGAAAACCGAATTAACAACAACTAGGAAAACCCTAGAAAAAGTCCAAAGGCTCGCATGTATCTGTATTACGGGAGCAATGAGAACCTGCCCTACCGCAGCTATGGAGGTTATCCTCCATTTATCCCCTCTACACGAGGTTATTAGAAGTGCTGGAGTGGGAGGTATCATCAGGTTCTCAAAGGAAGGAACTGGGACCGGCAAAATTATTGGTCTCAGAGAAAGGGACCTAATTGACAGGTCCACAATAACAAACCTTATTGACATCCCAAGAGATGGAATGATCAAAAAACATAATTTCGAGAAAAACTTTCTTACACAGCTCAGTAACAAGAAAGACTGGGTAGGAGAGGATACAAACTACACACTCGAAACAAATACCATCAAGTGGTACACTGATGGATCGAGAACAAGCGAAGGGACTGGTGCAGGAATCTTTGGGCCAAAAACCAAACTTTCTATACCGATGGGGCAGTCCACCAGCATCTTCCAAGCGGAGGTAAACGCCATAGGGAAATGCGTGGATCGCAATCTCGAAAGGAATTATCGTAACAAGAACATTGCCATTATGTCAGATAGTCAAGCAGCACTCAAGGCGCTAAACTCATACACCATCAGCTCTAAGCTAGTGTGGGAGTGCACAAGCAGACTAAATGAACTAGGTAAACAGAACAGAGTCACACTCTACTGGGTACCTGGGCATGTTGGTGTTCTTGGAAACGAAAAGGCAGATTCCCTAGCAAAAATAGGCGCTTCAACCCCCCTAACAGGGCCTGAACCCTATTGCGGAATAGGTGAAAATGTCATCAAGACCTGTTTCTGAGACTAGTTGAGTCCCAGAAATTATAATTTAACTTGATGTACCTTAGTTGAAGTACTCAAATTAAAATGATTTGCACTTAGTTGAAGTACAACGGTAAGAAAAATGAAATACCAAATTAACCACGTTATAATTACTGACCACTTTATTACAATTCAAAAAATAGAATGATGTAAATTCATGCTAGAGCAAAACTTTTAACCTCGGTGTAACAAGTATATAACAAAATCAGCTGTAAGTTTTAAATTCTATCTGAGGTTATTAACCTTTTATGTATTTACACATATTGAGAATATTATTGCATTCGTATTTAATTATGTAACTTAATATTATCAAATCAATATGTTAGAAGCAATAAACATGATATGAACTTGTTGCTATTTCATATTAAAAGACTCCGAGTCATATAGCTTTATTTCATTTCATAACTACAATAATTTTATTGCAAATGAAATAAATAATATTTAACTTAATAAATCCTAAAGTTAGAATAGCTAAACCATATATAACAAAAAATACACGTTTGACAGTTCTTAATTCGCGCCTTAAATAATTTGCAGTGCTCATGTTTCTTTAAGTTAAATTTTTTATTTTAAAAATTTACCAAAGCTTAATAAGTGCCTTTTAATTGTTTGTGTTTTGGTATAAATGTAAATCTGACTTGGCGCAAATGTGTTTCTTTAATTTCCTTTGAAGCCGAAGTCAGATATACAAATTATGCCTTGTTCATCAAACACTGTCAAACGTGTGTCAATAAAATTAAACATATAAAAACTATAATCAATTTAAAATCTCAAAGTGATCAGTTTCCTTATTAATTAATTATGTTGGGTAGCAACATGCTCCCCCTCCAAGTGATTATGTTGAGGTGATGAATATGGTCTGGTGTATATTACTAGGCATTGCTCATAATTGGATTGCAGCATCGGTTTCCTCATAGGATTCTAAGGCATACGGAAGATCTTCTGTAAGATTGGTTTGGTTTGCTCTGGACCTCACAATATGATAACATCGCGGTTTTGATTAAGTTGCATTATACTCGTAACATGAAAAAATAATTGATCAAAGCATTAGCGTATTGTTTAAAAAATAAGGTTTAATAAAAATGCACACAAAATTGATGTAGGTAGATAGGGATTTTTTTTTTTTTTTTTTTTGGGTTGATATTTTAAAGTGTTTTTTTTTTTTTTTTTTTTTAAGGGCGAATTAATTTAGCTTATTTTTTGATTTGATATGGGCAAGGGAGATATTTTGACGATTGGTCGTTTAAGTATTGAGTTTTTTGTTTTTACGGTCACCACACGTATTAACTCGTCCGATCCAGGATGTAGTTCGATGACGAGGCCGAGTAGCCATTCAGATGGTGGAAGATTGTCTTCTTTGATGAGTACAATATCTCCTATTTTTATATTAGTTTTTTGTCCTAACCATTTTGGACGTTGTTGTAGCAGGTGCAGGTAGGATGTACTCCATTGTTTCCAAAACTCCTGTGTAAGTCTTTGTATGTATCTCCAACGATCGAGGTTATTTATATTTTTCTCCATCAAATTCCTTTCTGGCAGTGAATGTAATGGTGCTCCAATGAGGAAGTGGCCCGGTGTTAAAACAGTCAGATCATTGGGGTCTGACGTCATTGGACATAATGGCCGTGAATTAAGACATGCCTCGATCTGTGTCAGCAGTGTTGCATATTCCTCAAATGTTAATTTCGATACTCCAATTACTCTCTTCAAGTGGAATTTTATGGACTTAACGCCTGCCTCCCACAAACCTCCGAAGTGGGGAGAAGATGGGGGGTTAAAGTGCCACGTTGTTTGGTATGACGCTAGGGTTTTGGCTACCTCAGATGACCATTCAGACGTAATAAATTTGCTGTTCTTTCTAAGCTCATTATTTGCTCCCTTAAAATTGGTGCCACAATCGCTAAAGATATTGTTACAGAATCCTCTTCTAGCCACGAATCGTCTAAATGCGGCAATGAATGCTGTTGCGGTTAAATCGCTGACTAATTCAATGTGAATTGCCTTTGTAGCAAGACATATAAACACGGCAATGTACCCTTTGTTCATTTTGTTGCATCTTCCCTTCCATGCTTTGATTTCTACTGGTCCAGCATAATCAACGCCAGTGTTTGAAAATGGTCTCGATATTGTCACTCGCTGCTCTGGAAGGTTTCCCATTAATTGCTCCTGCATTACTGCGTTATAGCGATGGCACCGGACACATTTATGTATGATTGATTTAACAAGTCTTTTAAGGTTTGTTATCCAATATTCGTTACGAATTTCAGCCATCATCATCTGTTGACCACCATGAAGAGTACGTTGATGAATGTCATCTGCCAACAAGGTTGAGAAGTAGTGCGTTTCTTTAAGTATAATTGGATGCCGTTGATGGAATGGAAGTGATGAGTTACCCAATCTGCCCCCTACTCGTAGAATATTGTTTTCATCCAGAAACGGGTTGAGATTTCGAATTTGACTTCCCTTTGGTATAGTTTTATTTTCTTTCAGCATTTGAATTTCATTCGTGAACAATTCTTGTTGTACCACCCTGATAAGTTGGTAATGAGAAGACAGAAGTTCTTCTACAGTAAGAGGATGAGTGTCTAGGGGCTTCCTCCCATTAGTTTGAATATATTTGTTGTAAATATATCGCCGCCAGATCGCTGTGCAGCGTATTAAACTCTTTAGTGTAGAGACTTCCTGAAAAAAATCGGTACTTATTTTATTTAAAAGGCATTTCCGTATTTCTTTTTTTGTTTCTTCTTCTGTTTCCAGAGAATTTAATGATGGGAGCTTGCAGAGCGTGAAATTTTTAAGGAATTGTGGACCATACCACCAAAGCTTGCTGCTGATTAGCTCTTCGGGTGATAATCCCCTTGAACCAATGTCTGCAGGGTTATCCTTACCACTTACGTACCGCCAGATTGATTCACTTGTAAGGCCTTGAATTTCCGTGATTCTATTGGCCACAAATGTAGTTCGAATTGATGGACTCCCCTTTATCCATGCCAAAGTGATCATGGAATCGCACCATGCAAACATCTCAACTTGTTTGAACTGCATTGCTATTGACATTTTATGCAGAAGTTTAGCAAGTAACAATGCAGCACAGAGTTCTAGACGCGGTAACGATATGTTTTTAATTGGTGCTACTCTGGTTTTTGAAGCTAACAGTCGAATCTTTTCTTCGCCATTTGAAATCACACGTGTGTATATAACGGCCGCATATGCTTTCTCTGAGGCATCGCTAAACCCGTGCAATTGCACCTGTGATGATTGAGTTACTGATACCCAACGGGGAATTTCTAATCTTTCGAGTTTGTGCAGCTCATCTCTAAGTTCGCTCCACGATTTTTCTATTTCACATGGTATGTTGCCGTCCCAGGTTACTGCCTTAACCCAAAGTTGCTGCAATATCAATTTAGCCTTAATTACACATGGTGAAACCCAGCCCAGAGGATCGAATAAGCGAGCGATGTCCGCAAGTACTGATCTCTTCGTATGTTTCTTGATTTCTGGTATGTTTATTTTAAAAGAAAATGTATCTTTTGCGGGATGCCATTGGATTCCTAACATCTTTATTGCATCCTTCGTGTCAAATGTTAAAGGAAGATTAACTTCTCGTTCCTTTTCAGGTACTCCTTCTAAAATTTTGGTTGAGTTACTGGCCCATTTGCGCAGTGGGAATCCAGCTGAACTTAATGTTGATAATACATCGGTTTGTAAGTTTAATGCATCTTCTTCATTATCAGCACCATATAAGAAGTCATCTACATAAAAACCTTCCATGATTGCTTTGGTAACATGAGGTTGAGAACTTTCAGTGTCCATTGCCAGTTGTTGCAAGGTTCTGACTGCTAAATAAGGGGCTGATGCTGTGCCGAATGTCACCGTTTTGAGTGCATAAATCCTTATAGGTTCATCATTTGTTTCTCTCCATAGAATGAGTTGGTATGGGGTGTCCTCTTCTGCCATCCATATTTGTCGGTACATCATGCTGATGTCTGCTGCAAAAGCCACCTTAAACTTTCTCCACTGTGCTATGAGATCTACTATGTCCATTTGAAGTCGTGGGCCAATCATAAGATAATCATTCAGTGAAAGTCCATTAGACGTTTTGCATGAAGCATCAAATACGACTCGGAGTTTCGTTGTCGAACTTGATTCCTTCAATACTGCGTGATGTGGAAGGAAATAGTGTTTTCCATTCTCCAATTCGGTATATGTTTCAATTTCCTTCATATGACCAAGTGTAGAATATTCATTAAGACATAATGTGTAAGCTTGTTTTAACTTCTCGTTTGATTTGAGGCGTTTTTCGATTTGAAAAAACCTGGCCATTGCTGCAGATTTAGAATTTCCAAGATTGGGTCTTACGTTCTCTTTGAATGGTAATTGCACCTCATATCTACCATCTTCTCTTCTTCTTGTTGTGCCTTTATAATGCAGTTGACATTTTTCTTCTTCTGGTGTAAGTTTACGTGTATCTAGGTCTTCTTCAACTTCCCAAAATTTTCTTAATTCAACATCCAGTGTTGTGTGATGGCTTTGAATTGTTGTTTTAACCACTTGAGACTTAACAGTGGTTGTTCCGGTCAAAATCCATCCCAATTCTGTTTTTTGTGCGACTGGAGATCCATTTCTTCCTGGAATCAATCCTTCTAGAATTATTGCCGGATAAACGTCGGCGCCTAGGAGAATGTCTATCTTTCCAGGTTTAAAGTAGGAAGGGTCTGCTAATGGCAAATTTGACAAATGCTCCCAGGAAGTTATACATAGTTGACGAGTAGGTAGAACAGATGTCAACTGAGAAAAAACAAATGCTCTAACATCAAGACTGAACGAAAAGTTTGTGCATGAGAAGAGCGTAATATTAACCATGGAACTTGAGGTGCCCGTTGATGTTTGTCCCAACCCCTTTACATTTGCAAGTGCCCTTTTTTTCTTAAGATTAAGGAGTTGTACAATATTTTCTGTTAAAAATGATGCTTCAGATCCAGGATCTATTAACGCCCTAACAATATGTTGAGCCCCATTAGCTGCTAAAACCTTAACCAAAGCAGTTGCTAAAAGAACATTGTTGGGCATGTGATTATGGAATGTGTTGTAAGTGGATGAAGGCTGGACATTATATTGACCATTATTACACTCATGCTGATAGGTATTCTGGTTGGAGTTGAAGGAACTATCTTGAACGTTCCTATCTGAATTTGATGAAATAAACGGATTATGATTCTGCCCTTGGGAAGAATTCAGTGAGACGTTTGATGTCATTGCCCCATTCTGTCCATTGTTGTAGACATTTACAGGAACGAATCGATTAGGGTTTTGAATTTGATTGAAATTTGCGGTGTAATCTTGTCCATTACTCCAGCCATTTGAAGGATTGAACTGATTATTATCACCTTGAATAAAGTGGGTATTATACGCTGTGTGATTTTGTCTCTGAAAGGAATTATGAGGGAAGTATTGGTTATTGTTAGCACGAACATTATTTTGAGAATCAAAATGTAAAAGCGTATGATGCCTTTGACCACATTTTTGACAGCAATTTCCGCTCTTACAGACTGAAGAATGGTGGTCATACCCTAAACAATTTGAACAAACAGAATTAGTTTTAACCGCTTCACTCCGTGATTTCACGTCCATTTTCAGGAATTTTTGGCATTGTCGTATGCCATGTGATGCTTTGCACAGTCGGCAAAGGAATTTCTTTACCTCATTCGACGTTTTAGTGTTGTCATTTATTAGGGGGATCTTTTTTAAATTTGTACCATTTGAGGCTGTTGTGCCTTGGTTGAATTCCATAATGTTTTCTAGGGAGCTGAATCTCCCTTCAATAAAGGCAGAAAATGTTTTCCATTCTGGGAGAGATTTAGAAGCCCCAAGTTTTTCTTCCCAATCCTTTTGTGTTTGTAGAGGGAGTTTTTGATAAACGATATAAATGAGAATAGCATCCCATGTTTCAACAGAAATTCCCAAATTGGAAAGTGCAAGAATGCAGTTTGCGCTAGTATCATGCAAAGATCTTAGTGCTTCTGCGGACTCATTTACAAGATTAACTTGCTCCATCAGGACCCTCAATTGGTTATTGACTAATTTTCGTTTATTTTGGTAACGTTCGTTTAATATTTTCCAAGCTGCCGCATAGTTTTTGCCATCAGCATCAACAGATAAATGTTGAATTAACAACGCTGCATTATCTGTCACATGAGTTTTCAAAAATTGTAATTTCTGTGTATCACACAACTCATCGTTCTGATCAACCATACTTTCAAACAAATTATGAAATTCAGACCATTCGGTTAACGAGCCCGAGAATTTTTTTATTTGAATTGGTGGCAAACGAATGTCACACAATGAAATTTTTGAGGTATTGAAGCGCGAAATGTCTAAATTTGTATTAGTTTCTTTTGTAAATTTGTCGAGCTCATCGTTCAACATTCCCGTTAATGAAAAATAAATACGTTTAATTTTAGCAAAAGTATCTGCCTCGAAATATGCATCCTTACATGGATCAGATGCACTATTCACAATCAACTCGTGATCTTTTTTGGCGCGTTTAAAACACTCTTCACTATCAGTTATACATGCTTTCACATAACCCTTTGATTTTCGCGCCTCATTTCCATTTTTAAATTCATTTAAGTCAAATTCGATTTCTTTTAGAATAAGATCTTGACGTTCAATGAGTTTAGAAAGACTAATTTTTGCCATTTTCACTTCACTAGATGTTCGTATTATGAGATAAGTAAGTTTGTATAAAGACAAGGCGAGTCCCAAAATTATATTTTAATGCAGAAAATAATATGAATTATAGATTATTGTGTGCAATAAAAAGGCATATAAAGGAATTATAATCCTACCTTAGTTTGCTTTTGCAACTGCAACTTCAGTGTATGACTATCAGTTACAGTTGCAGAAGGCTTATGTTGCACAGTTCCTAGCTGTGATTGCTGACCAATGTGCCACTTATTGACCGCTCGATACGGGATTCTTCAGGTCGTTGGGTACTGTGGCCGATAGACTGTCCGTCGATGATCGGGCTGCTATTTTTTTAGATTGTAAATCTATTTTAACACTAACCCACAGTACACTTTTAAATAGTTCTTTTCACAGTTGTTAAACCTGTGATGATTTTATTTCAGTTCACTTTGAATTTAAATTTAAATAATTCTCTTATTTGCGCTTAATTTCAATAAAGGCTCGAAGGACCATGTTTCTGAGACTAGTTGAGTCCCAGAAATTATAATTTAACTTGATGTACCTTAGTTGAAGTACTCAAATTAAAATGATTTGCACTTAGTTGAAGTACAACGGTAAGAAAAATGAAATACCAAATTAACCACGTTATAATTACTGACCACTTTATTACAATTCAAAAAATAGAATGATGTAAATTCATGCTAGAGCAAAACTTTTAACCTCGGTGTAACAAGTATATAACAAAATCAGCTGTAAGTTTTAAATTCTATCTGAGGTTATTAACCTTTTATGTATTTACACATATTGAGAATATTATTGCATTCGTATTTAATTATGTAACTTAATATTATCAAATCAATATGTTAGAAGCAATAAACATGATATGAACTTGTTGCTATTTCATATTAAAAGACTCCGAGTCATATAGCTTTATTTCATTTCATAACTACAATAATTTTATTGCAAATGAAATAAATAATATTTAACTTAATAAATCCTAAAGTTAGAATAGCTAAACCATATATAACAAAAAATACACGTTTGACAGTTCTTAATTCGCGCCTTAAATAATTTGCAGTGCTCATGTTTCTTTAAGTTAAATTTTTTATTTTAAAAATTTACCAAAGCTTAATAAGTGCCTTTTAATTGTTTGTGTTTTGGTATAAATGTAAATCTGACTTGGCGCAAATGTGTTTCTTTAATTTCCTTTGAAGCCGAAGTCAGATATACAAATTATGCCTTGTTCATCAAACACTGTCAAACGTGTGTCAATAAAATTAAACATATAAAAACTATAATCAATTTAAAATCTCAAAGTGATCAGTTTCCTTATTAATTAATTATGTTGGGTAGCAACAAGACCAAAATTAAAGAAAAAGAGGAGGCAAACAGATCTAAAAACTGGAATGAACTCCCTAGGCTGAGACAGGCGAAACTGCTACTGGGCAACTACAACCGGCAACGCTTCGAAAACTGTATCAACCTTAGTAGGAATAACCTAAGAGTAATAACATGTATTCTAACAGGACACTGCAAACTTAGAAGACACCTTAACCTACTGGGTGTGGTAAGCAGTGCCACTTGCAGATTCTGCAACATGCATGAGGAAACGCCGGAACACATACTGGGAAAGTGTTATCCAATCATGCACCAGAGGAAAACACATCTGGGACAGTACCAGGTGGAAGAGAGCAACCTATCCTCTCTCAAAGTGCTCCAAATACTAAAATTCTTAAAAGCAATAGGTTTGGAGGAGGAACTGTAGGATGAGCCAGCTCATCATTTTTATAAGAGGGGGCACAATAGATCTACAGGTCGCAGTGCAATAACCCCCAATACAATTCATTCATTCATATTGGGAGCATAGCTGGGCATTAACTCGTTAATCCGTTAATCGTTAATTAACGAAGTTAAAATTTTGATTAACGGATTAACTTTTAAGTTAACTTTTAAAAATGTTAACGGACACGTTAAATCCGTTAATTCAAGTTAAGTTCGTTAATCGTTAATCCAATGCCTACTATTTACCTCGCGGCGCGAAAAACAGGTTCAGACAAGTATGAGATAAGTGCCGTGCGGCGCGTGCCGCGGGTGAAACAAAAACAGCTAGGTACGTATTATATTTTGACGGCGCGTGCGAGTGAGAAAACTGCGAAGAGATTCGTTTCGTTTGATCATTTCATTATGCCAGTCGTCCACTATGTGCGCGATAAGTTCAACCAACTTCGTTCAACTTTTTATTCAACTCTTTCGTTGGATAAACGAATTTACAACCTCTTACACTAGTGCAGCAACTTACGTAATTCACGTTGAGCAACTAAAGTTGAACAAAATGCGCACACCTAGTTGACCAACTCTTAAAACTTATTCCAGTGTTGAATAGCTCCGTACACCATAGTTGACCAACTTACTCAAATGTTGAATAACCTCGTACACTAGTTGATAAACTTGTGCAATTTTTACAGAAACAATTTTTTTTCCAGTTGATCAACTGTGCTTTCGATATTGTTGCTCAACCAGTTGATGAACGAGTTGATACCTTCGTACACTTAACCAAGGATCACGATAAACAAAAAACTCAAACGTCAATTCTGAAATAATTTTTACTTCAGTTCGGTACATACATTTATTGTTGACGCACGCCTTCGCTTTAAAATATTCTTAAATTTGTTCCGTATGAGAATGATTTCCTCTAAGAAAAAAAAAGTGGCTGCCGCATTAATAATATTAGAAAATGAACGACAAAGGAAGAAAAAACAGCCAAGACGATTCTGGGTAGATAATTTTTTCTTGAGTCGCGAAGAAAATTGTTTTTTTCAATGAAATATATGAGAATTTAAAATTGATTGATCCCACCGCGCCCGTGAATTCGAATTCAAAGTTTAGGAAATTGCATTTTCGAGGAAATTTGAGACCAAGCCAATTCCCTGGCATCTCGATTTTTATAAGAGGGGCTCTTAATGTCCCATATATTAGGCTTTTCCTCAATTGCTGAAAACATTTGCAAAATTAATTCCGTGGTCCACTTTGATTTTGTATTACCTTCCATGACGAAAAACCAAAATAAACAACAGTTTGCAAGTTGCAACAACTGCAAGTTCATGGCAACGCAATAGTTCAACCACGTAGACACATTTCACTATAGCCAATGCAACGCAACACAATATTACGTCAAGAAACCCCAAAGAAAATTAAAAAGTTGATCAACGCGTTGAACAAATAATGTGCAACACATTATCTTGAAAATGTTGCTCAACGTATTGATCGAACATTTTCAAGGAGCAACGCGAGCTCGTACACTACCCGTACACTTGTTGCCAACAACTAGATCCAACCCGTTGGTTGAACAGAATTGAAGACACCGTACATTAGAGTTGAATGCGTTGAATTCGAAATTTGTGCGTTGATCGCCTAGTGGACGACCGGCATTACTTAGCGCCGGTGCTCAGAGTAAAAAAATATAAAAAATGCAATTTTTATCACATGTTAACGGATTAACGATTAACGTTAACTTGCGTTAATTCTTCCGAAATTTAACGCTTTAACGTTTAACGAAGCTAACTTTTTTAGTAGCGGATTAACGATTAACGAAGTTAACTGTTTGATTAACGGTGGCCAGCTATGATTGGGAGCAAGTACATTCTCAAAGTAATATTGGAAAGATAAAAAGTTCTGTGTTTCAAGTTACCATTCAGTAACGATATTGACATAATCGGAAGAACAATGCGTGGAATATATGGCGCTCTTGTTAGTGTTAAGATGAAAGCGGTGTTTATTTAAACAACTTATATCCTGTCATGAAGAAAAAACCCCAAAACCGACGGATATTCTGGATCTGAGATTCTGCTCTAAAGACAGTGAGATACCTTGTATATTTAGAATCTGCTATATACTCAATCATATTTATACCAATATCTAGACCACTTGAAGAATAATTCTCGCAATTCGCTTCTTCTATGGCACAGACACATGGCCCATATCAAAGATGAATGGAAACGGTTTTGACAGGAAAATTCTTGTCAATATATAGAATAATAAGTTCTACTGCACCTTACAGCGCTTAACGTGTTAAAGTCCAACGACTAAGATTATTACTTGGTCATGTAAGGTGAATGGCCAATAATTCTTCGGGAAGTAAAATCTTTAAATCCACTATCCAGCTATGGTGCATTAAAGGCAGATCGGGACTCAGATGCCGCAAGTGAAAGAAGATGTCAAACAACTTGGTTTGGGAAAGTAGAATCATTTATCAAGTTTATCATTTATGAAGTTTATTGGTTGAGGTTCAGGTCTGTGGAGTCAACTTAAATAATTCTGTAGTCCAAGTAATATACATTCAACTAAAACTCTTAAACCCTTAAAAAAATACCGATTGCATAAGTTCAGTGCCTCCATAAATACTTACATTTCTGTCCGTGAATTCAAGAGAATTGGTATATTTTCCAATTCTAAAAGCCCAACTTACGAACAAAAAAGATATTCCATTAGCTGTCACTACACTAACTTATCACTTAAGCATATTACCTCGTAAATCAGCACATGATAGTGCCATTAAGAATTATGAATGTTCTTCTTCTGCGCTCAAAAATTCATTCAAAACGAATTCATTCACGCCATATTTCAAATAAGATAGATTTCGTTTTGTATTTTAAATCTATTTCTAAAAAAAAATGAATATCAGAACTGTAAGGAAAAACTTAATTTACGACCCTATAGGTACGAATGGACCGGCATGGTATAAAGTGCGGGTTCCCTCTTCAACACAAATCTGAATCTAATCCCAACCTAGCGGAAGAAAATAAAGGTAAAACACTTCTTCCATTCGATTGAAAACATTAAAAATTAAGTTTTCATTTTCGGAAGAAGAAAAATTATGACTGCATATTCGGATGCGTGAGAATGGGAAACATCTGCCCCACTATAAATCCGTTCCGCGTTAGACAAAACACATACATTCTTAATGCCTACTTGAACATGCCGCAGTGGCACTTTCGACACTTCTTCACGGGACACAAAAACACACGCTGTCCAAAAATACAAATCGTGTCATATACCTACATATAAAAAGTGCTAGAAGCCCAGTCCCATAACAGAAGCTAGAGAGACTGACGCCAGAGGATCATGCCATCAGCCTTGAAAAGTATATTTCCTTCGTGCCTTTTTGGTTTTTTACCACCGCTATACCGCACACACATGGATATGTTTGACATCAAACGGGATTTGTTGTTTTGAAATTCAAACAGCAGATTATATGAGAGAGATTTATGGAATGTACTTTTCTTTTATTAAAAAAAAAAATATAATATCAGTGAGAAGTTTCAAAGTGAAGTGAATTTCACCAGGGGGATTATATTATATTAGAGCTATTAGACATTATATTCTGCTCTCGTTATAAGAAAGCCTTCTAGCATATTATGTATATCTTAACTTAAAATCAAAGTAAAATGTACGACTGGATATCCAATATTTGCTGTTATGACAAGTACTTAAGGATTCGGAAAATATTCATATAAAAGCATTTGCGTAAAATTTTAAACGATTCTAAAGCCATTTTAGTAAGTTAGTAAGTTAGAAAGAAGAGTTTGCTAATTTTAAGCAATCTTAGCATCTTACTATCTCTTAACATTTTAATAAAGTTAAAACCATTAAATGGCTATTTTAACTTTTAGTAACTTGCTAGATCCATTATGACATCTGCATTTTCCACGAAAAACGTTTCTGGGAATTCATATAAAAGAGATAAATTGTGTTTTTTTTTTTCTGATTCGTGAGCTAATTGTTTTTAAAAGTAAATAAAATAATATAAAATGTTTTCAAAATACGAAAATTTCGATATTTTTGAAGTCTGAGCTTTGTGCAGAAAAGTGCGATGTCTTAAGTTCCGAGCAAATCCTTTTGAATAGCTGGACGGTGGAGACTTTTACGCCATGTAAAGATTTGAAAAGACAACAGTTCGGTTCTTGGTCGAAAACCTAAATATCTAACAACAAGATGTGGTTAAGTTAACTTCGTAATGGAACACCCATGTACATTATGTACAAAGTACAACAATTAATCTTATAGGAGCGTGGGTTTTCACTTTTTCTTCAGAGTTTCTGATATTTCAAATTATTAGGTCCGTTCGTCAGATTTAGGTTTGTTTGCTTTGTTTTTTTTTTCTCGAACTGTCATTATCTATACGTGTTCAGATGCATCATTTTTAATAAAAGTGTTCAAGATTTAGTTGGGAATATTCTTTATTCATTTGACATGTCCCAGGTATACCTCAGCAGAAGTTTTCATCTGTAAGGATTTTAAATATGGAGTTTGAATTAAATGAAATCTATTTCTGCGAATAAATCGCTTATCAGTTTCAACTAAGTAAGACCTATGTTGTACTTTTTTAATAATTTGCCCATGTCTCCTGAGATCGGTTACCCAAACAAACTCTCCGGTCTTTAATTCCACCAGTTCTTTTGCTCTATGTCGTCTATCGTAATTTGTTTTATATTAATTTAATTATTTTTCTTCCTTTTTAATCAAGTTTCTGAAATCTGGTTTAACAGTTAAATTTACATCCGGAAGGTTGTCGCGAAGTCTCCGTCCGAAAAGTAATTCTGCTGGGCTAAGTCCATTAGAAAGTGGTATATTTCGGTACGTTAGTAATGCCAGATCGACGTTTTCTAGACTTTTCTTCATAAAAGTCTTGGCTATCTTCACAGCCGCTTCTGCGGCAACATTCGTCTGATGAAATTGGGGACTGCTCGAAAAAATAGTGAAAGACCATTCCTTCGTAAAACGTCGAAACTAGGATGAGTCAAGATTTTGAAATTGTGTCCCGCTATCAGTAAAAATACTTTGAGGTACCACGTATCGGCTAAACGTAGCTCTGCATACTTTAATCACATCACTCATACGCATGCGAACCAATTCTTCAATTTCAAAATATCTGGAATAACAATCAGTGATAACGATATACCATTTATTTTTGACCGTAATAATTTTATTATTTTATATTCTTTTTCGCTTTTAATTTAACTTCTTATTGAGGATATTTAAATTTCCGCTGCCACCATGTTAAAGATTTAGTTGAGAATATTCTTTATTCATTTGACATTTGGGTAGGTTAAATAGTTGTATAACAAATATAATAGTTTAAGCTAAGTGTAAGGTGCTACCAATCCAACAAAAACTAAATTAGTATTTTACTAATTATTAAAACGAACAAAAGGATTAAAATTTTCCAAGAGCAAGTTAATTTCTAAATGTTTAGCAAATTTGCTAACTAGTATCATGTTAAGCCTTTAACAATAGGTTGTTTAGAATTTTTACTCATTGTTTAAATTACTAAAACAACTTCTTAAATGTTTTGAGCTCAAAAACAAAAATAAATAATGTGCAAACAAAAGTACACAAATCAATAGAAGAGATTTATATTAATAAATTTCTTATGGGTATACAGAATATAGTTGTTCTCCTATATATAGAAGGAGGTTTTAAAAACGGCGATACATCTGCAATCACAATATCACATCTACACTGTTATCTCTGAATGTAAGCAGTTCGCTTGGTTAATTAAATGCTGGCCTGCAGGATTATTAATTTAAAACTGGGTGACTTTTCCACAAGAAGATGTGTCAGTATCAGTACTAGTAGTACGACACAAAGTGGTGTTCTATCACCCCTTTTTTAGAACTTGGTAGTAAATGAACAGCTGACCTGCCTGGAAGCGGAGAGCTACAGGGTGATTGCCCATGCGGATGCGTTTCTAAAACCTTATCAGAAAAGCATCATTATACGTTGAATGAACTATTAGAAAATGTAATGTCTTCACAGAATAAAACAAGTCATTGCTTAACGTTATATTCCATAAATTTAATTCATTAGTTTTAAGTTTATAATAAGAACATAATATAAATGAAATTAAATGTATTGACTTTTATAGTAATATGAAAAGCTGAGATGAGAGCTGAGGACGAACTTACTATTCAACGTCTCTGTGTAGGCTGGTAAGCTAAGGTTGTTGATAGATGTTTATGTCAATACACCTCACAAAATTCTGATAAACTGGGCAAATCAGTGTGGACTGAGAATCAATTCTTATAAGACTAATTGTGTTTTATTTTCCAGGAAATAAAAAATTCCTCATGTGAATGTGAATCCCCCTTCTATCAAAGGTATAACACTAACTTTTTCAAACTATTCGAAATACTTTGGGCATATTTTAGAAAACAAGTTAAGCTGGAAATATAACTTAAATGAATGAATCAGAAAGGCCACAGTGGGTAATGTGGTAAATGGGGTTTGCAATCCCGCAATACACATTGGCTATACACTTCGGTGAGACTGATTCTAATATACGGTGTAACAGCTTGGTGGATCAGTTTATATAAAACATTAAAACAAATTAAACAAGGTCCAATACTCAGCCTGTAGGTGCACTGGTGGAGTACTTTGCGCGACTACCCCCTCGCAATTGATATTGTTTCACAATCACACCCATCGATATTTTCGGTGAACAAACGTTTGAAGCTTTCAGACCAGTTACGAAATTGGCCACTCAATCATTCTGAATTTATTCGGATGAATAACTTCAACTACACCATTCCACAATTACAGATCGATAAGAACCCTTCTAGATCCATCTGGGAGGACTTGACATTGCGGGAAGATGAATCGATCCATTTCTATACTGATGGATCAAAGCTGATTATGGGGTTGGTGCAGCTGTTTACCCAGACAGACTAAACTTAAGTCACTCCTTTTGTCTTCCTAATTACTGAAATGTATTTGGGACGGAACTTTTGGCGAAGTCCTGTCTTTGCTCAAAAAAGACGTGATATCAAATAATGATACCCGAATCTTCTCAGATAGCTAAGCCGCTATTAAATTATTAGCTGCCGTTCATTTATCAAGGAGATGACACATCAGTTTAACATTCATCTATGTTGGGTGCCGGGGAACTGAGATGTTTCAGAAAATTAAATAGCTGATGAAATCGCCAAACTGGAACTACACTTCCTATTTTCACATTTAAATCAAGTACATATAAGTATAGAAACCTTTTGTTTCACAGCCTTAGAATTTTAAAAGTGGATGCTTTTAGTAAAAAATGTTTAGAAGCATAAAATTCAAGTTTTAAGAATCAAACTCTTCTTAAACAAATATAAACTCATGGAAGTTTTTTTTTTTAATATTTGTACCAATTTTTAAAATAAATAAATTAAATTAAAAAAAAATCATTGACCCGTTTTGGAAATGTCGAATTTAAAAAAAAAATGAATTTGTTTTAAGAATCAGAAAATATTTGTTTTTCAGTTTTGATATACTGTTCCTTAAACTTTTATGAAAGTTTTGTAAGGATTCTATGGAAGACGCTTCTAGTAATTTATTAATTATTTCAAAGTTTATTTTTAAAGCGAAACAAAAAAAAAGGGTTTTCCAGAAAAATACTATTTTCGAAAACCATTTTCAAGCATTTGTATTTTTGAATATGAAAACATTTTTTCTGCACCTTGTAGATAGTATTTAAAAACTCTTAATTTTTAAGTTTAAAAAAAAATCGAGAGTGTAACATTAAAAATATTGAGCTTTTAGGAAAACAAAAAATTGAAAAAGTTTAAATCAAATCTTAAAAAAAAAAATTGTAGTTAATTTGAATTTGCAATACTATTCAAACTTTTTAAAATCCTTAACCTTCAAAAAAATATCACAATCAGTTGTTTCGTTACTATTACTATTAATAACCATTTTTCGGATTATATTTGTCAACCAGTATATTGCTTTTACTAAAATAATTTTTTTAAATATTTCTGTTATCTTAAAAAAAATAGCAAAAAAACGTGTTTTGAAAGAAAATTATTAATCATTCAATCAATCGATCATTCGATCATTTGATCATTTTTATTTCACTCAAATGATTCAGTACTGTTCCGCTTCGATTTTTATTTCAATTTCCATGAAATTTAATCTCCGTATTTTAAACAATTCCAGTTCAATAATGTACCCATTGATTCAAATTTAAAAAATTTAATTTCGGTTCGTTGTAAAATCAAAGCGAAATGAACAAAAATTTTTAACTGACAAAAATACGATTAAGAAACAAGACCATTTTCTCCGACGAAAAATATTAATGATTTAATTAATTTTTTTTGTAAGATGGCAGATTTAGGTAAAAAGCGGAGTGCAGTATGGATGCACTTTGATCAAATTTCTAATAAAAGAGCAAAGTGCATTTCTTGCCAAAAAACATTCACTTTTAGCGGAGGAGCAACATGGTAACCTTCAACGACACTTGAGCTTGAGGTCTCAACACTATGGAGTGAATATTCAACGAGCTAGGTTCATGGCGGGTTCAACTCCCACAGTAAATATACCGGTTCCTGATAACTTAAATAACACTAAATTAATCCAACAATTGCTTTTGCTGCCCACAACATGAACAACCAACTAAATCAACCATGTTCTTCAAAATTGAGTTCAACCCAGAAACTTCAGCCCACCGTCCGTTTGGCGTTTATAATATACATTCATTAAATCGGTACAATTGAATCTTGTAAATCAAGGTTTATCGAGTTAACTGATATCGAAAATCGAGATTAATTAAAATGATTGTGGTTGGAAAAGAAAATCAAGAATCATCGAATTGATTGAGATTGGGATCGATTGAAATGAAAATTTGTGATTTCAATCATCAATATTTTTCGATGATCGGATCAAAAAACTCGAATTGTTCCTGATTAATATGTCCCAAAGACAAACGCCATTGCGAGGACCACTTTTTTAGTCTTTCCTATAATCCTAGTGTCAAGTTTAATCAAAATCTCGAGTTCCAAATGTCAACTGTACGAAGTTTCTAAGACTTTGGCCTAGAATTTTTTTTATATAACTAGGTGTGCCGCTGGAATCAAAGACAAACAGACTGACGGACGGTTTGACTAAAACTGTCATCAAAGCGTTGCTTTTGATTAAAACAATTAAATTTTGTTAAGAACAAGTAACAAGCCCAAGTGAAACTGTTCAAAATGTTAAGCTTGTGAAATTCACCTTGAACAAACTGCAGCGCAACAGAAAAATTAAATTCCTGGCGTGTTGGTTCACAATTTTGACAGAGTGTACAAAATACCGTCAAAGTTTTTGGTTGACAAAAGTTTCTTTTTAGAAAAAAGGAACAAGCAGCGGTTAACTTGTTAGGCATACTGAAAACCCTTCGTCGATAATTAAAGCCTACCGCAGGCCACAAAACCTCATGGTGTCACTCATAATCGTTAAATTTTAAAGACCGTTTTAATTATTAAAGGCTTGTTTTTTTCGAAAAAGAGAAAGAGAGAGTGAGAGAGGGTTTGAAAGTTTGTCGATTGTCCAAGCCATATACAAAGACTGCATTTGAGCACCCAGTGAGTTGTAAAATTTTATCATCTTTCATCCCTTTTGGGGGTTTTACTATCTTCAAAGGGCTATCAGCACCAGAGCACACCCCTTCATCATTTTAATTGATAATTCCAGATAAGCAGGACACATTTCGAGGCAGATGTTTGGAGCACTTGTGTTGGACGTGTGTACACGGCTATAATACAAAGTGTCATGTTGCAATTTTCTAACGACAAACTGTTATGGGTTTTGCGTACTTATTTCGAAAACTAAGGACGCCTTGCGGAGCGGAAATTAAAGTTCAGTTTTATGGCTTACACTGAAAATATAAACACAACCACTTAAGGGTACCTCTGCCTCTAGCTCTGCCTCCCGAATCTCGTTGGGATGGGCGGTGGATTCGCCAGACCTTATGCTGCGTATCGGCGACGTATACAACATGAGTGTACATTGTATAAACAGGAACCACTTTTTGAAATGCGTCGAATGCGTTTGCAGACGTTCTCTAATACGTCGCTGTGGTCTTGCAGCACGAAAGTAATATCAAGATATTATTGAAAATCCGGATACGGATCGATTTCGATATACTAAAAGCGAAGGGGGGCATAAGCAAAGGTTTTCAAGTGTGTATATATTTGATGTGCAATCTGTGGAAGAGTTTGCGTGAGTGCAATCGAAGTTAAGAGTTGCCTTGCCTTTGAAAGGGTGTGAGCTATAGTATATCTACGTATACGAACCGATACGACTTGCGAGTGATGTGCATCAATGAGCGGTTTTCGGATGAAGAGCTCACCCTAACCGAAGGGTGTGATCTATATCCTTCAAACTTGTGTACACACTGTTTGTTCATTTTAAATGGAAACGTCTCGACAAGAAAAAAGAAATCAATAGATTTTCATTCTTGCTTTGATGCAAGGATAAAGGAAATCACTTGAGGGAGTTAATTGGGATATTTTATACATTGAGAGTGTTGGTCGTTGGTTGAAAGAGATTTGATTTTTTTTATCGTTAGTAGAAGGGGCCATTATAGACGATGTTCTTTTTTTGCATTTGATTATATGGCAAAGTGAGCAATGGAAGGATTACTTTGGTGAGGCTGCTTTGAAGGTGAAAGTGAGGGGATTTACTGCGGTTTATATATATAAATAAACAAAAAAGAAGAAGCGGTTCCGAGTTTTTGAAAAGTGCATTGCTTAACGAAGTTTTAAATTATTTTCTTCCCACATTGCCTATACTTAGGTGCTCTCATTGCTTGCTTCGACCTGACCATTACTTTTCTTAGAATTTTAGGTCACAGCACCGTCACTTCTTCTCGTATATTGGCCATAAACTGTTGCACGGTTCTTGGCTTACTGACATACATCTGCCTTTTTAGGTATAAGTCTGGAGCCCATAAATCGGTCGAACGCGGTCGACAGAAAAACGCGATACTATCCGATCATGAACAAATTACCTCAGGATAGCCATAGTTTGATGAGCTGTGTGATCTGTGACTCCATCAGAGTTGTCCGTTTCTGCCTTTTCAAAACATGACTTCATCTATAACCTATAACTTTTGATTTTACAATTACAGGGACTTTAAACTTATCTGTCATGATGCTTTAAAGAGCGATGTTCGGAGCATAGAATCGGATCACTTATATATTTTATGAGTTCATGTGATGAACAAATTAATTTTTTAGAAACTAATACTAATTTGCTTTTTGATGAGCATGTTCCTTTGAGGTCCAAAACTGTCAAACCTTTGGACAGCGACCATGGTTCACAAATAATATCCGGCTACGAACGCTGGAAAAAATGTACATAATGCTGGAAAAAATAGAATATAGTAGGGAATACTATTATCTTCGAAACAAAACTGTTGTTCTGATTCGTTCTTTGAGTGGAAAAAAGCCTTGGAAAAACTTACGCGCTATAAGTCTGGGCAAACCGAAAGGTCAAGTATTCAATAATATTGACGGAAATGTTATCCACGAAGAATTTGAAGATCTTCCATCTTTCTCGAACGAGGTGTTTCCTAAAGTATGGAAGAAAGCCAAAATCATACCCGTTCCTAAGAACTCAAGTTGTAAAGATTTTTAGCCCATACTTTTTTGAAAACTTCGTCTTGTGCGATATTATTACTAACTGGATTGCAGTGGAATGGAGGGACGTCCGCTATTCTCAGAAGACAGCAGAAGAGATCTAAGAGGTTCAAATGGACGGCAGCGTGTCTACAGGCGAAAAAACGAAAGGTTTGTTCCATGTACGACGACCGAAACAGTGGGTTACCAAGAAGGGTCTATAATGGTTTTGTGAGGCATCAGTTATGAAGCTCGCATGGACCTTGTTGTGTTCGATAGAGGCAATGTTAACGCTCAGATATACGTGAAAAACGTTTTTCAAGACAATGTGATGCCTTTCGCACCATTTATTGGTGAAAACTGTCGGTTAATGCACGCTGCCATACCGCAAATTCTGAAACTCACTACCTTAATGAAGTCGGGATTCCAGTTTTGCCATGGCCATCACGCAGTCCAGATATTAACCTTATGGAGCATATTTGGGGCAATCTCAAAAGACGCGTGCGAGCGAGAACACATGCCCCTCCCCCTACCACTGTAGGAGAGCTTCAGACAGCTGTAGTAGAGGAGTGGCAAAATATCTCTCAGTCGGATATTCAGGACATCATTGACGGATTGTCAAACTGGCTCAACCCATTATTAAAAATTTAGTTTTTCAATAATTTTACCACATTTTTAACAATAAAAGATAACATCTTTTTCAGTATTTTTTTTAAACTTGTTTTTTGTGTTAATTCTTTAATAAATGTGGTTTTTTCTCAGCTCAGACATTTTTTTTTTTTACTTTTTTTGTTTCTTTAAATCTACAGAAATACGAAGTTATCTGTTAATTGCGCCTATGAGTGTTTTATAAAACACATCATATGAAACACCCCATGTTGAAATATATTTCCAGAAATAAAATAATTGAAATTACCAAACAAAACTAAGCAATATAATTTTAAAATATTTTACTGTACTTGCCATGTTGATTTGGCATCAGTAGATAACTATATATTAAACAATAGATTTGACAGACATGTCCCTAAAATAAAATGGCCGCCACAGGCCGCCAAAATCTATACTCGTCAATTTACAAAACGCAATGGTGTGTCAATTTTCATTCGTCATTTCGAGCCATTCGCTGTTGGAGAAATGACTTTTCGTCATAAAGGGTTTTCCAATAAGAGGTGTTATTTTGATATTCAAAGAAAAATGGCATTTTTGGAGATAAATGATCGGATCTTTATTTCATTATAAAGAGGAAGGTATGCCGTTAATAATGAAACACAACATCAGCCAAATGGCCGCCAAGACCACGCTTACAGGACCATATCCTTTTCATGAAATTTTCCATAACCAAATCGCAAAGTGGCTGCCCTATGTCCTCGATAGCCTCACGAATTTCATCTTTGAGGTCTTGAATCGACGCTGGGCTGTTGGCGTAGACCTTATCTTTCACGTGGCCCTAAAGGAAGAAGTCGCAAGGTGTTAAATCACAAGATTTCGGTGGCCAATTGTGATCACCTCTTCGAGAGATAACACGGTCCGGAAACTTTTCCCGTAAAAGATCGATGGTTTCATTGCTTTTGTGGCACGTAGCGCCGTCTTGTTGAAAGTAAACGTTGTCCAGATCAATACCATCCAATTCAGGCCATAAAAAATCATTAATCATCTCTCGATAGCGCAATCCATTGACCGTAACTGTTGCTCCAGCCTCATTTTCGAAAAAGTAAGGTCCAATGACCCCGCGGGACCATAAACCGCACCAAACAGTCACGCGTTGAGGATGGAGAGGCTTTTCAACAATAACTCTTGGGTTTTCCGAGCCCCAGATGCGACAGTTTTGCTTGTTGACGTAGCCTCCGAGGTGGAAATGGGCCTCATCAGTCAAGATGAAAAATGTTTTAGTTTTACGAACCGTCTCTGCCAAATTTTCACCATTTTTATAGTGAATTTTAATAATTTCAATGCATTGTTGAAGCGTGTATCGTTCCATTTTTATTAATAGCGTAGTTTCTACTTGTCAAATGTCAAAAAATGACAGCTTCAAAAGTGACAGCTACCGAAATAGCGGGCTATTCAAAATAACACCTCTTATTGGAAAACCCTTTAGTTTTGATTTTGATTTCGATTTTTGGAGCTCACTCACTTATGCTCTGTATTATCTATTATTAACAAGATACCCAGTACATCGTTGAGTTGATAAGCCAATACTAAACATTTTTAATGATCTTTTATTCAAATTTTAAAATTAATATTTTATAAGCAAATTTCAAAAATCAAATCCTTATTTCATAAAATCTCCGCATCATAAATTCACGCAGTCTGTCAGGTCTTCTTTTTTTAGTCTTAATCCCCTTGACTCTAAAAAAGTATTTTACATTCATTATACCTACTTCATAGGAAATCCGACCCACACATCTAATGAATGTGCAACAAGTAAATATCAAGCATTTTTAACCTATTCAAACGTTCGCCCTAATTTTATGTTCCACATAGCTTTATCCAAAATATTCAAACTATTTCCAAATGATCTATGACTAATTAAAAAAAACTCAAATCATCGAACACCTGTTCCTCAGAGCCAATGATGCAAAGATCCGCCAAGATGTGCCGTACGCCTTCGCCAGTCAAACAAAAATCATTCTTCGAACAAGCTATCAAAACAAATCATTTGAGATTCCTCAACGAAAATAATTGATTCCAACAGGTTAAAGATTCCCAACAATTCAGCCCTCCCCTCTGGACCAATATCACTAATTGCATCATTTGGAATTTGGATGAAGTAGAAAAAGAAAATCTCAGATTCGAAAATAGAATCTCTCCCACACTGTCACGAATCAAACGAACAAAAATATATCCGGATCCGTTTGTTTCTTCGTTTAGATTTGGGACAGTCTCGGACAGAAACGGGATGCTGAAGCGTGAAACGTGTGGCCGTTATCGTTAGTAGTTCTGATGGTGTGTGGCAATTTTCACTATACATCTCATAAACAAGAGGAAGTGCTTGCTTTGCTATACTACATACAACTCCTGCGGGAGCTGCCATGCCGGGGCATACAGACATTGGCGCAGGGGATATGGGATGGCGGATTGAATTAAAATGAAAATAAAAATGAAGTTTCATTTCGAGTATTAAAAGCAGCAACAGGACAGAAGGGAACGGGAACCACTTAACGGACGGCGGCGGCCAAAGCGAAAAGTTTCCCTTATTTTCCCTTATTTATGATCCCCGAGAGGATTCAGAGCCATTAATGATTCAAATAGTTTGATTCTTTCGTTTTCATGGTGCGGAAGTTTTTATTTTCAATCAATCGCAAAACCGATTGAAATCGGTCAACGATGTAGTTGGATTGTTTGTAATGGTGGATAAAAGCTTTTCCGAAGAAGTCTTATGGTGAATTTAAGATTAGTTGTTACTTTGTTCCGCACAACAGCTACCTTAGTCTTCCAAAATGAGGTGGCAAAAGAAACCATCTTGAATAATGTTTTTTGATATTTTTGAAAAACGTAAATAATTGAAGTGAATGCAATCTTTCTTGTAACTTGCTGGCAGCTCAGATGTAAAACTGAACAAAATGTTCGTTCTTGTTGATTCTCACTTCTTGTACCGACGCATCTACATATTTAAATATTTTTAGAGGAAGATTTCAGCATAGATTTTTGTTTGTTAGAGGAGAAGCCTTTTCCAAATTTTTATATGTTCTTGGAAATAAGGTGTCAAGTATTTGGTCTAAGCGTGATATATTTAAAGAAAACGTTTTTTAAAGTTCTACGGGGTTTCGGGTTCTTTATTTGACAATGCTATCGAAATCATTTAATTGAGCTCCTCATACGCTGCCGTTCTATTTATACATATCCGAAGGTCAAGGACTTGAATCTTGAAGCAATTACGAAAAGGCTTCTAGTTCCGTCATCAGTTTAAAAATTTCAAAGGATTAGAACTTTCAGACAGGAGATCATTAATGAATATGAGAAAGAGAGTCGGAGAAGAAACGGACCCCTGCGGCATACCACCATTTATTTTATTAATATTAGAGTTTAAACTATGAGACTTGTATTGAGCTTTCCGAACGGTGATTTCAAATTGATCGAAGTAGAGAATCATCAATACTAAATGCAAGCAGTTTCGATAAGATAGATTGAAGTCAAATTCTATCAAATGTTTTTGAAATATTAAGCGCAGTAATCTAACTTCTCCAAAACGATGTTCAGGATTTGTGCCAATATTTGGTGAGTTATACCATCAGATCACCAGTGGACCTATTGCTGCGAAAGCCATAAGATCGGTCATTAAGAAGCTTTCATTATTTTTGAGCTGATAATTTATCAGCGTTTCCATGAACTTGGAAAGAAGGGATGAAAGTGCAATTGGACAATAGTTAGAGGGGGAAGAAGATTCACCTTTTTTAGGGACAGGCTGGATAAATACCGATTTCTATCCACCCGGAAAGAGACCAGTAAAATAGAAAACATTGAAAAGCTTAACAAGTGGTTTTGCCAGCGTTGAAGAACTCTTCGTCGCTCTCTCAAGTAGGTGACATTTTTTGTAAGGACCTTATCTAGTAGCAAACTGTTCCGCAAGTACATTGGCTATCTCTAATGAGCTGACAAATGGAATTTCATTAAAGATAAGCAGAAAACGAATAAGAAAGAAGACAAAGTAGTATGTAGTACATTCATAAATTAGGGCCCATTACGGATCGTAGAAAATCTTATCTTAGTGACTTACAACTCTCAATCAATCATTCCTGTGTGCGTGTTGGCAGAAATGGAGGGGACCTACAATTTACTGACGATTCCCAACGGATAATGAGCATCACTTTTCAGGACAAAGATATATACTTTTTCGAAGATTTATCAATTCCTCACAATAAAAATTACACCCCTGAAAAAATTTTTTGCAGTGGCTGAAAATAGAACCCAAGACCCTCTAAGCTGTCAGCTTAAAACAATTACCATTTTGGGGGTACTTCAAAAGTACTAATTGCGTAGGTATATTTTATATAAATGACAAAAAATTTGGACTATCTTTGGCACGTTGTAGACTTGTTTGCCTCAATAAATGGTAACACACTTATTCTAAAATTTGATGGGTTCACTGGTCAAGTTTTTAAAACCTTTCGAATTGGGCATAGAAAAAACTTGCCAAGTAAGCCCATCAAATTTTAGTCAGTAATCATTAAATAGTAAAATTTCTCTATTACATTGTAGCTGTTTCAATATTATTCTACTTTAAATATCCGGTATTAAACCTTCATGAAGTAAGAACTTGTTACACAAAGGTTTTTGTATAGAAGAACTTGGCTCTTTTTTTAACATTTATGTTTTTGGTCTGATGTCACTACTTTTTGCAAAGATTTTAATATTTTACCATGTCAAAATCTCGAAATATTCTTCCTATTTCTTTTGGTATAGTTTCTTTTTGTTATTGGTTGTTTTGATTTGCGCATTAATTATTTCTTCTTATCCTAGCAACAGGGGCGAACGCAGGTGGGGGTTTTGGGGGTTCAAACCCCCTCCAAAACATGTGGAATAAAAAAATAAGGATTCATTTTCTTAAAGAAAAAAAAAACAACAAACTGTTGTTTTCGTGCCATAAATTCTTCTATATCTTTTCATAAAAAATTTCTATAATTAAAATATTATTAACGTTTATTATTTATTATTATTCTTGGGCCGAATAAGAGTTCCTGGAAATAAAAATTGAGGCATTTTTTTTTTGAAATTCGCAAAAATTTGAAGTTTTGGTCAATACTTGTACTTACTTAAACAGGGATATTAAATAAATTATAAAGAAGAAACAAAAGTAAACAACTTTATTTATATTATATTCATACCACAATTTCTTTAAATGTCTAGTAAAGTATGCAATAAGTAATTAAATAAAAAACAGCAATATTGCCCCCATTATGCCCCCGTGTGACAAGGAAATCTTTTTGAATTTTCCCCCACAGGTTTTTTTCTCTTTTTTTTAGACCAAAAATAACGGTACCTCCCCATACGATTTTTTCGAAATTTTTTAAATATCTATTAATTTTTCTCAAAAACTGTCCCACAGAATTAAAAAAAAATTCATAAAATTTCATTGAGTTTAATCTAGGCAGTGGTTAAAAAAATTGTTATTTTTTGAAAGCCCTAAAATGTTTGTAACTAAAAATAAAGGTACCCACCATACAAATGTAAAAAAATTGTTTTCGAAAATCGTATTTTTTTTAAACAGCTTCGAAAAGTTTGATAAAGTTCTTTTTATTTCGATTAATTTTTACGATCTATAATTTATTAAAAAAAAATTTAAAATTAAGATATAACTGACTGTACCTACAATGAATCGTTTTTTAGAAATTTTGAATTTCTTATCATAGGCAGAACGGATTTAAATGAAATTTTTCAGGGAAAATCTTCTAAAAAGTTTAAAAAAACATTGCGTTTCAAAATTCGTTATCTCAAAAACGGCTCAATATTTTTTTTGGAAATTTATTTTTTATTCGTACCTACAATAATGAATACTACAAGTTGACCAAAATTTTTTCTTAAAAATGTCTAAAGAATTTTGATGATATAATATGAATCAAATAATGGCCTCCATCACAGGGCCCGTAGTAAAAGTCTAATTAAAAAAAAAAGAATATTTTCCAACTTTTGGTAACATTATTCAAATTTGGGCATCCATTGCAACATCCATATGATTTTTAGCGATTAGCTAATTAAATTGTTCCAAAAGTCCTTATCCCTAAGAGCCAATATTGTTTAGTTTTAACATATTTATGTTAATAACAATAAAGAGTAATTAGCAAGTGCCTAGAGTAAAGTAATAAAATAATATGTATATTTATAAAAATTTGATACTTTTTTCTAAGACCCCTTCCGAAATTATTTTCTGCGTCCGCTCCTGCCTAGCAAGATACCTAACACTACTAACATTCCTACCTTAATTACAGCAATCAGAAGTGCTCCATATAAATTAAACCACGCCCCCTGAATGGAAAACCTAAATTTTTATTTTTGGTCCTTTATATGCAATCTGAGCCCTACCGTTCTACCAAATTTCATCGTTTTACAGAAGTAGGAAGTGCTCTATTCAACCATGCCACGCCCCCTGAATGAAAAACCTCAAATTTTTTCCTCTACTTGCATGACAAGACCTACCGTTGTGCAAAACTACAAGATTCTACGATGTCGGGAAGTGCTCCATAATTTTGATGATCTGTCAGTCAGTCATTCAGTTACGGTTTTTGTGATTTTGAGGCCTTATATCTCAGGAACCGCTTATGCTAGAAAATTGAAATTTGGTGAGGCGCCTGTGCCTGACTAGCTTAGCAAATATTCGGAATTTCAAGTTTCTGACTTCATTGGTACTGAAGATAGGGAGGGATCAAAAGTCGCCTAAGTTTGTTCCTGTAAAAAGGGTGTAGTACCAGAACTTGGCTGGGAACTACCGTGCCCTTTGATAAGGAACACAAATTGCAATTTGTAACTAGAGAATAGCTCTTCGGAACACTTAACATGTAAAGGGTGTCGGAAATACGATTTCCTTAAACTCCTTCTGAAGCAGAGCACCTTGTGTGCAATATTCAAAAGATTTGTCGAACGCCTGAGATATCATTCGCTACCGCTGCGCTGGTGTCGGGCGTGTAATAGTAAAGTTTGTCGATTTGTAGAGGACTGGACATAAGAAGGAAGCAAAGGTCAAGAACATAGTTTCTTCAAATAGTTTGAAAGCTTTTTGCGACATTCAATCCAAATGCGTTTCGCCCAGGCACGACAGTTGGGCTCATCAGTTAGATGCTCTAAGAAGCAGTATATTTTCCGACGGTTTACAACACAAATAAAACAACAAACATTTCTCTATCATCATTTAGACCAAGATGTCAACGTTAAAAACTGAAACTTCAAGGAAATCAAGGAATTCATTTCAAACGAAGTAAACATTAACTCTTCGAAGGATAACATTGTAGAGATCCGACGAATTATGATTTTAAGGAACTTTATTCGTTAATGACGAAGTCCACACTCTTGGAAACCTTTTTACTCCCAGTTCTGCTCTACGGCGTGGAATCAAGTGTTGGCTGATAAGTTAGAAAGATGATCGAATACTGAAAAATTCTTTAACAGAATTTTGGTCTAGAAATTCAAAACACTTGGTCAGATAGAGCGAAAAACAACAATGATTCACCCAAGTCCAAGGCTCCAAATTGAGTGTGACAAAGGAAACTCTGGCCATTAGGGAGGCCATAACATTTGTTCTAAAATGATTGGATCGTAGTGGATGACTGGATTGGCGTATCTCAGGTAAAGATAGACATTTTGGAAGCCCGTTAAGTCTCTTAACAGTCTTAGAGCCACTACTCATCCTACTTACAATATTGTATGATATTTTACAATTTGTTTCAGCAAAGTCCAATTTTTCTCTAATACATAGGACTCTAAAGCGACTGTTCTGTTTCCCATCCGAAAAAAATATAAAGCTGCTTTCTCGAGACCACTAGTAAGACTTCTTTTAACAGTATATACTTGTTGAATAAAACCATCTTTTTAAGTTTCTTGTTCAATACTGATTTGCAGATCTTTAGTGTGGTGGATCAAGGGCGAAATCTTGCTTATTCTTCTTTGAACATGTATTCGAACGGAACTTTTTGTTATAAGATTATCCAACAGGAGTGGATCCAGTTAAAGTTTGTACCTCTTATATTGGTAAAACTGAATTAAACCACATTACCGACCTTACAGAATGATCTTTTGCTGTTGGTGTTTTTCAAATAGCCAACTCAAAAGTAGCAGCGGTTTCCTAGTGTTCAAACATGAACATAGTATCTACCTAAATATAGATAACCCCATATGCATGAAAATAAATAAAGATAACAGGGATCATCGTGAACATGCACTGACGGTTATATTAGATAAGCATAAAACCTAGATAAGAATACTCATAGAGATAAGAATAATGTAAATTCATCTGTAAATAGTATTTAAGGAAGATTACGTTGTGAAATAAAATTAGTATTCATTCGACTTACAACCGAGTTTACTCAACATTTGGTCCTTCGAGCAATATTAAAAATTTTCCCCCACCAGTGGTAAGAAATTTTTAATAAACGAACAAGTGTCAATTTAGCGTTATCAGAGCTACAAATACTGATAAAGTGTAAATTTAGCGTTATCAGAGCTACAAATACTGATAAAGTGAAAATTAGCGTTGTCAGAGCTAAAATACTGACAATTGAAAAAAAAAAAAACATACATATACAGTGAAAAAGCGTTGTCAGAGCTTAAATACTGACAAGTGAAAACAAAAAAAAACAAACAGATAAACATAATCCAAACAAAAAAAAAAAAAAACAAAAACAAATTCAAAATGTCATCAGATCATCTAAAAATAATTGAAAAACAGGTTGAAATCTTAAAAAACCTTGAAAAATTATTAAAAGAAGGAGAAAGTGTAACAACGCGGAGCAAAAATCAAGAAATTATTGTCTATGCTGAAAAGAATCTTCAAGCATTCAAGGAAAATGACAAGCTACTTCATAAGCTTGGTGTTATTGATGTTCCCTATTTTAAGGAACAATGGATGAAAGGAGCAGAGAACTACTTTCAGAAAATTCAAAATTTGCTGAAAAACAAAGATCTGGACAGTGTAGAACAAGGCATAAGCGAAGCAGCGTTATCCAGCAAATTAGCAGAATTAAAAACTGTTAATCAGCAGCTAGCCACTGGACTAGACTTGCAGCAAAAACAAATGAATGAGATGATGATGAAAACAATAGCAAATCACGAAACTCATATAGAGTTAACGAAAATACCTACAATAATGGAGAGCTTAAGGAAAACAATAGACGAGGCGAAATTAGAGGCCATTTCCCATCCTCATAATAAAAACATATGGATTGGAAAAGTGAAACGATGGAATGAACGATTGCAAGTTGAGCTGTCTAAGATGAATCCAATACAAGAAGAGGCATTCAGAGAAGACAATTATATAATCGAGTTGGAAGAAGATATGAAATTACTTCTTGACAAGTTGGAAGGAAAACATGAGTGCATAAAATCTGATCCATGTGCAAATGTATCAACAAGAACTCCAAAAATTGAACTGCCTAGATTCGATGGAAAAATTGAAGAATGGAAGATATTCTCCGACCTGTTCATAGATTTGGTTCACAATAACAATGATGTGCCAGATTCTGTGAAATTAAATCACTTGCGATCATGTATCGCCGGCGAAGCTCGAACTTCAATTGCTAGCCTCATACAAGGATCTTCGGCAAATTACAAAGAAGCATGGAAGACTCTCATCAGAAGATACGAAAATAAAAGAATCAATTTCTCCACACAATTAAATTACTTGCTGGACATGCCAATGATGAACGCTACATCACCTTCGAATGTTAAAAAACTTCACGATGCAGCAAATGAATGTATTTACATAATCAAAACGACAATAGGCAAAGAAAAGAATGAAAACGATGAAATATTTGCTCACCTACTCCTTCGAAAATTTGACAAGGAGGGCTTACAATTATATGAGCAACACATCAAAAAACCAAGTCAAATACAAAAACTGGAAGATGTTATGGACTTTCTTGAGCAATTATTTCAAACCCTTGAGTCTCAACAACAAACAATGACTCGAAGCAAAGAATACAAAAAACAAGGTGGAAACTTCCAATCAGACAGAAGGGAGTGGAACTGTGAATTCTGTAAGCAGAGCGGTCATCGAATTTATCACTGTGAGCAATTCTTAAACACCGAGATACCCAATCGATTAACATACATACGCAATAAGCAAATATGCAGTATATGTCTTAAGCACAGTGCAGAAACCAAATGCTTCTCTCAAACAAAATGTAAGAAGTGTAATAAATCGCATAACACTCTACTACACAACGACAACTACCAAACGAAGAAAAGGGTCGAGGGAAACCAATACAAAAAATCGAGTCTTTCAGACAACAACAATAAAAAGGAAAAGTCATTTTCTTCCCTTATGGTAAAGAAGATAAGCAGTCCAATGGTAATATTAGCTACAGCACAAATATCAGCCAAATCGTCAAATGGTGAAACATGTCTGTTACGGGCATTGATTGATCAGGGCTCTCAAATATCAATGATATCTGAGGAAGCAGCGCAGATCCTCTCCTTGCCAAGGAAAAGAATAAGTACAGAATTAACTGGACTCTCAGATGCAGCAGTGGGTACATCAAAATCAAGAGTGTGTTTAGAGATAAGACCAAAATTTATGAGCAACAACAAAATGCAAGCAGAGTTTTTGGTACTACCCACCCTCATAAAACCACTACCTGACGAATCATTTGAATTTAATAAAAATGAGTGGGAAAACTATATTCTGGCAGATCCAAACTTAAATACAAAAGATCGTATTGACATTATCATCGGTAGTGACTTGTATCCAAAGTTAATTGAAGAAGGAGTTAGGAAGCACAATGGCATCGTGGGACAAAATACTATTTTTGGGTGGATAGTTTCCGGCTCACTACACAAGAAACGACAATGTGACAAAGTCATGTCAGCAGTTACGTCATCGATGGAAAAATTCTGGGAGATAGAAGAAATAGAAAAAGATATTGAAATATCAGAAAACGACATCTGCATGCAAGTATTTGCAGAAACAACAACAAGAGATACGAATAGCAAATATGTAGTTATGTTGCCATTAAGAACAAATATAGAGCTTGGAGAATCTAGAAAACAAGCATTAGCTAGATTCTTACAGCTTGAGAAAAAACTCAGTAACAAAATAAAAACCGACTACATACAGTTTATGCGAGAATATGAAAACCTGGGCCACATGGTCAAGGTAGACAAACAACACGAAAATATAGGCAAATACTATCTACCGCACCATGTAGTTGTGAAAGATACAAGCCTAACAACAAAAACAAGAGTTGTATTCGATGCCTCAGCGAAGACGTCCAACGGATACAGCCTTAATGACGCAATGATGATTGGGCCAAGACTACAAAACAATATCTTTGACATCATCATCAAATGGAGGCAATGGAAATATGTAGTTACGGCATACATCGAAAAAATGTACAGGCAGATCAACATAGCTGAAGAACATCAAGAGTATCATCGAATATTTTGGAGAGAACAACCAAGAGACAATATTAGAGAATATAAACTGACAACAGTTACGTATGGAACAGCAGCAGCCACATTCTTAGCAATCCGAACATTGCAAGAAGTCGCAAACCAATGCAAGGAAAAAGACATCAGAATAAAAGAAATCATAAGGGAAGAATTTTACGTTGACTTTCAATTACGGAATTGGCTTCAAACAATCAAAATTTGCTGACTGGCATAATTTCGAATAATGAGCTTAAAATAATTGATGTCAAAGAAGGCGACACCATGAAAACATTGGGACTTCACTGGGATCCAGATCAAGACGAGTTCAGATTTGTGATAGATTCATCTAATATAAGCATTTCAAAAACCAAAAGAGGTGTGTTATCAAATATTGCAAAAATATTCGATCCTATTGGATGGCTTGCTCCAGTCACGATAAGAGCGAAAATATTCATACAAAAATTATGGCAAATAAACCATGACTGGGATGATGAATTTGAGAACTTGATCAAATCAATTGAATACACAATATGACTGTACAAGCAACTATAATAAACAGCAAGCATGAACTACTGAAGATTCAAAGGGACCTAGAGCAGTTCAAGGAAGAAAACATTCACCATAAAGGGTTGGACTTTCACCACATAAGCGGTCACAGTGGATTTATGTTAAGTAGCATCTTGCTTGTTATTGTAGCAATTTATATGGTACGCGGCATTATATTCAAAAAATTATTTTAGCACTTTCTGTTGGCCCGCAGAATGTTCAAACATGAACATAGTATCTACCTAAATATAGATAACCCCATGTGCATGAAAATAAATAAAGATAACAGGGATCATCGTGAACATGCACTGACGGTTATATTAGATAAGCATAAAACCTAGATAAGAATACTCATAGAGATAAGAATAATGTAAATTCATCTGTAAATAGTATTTAAGGAAGATTACGTTGTGAAATAAAATTAGTATTCATTCGACTTACAACCGAGTTTACTCAACACCTAGGATAATTCTTCGTCAGATCTTCATTAAGGAGTTTTCTCAAAAAGAGATCTACTCTTTTACGACTTTGAAAAGTTATCATTAATATGCATGATGGTGTTTTGTTCTGGTCAATAGATAGGTGCTTGTTTTTTTTTTTCTTGGAAGCATGTACTTTTCTATAATAGCGTCCGCTTGATCATTGAAAGATTTGTGTAAGTCTGTTTCTTAACTAGCCAACAAGCTTGTTCTGTTTCCACGTCTCATGATTTCACTTACCCAACATCAAATACAAATATTAATATTTATTTCATTCTTCATCCACTAACATACGAATGTAAATAACATAGATTTGTCAAACTCAAAATAATTATCTCTGTCACTCACACTTTGCCAGTGTTTAATTTTAAACTTGTTAATCCATTTGCCAACAACAGAAGCAGCTTTTCACTTTTCTTTGTTAATTCAGTTGGATTTGATTTGACATTTCCCCAAAGTCTTTCTCTGATTGTCATCAAAGACAAAAAATAATTACACCATCAATCCTATATTTCTTGGTGAACATCAATCCTTACACAGCATCTGCAGCAATTGCTTCAAACACTTCAAGACCGAATTATAAAGACAGGAAAAAACCAAGTGACATTTTGTCAAAATACATGAACACCTTTCAAAAATTATTATTATCCTTCTCACAAAGGGGAACCCCCTCCCCCAACAATAAAATCAACATCAGCGCACGACAGACAATGTGCTGTATCAAAATCATGACAAGAAACACACATCCCGGCTTCGGAGATAAAATACCCTCCACCGCACCGCTGACACACAGGCTGTTATGTCACCCTTTCAACTCTACGAATCCATCGAGTGAAAAATTATGAAATATAAGAAAGAGGTGCTCCATCATCATCATCATCGTATCGTCGTCGTCGTCGTCCTCGTCATCATTATCATCTACCTCCATCATCCCACACGCCTTCCCGAATGTGTCGTGCTGTCTTCTCACCATCTCTAATATGTGCTAATGGCTCCAAGAGATGAATGGCACACATTGCCATCGCACCGCCTTTGTCGTCGTCATACCCGCACATTACCCTCAGAGATCATCCGAATGAATATTTTTTGGGGGAACTTTCGATACTGTGATGAGCTGGGCCATTCAGAGGTTAGATATACATTTAGGCAAGAGTTGGAGTTCCTGCCCTAACCCATCATCAGCAATCGACCAATTTGTCTACTCTGGCAAAAGGTTAATGTAACAGTTTCTTCCCGCTGCCGCCATTTCTGCCTCCATCCATTTCCATACACACCGGTGCGCGGTGCGGTGGTGCCGGAACTGCGAAAGTAATGAACATGTCATAAACAACACTCTCTTCTTCGATTCTGTTCGTGGTGCAGAACCTAACAAGTTCCGAGGCCCACACTGCATACGTACATACATACAGAAAGTAATACCAGAGTAGTTGGAACCGGCTTTTGGATGAGAATTGCTAAATGACCCGGAAACGGGTCGATTCAAAGGCAGTCAGAGTCGCATAGAGAACTTGAGCTCAGTGACATGGGTGACTGTGTAATCGAATCGAACAGAATGCAGTCAAACGTAATTTTATTGCATATAACTGGCAAGATGGGTAGAAGAGGTTAGGGTTTTTTGGGGTGAATATTGATGTGTGTTGTTGTTGGTAAAGTACAGCTGTTACGAAGTTAGTCGAGTGGAAGTTAAGTTTTAGAGCTTTTCGAGTAGGAGACAGTTTTTTATTGGCCACCACCACATGCTCTTGAGAATTTCAAGATTTTTTTACTATATTTTTCTAGTAGTTTCGAAGCGTGTTTCTTCTTAGTCCGTTATAGTTCTTAACGTGTGTAAGTTGCCTGAATCTATGGTTTTGATGTTTCACGTTACTTTTGCGAAGTTTAGAATACCGTTGGTATAATAAAATTTGAAAACGTGCTGCAAAACTAATAAAAAGAAGTAGAAACTATCGAAGAAAAAGTTATGTGTTTTACCTTTGGAAATATTTTGTTCCAGCGAAGGACCTTATTTTGTGTCTATCCGAACAAGCATGACTACTTCAGATAATAGACCAACTTACTAAGATCATTTTTATCACGCAGAATAATTTAAAGGTATCAATTTTAGCTGTATACCTGATCAAGGCTTGAAACCTTTTGTGTAGTCGTATAAAAGAATAATTATTAGTTCAATGTTCCATACAGAAAATTGGTGTGTCCTCTCCAAGGTAGCATTACACATATTTGATAATGCTTCAGTTGAAGAGAGTGCTTTTTTATCAGATGGGGATATTCTTTTTAACGCTAAAATAGCCCATCAGGTGATTAAGAACCTGAGATATTTAAAACCAAGCCTACTAGGTTAGAAAAAAAAAAATTTTAAATTTTTGGTTACTGCTTTCTTGATCAACCGACTTCCTCCACCTGAGACATGGCGATTTCCCATTGCGAACGACCCTGAGTACGCTGCTTTCAGTCATCTGGGTCAAATATTCTGACATCCACGAAGTCTTGCCCTTTGAACGGATGATTTGCTGTTCCTTGACACGCCAAAACTGGGAGTCCGACTAGAAGACTCTTGGTTGGAGCATTGTTATCGACTCAATCGATGTGTTCAGTGTAGGCGCGATGTTTTGACTTCCTGCACTACATCATAGAGTAAGTGGTTGTACTTTTTCTTCCATTGACCCTCCTTGCACACATGACCAAATAGAAATTTTTCTTTCGAAGAAACCCAATACTACCTCCTGCTTTCTGCTTATCGTTCAAAACTCAATGTTGAAAAGTGGACACCAACATATGTTAAGGCATGCATTTCGTCTTAGCGTGAGGAGCTATGAACTGATTTATTTCGCCAAGCAGAAGTAGCAGATCTTCGTCACATCTTTACTATGGAGCCAAAATGTTTATTAAGAAAGAGATCTACTCTTTAACTACTTTGAAGTTATCATTAATATGCATAAGTGGTCTATTGTTTTTGTCAATAGATAGGTGTTTGTTTATTTCCTGATAGCATGTACTTTTCTATAATAGCATCTGCATACTTTAATAGATACAATGAAAGGTTTGTTGAAAATTTTTGAACAGCAACCGGTGAATTGCCAGTCTGCAAATACCATAAGTCACCTCTACGTCAAAGAGAAATCATCAAAACAATGTTTCCTTATAGACACCGGTGCCACAATTTCAGTCTTATGCAGCAAATAGCACTGAAATTCCAACTTGTGGAAAACGATTGATGTCTCTTAACATTGGACTTAGAAGAATCTTATGTTGGGCGTTTGTCATCGGCAAAGTCACTTACTTACTTACTTAACCGGCTCCCGATTCATGGAGGGTATCTGCCTGAGATATTGCGGTCTTCCATCGGTTGCGATCTCTCGCGAGCTCCCTCCAGTCGTCGGGACCAATCGCTCTTGCGTCTGTAACCGCCTGGTCCCTGTAGCGCAGGTTCGGTCTTCCTCATCGTCTCGAACCTAGGGGCTGGGATTCGAAGATTTACTTGGCTGGAGCGTTGTTATCCATTCGCTCGATGTGACCGAGCCAGTGTAGTCGACGTGTTTTGGCTCTATTGACTACATCCACATCTTGGTACAGCTCGTGTAATTCACGATTGAATCTTCTCCCACATAGGACCAAATATCCGCCGAAGAATTTTTCTGTCGAAAGTGCCCAGTATCAATCGGCAAAGTTACCAAGCCCATAATTGAATCCGACTTCTTATCCTTTTAGACTATTTGAGGTTAATGGTTCATGATGACTTTTGAACTTTTCAACGCTGCTCAAACATTTCAGCGATTTATTCATGACGTTATAAGAGGCTTTGATTTCTGTTTCCCATACAGCAGATGCTAACATGTGAGACTGCTTTTCCAACTTTTTAGAGTCACAAAAGAGGGAACCAAGTCATTCCTTCAAGAAACCATCAGGAGTTACGAACATTTTTGGGTTTGGCCAATTTTTACAGACTTTTTATATCCAAAGCTGCTCTGATTCAAACTCTACTTCACCATTGAGTTCAAACCAGGCAGAAACAGAAGTATCATATCTTTGGAACAAGGTTGAAAAAATCACGTTTTTGTCTTCTGCAAAACCAGTCTGCCTAAACATTGGAAATGGCAGAGTACCAATTGATCGCTCATAAATTAGATTTTGTTTCCACCAAACTTCTGTCAAATTGAACTGAATATTCAAGCCGTTGCTGTCGACAACATATTCCCAAGTCTAGCTTGGCGGACAAAATTTATTTAGATATGCGGTATGATATTAGAAAATTCACGCTGTATAATGTGCAATATTTAGTAGCTTTTTGCATAGTGGTTATTGCGTATCAACCCGGCAACAAAAAGAACGACAAAACTGTCATTCATTGGACCCCCGAACTTGACATCGCATTTGAAGTCTGCAAGGAAGCACTAGCCAATTCAGACCTTCTCACTCATGCAGCTGAAGATGTACCGTTGTCAATCATGGTAGATGCATCTGATACTGCTGCGGGCGCAGTACAATTGTTCGTATTAAATGATTAGAAACCTCTTGGATTTTTTCCAAAGAATTTTTACCAACTCTAATCAAGTACAGTGCTTATGACCCAGAGCATTTGAGCGCTTACTTATCTATCAAAGACTTTAAACATGATCCTTATAAGACTATTTCCTTCGTTTTTCAACAAAAACTGGAGAAGTCAAGCCCACAATTCAACTTAGACATTTAAACTACATCGAATGACGAACTCAAGAATCTCTTCAGCTCAGCAACACCTTTACTACTTAAACAAAGCACTCTTCCTAACGCTAACCATCAAATGAAAAAAAGGATTGACGCAAATGGTCTCAGACTTGTGTTAGGCTACCAAAAAAGTAAGATTCAACAGCATATAAAATCTCCAATTGGCATTTTTGAACTCCTGCCATTATCCAATGGATATATACACAACACGTACCTAACTAGATGGCAAGAAGTTATTCCAATCACAATCACATCACCACCGAGCAACAGCATTTCTTTCTAAATGGTTTGGAATTCCTAAAGAAATTATTACAGACCAAGGAAGGCAGTTTGAATCCTCTCTTTTTAATGAACTCTCAAAGCTGCTTAGCATCAAAAGACACAGTGATCAATATCTTATCATACCCATGCAAATATAATGATTGAAGGGTTTTATCGAATCTTGAAGACAACCACGGAACACAAGATTGGGTAAGCTAGCTGAACTTCTCTATGGTACAACATTAAGACTCTCAGGCAATTTATTCACACAAACACAAACGCTAATTCGAATCATAATTTTTTGAATAAAATTCAGGATGAAATGTAAAATAAATGTTTCCTTTTTTCGTGACCTTTTCTTTTCTAAAAAATTATGTTTGTCCTTAAGGACCAATCCAACCCAAACAGCTTTTCTATTAAACGACTTAACTCAAGCACATTAAGGACCAAAAAGAATTTCCTTATTTGTTTCCATACAGATCTCTCTCAAATAATACCCGAAACTACAAAATCTGGCAGATGTGTCTACATTCCTGCAAGATATCGTTGTCACTATAAGGCCAGTTCGGCGAATCTTCGCCGGTCGATTTTTATTTGATTGTTTCACTAGGTGATTTGAATCGAATTTTCCTCATCGAACCCTTGTTGACATCTTCATTTTTTGGTGTTAAAATTACAAGTTCGCACAGCCAAACTTGTTAGACTTGGGAATATCCGATAGCGACTTGAATATTCAATAGAATTCGACAGAAGCTTATGTGCAGAAGTTGTTTTGAGAAAGTTTAGGCAGGATGGTCTTGCAGAAAATGCCCACGCATATTCGTCTTTAGCGTTTTTTTCTCGACCCGGTTTTAAAGATATGATTATTCCAAGCATGCGTATAGCTCATCTGTTAAAGGAATAACAGGGATAATTTTGCAGAAATCACCAGCAAGAACTTCGAGTTATTTCTTATAGGCCATTGTGCATTTGCCCCAAATGATATAATTTGACCCGTTTTCAGGATTTTGGCCTTGAGTTTTTGCTGATGTTACAATTTGGTGATTCGGCCTGGTTTAAATTCAATTAAAACTTAATAGTGCAGTGCACCCACCGTCCAAAAGCGTTGATGCAATTCCGAATGATACCATTCTGAGTACAATCCAATTCTGTATTCGAATCGACGTTAATATCAAATTGATGAAGCATGTTTTGCCTGTTCGTCCTGGTGCATCAAAGATTAAAATTCCGTCATTTCCGTTTCCTACATATAGCTTGTTGTTTGTTTTGTTAATCAGCAACTACTTCTCTTTTTTGAGCTTATACTTATTGTTGTTGCTGGAAACTTGGACACTGTTTCTGTCCCATATTGAAGTCGTCAAGCTAAATAATGATGTTGATAATAAATAAATACATACATTTCCCTAATGATGGTTTTTAGGCATGTGGCAGGCCCTACTCCTGCCATTCACCCCAGAACAAAAAGGTATCGATTTTTATACATATATCGAAATCACAACACAACATTGCCAAACAAATTTAAAAAATTGATTCCATTGAACTGATCTTTACCAAACTTTGCAGGATCACATGCTGAGTTAATCTGAAGGTATCATCAAATCACATCTAAATCGGCCACGCCGCCGTTTTGGAGTCCAATAATAACATACGCACATCCTTTTTAATGTATAAAAGTTATCGGGTTTTCAATTCAACCTCAATAATTGAGCTTCGGGGAATGCCCATTAGTTAAATCTTGAGCCCAGCTTCAGACGTATTGTTAATTTCAGAGATTCTTTCTTTGGCCGCACTTCACAAATATGGAATGCTTTACCTTTTAGTGCGTGCAAAATATATAAAAAAAAATCAAAGTTGTCAAGTCCAAATTGGAAAACCCTTTTTATGTTTAAGCCTAAGTTTAAAGTAAATCAGAAAATCAATCAGATTATTGCCCTAAATATGCCGTGAAAAATAAAAAATTGGCGGTCTTCTTCTTTGTTCGAAAAGTGATTGTCTTGATTTGATGATATTCAGGGTCTTCCACATTCAACAGGGCTTAAATAGATTTTTATGATTTTGCTTCCCTGTTTTCCAAATTTCGAATTACTTTGGAAAAGATTTAAAGTATTATTGTTACTTATTCCTAGGGCGGAAAAAAGTCGGCCTTAATAATCTTCCTTTGTATCTGGCAGACAATGGGATCTTACTCTAAGTGTTTTTGTCACTTAAAACTTTCAGATTACAAACAGACTTGTATAAGTAAGTGCATATATATGTTACAACGATATTATTAATGTACTTTGTAAATTGTTTGCACTTATGCCTAAAGCACAAAGTCAACCAAAAACAATAAAATACCAAAACCCTCACACAAATTACCTGCGTGACAGCTGCTCCATGACATATTTCTCTTTATCAGACATCTGTCTAATTGAAATCTGTTCGTGTTTACAATTTCACTGTCTCCAATTGAAATCTACTACAATTAACGTCAAATGTCATCACCATCAACCCCACAGAGACATCTGAAACAATTATTCAAACAATCTGTAATTATCGACTTTCCCAATAATCACTAAATCCCCTCTCGTGTTTTCTTCTCCAAAATACAAACGTTAATCTGTCAACTGAAGCAATCATCTAAATTATCAATTTTTCTGTACAAATTTGTCAAAAACAAAAAAAACCAACAACAGATAATCAGCTTCGGAATATTGACTCAATCAAACAGAGAAAATATACACGAGTTTCAATTTCTACCCACAATGTGACATTTATCATCCTTATGTCCAATCGTTCAAATTTGTTTACGTATTCTCAAATCTTTCACGCCAATTAACACCCCGAAGACATTCGTCATGCAGATAGTTCCTCGGTGTGGCAGGACCATGTCCATGGAAGGAAATCCCAACACACATATTGAGATAAATGTGTAGATAGGGAAAGTTCCCAGAGGCGGTACATTTGTATCTCTGTGCGGGACCATTAGCTAACAAAGACCGAGTGGATGGATGGGCATACATGGATGGCACAACAACAACAACAACAACAACTCCAGAGGCGACGGAGCTCGATGTTGTGATCTGTTTACATTTTGTTTATTTGTCTTCCCTCTTCACAGTTCGCCCGTTGCACTATCAATTGATTGATGCGAGTTGAAGTACGTACTCGAACTGCAACCTCGCCGCCACTTTTGACTCTATCTCTCTCTCTCTTTCCCTGAAATCGACACCCCCGGCTCCAGAAAAAATACACAGACCCCATCCTGCAGTTCTGCACGACTTTGTATCTTTAACATCGTTGCAGAGTCTGCTGCATCCATATGGTGATTTATATGCGGTGAGTCGAAACGGCAACAACAACAATATTATTCCGTTCATGTTCAATTTCCATGACTGAATCCGTCATCGGTTTCTGGTTTGGTATCTGATGGACATTGAATTTTATCGTAAACAGTTTAAAGGATCCTTTTCTGGTGGTCCCTTCACTGAATGCAAGTACTGAGGCTGGGGGAATTCCCTTGTTTCGTTCCAGAGCAAAAGAATTCCAAATGCCAGTTCGATGATAAACCACACACGGATTGTTAGGAATTTCTGTTTCCAATGACAGGTCTTTCAATTTGTGACTCGGAGAGCGACAGAGTGAGGGAGACCAGCAGCGGTATGTCAAGAATTTGCAATTTAACCCGAAATCTTAACCAGATATTTTCACTTGTCAAGAAGGATGCGTCAATAAAGGGTTTATATTTGTCTGTTCTCTGTGAATAAGACAGTAGGTTCGGTTGCCAATGAATCGTGCTTCTTTTGTTCATTGATTTCTGTTTCTTTGTTTTCGATTTTCAATGAACTACCTTTATATTGCTGGGATGTTGTACTTGAAGTTTGAAAAATACTTGTAGGTATGTAGAAGAATTTCATTTTTGAATGGTTAAACTTATAAAGGGATTTTCGGAGAAAGAGTAAAAATAAAGAGTTAAAACGATTTTCGAATCTAGTTGAAAGGCCAAAGAGGTTCTAAGAATCCGTTCTTAATGTTATGTGTAGTTATCATAATGGTCTTAAAGTTCGGAACTTAAATACCGGAAGCCTTTGGTCGAAGTACACTATTTTGCATCAAATGCTCGGTACATCAATAATGGATGTAATCATGGTTTCGGAAACTTGGTTGAATTCTGATATTTCTGGATATATCTGGACTTTTCTCAATTCCAGGTTTTTGTGTGCACCGAAATGATCGTAGGGACAGAATTGGAGGGGGTGGTTACATGTTTTTTAGGGACAATTTGCAATATGAATTTGTTTCAATACACTTGTGATAACAATGGTGGCCAACCTGTTTTCAGTCCGTAAATAATCCGTCTTTAATTGACATGTTTTTAACTAATTGAGTAGATTATGTATTGCGGAACGATCAGCTGAGACTCAAATCAGATTTTATACAAGATCTTCTTTTTTGTTCATTCAATTTTAATGTAAGAAGTAACTCTGTTGAAACATTAAGATTTAGATCGATCAACCAAATTGATTTATTGAACTTGCATCAAAACATAAATAGATCTGGTCTCATTGATAAAAAGAGTGGTCCAACGAAAACGCACGATGTTAATTGTAAATAAAAAAAAAAGATTTCAGAGAATTATCTTTATATTTTTTTATTATGATAGAAGGATCTATGGCAATTATGTGTGAAACAAAATATCGGCCAAATGCTCGCCACGGCTTCGGTCGCATACCTCTATCCGATGGTCCATATTATCTATTTTCAATGACTCTGAGACATAATTGAGGTTCAATGTCGTTAATGTGCCGAATTACCTCATCCTTTAGCTCTTGAACTGTTCTTGGATTATTGACTTTTTCTTTTAAATATCACCAAAGAAAGAAGTCCACCGGTGTCAAATCATATGATCGTGGCGGCCAATTAACATCACCACGACGCGACGCACGTGAGATAATACGGCTATTGAATTTCTCGCGCAAAAGAGCCATTGTTTCATTGGATGTGTGGCAAGTAGCACCATCCTGTTGGAAGCATATACAAGTATCGTCTAGTCCAGGTCCATATCCTCAATTTCTGGCTACAAGAAGTCCGTTATCATCTCGCGATAGTGAACACTATTCACGGTGACTGTTTGGCCGACCTCATTTTCAAAGAAGTACGGTCCGATGACGCCGCCTGCCCATGAACCGCACCAAATAATCAATCATTGTGGATGCACCGGCTTTTCAACAGTCACTCGTGGATTTTCATTTGCCCAAATGCGGCAATTCTGCTTGTTAACGAATCCACTGAGGTGAAAGTGTGTCTCGTCGCTGAAGATGATTTTCTTTGTAAAGTTACCATTCACTTCTACCTGTTCAACCAACCATTCAGCGTATTGGCGAATCTTGAAATGGTCAGTAGGCCTTAGCTCTTTAGTCTGTTGAACCTTGTAAGCGTGTTAATTCAAATCTTTATTCAAAATTCGCATCCGTGATGTTCTTGAGATGTTCAATTGTTGGGCACGACGACGAGTCGATATTGACGACTCTTCTGCCACACTATCGCGAATAACAGCAATGTTTTCCGCAGAACGTTTTCACATTTGCTAGAGACTCCCATTTTCGTAAAAGGCTTCAACAATCTCTATGGTTGAATTTGTCAAACACTGAAATAAAAAAATGTCAAATTAAGCTGGGCAAGAAACTTGACGTTAAGGTGTGACTCACAATTACCATCGTGCATTATGGTTGGACCACCTTTTATATAACGCCTCGGATATTGATTCAAAAGTTTCTCTATTAACGCATATATCTGCTGAACTCTTTGATACATATGTCCCTGTAGTAACAAAAGTCTTAAAGGCTCCAAGTTGTCCATGGTTGACACCTCAAATTAAAAAGAAAAAGAGCACTTTTTCAAAAATTACAAAAGAAATCAGACGGTGTATAATCGATGTCAATATATCTTTGCTAATAAGAAAGTAACCTCACTCATACGAAATGTCAAGCGCACATATCTTATGAAAAATCTTGACCCTAAATTAAACTCAAGGGTCCTATGGACAATTTGAAAAGTTACGGCGTTATTGATAATAAAAATGCCAACTGAAATGAGCCTGGTTCTTGCGCCGGACTTTTCTAAGGCGGTATGGATATCTTTTGAATTTGGTGAGTTCTCCTTTGACGACTCTTTTGAACTTTGGTATGTAGAATGTAGATAGATGTTGAGATGGCAGTACGCTCGGTTAAGTTAAACGCAGTGGGCCCCGATGATATTTCACCAAAATTTATAAAATTAATCCTTCCAGTTCTCCTTGCTCACCTGGTGCATGTATTCAACTACTGTATCTATAGTTGTCAATTTTCTGAAAAATGGAAAAATGCCAAAGTTGTTCCATTCCCAAAAAATAACTTACAATTTTCACGCTCCGCCCTTCAACTAATCTCTCAATATTTAAGAAATCGTTTAGTACGAAACTGAACTTGGTAGTTCTAGCCTATTTCTTGTCAACACAGGTGTCCCGCAAGGATCTGTCTTAGGCCCTCTTCTTTTCTGTGTCTACATAAATGATCTTCCTTATTTTATTGTAAATTGTTATGTATGTTGTATATACTTACGTATTTTTGCAGATAACGTAACAATTTATCTATATGAAGGTTTTTATAATACAAATTCTATATACTACTGAAATAAATCAGCCAAGTAGAAGACTTAGCACTATTAATGGACTTGTTGAATTATTGATTCAAAATAGCTTTTTTGGCCTTTAGTCCACAAAATTTGTATTATAAAAACCTTCATATAGAATCAATGCCAGGCCACGCGCAAAAACTTCCAACGTTAATGATTACAATTTTAATCTTGGTTGGATATAGTTCACATTGGATTTTTGTCAAAAAATCGATGTAAGATGAACTGAATTTAACAAAAATGGCGTATTGACAAGGTCCTCACAGTCAACTGATGAGTCCATGTGAGATCACCCGGACGAAACGCCAACTTTTGTGGACTAAAGGCCAAAAAAGCTATTTTGAATCAGTAACAATTTATCTGCCTAGGAGACCTGCATTGTTAGAAGAGTGCGTAGTCCGAGTAAATGAAGATCTATTACATATTTAGAGGTGGGCTTAGTTAAATAAAATAAGATGCAAGAAGCGAAATATCAGTATGTGATGTTCCCTCCCTTAATTTGAATGGCTTTATCTTACCTTATGTTGATCGGGGAAGAACTGTATCATGAGCGAACTCATCCAGATTCAAATGGGGGTATAAGAGTTCCCAATACAAAATTCAATCATTCAAGGAAAAAGTTGGTTTCCAGTAGCGGACAATTATTGATCCATGTAAATTAAGGATGAAAACTTAAGTCAAAATAATTTTTAACAAGACCAAAAAATCCGCGATAATAGCTCTAAAAAGAAACAAAATAGCATTTCCAGTTTTTTTCGAAAACGGTTGTCATGCTGAAATTTAACAGGTTGATTCGAAAAAGTCAGATCGTGTATAAGAAGTATATGGGGGTGGCCGTGGCGCGATGGATGTGTGCTCGCCTGTGAACCTCATGATCACAGGTTCGATCCCTGCCGTCGTCTATGTCGTTTCAATTCCATTAAAAACCTTCTAAAATTGTCATCAATGGGTTGCTGGTTTACTCATTACATGTTGTTCAGGCATAACACTAACAACATGTAATTGAATTAAACTAGTATACCGAACAAGGATGAACACGAATAAAATAATGTGAATCATAAGCGACATAGAAATAAGACACGGCATTCTCCGCTTTAGTTCAGCCGCCATCCCTGGAGATAAAATATCTGAGACAACAACCTTTAGTCTCAGAACATCGTGCCACACATCTTTCCTATCCTTCTTTCTCTCCCTTAACTTCACGCCCGCGCTGTGTTCAAACATTTAAAGGGTACTCATAATCCCTTGAGCGCGTGTAGATTATAAAAAAAAAAAAAAATCCTGTTTTTCGAGTTTGTAGAAACTTCGATTTGAAAAAATAAGACAAAGTTTTTAGTTTTACTATTTTATTTTATTAAATTATTATTATTTTATTCAATGTAATGAGCGCATCACGTATTGTTCCAAAAGCTTCATAGACCCTCCCTTCTTTGGGCTCCTTCACCTGGATCTGTATCTAAATCACTTTCATCAAAATTCCTTTTTCACTTCATCAGACGTTACCGAAAGCACCATTTCTGCATTAGACTGTATGTATATGGGAGGAGTAAGGTGAAAACGTACGCATACCATCCAATCTTAGTACTACGAACCTAAGCAAATATATTAAATGCGATTCTTGAGAAGATAAACCGAACTTGTTATGAAAAATATAAAATCGAACCACAATCTTCACAGTACAGAATGATCTACATCTAACTGATATTTTAACCCGAACTTGACTTTTATAAACCATTCCAAACTGCCTTTCCAAGCAGAGAAGAATGGCTTAACAACCAACCCTACACCAGTGAATCAGCAATAGCAATCTATACTGATGGCTCCAAAATGGACACGGATGTTGGTGCAGGCTTTTTCTCAGAACCTCTTGAGCTAAACAACTCACTTAGGCTCCCAGATTATATTAGTGTCTTCCAAGCGGAGCGGAGAAACCAGCTGCTAGACAGGTATCAATGATGGCGATACCACGGGCTGATATCACCATTTACATTGATAGCCAAGCGGCAATAATAGCGATTTCAGCCAATGTGATAAAATCGAATCTTGTCTCTTGCTGTCGCGAAGAGCTTAAGGTTCTTGGAACGCAGCAAAATATTAGACTCTGCTGGGTCCCGGGACACAGTGGCATACCGATACCAGGATATGAAAATGCCGATGAGTTAGCAAGACCAGGGATCATCGCTTGACGCTAGTCAAGCAGAGATGGTAAGTATCCCACTCTGCAGCATTAAACAGAAAATTTCAGATTTAATCCTAAAGAAATCCAATGAAAGGTGGAGTCTAATTGACACCTGTGATACTACTAGGAAAGTATGGCCTTGCTTTAACAAGCAGAGGACCGACAAAATTATGCAACTTAGTAAGAAGTCCATTCGCTCTCTTACGATCATAATCACCGGACATAATTTACTGAAATATCATAAATTGAAAATGAAACTAAGTACAGATGACCTATGCAGAGGATGTGGTGATGAAGAGGTACATGAAGACACATCACATGAAGACTTTTCTGTCATTGCCCTTCACTATGCCACCAGAGAAGGAAATGGCTTGGTAGTTACTTCTTTGACAATTTAGAAGATTTTTCCAATATTTCAGGAATTCACATATTGAACTTTGTCAATGCCTCAAAATGGCTTGACTGATTAACAGAATACATAGGTTTTTATCAGAAAAGAGTGATTACACTCACGGGTAACACAATAGACCTACATTGATCTTAGTGTGATGATAGCGACATCAATTGTCAGCCCAATAACCTAACTGAACTTTGACCTTAAAGAACATACCTACTGACCATTTTTTAATATTATGAACAAAGATGTAAAACAAGATGTAAAATTCTGAAATTAAATTACATTTGACATCGACCGGACCTACCAATTTTATGTGACCTTTGCTACCTCAAGGAAAGAGAGGATATATACCATTTTATTAGCAGATGTTCCATCCTAAATGAATTGCAAGTGACTGTTTTTGGAGTAGCTTCAATGGAAATGAATGCAGTCCTGGAAATTTTTAATGGTAAATTAGGCTGCCAAATTTTAAATGAGTACACGTTAATTGCTTTGAGTTACAGAATTCTTATTATAGAAGGAGGATTTTAATCAAACACAAACTATTAAATACCTGGGCTTAGAAGCCACGAATACTTTTAGCCTGTAAGACCAAATCGTATAATTGGTGAAGTGTTTTATGAGAAACAATTCAAGCATCTTACAAATAAATTCTTTTATAAATAAAACAACATTATTGTTACAAAAAAAATCAACCCTTAGATATATTTCTATATATGTATATGCTCTATCTAAAACAAACCTTCGATACTTCAGAAAGACTTTCAAACTTTCTGACCAAGCCGAATCAAAAATAACCATCACAGATCAATATCAAATAATTTGACATCATCATCCCTTGACTGACATAACCTCGAATCATTATGCTGAAATAAATAACAAATTAAATAATCCTCTCCAATACGAGTGTATGTATGTATAATGTCCTCCAGTCCAAATTCCGATTGAAATCTACACTTAACAAACAAAAGTGGCAAACATAACGCTCACGTTACACATATCACGGCATTTAACCCTCCAAAAGTATATCACGACCGAATAATGTCGACCGACAACGGCGGATAGGAGGAACGGCGGTTCATCACCATTATTGACCTATCCACACACACAAATTGGCCTAATTTGACTTAACTAACTGTCCGTATCGAAATGATAATCACAAGGGATCATCGCACATCACAATAAACTCGTGTATATACCTTTTCCAACGGACCCACCCTCGACATCAGCCTTAGCGGCAAGGGCTGCTAAACAAACCAACAAACAAAAAATATCGTCGCCCATCGAAAGAATCGGAAATGCCACATTCTCACCCTCATTATTCGCCTTAAACACCACCCCCCGCACCCCTCTATGATCACAAAATCCAACACACAAAAATCCACCAACAACAAAAAATCCATTCACCCTCGAATTATTTACTTTCTTCCTGTGTCAGGTTCTTTATTTTTTCGTCCTGCTGCGCTTTCGGTAAACAAATATCACTTGAATCACCCGAAATATATCCACCATCACCCCATTACCACATATTTTGTGAACGATGGGCGATGATGGTGAGGGCGGACGTCCTTGGCGAGGAGTCCTTCCTCACCGTTAGTATTATACTCGATTAAAAGGAATCGTTTTATGCAGTTTGGTTAAGGAGTAAGTCAAGAAGCAACTACGAGGGGGTGGGTGGGTGATGGCAGAACGTTCATTTTGGCTAAAAGAATAGGATTTATTACAAAACAGAACATTGATTCATGACACACCCACCGCACTTACTCAATTCAAAGACTCTCTGAAGACCCTTTTTTGGCGTTTGATATGAACACATTGCCCAACAAAACATTTCAATCAACGATTCGTTTCTTTTTTTTCTAATCGACTTTTGTGGTTGGTACCGTGTGATGTATCAGTTTTTTTTTTTTGTGACGAATGAGTTTACGGCCTTTGATATAAAATCGTTTTTAAAGGGAAGACCAAAAGTTACGAAAATTAAGACTGCAAAAAGGACACACAGACAGAGGTACGAGTATTGTTTTTTTTTTAAATAAAATTCTAAAATTTGTGGTTTATTTTCGACTAGAAGTTTTTTTTTGACAGATGGGAGGAAACTCCTGTCTGTCTGTCTGCGTAGCAGCAAAGCACGTGATTTAATATGTTCCCTTGAAGGTGGGGAACAGCGAACAGGACAAAATTGAAAAATCTCCACTCAAACATGTTCGGTGGGTGGTGTTTGATGTGTGATCAAACAAGTTTGTTTGGGGAGAATTCAACACTTTTTCACCACAGTGGGATTTTTTGTTAACCTACCTGTAAAATTTGTATGTACATAATTGGAGCAACGGTAAAATAGTGACAGTATATTGTTTGAATTCAAATTATTTTTCGAGTTTTGGGACAGTTTCTTAATTTGTATATTAGGTAACGCATAGTTGTTCATTAATAATATCAAATGAGGAAATATAGCTAGTCAAATGTCTTTTAAAAAACTATTCCGCAAATATTAAAAAATAAATAAGAGGCTAACGGCTGGAAGAGAGCCTAATCCTAGTGACTTTTAATTCTTAACTATTCCTGCGCGCAGGTGAGCAGAAATGGAAGGGACCTACAATTTTCTGCCGATTTCGAATGGCTAATGAGCAGCTATAGCTTGAAACAAGAGGTACTCTTGGAGGATTTGTCAATTCCTCTCAAGAGGAAGAACTTTTTTGCAGGAGCTGAGAATCGGAGCTAAAGACCCTCTGCATGTCAGTTTAATGCATTATTATGCTATACTACTAACGGAGATATTGAAGGTCACTATACTTTTATAAGAGATCAAGGTAAATCCAGAATTGATTATTGCGCTGTTAATAATGATTGGGTTCACCTTATACAAAAATTTAAAGTGAAAAGTAAAAATTACTTACACCACATGCCAATTATTGTCGAATGGTCAGAAGAAAAACCAAAAAATCTAAAAATCCATTCAAAACATTAGAGCCAGGAATAAAAATTACCAATTACCTAGAACTATCAAACTTCAAAACACGTTATGTTCTTAACAGATGAAGCATGCGTTCAAAGTTTAAAAAATAGTTTTACACATTGACGTTCTTAATGAAAACAGCAATGCCGAATGCGTCTCTGCGACAAATGTACCCCGGTTTACTTTACCATTATAATTTGATCAAGGGACAGTTTTTTACTTGCGACTTATAGGTAGGTACTATAAGGCAAGTTATGCATTCGTAAAAAAAAAATCGAATTTAAGATTTTGATCAAAGTTGACATTACGATGATGGGGAAGACGAAAAAATTGGGTCTCGCAATTCTGTGTGTCTGTTGGACTGTATGTCTAAACGGCTCGACCAAGTTTTGTTAAACTTGGTAGGCATCGGTTTTAATTTTTTCCCTTGCGCTTTTTCTTGACCAAAAATAACGGTACTTGTCATACGATTTTTTTCGAAATTTTATAAATATTTTTTTTCTCAAAAACCGTTCGACAGATATTTTTAAAAAAAACTTCATTTAGTTAAAGCTAAACAATACTGTTGAAAAAATTTTTCCGAATAATAATTATTAATAGTACACTCCTTGAATCATTTTTTGGGTTTTTGATTTTCTCAAAAACGGTTGAACCGATTTTGATCGGTTGGAATATTATTATATGTATATTCAAATTTTCCAAAAGAATTTTCTTGGATTTTAAAAAAATACTTTAAAATTTGTTTTTCAAAATTCAATATTTCGAAAACACCTTGGTCGATTTTTTTTAAACTTGACAAATAATAGTTTCTTACTACAGTCTACAAGATGTACCTAGAATTTTGATAACATATTAATTATTACGATCTTTAATTTAATACAAAAAAATTGAAATTAAAATATTATAGACTGTAAAAACCATAGAAGGATTTTTTCGATTTTCGAATTTCTCATTATCGGCATAATGAGTTTTAATGAAACTTTTTATAGAGAAGCTTCTAAAAAGTTTCAAGAACATTGAATTTCAAAACTGAAAAAAAAATATAATCAATTTTTTTTTAGAAAATTCGATATTTCAAAAACGGTTCTATATTTTTTTCGCAAGTTTAAATTTTGTTCGTACAGTACCCAATAAAGACTTAAAGTTGGCGTACCAAATTTTTGTATTCTGTTATTAGCTTCAACTGCCAAAGGTTTTAGCCATTAAAAAAATGAATTTTATGCTTATGAACAGTTTTTCTCTAAAAATGTTCATTTTTGAAATTCTTAGTCTTTTACATAAGGGCAAGTTCGTGCAACCCAGTCGTGCATTTTTTTTTTTTAAATTATTCTAAACTGTGACGTAAAATAAGGTCCAACAAAATGAAGTCAAAAATGAAAAATTCGGGCTTATATCGTTTTAAATCTGTAAATAACGCCAAGTTTCCTTATTTCTTTTCTAAGGCGGAAATAAAGCTAAATTTTATATTTTGTCTTATTTCGTTGAGCCATATTTTACGTCATCATTCGAAACACTATCTAAAGAAACCTAGCTAGCTTTGAAACAAATCCGTAAAATTTTTTTTAAATACACTAAGTTTTCAAAAATCCAAATCCATTGCTTTAGGCATGCGAAAGCGAAACGAGTTTTTTTTTTGTATTTGTATTTGTATTTGTATTTCAAAGATTTTACATGATACAACAAGATTAATCTTTTAATAGTACCTATCTAAATAAATTTACCAAGTGTTCCAAATTAACAGTACAATAAATAATAAAAGAAAAGAGAAATATGCTTTGAGCTTATAAAAATATAAAAATTAAATTGATTATAAGTTTAACAAACAAAACAAAGGAAAGAAAAAAATAAATAAAAAAAAAGAAAAGTATTAATTTTCTGTTAAAAAGAACAAGAATAATTTCTTCCTAAAAATGGCTGGTGAGGTAGTTATCTGCAATTCTATAGGGAGGCTGTTCCACAGTCGAATAGCAGACACAAAAAAAGATCGTTCTGCAACGGTATATGACGAAGATGAAAACTAAAATTTAGTTTGTACTTTCCCGCCTAAAACTTGTTTTAAATTATCTTTTTTTTTATTTTTCAGGTAAGGATAAACATAATGCAACTATAATTTGTTAATTTCTAAGGCTAAGCCTATGTATATGGTAAGTTTAACAAAAAATAATATAAATACAAATTTTGAGTGCCCGGATTACCGGTTAAAATGTGTAAAGCGCGGAACAGATTGAACCAGCAACAGCACCGTCAACAGCAACAGCGGCCGCTATTACTTTAGAGCCAATGTATTTCAATTGTTCAACACACATAAGAACAGCAACAGCAACGCCAACAGCGTCGTTAGGCCAAAGTCCTAAATTTGCTGTTGCTGGTGCGGTGTTGTCAACTTTTCCACTGCAATATTGAGTGGCACCACAATGAAAAACTTTTTTTCGATATGAAATGTCAAGCAGATGAAATGACGTTGCTGGTGGCAATGTGTTTGAGAAATGTTTGCTGGTCAGCGTGCTGTTTGCTGTTGACGATGCTGGTGCTGTTGCTGGTTTCATCTATTTCGCGCATAAGCATGAACAACGTTCGTCCGAGTGCCGAATTTTTGCTATCGAACGTACCTCATAAACATACATAATAATACAACCATAATGTCAACATTTTTTAAATATCGGAAACATTCTCGAAAACTTTCAATTCACAGAAATGCACAGAAAATCACACAGTTTCAAATTAAAGGAACGCACCACCGGATTACGCTGCGTAACGTAAAGTTTGTTAGACTTATGTTTAAACAGCGATGGTATTTGATACGACAATTAATTGTTCCACCTATATTTAAACAGAGATATTATCTGAAACGAAATATTACAACTGGGAGCATAAATAGGGGCATTCACATTCTCAAATTTGTTTGACAAGCACGACACGTGATGAAGATTTGATGGATGAAATATGAGAAACATTGGCGTTCACACTCGTCAAACATCACTTCTCATTAGAATTTTCACGTGGCGGACCAACTCAGAACATAGATGAAATTTTATACGAGCAAAATTTACTTGATTTTTATATTGTAAGTCTGCAGAAAACTTATATTAGATAATCTAGTAATATCCACCGAAATTACCGCTATTGCTTATAAAAATCAATTTGATATACTTTCCTACGATGTGCACAGGTTTAGAACTTCATGGAAAATGAAATTTGCTTCACGCTTGACAAACATGCATTCGCATTCTCAAATATGCTTGTCATGCAGACAAAATATAAAAACGTTTTAAAATCCATCCAGCATGCTTGTCAAACATATTTGAGAATGTGAACGCCCCTAATGGCGGACAAAAATAGGAAACTTCAGCTTAACTCTTGGAGCCTGATTACACGATTCTTTTTTTTATTTGTTTCTTCTTTCGTCTTTTTGACAGTGAAGGAGAGGGGCTTAAAAACTTAGCTGCATTCACATCAAACTTAATATTTCAAAAAGACGAAACAACTGACAAAAAGAATTGTTAATTCAGGCTCTTGTTGTCTTTTTTCTGCTCTAGACGGTGTTCACACTGAACTAAATCCTCCAAATTTTTCTGATGTTTCTGAACTTTATCTCATTCCTTTTGTCAGAGATTTATAGACCGATTCACATAATTTCCATATTGTAAGGAAAATATTAAGAAGAAACTAAAATTTTTAAATTATTGACATCGTAGTTATCATGCACTTTATAGATTGACAGATGGAGAACGATCTTTTTTTTTATTTATGTTGAATATTTATTACGGAATTTGGAATTATGTGGTTTGACAGATAAGGGATAAGGGGAGAATATTTCGTCACAAATGTCAACCTATTGCCCTGAAAATGCATTTTCCTCAGCATAAAATAAATAAAGCAGTGGTGCATTTAATTTTACTTGGTCGATGGTTCTCCATTCGACAATGCCATTAAGATTCGAATTTAATGAGCTTATTATAAACTGCCGTTCTCAATCCACATACGATGGACAAAGACGTGAATATGGAAACGAATAAGATAAGCTGTGAGTACTGTCGTTAGCAAAACAATTTTGTTATAAGAATTTTCAGACAGAAGATCATTGATGAATATGAGAAAGAGAGTCGGAGACAAATCGGAGCCCTGTGGCACATCAGTATTTATTTTATGAATTTCAAACTTAAAACCGTCCAACACATGCCGAACTCTATCAAATTCTTTTGAAATATCAAGTGCAATAATCTTACTTTCTCCAATAAGGATTTGTGTCACCGATCGGTGAAATATTATCATCTGATCCAGTAGACCTTTGGCTACGAAAGTCATGGCGGTTTGTATAGGTATTTGTATTGTCTATAAAAGCAGCTCATAATACGGTGACAAGTAGCACTAGGCTTTCAAGGCTTAGTATCCACAAAGCAGCCAGGTGCACTCCATACGGTCGAACCACCAAACAAATCGACCATATTCATATCTAGGCAAACGTTGACTCTGACCTATTCTTAGTTGCGGCTACAGAGCTCGACTCAAAAAATTAATTTGACGTTGGGTGCATCAGCATACCTGGAGTTTCCAAAGCTTACAAAGAGCAACTCAACCCTTCGCTGTGAATTCACCTTCTATAGACTCCAACAATCTGTGGTACCAGTATCGCGATCTCATCAAAGAGATGAATGAGAGATGAATGCGTTTAACTGAAACGAGTGACAGAAGAGTGAAGTGTATCGAAAGAAGGGAGAGGAAAAGAAGATCTGGCGTAAAAAGAAGAGAGTTTACGCCTCGCAGCTCAAGGAGATCGAAGAGTCGTGTTTGAAACAACACCCGAAAGTTTTATAGAAAAGCAAAGCAAAAGGCTGATTTCAAGACGCGTGAACAACAAGACCTCAGGGTATTGAAGATGCTTTCAATATGCATTTCCAGCAGCTATTGAATGGACATCATGTAGAGCGTTTAATAGGACACGAAAACAACACGCTTCCACTCAATGAAGAACCAGTTCGACCACCCTGTAAGTTAGGTTTATCTATAAATAAGCTTAAGAACAACAACGTCGTAGGATTTGATGGCTTAACTGCAGAGTTCTGATGTTTTGGTAGGGTGCATGCCCGAAACCATCAACCAAATATGGGTGGAAAGGATCCTGCCCGATACCTGCACCATCAGCTCCATATGCCCCATGTACAAAAAAGGTCATTCAGTGTCTTGCAAGAACTCTCGAGTAGAGATGCCGCGAATATTCGGCCACTATTCGGTATTCGGCCTATTCGGCCTATTTCTGTGATATTCGGTATTCGGCCGAATAGTTTACAACATTCGGCCGAATACCGAATATTCGGCCTTAGCGAGGTAACCGTTCGGAGCAGAAAATTGTCCGCAACGCACTTTGTCGGAGGTTCAAATTGCTTTCGAGTTATCCTATCTGAAAGAATAATAATACACAAATGCGTTGGCGCAATTTATTCCGCGAAGAATTTGCGTCGGACGAAATCGAAAAAACAATTGCTTTAAGCTGTCAGAAATTTCACAAATAAAGCACTTGATCGCACTTCAACGCGCTTCGCCGGTTGCGTTAAGAAAATGTCGGAGAAAAATTCCGAACAGCTGTTCGGAAAAATACCTCGAAGCAAAAATCCTCGGAATCGTACAAAATCGGAGAATTTTCCGCTCCGAACGGATACCTCGCTAGGGCCGATTAAATGAAGAATAAAAAAAGATTTGATATCTTACAAAAAATGCCTTATTTTTATAAATTTTTTTTATTTTAGTATCTATTTAAAATCTACTAAGGGCAAGTTGTGATGAATAAAAACAGCTTTTTCAGCGTTCGTTGGTAGCAAATGATTATGTATGTACATACGTCTAACTTCGTAAACAATTCCAGCTTCTGAAAATAGTCTCTCACTATATACACTAGTACCGGGAGATGAAAGCTAGATTTTAGCAAATAATGTTTTCAAATAGGGATACTGTTTTGTGTCTGCCGTCCGATCTTGGAGAACAGTAATTTTATTTCGTTTTCAATAGCAGTTTTTTCAACGGGCCTTATCAACAATCAAATTAATAGACGAATTTAATATTTGAGTGAAATGGACGATTATGTAAAGAGCTCTATAAAGTTAGCCATACATGTTATGAACTTGATATTTTTGTGAACTCTGAATTATGAACGAACTATTTTAAGGCACCTAAAAAATAAAATGTAGCATATATGGTCAGTTATATAGTCTATTAAATAATGCTTCATTTTGATCAAATATTGAAGTCGTCTTTTAATTTCATTTTCATCATTTTCAATATTGTCTGTAGCAAAACATACCCAGAAACTTGTTTGCCTTGTCAAAAGTTGCATAGGAGATAGATACACAACATATCGTTGGCCAAAAGTTCGGCTGCCGAATATTCGGTATTCGGCCGACGAGCGTGGCCGAATATTCGGTATTCGGTATTCGGCCGAGTCACTATTCGCGGCATCTCTACTCTCGAGATATATCGTTAATAAATGTCGCATAAAATATCCTATCCAACGTGCAATGTGAAAGCCTTAAACAGTTCTGTTTTAATTAAGTCGGTAAGTGCCAGTGTGGCTTCCTGCCCGGCAAATCGACAATGGATCAAATATTAATATTGAGGCAAATCCTGGTAAAGATTAACGAATTGCAAGTCGAGACTCACCGTCTATTTATCGACTTCAAAGCATCATATGATAGCATTCATCGTCAGAAACTCTTTATGGCGATGGCCAAACTTGGGATCCTGGGAAAACATAACCAAATGTATCTCTTGAAAATTGATAATACGCGGTGCAATGTGCAACTAGGGGGCAAATCTTCTAAGCTGCTCCAAACTTTTACATGGTTTCAGCATGAAGATTCACTATCATGTGATTTCTTCAGTCTCGTTCTAGAGAACATGGTGCACAGTGCAGGCCTTAACACGGAGAGCACTATATTAAACAAATCTGTCCAACTGTTGGGGTATGTGGACGATATCGACATCATCGGCCGTTCATCAGCGTTCTGTAATAGAGTCCTTCACGGATGTTGAAGATCAGGCGAGACTTGTTGGTCTTGAAGTAAATGAGGACAAAGCTAAGTATACGTTGTCAATAAACAAACATTTCTGCACCGATTAGGGATAACGTCACTTTTGATGCAAAAACTTCGAGGTAGTCAAGAAGTTGGAGTTAAAATTAACTTCATGAACAACAAACTTTGTGGAGATCCGACGAAAAATTACCCTAGGTTGCTACTTCGGTTTAGCAAAAAAAAAAATATGTTCAAAACTCCTCAGTCTTAAGATGAAGTGCATGCTCTACATGAAAGAAACATTCTTCGACATATATTTGAGAAGATATAACCACGAATACTATCAGCTGTACCAAGATGTGGACAAAATCCAAAAAGCCACAGGAAGTCGAATGCATTTCCTCGGCCATATTGAACGAATGAACAACGATGCTCCAGCTATGAGAGTCTTCGAATCTCACTAAGGTTGACGATGAGAAGGACGACCGAACCTCTTAAAGACCAAGTCATCATGGATGCCAGAGCGTTTGGCCTCGATGCCTGGGAGCAGCGTGCTTGGGATCGCAAAGAATGGAAAGCTCGCGTGTTTCAGGCAGAGGCCCTTAATGGATCAAAAGACCTTGCAACTCTGTTTGGTGAATTTGGAGAGAACTGGAATGAAGAATTAAAATATTCGGGATATTCATGATTCGTTGCAAATGGTCTGTTAAAAGTGCAAAAGTGTAACATTTTCTAACACTCCAACAACAAAACCAAATGTCAATATGTAAAATTTGTTATTTTATGTGGCAGTGACAGCTCACCAAACGTCAGTCCATACTGTCAGCTGTCATTCTTGTCTGAAATTGTGTGAACAAATAATTTAGTTCTTTGGTGTGTTGCTACTTTTCCTTTGTTATCAATAAGAAATGAAAATAACAAATGTCAAATTTTGACAGTTGCTTTAGTGTTGCTACTGATAAGTGATAACTAGGACTGCGTTCACGAGCACAGTAAACAAAAATATACTCAATTTCACTAGACCTTTTGCACTATGTTTTGAATTCCCTTAATATTATCATACTGATATTAAAATTTTCGAATTTGTGCTCTTTAAGGACCACTTCTGTTATACCTACTCAATGTCATACCATTACTATGACCAATATAAGTTTACCTTAACATATGAAAAATTTAACTCTGCTGAAAAACTCACCGTTTAATAAAATAAAAACCACGATTTTTGTCCATAAAATCCGCAATGCAACACTGATGGATAAAATCCCAATATTTATTTCCCCTTTGTGATATTCGTATAACTTCAAACATTCCCAACTAAACCTGGCGGTTGTAGGGCAGAAGAAAAACACTTTCAACTAAACATCGTTCACAAATAGGAAATTCCCAATTTTCCAACTGCGAAGTACGAACTACTCTACCACCCTCACCTTGCAACATGTTGGTTTCTAGGCATTGCCCATGCGTTCCAACTCAAACAAAACCATGCGCTCCCGCATCCAAATTACCATCGAATTTTCATTCAGAAATTCCCCATTTACAGTTAGAATCAGTAGTATTTGAACGTCGGCCGTGTATAGAACGTTTTCGGTCGTGATTACGTCGAGTGCGGTACTTTGTTCCAAAAAAGAAAAAAAATTATTTAAAAAAAATACATTTCAATCTTCCATTAATCAAAAAAAAAAAAAACTGTAAATCGGATAATCAAACAGTTATTGGAGAAGAAATACCCAACTCCCATATCAGAAACAAACTCACAGGATTTGTGAATCCTTTTATGGGAATACAAGGATTCAGCATTCACGTTGTTGCAGAAAGAATTCATGTGAATGGAGAAAAGGTGCTGATCTCGACCAAATCGGTCTTAACGAAGTTTCCATATTATAATTATTAATTTTCGCCCCTCCTCTCTCGTTCCTTTGGAAAACTCATATGTGAGTGATTCCTTGCCACCCCCTGAAAATCCTGGCACTTTTCAATTTCCCATTCGAATCACGTTGAGTCGAAACCGAAAGCAAGCAAGCAACGAAAAAGTCGCAGAGAAGAACAGAAAAAAAATGAAATAATTAATTTCGTCCTTTTTCGTTTGACGGGGTGATGGGGAAGGCTTGTTGTGAAGGAAAACGGAAAAGTCCGGAGGCTTTTGTGGCATGTCCTTCCTTGTTGTTATTGTTGTTGTAAAACACACCCATTTTTTATTGCACACTATTCAACATTTCGCATTTGGTGGTTAATTTTTATGAGCCACATTGTGTTTTGTTGGGTGCAGTCTGTTTCTGTTTTGGTCTGGTCACTCCAATTAAAAAAAAAAACTCAAGTCCTTTTTTAGTATAGCTATTTAATGGTTGTTTTTTATTGTTCCTAATTTATTCTTCAGTTGTAAGAATATTTTATAAGTTTTCGATAGTTGAACTTGTTGTTGAATTTGTGAAACAAAAACGCAATAAACGATGAAAGGATGAGTGACGTTCGACAGATAAAGGAAGAAAGAAAGGATTATTTAATTATTCCGACATCGTCCTTGTGTGTCCGGTTTCGTCTGTGCCTGTTCCTGTGAAAGAATAAAGAAATAGAATGGGGCAATTAATGGAAATACAGTGTATAGTCGATAACATATGGTGTGAATATTTTATGAGTGTTATCCTTTTAGTCCTTTGAAACAATATTGTAAATTATTATGCAGTGTTTTCTTCTCACGGTATCGTCGCCCACTCCCTGTTTTATTTTTCTTCTGTTGATACCACATTGAGGATTATTTACGAGAATGCAATGAAATTTTATGGCATAAAAAAAAAAGAATCGAGGATATAAGAGGATTATCTATGTGGTGATGGTGTGTTTCCGTGTAGACAAAGTAGCTTTGAAAAAGATACTTTTTTTTAAAAAAGGAGTGAAAAGTTTTTTTAGTGTTTAAAATAAAAAAAAATATAAATACATATACATATATCGTCCTCTAATTAGGTAGAAGGAATTTATCCTTTTTAGTGATTATTTTGTGTTCAGTGAATACCTATCTGTGTGTGTGAATAACGTGACTGGTAAGGTACCATAGAAGAGGCATCCTCACTTTCATCACAATCACAAAGGATAACAGGTTTGAAATATAAATGTAACTCCTAATTAAATGGCTAAAGTACAGACATTCATAGTATAAGCTTAGTCCTGGTTAATACGAAAGGACATTCTCACATACGAAAGAGGATTTATATGTTTCATTATTTTTTCTTATTATTATTTTATGTCCTGTTCCTAGGATATTATTATTTTTGCAACAACTGTTATTCGATTTGAGGCGGGGAGAACCTACAAAGGAGGATAAACATTATAATAACTCGATTTTCGATTAATGCTTGGGCGGGGAGGGTGTGTGTGTTGGTTTTGTATTCGGAGAGTCTATTGATGTCCGACGATGCGTTTAATTGGGATGATTATTGAAAGGACTCAATCATGCTATTGGAGTGTAAAATAATAACATCGACATTGATGTTGATTGAAAAAGACTATTGCATTGTTTTTTAATTGATAATGTATACATATGTATGTATGTACCATACTTTCGTAGGTACCTACCTATATGTTTTATTTTTATGTGTCATAGGTACCTACATAGCATAAGGTAGATATATGCTTTTTAGCAGACTGTTCTACTGGTATCCAGAATAAATGGGAATTTGGTGTTTTTGTCCTTTGACTTTAATTATGGAGTACTAATTTTGGTGATTAGTTAGGTAATTAAAGTATTTATCCTTGTCAGTACAGGTACATGCATTTATATAGGAATATAGTTGTTTATAGTTTTTTGTCCAATAATGCATTTTAATTTGTTGAATTCATTTTAAAGTCAAATTGATTCTGATCGATTAGTTTTATGGAAAAAATAAGTTCAAATCTATCACATTTGAGGTAGGCAAACATAAATAAATAGGTAGAGAAATACTGTAATTAAGTTCTAATGTCACTTTGTATAAATGTGGCATATATTAGTGATAAGTTAGGATTAGTTAAACGTAGGTTTTGGTATGTTTGGAAAATTCCATACTGACGGAATGGTTGTTAAATATTTATAGAGTGCACCTTTCTTATGTATGTATATACCTATTTTCTACCATATTTGAAAATAGCCGTTTATTTGTGAATCAATGTGAAGGCTCTGACATCCAATTAAAAGAAGAATATCAAACAAACAATTGGCGAAATGGATTAAATTGATTTAGGTTTAAAACTAACTTTTAGTTATTTCTCTGTATTTTTTATTTTATTTTATAAATATCCACTTTCTAGTAATTCATTTATGAAAATCTTTCTACCAATGTTCCAATCAAAAATACCTAGGAATTAAATTTGAAGAAACTGAAAGACTAAAGCAATTGAAAAATTACATAAAAAGCCACCATTGATTTAATATGGTCGAAAAGGTAGGTATGTACCTATGTACATAAAGGGTTTTCCAATAAGAGGTGTTATTTTGATATTCAAAGAAAAATGGCATTTTTGGAGATAAATGATCGGATGTTTATTTCATTATAAAGAGGAAGGTATGCCGTTAATAATGGAACACAACATCAGCCAAATGCCTGTGTGTGTGTCTTTGCTGATTGGGTCCTTGAAATGCATGAAAATGATCCGGAATTTCATCGAAAAATCATCTTGACTGATGAGGCCCATTTCCACCTCGGAGGCTACGTCAACAAGCAAAACTGTCGCATCTGGGGCTCGGAAAACCCAAGAGTTATTGTTGAAAAGCCTCTCCATCCTCAACGCGTGACTGTTTGGTGCGGTTTATGGTCCCGCGGGATCATTGGACCTTACTTTTTCGAAAATGAGGCTGGAGCAACAGTTACGGTCAATGGATTGCGCTATCGAGAGATGATTAATGATTTTTTATGGCCTGAATTGGATGGTATTGATCTGGACAACGTTTACTTTCAACAAGACGGCGCTACGTGCCACACAAGCAATGAAACCATCGATCTTTTACGGGAAAAGTTTCCGGACCGTGTTATCTCTCGAAGAGGTGATCACAATTGGCCACCGAGATCTTGTGATTTAACACCTTGCGACTTCTTCCTTTGGGGCCACGTGAAAGATAAGGTCTACGCCAACAGCCCAGCGTCGATTCAAGACCTCAAAGATGAAATTCGTGAGGCTATCGAGGACATAGGGCAGCCACTTTGCGATTTGGTTATGGAAAATTTCATGAAAAGGATATGGTCCTGTAAGCGTGGTCTTGGCGGCGGTTTGGCTGATGTTGTGTTCCATTATTAACGGCATACCTTCCTCTTTATAATGAAATAAATATCCGATCATTTATCTCCAAAAATGCTATTTTTCTTTGAATATCAAAATAACACCTCTTATTGGAAAACCCTTTATATAGCTATCTGTGGCACATATAAGGGGCTAAAAGATTACTGATCCGCAGTAGCATTATTTCGTGTTTAAATTGTTTCGGAATTTTTGCTTATGTTCTTGAATACCTTTATTTACACATTTCAAGATGCGAAATCATTTAAAAATAATAATTTTTCTAATTGGTGAATTCCACGCCTAATTGATAATATGACATAGGTACATATATGTAGGTATATCTAATTTTTATTCAAAAAATAAATAAATTCTAGGAACAACAGATCATAGTGAACCTGAACCTATTGACTTACAACTCTTAACCATTAGCTAAGGTAAGAAGAACTTTCGATGGTAGAAATACTCTTGCAAGTTTTACCTCTTCTTGCATGAAGCAGTACTATAGGGCAAGTTCTGCATTTGGAAAAAAAATCAAACTCGAGATTTTGATTAAAGTTGACATTACGATGATGGTGAAGACGAATGCCTTTATGTCTGTACCTCGATCTGCAGCTTAAATTACTCCAGCTATTTTCTTCAAGCACGGTACTTAAGGGTCTTCGGTGATTCCCTAGAGAGGAAATTAAATTTTTTTCTTAGCTCCAAATTTAACGGTACTCCCAATATAACCGTAATGTAATATCAGATTTATCTCGAAAACAGCACTAACGATTTTGATTAAAAAATTAGGTGTGCTCGGTATTATGGGCATGTACTACAATTACGAAAAAATGAAACTAACGGTACCTGTCATACAACCGTTTTTTTGATTTTCGACTTTCTCATTAACGATTTTAACTAAAACTTTGGTGCAGAAGCTCCTTTACATTTGAACAAATATAATGTATAAAAATTTTTGAAAAAAATATTTTTTAGATTTTTTAAAAAATAATAAAAATTTTTTTTTGAAAATTTAATATCTTGAAAACAGATACACGGTAAATTTTTTTAATTACGTTTAAGAAAGTATCTCATTAAATACTAACAATTTGAATATCAAATTTTAATTTAAAATTTTAAGGAAAATTTAGTACACAAAAAACATGTTTCAGTATGTCTGTATGTCTGTACCTCTTCCTTCAGCCTGAACCACTAAAGCGCTATTTTCTTTAATCTCGGGACTTAAGAGTCTTCGGCGATTCCCTAGAGGTGAAATTAGTTTTTTTTAGCTCCATACATTCGTAATGCAAAATCTTATTTATCTCGAAAACGGCTCTAACGATTTTGATAAAAAAAAAGTTAAGTGTGTTATTATGGGCATTGAATACATTTTGGCTAAAAAAAATTTACTAACCTGTACCTGTCGTAGAACCATTTTTTTTTTATTTTCAACTTTCTCATTAACTACTCTATACTCTCTCAATATTGCATTATACAAATATTCGAAAAAATAGTTTTTGGGTTTTTGAAAAAAAAATTATTTTTTTTTTTGAAAAAAACTAATATCTTCAAAACGTGTGAACGATTGTTTTTTGAAATAATTTCCTTAACTCTATACTACAAAATACTTAAAATTGACATCCTAAATTTTGTTCTTGAAACATTTTACAGAAATTTCTTATATAAAAAATTAATTTAATAATAAAACGATTTTTCTGATTTGTTTGCATAAATTCATACTTTTCTAGAAAATAAGATGGCAATTTCATGCAGTTGAACATTTTTATCTCATTAAATCTATATTTTATAGTTATAAAATGTATTTTAAATTCTAAATTACTTTTATCCAGTCGTGCATTTTATTTGTGAAGGTAGGTATATGAAATTTTCATTCTTTCGCAATGCCTTCTTTATGCTGACGATTTAAAGCTTTATAAAAAAAATGTTGGTTCCACTCATGATTTCTTAATTCTTCAAGATAATCTTATAAGGCTTTCTCAATGGTGCAAATCGAATTCTCTCCACCTAAATTTAGCCAAATGTGTCATGTGATTACATGTTCTAGAAGGAAGGTTTTTATTGATTACAGATAGGTATAATGTGAAAGAGTTTCGCAAAAGAAAAGCATTATGCTCGATGAACAATTATCGTTTAGCCCTCATATGTATCTAATTATAAGTAAAGCAAATTCTATGTTAAGCTTTATTTTATTAATCTGATATTTTTAAGCAAAAAAAAAAAATATTTCTCGTTAGTTCGGTCTGTTTTGGAGTATTACTCATATTATACAATACTGCATCTTAAAGAATTGAAAAAGTTCAACGCTATCTAGAAACTTAATTGGGATTGTGATGTTCCTAGTTATAATGCTAGGTGTTTATTAATGGAAATTCATACGCAAAAAATATTTTTCAATTACGTTTGTTCGTGACATGCTTACTTTTTCTATAAAGTGTTCATTTTCTTAGAGAAATTAGGCTTCCATATACCTCCAAGAGATACTCGTGTAACCGGGTTGGTTTTCGTTCACTTTCATCGAACAAAGTATGGTTGCAATTAACCAATATCACGATTCATCAAAGATGAAAACTCAATTTGTAATTCCACAGATGTTTTTCAAGATTGTTCTAGAAAATAAAAGTAAGCTTTTTATTATACTATCAAGCATTTAATTATTTATAATTCAGTTTTGTATTAATTTATGATTTCCTTATTATTTATCTTTCTTGTTTTATGTTCTTTTTTTTTTGTTGTTGAAATTACTGTATGTATTATTTTCCTTTTTTTGTAATGTTATTTTCATCTAGAAATTATGATGCTAGCTTAATAAATATGAAATCCATGGTATCCATTTTTTAAAGTTTAAAAAATATTTTTGTTTGCAAAATCTATTAACTTAGAAAAAATTTAAATACATAAAACAATTTTTATCTTTTATTGAAAACACAATTTTGCTGTTGGTTTTTTTTTTTTTTAATATACATACCTACTAATTTTTGTTCATTTTGAAAATAGTTTAAAATATTTAGTTTACGCAATTTTTGATCGCCAAAAAAACTGATCGTTTTTAAAGAAAAGAGTCTGATATTTACTTCAAAAAAAAAAAATACTAGTTACTTAGTAACTTTAAGTAAACTTTTTTTATGATATCTGCAATACTCATAAAAATCATTTACTTTTTAAAATATTATTTTTTGAAGAAAAAATAAGAATATTCAAGAAAAATTAATTTTATTTGTCTTTTTTTTATTTCGCAAACAGTCTATGGGCAAAATTAAGAAAAATAAAATGCACGACTGGATCGCACGAACTTGCTCTTATGTAAAAGTACTTTGGAATTTAAGATACATTTTATAAATATAAAACATGAATTTAAAATGAAATTGCCGTCTGATTTCTAGAGAAGTATGAATTTATGCAAACAAACTTTAAAAATCGTTTTACTAGATATTAAATAAATAAATTTTTTATATAAAAATTTCTTTAAAATTTTTCAAGAAAAAAATGTGGGATGCGAATTTTAAGTATTTAATAATATTGATTTTTGGAAATAATTTTAAAAAATAATCGTTCATAGGTTTTGAAGATATTGATTTTTCAAAAAAAATTTTTTTTCAAAAAAACCCAACTACTAATTTTTCGAATATTTTTATATACAATATTATTTTAAACTTAGGGGGTCTCCTGCTGAAAATTTTTGGTTAAAATCGTTAGAGCCGTTAATGAGAAAGTCGAAAATCAAAAAAACGGTTCTATGACAGGTACCGTTAATAACATTTTGCCCCAAATTTTTTTTTTACCAAAACGTAGTCCATGTCCATAATATCACACCTAATTTTTTTTTATCAAAATTGTTAGAGCCGTTTTCGAGATAAATAAGATTTTGCATTACGGGTGTATGGGGGGTACCGTTAGTCTTAGAGCTAAAAAAAAAATTTCAATTTCCCCTCTAGGGAATCACCGAAGACCCATAACTACCGAGTTTGAAGAAAATAGGTCCAGTGGCTTAGGCTCTAGATCGAGGTACAGACATACAGACAGACAGACAGACAGACGGAATTGCCGGACCAACTTTATTCGTCTTCGCTATCATCGTAATGTCAACTTTGATCAAAATCTCGAGTTCGATTTTTTTTCCAAATGCAGAACTTGCCCTATAGTACCTATATCGCAAGTAAAAAATATTTTATAGATATAAAACATGAATGAGAAAAATATGTTCAAATGCATGGAATTGCCGTCTGATTTCCGGAAAAGTATGAATTTACGCAAATAAAATTTGAAAATCGTTTTATTAAAGTAATTTTTTTTATAACAAATTTCTTTCAAATTTTTCTAGAACAAAATTTGGGATGCCAATTTTACGTGCTCAGTAATATAGATTTTAGGAAATAATTTCAAAAAATAATCGTTCACACGTTTTCAAGGTATTGATTTTTCAAAAAAAAAAATTGGATTTTTTTTTGTTCAAAAAACAAAAATAAATATTTTGTTCGAATATTTTTACATACATTATTATTTTAAACTTAAGGGGGCTCCTTGTGAAAATTTTTGGTTTAAATCGTAAGAGCCTTTAATGAGAAATTCGAAAATAAAAAAAAAACGTTCTATGACAGGTACCGTTGATATCATGACTTAACTTTGAAGGTATAGAGCAAATTATGACAGCTCCTGAACTTTGACAGACCTTGGTGAAAATTCTTTGTCATTTGTTGTAGATTTTGTAATAGATTTAATAGAAAGTCTGGAGATTAGTTAGTGAAAGGATTAAATTGTTTATTGGTAGCATTTTGTTAAAGCTCAGCACTTTGTTTTAACCTTCCAGTTAACTAATAGTCGACATTAGGTTTCGATTATTAGTAAGGCCCATTAACTTATGACTACTTAATGTAGTCTTTTATTTTCAACTCAATTTTTCTTTTTCTTTTTTCAATTTTTTTCGTCTTCTCTTTCATAATGTCAATATTTAAACTAATAACGAGATTAGTAAAAAAGTACTCGCTGAAGATGACAGTTAGTCGAAATGCATACGAATAATTTAATGTAAATTTCTTTTAAACAAACACAAAAAAAAATTAAATAAATTTACATTGAAAAATTGGCAGTCATTAAGGTGTTTTGATCATAAATTTATTTTTTAAAGTCACCGATTTTCTAGCAAATTTGAATTTATGCAAGAACAAAAATCATAAGTCGTTGTAGCGGTTTCTTAAAAAAAATAAAATTTTATTAACAAAATTTTAAAAACATTTTTAAGCAAAATTGTTGTACGCAACTTAAAGTTCTTATTATTGTACGAAAATATTGACCCTTTTGGAGATATCGAATTTTCAAAGAAAAAACCTTATTTTTTTCAAAAATCCAAAAAGTATTTTTTTTTAAGTTTTGAAATGCAATGTTTTTTAAACTTTTAGGAAGCTCTCTATAAAAAATTTCAATAAAATCAGTTCTGCCGATTTTGAGAAATTCAAAATTCGAAAAAATGGTTCTATGGTAGTCAGTAATTACATTTATTAATATCTTGATTTTTTTATTGAACTATAGATCGTTAAAATTAATCGGGAGAACAAAAATGTTATCAAAATTCTAGGCGCCGCTTTCGAGAAAAATATGATTTTCGAAAACCATTTTTTAACATTTGTATGGTGTGTATCGTTATTTTTAGGTAAAATATATTTTTTTTTTTTCAAATCTCTTAGATTATAATAAGAACCTTTTAATTGTCAACTTTAAAAATATCGAGCATGAGGTTTTCTAAATTTTTTGTATCCAATTTTTTTTTTTATTTGAATACACAATACTATACCTACAAATTCTTGGGAAACCTTCGCATAAAAAAAATTATCAAAACCGATTGTATAGTTTTTGAGGAAATCAACAACAAAAAAATTGTTCCATGGGGCTTTCATTAATAACCATTTTTCGGATTTTTTTTCAAGCATTACCCAGCCTTAACTAAATGAATTTTTTTTTAATTTGTGGAACAGTTTTTCAGAAAAAAAAATTTATAAAATTTCGAAAAAAACGTATTTTTGATCTTAAAAAAGGAAAAAAAAACGTGTGGGGAGACAAATTTAGATATCATTTTATCTACAAAGCTTAACGAAAATCTGCCGAGTTGCTTATAGGCTATAGTCGAACCGACAGAAACACAAACAGACAGGTAGGCGGACAGAATTGCGAGACTCACATTTTTCGTCTTCGCTATCATCGTAATGTTAGCTTTGATCAAAATCTCGAGTTCGATTTTTGTATGAATGCATAACTTGCTTTATAGAACCTATAAGTCGTAAGTAAAAATCCAATACTGTAGGTTGTAGGGACTCAGCCTGGACGGCACCGATTCAATTTTTTCAAATTGAACCTGCCCACATATTTATGCTGAAATAATGACTGTCTTCTTTTGTTTGGGTTCTTGACATCCCTTGTATGAAAATTGTGAAAATTTGTGATCCCATTCCAAATAATTCTACTAATGAACTCGTTACCATCCAAGATTCGCTCCAGCAACCAATTAGAAAACTCAAGCCACTTTTTTAAATCATCGAGAAGCAGTTCAGGTATAGGGTGATATGGGTAAAGATTTTCTCCATGCAGTGCATTCGAAATTTAATGTCTGGAAATATTGAATTGCAAAGCTAAGCGATATGTAGTTATATCTTCCGGTATTCTTTTATCAGCTGAAATTCTCTTTACTTGTAGAGATCGTGATCGCATTTCTCAAAGTCTGTGATACGTTTTTCCAAATACTCCTCCACTACAAAGTAATCGGTCAGGATAAAGTTCATAGTTTCATCGTCGCGTACTGGTTGAATTTTCATTGCTCAGCATAAAAACGTAAATAATATCTTAATATTCTTGGGTTGTAAATACAGGCATTTCAAATAGCGTTTCTACATTTCAAAACTTAATCTTGGCGTAAAGAGTTACTGATTAACTGATTAATTAAATTTTTTTATAATCTTTTATACAATTTTTTCTGGGTAAATTTAAATAACTAGCCCTCATTCAACAAACCTAACTATTAGGGGACACTCTGTGCAGGGCTGTAAGCCTCTTGAACATCAAATGAAGTACATGCGACTTAGTCATGCAATTTGCTCTATTATATTCCATAGTTAAACGAGAGCATTATTTAAACAAACTAAATACGCAAATAAACAAATTCAATATTATAATAAAAAAACAAACTAAATCATATAATTAATAAGGACTATTCAAAAAAAAAAAAAATCGTGTCTATTTCAATTTGAATTGAAACAAACGAAAAAATTGTTTCGCAATATAAATTTACCATCATTATAAATCTTATCCCACAAGCATATGATTTCACCGACATCAAAAACAAAAAAACATGTTCTAAAATAAATTGAACCAATGAATGCACACATTTCTATACGCCTTGCTATACGCACAATTCAAAAAACCTCATTTTCCAAATAAACGATGTGCTAAAAAAGACACAAATTCTGTTACCAATTTTCCATTCAAAAACCAAAATGACAAATAATGAGTTCAGCGAGAGGCATGAAATGTAGCTATTTAAACTTCGCCCACTCCTCTCTTGTAAAATTACAAACTTTTATTCGAAAAATATTTTAATAACATCATTTCTCACATAATATGATTTTGCCTTCATTTGATGATAAAATTCCATGTGTGCACCCCATCTACTTCTACATTTATAGTCGGCGAACGAAGAGTTGCATTTTTTTGTGAAAAATATAAATTTATAATGGTTGGTTTCAAAATTTTAGATGTTAAGTCAGTGGAAGTTTTTGCCTTATAAAATGTGGTGTTACCATTTTTACCCTAAAAAAAAAAACGAATTTTAGAAGTTTTGACACTGTCCTACACGATTCGCCCATTTTAAAGTAAAGTTGCAAAAAAGTGCTTTTCAGCGAATAACTCGATAACTGTTCATTCTATGCTAATTTAGGCAATTATAACGCCATAAACAAGCTTTCGAGAAGATATCAAAATACCTAGTTAGTTTTCTCTAGTCTATCTATCATGGACGTCTTTCAAAGAGAGGTATTGTCCCTGTAGTTTTAATAACTCGTTACCCAGAAAATTAAATTTTTCGGGACACACAAAAAACAGATTTAAGCGATAAGTAGAGCTTAGATAAGATTTTATTTGAAGCTTCGTCTATTTGTCCTATAACCTTTAATTTTAAAGATATGGCTTACGAGGAATTAGACATTGCGTGTTGTTTATTAATGGCTTAAGAGGTTTTGTAGATACTTATAGCCTTACAAAGTAAAATTTGTTAGTGACCCGGTATATTTCTCGGTAACGAGGTATATTCCTGGCATGCTTCACTCGGTAACGAAAATTTCTAATGAGATTTCCCAAACTTCTAAACAGCACCTCTGAAAATATCTAGGTATATATGACAAAAATGTAGGTAGATCTGGTAAAAATTTTGTCAATATACGTCCAACAAAATGTTTTGTCAAATTGATAAAAAATATTTTGTTGTATCCACAAAACTATTTTGTTATGCTAACAGATTATTTTGTTGAAATATCAAAATATTTTGTCAATATCACAACATTTCGTAGAATTTACAAAATTAATTTGTCATATTAACAATTCTTTTGTTGTATTAATTTTATTTTGTTAATGTTAAAAATTTGTTTTTTTTATTATTATCGGATTAATAAAATTGTTTTGTTAAATTAACAAAAACTTTTTGTCATATTTTGTTAAATTAACAAAATATTTTGTCAATTCAACAAAATAATTTGTCAATTCTATAAAAGAATTTGTCAATTCAACAAAATATTTTGTCAATTTGTCAATTTGACAAAATATTTTGTCAATTCAACAAAATATTTTGTCAATTCAACAAAATATTTTGTCAATTTTGCAAATTTCTTTTGTTGAATCCACAAAATTAATTTTGTCAAAATAGTTTTTACTTGCGACTTATAGGTACTATAAGTTAAGTTATGCATTTGGAAAAAAAATCGAACTCGAGATTTTGATCAAAGTGGACATTACGATGATAGCGAAGACCAAAAAAGTGCGTCTCGCAATTCTGTCTGTCTGTCGGTTCGACTACAGCCTAAACAGCTCGGCCGATTTTCTTCAAACTTGGTAGAAATGGGTTTTAATTTTTTTCCCCCGGACTTTTTCTTCTGTTTTTTTTTTAAGACCAAAAATAACGGTACCTGCCATACGATTTTTTTTCGAAATTTTATAAATATTTTTTTTCTCAAAAACTGTCCCACAGAATTTAAAAAAAAAAAATTGAAAAATTTCATTTAGTTAAAACTAGGTAATGGTTGAAAAAAATTTTCCAAAAAATTGTTATTTTTGGTAGCCCCCCTGGGTCCATTTTTTTTGTTTTTGATTTTCTCGAAAAGGGTGCAGCCGATTTAAACCATTTTTTTATGCTAAAGTTCCTCCAAAGTTTAAATTTTATTACATATTCAAATTTTCAATTATTTAGATTTGGATTTTTAAAAAAACAGTTCAAAATTTTTTTTGGAAACTCAATATTTCGAAAACTTCAAGATCAACTTTTTCAAACTTGACAAATAAAAGTTTTTTAACATATCTAATCTACAAGATTTGAGAAAAAAAAATTTGTTTTATCTAAAACTAAAGGTTCCTTCCATACAAATGTTAAAAAATGGTTTTCGAAAATCGTATTTTTCTCGAAAACGGTTCCGAGAATTTTGCTAGATTTTTTTTTCTTTTGATTAATTCTTACGATCTATAATTTAATAAAAAAAATTTGAAATCTAGATATTACTGTCTTGTCTGTACCTGCCATAGAACGATTTTTTCGAATTTTGAATTTCTCATTATCGGCATAACGTATTTCAATGAAATTTTTTATAAAGATGTTCCTAAAAAGTTTAAGAAACATTGCATTTCAAAACTTAAAACAAAATATTTTTTCAATTTTTAGAAAAAAAAAGTCGTTTTTTTTTTGAAAATTTCGATATCTCAAGAACGGCTTAGTATTTTTTTTTGTAAATTTACCTCTTATTCGTACAATAATAAAAACTTAAAGTTGGCGTACCAAAATTTTTTCTTACAAATGTTTTAAAAATTTTGTACATAAAAGTTTATTTTCTTAAGGAACCACTACAACGACTTATAATTTTTGTTCTTGCATAAATTCGTATTTGCATAGCATTCGGTTTTTGTCTCTTACTATTAAATGAATTTAAAAAAATTAATTTTATCCTTATGAACAGTTTTCTTTAATAACTTTCGTTTTTAAAATTCCTAGGCTATTACATAGGAGCAACCCAGTCGTGCATTTTATTTTTTTTTTGGATTAAAGTCCACAAAAATTGGCATGCAACCATCTGTGAGGGCGTGTGGACAATACGCAATTTTTGTCAAGTTCAGTTAATCTTACATCGATTTTTTGACAAAAACCAAACGTGAACTATATCATACACAAAAGAAATGGCATGATCAAAAAAATATACGCGCAGTTTTTTTTGTTTCCTTACAAAATAATTTTATATATCTGATATTATTTTATCAATATTACAAAATAACTCAACCCCAAAACAAAATATTTGTCATTTTAACAAAAACGTTTTCATTTTTTGTTAAATTGACAAAAAAAAAATTAATAAAAACTGTGTAATATTGATAAACATTTACAAAATAGATTTTTTGTAGATACAACAAACAGTTTGTTAACATCACAAAAAAGTTTGTCGATCGATGTGACAAAAATCTCTGTTTTATTTTGTTAAATTAACAAAACTTGGTTTGTTAAACTGACAATATTATTTGTAGTGTATATTTTGTTAAACTGACAAAAAATCATGCTGAATTATAAACATTTTGTCAAATCAACAAAATCATTCTTTCGTATTGACAAAAATTTAATCAAAATGATAAAATTGTTTTGTTGAAAGTTAACAAAACGTTTTTATCAATATTACCTAGGAATTTATTTTCAGTATAAGGACATCAATAGCTTTACATACAGTTTTTGAGCATCAAGCTATTAATCAATTATTAAAATGCGATTATTGCTTTCGGATGTTATCCCATCGATAATTAAATAGGTATTGCAAATAAAATTACGAATTCAAAGAAAGATCTTTTAGTTTTTCAGAAGAAGAATGCTACTAGTTTTCAGCTCATTTCAACGTTATGAAAGTCTGCATCAAATGGCTTGGTTTATTCAATTTTGAAACGTATTAAATGCTGCACTCAAAGCTGTGTCTTCAGATGCATTGCTTTTATTTATTTAATATACACATTGTATTCAGCCAGTTAGTTACTAGGCTTAAGTTCCCATTAGCAAGCTGCAGTACATCAAGTTTATTTTATGAATTTGCGAGCAATCTGTTAAGGGAAATATAAAGGCGGTCGGATGAACAATAAACTCGACTTGAATTCTGCTGTTTCCCTCGTTAGTAGTTATTTGCGTAACAGAACTCAGCGTGTAGCTGTTGGAAACAAATGTTTTGGGTCCAATTCTTTTTAGTGCTTAAGTCAACGATCTGCCTTATGTTTGTGAGCATGTTTATTTTAATTCGTATGCGGAAGATATACAAATCTATCTCTCGCGAAGAATTGGTCTAGTAGAAGATCTTGTATTTCGTGTTAATGAAGATCTTCTAAGAATCTACAATTGGGCTAAGGAATACGGTTTAATGCCGGGAAAAGTCAAGCGCCATTAGTTTCTTAGACATATAACTATGTAGATCTACCTTCGATTGTCGTAAGTAATGCTTATGTTAGTTTTCTGAACTCCATGACCAGCCTGGGATCTAAAATCTCTAGTAATCTTTCTTGCAGGGGCCATATAAATTCCGTCATTGGCCGTTTTTAGGAAACATTAAGAAAACTCTGGATACCTAATGCTTTTACTCTTTAAGAAACAAAACTCCGAGAAATAGAAGAAATTGGGAGATTCTTTACAATAAATAATTGAATAATCCCTAAATCCAAAATAGTTTCTTCAGCTTGATTGATTCCGTAAAGTCTCAGCCTCAAAACTTAATCAACTTACGTCCCAGACTATGACTATATTCAACTGTATCTCCTATTCAAATACGAAACAACAACAAAACTATTTATTCGCGAATTCCTGCACCAAACCATTTTAGAATGGCGCCCATTAATTTTATTTCAACATTCTTGATGTGCATGCATGTGCTGCTATAGTTTGCTGTTCCGTATACAATTATTTTGTTTAATTGGGAATTTTAATGCCTATCTATCTTTATCCATAACAAAATATTTCAAGTGTGTATGACACATTCGCATGAAAGATACGAGTATTTCTATGTTTTTATTGGTAACAAAAATATGAAAACATCTGCAGTGAATTTCTTTCAGACTTACCGACTCAAGTTGGTTTAAAGAGGGTGGCTGGCTCTCTACCCAGGCAACAACCATTGAATCTGAATAGCGTTTCGGGCTTTCAGGGTCAATGAGGTATGACCTTCAAGGCAAGTAAAATAAGCAAACACTCAGAATATAAATAGTCAATCGAAAATGCTGCATAACGCAATATACAATAAAAAAAGGTACTCTTATACATAGACCAAGAGAATTAGCCGGAGAAGTGAACATTGAATATAAATAAACAATACTGTTTCCGCTTCAACTCCCGCCCGCATTCAATTGACCCAGTTTCCGTTGAACTTCTTGTATTTTCGCATGAAAAGACTGCTTTATACAATATTTACCGCAACTCAATGAACTTGGAATGGAAATTCATTTATTTATACGCACAATACGCAACCCTATTAACAAAAAAAAAAAAAAAAAACATTGTTGGGATATCGAAAGTCAACTAAGGAATCACATAATTCAACGTTTAACCCTTAATTCTTTCGAGGCATTTGAGGGGTGTATTTTCTTCTTTTTGTTGCCCTAATTTTTGAAATATATTCAATAGAGAAAAGGGAACTTTTATTGAAGGAAACGTGGATTTATAAATATTTTTATAAGCCCATCAGTACCAGTACCAGTTTGAGCTGGAATTTGAACGCAACATTAGCACCAAAACGGAAAAATCCAACGGATCAACTGTGATTCTATAGAAGACTTTATTTGGCGTTAATGTTTCTGCGAAAATCCTGAACAAAACCTAAACTTATTAGGGGCCAGTTATAGCTAGTATATCATTGAAAAGCATTATTGAAAATTTTCATTCCCAGTCTTAAGACGAATAAACAAACTGCAATGGCTTTAACTGGTACCAAAATGAAGGTAATGAGTAAGAGAATTTTTACTCTATAAAATACAAAATTCTGATTTAAACTTTCCTTTAAATCCACTTTTATTATTTCACTGATAGCAATCAATTTCAATGAACAGCTGATTATCGTTCCTTTAATATGGAACACAATCGATTTGTTTCCTTAAACTGATCTAATTGTGATTAATTAGAAAAGGCGAGACAAACAGATCTATTTGACAGTTGGCTTGACAAGTGAAGCGAAATGTCAGTTTGCTTTTGTATTGCAAGCAGCGTGGTTATCGCTTAAGGCTTTGACTTTCCCCCAAAAAAATTATGAGTGACTGCCTGTATATTTTTTTAAAGAAAACTAAAATTTCATAAAATGTACGTTAGCTGCCAGAGTTAACATAAAATGAATATAATTATTTATTAGTCGAGTAGGCTTTTTTGGTCTGTTTGTAATTTCATGCAAATAAAACAAGTTTACTTCATCTTCTCCCAACGTTTCGTCGCTATCCACTACTTTTTCAGGGTTTTATCTAGATTTATTTTTATGTATGTATTTAATAATTCGACATTTGAGATATTTTTATTTCTTAAACTTATTGATTTTTCTAAATTTGTTGAATTTTGCATTGGTATTTTTTTTAATAGATTTTTAATGATTTACTTTAAATAAATTTAATTGAAACAAAACAAAATAAATTACCACTTAAATAATTTAACATAAAAAAGACTTATTACTTTACGGAACAAACAAAACTTATCACAGTAAAGTATTCAGGTACTTATTGAATTGCCATGATTTATTAAATTTTCCAAAAAAAAAATAGATTTTTTTTTTCAAGTTTTGAAATGCAATGTTTTTTAAAGTTTTTAGGATCTTCTCTATAAAATGTTTTTGATTTTATTTCTTTTTATTAAATTATAGATCGTAAGAATAATTTAGCAAAATTCTCGGAACCGTTTTCAAGAAAAATACAATTTTCGGAAACCATTTTTTAATATTTGTGTGAAAGGTACCGTTAGTTTTAGGTAAAATAAATTTTTTTTTCTCAAATCTTGTAGATTACGTTAAGAAACAATTATTTATCAAGATTGAAAAAAATGAAGCATGGGGTTTTCGAAATATTGAGTTTCCGAAAAACATTTTGAATTTGTTTTTTAAATCCCAAAAAATAAAAAAATAAAAATTTGAATATTTAATAATATCCAAACTTTGGAGGAGCCTTAACATAAAAATATGATTTAAATTGGTTGTACTGTTTTCGAGAAAATCGAAAACAAAAAAAAATGGACCCAGGGGGCTACCAAACACAAACATTTTTTTTTTAAATATTTTTCAACCATTATCTAGCTTTAACGAATTGAAATTTTATGATTTTTTTTTTAAATTCTGTTGGACAGTTTTCGAGAAAAAAAAATATTTATAAAATTTCGAAAAAAAATCGTAAGAAAAAAAGCGTGTGTTTGGAGGGGGGGGGGGGGGGGGAATTAAAAATGATATCTACTAAGTTTAAGGAAAATCAGCAGAGCCGCTTAGGCTGTAGTCGAAAAGACAGAATTTTGAGAACTACTTTTTTGGTCTTCGCTTTCATCGTAATGTCGAATGTATAACTTGCCTTATAGTACCCAAAAGTCGCAAGTAAAAAAAAAATCGATTAATTAATTAATAAAATGAGTTTTGAAAACAAAACTTCAATTGAAAAAAAAAAATAATTAAAAAATATTATTTTTATAATAACTTTTGAAATATTATTAAAGAATTTCCAAATTTTTATGGAATTTCTAGAAGTTTTCAATGACATTGAAACTGAAGCAAGTTGATTTGCATCTGCATCTGATAATAAACCCCTTATCTTCTATATTTATATTATCAGCATATTTTCTTTTTAAGTGGTCCCGTAAATTAGAGGCATTTCCAGAGTGTTTATATACTCATGACCACACAAATTGCATGTCCAAAATTGCTCTTGTTTGTTGAAAAAAAACCCAAACCGAAGATACCGAAACAGAACTGGATTCTACAACCTACTGATTGAGCTAAATTCACATTTTAATAATTCAAGGACATTCTTTAATTGAGAACTTATTTCTAAAAAAAACATTTCCCCAAGAACAATCAGTTGGACAATCTATTAACGTTTTCTCGTAGTAACGAATAAACTATCAATATCTTATTAAAACTAGTGGCCGTGAAGCAGAGCTGTAAGAAATGCATTCTTTTTTGTATTGCAGTAAAATGGTGACAAAGACTTATTTTTTTGAATATTTTGACTTCATGTAAGTACTTAGCTTTAAACAAAAATTCTCAGTTAATTTTGAAGTCTTTAGTAATTAAATCGTGAAAAGACTTGAAGTCAAAATATTGCAATACTTGTTTCCTTTGACTGCTTTAAATTCTCTTAACATCAGGTTGAAATGAAAGCAAGAATTTTTTCGTTTCGTTTGTCTGTCCCAAAAACACTTCATATTAAGACAAGTGATAATTGACGCACCATCTTTTAATTTGTTCCGGAAAATTGGAATCAATTAGAAAATAAAAACTGATAATAGAAAATGAAAGCAAAAGAGCAACGTAACATAAATGTTGTAAGTCGTAAGGAACCTGATGTTAAGAGTATTTAAAGCAGTCAAAGCATTCCAAACAGTAAAAAAGAATTCAAGCAATCAAAAGATTTTAAGCAGTTAAAAGACTTCATGCTGTTAAAAGACTCCAAGCAGTAAAAAAGAATTCAGGCATTCAAAAGACTCCAAATCAGCCAAATGACTGCATTACTTTCAATGCAATCAAAAGACTCCATGACTGCAAGGAATGTAAAAGACTTTTGAAACACTTCCAAGAATGCAACCAGTTAAAAAGTATTGCAATCTTTTGACTTCAAGTCTTTTGACTGCTCTAGACGATTTGTTTACTAAAGACTTTAAAATTAACTGGGACTTTTTTTTGTAAGTTGAAGTACTGCGATAAGGAATGTGAATGCATTCCGAATATGCAGTTAAATGAATGGGACTTTTTGCAATGCATTACCAAATGAATGTATTCTTTTACAGCTCTGCCGTGAAGTTAGTTCCCTTATATATACATAAGTATGTTTGTCGAAATCAGTTCAGCCGTTTTCGATACTTCTATCGGAGGTAACGTTAATAACAGTTTTTTTTTCATTTTCATTTCATTTTCTTAACCGTTATTTTTTGTAAAGCTTGGGCTGAAAGTCTCGAATTTGATTTTGAAAAATTATATTGAAAGGTTATTCACAATTCATTCTTGTCTTCACATTTAAAGTAGGTAAGGGCACAATTAGTTACTTTTCAAGTACCTATACATAAAAAAGACGTTTCTTATTTTTAGATTTGATTAACACAAACTGTGATCAACATTTTTTTATTTATAAGTATCATTAATGCCAATATATATATGGAATATAACAGCATTAAAATCTCTATCGCGGTTTCACTTCACACAGCGCATCCTAAACGTCCAATTTTCCACAGCTCTGGCACGTAAATCTTTGACCAATGGCACTCATTATGTTAGCTTTCAGGGCAGTGGTGGTTGTGAAGAATTCTAACGCTGTCAAATTGGATGATCTTGGTGGCCAATTCACATCGACTCTGCGTAAGATAACAATATTCGGAAAACGCTCATACAAAATGTCCATTGCCTCCGTCCACATGTCTTCAGTGTTCATATGAAGTTGGGTATCATCGTCCAGTAGCACTCGCCGTTGTCGGTAATTGCCTGGCCAACGTGTCGTTCTCCAAGAAGTATGGACCAATGATCCAATATGCCCAAGACTCACACTACAAAGTGACTTTATCTCGATTTATTCCAATTTTGTGGAACTTTTTCGGCAACATAAATAGGCCTCTTTACTGGATGTGATTTTTTAACCGAAATCAGGGTCAACTTCCAACTGCTCGAGAGCCAAGCTAAACAACACAGTTGAATTTGGTTCAGGTGAAGGCTCAAGTTACGACGAAAAATTGGCCAAGTTGCGGTCTGCGAAAGTTGTGCACCTCTGATTTTAGTACACATTCTAAAGGACAGCGACGATTTTTTTGTTGACGTGCGGATGTTGGCGAATTTTAAATGAACCGGTCGAATCAAAATTTTCTCAGAAGAACGATTATAGCGACCGTTAAATAGGCGAAGCACGTGAAATGTTACGTGAACAGAAGACCCACATTCATTAAAGAATTTAATCATATGAACGTGTTGCTGAACGTTATTACTGTGCTAATTTCCATTTGACAAGACATGGCTTAATAAATGACAGCTAATTTGATAGATATAGCTTAAAAAATCAGCTGTTAAAGCAAATTCAAAATTTTTTTTACATAACTGGCGTCCATTTTTATTATTATTTGATTATTAAATTATTTTTAATTTTTTTAAAGCTAAGCAATATTAAATAGAATAAATTAAGTCTTACAACAGCTTAAATAGAGCCAGGGCCTAGTGACTTATAACTCGCAATCATTCCTGTGTGCGTTTTACGAGGAATGGAGGGGACCTACAATTTTCTACCGATTCCGTACGGCTAATGAGCAGAACTATTCATGACAAGAGATACTCTTAGAGGGTTTGTCAATTCCTCTCAAAGAACAGTAAACCCCTGAAAAACTTTTTTGCAGTGGCTGACTATGTTTAAAATATTTAATACATTTTTAATAAAATATTTTAACTAAAATAATTCTTAAAATATATGTGTTTTGCAAAATTTGAAAATTTTCAAAATCATTTCAGAAATTAAGAATTTTTGTTTTTTTTTTAACATGCAATATTTAAAATTTTCAAAAACTTTATGTTAGTAAGAAAATTGTTAAATAAACTGCATTAAAATTTAAAACTAATTTAAAATTTCCCTTTATAGTAATTCGTATTCCTTAAACTCCATTTATCAAAAGTGTTTAAGCTTTCAAGAAAACAAAACTGAAAACTTTTTATCTATTCTGTTTTTTTATGAAATCTTTATAACCTTTAATAATGAATTATTTTAAATTAACATTACAATAAAATATAATAAATTAAGACATCTGTAGAAAATGAAGAAGTTCACCATTATTCAGTGAATTCGAAATCAGAATGATTTAGTTCTAGAATCCATCAAATTACCCCCTACGCTCGAAATTACCTTTTTTTTTATACTTAATCATTTAAACATTCTATTACTTATTCAAAAGAGAATCATAAAAATGAAATAAAACAACGCCAAAGGAAGAAGAAAATACATCAACTAAAGTGAAATAACGTCTGCCAATTGCTTGGGGCAAATTCTATTTGCCTGGTCCCAAATGGGTCTTCTTTTAGTACGCACCACTCAGCAGCGGGGTCGCTGTCGTCCTTGTACACTTTTTTACAGAAAAAAAAATAGAAAAAGTTTTCTTCCCCTCGCAGTCAGAATAAGTTCTATGTCATACCTTTCTGTCTACAAAAATCCCCCCTGGATGTTCGCACAAGATGACAACCCTCGTCAACTTCTGCCCTAAGAGCACAACTAGCACTGGGACTGGATATAGGCGTCGTCGTCCTCGTCGTAGACTGACTTAGACTAAGGAACCAAACCGAAAAAATAAAAAATCAAATCAAGGATAATTGAAGATGAGTTGGAATTAAAGTTGGAATGCTGCTCCTCTGTGTGCAAAATGTCAAAATACCTCAGAAATAGGCTACAGAGTGTTTTCCCTGTCAAAGTTCGAAACGTGTTTTTTTTTAGCTTCTGATTTTGTGTTCCATTTTCATTTGGAAATGTCATGAATTATGACTTTCACTTTTCCACTTCTGCAAACATTTTTCATTATTGCTTCGTCCTGGGAGCGGGCAGGGGAAACACTTTGTTTTGCATCGTCATTTTCTGATTACGAAATAACTCAATACAATTGAATGATATTCATCCAACTGCAAGAACGGAGAACCCGAAAGGGAATAGAGCGGTTTCTGAAGAAGCCTATGTAGAGTTTTTTTTGTCTGACAATCCTTTCGTTGCCCAGAAATGTAACTAAACATTTAGTGGCTCTTTTTTTGGGTTGGGTTTCAAGATTTTTCTCGTTTTTCGTTTTGACTGAAACAATTTTTCATTTACTTTGAGTTCTGTTTGTTTTGTGTTTGGGTTTTTTTTTTTGGGTTCTGTTTTGAAAATTCATTTAATTTTATGGAATTGATCATTTTTCACCCACTGACACTTTTTTCCGAATGCTGCTTCTTCCATTTTTCATTTTTTTTTTTATGTATTTGTGTTTGAATCCCTGGGGGGATTTTGTCGTTGGTCACTTAACAGGATTCTTTTTTAATAAACTCTCCTGTCAATTGGAATGTTGTCCTTTGAGTTTTTTTTTTTTGTCTCAATTGTCAATATTTGAATGAAAAATTGAATGTGAGAGTGAGGGACATGTTCAAGTGGTCGTTAAGACCAAAATGTCCATCTAGTTGAAGAGTGTTCTGCTCTGTGGACGGACAGGCGGTGAAAGAAGGACTTATTTACAATGTATTTCAATTTTTTTTGACAAACTATGAAGCAAAATAAAATGTTTTGTTGGGGTTTTCAATTAAAATGAATGATTTGGTTGTTTTCATGTGACCGTTCATGGCGGCAAGTTTGATATTGTTTTCAAGTTATTTATTTTGGGTATACATTAAATTAATTGATACAAATTGGAGTTGATAGATGCAAGGTTGAGGGAATTTCTATATGTAGTTTGTAATTGATTGGTCCATTGTTGACATACGGAATCAATTGGAAAAGAAGGGTAAGGTTTATTAAATTTTGGTTGTATTTTTTATTTCCTGTGAAGGGGAGTCTTTAAAATAAATTACAGAAATGTTTTCTGAAGAGCACATGTTTGTTTTTTAGTTTTTGTTTTTAGATGATGAAATGTATGTATGTCAGATGATTGAAATTTGATTTACGAAATCACACTTCTAGGCCAAAAATAATTAAAATAAAATTAATTTTGAAACATGAAGACCCAATATGAGAGTCAGAAGTATGTACAATAGCTTCCGAAGACTAAAATTTAAAGTGGTATTGAAAATATAACACAACTGATAAGCTGAGAGGAGACATATGAACGTCTAGATAGTTTCTTGAGGTGTAGATTCAATGCTAAATATATAAAAGAGGAGGCTATAACGACTCGTAGAGTGCCTAAACCTAGTGATTCACAACTCTCAAGACGATATTGTTGCTTTTTTGCACTGATTTGAATGAATAAATGAAGGAATAATGTATTGGGGGTATTGCACGGCAACCTTGAGATATACTGTGCCCCCACGTAAAAATTATTGACTTCGCTTATCCTACAGTTTCTCCTCCAAATCTTTATTGCTCTTAGGAATTTTAATATTTGACGAACCTTGAGATAGGTAGTCCAGTGTTTCCTGATGTATGTTGCAGAATCTACATGTGGCACTGCTAACCATACCAAGTTAAGTTAGGTGTCTTCTAAGTTTGCAGTCTCCAGTTAGAATACCTGTTACTTTTCTTAGGTTATTCCTACTTAAGTTAATGCAGTTTTCGAAACGTTGCTGGTTGTAATTGCCCAGTAGTAGTTTCGCCTGCCTCAAATTTGGGAGTTCTTTCCAGTTCCTGGATGTGTTTGCCTCCTCTTCACGTTTAGGGCTTAGCACCTGTTAAAGGGGTTGATGCGTGTATTTTTGCTAAGGAGTCTGCGTCTTCGTTTCCATGAACACCCACGTGACCAGGTAAACCAGTGAAGTGTGACCCTGTTCTATTTGCTAAGTTCATTTAGCCTGCTTATGCATTCCTACACCAACTTAGAGCAAATGGTATATGAACTTAGTGCCTTGAGTGCAGCTTGACTATCTGATATTAGGGCAATGTTCTTGTTATGATACTTCTTTTCGAGATTTTCGATCCACGCATTTCCCTGTGGCGTTAACCTCCGCTTGGAAGATGCTGGTGGACTGCCCCTTCGGTATGGAAATTTTGGTTCTCGGCCCAAATATTCCTGCACCAGTCCCTTTGGTTGTTCTCGATCCATCAGTATCAAAGTAGACCATGGCCTGCTACTCCTTAAATTAAAAAGGTAAAACTAAGAAAAAACCAGATATCTCGAAACCAACTCAATATGTTTCATAGTTTCTCAGTTTGGTGTCAAAAAAACTTTCTTGGCTAAATGTTAGCAAATTCCAAGCTATAACCTACACCCGTAAGCACCTGCCACCGAGCCCTAGAATTTTCTTTATCAACAAAGACCCAGTCACAAAAGTTGATTTTTTTTTGTGATCTTGGAGTTATTTGCGATACAGAAATAAACTTTCGTTCTCATATTTTTAAAAGTCTATTAAAAAAGCTAACTCAGCTCTTGGTTTTCTGAAAGGATGGTCTAAGGAATTTTCTGAGCTCTATGTCACTAAAAATCTGTACTTAACATTTGTTAGACCTCAAGAGACAGTCAAGTCTCGTCACATTACTACCGAATTCACTCCCTACGCATCGAAGCGGTTTAGCGTAGATTTATTCGTTTCGTGCTTCATTCTCTTTCCTGCTTAGAATTTATCCTACCACGGTCTGAAGACCGTCTGATGCTACTCGGCATGCAATCCCTTGAAAAACGTCGTCAAGATACTGATGTTATAATTCACCATCTTTTAGACGGTACCTTTGACTGTCCATCTCTTCTTTAAAAAATATCTCTAAGCACGAACCCAAGAAACCTTAGATCGGTCCCACACTTTAATATAAACTATAGCGTTACCGTAAAAAGTTGTGGAAGTAATAAACCTTTGAAACGTATGCTACGTATGACAAATAGTATGTTGAATTCATTTGACTTCCACTGTAGCAAAGATTCCATCAAATCTTCCCTTTTCAATGCCTCTAGTGTTCCTAGATTCTTACCTTAAATTCCCGCTATCTTAAACTCTCCACTTTTAGACTTTAGCTTAGATTTATGAATTATATGTTAGTGTTAATAAATTCAAACAAACTTGGTAAAGGGAGGAGGGGCCTTCATCCCTCTATCCCTATGATGTTTGTTCCCAAATAAAAAAATAAAGGTTTTGTGATGTCATTTCCCATAACTCGTGACCTATGAGCTACCGAAAGGTAGCCAAGTAAGCCCCCAATTATTTATATTTTTCATTCATTTCTTGGGTTTATTTTATAAGGAAATGACCCTAAGTTTTTTTTCAAAATATAAACAATGCACTTGAGAGAATATCATTGCAAATATGTTTGAAGAAGTTAACTTTTTTTGTATGATAAATGAACACTCAAAGAAGATATGAATACCCTTTATACTTTGTGCCCCACATTGCGCGCATTAGGAAAAGAAAGACCAAAAAGGTGGAAGGTTTTGTATTTCTGCATATCATAATGAGAGGGAGAACCAGAACAGGGTAGAGAATTGCACATTCGTGTAGTGTGGCTAAAGAAAGAATCTCTGTACTAAGCAGTATGTCGGAAACTGAGCTCGAGGGTTAATGGATAAGTATTCCTAAAAGAGCGAGTGTTACGATTGAATTGTATAAGAGGAGGGAATGCAACTGGTTATTCCACTAGAGCTGCCAGGGTTCGGACTTTACTTCGATCGAAGTAGATCTACTTCGATTTTGAGAAAAAAATTTAATCTACTTCCCTACTTCTCTTTTTTATGATCTACTTCTCTTTAAAATTCTTCATTCTTCTTCTTCTCTGTATTACATAAAAATCAAGTTTAGGAGTCCTTTAAACATAAGCACCACCGTGGAAAATTAAATGTTTTCGAGATCACTTACAGAAAAACGTAAAGATATTTATGAGCCACCTTTTGAATTGATAAAATTCATACAAAAATACAAGTTCGTTGATGGAAAATTTAGTTTACAATAATTATATTTAATTAAAATTTTTTTACAAGTCTCAAATCAGAATTTACTTATATATGTTAAGTTTTATTTAATTAAATTTCCTAAAACTACTTCGAAAATTTTGGATCTACTTCAGTTTTTTTCCGTATTTACTTCGAAAATTTAAAACCTAAGTCCGAACCCTCTGACTAAAAAATATGAAACGATAAAATAAGGAGAGACACGAAACGTTACAACGATATTCAAGAGACGTAAATATTTCACTAATATCAAAGTCTCCAATCATGTTGAAGGCCATCTCTGAATACTATCCAAAAGACTCAAGTGAGTCGAAGGGGCACCAGCCCAGATACGGGAATTATAATCCAACTTTGGACGAATATAAGTTTTATATAAAGGGTTTTTCATTTGGTGCAAGAAGATTTTGGTGACATCTGTCATAGCTTTTGTTCATTATTCAGTTACTGATGCCAAATCACCAAATTGACGAGTACGTCCAAATGATAAGACCTTATCAAAATGAGTATTTTTATTGCAAACCTTGCGCCCAATTTATAGTAGACGTAGACGATTTTTCAGCTTTGGGTGGGCAAATTCACGTCAAACGAACACAAGACAGGTGTTGAACATCGCCGCGGTCAGTGAAAGTGTTAAATTTTTACTTGTTAATTTAAAACACGATCCGCACTTTCAGTGGTTTTCAGTGAATTCCGCCATCGTTCATGTTTCCGATCGACACTTAGCAGCTGCTATCCGAACAACCCTGAACCCACTCCGCATTTCAAGGTAGTTTCCCTCTTGACCTAATTGCAAAGGTGAAACATTATTGATCAGATTTGTTAATTTTGTGTCGGAAACTGAGATTCGGCTGACCCAGGATCTCAAAGTTCATGACCACAGGCAACGCCGTCTGTTCGCAGACTGGGCTTCAATGCGTTTGAAAGAGGACCCTAATTTTGGCACAAAAATCATCTTTAGCGACAAGTCGCATTTTCGTATGATTGGCTGTCTTAACAAGCAAAATTGCTGTATATGGGATGGCACCAACCCACACGAAGTTCACAAGGTGACACTGCGTCCTCAAAAAGTAACGGTTTGGTGTGGATTTTGGGCTTTCGACGTCATTGCTCCGTGTACTTTTTTGAAAATGATGTTGGTGGTTTCCGTCCCGGGCGCTCAAGAACGATGATAACTATGGCCCAGATTGTACCATAAGGACCGCAGGTGGGAGTGTAGAGTCGCTAGTAGTTTAAGGCATGTTCGGGGCTCTGAGAAACTTTACCAATGGACTTATGTTGCTACTAAACCATACATCAGACCATGTCAGCGAAGGTAAGTCCAAGATTATGCATGGCGTGGTGGCATGCCAGTCCGCGTACAGCATGCGTAATTCCACGACCTTAATGGGTGGCGGCTAGCATAAGGATATGGTTGGTTGGTGGTGGTGAGGTGGTAAATGCATGGTTCATGGTCTTGACTCCGACGAGCTCGTCCATTTCGGTGGGCCGGTATTGCTACTATTTGACAATTCTGCACTCCAGGTTCCTATCGACTTCTTCGTGGTGCCTGTGGATAAGGTACGTAAGTAACTGAACCAACTAGATGGGAACATCCTGGAAGGTACCCTTAAAGTAGGAATCCGCTAAGGAGCGTGCAACAACTCACCAGAGGGTTGTACATTCTTGGTTGATGGTTTCTACCTCGACTATAGCTGGGTGTGTGCATATCTTGGGTTGACAGGCCCTGAAGTTTTGCAGGAACTTCATCTGTAAGTGACCGTATGGTGACGAAGCTCGACCGGAAGCTATATTCTGGCACCACGGGAGATAGTGCCCAGGAGTCTGAGGGCAATAGCGTACGTCTTCTGGCTCTCCTATTCTATCTTCGGATAGAGAGGTGCAGCTGTCGCCTGCGTGCTCTCTTACACAGACTATCTATGAGATAGGCCCCCTAGTGGGAGTATCATGGTGGCGTGGTTTATTCCGAATGCGGAGACATATGGTTTTCAGGCGTGCCTGGATTCAAGAGGTGTTAGATAGACCTCGCCTCCTAAGCAAGAGGTGTGTTCATGCCTTCAACATGTTACAGCTTTGCGACCGAGATAGCTTCGGCTATGTCGTGGTTAATAGTCAGGACCCAATCTGACTGCGATGGAGGTAGGCCTCCCGTGGGATTGAACCATAATCGGCAGGTGCTCACGTTAAACTAAAAGATGATTCTGTACCATACGGATCAAGATGACATGTGATTCCAACATAACTTTGGCGGAACTACGTGCCAAACAGCGGGCGCCACAATTTACATTCTGCATGACAATTTAGGATAAGGTTATCTCTCGCAGAGGTGACTTACCACAGAACATAGATGGTAACAACCAAACCGAGGATTGAAAGTTTCTCTGCTTCCTCCATGCAAATACCACTCATGGACAGTGTCAGAGTGGGAAGGTTTTGCGACAAGATATATCATTGAGTTCTTAAAACAATAAATTCTATGCAGCTTATGGTTCCCCCTTGGACAAAGTTACAAGAAGAACAAGAACCCACGAATATGAGAAACTGGGAGTACTGTCTTCAGCAAAAAAAATTTAATGGAATAAAAGTTTCAGACAAAAGATCACTGATGGCAGACCATTTATTTTATAAATAACAGACCTGCAACCAATACAATACAACTTGTATTCAGCGGTTCGAAATGTAATTTCTAATCCAACGACGAAGAGCCTCATCGATACCAAATAACGGGTGATTTTTTAAGAGCTTGAGAACTTTTTTTAAAAAAAAAACGCATAAAATTTGCAAAATCTCATCGATTCTTTATTTGAAACGTTAGATTGGTCCATGACATTTACTTTTTGAGGATAATTTCATTTAAATGTTGACCGCGGCTGCGTCTTAGGTGGTCCATTCGGAAAGTCCAATTTTGGGTAACTTTTTCGAGCATTTCGGCCGGAATAGCCCGAATTTCTTCGGAAATGTTGTCTTCCAAAGCTGGAATAGTTGCTGGCTTATTTGTGTAGACTTTAGACTTGACGTAGCCCCACAAAAAATAGTCTAAAGGCGTCAAATCGCATGATCTTGGTGGCCAACTTACCGGTCCATTCCTTGAGATGAATTGTTCTCCGAAGTTTTCCCTCAAAATGGCCATAGAATCGCGAGCTGTGTGGCATGTAGCGCCATCTTGTTGAAACCACATGTCAACCAAGTTCAGTTCTTCCATTTTTGGCAACAAAAAGTTTGTTAGCATTGAACGATAGCGATCGCCATTCACCGTAACGTTGCGTCCAACAGCATCTTTGAAAAAATACGGTCCAATGATTCCACCAGCGTACAAACCACACCAAACAGTACATTTTTCGGGATGCATGGGCAGTTCTTGAACGGCTTCTGGTTGCTCTTCACTCCAAATGCGGCAATTTTGCTTATTTACGTAGCCATTCAACCAGAAATGAGCCTCATCGCTGAACAAAATTTGTCGATAAAAAAGCGGATTTTCTGCCAACTTTTCTAGGGCCCATTCACTGAAAAATCGACGTTGTGGCAGATCGTTCGGCTTCAGTTCTTGCACGAGCTGTATTTTATACGGTTTTACACCAAGATCTTTGTCCAATAAAGTAAACTGAGTGCGAAACTTGGTCACAATCGCATTAATTGTTTGCTCACTTGGTCGATTATGTAGACCATAAATCGGACGTAAAGCGCGAAACACATTTCGAACCGAACACTGATTTTGGTAATAAAATTCAATGATTTGCAAGCGTTGCTCGTTAGTAAGTCTATTCATGATGAAATGTCAAAGCATACTGAGCATCTTTCTCTTTGACACCATGTCTGAAATCCCGCGTGATCTGTCAAATACTAATGCATGAAAATCCTAACCTCAAAAAAATCACCCGTTACATGCATATTGTAAATTTTTTCTCCTGTACATCGAAAACCTTCAACCGCCACCGCCGTATATCGAATCGTTACTTCAAAATGTATATTTATATTATCTTGTACACCGCCCGAAACCTAATACAAATTACGGAACCGATGCTACCTTTCATTTCAAATCGACAGCGTACGATCCCTCCGAACCCTAGGTTCCGAGCCGTCTTACCAAAAACAAATTAGTATATATTTATACTGTGCCACCGAACCCTAGGTAGTTATTCGCATCATACATCACACCAATCCCCGAAACCAGTTAATTACCTCCATTCATAAAAGGAATACGGGCAGCCAGATGTTTCTTAAGCTGATCATGTATGACGTTGTTGTTAGTTTGTTTACTTCTCTCAGTTCACATTGCCTTTCGACTGAAATATTAATATGGATATGGAGATGTAAAATATCAATATTCTATTCAATCGTCTTCTACCTTTACCTGATGTCTTCTACCAATCTAGTGTACATAAAGGAAGAAAATAATTTAATTAGCAAGTAGGAAAGCACTGCTGGGTACGAAGTATATCAGGCAGTAGTTACGAAAAACTATTTTGGGTTCTGAACAGTGGTACCACTTTACTTCAATTGAAGTAGGTCTACTTCTTTTTTTCAAAATATTTTAAAATCTACTTCCTAGTTCCTACTTCGCACCAGGGATGGAAAATGTAATTTTTCAATTGTACTGAAATCTGGAATCAAATTGTACTGAAATGATTTCAATTGTACCGAAAACAAATTTTGTATGAAAAAAATCAATAACTCAACTATTGAAAAGTTTTACAAAGTATTTTATTAAAAAAACAAAGCAGAAAATATTAGTTTGTCTTCTTATAAAAAATATAAATAAATATAATTAGCTCCGTAGAAAAAGAATACTATCTTCATTTAAAAAAAAAATCATACCAAAAATTGAAATATAAAACTAATATTCACAAAATTAATATCTTAAAAATGCACAGACAAAAAAACGCAATCACAAATCACATTCACAAGCTTACAGTTTATTAGGCGTAGCTTACATGTAAATACAACAACTACTTAAGTCTATACGGACTTAGCTAAGTCCAGATTATTTTCGAGACTTAGGCTCGTATTCACCGAGCGCTCCTAAACGGCTCTTAACTTTACGAGGCTCTTAACTTGAAATTTCTGTGGGGTATTCACCAACCACTCGCAAGTGTTTTTCGAAGTTCGAAAATGAGAGCCACTCTCTCTTGTTCAGGCATACCCAAACTGTGAAATGTTGTGGAATGTTGGTCTTGACAGCAAATGGATACTCTTCTACTTGGCATTGCTCACATGGATTCGAGTCAAATGCGTGCGTGGCACACGCACAAGCGAACAATTTTTCGAAGAGAGCGCTCGTAAGTTAGGAGTGGTCGGGACACGAACGAACATCGGGACAAAGCGCTTTACATGCAAATGCAACAACTACTTAAATCTATACAGAGTTAGCTAAGACCAGATAATTTTCGAGAGTTAATCTAATACTACGTTTTCACCAAAAGATAATCTGAGATTTAAGGCAAGAGATTTATGTGGTGTTTTCACCGCACTGAAAGATTAATAAGAAGATTAACTTTGACAGCATCTATCAAAATGCTAATGTTGTTTCAATTTTTCTTATAAAGTAGAACCGAGAGAAAGAAAGTTTCATTTGTGCCAAACGATGAAAAATCATCGAGATAGCTTAGCACCGTATGGATGTTAGGTCAGTTCGAATTTCGACCGATCGATCCTATGAAGATTTAGGCTCGTATTCACCGAGCGCTCCTAAACGGCTCTTAACTTTACGAGGCTCTTAACTTGAAATTTCTGTGGGGTATTCACCAACCACTCGCAAGTGTTTTTCGAAGTTCGAAAATGAGAGCCTCTCTCTCTTGTTCAGGCATACCCAAACTGTGAAATGTTGTGGAATGTTGGTCTTGACAGCAAATGGATACTCTTCTACTTGGCATTGCTCACATGGATTCGAGTCAAATGCGTGCGTGGCACACGCACAAGCGAACAAACTTTCGAAGACAGCGCTCGTAAGTTAGGAGTGGTCGCGACCACTCCTAACTTTTAAGAGCGCTCGTAGATCTTCACTAATATTGCTTGGTGAATAGGTTTATGAGCTTCTTAAGTTATGAGCGCTCGGTGAATACCGGCCTTAGTAGAGATTTATTTCTAATCTACTAGATTTACGAAATAAATTTGTATGGTAAATCTTCGAGATTTAAAGAAGACCACTCCTAACTTTTAAGAGCGCTCGTAGATCTTCACTAATATTGCTTGGTGAATAGGTTTATGAGCTTCTTAAGTTATGAGCGCTCGGTGAATACCGGCCTTAGTAGAAATTTATTTCTAATCTACTAGATTTACGAAATAAATTTGTATGGTAAATCTTCGAGATTTAAAGAAGACCACTCCTAACTTTTAAGAGCGCTCGTAGATCTTCACTAATATTGCTTGGTGAATAGGTTTATGAGCTTCTTAAGTTATGAGCGCTCGGTGAATACCGGCCTTAGTAGAGATTTATTTCTAATCTACTAGATTTACGAAATAAATTTGTATGGTAAATCTTCGAGATTTAAAGAAGATCACTCCTAACTTTTAAGAGCGCTCGTAGATCTTCACTAATATTGCTTGGTGAATAGGTTTATGAGCTTCTTAAGTTATGAGCGCTCGGTGAATACCGGCCTTAGTAGAGATTTATTTCTAATCTACTAGATTTACGAAATAAATTTGTATGGTAAATCTTCGAGATTTAAAGAAGATTTATGGTAAATCCACTTAAATCCCGGATTTACTCTTGGTGAAAACGTAGTATTAGACCCGATAAAAATAGTGATGCCAAAATAGTATTATCTATATGTTATCTATAATTTGCTCAGAGACGTCAAAAGTGACGTTTTTGGATGCTGTTGATGCTAGTCGTCAATACAGCTGACAAATGTCATGGCGTACACAGTTTTATTTTCAAGGGAAGATCCAGATCCGGATCCAGATAGATTTGTGAATAATAAAACGCACCTATTATTCTGGTAAATGAATACATTCAGGTCAGGATGATGTATCCAATTTTCAATTGCCTTTAATGTGCTTTTGTTTTATGTTTTTGTAAAATACATAAAATATGGAAATTTTGAAATTGTACTGAATTGAGACAAATTGTACCTTTGTACTTCTATAAACTCAATTGTATCGAATTCGGTACAATTGTACCGAATTTTCCATGCCTGCTTCGCACCATCAGCCAAATACTTCACTTTCAAAATCTCTGTTTCAAACTACTTCAATTTTATAAATTAAAGCCCAAATGTACTTCTTTTTCTCTATTTTACTCTAAGTAGTAAGTAGTAGTATGTAGCTCCATAATTGCCATAAAATAAAAGAACGTCAATACAGTACAAATGAGTAATTGTATACAAAATTTCTTTTAAATTAAAAGAAATATAGTGACAATTTTAAATAATTAATAATATTCATTTAAGGAAAAAAAATTTGTATGCATTATAAGATGCAAGTAAGAAGTCACTTTGAAGTCTACTTCGATTTTTCTCAATTTACTTCACTTTTTTCTTCAAATCTACTTCTACTTTTTTTCCGGAAGTGGTAACGCTGGTTCTGAACCTCTGCCTGCCGCTTAATCATACCTTTCCCTCACGTTTATTTCTACGCTTAACTTTTTCTAAGTGTAGCGTGGACAAGGCTTAGTCTTAACCTATTTTTCTTCTTTACTCTGTTCAACAAAAAATGTCAGTACAGGTAAGATAAGACGTTTGTCTCTCACTCTGGTTTCATTGGCTTGCATAAGTGTGTCGCCTTTTAAAGCTCCCACAGGGTTTCCTTAGTTTACATTATAAATCGCCAACACTCAACATACACAACTTCATAAAACTTGTTCTCAAAAGATTCAAATCCCAAAAGCCCCTTCATAAAATCCACTCCCTGCTTGTAATTTGGAATGATAATGGTAACTCTGTTTTGATGTGTATAACAAGCGCACGATCGTATTAACTTGACAGTATCCCTTCCCTTCAGCAGTGGGATTCAACGATCGCGTTGGGGTGTACAACGTTTTGCGAAGAATTACAACAACATTTCTTTAAGGAAAGTCATTGACTTGCTCTTTTTTAAGTGGCATTTTTTCTCAACGTAGTGTAATGAGGGTGCATCAGGCGCAACTGTTTATAATCTTTGCTAGAAGCAGGGCCCTATCCCAACGATTCCTTGTGTAGCTACCCTTCTTCAACGAGTACCACAGACACTCTTGTTGCCGTGAACGAAGCACAGATTATTCTTCTAGTATTTTGTTAGTAAAAGGTCTGTAGTCTGTACCCAAAATGATTATTTCTGTGGCTACCCTTTTTCAAAGATTAGCCCACACAAGCTTATAAAGCGAAGGAACCACCGATTTCTCCCCCGATCCTTGCTGAAGCCATGATTGAACCCTAAACCCTTATATGAAGTATCATGTTATTTTATTGTAAGTATATTCATGGTTATTTATACGAAATACCCTGTTAAGTCAATTTTAAGAAGCAAATGAGAATATTGAAATGGTGTTTGAAACTTCTACCCAAGTTTTTTGCTTTCTTTGGGATAAATCCTAGACACCGACGAGCCTCTCTCAGCGTCGAGTAAAAAACATCACAATATTTGCCAATTTCTATCAAACGCCTTAGGCTAGGACCGCACTTGCGATTTTAATCGCACGGTTTTTTAGTCGCAAAAATAGAACACATGAATTTAAATGAGAATGAACGCACTTGCTACCAACAAATCATGACGATTTAAAAGTCGCAATTTGTTTCATTTTTCTTGCGATGCGATTGTCGTAAGCTTAAATGAAACACATGTACTCAAATGGATATACCCACACTTGCGATTTAAATTACTACGACTTAAAAATCGTAGTCGCAAAGAGAAATTGGAATGCACGCACTTGCGATTTTTAATCCACGATTTTTTAGTCGCAAAAAGTAAGACACATGGCCTTAAATCTGAATGCACGCACATGCGACTTAAAAATCGTAGCGATTATAAAAATGAAACAAGTTCTATTTATTTGTAGCAAATGCGTGGACTCACATAAAAAGTAGTGTGTTTTATTTTTCGCGATTAAATAATCGCGCGGCAAAAAAATCGCAAGTGCGTGCATGACAATAATTTGTAGCGAGCACGACTTTTTAATCGCCTCGACGAAAAATCGCAAGTGCGGTCCTAGCCTTAGAAATATCAACACTATCTCTAACACTATGTGAATATTTTTTCCTTTGCCCGCTGAGAGATAGAGATATACCATCAGCTTTTTCACTTTTTCTCGTCTCTTTCCCATAAAACCCCATGACCAACTAATGAAAATATGACTTAAATATTTTGAAACACAATGATTTTTTATTTCTATTATTTTTCTTAAGTATAAAATTGAAAATGTCGTATAGAAAATGTTGAAGCAATATACCAACACCTCTCAAAAAGAACAGCTTACGTTTCATTTAAGCAAAATACGTGCGACACAGTTTAGCATTTCATTTACTTTTCTTAAAATAAACAGCCGCCAGTAAAAAAATAAATAAATAAATCTAGAAACACGTCTACCTACGACTTATTTCCAATTTTACTCTTTTGTTGGGAATTGCTTTAATAGTGTTTTGCGTGACCGTGATTTCTGTGAATGTGCTTGGAGACCCTCAATAACAACAACAGGAACTCCAATGAACCATATTTTTAACCCAAACCGGCGACTAAGTCTATTGAAATAATTTATTTCTACGTATTTCTCCTGTCGTCCTTTTGTGCGACGACGATATGTACGAGCATCAGGATATACGCTACGATATACGAACATACAATGTGTCACGCGCCTATAACTGGGTAATTACTTTGATTGTATTTAGATTTGAAAGGGAAATAGCAAAAGAAATTCCCGGATAATGGCCTGAGAATACCCCAAGTGGGTGGCTGATCCACCTTTATTTTTCTTTATTCGACAAAGACGAAGAAGTTTCCCGTTTCCATTGTTGTTATCGGGATTTTCTAATCGATCGACCATAGGATAAAGGATATGTGTGAAGAGGAAATGAAAGCACTAATACCAAATAAAGAAGCAGGTTTTATATTGATGTTAGTGGAAACAGCACATCGAGTCGGGTTTATGTAGGACTGTAGGTATAGCACCTCCACTACCAATAATACTGTCCAGGTGAATTGTGTAAACTTTGACCCAGTTTTTTGGAAGTTGTCCCCCAAAGGAGCAAAGGACACATACCTACACGAGAGGCAATATTATGAAAAGGGATTTCTTTCTTCTTATTTCTTTTTTTTTTGCTCAGAAATGGAAAGATCTTATCAGCGGCGATGGCAATGATGATGATGATGATGATGATGATGAGGGTGAGGCCGAGCTCGGTAGTTGTTGGGTACGAGTATATATAGAGAAGGACTTAACTCTCAATGCGTAGCCTCAATCCGCCAGATGCTTTTGAAATTTATTTTTTTAAGAATCCAATCTCAGATGGAACTTTAATACGGGATAACAGGTTTTTCTGTCTTTCTTCTTGTAGCTCAGAAAATAAATGGTAAACAGAGATATGGTTGGGAAGAAGGTAACCTATACGTAATTTATTTGGACAAGGCATTTTGATTTTGGCTTAGATATTCTTTTTGCATTTGGCGTATAGGACATTTAGCTATATAGAGTTCTTAGAAGAAGGTATTTCCATAAAGTATGGGGAGACCCTTAAGAAGCACCTTAAGAATGGTGTGTAATTCCATGGGACCATGGAAGTAACAAGGATATCAGTATTTTAAATGCGTAATCGGCTTTGTTATAAGTTTTATTTTAATTTCAGATAAGAGAACTTGAAATATGAAGATATATTTCTTTTCTTAAGAATTTATGAATATATCAAAATGTCTGTAGGAAGTCTGAAGTTTATTTTGTTGAAAATTATTTGTGGGAAAAAAAAAGAAAAAAAAACCACCACAGAACTTTTATATTACCTTTAAAAAAAATTTAAGAAGGAAGTAGTCCTAACTTGAGCAAGCTATTAAACGAGAATAATTCAAAATATTAATGTTACATACTGTAAGTTTTAAACTAACCTGGCATTAGGTATATGTTAATCTGCCTAGAACCAAGATCTTTACAAACCAGCTCTTTCAGAGTTTAAGTAACGAAAATATATTTTTCTTAAAATATATTATTTCAAAAGCTGGTAGATGAATTAACATTACGTTAAGTTGAAAGGAAGTCATTTGTAAACAGTTAAAATAAGCTTTAAATAATAAAAATATTATAAGAACAATAGTAGATTGTGTTGTGAAGTTATTTTGGGGCCCAAACCCGATACCAATATAGTTTATTGTATGATTTGTTTTTCATGTTTTTTTTTTCGTAATATTAGCTGTATTTAGGGTCGATCGTAACAACATTTGCTTAGAAAAAAAGGTTGTGTGTACTGACGTACGCACGGTAGAAGTACAACTTCTTTTCCCTCAAGCAAAGTCTCTGTAAGATTCTAACCTATAAACGTACAAACATTTTGTATTCTAAAAACATGTCGCTGTCTTTGACAGATAACGTGTCGTTTTGACATGTCACTGACAGCTGCATGGACAATTTTGTACCCCTAACGCCGGAAAAGAAGTTTTACTTCAAAAATTCCGTGCTGTATATGTATATATTGATATTGTTAAAGCCTGAAGTTGCAGGTCAATCCGCCAACACTCTAAGACTTGTTTATTACCTCTGACCCTTATGTCAACAAAACCCGGTTAGATAAATAATCCCTAAGAGAACGTTTGGCAATACGAGAAAACCAACTGGGACAGTCTCAACGACTTGTTCAGGAACTTAAACTGGTAGCTATAAGCTATGCTTCCGCGGTAGTGACGTGGGCCCCAGTGCAGATATTATTACGCAAATGTAATTCTTTTCGGAATGAGAAACCGAATTATTATTATTATTATTTGAAGCTTTTATTTGCCATTTGAAGTTAAAGTTTAAATACAAATTTTATCGTTTTAAATTTTTTTAAATTTAAATTTAAATTACAAACAAAGTCTGGTTAAGAACTTTTAAATAATATTGAAAATTTAATAAAATTCAAATTTGTTTTTGTTTTTGTTTTATAATTCTATTTATGTAGACATATTTCTGGCATAAGCCTCCCCCAATATTGTCCATAATTCTCTGTCTTTAGCTTCATTGTACCAATTTTGTCTGTAGTTCACCAAATCGTCAATCCATCTTTTTTTAGGTCTTCCAGGTGGTCTTTTGTCCGCTGGAGTCCATTTCGTAATTATTTTTGTCCATCTTTGCTCCTGAAGTCTTGAGATGTGTCCTGCCCAGCTCCATTTAAGTCCTCTTGTTCTTTCTATAACGTCGATGATTTTGGTTTGTTGTCTTATATCTTGGTTTCTTATTCTTTGAATTTGTCTTATATTTAGAATTTTTCTCTCCATTTTAGTCTGGCATATCCTTATTTTTTCCATTAAATTCGAGGTCAAAGCAACTGCTTGTAGTCCATAAGTCATGACGGGTAGAATTCCAGAGTCCATTATATATTTTTTGGTGTTGTTAGTTAAATTTGATTCCATTATTTGATGAACGTTCCAGAATTGCTTCCAACTGTTCGTGATTCGTCTGTTTATTTCCTTATTTTCTTGGTCCTTGAATGATTTTAATTGTCCAAGGTAGATGTAATCTTCTACATATTCAATCTTTTCCTCGTCTAATGTGATGTCAATTTTTGTGTGGTTGGTCATTGCTTTTGTTTTTGCTTGGTTTATGTTAAGTCCATAGCGTTTACATACAGTAGTTAATTCGTTAAGCATCGATTCGATTTGTTTGGCGTTCATTGATACTAGTACGATGTCATCAGCGAATCTCAGGTTATTTAGATACTTTTCCCCTATTTTAATTCCATATCTTTTCCAATTAAGTTTCTTAAATATTTCCTCCAGCACAGCAGAAAACATTGGTGGGGACATCGGATCTCCTTGTCTAACTCCTCTATTTATTTTAAATTCTCGTCCTGTTATTTCCGTTTTTATTTTTGCCCAACTGTTGTCATAAAGGTTTTTGTATGTCTGGATTATGATAGGGTTTATGCCTTGATTCATTAATGCTTCCCAAATAGTGGCATGTTCAATGGAGTCAAACGCTTTACTGAAGTCTATGAATAAAAAGTATAGTGGTTTCTTGAATTCATTGAATTTTTCTATTAGTTGGTTCATCGTATGTAGGTGGTCTGTAGTTGAGTATCCTTCACGAAATCCTGCTTGTTCTATTGGTTGGTTCGTGTTAAGTTTCTCCTTGATGGTTCGATATATTATTTTTGAAAAAAGTTTGTAGATGGTCGATATATTGCTTATGGGTCTATAGTTATTTATATCATCTTTTTGTCCTTTTTTATGAATCAGGGTTATGGTAGTTTGAGTCCATTGTTTGGGTATCTTTTGCGTTATTAGTATATTATTGAATAGCAATGTCAGAATAGGTGATAATGATTGTTTTCCGTATATAAGCATCTCAGCCGCTATACCATCGTTCCCAATACATTTTTCTTTCTTTAGATCGTCAATTGCTTGTTCTATATCTTTTTTGATCAGAAGTGGGCTATTATTTAGGTTGTCGTTTATAATTGGTGGTGTGTTAATATTTGTATTTGTGTTGGATTTAAATAGTTGTTCAAAAAATTTTGTGGCGGTTTCATTAATATTTTTTCGGTTTGATATATCTTTCTTGTTGTTTTTCATTGTTATAATCCAGTCTGTCCCTTTGTTTAAAAATTGTTTTGTCTTTTTGATTGATTTTGTGGTAGTTAAAATTTCTTTAATCACTTTGTCCGAATACGAAAGAGAATTCGTGGTTTGATTCGAGCTGTAAGGAGATTATGAGGGTCAGATAGTACATCTATATTGTTCTGAAGAGGTGTTCTTCATTAAAATCGTCCAATTGTACCAACGCCATTTCTTTCCAAGATCTTGGAAACACTAATAAACTATCAGCACAAGAAATATCTTGAAGGACGAAAGCTTCTTGTGTGGAATGACCACATTTTCTTACATTTAGCGCGCACTCAAGGGGTTATGATTACCCTTATAATGATTTAAATACCACAGCGCGAGCAGTCGCCAAAAACGCTTCTAAGTGCTTAGGTTTCCTTCAATGTTGCAAGAAATTGTTCATTCATTCTGACCAGGCTGTAACCTATAAATCCTTTATACGTAAAAGCCAATAAAGACCTTTAAAAATGATAGGTGATAGAAGCCTTTATGTTTCTTGTCTTTCATTGTTATACCGTTATTTTTATAAACAGTTCTCTGGTGATTTAGCCAGTTGGACTTCTCTCTTCAAACAATTTAACCGTATATTACTAACGTTTCAGGCAATGCACATCATTTTACGGTTGATCCAAACTTCGGAAGTACTGTAAAATTCAGAAATTCTTTTTTAGCCGTACTTAACGAATGCTTTACCCGACTCAATGGGCGATTCCGCTATAGACGATTTTTGACACCAATTTTTGAACTACAATATTTTTTACTTTTCTTGATAAATATTCAAAGTAGAAATAATATATTTAATAATAAAAACAAAAACTGAGACCTAACTCATAGAGAACATTTTTGTTTGCGCTTGGCAACATTATCATACGAAGAGTCGGTACGAACTGCAATTATTACAACTGTTAAAATACGCTCAAAATAGCTATTTGCGACAGTTTTAAGTTATGCTTTACTCAGCAGACGTATGAAGCAACATACCATTTAATCGTTTGCATAAAAACATGTACGAATTTGTTATTATATTTTTAGCATTATTGATTGCAAATAGCCATTGTAAGTTTGTTGCACCCGCGATATAAAAGATATAAAAGTTTACTTTTTTGGCAGAAATAAAGTGCTAGCGTTTTGAAACTTTCTAAAAGTAAGAAGAAAACAAAACTAAAATTAAATCAGTCGTTATTAGGAATATATTGTACGTTGAACGACAAAAAACGTTGATTTAAATTGGTAGCACCCGCGATCCCAATATTAAGATCGCGGGTGCAACTTTATTGACTACTAACATTATAACGTGATTTATTGTATTTTATTGATAAAATATGCTTTGAATAATAATTTCTGCTGTTCACGTTTTTTTTTTTAATTGTGTAGTATAATATTTTGTTCTTTTTTATATAAAGATATGGTTAAATGGAAGTGAAACAAGAGACTGCTTTACAGAAAATTGACAAAAAATTAACAAATATGCTGAGCTTCATGCAAAAAAAGGACGTAGAAATTTAATGTGGAGAGATGTATTGAAAGGGAAAATGAAGGCAGATACAAATTTTAAAATTCTGACCAGAATCAGACAAAACGAAAAAATGCAGGCAACACATAAAAAGGCAGGCACTCATTACATCATACATCAGTCCCAGTAGACTGAAAAAGTCGCACAAGTGAAACGTAATTGCCCAAGGAGTCCCACTAACTTAGTTGAAGTGATGGTAAAAAATGTATTAAAAAAAAAACTGATTCCACCAAAGCAATGCCTAAAAAACTGAAGGATGACAAGTGATTTCTATAAAAGGGATAATATTAGCAGACAAGTGCCGGATATAAAGGATGTGAAATCGATTAAGTCGGAAGTTAAGAATCGAGAAGAGTACAATGACCATGAGCATTCATGAAGTTAAGTTTTTGATGTTTTTATTGAGTCAGAAGACGAAGCATTAAATTCTAAATCTCCAACAGGGTCTTTTGAACCCCCTATATTACCAGTAGATCCATGCTCTAAAATACCGTTGTTTTTACAGCAGCATCAGTATTTCCAAAAGTTATTTCCGCATGTTTGTACGTTCTTGCACCAGGTAGGCTGCAGTATCACAATATTGTTATGTGGGGTTATCCTTAACCGATATCGATAAAGATGGGGTACTTCTAACATACATATATGTATTTTCGAAAAAATATTGAAGTATTTGAAAAGAACAAAATTATAATTAATAGAGAAGGGTACTGACTTGTTACATATTATGTGCCTTTTTTTATATTTTTTCCAGTTTTTAAATCAGTTTACTAATTTAATTAGACGCGTTGCACCCGCGATTGATTTAAAAGTTAATATTTCGTTGCTTACTTTTGTTTTCTATCTTTATTTTTATTTATTTAGTTAATTGAATCAACGTCGTTCAATATATGTAAGAATAGCATCATAAATGTTTCATAATTAACAGAATTTGCGTTTTTTGTATTATGATCTAAAAAAGTCGGGCCAATTCTGTTGCCCCCGCGATCGCACTTTGAAACCATTCTTCTGCCAAATTATTTATTATATTTTAGAATTCTAAATGGATTAAAAATAAATAGGTGAAAATGTATCCCTTCAAGTAATCATGTTATTAAATATTTTGCTTATTTTATTATTAAATGTACTTCAAATGAGTCTAAATGTTGCACCCGCTATAATGGAATCGCCCCAATATTTCCTTTCCATTAGAATATTCAGACATTCAAAACCAAAGCACTTTCGTATCTGATTTTAAATCCTCACCATCAAATATTTTGAGGGAAGTCTTAAAACTTTTAGTGCGTGCAGAATTATGTATATAAAACTTGCTCTTATGTAAGCGACTAAGAATTTCAAAAATGAATGTTATTAGCGAAAAACTGTTCATAAGCATAAAATTCATTTTTTAATAGACTAAAACAACTCCTTTAGTTGTTGGAGCTCACAACAGGATGCCAAGCAAATATTAGCTTATGCAAGAACAAAAATTATAAGTCTGTACTGGTTGGTTTCTTGAAAAAATAAGCTTTTATATACAAAATTTTTAAAACGTTTATAAGAAAAAATTTTGGTACGCCAATTTGAAGTTTTTATTATTTTTCAAATAAAAATTAATACAAGCAAAAATATTGAAAAATAGATTTTTTATTTCAAAAATTCAAAAATTAATTTTTTTTTAAGTTTTGAAATTCAATGTTTTTTAAACATTTTAGAAGCTTCTCTATAATTCATTAAAATCCGTTTTGTCGATAATGAGAAATTCTAAATTTGAAAAAATGGTTCTATGGTAGGTACAGTCAGTAATATCTTGATTTCAATTTTGTTTTTAGATTATAGATCGTAAAAATTAATCAAAAGAAAAAAGTTTAAGCTAAATTCTCGGAACCGTTTCCGAGAAAAATACGATTTTCGAAAACCATTTTTTAACATTTGTATGGAGGGTACCGTTATCGGTAAAAATACTGTCTACCAAGTTTAAAGAAAATCGGCCGTGCCGTTTAGGCTGCAGTCAAACAGACAGACAGACAGACAGATAGATAGACAGAATTGCGAGACCCACTTTTTTAGTCTTCGCTATCACCGTAGGGTCAACTTTGATCAAAATCTCGAGTTCGATTTTTTGTCCGAATGCATAACTTCCCTTATAGTACCTATTAGTCGCAAATATGCACGAACTCTTAAATGGGACTGGAGAAAATTTTATAATTTTTGCAAAACAAGCTTAGATTATCGAAGAAAAGATATTCAAGAAATGTTTTATGAGTATCTATTTTTTATATTCATACATACTCGTATGTATATAAATATTTAATATAGTATAATTTGGAAATTACTTAAAAAACTAGATCTGAAAAGACAAAAACCAACTTGCGGAAGGCCTGGGCCATTGTGTTATTTCGTTAAGTCTTAAATTCATAAAAAATGCTGGTGTCCCACAGGATTACGTTTTGCCTCCTGCACTCTTTCTTATCTTCATAAATAAATGATGTCTTGTCTGTAACTTCTTATCCACTTCATTGATTCCTCACCTTTTAAAATTCGTTTCCATAGTCACAACTTTGTTCCTTGCCTGTAGAGCTAAAACGGCTGCTTATGCCAAGTTTATTAGATTTGGATTTCGGCAGCTATATAAAATGGGGTTTCGATCAATATGCCACCCATGTCCATGCCATTATCCTTAATGGAATTGCATGATAGAAACTGAAGAGCTATCCATAGCCGATATGTGTTTAAGAATAATCATTTATTCGACATAGTCAAAAAGCATTGTAATGGTTTTCTTAAAAGATGCAAGACATTTGTTTTCCCTTTTGATCTGTTAACGATCTTTGAGACATACAAAGATGGCGCAGAATTAATCATTCAATTTCGTTTTTAAATTACTTTTTTTTCCGTCAAGTGGCGCTGCCATTGTTGACGAACATTTGTGCCCGTTTTATCGCATTTTCCATGACTTTCCGCAAGATTACCGGTGATAAGTGTTTGCATTCCTGTGGAATATTCTCCTTCAGGACTGCAATTGTCTTAGGCTTTTAGGGATGGTAAAATCGGTTACACCGTCTTGTTGAAATCACATATCGCTCATCCAATACCGGCGATAAAAAAACGTTAATCAAGGCCCTGTAACAGTGAACATATTTCCGATGGCGTTCTAAAGAATATACGGCCCAATCAGCCCGCCACGCCACACAATGGCTTTAATTGGATATAGTGGCTCTTCGTGCAACGCCCACAGATTTTCAGTGGCCCAGAAACGAAGATTTTGTTAAGTGGAAATGTGATAATTTTCTAGATAAAAACGTTCTCTACGTTGTTGAACTTGAGGATGGCTTGACAGCGAAGAAAACTAAGTACAGGAACATTTGTAAGTCTTTCATTAAAATTCGTTGTAGGGTCCCGCCTGGTGATGTTCAATTGGGTGCCACGTCATTTGGTTGATGTTTCTTCATTCTCAGCGACATCGGCAGCCATAGCCACAACATTCTGGGCCGAACGACCAGTCCGGTTGCGGGCACGCCTTGTATGGTCTCCTGTGATTCCAGTCTTTTCGAGTTGGCGCGACACGATTAGGAAATCGACGACCGATTATTATTCGTCGAAAACCTCGACATAATTATTCAACGCTCTTGGAAAGTATAGTGCTTCTCATTGCTTCTCTTTTTATATACTTCAGCTGTCTTATTCACAAATGTCAAATACGACGCCATTTGCAAAAATTATAACATTTTCTGATAGGGTGATATACATAAGGTAAGTTTACCTCTCATATCTGGCTGGCACCCTATTTAACCTGTTGGATAGAATTCAGAATAGAGTCCTAAAATTTATATGAGACACATCATGTACGGAAACTTTTGATTTTCTTGAACACAGTCGTAACGTCACCTGTCTTTCATTTCTTTAAAGATTTTTCTATCGACAATGTTCAATTAAAATAGCCGGTTGCATTCTTCCTCTCAAAATTCTGCCGTAATACTCGTCTAGCTGGGAATGCGCATCAGTTAAACCTTGAGTCTAACTTCGGACGTAAAATATGGATGTTCTTTCTTTAGCAGAACTACACGAATGTGGATTCCTTTGCCCTTCTCAATTTGTAGCTTTCATTGTGATGTAAAGACTTTCAAGACCAATTTGCTTCGGTATCTTCTTTTAAATCGTCTACACTTTACATAAACGCTCGCACTGTGTTACACCGTAAATATAAGGGTAGTCATAATCCCTTGTAATGGGAGACTTGAATGCCAAGGTTGGCAATGACAATGAAGGGCTCAGGCGTGTTATGGGAAAGCATGGTGTTGGAAACCGGAACGACAATGGCGAACGTTTTGTCGATTTTTGTAACGCCAACCGGTTTGTTATAGGAGGAACCATGTTTGAACACAAGACGTGCCACAAAATCAGTTGGGTGTCGAGTGTCGACGGACAGACAAGCACCTTCCACCCAAATTGATCACTTCGCGATCAGTCGGCGATTTAGAAGCAGTCTCCAGGACCTCTGAAACAGAAGAGGTGCAGACATGGGAATTACCCGGAACCACCATCTGATAGTTGCTACCGTAAAATTACGAACAGCTGCAGTTTGGAGATCCCAAGAAAACACCCGAATGCCCAAGTTCAACACCGATAGACTCAAGGATCCCGCAGTCCGCCAACAATTAGAGGACCACCTTTCACAAGGATTGAGAGCAATCAGTAGCACGGAACCCACCTCCATCGAAAATTATTGGTGTGCTGTGAAAAATGTTTTCATATCAGGTGCTGAAAGTATAGTCGGTCGGTCGCGAGGAAGAAATAGTGCCTGGTTTTCCGAAGAAACTTGGGCTAGGATCGAAGAAAGAAAACAGCTCAAAGCTCGCATTGCAGCAACGTCAGCAGTAGGCAGAATCGAGCTAGTGTCTGCGTACCGCATGAAGATGATAGAAGTTCACCGTAGCGTGCCACGTGACAAGCGTAACTATATCAACGCATTGGCAACAGAAGCAAAAGAGGCCGCAAGTAGGTGCGACAGTAGGACCGTCAACAGAATTACCAAAGAGCTAACAGGTGTCCAAAGCTCTAAACAACACCTGGTAAAGGACATCACTGCTAGTTTCGGATGAAGACCAGATGAAAAGGTGGAAGGAACACTTTTCTACGATTTTAAATCACGTTTTCACCAGCGAAGTCAACCTAACACCCAATGTAATAACAAATTCCCGAATACGCACTGTACCCCCCAGTACAAAAGAAATCTTATACGCAATCAGAGCACTGAAGACCAACAAAGCGGTTGGACTTGACGGTATTCCCGCAGAGCTCTTACAAGCAGCGCCAACAAGATCGTCTGAGCTCCTGCACCCACTCATAGAAAGAGCTTGGGAAACAGAAAGTTTTTCTGAGGACTGGAAAAAGGGGATGATTGTCAAGCTTCCAAAGAAAGGAGACCTTACGCAATGCGAAAACTGGAGGGGAATCTGCGTGCTGCCTGCTGTAGCGAAGGTTATAGCAAAAATCGTCCTAGGTCGAATAAAAGACCACCTAGAAGACACGCTTGACGCCGAACAAGCAGGTTTCCGCACTGGATTTTCCTGCGTGGATCATATCAACACCTTGCGGATCATCATCGAACAGTGCGTTGAATATCGATCACCACTTCACCTGCTGTTCATCGACAGTGTCAATAGAGAATTTATTTGGCTTGCCTTGTGCAGGAGGGGCATTTCGGATAAATTGATCGCTATAATTAAGGCTACATTATGAAGGATCCAAATGTCACGTTCTGCATAAAGGAAGGTTGTCAGAGGAGTTTGAAATCCAAAGTGGTGTTAGACAAGGTTGAATACTGTCACCAATACTATTCCTGTTGGTAATAAGTAGCGTTGCCAGACGTCCCGGTTTACCCGGGACATCCCGGATTTCAGACATAAATTCTTCTGTCCCGCCGGGACAGCTTTTTTCCCGGGTTGGGACTCAAACTCAAAAAATAATGTCTAATGTACCTTAATATCTTTCAGTGATAACGATAAGGAACCATCACTACATTGCGATTTAACCTTATGAAATTACTTTTAAAATTTCAATCAAACAAACCTAACTTAACGAAAAATTTATTTTTGTAAACTGACATCTGTCATTAAAATGGACAAAAGATAAATATTTGCAAATGATAAATGACAAAAAAGTCATTTAATTAGTAATTAATAAAAGAATTTATTTATTCTGATCTACACGCATTATATGATTTTTACTTGCGACTTATAGGTACTATAAGGCAAGTTATGCATTCGTAAAAAAATCGAACTCGAGATTTTGATCACAGTTGGCCGATTTTCGTCAAACTTGCGATATCTACCAAGTTTATGGAAAATTTTTTCCTCCAATTGTTTTTTCTTTTTTTTTAAAGACGATTTTTTTTAATAATACGATTTTTTTCGAAATTTTATAAATATTTTTTTTTTCAAATTTCATTTAGTTAAAGCTAGGTAATGGTTAATAGTAATGGTACGACCGATTATTGTGTATTCAAATTCTATAATTCACATAAGAATTCTATAATTTGAAAAAAAAATTTGAAATCAAGATATTACCGACTTTTGAATTTCTCATTATCGGAATAACGGATTTTAATAAGTTTTTGTAAAGAGAACCTTCTAAAAAGTTTTAAAAACATTGCATTTCAAAACTCTAAAAAAAATTATTTTTTAAATTTTGAAAATATCATTTTTTTTTTGAAAATTCGATACCTCAAAAACGGCTGAATATCGTTTTTTGTAAATTTAATTTTTATTTAAAAATTTTGTATAAGTATAAAAGCTTATACATATTTTTAAGAAATCACTACAACGAAGTATAATTTTGTTCTTGCATTGATCAATATTTGTTTGAATCACATGGCATCCTGTGTTTAACTAGTTGGAGCTTGTTTTAGGAGTTGTCTTAGTCATTTAAATATTTAATTTTTCTTTAATAACAATAATTTTTAAAATTCTTAGTCTTTTACGCAAGTGCGACCCAGTCGTGCATTTTATTTATTTTGTCCCGGGCAATATGATTAAATCCCGGAATTTTTCATTATTTAAGCCACTTGTCCCGCCGAGGTGCAAGAAAAATCTGGCAACCCTAGTAATAAGTGATGTGCTGCATGCAGCCTTGTCGACTTTAAATGGAGGAATTTAGTGGAATCTGATATTACACCTGAAACATCTGGACTACGCGGATGACTTGTGCTTACTCTCTCATAGGATCATGGATCTCCATCAAATGACAACAAGGGTGGAGAGAGAAGCCGAAAACGTCGGGCTTTAGATCAGTACGGCAAAAACTAAAATGATCAGCCTTGGAACTTCCTCATTTACTCAACTAGATATTTCTGGACAACCAGTAGAGACGGTAGAGAGTTTTCAATACCTTGGAAGTATTGTCTCTACTGATGGCGAAACCGAACTAGATATAACCAGCCGAATCGGGAAAGCAAAGGCTCCGTTTGGAATGCTGTCCAAAATATGGAGAAACAACTCTATAAGCCTAAAGACCAAGCTACGACTGTTCCGATCCAATGTAGAATCCGTGCTACTTTATGGATGCAGTACATGGAAAGTAACACCCACTGTCACAAGAAAGCTGCAAACGTTCGTAAATAGATGTCTGCGGAGCATCTTGCGGATTTTCTGGCCTAACCGTATCTCCAATGATGAACTCCATGCGAGGACAGGTCAGGAACCAATCGACTCTATAGTACGAAAACGTAAGTGGCAGAGGATTGGTAATACGCTTCGAAAAGGCCGTGAGTGCGATTCAAGCGATGCAATGGAACCCTCTCACGCAGCGAGGCAGAGGAGTGGGCCGACCCAGAAGTACTTGGCGAAGAACGGTCGAAGAGGAATCAGCACAACTGGGGAACAGTTGGAGAGAGCTGAGGTACATCTCCAAAAACCGTACACGATGGCGCGTACGAGAAGTGGAGGCCCTATGTCCCGCAAGGGATACCACATGGACGTAACAGGTCGGAGAACCTACGTAAGTAAGTAAGTATAATCCCTTGTAAATTGCAAACAAATTAGTAAAAGAAATGAAATATAATAAAATTTGAATTTGAAAATTTTTAAATTTGAATCGTACAAGACTTCCAGTCAGATGCGTGAACCTGAAGAATGTGACTAATGCAGGATGTGGTTGATGTAACTGATATAGTAGTCCCATAATAGGGCCCAGGTCTATCTCCTGCCTTAAATTGTATTTGAATTGCTATCTAAAAAACACGTCACCGTATCCCTGAACAAAAAATTAAAATGCACTGAAATAGACACGACCACTTTAACAAAGTTAATTAATCGTGAAACACCACTTTGGTAATACTACACTGCAAATCCTTTACGTGTTTTTATGTTTTTTTTTTTAATTTTCAAAAATGCCACAAAAAGATCTCATTGTTACAATTTGAGCCGGAGTAGGCCCACCTGCAGCACTTATGAATAAATGAATCATAAAACCTCATCCACCGAAAAGTCCCAGCATGAATATTACATTTCATATACATATGTACATCTTTTAATCTGTATTCAAATATCAATGATTGTAGCTATTGTGGATTTCATTTTTTATTTGCATAGGAAATTAATTGAAATTGAAGTGTGGTAATAAATGGCGTGTTAGTTTATTCGACTGTGAAATAAATTCACATTGCACAATTTTTTTTCACCGGTGTGTGGCGGTGTGATATAACATCTCCCTTCCGTTATTTAACAATACATGTATGAAATAAAAAAAAAATATTATTAAAACAATACAAATTACAGAATTTTTAGCATGTTTCGGATTTTTATTCACCGTGAAAAGTGATAATTATTTTTTTGTCTCCGTGATATTCCACTCCAGACAACACCACTCTAAGGGGTGGATGGGTGAATTATACTGTGTTTCTGAGTGATTCAGAACAACCCCTTATCCTGCTTATTATCAGGCCTTGTCTCGGTATAGTGTTAATTTTTTTTTTTTATGAACGATGTAAACTAACAAATTAAAAATAAAATTTTAAAAACAAACAGAGTCGCCGTCAAAGAGGGTGGATACCAGAAATCCAGGCTCTCTGCCGCTACACTGACGGCGGCCTCTTTTTCAGAGCATTTTTAATCAGGATAAACGTGTGAGGATATTAAATTACAATTACAAAGTGCACATTACACACATTAAGCCCCTTAAACTCGTTTTTAATGTGAAAAATCTGTTCCGCAGTGTGTATGTTTGTTGTATTCATCATCATATTTGAGTGTATGAAACGAAACGTGCAGTTTTTGTGTTTGTTTTCACACCGTTTGCAAGGATTCTGGAGTAAGCGCCATTTTTTTTTTTTTTTTTTTTGATGCCTTACTTCCTTTTTGTGTGTATTTTTTTTTATAGCAATCCATTAAATTGTTCATTTTTTTAATTTTAAGTTTTTCACGTCCTATTTTTGTTTTTGTTTGTGTTTTTTGCTGCCGACTCTCCCTCTGACATATTTATGCGCTCCAAGCGTGTAAAATGCGAATTAAAATTCTTTTTAAGTTGGACTTGGTGTTTTTTTTGCATTTTTATACTCATTGGTCTGCATTGGAAGGTACACAGGGAAAAGTGGGAGGTATAGTATTGTTGCCTCCAATGCAGAATCGTAATTTGTATTTTTATCCTTGCGGATGAAGGGATTGCTCTTGCTGATGGTGGGATATAAAAAAATATAAAAATTCCTATCAACAAATTACCAGTTATACATATTTATAGAAAAATAGTGGCAGTAGTTGAAGTTGGAAAGTCAGTAGGATATTTTTTTATATAAAAATGATTTCACTACATATATAATATTTTTTATTTCAATTTTTTTTTCATTCAGTGGAAATCCTTAATTGTTATGAAGGAGGGTTATGTGCTGTTGCAATTGCCATTTCGCAGTGATAGTTGTTAATTTTTTTTTAATTTTTTATTTCACTTAAAGTGCGACTAAATTAAAGTTTTCATTTAAATTTATTTCAAAACGGAATGACAGTGGGAAATTATGTGTGTCACTCATTATTTACATTTGAAGGTTTATACAGAAATGTTTTCCATAGGATTGAATTATGTATTAAAAAGCACTTAGTTTGTTTTTATTAAAAAAATGATGCAATTTATTAAACAGTAGGTGTAGGTTAATTTCACAAATTAAAGTCAGAAACTTTGTTTAGGTGTTTCTGCTTGTATTTTTAATTTTTTTTTTAAATACAGTCAAATAATAAAACCAAAATTATTTAAATTATCATTAGTAAATTATAAACGATACTAAAAATTAAAAAAAAAAAAAACTTTTTTTGATAAGCTTACTTTTGTTTTTAAAGAAATTATTTCCCCATTTCAACTTGGATTTGTTGCTGGTATTTCAACAACAATGAATTGAACAATATTAAGCAATCAGATTACTAGCCAAAGAATGATGTGTTGAGATTTTTGCTGCACTACCTCACTCAGCTTGTAGATGAGCCCAGTCGAATACTAGATGTTGATGGACAAAGCGCTCACACTCTCTATTTGCTTCTTACTTCAAACCCTGATAAGTATACCATAGCGGAAAACTCTCCATTCTGCACTTCGGACCATTGTGTAATATTTTCCAATTTCTCGTGTCCTATTCATCCAGTTAAAGAGAATCATCCCACAAAGTCCGTTTGGCAATACGATAAAGACAATTCGGACGGTCTAAATAACTTTTTTCGATTTTTTAACTGGTCACTATTTTTCCTCCATCGTGACGTTGCCAGTGCTGATATGATCGCAGAAGTGATTTTTCATGGGATGCGTACTTTTTTTTTCAGAAACAAGAGTATAAATCCTAAAGAAAAGTCTTGGTTCTTTACAAGCTGTAAAGAAGCTATCAGGTTGGGAGAAGTAAGTTACCACTCTTACCCAAGCCAACGTAAACAAATCAACTTCACCTTCGGTTCCAACGCTTATCTACAATGACAACCTGATAACTAGCTCTTTATATAAGGCATATGTATTTGCAGCTCATATAGCTCTACGTTACCAGATAGCTACATTGTCCCTCCTATACTTGACAGCGGAAATAATTCAATAGGACAGGTTTATTTCCGCACTCGTACAGTGGCAAGAACCCTTCAGGATCTTTATATAGGCGAATCTGCTAGCCTTGGTGGTATTTTTTTTTTTTTTTTTTTTTTTTTTATAATTTACACGCGCGGGCGTAAAGTTAAGGAAGAGAAAGAAGGATAGGAAAGATGTGTGGCACGATGTTCTGAGACTGAAGGTTGTTGTCTCAGCTATTTTATCTCCAGGGATGGCGGCTGAACTAAAGCGGAGAATGCCGTGTCTTATTTCTATGTCGCTTATGATTCACATTATTTTATTTGTGTTCATCCTTGTTGGGTATACTAGTTTAACTCAATTACATGTTGTTAGTGTTATGCCTGAACAACATGTAATGAGTAAACTAGCAACCCATTGATGACAATTTTAGAAGGTTTTTAATGGAATTAAAACGACATAGACGAGGTGTTCTTCATAGCTAGCGAAACCATTGTGGGAGCTTTTCCATCGCTCCCACTGTTCTGGAATCTTCCCTAGAAAATGGAAAACACCATTTGTCCAGCCTATCGATCATTTGCACTTACATCCCTTCTTTCCAGGACTAAAACATTCATCAAGTTTCAAAATATTGTCGTGTATAGAAGCTTCGAAAAATTTATAAAATGAAGATGTGTGTATTGTTCAGTATAAGAAGGAATGGAAGAAGAAGTATTCGAAGGAAAGTCTTCAAAGGCACTTTTAAAATAATCAGCAAACATATTAAAAATTCGTTTCCGGATTATGACTTGAAGAATTTTGAAAGTTCATACTAACTGGGTAACCATCAGATTTTCTTTTATTACTAAGATACTTCCAAAATTTCTGCGCATCGTCTTTAAGCTTACATTCAGTGTTCGAAATAAAATCAGAGTGAAGTAGATTTGAATAGATTTTAAAGTCGATTTGCAGTTCTTGATAATCTCGAAATGTTTCGTCAGTCTTCGATATATTAAGTCTCAACCAAGCTTTATTTCTTTTATTTTTCAAGTTGATTTGTACAAATATTTAGAATATTACATTAACATAAATTCAATGAAATAGTTGAGGCGGGATGATGCTGAAGATCTTCTTCAACAAGCTTTAAAACGCATGAGATAACTGCAGCATCAGTATTCATTACATCAGAGAAGTAAACATGATCTAATATTCTTCTATTTTGGGTTTTGACTCCATTCAGCTATTTTAAGCCTAAAGAAGCCATTCCATCCAATACACAAAATTCGTTTATATTCGATGCGTTTATAGGAGATTAGATATCAACATTAATAGATCTACACCATTCCAGGTGGATCAATTTTCTTATAGATATTTTTAATGGAAGTGTTATAATTTTCATAAATATCGTTGTTAGAGCTGGGTGGAATATAAGTAGCAACCACATAAGCGTAACCAGATGACACTTTTATTTTTACACATAGCAATTGAAGTGAGGACTGTAGAAAACAATCAACAAGTGAGCAAATAAGAGAGGTTCTTACACCTTTTAATAAACTCCTTCCAATAGTAGCTGAGTCATTAAGAAGGTGTCGATCACGTCAAAATACTTTATAGGTATTGTCAAATAGCTCAGTGTCAGCAAAAGATGAAAGCAACCATGATTCAGTCAGCATAATAATGTCGTGTGGGATATTATTTATATTTTTATAAACCTTGCTGGTTTTTACTTGCGACTTATAGGTACTATAAGGCAAGTTATGGATTCGTAAAAAAAATTTAAATCGAGATTTTGATCAAAGTTGACATTACGATGATAACGAAGACTTAAAAAGTGGGTCTCGCAATTCTGTCTGTCTGTCTGTCTGTTGCTTCGACTACAGCCTAAACGGCTTGGCCGATTTTCTTTAAACTTGGTAGATATGGGGTTTGATTTTTTACCCCCACACGTTTTTTTCCTTTTTTTTTAGACCAAAAATAACGGTACCTGCCATACGAATTTTTTTTCGAAATTTCATAAATATTTTTTTTTTCTCAAAAACTGCTGGACAGATTTAAAAACTAAAAACACAAAAAAAATTCATTTAGTTAAATCTAGGTAACGCTTGAAAACATTTTTCCGAAAAATGGTTATTGAGGAGGGTACCTATGGAACCATTTTTTTGTTTTTGATTTTCTGAAAAACGGTACCACCGATTTTGATCATTTTTTTTTCGAAGGCTCTTCAAAAATTTAAATTGAATTGTTTATTCAAATTTTGAAAAAAAATTTTTTTGGATTTAAAAAAAAAACTTAAATTTTTTTTTTTAAAACTCAGTATTTCGAAAATCCCATGCTAGATTTTTTTTAAACTTGATAAATAAAAGTTTCTTCATATAATCTACAAGATGTGAGAAAAAAAAATTCATTTTAACTTAAAATAAAGGTACCCACCATACAAATGTTAAAAAAATGGTTTTCGAAAATCGTATTTTTCTCGAAAATGGCACCTAGAATTTTGATAAAATTTTTTTTCTTTCAATTAATTTTTATGATCTTTAATTTAATAAAACAAATTTTGAAATTAAGATATTACAGCTTGTACCTACCATAGAACCATTTTTTCGAATTTTGAATTTCTCATTATCCACATAACGGTTCTTAATGAAATTTTTTATAGAGACGCTTCTAAAAAGTCTAAAACACATCGCATTTCGGAACTTCAAAATAAATATTTTTTGAATTTTTGAAAAAAAAAATCTATTTTTTTCTTTTTTTTGAAAATTTGATATCACAGAAACGGCTCAATATTTTTTTTTAAATTTAATTTTTATTCGAACAATAATAAAAACTTTAAATTGGCGTACCCACATTTTTTCTTAAAAATCTTCTAAAAATTTTGTATATAAAAGCTTTTTTTAACAAACCACTAAAACGACTTATAATTTTTGTTCTTGCATAAATTCATATTTGCATAGCATTCTGTTTTTGTCTCTCACTACTAAAAGAATTTAAAAATAAATTTTATCCTTATGAACAGTTTTTTCTAATAACATTCGTTTTTAAAATTCCTAGTCGATTACATAGGAGCAAGTTCGTGCGACCCAGTCGTGCATTTTATTTATTCTTAATCCATTAACATTTTGATACTTGTTGGAGCTGCTTCGGCGGGAATTTCGCATTGTCTGATGTAGTAGAAAATTTTGCCAAGCTAATTTTGTATATAGTTTTTAATATTTAGAGCATTCGTCTTAGGGTCAACTTTAGAAACGAAGATGGTTTTTTGCCCCTCGACTATTTTAAGCCCAGAATCAATAGGAGACACATGGTTATTTATATTAATTGGAGAGACTAGGGAAAATGTATTATTATCAGGTAGAATATCCTGTTTAGTATTTGCGGAGTTTAATGAGGGAGTTACACAATCTAAACATTCGTTCGCTGATATGGATACGTTAAGAGGGGATGGTGATTTTGATGCAGATAATATTGTAATCGATGATTGAACAGGAACTGAAACTTGGAGCAATAAAGATGATGATGACGTAGTGTAGATGATTGTGGTTATGGCGGAAGAAGGCTTGATGGAACTGGAACACCATTGTTGAAGTTGAAATCAGAGATAGAATGGGGCGGTATAAACGATATTGATCTATACTCTGTTCAATTTATATTTGCAGTACAGGGAAGATAGGATTATGCCTTTCAGTCTGACCATTATGGATTTCAATAAATCTTAAATTGCCGTAGGAGCATTAAAAATTGCCGCAAATCTCAGAAAAATATTTGCTATCAAAAGCTCGAAAGAGCTTAAATCCTGAAAGTTTCGTAGCACAAATCAAAGAAAATGCCATATGAATTTCTATCAACTCGACAATGGTAACTCTGATTCAGTGTTTTTTTTTTAATAAACACAATAAGGGTTGGTTGGAAATTGGCGATCAGTCTCCTCACCCATGGAGCAGATAGGTTACGGTGGTCTGTACGTGAGCTCAAAGAAGATTACACAAACAATTTTAATGTAACTCAGTGATTCTCTTTTTTATTTCAGTGGCAATGTCTTAAGCTAAGGTGCCGCGTAAACAGCAGCAGGCACAGTGTTTCTGAAAAAGCTCTCCCAAAAGGCCTGTACTGCAAATATAAATTGAACAGAGTATAGCTTGTTTCTTTGTTAACCGAATTTCACTTGGATTATCAAGTACTACACATTTTCTTTTAGTCGATGCTTCGTTGAGCAGTAAGGGACGCTGCTAGTAAATAACCAAGAGCTGCATATATTTCTATAAGAGAAATTGTACAACGAATCCTGTGAACTACAAAGGTATTTTCTTTTACAATGCAACCTACACAATTTTCCCCGGAGTATTTCACAGTCGACTTAAAATGTATAGATCGTAACATAAGACCTCATTACAGAATTTTAAGTGGGCTACAGATCGGGCTATCCTGCCTTAGATCAAATTTTTGTATCCAAAAGTATTAATGATTCATTCTTTACAAGCCGAAAAAAATTTTATGTTGTCTTCGTGGACTTCAAGCCATCGTTTGACATGGATATCCGGGATGCCCTAATGTACAAGTTGTACTGGCTTTGGGATGCACTTTGAAATTCGGTAATTTTTTTTTTTCAAAATATGTATATATCGAGATACGATATTAGAAATATGGAATGGTGCACAACAAATCTGATTGATTTGCAGCCAAAACGGGGGTCAGACAAGGCTGTGCACTAAGCCCCGATTTATTTGCACTTTTTATAGATGCCTTGTCTTATTATTAGGGAGACTGCAAATTAAAACCCTTGTTTTTGTTGATGATAAAGTAATGATGGCTTACTCACTTGAAACTCTCCATCTAATGTTAAGGATATGTCTCACGTGAAAAAAATTATGATGGAGTTTTGCGCTAACCTTTATAGCTTTCACAATTGTCCGAATATTTCAATGAAATAAACGTCATAGTTTGGAAAATTCTTAAGTAAATTACTTTTGCAGCTTTACAAAAAAAATTAAATAAATTGTGTGCTTAGAAACTGTCAGACAAAGACAATAAAAATGTGCAATTACTTTTATATATTTTTTTTTTTAATTTTAACAGTAAATTTCTACTAACAAAAAGTCAAAATAGGTATATACCAGTGGCATGGCATCCATATAACCCGATTTCTATCGGGTTACCTTTTAAATTTTCTTCTAAACAACAATGTTTACTAAATAACAAACGACCTTGCTGCACAAGAATATTTACTAAATAACGACCAACATAAAAACCACTTTATGTATTAAATACCTATCTATTCATTAACCTCCACAAGCTGCACACTCCACCAACTCAATTTACCTTTTTTCTTATTGTTCATTCAAATACACACCACACCAGCACCACACACAGTGTTGGGACTTCGCGAAAGCCAAAGAGTAACATTTTTATGTAACAAATCGTATATTCAATAATTTTGTTGAAAATAAATCAAATACAAAAATAAAGTAAATAACATTTCGGTTTTCTATGTTTCAAAGATGACATTATATCTGGAAGCAAAGTCATATACATACATATACAATTTCATTTTAGACTCGCTCGAAACCATAAACTTTTTTTTTTTTTTTTTATATAATCTACCCGCGCTCAAGGGATTATGATTACCCTTTAAATGTTTCAACACAGCGCGGGCGTGAAGTTAATGAAGAGAAAGAAGGATAGGAAAGATATGTGGCACGATGTTCTGAGACTGTTGGTGGTTGTCTCAGATATTTTTATCTCCAGGGATGGCGGCTTAGCTAAAGCGGAGAAATGCCGTGTCTTATTTCTATGTCGCTTATAATTCACATTATTTTTATTCGTGTTCATCCTTGTTGGGCATAGTACTAGTTTAACTCAATTACATGTTGTTAGTGTTATGCCTGAACAACATGTAATGAGTAAACCAGCAACCCATTGATGACAATTTTTAGAAGGTTTTTAATGGAATTAAAGCGACATAGACGACGGCAGGGATCGAACCTGTCATCATGAGGTTGACAGGCGAGCACACATCCATCGCGCCACGGCCACCCCAAAAAAAACAAAAATCTATTACAGCCGGACATCGGGACTAAAGCGCTTTACATGCAAATACAACAACTACTTAAGTCTATAAGAGTTAGCTAAGACCAGATAATTTTCGAGACTTAATCTAAGACCCGATAAAAACGGTGATGCCAAAATAATATTATCTATATGTTACCGATAATTTATTCAGAGAAGTCAAAAGTGACGTTTTTGGATGCTGGTTGATGCTAGTCTCCATACAGCTAAGAAATGCCATAGCGTACACAGTGCTTCCAGCTATTTGGAAAAAAAAGCTCCTAAGTCCCGATGTCGTTTTTTTTCTACAATTCTATATGGACTTGCGAAAAAAACAAGGCTAATAAAATTAATTAAGACTTCAAAAAATTATAATATTTTTTTTTTTATATAAACCCTCAGAAAATCTATATTTTACTAATGCTTCTGGGGGATTGAAATTTTAATCATTGAATAAAATTTCCCTTGCAGCTAAAATGTTGTGAACAGTTGTTGTTTCCAATTTATTTCTTTTTTCATTTTTTATATTTTTCAAATCGGAAAATTTAAGTCCCGCAGCAGCACTGCTATGCGGTAAGCAACAAAGCTTCAACACATATGAAGAAATGTTTTCAAACAACAAATTATCCATACCATCTTTTAAATTTTTTATCAAACGCCATTGTGAAACAATGTTTTAAAAATTTGGAGTGATTTTCTCCAATTAGTTTTCTCCATTCATTATTTATTAATTCTAGGATCGTTATATTTGGGGGAAAATGTCTCTTCAGACCTTAAACTGATAATAATTTTAATTTATCGTTTGAAAAGTTAAATCTTTCTCCAATTTGAAAACATACATAATTTGACATAATAGCTGCGCAGCACATTTCTTAATTCCGTTATTTTGTATTCATCAATGTCATTTTCTAATGAGCACCTTTTAGTGTAAAGCCTTAGAAGTAGGTTCTTCAAATGAGTGCAGTATAAAAAAAAAATAACTAAATGATTCCACTACTCTATGATTCTTTTTAAGACCATTTCCAATAAAAGCCAACGAGATTAGCAAACCTTTAGAATTTGATACTTATTAACCCCAAGTGCTTTTTGGAAAGTAATGAAATCTTTTGATTTTTTCGAGCTGTGGCAAAAATAGAAATACATATATATCCCTTTATGATTTAGCAGCATAAGCAGAGCAGAAACTTAAATTAGGACATGAACATCCCATCGTTAAAATATTAGGATTAATATTTTTAAAACGTCAAGTAACACCGCTTAATGAACCCTCCGTAACAGCAGCATTGTCTGAAGAAAATCCAATCATGTTTTGAATTGGAATATTAGAAAGTTTCAAAGTTTCTCCAATTTTATTGTATTGATTCAGCTGTTGAGTCTTCTACCTTAAATAACCCAAAAAGCTTACCTTTTACTGCTTTCTCAACTTATGATCCTATTAAATTTTAGGTGTGGTTGGGTCGTATGGTATATCGTAAAACGTAAAGTAAAAAGATAGATGAAAGGTGAGTTGAAAAAGTGGTAGAATCAGACTTTTAGGTGGTAGGTTTTCATGAACAGAAAAAAGTGGTAGAAAATACCACTTAAGTGGTAGAAGTCTCAACACTGACCACACACGTTATTATCATGAGTAATTTCTTCCACACTCTCTGCCCAAAAGCCAAAGCAAAAGCAACTCGAAATATCTCGGGTTATTTATAAGATCTCTCGCTGGATAGAACAATGTTAGTTTTCTTTCTCTGTCTTGCTTATGGTTTTTCTGAGTTTGGGTCCACCCTGTCTAACGCCCGCTGTCTTATGCAAAGAAACATATAATTATATGCACTTGCGCGGACATTCAACTAAGTAGTTCATCTGTTTTCCATAAGCTACCAAACAGTTGTGCAACTAAAAATTGAATGTGCGCGCCTAACTTTACACACTATGGGTATCCATACAATGGAACACGATTTTATCGTATATGTTTCTGGGAATACCTTGGCCATATTCTACTTATATGTTTATACTCGTATGATATGTGTTTAGATATATTTTCTTTTATTTGTCTCCTCTAAAGAACATTTCATGGACGAAATACAAGATAAATATTCATTATTACATGATGCACCTGTGTACTTATTGAAATCTTTTATTATAAAAGTAACAGAAGTTTGTCTTTTATTCTTTTATGATTTTTAACAGATTTCATAACAGATTTTGGCATGCTGAATACCAAAAATGCTATTCGTAAAAGATTTTTTCTATGTTCGAACGTTTGACAGTTCATAAAAGTTTTCTTAGCAGATTTTATAACAGATTTTAGAGTGCTGAATACCAAAATTAAAATTCATAGCAGAATAACGGAATAGAAGAATAAAAGATCTCGCCGAATAGGCCTAAATATGTGAAAAAGACGAAAGACAAATCAACTGGTGTGAAAATTTCATAGCGGGTTCATTTAATGTCTTAAAAAATCCACTTCACGTTATTAAAGGACGATAACATTTTATTTTATGCTCGCAAAAAATGCATTTTCAGAGTTGAACTTTAAAAATCCAAAAAATGTTCTTCAGGGCAATCAGTTGACATCTGCAATGAAATAATCTCGATACGTCAAAATTTAATTTGTCCCTTATCTGTCATACCATATAATTATTTTAATTATCGAATTAGATATTCTTTATTATATCAAAATATACTTTTAGCATTCACTATATCAAAATATAGATCGGTCTCCATCTATCAAACCATGAACTGGATGATGACTACGACTTCAATGTATTAAAAAAATTAGTTTTTGCCACTTATAATTCGATTACAAGGTATGAATGATGTCAATCGGTTTGTAAATCTCTGACAGAGGGAGTAAGATAAAGTACAGAAACCTAAAAAAAAAGTTAAGGGATTGGTTTGATTTTGATAAGGTGAATGCTCCATCTAGTGGTTTCTTAAAAAGAAAGTTTTGACTTTTTCGCTGCATGACAAGTATATTTGTTGGCGGCGTTAAGCCAGATATACATTGTTCAAATGCATAAAAAGCACGTACAAGTCGAGTAATTTGTTTTATTTTTTCTGTCCATTTTATCATACAATTTTCGTTTGCTGTTTTAATATTTTAATCAGTGCTTATGCTGTGCTGTGTTCTCATCTGTTCAACGTACTATACGCAAATGAACCACTATATGAACACAATATTTCTATGCAGTACGCTAGATTGAAAAGATTTTGATTTTTCTTCAAGCCTACATCCAATCTATACGTGTGACTTTTTCACTAATACATTTGCAATTGCTGAGAACAATGCGGAGTTATCGTTCATTCTTCTTTGTGATTTTCTTTTTTTTATATTTGGCGTTCGCTCAGTGCAATTCGCTTAACTGAGTAGAGTAAGGAGTGCGAAGAGATGACTCCTTTTCGCATGAACAAAGTTAACTTATATTAAAAATCGCTGTGTTTAAAAGCACAGATGCACTCCAAAGGAAGCCAAAAGAGAAACAGAGATTAAAATCAGATTCGTGTAAAAACAGTCTATTTTTTATCAGATAACATCTCTGTTTGAATATAAGTGTACAAATATAATGCTGTCACAAGCAACATCCCTGGTTAAACATAAGTCAAACAAACTTTAAGTTACGCAGCGGAGTCAGATGGGTTGGCATTGGAGTGTCCGAGAGTGCAGACGTGTTTCTGCGTCTGCACTCTCCAAAAAATAAAATTAACATAATTCTTGTAAAAACGTGTTACGGTTTAAATTAATTTTTTTCCGTTTTTAATGTCTTTTTTTGACTAAATTTTATTCGCTCTTACTAAAAGCGAACTTCCTAAACATCCTAAATTAAACTCAACGCCGGATGGTGCTGTGATTACAACGAAAAAACTGGATCACTTTTTTAACACAAAGTGCCCATTAGTTCTCCCCAGCGAGATAAGAAAAAGTAGAACCTCAAAATGAGGCATTAACCTAACAAGTGGATTAAACAACAGTGTAAAACACTACACAAAAATCGACGATGCCGATTCATGGCTCACTACCAGCAGGAAGCGAACCTGCACATTAATAAAAATCCGCAACTGCAGTTCTGCGGGCAACAGTCCGCCGAACAACAATCGATGACGCCATGTGGCTAATTCCCAGCAGGAAGCGAACCTGCACATAATTAAAAATCCGCAACTGCAGTTCTGCGGGCAACAGTCCGCCGAACAACAATCGATGACGCCGACATACGGCTAACTCCTAGCAGGAAGCGAACCTGCACATTAAAAAAAAAAAAAAAAAAAAAAAATCCGCAACTGCAATTCTGCGGGCAACAGTCCGCCGAACAACAACTAAATCTCACTTGGGTCTGGAACTGAGGATCTCACGGCGATAGCCAACAACTGGGGCTTACAAAATTACCACCAAACGCAACAAGTAACGGAATTAATTTCAGTGCTAAAACAACTTCCAATAATCGTATATTTATATTATATATGTATAAGTATAGAGCCATCGCTCTCAACTTATTATCTCTGTCATGTGATATTAGTGTAATCGTATATCTTTCTCACTTACTCAAAATGTATATAAGTAAGCAGTATAGAGCCATCGCTCATAACTGACTACCTTTCTCACTTTCACTCCTCCAGTGAATTAATTGTATGTTCAAACATAAAGAGCATTCTCGCTCTCATTCTCAAAAAGACAAGAAATATTAACATTTTATACAAAAACAGAAAAGATATACCTATTGCGCCTAGTGCTTTTTAGTTTTTAGTTTTTAAGTTAGTATTAGTATATTAAATCTGTAAATATGTATATAGTCAACGAAACTTCCGTTTCACGCAAATGCATAACGCTCTTGAGCACGAGCAGAACAAAACTATATTATTATATAAAAATTGACATGCCACGAGGCTTAACCTTAAATAAAGTAATTGTTAAAGAAGGCCATACGCTACAGACACTTTTGTACCTATGTTAAAGTTAGAATAAGATGAAACGACTTTGTAAATGATACCTCAATAAAACATTCATTCATTCATTCATTACGCAGCGGAGTCAACTTTCTCCTAACACATGCCACGAACTACTTCATCGAAGCATATTGTCGATAAGGTTTTTGGGTCGTGTGAAATGAATAAGTGTCGACACGGCAGCGCGAACTTTGGGAATCGATGTAGTATGCCGACATGGCGTGTAAAAAGGACGGAACTAGTTCGTCGAAACAATTTTTTATGATGCTATTCGGTTTTAGTTGTTAAAATTTACAAATCGCCTGAAAAAGCAATAATAAAATTCAATCTCCTTAAGCAACAATTCAATAAAGCTCTGATCAACACAAAAAAGTGGTTCTTGAGCATTAAAATTCAAATATTTTTCGGTCATTTTCACTTTTCATTTAAAATTTCACAACTCTACCATTTCACAGCTGATTTTGGCATGTACTTCTACGTCGGCGTATTGGTGTGTAAATGCCCATACAAAAGCGAAGTACTTTGTCGATTAGGTTGATCGATGTGGCGTGTGTGAGGGGTATATATCTTATACTACGTTTTCACCAAAGGTAAATCCGGGATTTAAGTGGATTTACCATAAATCTCCTTTAAATCTCGTAGATTTACCATACAAATATAAATCACCTCAAATGAAGATTTAAAATAAATCTCCTTGAAATCTTCTCGCAATCAGAAGATTTGCAAAACAAACAAACCTTATTTTGCAGAACGCACCTATGAACACCCACTTTCTTCATTGACAATCAACACAAAATAGAAATATCTGTTTTTTTTTTTCCTGTTTTACTACCCAATGCAATTTTTTTTCGCTTGTCCAAATTGACAATTGAATGACAAGACAGAGTGAAAACGTCAAATAAATCTCATTTTCTTTGGTGAAAACACTTCAGGATTTATTTTAAATCTCTTGCCTTAAATCTCGGATTTATTTTTGGTGAAAACGTAGTATTAAGTCACAAACTAGTACGATTGCATTGAATGTTTATTGGGTACGTTCGATAACAAAAATTCGGCACTCGGACGAACGTTGATGTTTACACATCTTAGCTGCGAGTCCTGGCACTCACACTTTTTTTTTATTATAATGTAAAATCGTAAAGATAATTAAAGAGAAAAGCATTAACAGTAAGCCCATCAGCCTAAATTTTGTTTTATAAGTACACTTCTCTGCGCAAAAAATAACTCGTTCTTCACCGATTTATTTATTTTATATAAGGAATAGACCTGTTCTCTGTGAAAGAGTTTTAACAGATTTTATAAAAAAAAGATCGTATAATAGCTTTAGAATATATATAAATAAGAGAAGTTTTTTTAGTAACACTTTTCATAGTTTCTTATTTGTTTAGAAATTCGAACTTTTGCTATTTTTTTAATAACATTAATTATTTATTGTAGCCAAAAATATTACATTTCTTATACTTAAACCTATATTGCACAATTTACAGAGATAAATCATCTATTTGTAAACTTTTGTACATAACTATTTATTTTTAATTGATATTTTGGACCTTTTTCGGAAATAAGAACTGCAATACCTTTTTTAATTTAGGATACATATCGGTATTAGAATTAATTATCGTTTGCAGGTAATTAGTCTAAGCTTCGACTTACCATTTGAAATTTTTTACGCCACGCCACTGGTATATACATACCTATATATATTTTTTTTTTTCAAATATTTTGCGCCTTTTTCCAACGAAATTGAGAGCTATATTCTTTTTAATTTTGTTTAAATATTTATTTATCAAAGATTTATTATTTAGAAACATTAAAATAGCAAACCAAAAAATAAATAATTCCTTGAATATTAAAATTCTTCATTTTATGACAAAACCCTAACTTTAAGACAAGTAACCTAACTCATAAGTAGTCCTTAACTACGAATACCAGAGATATACCTACCTTAAACAATGCTTGCTTTTAGCCCTTGTTCAAATCATTATCATTTTATTCATAGAAACACTTTCTCACTTAAAACAGAAGGTCATTATTCAAAATGGCAAAAAACATTATTGCTAAAGTTTCGTAATAAAAAAAAAATCCAAAAAACCTTAAATGTTTCCAAGGGACTAACTTTCCATAGACAATATCTTAACCCTACCCTCAAAAATCGCAAGCCCCATTCTTTGTATTCGAAGTATAAAATTGCTCCAAATGCCCAGTTGGAGCATAAATAACACTGCAAACCGCGTGACGTGTCATAGATATACCTAAGTACCATATACCTACCGTATCTGCAAACAGTTGGTATTTATGATATAGGTCGTTATGTGGGAAAAAAAACCTAAGAAAATGTCTCCAAAATACATATACACATGCATATTTGCTTGCAGCAAGAAACGAGAATGCATTATGCATGCAAAAAGGATACGCGACAATGGCACAAACATATGCCCCCAACGTACAGAGTGTAGATACTCTGTCTCATATCTTGTATCGCATATGCTTTAACATAAGGTTATAACACATTGGTTTGGCTGTCTTTTGTCCCAAGACACTTAGCCAACACTATCCTCGCGCGCACGGAAATGAAAAACTGAAATCAAACAAAAAAAAAAAAAAAAAACGAAGACGTACGATGCTCGTAAGTAAAAAACTTGAAGAAGCAAAATAAAAAGTTTCGTCCTTTTGCATGCACATCTATGAGTCTATAGAACGTTTTTGTCCTCGTCCATCTCTCTATTTTAATAGTGAAAAGGATTAAAAATCACTTTGAAAAATTCTCAGCAAAGGTATCGTACCTAACGTAAATCCGTTTTTTATTGCTATGCAGACCCAACTGTAAGCAATCTTGTCCTTCGCTGAATAAAAGGGATTCCTTCAAGGATGAATGTATACATATAAAAAAAAGCGGAGGGTGGCCATGATGGTGGCACTTCATCATTCGTTTTTATTTTGTTATCTTTCTAGAACTTTCGAGGAGCCTTTAAGGACTGGTAAAGATTTAAAGCTTGGACCTAGCCCAATTAATTTCGTAGGAACAAACATTTTTCTTGCATTGCTCAAAGAGGCCTGATAAATTTTGTGTTTTGCTCCTTGAATGGAAAAGATACAAAAACAAAATGTATCCTAAACTGAGAAACTACTATTCACCGCACCAAGCACCCCCGCTAAAGGCCTTTTTCAAGTTTAAAAAAAAAAATAAAACAGTGGCGGCGGCGTCGGCGAGTAAAGGTTTTATCCATTATATGAGTCCTTTGTCTGCCTGCAGGATGAAATAGAGAAACAGTTTTTCGCCGGGATTGCAGCGGATGGAGTCAAAAATAGATAGAATCAGAATAGAATGGGAGGAAAAAGAAAGCATCCTTTTTCGTCGAACTGCTGCGTGATTATAGAGTCTGCTCGTGATCCTGCAACTGGTTCAGAGGTCTGGCTGCAGGACATCACCACCTTGCCGCTGCTAGTGCTTCTGCTGATTCCGCAGGAGTCGTTAAGAAAATTGAGATTAAGAACACAAGCAGACTGGCTGGGTGGATGGGCGGGCTGCAGCTATATACCAAGACCGAAGTTGGCTGAGGAAATATTTTTGATTAAGTTCGCTATTCCTGCACGTATAGCCGAAGCAGAATTTTCCTTTTTCTTATTCCAAAAAGGACACACATTCGCATTTGCGTTGTTTTTGCAGTTGCAAGCTTCGTAAAGCTCGTTGAGATTTATACGTGATTTTTCGAAATAACCTCCACAGCATACGAGTAGATAGAGTCGTTAGAATTTAAATCTTTAATATCTCGCAAATAATGTCCTCTATTATCGGATTTGGCTTAGGTAGGAGGTTGTGGTCATGCTCTCGTCAATTTACATATTGAGGAATGAAAATTTGCCAATGGAATTCTGATGAGTGGTTGTTGGTTATCGTCCCGAGAGGTACTCGTAGCCGAAGGACGAAGCACAGGGAAGTTTTAAATTAAAACATTCCTTTCGGCATCCTTTGACAAAAGTATTTCCTTCCTTCCAATCCCCACTTTACCTATATCTTCCCTATACCGACTACCAGAATAGGTATATAACGGTGCTGTAAGTATGCCCTTAAGGGTCTTCAATGTTGCGGGACAGTAATAATAATACGAAAAAATAATGGAATCTATGACATTTGTATGTTGCTAGGAAAGTTCCATAGTTTCTTTGCACAAGAGAGGGTATTGTTTTTGCTAGAAGAAACAGCTTCATTTATTCTATATGAACCTGACCTGAATTTTTAATGTGTCCCTCTTGTTGCAAATTCTTGACAGGAAAGGATTCACTTTATTCTCAGTGGACATTTTTGTAAGAGATGGGAATTAGGAAAACGAAGACCGAAAGTCGTTTGGTTTGCAAAGGTCGAAAGTATTTGTCTTTGTGCAGATAATCTTGGAAGTAAAGCCAATAGAATGTTGATTCCTTTTGGGATAGTTAAAACTACTGACAACTTGCGGTCCTGAAAATGAAAAATTAATGAATTCAAAATATTAATTTGAAATATTCAAATGAAAACATTTAGTTCAATTAGGTTTAAAAAAAAAAAACATAATTTAACAGCCTTTAGATTTAATAGAATATAATTTGAAAAAAACTTAATTTACTTAAAATATTTCAGAAGAATTCAATTTAATTCTGCAATAATTAATAATTAAAATTAATAAAATGAAAACAAGATGGTGGAATGGGAAGTTCAGTTAGTAACAATCTTTTTCGTAAAAAAACATAAGCAGTTATGGGACTGCCGACACGACTGAAAACTTAAAACTTTGAAATCTTTTTTGTATTTCAAAACTATCTGTTGTATTAAAACGATGATTTTAGAAATTTTAATTGAGCATCTAAATTGGCATCATAATTTCTCATTATTGATTTAACCTCAAATGACTCTTTGACATTTACAAACGTCAAAAAAAGGTCTGTTTGCTTTGATTTTTGTACGAACTGGCATTGTTTAAGTTGTGTTCAGGAGCAATTTGTTAAAAAATAATAGTACGATACTAGTAACAAATTAAGAAAGATAGTAAACTACTGTAATGAACGCAAAATATTAAGTATAGTATCTTACTTATACCTCAACATAAGGTTGTTTAAAATTTTGCGACATTAACTTTTAACTTTTTTAACAATTATTATTGACATTTATTAATTTCTAAGTCAATATATACAGGCTGATGCAAAAGTTTGTCACGCTTTTTTTGCAAATGGCGGCAAATGTCAATTCTAATTGTAGATTATACATTTTTACTTGCGACTTATAGGTACTATAAGGCAAGTTATGCATTCGGAAAAAAAAATCGAACTCGAGATTTTGATCAAAGTTGACATTACGATGATAGCGAAGACTAAAAACGTGGGTCTCGCAATTCTGTCTGTCTGTCTGTCTATCCGTTCGATTGCAGCTAAACGGCTCGGCCGATTTTCTTCAAACTTGGTAGATATGGGTTTTAATTTTTTCTCCCCGGATGTTTTTTGATTTGATTTGTTAAGACCAAAAATAACGGTACCTGCCATACGAATTTTTTTCGAAATTTTATAAACTTTTTTTTTCTCAAAAACTCTTCGACAGATTTTAAAAATAAAAACCCAAAAAAATTTCGTTTAATTAAAGCTAGGTATTTGTTGAAAAAAATTTACAGAAAAATGGTTATTGAGGGTACCCTCCATGGAACCATTTTTTTTTTGTTTTTGATTTTCTCAAAAACGGTACAGCCGATTTTGATAATTTTTTTTTTTGCTAAGGCTCCCCAAAAATCTGAATAGAATTGTGTACTCAAATTTTCAAAAAAAAAGTTTTTGGATTTTTAAAAAAAAACTTCAAAATGTTTTTTTCAAAACTTAATATTTCGAAAAAGACGTGAGAAAAAAAATTTATTTTACTTAAAAATAAAGGTACCTACCATACAAATGCTAAAAAAATAAAAAAAATGGTTTTCAAAAATCGTATTTTTCTCGAAAACGGCACCTAGAATTTTGATTAAATTTTTTTTCTTTCAATTAATTTTTACGATCTTTAATTTAATAAAAAAAAATTGAAATTAAGATATTACAGCTTGTACCTACCATAGAACCATTTTTTCTAATTTGAAATTTAATTTAATGAAAATTTTTATAGAGAAGCTTCTAAAAAGTCTAAAACACATTGCATTTCAAAACTCTAAAATAAATATTTTTTGAATTTTTGAAAAAAAAAATCTATTTTTTCTTTTTTTTTTGAGAATTCGATATCTCAGAAACGGCTCAATATTTTTTTTTTCTAAATTTTATGATTATTCGAACAATAATAAAAACTTTAAATTGGCGTACCAAATTTTTTTCTTAAAAAGCTTTTAAAAAGTTTGTACATAAAAGCTTTTTTTTAAGAAACCACTACAACGACTTATAATTTTTGTTCTTGCATAAATTCATATTTGTATAGCATTATGTTTTTGTCTCTTACTACTTAAAGAATTTAAAAAATAATTTGATCCTTTTCAAGTTTTCTCTAATAACTTTCGATTTTAAAATTCCTAGTCTGTTACATAAGAGCAAGCTCGTGCGACCCAGTCGTGCATTTTATTTTTATTACCAAACTTTTATAATTACAATAATATTGATTAAGATAACATTTGGTTTGTGTATAAAGGAAATTGTTTTTGCGGGTGTATTGCCATCTGGCGGATGGACTTTTGTTTTTTTATGTTTCTTTATATTATATGCGCACTAAAGGGGTTATGGATACCCTTATACCCGAGCAATTATTAAGGTAAAATATAATTAGAAAGGAGATATCAATGTATATTGGGGTAAAGCATTCCATATTCGTGTAGTGCGCATAAAAATAAAATGCACGACTGGATCACACGAACTTGCTCTTATATGTAAAAGTAATTTGGAATTTAAAATAGATTTTATAATTATAAAACCTGGATTTAATGAGATAAAAATGTTTAAATGCATGGAATTGCCGTATGAATTAATGCAACCAAAGTTTAAAAATCGTTTTGCTATTAAAGTAATTTTTTACGTAACAAATTTCTTGAACATTTTTCGAGAACAAAATTTGGGATGCTAATTTTAAGTATTTAGTTGTATAGATTTTAGGAAATAATTTCAAAAAATACCATTCACACGTTTTAAAGATATTGATTTTTCGAAAAAAAACTTGGATTTCTTTTTCAAGAATCCCAAAATATATTTTTTCGTATATTTGTATATACAATATTATTTAAAACTTAAGGTGGCTCCTGCTGAAAATTTTTGGTTAAGATAGTTATAGCCGTTAATGAGAAAGTCGAATATCAAAAAAAACGGTTCCATGACAGGTACCAAAATTTTGTTTTACCAAAATGTACTCCATGACCATAATATCACACCTAATTTTTCTATCAACATCGTTACACCCGTTTTTGACATAAATAAGAATTTGCATTTGTAGCTAAAAAAAAATTTAATTTCCCCTCTAGGGAATCACCAAAGACCCTTAAGTACCGAGTTTCAAGAAAATAGCTCCAGTGCCTTAAACTGTAGATCGAGGTACAGACAAGAGTCATGTCACTTTCTGGTACAGCAGACTGTGGTGAAACCAAGTTGGCTTTATCTATCGAACTCACAACAGGAGTGTCAGGAGTGGCAATCGCAGGTGTAAAGGCAAGGTGCCCATTCTTTCATTCATTTTCGTTCGTACTATCATTGTCGTCTATGACTCTTTTTATGTTTTTTGGACTGCTTTTGGAGGCGATTTGCAGCGCCGCGCCGTGGTCGGCTGATTGATAGGCTTTAGAAATGTCTAAGCCATTTGGTAGCGTTAGTAAATTTCAATATTTTTTGCTTGGAACATCAGAGAGGTATTCTAAGTCGTTGAAGAAGTGTCTCCCTAGGTGCCTGTTTTGTAGATTATATTGCGCACGGCAGTGACATACTTAGGTACGGAGGAGTATTCTCATGTATGTACCCTCTTTATAAGTCGTCCATTACTGAGTCTCACTTTTTAATTGCGACTTATAGGTACTATAACTATAAGGCATGTTATGCATTCGTAAAAAAAATCGAACTCGAGATATTGATCAAAGTTGACATTACGATGATAGCGAAGACTAAAAAAGTGGGTCTCGCAATTCTGTCTGTCTGTCGGTCTGTCTATCGGTTCGACTACAGCCTAAACGGCTCGGCCGATTTTCTTTAAACTTGGTAGATATCATTTTAAATTTTTTCCCCCACAATTTTTTTCTTTTTCTTTTTAATACCAAAAATAACGGTATATATAAGTATTTTTTTTTCTCAAAAACTGTTCAACAGATTTAAAAAATAAAAATACAAAAAAATTTATTTAGTTAAAACTAGGTAACGGTTGAAAAATATTTTCCGAAAAATGGTTATTGAAGGTACTCCCCAAAGAACCTTTTTTTGTATTCGAACAAACAAAAGAAAAAATAGATTTTTTTTTTTTCAAAAATTCAAAAAATATTTATTTTAAAGTTTTGAAATGCCATGTGTTTTGAATTTTTGAAAAAAAAAAAATCTATTTTTTCTTTTGTTTTTGAAAATTTGATATCTCAGAAACGGCTGAATATTTTTTTTTGTAAATTTAATTTTTATTCGAACAATAATAAAAACTTTAAATTGGGGTACCAATTTTTTTTTTTAAAAAGCTTTTAAAAAGTTTTTACATAAAACCTTTTTTTACGAAACCACTACAACGACTTATACTTTTTGTTCTTGCATAAATTCATATTTGGATAGCATTATGTTTTTGTCTCTAACTACTAAGAGAATTTAAAAAATAATTTGATCCTTTTCAAGTTTTCTCTAATAACATTCGATTTTAAAATTCTTAGTCTGTTACATAAGAGCAAGCTCGTGCGACCCAGTCGTGCATTTTATTTTTATTACCAAACTTTTATAATTACAATAATATTGATTAAGATAACATTTGGTTTGTGTATAAAGGAAATTGTTTTTGCGGGTGCATTGCCATCTGGCAGATGGACTTACGAGTATGTTTTTTTATGTTTCTTTATATTATACGCGCACTAAAGGGGTAATGGATACCCTTATACCCGAGCAATTATTAAAATAGGATGGGATTAGAAAGGAGATATCAATGTACATTGGGGTAAGGCATTCCATATTCGTGTAGTGCGGATAAAAATAAAATGCACGACTGGATCACACGAACTTGCTCTTATATGTAAAAGTAATTTGGAATTTAAAATACATTTTATAATTATAAAACCTGGATTTAATGAGATAAAAATGTTTAAATGCATGGAATTGCCGTATGAATTAATGCAATCAAAGTTTAAAAATCGTTTTGCTATTAAAGTAATTTTTTACGTAAGAAATTTCTTGAAAATTTTTCGAGAACAAAATTTGGGATGCCAATTTTAAGTATTTAGTTGTATAGATATAGATTTTAGGAAATAATTTCAAAAAATAACATTCACACGTTTTAAAGATATTGGCGCAAAATTTAAAACAGCCTATTATTAAGGTATTAGTATGATACTACTTAACAATTTGCTAACTTTTTAGTAGTTTACTAACTCATTCTTAATATTAAACATTTTCTAACTAGTATCGTACTAAAAGAATTTTCTTAATAAATTGCTTCTGAACACACCAAAACAATGACATTTCAAGAAAAAAAGTAGATACACAAACTTTTTTTGATGTTTGCAAATGTCAAACAGCCATATGAAGCTAGCACGATACTAAAAAATAAAGTAGCCATTCGATGATTTTAACTTTAATAAAATCGATTAAAATTTGCAAATTCGTTGTTTTAACCTAGTATCATATTAAAACAGCTTTAGCATCGTACCGTTAATAACATTTTGCCCCAAAAATTTTGTTTTACCAAAATGTAGTCCATGACCATAATATCACACCTAATTTTTATATCAACATCGTTACACCCGTTTTTGACATAAATAAGAATTTGCATTTGTAGCTGAAAAAAAAATTGAATTTCCCCTCTAGGGAATCACCGAAGACCCTTAAGTACCGAGTTTGAAGAAAATAGCTCCAGTGGCTTAGACTGTAGAGCGAGGTACAAACAAGAGTCATGTCACTTTCTGGTACTGCAGACAGTGGTGAAACCAAGTTGGCTTTATCTATCGGACTCACAACAGGAGTGTCAGGAGTGGTAATCGCAGGTGTAAAGGCAAGGTGCCCATTCTTTCATTCATTTTCGTTCGTACTATCATTGTCGTCTATGTTTTTTGGACTGCTTTTGGAGGCGATTTCCAGCGCCGTGGTCGGCTGATTGATAGGCTTTAGAAATGTCTAAGCCATTTGGTAGCGTTAATAAATTTCAATATTTTTTTGCTTGGAACATCCGAGAGGTATTCTAAGTCGTTGAAGAAGTGTCTCCCTAGGTGCCTGTTTTGTAGATTATTTTGCGCACGGCAGTGACATACATACATAACATAGGTACGGATGAGTATTCTCATGTATGTACCCTCTGCATAAAACGGCCATTACTGAGTTTCACTTTTTACTTGCGACTTATAGGTACTATAACTATAAGGCATGTTATGCATTCGTAAAAAAAATCGATCTCGAGATTTTGATCAAAGTTGACATTACGATGATAGCGAAGACTAAAAAAGTGGGTCTCGCAATTCTGTCTGTCTGTCTGTCGGTCTGTCTATCGGTTCGACTACAGCCTATTCGGCTCGGCCGATTTTCTTTAAACTTGGTAGATATCATTTTAAATTTTTTCCCCCACAATTTTTTTTCTTTTTCTTTTTAATACCAAAAAAAAACGGTATATATAAGTATTTTTTTTTCTCAAAAACTGTTCGACAGATTTAAAAAATAAAAATACAAAAAAATTTATTTACTTAAAACTAGGTAACGGTTGAAAAATATTTTCTGAAAAATGGTTATTGAAGGTACACTTGATTAGACTTGTGTATTCAAATTCTCAAAAAAAAATTGTTTGGATTTAAAAAAAAAAATCAATTTTTTTTTTTTCAAAACTCAATATTTTGAAAACCCCATGCTAAATTTTTTTAAACTTGATAAAAAATAGTTTCTCAATATAAACTACAAGATTTAAGAAAAAAAAAATTATTTTAGCTAAAAATTAAGGTAACCACCATACAAATGTTAAAAAATGGTTTTTGAAAAATCGTATTTTTCTCGAAAACGGCGGCGTCTAGAATTTTGATAAAAAAATTTTCTTTCAAATCATTTTTACGATCTTTAATTTAATAAAACAAAATTTGAAATTAAGATACCTATTACAGTTTGTACCCACCATAGAACCATTTTTTTTAATTTCGAATCACTCATTATCGACATAACGGATTTTAATCAATTTTTTTTATAGAGATGCTCCTAAAAAGTTTAAGAAACATTGCATTTCAAGACTTAAAAAAAAAAAGTTTTTTATGAATTTTTGAAAAAAAAAATCATTTTTTTTTGGAAAATTCGACATTTCAAAAACGGCTCAATATTTTTTTTGGAAATTTTCTTAAAAATCTTTTAAAAATTTTCTATATAAAAGCTTTTTTAGGAAACCACTACAACGACTTATAATAATTGTTCTTGCATAAATTCATGTAAACATAGCATTCCGTTTTTGTCTCTTACTAATAAGAGAATTAAAAAAATTAATTTTGTCCTTATAAACAGTTTTCTCTGATAACATTCGTTTTTAAAATTCCACGTTATTGCGACCCAGTCGTGCATTTTATTTCTTTTGGTAGCCCACTTTGTTGTGACCGGTGGTTGGTGGTGGTGACTGGTGATGCTCACGAGAAGAGAAAGAATCTTTTTACTCAATTGGATGATAACGTCGCTCTTTTGCTTGCTGAAATTAGGTGATAGTTTTCTGGTTATAAGACAGAAATCGAGTGGATTCCATCTCTTGTTGTTTGTTATAGCTAGATTTTGCTCTCTATTACCTGTTTAAGATATAATAGGGAGGGATTTGCACTGATATGTCTGCCTGCTTAAGATCAAGTGTTGATCCAATTCTTGTCAGCTCGTCAGTACTTTCATTACCTGGGAGCCATGGGACACCACTCTGACCAGGAGAACCCAACAAAGCCTTATGTTGTACTGTGTACCAAGATACCATAGTTCTTTGCGAAAAAAGGTTACAAGCTTCGATTTGATTCCATACAAATCGCTTTTATTGCCGCTTGGCTATCAGTGGAAAAGGTGATATCACCTTGTGGTATTTCCATCATTGAGACCTGTATATTAGCTTTCGCCACTGCCAAGACCTCAGCTTGAAAGACACTGCTGTAATCAGAAAGTCTGAATGAACTGGCTAGACCAAGGGTTTTTGTTTCTGAAAAGATCCCTGCACCAACCCCAGCTTCCATCGTGGAACCGTCGGTATATATTGATATCATCGATCATCAGATTGATGAGTCGTTGATTTTCCAGCCCTCTCTACTAGAAAAGGCGGTTCAAGACCGCCGTTATCGACAACTCTTTACGACTTTCAATGTCAAATGCCAACTGAGAAATTTCATTCACACACAAATGCCAAATGAATTCGACCTGGAATATATTTATAATGCACCCTGTATATTTTCTTTTTTACTTAATTTAACTAGAAGTTATGTTTTTTGTTAAAAATATTTTGATAATTTTCGAATTTTGTATAATTCCTGTAACAATCTATCATGGCCTTTGTTACAACTTACCCCTTAGTCGGGGTTAGTTGAAACAACACTACTTTTTTAATACTATATCTTCATATCTTCCAGGACAGCTTGGCTTTACCTTTTTAGTGGACTTTGAAGCTAAAACATGGCTTTCAAATTTTTAAAAAAGTTTCACTGAATTATTCTCAAGAAGCATTGGTCTTAGTAAAAAATATTACTTTTAGCCCCGTTCAGTCAGGTTATTCCGAGTTTTCAAATTTTTCCGTGAAACTTTTTGAATTTCTCTTGAACCTAATTTAGACTATTTTCAACACAAAACATAGTGAAATCGGTCCAGCCGTTCCAAAGTTATGGGTTATGAAAATATTTATTTTATTATATGAATATTATGTACTATATACATATTTATTATTCACAAAATCTTGAGTTATTTATCTATAAAATTAAATCATACTCATCGGGAAACATTTCATCTTTACATACCATTTACAATATGGTATCCTATTTGTTTGTTTTATTCGCAGAGAAGTCCTTCAACAAAAAAAAAAAAAGGAAAAAAAAACTCGAGTTAATCAAATCTCATCCCCAGGCTAACCACAGTAATGCAATTTAGATCTCAATTCCCATCGATAATAAATTGAGTTTCGGCTTCATTAAAAGTCTACAAGGATCGTGCGTATAAATTTTTTATTCATCCCTTTAAATTCTGAGGCATCAGACTGGAAACAACTTTCTTTTCCGTTGGGCGTTGTTGTAGTCATTGACTTGACTCGACTTCTGCGAGACAACTTCACAACACCATCATGAAAGGACAAACAGGAAGTTTCTTGGCGATACAAGTGGATTGGGTATTACTCCCTTCCATGCCTGTAGAACTTTCCCTCTTCAAAAAAAAAAAAACCTTCAACCTCCTTCTTCTTATAAAAGTGTCCACATATCCTGTGACGTCAAACGCACCATGTTGCTGCTGCATTCAACCGCACTTCTTCTTCACTTCACTGTTTATTAGTTTATCGAATTCCATCCTCTCGCCAGGAGTCTTTACTTCTTGCTGCTCCAGCATCAGAGTATCCTCTCGATAAGTTGTCTTTGGTTGCCATCATTGGTTGGCATGGGTTAGGGTGGTGGAGGCGAGTTCCTCTCGTTATCCTTGTTGTTATATTATCGATATTATTGGGCCTGACAGTGTTTGTCTTTTGTGCTCGTTGTTCATGAAGAGAAAAGCAATTTATTCCTTTCTTTGCAAAAAAAGGACTCGTTTTTTTTTTTTTTATTTTCTTAACTGAAGGCTCCTATGTAAAGATCCCGACACACCCAATGCGGAAGAAGAAGTTCAAGTGCGCAGTGAGGTTGACAACCTCTTTACTCCTTCAAAGTTTTATTTTTCAAGGATTTCTTTTTCCTTTTTTTTTTTTGAAACCATCCTCAAGCATCAACAACATCGAGAGGCCTAATCACGTATCTCAGGGCTGAGATCACGTTCTCTTGAAACTTTTCAATCGAGTTTAAAGGAAAACATGGCGGCAAAGAAAAAAGTAGGTAGGTACGACGGTACGAGTAGAATTAAAAAAAAACGTCGCCGCAAGGCTCCTACTAAATACAACAACATTTTTATATCATCATCATCATCATCCCTTAAACTGATTGAGCCTAGGGGGCTAAGTCATTTGAAATTCCTTCAGTGTGCATCGATTTTCAAAAAATTTGGTGTGAGTTGGATTGAAGCCTTATAGGTTGGTGTATAATTTTTTAGCTACGTGAGTGTGTTTGTGTGCCTGTGCATAACGAATGGCCGTAAGGTATATGATCCATTTTTTCGTCTACAAGCTGCGACAAGTCAAGATTAAATGTCAACTCAAGGTGAGCGGTAACAAGTTTTCCTGTACCGTCTTTTTTTTTGTCAAGGAGCTAAAAATTAGAAGGCACTTAACTGCCGCGAAAGTTTACATTTGGCTGCCTGCAACCTTTGTTCCTTCCTTCCAATTTCTAACCTCCAACCTTTTTCGCTTTTTGAGTAATGTAAAAAGTTGTCCTTGCAGGTGAAAAAGTTTCCTGTGAATCATTTTTCACTGGCGCAACTGCCACAGAGGAACAAAAACAAGGAAGAAGAAAAAAAAAACATTAGCAAGGACCAAAGAGGAGCTGACAAAAAGTTGATATTTTAATGAGATAATGTGATGAACTTTCTAGCTTGAGTTAAATAAATTAAGTTGGTAGATATGTATATGTCTGCCTTTAAATCTCACGCACTTTGGTTATCAAAATCAAATCTGGGTTGAAAGTCCGGGATGTGCTTATTTAAGGCTCTGAACGAAGCATAGTGCCCTTAGGGACAAGGTTGAACATAATGTGCATTATTACACAATCCGAATGAAGTTCTTTTAGTCTGGATGTGATGTCCTGTGAGACATATATAGATGCATGATTCTATCAATCCTTATTTCTTTGTGTTGTGTGAGTGTTTTTCATCTTTTGTATTATTTGGTGTTTTTATTTTAGCCTTTGACAAGCTCAAGCAACATATTTTGAAAAATCTCTACATACGAGTATAAGTTTTCTTTTAAGAAGATTGCCCTTGAGGCTTGACATCATTTGCATGATATTGCTGATGATGGCTGCTATTCGATGTCATTCTCATGTTTTTGAAATGCATGTAGTGTGGAAAATGTTTAGTGGATTTCTTTAGGAGGTATTTACACGAGTTGACGATTTGTTACTCAAGGAGAGGTTTAGCGAAGTATAGTACAAGGATGGTGCAGAATCCTTACATTTTTATGAACAAAGTGTTCACAGTATAGTGTGAAATCTCCAAGGCTTTAGCTAAAGTTTAGATTCCCTTTAAGCCGATTTATATTATAATCATGAAAAAGATCAAAGTATTAGTCAAATTCGAATTCTAACATAGGAAAACTTTTGTGTAATTTTATAGAAGATAAATTTAAATTTCCTATTTTAAAAATTCACATTATTTTTTTTTATTATTTTATTTATTATTATTTTATCTTCGGACGCAGGGGCGAACGCAGGTGGGTGTTTTGGGGGTTCAAACAGCCTCCGAAACATGTGTATTCAAAAAATAAGGATTCATTTTGTTAAAAAAAAAAAAAAACAAAGTGTTATTTTCGTGCCATAAATTCTTCTATAGGTATCTTTTCATAAAAAAATTTCCATAATTCAAATATTATTAACATACGGCCCAAGAATAGGAGTTCCTGGAAATAAAAATTGACGCAATTTTCTTTGAAATTCGCAAAAATTTGAAGTTTTGGTCAATACTTGTACTTACTTAAACAGGGATATTAGATAAATTATAAAGTAGGAACAAAAGTAAACAACTTTATTTATATTATATTCATACCATAATTTCTTTAAATGTCTAGTAACTATAAGTAATTAAATAAAAAACAGCAATATTGCCCCATTATGCCCCCGTGTCACAAGGAAATCGTTTTGAATTTTCCCCCCACAGGTTGTTTTCCTTTTTTTTAGACCAAAAATAACGGTACCTACCCATACGATTTTTTCGAAATTTCATAAATATTATTTTTTCTCAAAAACTGTACCACAGAATTGAAAAATCTATGTCTAAAAATTAATAAAAAAGAATATTTTCCAACTTTTGGTAACATTATTCAAATTTGCCAAATGGGTATCCGTTGCAACATCCATATGATTTTTAGCGATTAGCTATATGAAATTGTTCCAAAAGTCCCTATCCCTAAGAGCCAATATTGTTTAGTTATAACATATTTATCTTAATAACAATAAAGATTATGTAATTGGCAAGTACCTACAATAAAGTAATAAAATAATATATTTATAAATAAAAATTTGATATTTTTTTCTAAAACCCCCTCCGAAATTATTTTCTGCGTCCGCCCCTGTTCGGACGGGTTGTTCTTAGGGTTGCTTAAACATCGATAGTCAGCGCTTTCGATAGTATCGATAGTTTTAAGATAAAACTATCGATAGTATATCGATAGTATTTTTCATTTAAAAAGCCCTAGCCGTTGGTGCGTAACATCCATACGAATACGAATCTGTACCAGTCCATGTAATGTAAGATTAATTGGTATAGATATATCCCTTGTGTTCCATTAGGAAGTAAATTTACCAGCATCAGCCTCATGTAATGTTAATAGTATGTACTTGAAATTCTGGTGCAATCGGAAACCTACGGTAAAATTCTCCACCGTCCAGCTCGGGACTTAAAATAACGCACTTTACTGCATAAAGTTGAGTCTTCAAACATCTCAAAATCTTCGTCTTCCGAAAACATTTTATATTCTTTTATTTACTTTTAACAATTAGCTCATGAATCATAAAAAATACAATTTAACACTTTCAAATAAAATTGCCGAGATTTTTTTTTCTAAAAAAATGACAGATTTCATATGGATTTAGCAAGTTACTAAAAGTTAAAGTAGCCAGTTTTTGATTTTAACTTTAGTAAAATGTTAAGAGATAGTAAAATGCTAAAATCGTTCAAAATTAACAAAATTCTTAGTAACTCACCATAATGGCTTTAACATATTACTAAATCGTTTCAAATTTTGCGCCATTGTTTTTAATAATAAGCGTGTTGTGCAGATTTGTAGCTTTAAGCTTGCTTCTAAATTCAGACCATGGCTAGTCCAGCACAAGTGTTAGTTAATGACAATGGCGGACAATTTTATACAGCCTATTATTAAAGTATTAGTATGATACTACTTAATAATTTGCTATCTTTTAAGTAGATTCCTAACTCCTTCTTAATTTTAAACATTTTCTTAATAGTATCGTACTGAAGCAATTGCTTAATAAATTGCTTCTGAACACACCTAAGACAATTAGGGCAAAAAACTAAGTAAACAGACCTTTTGCAGAGTTTGTAAATAGCACGATACTAAAAAACTAAAATAGGTATTCGATGATTTTAACTTTAATAAAAAGGGAGAGAAAGTACGATGAAATAAAATTTGCAAAATATTTATTTTAACCTAGTTTCATACTAAAACTAAAATTTTGCGCCAATGTGTTTTATTACTTATTTTTATCGCATACTTGTTCATTGTTGTGAAATTTAGAGTCAGGTCATTATATTGTCAGCTATTACACTTTAACTCAAGAATCATGACTCTTTTTGAAATTAAATGAGTGCGAAGGTGAGATCCGATCTCTTTTCTCACTCACATCTCGTATGAATATATAAGTTTTAGTGTGATTTTTATTTTATGTTGCTTATTATGGGTTTCACCACTAATAAATTTGTGAGATGAAAAACAATCGACAGTTTTTTAAAACTATCGATGTAGGCGATAGTTTTTTACTATCGATACTATCGATAGACTACCGATGTTTAAGCAACCCTAGTTGTGCTCTTCAGCGTTGAGTTGTGTGATTCCCGACACGAACCTCCTGTTTCGTCAAGGCACTTTATGTTTGGATGTCAACGCTGGCTTACAATACTTAATTTCAGTACGTTTAGGTAGCTTGGCAAGTCTTGTAGGAATCTTCTTCTTCTAGATTCTTTTGATGATGACATTTTCCTTGGTTTCCTATCGAAGTGAATGCACATACAGATTTCGAAGATCTTCTTCTAAAAACTGTCAGCTTGTTCAAGTCTGTTCTGTATATCGTGCACCACCTTATTCAGCTTGTAGATTACTCTACTTGAATGCCAGATGTTGCTTGGAACACCTCCCATACTCTCGACTTGTTTCATTCTTCTCACTCTAATATAATATTTCATTAAGGTAAGCTCTCCATTCGGTACTTCGGGCCATGGTGTAGTATCAGTATCAGCCAATTATTTTTCTTGTCCCATCCATTAAGATTAAGAGGAACATCCCACTAGAATCGTTTGACAATACGAGGCAGACAAGTGGAACGGTCTTAATAGCTATTGTTTTTTCAAATCATTAACTGGTCACTATGTTTCCTCGTTAGTGACTTTGATGCCAGTGCCGATATGATCACAGAAGTGATTTTTCTTGGGATGCTTTACTTTTCTTCCTAAAACAATTAAGAGTATAAAATCTAAAGAAATGTCTTGATTCCATAAAAAGGATAAACAAGACAGGAGGTAATGTCTAAAAGGCATTACTACTGTTCTGGAATCTTCCCTAGAAGATGAAAAACAGCATTTGTCCATCAGCCTGTTCCTATAAAAACGCGATCCTTCCTCCAACTTTTCCTACCGACCTTACGTCCCTTCTTTCCAAAGTTATTGAATTGCTGATCAATCATGAAGGCCAAGAAATATCTCGAAGACCAAAGGCTTCTTACGGACCGGCAATCGTTCCACTCGGAAACTGATGACATGTTTTACTGAAGAGTAGAACAGATCTTTAACTTGTTTGGCACCAGGCTCTCTTATTGAAAATGAGTACGTCTGATCTTCGAAAAATAAATGCTGATATTCCGCAGGGCTCAGTTTTGTCTCCGACTCTATTCCTCTTTTTTATAAATGATTTTTCCGACGATTGTACTCTCAGCTTGTCATACTTGTTCTCAAATTCACGAACATCCTCTTTGAAAGTGTACATAATTTCAACAGAACCGTATGATAAGGTTGTCGAGTGATGGTTTGGAAGGTTTGCAGATGTTGTTTGTAGATAAGAGCAATTAACTAGACGCTATCGAATGCTTTCTCGATATCCAGAAAGCATCCGACGCACGCCGAGTTACAAGATGACTGTTGAGGGCTATGGTGGTGTCATGCTGGAACTTCAGGAGAGGGTAGTAGTGTAGAGTGCTTCTCTTTAAAGCTCAACTGCATGTCAGGTATTGAATTGTTCTCTCTACAAAATTTCTTAAGTTTCCTTAGTATCAGCTCTTCCTTGCTTGATTCTGTTTAGGTTGCTGAGGAGTGATATTGGCCTACAGTTCGAGATCATGTTTCTGACACCTTTCTTTGGGATTGCCACGATCTTTGCAGTTTTATATATTTTTGGGAAGTAGTTGTTGTTGACGCAGTAGCTCAAGATGATAGTTTGAAGGATCAGGACAGTCTCTGGCATCCTCTTAATGATAAAGTTGGATATTCCATCTTACGCCTGCAGCTACTGATTATTTCAGCTATTTCTACTGACGTGCTCAGGTTTGGGCTGTCAACTTGGTCACTCGCTGGATTGGTGTCGCTAAAAATATCGCTCTGTCTATGTTGGGTGTCAGGGTTTTGTTTGATGGAATCCTTCACTTCATCAAGGAAGACTGGATCTGCAGATGGGTTGGGAATGAAATTTCCTTCAAAATATTCGGCAAATGCCTCTGCTTTGTCCTGTGTCGTTGTAACTACTTCATTGTTGGTGATAATTGTTTCCAGAATCGGTGGTATTTTCCGAATCCGTTTGTTGATGTTCTTAAAGGTGCCTGGTCCAAATTCGATTGATTGTTGGATGGAGTTCCACAACACAATGTTGACACATTTAAGTTCGCTCAATACTATCTGGTAGTTTCTGTTGGTTGTGTTCAGTTTACGCTGGACGTTTCCTTTACCGTTGTCGATGAGTGTAAAGGTTTCATTTCATTTCTATTTTTTTGCATCTTTGGCTGTTTTTAGATGTCCAGTGCACAGCCGTTTCCAAACATCTAATGGCTGTGTCAATTTCCGTATTCTGCATGTTCCTGTTTTGGGTTAGCAGCGCTATGGTGGCTTCAATGTCTTTTTGGAACCTTTCTACATCAAGTCTCCTGTAGGTAATGAAGTGCTGAGTTGGTTCCTTCGTCAGGAATATGGGTTGTTATAGTTGTATGATTAGCTGAGTAGCTTTCTGGTCCGAGTCCCCGGGTATTGTTGAACAGGTGTAGTTCCTAAGTTCTGGAAGTATACAAAAATATAAGAGGTATGGCTCGTGCCATATTTATGTTCAAAATAATGAGGGTCTCAATAATCCCTGGAGCGGATGTGAATTCTAAAGAAAAATGGGAAAGCGGTATGTAATGTTCAGTCTGATAAGTGGCTTGCAATTGAGATAGTTCGTCTTCTTATACATTCTGTACCTTTTCATCAGAACCAAATTTTCTGAATCTCTGATTGAAAGAAACCAATTTTCTATTGAACTCTAAATGTATCTTGGTGCCGCAACAAAAAGAAAGGCTAAAAAAAAGAGTAGGTAGTTGTAACTAGTTGTGATAAAAAAAACCGCAACAATAGTCCAAAATTCTATAGAAGTTATTAGCCCGTTTTTTTTAATTTTGTAACTTAAATTATCAAACAATTCTGCTTTCGAGAAAAATAATAATTTCCGTAACAGTAAAAAAAAATAATTTTACTGCTAAAATAAAATAAAGGGTGGTTAAATTTTAAGGGCCGATGTTGATTTTGAATAAAACTAATTATTTAGGAAAAATATTATCATTTCTTTTTATTATGATCATATTGGTGTGGTTCAATTATTTATGGAACAAAATATCGGCCAAATGGCCGCCGCGACCTCGGCGACACACCTCCATCCGGTGGTCTAACTTTTCGATGACGCTGAGACATAATTGAAGTTCTATGCCGTTAATGTGCCTAATTATCTCATCCTTTAGCTTTTGAATTGTTGCTGGCTTATCGACGTACCCTTTTCTTTCAAATAACCCCAAAGAAAGAAGTCCAGCAGTGTCAAATCACATGATCTTGGCGGCCAATTGACATCGCCACCATTGAATTTGTTGCGCAAAAGAGCCATTGTTTCGTTAGCTATGTGGCAAGTGGCACCGTCCTGTTGAAACCACATATTGTCCACATCCATATCTTCCAATACGGGCCATAAAAAGTTCGTTATCATCTCACGATAGCGAACACCATTCACAGTAACTGCCTGACCGTCCTCATTTTGGAAAAAATGACGCCCGATATGCCGCCAGCCCAAACAGTCACTCTTTGTGGGTGCATTTGTTTTTCAACAATCACTCTTGGATTATCATTCGCCGAAATGCGGCAATTCTGCTTATTGACGAATCCAATGAGGTGAAAATGTGCCTCATCACTGAAGATGATTTTCTTCGAAAATTGGTCATCCACTGTTGCCATTTCTTGCCACCATTCTGACCATTGACGACACTTGAAATGGTCAAGAGGCTTTAGTTTTTGAGTCAACTGCACCTTGTAAGCATGTAAATGCAAGTCTTTATGCATAATGTTCATCAACGACGAGCGTGAGAGGTGCAATTGTTGGGCACGACCACGAGTTGCGGTGGACGGCTCGTCAGCCACACTATCGCGAACAGCAGCAATATTTTCTGCAGTACGAGCTGTACGAGCATGCACTGGTGTTTTCACATCTCCTACAGACCCGGTTTGCTCAAATTTTTGCACGATTTTTCCGATTGTACGATTAAATTGACCGAAAAAATCACGAAGTGCACGATATGCATTTTGATTTGAACGCCCATTGTGTATCTTTCCATGGTTCAAATTGAGTTAGTCTGAAATTGAGAAATGTCAAATGAAATGCAGAAAAAAACTTGACGTTTAGGTGTGGTTCATATTCAACATCGGCCCTAAAAAATTTAACCACCCATTATAAGAAAAATCAAGTCATGTTTGGAAATTGATAAGCAGCCAATTAAACTTCCAGGACACTACCAGTCCTTTTAAATCCTTCTGCAATATTTGGTTAAAATCTTGTGTTCTGTTTTGAAACAAATGTATTCGATGTTAAAGTATAAATCTAGTATAAAAGGTAATCTATTTTCTAGACAATAGTTTACCTGTTTCAACAAATCTGAATATAATTCGTTGAAAAAAGACAATTTTGTAATAATAGACCCTTTATTATTTAGTTCTCGGAGAACAGCATAAAGATTTTAAGTGCTTGACAGCTGTGGAAACATTTACACATTGATAACTTTCATTCAGGCACGAAAACAATAATTTCAGACAAACAACATCCGAAAGGATTTTACTGTCCTCAAATCCAGTTTTAAATTGCTATTAACATCGCCTATTTCGAAGGCTATCATTTGTGTATTGACAGCAGCTTGCAATTGCAATATCAAAAGCAAAATATTAATGCCCTCCTAAAAGTGAATCCCTTGCAGTAAAACATTCAAATCATTGCCTCGTAATTGTCCCCATGCAATAACATTGTTGCACACTTAACTTTACAACAAAACGCAGCCGTTCATTTTATCGACCTAGCACTTAGAGAATATTATGTTTAATTCTTAGAAATCCCTCCAATTCCAAACCCATCTTTAATGACGAAATACCTCATTTAACTGCGTGTTCCCTAATATCGTGCACAATGTCGTCCAACATTGTTATAATGAAATCTTCAAAATAGCATCGTAAAAACTCTGCATGCTCGACTGCAGCACGCAAACCCTAATGTGCGTGCGTTTGAACGGATCAAAAATTGTAATAACATCGTCATAATAAAGTTTACGATCCAAAATGTGCCACAAATGCGACGAACAAAATATTAACAGAACGCCAAACACCACCCTCAACCGCCTGCCGTTTTCTCTATAAAAATTCACACTCACTTCACGGCAAAACAAGAAGAAGAACCAAAAAATAAATTAAAATGAAAAATACTGTTCCCATTAAAAACCAAAAAAATAAAAAAAAAACTCATTAGTTAAATGCTTTACGATGGCAACCCTACCAATAAAAACCCCAGATAGCCCATAAAAATCATGGCGCACTTTGGCAGCATTAAACGTCGTCGTCCTGCCATAAAGTGCGCAAAATTATAACAAAATTAAAAAAGAGGCGAAGTACAAAAAAAAATAAAAAAAAAAACGTCCAACAAAATTAACTGAAGGAGAAGGAAATTAAATCTGACACTTTTATTAGGGATATTTTTTGTGTGATGCTATTTCTAGGACGTCACGAGCGCTGTCGCAAAGCACACACATTAAATTCGCGCGCCAGGTAATGAGACTTTCTCTGGCGACATTATGACACCGCATAATGCAGATGGCGTAGGTTAGGTAGGTACACACTGGAGTGTGCAACATTCACACCAAAAATCAAACCGGAAGAACCTCGACCGAGGACTCTCATGTACCTTATATCTATACAACAATTGTCCGGAAGAAGAAATGTCAACTTGTCGTCCTTTGTCTTGGGAAATAATTAAATTTTCATATTTCGTCGTCCTTCGCTTGGCTGAAGATGAAATTCCCAAAAGCAAAGACAGATAAGGACTTCTCTGCTCCTCCTGCTCTCTGCAAAGGAAACAAACAAATTTCGCTATTTGTCCTTGAGCAGGAAATAATCATGGCATAGCATGTAGAGATATGGATGGGGGAAGACGTCCCACGATATAAAGGAAACTCACCGGAGACAGAATTTTTATCAAATTAGTTTCGCCACACTCACGCTACACTGAAGTAATTTAATATTCCTCTTCGAAAATGGAGCCGAACAGGGATAACGAAAATAAAAGAAGGACACATCATTGTTGATTAGTCCATTAGATGAAGACGGAAAATAAATAAACAAAATTAAGAAAACGAATAACGTGTGTGTGTATTTGATGGAGAGATGCTACATTTTATTACAGGATATTGCAATTTTGTATCTCTTTCATAAACAAACATATTTGTCTACATGTACTCGTATAAGCAGGAGATATGAAAAATAAGGATACTTTAACATATGGCATTTGAAGGATATCTTCATAAAAATTGTATGCAAGTTTCGGTCGCAGGGATGTGTTGAAGTGATATTTGATGAAATGGTTGTTTCTTATGACATCTTCTGCAAATATACTTGACCCCTTTCCGGGGACTCTGGTATCCATCAGCTCCAATTGAGTTGGAAACATGCGACTTCAAATGGATTTTTGACACCTTCACCGGTAGGAGTAACAACGTTTTTAGAAATGAGATTTACTCTTTAGGCAAGAAATTCTTAGAAAGCTATGTCAGATTAATTAAGAAATCAAAGAACCTGCAACGAAAGTTCTAAATTCTTGCTTCAGCATTTTTGTTTTCTTAGCATTTTTTCAGTACCGTACAGTAAAAAGTGGCAGTAAGAGTGCAGTTCACATTGTATCCATTTTAAAATAAATAAATTGACTAAAACAGTGGGCATTAAGTTTCCAAGTTTCTCATTCTTCCTCGTGTCAAAAATACTAAGGACAAAATTCCTAGGAGAGCCGTTCGGCAATACGAGAAAGACAACTGAAACGATCTCATCGAATTCTTTAGGAACTTTAATTAAGAAGTATGCTTCCTTTATATAGTAACGTGACTCCAGGGTAGTAAGTTTCCGATATTGTAAGGCCAAACCAACTGAAGAAAACCGGAATAATTTCAAGCTACAGAAAGACCTGTTATCAGGGGCGAACGCAGAAAATAATTTCGGGGGGGGTTTTCAAAAAAATATGAGATTTTCATAAATATATTATTTTATTACTATACTGTAGGTACTTGTTAATTAAATATTCTTTATTGTAATTATCATAAATATGTTATAAGTAAATAATATTTGCTCTTAGGGATAGGACCTATCGGAACAATTTCATACAGCTAATCGCAAAAACAAAACATCATAAAGATGTTGCAACGGATACCTATTTGGCAAATTTGAATAATGTTACCAAAAGTTGGAAAATATTCACTACGAGGGCGTTTTTTGGTGCTTCCCATTCGGGCATTTTTATTCCGGAATTAATTCTTAGACATAGACTTTTACTACGGGCCCTGTGATGGAGGCCATCATTTGGTTCGTAAAATATCATTAATGCAACAAGAAGAAAAAGAGTGTAAGTGATTCCATAAGTGTACCTAACAATAGAGTTATAATAAGTTCTAGGTCCGCCTAGTGGTCCAAATCTGCAAAACTAAATCCGGTATATATTAGTACGTGAAGTTATAACTTGTTGTACTTTTGTGATCATAGGACAAAGAGTTATACGAAAACATAAGGACACCATCAACACTCAATAATTGGTACCTACGTTAACTATACATAATATATACTACATAATTATAACCAAAACGCTCTCAGAGGGTGCTATGTGCTACTCATCTGTAACTGTAACTTTCACACAAACGAAATGAGTGAGTTTTTTCTATTGCTGTAACTCCGACCTTGGAGCCATCAATAACTCAAACTTATATAAATCGAAATCATTTATTAGCCATAAATCGGCCCTTAAGATTAACACGGATATCTGTATCGGTATATTTGCTCCGTTAGTCCGTTTTCTGCCCTATACATAATGTTAATTATCAAAAACGCAACTGCTGTTCGATTCGTCTCTATTTTTTAATCATCAATTCAAATTAAGACAGTTGCGTTAAAATACGAAGACACATAAAATAAAATGCACGACTGGGTCACACGAACTTGCTCTCATGTTCGCTCTCAAAAATTAATGCTAAGAGAAAAAGCATAAAATTCATTTTTTAAATGACTAAAACTCCTTTAGTAGTTGGAGCTAAGCACAGGATCACATGTATTTTGAGCAAATATTAGTTTATGCGAGAACAAAATTGTAATTCGTTTTAGTGGTTTCTTAAAAAAATAAGCTTTTGTATACAAAATCTTTAAAACATATTTAAGAAAAAATTTTGGATCGCATATTTAAACTTTTTTCTTATTTTTCGAATAAAAATTTAATTTACAAAAAAAATATTGAGCAGTTTTTGAGATATCGAATTTTCAAAAAAAAAATAAATTTTTTTCTTTCAAAAATTAAAAAAAAATATTTTTTTTAAAGTCTTAAAATGCGATGTTTTTTTAAAATTTTTAAAACCATTTTTTGACATTTGTATTGTGGGTACCTTTATTTTTAGGTAAAAAAAAAAATTTTTCCTCAGATCTTGTAGATTATATTAAAAAACTTTTATTTATCAAGTTTTAAAAAAAATCGAGCATGGGGTTTTCGAAATATTGAGCTTCCAGAAAAAAATTTTGAATTTTTTTTGAATAATCAAAAAATAAAACTTTTAAAATTTGTATACGCAAAAATATTTAAACCTTGGTGGGGCTTCATAATGATTAAAATCGGTTGTACTGTTTTCGAGAAAATCAAAAAACCAAAAAAATGGTCCCAAGGGAGTTTCCAAGAATAATCATTTTTTGGAAAAAATTTTTCAACCATTACCTAAAATGACAAAATGAAATTTTATGAATTTTTTTTTCAGAATTCTGTGGGACAGTTTTAGAGAAAAAAATATTTATAAGATTTCGAAAAAAAATCTAATGGCAGCTACCGTTTTTTTGGTCTTAAAAAGAAAAGGAAAAAAAAAACGTGGGGGAAAAAAATTCAAAACGATATCTACCAAGTTTAACGAAAATCGGCTCAGCCTTTTAGGCCGTAGTCGAACAGACAGACAGACAGAATTTTTGGACCCACATTTTTCGTCTTCGCTATCATAGTAATATCAACTTTGATAAAAATCTTGAGTTCGATTTTTTTTACGAATGCATTACTTAACGCAAGTAGTACCTATAAGTCGTAAGAAAAAACAACACTAGCAGAAGAATTTATGGCACGAAAATAACACTGTTTTTTTTAACAAAATAAACCCTTATTTTTGTGGTCGTTTCGGGGGGGGGTTTGAACCCCTAAAACCCCTACCTGCGTTCGCCCCTGCCTGTTATGATCATATAAGACAAACCAAATTTTTGCATGACCAACAAATACTTTTAAAAATACTAAACTGTCCGAAAGGTAGTAACATGTTTTTAGTCATTTGTAAAAAACGTACGAAATACTAGTTTGTTTTCAGTTCCTAAGCTCGTCTTTAATGACACGACTCTCTATGTGAGCTCACAAGAAAAAAGCAAATTTGCTTGCAACACAGTTTGCTGTTAATTCGATGCTGCCATATAGTGTAGGGTTGCCATCCGTCCGTATTTTCCCGGACATGTACTCTTTTTTCACTGTGTGGGGGAGGTCCGGGATAGTTTTTGATAATTGTCCGGGATTGTACTCCTTTTAACCATTGTGTATCTATTTACTTTTATGCTACTTATAATTAAATGGTTATTCAAAAATGAACCGAGGCCCATTAAAATTAAGTGAACGAACAGATCCAATATATGAGAAAAGAAATTATAGAACAACTGCCCAACTTATTGTTAAAGCTCTTACACAAAATAACTTATTATCAAAAGTAAGTGGATTTTGCGCTGACAATTATTGCAATACCAATTTTGGTGGAAGACAAAGAAAGGTTCGAACAATGTCTATTCGAAGTTAAAATCTTTAGTCAACCAAAACATGATAGGTATAGGATGTTCACCACATTAGTCAATGCAATCTACCATGGATATGATACCAGTTGACGCCGATATCATAATTATAAAAATATACAACTATTTCTCTATCTACACAGTCAGAACGGAAAGACTTCGAGATTTTTCTGAATTTCTTGAAAATGAATATAAGCCTTTCTTATACCATTCGAAAACCAGATGGCTTTCTCTCTATCTTGCTGTTGAACGTCTTTTAATTATTGACGAGAATCCGCCTAAAATATTGCAAACATTTTTTTAAGACGACTTAAGCGAGGCGTATTTATTTTTGGTTCATTCTCTCATGTCAACATTCAACGTCAATATTTAAAAACTTGAAAAACAAGACATTTCTATTATTGAATCCGTTGAAATTTTACAAAATATTGTCAATAATATTTACGAGCGAATCGATAACGATTTTGTTCCACTTAAAATTAAATCTATTTTGAAGAAGCTTGATGATTGCGGCTGTAAAGAAAACGTTATTAAATTCACGTGGACAAAAGATAGAAACAAACTGTTACCTGATTCCGTCAAAGGAATTATTTTAACAAAAAAAATTTAACAAAAAAGCAACAGTGACATACTTAACAGTATTAGATGTAATGAATAGTACAACAAGCACTGTAAAGGCTATTTATTAAAAAAAAAACAAATGAAGTTCCTTTTTTATACCTCAAAGATGTTTTGTAACTTAAAAATGTGATTTTTAAACTAAATATTTATTTTTATTTAAATGTTAATACAATTTTTTGTTTCCTCTTACAATATAAATGTGTTTATTCTGTCCTTGTTTTGTACTCTTTTTTCAATCCTCATTTGTCCGGGAAAGTCCGGGTTTTTGAAACTCCAGTACTAGTTTCATCTAAACATATCTGGCTACCCTAATATAGTGTCATGACTCCTCCTATAATTTTGAGCATAAATGATGTTATAGGACAAATCTTCTTTCGCACTCGTACAGTTGCAAGAATACTGACAGATATTCACAAATCAAATAGGTGTTCGCTGGAAATGCCATTGCGAAAGCTTTTCCATCTTTCCTTTTCTACTCGTGTCTTTCCGAGTGGATGGAAAACAGGATTTGTGAAGCCTGTCCCTAAAAGGGGAAATCTTCCTCATTCTCTAACAATTCTACCTACGTCTCTTCTTTCCAAGGTCATGGGAACGCTTAGAAATTATCAGCTCAAAAAATATCTCCGTATGACTTTCGCAGCTATAGGTCCACCGGTGATCTAATGAGCTCCACTTTGTGCCACAAATCTTCAAATCGTTTTGGAGAAAGTAAAATTATTCCGCTTAATATTTCAAAAGAATTTGATAGAGTTTGGCACCAAGCTCTTTTATCGAAAATTCGTGCATTTGGTATCGATGAATCTTTTATTCGATTGATTAGAAACTTCCTTTCGAACCGCTCAATACATGTTTTGTTGGATGATTTTAAATCTGAAGTCCATAAAATGAATTCTGATGTGCCACAGGGCTCCGTTCTGTCTCCTACTCTCTTTCTGATATTCATGAATGATCTTTTGTCTGAAACTTGTTATTAATTAAATTGTTTTTCTGACGACAATACTATTATTCGTTTTTAAATACATGTCCTTGGACATAGAACGGCAGTGTATGATAACCTCATTATATTCTTCTATCGATAGCGTTGTCGAATGGGGAACGAAAATGCACATACAATTTAATGCTTCCAAAACTCAATGCGGCACTTGCATTGAGGAAACCGAACAGCTCTCAGTTCTCGGTATGCGCATCAAAGACCATCGTGAGTTCAGTGACCACATAATAAACGTACCAGAAAACGCTGCTAAGAACTTAGATATCCTTCGACGTTGCCAGAAATTTGTCACCCCTTCTGATATGGCTGTTTTTTGATTTTCTAAAAAAAAAAAAAAAACAGTTGAACTAATTTTGATCAATTCCAGACTAGAAGAAAGTTTGTCTTTTAAAATTTCTAACATTGTGCATTTTTTTTTTTTATTTTTCGAAAATTCAATCAAAAATCAATTTTCTTGACTTTTTTTGAAATTGTCAATGAATTAATGAACTTTTTTTTGAAAAATAATTTTCTTTTATCCAAAAATAGTTTTCTAAAATCCATTTTTTCTCGAAAATGGCACCATAATTTCTGTTCTGAATCGCTTAATTTGTTCGATCTATAATTTATTTTTGACTTTCTTATTATTGGCATAACCGATTCAAATTAAATTTCTTATACAAAAGTTACAAGGAAGTAAAAAAATAACATATACAAAAATTTTAATATTTTTTTTTCTGTTGGAAAAAAAATTATTTTTGTTTGAAAATTCGATATCTCAAAACCGGATAAATGTTTTTTTTTTTTAAATTAACTTTTTGAAATTTTATATTTTAACTTAATTTGTAAAAAAACCTCTACAGCGATTAACACTTTTGTTTTTATGATACTCGTAAAATTCATATTTTCTCAGAAACTACATGGCATTCTGTTCCTAGCTCCGTCTACTTAAAATGTTGTTTTAGCCTTTACAAAAAATAATTTTATGCTTCGCCCGAGATGAACTGAACACATTTTTAGGCTAAATGTAGGCCCGTTTTAATACCACATTGCTTTTCCCTACTTTTTAAACAGCTTGAATTATAAGGCCTTTAAGACTGCTTAAGTAAATATTTGCTAGATCACTCGGATCGTTCCAGTCTGAGTCTCCCAAATGCTGTCTTCGTTTTTAGGATAAAGTAGAACATGTATAATTGTATATCTTACATAGATGGTGAGGAATTCTTTCCCTCTTCTCTCTATAGCATCTTGCTTTAGCATATGTTTACATATAGCGATGAGTTTTGTTCAAAGTAGTATTGGTTTTCTACTTTATGGCGAGTTGAACGGCTTTATAGCTCCTGATATTTCTATATAGCAGTTTGGCTATCAAAGTTTCTTTGAGGCAACTTAAATCTTCTATGGTTGTTAGCAGTTCCGACTGAAATGCCAGGTATACGAAATGAGAGGTCTAAGTTAAGTCGATCCATCAGTGTAACCCGATTCATCATTTAAGAATACCTCGCATTTTTCTAATTACCAAAAAGATCTGAATGGGATACTGATTTGATAGGTGAATTACAAAATTCACAAAGGTTTTGTGTATCACTCTTTAAAAAATTATATATTTATTAAATAATTATAAAAACCGAAAACCCATATTTCCAACATGGCTTCCAACTTAAATATGTGTTCTTGGCAGGATTTTTTAACCCGTCCAAAACAATGTGTGAAAAACAGTGTTTCTGATCAATTTTAAATAATATTTTAATATTCTGCTGGTCCTGACGGGGGTTCCCTTGACCTGCCATATTTCATATTTCACACTCACTGGAAAAGGTCTTATACTATTCCAATTTATAAAAAAGCTCCGAGAAAAAAAGTTTCATCTACCAACCTGTTTCTAAGTTGTCTTGAATACCTAAGCTATTTGGTAGTATCATCTATGATAAAACGCCCGCGGTTCCACTGCAAGCAAATTGTCTCTCAAGGCTCCCACATCAAATGATAGAATTTTATTCTCTCTTAAATATGGTGATGGTGTTGATGAAATTGCAGCTGATCGTAGAAAAGCCTTTGAAAAAATCAGATACAAGTCAAGTTTAATAAACTAAGGTTTCAACCCAGTTCTAATTCGTGGATTCAGACCTTCTTAAAAGAGAGACAGTATACAAACATACAGTAATAATATGTATATTTCCTTAATTTGATCCTACTGTAGTAAATTCTGGTGTCCCACAAGGCAGCCAACTTGGGCCTCTTATTTTCATTATCATTTCTATTGGCTGCTACTTGATCATAAAAGACTCTTTTTTATCAATCAACTCTGATGACAAAAGAATACTGTAGGTAAATATAGTTCCCCACCGAATCATTTCAATTCGAAGACCTTCTCCCGTAAGCACTTTCTGTGATAAAAAATTATTGAATTTACGTCCTTCAAAACAGCTAGCTTCATTAATTTTCGAAAATAAAGTTTCAAGGAATAAAAACTAATAACCATAAAAAAAAGACATAAAATACTCGTATATTACAACTAAAACAAAAATGACTTTCTGCTCCTTGTTAAATAAGAATTAAAATCCTTAAAAAATGTATCCAATTACCAGGATTTTTCAAGACCCCAATACCATCGACCTTAGAAAAGCTATTAAAAAAAATGCAAATAAACAATAGCCAACTGAAGCTGAACCAATTTTGACATATTGCCGACATAAAAGGACGCTTTCGCTTTTATTCATATTTCCCCGGTTTGTTTGATATCCTTGCTTCCCTATGAGGACATTAAAAGATGGAAGACACGATGATGAACTGTGTTGTGTAAAAAAAAACACATAAATAAATAAAAAAAAAAAAACGAAGAATAAAATGAATTATGACAACGTTGTTCTACAGCAATGGGATGTGTCACAGTCATCCAGGCATATAGAGAGAAATGCAAGGACATTACTCCAATTTGGATAACATTTTCATACATTTTACTCTCTGTCTTCCCCGTTTCCATATACAAGGATCATTGGCTTGACTCCCAGCTACCAGTACCCGTCTCAGTATTCTTTTATTCTTTCTCGGATCATTTGTTACCTGTTTGTATAGAGTGTGACTTCCATTTCCCAGACCCAGTCCGAGTTACCATATCAAAGCACCTACCAACCAATCTCCTCCCAGGACACATATGCATGATGTCGGTTTGTGTGAGGATAACAAACGAACTGGAAAAAAAAGACACAGCTATTGTCGCCTGAAATTATTATTGTTATTATTTTTTTCATGGCCCCCTATTCCTATGGGATTCTTTTTTCTTCCTGTTTGGTTTTTTTTTTGTTAAATAAATGAAGAAATAAACGAAACGGATGAGCCCCAAGTATGGAACAAACGAGCCGAATGAGGTTAAAAAGGGATGTGTTTTGATGTTGTTATTGTTTTTTCGTGTTTATTTTTTTTTTGTGAAGAGGGTGTGGGAGATGAACTGGGAATTGTTAGGCGAATAGTTGGAGCTTGGAGGTAGACTGCCTACACAAAGGAGTAAAAGTCCAAAGAGGGATAATTAAGTTATATCTCTATTTTTCACTTTCGTTACGCTTGTCGCCCCAGGGTTCTGGGATTACAAATAGAAAGTTAACAGGCTTTTAAAGGGGGCAGACACAGGTGGACTGGGATTGAGATATACAACTCGTGTTGGTATAAGACTTTTTGGTTTAGTTTTGAAAAATTAATCATACGAAATTTCTACGCATGGCATTTGATTATTATACGAGTAACTACGCCTATTTAATTAAGTGAGCATAATCATATAACTGTGTGATTGCTTGGGCGGAATTTTATGTCTAAATTTAACTCAGCAATCATTTGTTTGTCTTTCAAAATTAGGGGGACCCTGATTAATACCTACAATATTTCGATTTGACAGCACAGAAGCAGTAGGATTGTAAATTTAGGCTCCCGAGTAGGAAAGCCATTACAAAGAAGGGTCATCAATTCAATTAGTTTTAAAGCTTTTTGATAAGTTTACACATTTTTAACATCAGAAGACATTAATTTATCTTGTTCACTTTGAGTTGTCTGCATAATTTAAGGATTTAAGCAAAGTTTTTTGTTTAATTATTTCGAAGGCTCTATAGGAAAGGTTTGAAAATGTTTAACGCATTTATCAAACATTTTTGGTATACTTATGGTATATAAAAACGATTTTTTATTTACTTTTATTTTATTTAATATTTATTTTACAAGGGTCTTCAACGAAAGCTCTATACATGTTTTAAATAAAATTGACATGCACTAGTTATATTTCAATTTATACAGACAATGTAATGCATACATACAATTATTTACTGGCTACATCACTGTTAATAAAATTATGTTGTCAGTGACGATTTCAGTATGTATTAAATTTATAAATCATATGTGTAGAAATTCATGTGATGAATATTGTCGTTGTATCTTCTGAATACCATGTACTTTTCCTCAGTGCTATTTGTCATTGTTTTTACTGCAAAAGACTATTAATGATAATTCAGTAAAAAATCAGGAATACGCATATTTCGTGTGTTTTTTTAAATAATCTGAACTTCTGTACTTTGTTCTTTTTCAAAGACACTACTTTCCAATGTCAACAATTGTTTTGAACATAAGTATTGAAAAAAAAAGTTAAAAACAATGCACCCATCTACAAAATGTGTGTACTGATTACATGTTGAAATCTGTTCTGAATACAAAAATGTATTAACTGTATTATAAAGCATATAAAGAATTCTACGGGCTCATTACATAAATATGTTGCGAGAACATATTCAATTCACTGTGCTTATTGTCATTATTAATAGTTTATAATAATGTAATGGGTACATTTTTATGTACTCACTACATATTTCTGAGTCTTTTCTATCTTAACTGCCTTGGTTATCGTTTTTCGAAGAAAAATTCATAATTCAATCAATTATGTAAATAAACCGATGTAATGATAAAAAATGGTTAAAACCGTGAAATAATCCGAGCAAATAAAATAAAACAAAGCCTTATAATGTTTTTTAAATAAATTTAATGTATGCAAAGAAATTGTTAAAAATTTATTAGAACAGTTTTATTTTAAATTTTATGTATATACAGCTATGGACAAAGAAATAGCACACTTATCATTTTTCTTAGTAAAATTAAATTTATTTTCGATTTTTGAACTTAAATACTTTATTTCTTATTTTATTACATTAACTGACTTATAAGAATCAATTAAATTAATTAATTAGAACTTATTTAAATTCAAATCAATTTTTAAACAATTTATTTTTAAGTGATGACCATATTATTTGTGGACAAAGAAATAGCACACCTGTTATAATCATTCTAGAAAACTTTTTTGAACGAAAAGTTCTTAAAATTTTTAATAATTTGATTTTTTAAAGTTGCTTGGCACCTTCGTGGTAAGCTTTCAACCAACGCTTGACATCTACTTTGCGGTATTGAGTACCAAGCATTTTGTATTCCTTGCCAAAGATCGTTAAAATTTTTATATTTTGTTTGCCCAATTTTTACCTTAACATCATACCATAGGTGTTCTATTGGGTTAAGATCGGGACTTTGAGCTGGCCAGGTAAGACCAATTTCGACGAGTGTTTTGGGTCACTATCATGCACAAATATCCAATTTACTGGCATGAACTCAAAGGAATATGGTTCCATAGTGTCCTTTAGTATATTAAGGTACGAGAATTTGTCCATTCTTCCATCAATCCTAACCAATGGGACCACTCCATACCAGGAAAATGCGCCCAAACCATCAAGTTTCCTCCTCCGTGTTTTACCGTCTTCAAGGTATACTTCGGGTTGTAGGCTTCGCACTTGGGTCGATGGACAAACGTTTTGCCATCAGGTCGAATACGCTTAACCTTTGTTTTATCGCTCCAAAGGACTCTCTTCCAAAACTGTATGTTTTTGTTTTGATGTTTTTTAGTAAATGTAAGGCGATCTCTGATGTTTTTTTGACTGCAACGGTTTTTTTCTGCTCACGCGCCCATACAGCTTTACATCATTAAGTCTTCTTCTTATGAGTCTGCTTGAGACGTTCAAACCGAATTCTTCGTTTATTTCAGCCATAATGGTACGAGATGATTTAAAATGGTCACACTTGCATTTTCTTGATATCGCTCTATCCACTCGTATTGATGTCTTACGAGGTTGCGGGCGGCGTAATTTATTCTCAAAGCTTAAGTTTTGATTTCGTCTTACCAAATAAATTGCATTATACACCATTTTACGGGAACCGTTGAGGATTTTGGATACTTAAGGATTTTTTCCATCTCGATGAAGATCAAAAATAATTTTTCTTTTTTCCGGAGCACAGTGAACCTTTCTGTCCATTTTGTTTTCAATATTTGTTGATTTAATGATAAAAATTAAAATATAGCACTTTCTTTTACAACTTTCAAACGTAAAATAAAGATTTAACGGTTAAAAATATAATGTGCTATTACTTTGTCCAGAGTAAAAAAGTATGAATAGGTGATTGCAAGAGAATCTTAACAATATTACGGTACTTTTAGGTTTTATTTGTCATCATCAGTTTGACTGCACAACATATTAAAAAAAACATCAGACGCATTCCATATAACGGTCAATTCAAATCATGATTTTTGTTAATAGTGTGCTATTTTTTTTTGTCCATAGCTGTATAAATATACTTAAAAATAAAAATTTAAAAAACAATCTTCAAGTCGTTTTAAGAATATACCAAAAATTTTCAAAAAAAAACCATCCGCAGTATAATTTTTTTATTTCACATTTGGTACTATCGAACAGCTGATATACATCATACATATTTGATAAACAAAATTAACCAAAAGCTTGCGAAAAATAGTTATTTAAATCAAAAAGTATTTTAGGAACATAATATTTTAGTTTGAGCTATATTTAGGGAAAGGGCTTGCCTGTAGACTAGATTAGATTAGATTTTATTAAAATTCACACAATCTCTTATGACATGGCAAAAGCCATCTTCAATTGAACGTTTGGTTAATCCAATTATTACGTACTAAAAATTTTCAAGTGGTAGTGCTAACTTAACGGACATGGTATATCCCTATATCAAGGAGAATTGGCTCATTTATGACAGATCGCTTTCATTACCCCAATACATAAAAAGGTCCCAAAAGTGTGAAATTAGAAGTCCGCCAAATCACAGTAATGTTAAGTCTGATCAAAATCTTGACCTTGATTTTTTTTATTGAATGCATAACTTGCCGTAAAGAACCTATATAAATATCACATTTCAATAAATATGTGCCAACACCTCTAACCTAAGAAATAAATGGAATATAATTTTATTTATCATACCATTCAATTAGCTTCTTCTTTATTTCATACAAGTTTGCTTTCAAATAAAAAACAGATTTAATTCGCCATAGGCGTCAATTCTATTCGACCTTAAAGAAAAGACTCTAAAAAAAACCATTTATTTAGTTAATTTAAATAAAAATACAATTGATAGATAATAATGAAATGCATTTTAAAACTAAATTAGAAAACAAAATTATTATTATTATTAAACTAAAAATATTAATATAATATAATATTAAAAGAACATTAAAACAAAAAATATCATTAATAAGTCCATAAAATTGTTAATATCAAGGAATCCATCAGTCATTTTCTTCGACAGCAACACTTCTTAAACAAAAGAAAAATATATTAAAATAACAACTTTTTTTAAATATTTTAAACAAACCATTTAAGTCCATTTCGCCTCAAATAATCGATAAAAAGTACTCCTCGTTGTCATCTTTGGGTTTTTACCTGCTCTACTCCTACTCTTATTTCAATTTCACCTGCTTCTACTAACACTCCAATAATTCTAACTTCTATCACTTCTTCTATAACTAAAAACTATTACTTCAACTACTACAAAAAAAAGTTGCAATAAAATTGCTCCTACAAACTAATTTTAGTTGAAGTAGTTCCTCTGCCATCGCAAAAACTTCTCCAACTGCTACCATCACTTGAATTACTACTTCTACTACTGCTATTAATACTGTTTCTACTAGAACTTGTTAAAGTAGAAGTTGAAGTAGTTCTTATACTACTACTACTACTTCTACTTTCGCAACAACTGTCCCTAGGCTTAGGAATGCATCTGGTTATCTTCCTAGTCAAAATTATCCTTAATATAGTTCCAGTACTAATACTGCTCCTACTACTAGAACTACTTCTGGTTGAACTATTTTCATTTCTTTTTCTACATATAATTTCTATTCTTATACTCCCAGTTTGTATATTGTTCCACCTTATTATATGTAGTTATTTGAGTAGTGTCGCTTGGACTATGGACTTTTGCTTCCACTAGAATCACTGCTGCTGGTAGTCTTTCTGTAGGTAGTACACTAAACTAAACTTCTTCTACTACTATACAATTGCCTATTGCCTTCCCAATGGTGTCTCATTGGAGTTCCATTTCTTCTATTAGAATCTGTACAGTTTGGTCTAGCAATCAGTTTCTAAACGAAAAAATAAAAAAAAAAAAAAAACAAAATAAATATATATTTTTTTATTTATTTATGTATGTAAAAAGTTGTACTCACAGTTTTTTCTAAAATTTCAGCCTCAGTAGACTTCTTCCAAAATTTCAAATTTTCTATCGAAAAAAAGCGTTACACGACTTCCTCCTAGTCTTACCAAAAAATGCAGATAGCTATTGAAAAATAAAATAAAATAAAATGATGCATTATATTAATTAACTTTTAAAGTTTAAAAATATAATATTCTCACTTTTAAAAAAAAAAACATTTTTACTAAATTCACGATTTCTTAAGAGCTTATTATTGCTTGTTATTCTCACAAATATTTTTTCGTAATGATTTTTTTTCGATTTCTCACCGCCTTATATAGTAAATTTAGGATTTCAAAGCCTACTACCATCTTATTAAAAACATCAGAAAGACAGTGAACATTTAATTGATTTGAGGTTAGGATTAGGATTGTTTTGTGACATAAAACAAAATAATCCTAAGCTCGTTTAAGACTCCGCACCATAACACTCCAGGGCCTTCTTCTATTGTTACCAGTGAATACTCAACAATTCTTAGACTACTGTATTTTCAACATTTTTCTTATATTCACTCAAAAATGTGGTATAGACTACTTGGGCAATCTAGGTACCCTAGTAGATGCATGTTAAAATGAAGGTCTCGAAGATGACCATCCGATGCACAATTCAAAAGTGCAATATCTGCAGTTATATGCAATTCATAACGATTTTAATCAAAAATGGGGGTCTAAGCTATTGTGGGCAATTTATGGACCCCAGGATACTATCTAAGATGCATACCAAAATGAAGGTCTAGGAGATGGCCACACAACGCAAAAATAAAAAGTGCAATATCTGCAGATAGATGCGCTTTTTGCAGAAAGATGGAGATATTCCAATTTATTTTTTGAAAAATCAATATCTTGAAAAAGTGTGACCGATTATTTTTTGAAATTATTTCCCAAAATCTATATTACTAAACACTTAAAATTTGCATCCCAAATTTTGTTCTAGAAAAATTTTAAAGAAATTTGTTATATGAAAAATTAATTTAATAAAACGATTTTTAAACTTTGTTTGCATTAATTCATACTTTTCCGGAAATAAGACGGCAGTTCCATGAATTTGAACATTTTTATCTCATTAAATTCATATTTTATATTTATAAAATGTATTTTAAATCCCAAACTACTTTTACATAAGTGCAAGTTCGTGCAATCCAGTCGTGCATTTTATTTAAAGAAAAAATTGAAAGGTCAATATAATGCGTGCTTTTATTTAAATGTATGATTATGTTACTTAAATCTAAAGAGCCTTTGTTCTCTCCGACAATTTTATTAACTTTTCGAAAATGTAAGATTTCTTATCCAGGGCAAGATTTGCTACAATATTGGATAGAAGCATTTCCTTCATGTCAAACACTTTAAGTACATAGTCGAAGTGAGGTTTCAAAGACCCAATAAGTAAATTTGTCTCTATGTAAAGCATACAGATAGGAGTGGTGATTGGCTAATTATTCTTTTGAAGAAAAAGTGCAATAATTGTTCAACGCCCGGCATAATTGTTCTCCATCGTTTTTCAGTGTTTCTAAAAATTTAAATAAATTGTTTATAAAAGAAGAATAAAGAACATTTGATTTCCATAATAATATATTAATCGGAAATAAAGAAATATTGTAAAAAATTGTAACATGTTGTAACCTTCCAAAATATATTATGCTATTTTTAATTTTATTTTTAAGAATTTTGTATGTTAATCTTCTTGATTTTAAAATTCTATTTGAACAATTCTTATATTGAAAGTTCATTCAATTATGTATGTTAATAAAAAAAGTTTAAAAAAATTAAGACAAATCTTTCAATTTTAAACAATATATTTTTTCAAGGATTTTATTCAAAAACAATAAACATCCCACCATGCTTAAGTCACTAATATCCCGGTACCATCCGAATGGGGTATTAAGTACTCGTTAGGAAAATCTTTCGGTTTTATGATCCACAAGACTGGAAATCTTCAAAAAATTCAAAAACATGAACAAAAAAGAAAGGCAACAAAAGCTCAGGAAATCAGGTGAGACTAATCAGTTTTAAAACAAATGATCTCTTTAGGAAAATTCATTTGACGTCGAAAATTAGTTGAAAAGTCTTTTAAATTACCACTTTAATCAAATTAAGATAAAGCCACTTATGAATACAAGGGAGTCAGAAGTGGGATAACCTCGTATTTTTCGACGTAAACAATTTTCGCTTGGACGGATAAAACTCAATTTGAGGTGTGGCACAGTATGGGAGGCACTGTAACAGGATTTTATAATTCGAAATCGACAGCTAATACCTATGAAAATATACTGAAAAAAGTTTTATTTTTCTTATTTTTTTAAAGTATTTAGCGATCATCGATGAACTTCTCAGCAGAATATTGCAGCAGTAATGACAAAAAAAATACGCGTTTCCTGATTTCAGAACTAAAATGTGTGGATCTATTGATATGACCAACTGATTCATCGGACCTGAATATTATGAAAAAAATGGTGGAACTGATTTTGACAAAAATGAAAAAGGCAATCCAATGAATCAAGAGACCCAGTGGGAGCCAGAAAAACGAAAACAGCCAGAAATTGCTGGGAATTATTTTATGTTCTGTTAATACCAGGAAACTTGAATTGATTTAATAATCATTCAATTTGTATTTCTCAATACTTCTTAAAGTCTTTAAACTAAATCGAAAACATTTTTTTAAACAAATCTGGAGCATTCTATTACATATGAAATTACTAACAGAGGGTTTTGCGTGTGTCTGTAATCTAGTAAAACAACAAAACACGCACCACTGGATCATACGGTTCAAATTTCTAATCTGGCTTACCCGGCACGTGGACAAAACCTCCAATTTTAATTTCTTGGACCTATGTTCTATTTAAAGGGGATATTAAACTCAAATCAAATTTAGTACTTATGTCTCTTCTACAAGGGACAGAAATTCCTTAATACTCGTAATTTGCTCTGAGATTGGAAATAAAAATCCCATGTTATTGTATACTTACTTACTTACTTATCCGGCTCCTGATCCATGGAGGGTGTCTGCTTGAGATATTGCGGTCTTCCATCGGTTACGATCCCTCGCGAGCTCCCTCCAGTCGTTGGGACCAAGCGCTCTTGCGTCTGTAACCGCCTGGTCCCTGTAGCGGAGGCTCGGTCTTCCTCGTCGTCTCGAACCTGGGGGCTGGGATTCGAAGATTTTCTTGGTTGGAGCATTGTTGTCGATGTGACCGAGCCAGTGTAGTCGTCGTGTTTTGGCTCCTTGGACTACATCCACATCTTGGTACCGCTCGTATAATTCACGATTAAATCTTCTCCTCCATGCGCCCTCTTTTCGCATATAGAACCAAATATCGGCCGAAGAATTTTTCTCTCGAAAGTGCCCAGTATCAATTCCTCTTTTTTACTTACCGTCCAGCACTCAGCGCCGTAGAGTAGAACTGGTAAAATTAGCGTTTTGTATAGCGTGCACTTTATCTTTCGAGAAAGGAGTTTTGCTAGGGTAATTCTTCGTCGGATTTCTACTTATATGTCGTTCGTGGGATTGATGTTCATTCCGAGGTAGGTGAACTCCTTGACTACCTCGAAATTACTGCTACCAACAGTGACGTTTTGTCCTAGGCGATGGACAGACGAGGCTTTGTTCATCAATGGCTGTGAACGCTTCTAGAACAGCTCGCTTGGAGCAGCCGATGATATCGATGTCGTCCGCGTAGCCAAGCAGTTGGGAAGACCTGTTGAAGATAGTGCCTTCCAGGTAAACACCACTATTGCGCACTATCTGCTCCAGGACTAGGTTGAAGAAATCATATGATAGCGCATCTCCTTGTTGGAAGCCTGTACAGTGTACATGTCTGGAATAGCTCGGATGAGCTGTTACCCGTTTGCACGTTGCACCGCGTATTTTGTAACGTCATGCAGCATAGTTGGAGCAGTTTTTTTCGGGATCCCGAGTTCCGACATCGCCAATAGAAGCACTTGGCGACTTATGCTATCATATGCGGCTTTAAAGTCGATGAAAAGATGTTGGATCTCGACTTGAAATTCGTTGGTCTTTTCCAGCGTTTGCCTCAATGTGAAGATTTGGTCTATCGTTGATCTGCCTGGCCTGAAGCCAAACTGGTACGTGCCGATTATAGTCTTGCAGAAAGGTTTTAGACGCTCACATAGCATGGTGGATAGGATCTTGTAGGCAACATTAAGCAGGGATATGCCCCTGTAGTTTTTGCAGGACATAGGATCGCCTTTTTTGTAGATTGGGCATATGGAGCTATTTGACCAGTCGTCGGGCATACTTTCCTCATCCCACACTTAGTTGATGGGCTGATGCATGCATCCTATCAGGACATCTCCTCCATACTTAAAGAGTTCCGCAGGTAGGCCATCCGAGCCTGTGGTTGTTGTTCTTAAGCTAGCGGATTGCTTTCTTAACCTCTTCAGTACTGGGTAGTGGGACTGGATCTTCATTGACTGGTCTTATGCTTCTTTGCTCCCCAAAGTTATTGTTTATATAATGCAAAAAGTATTTCGATAAAAATGTGTATTTTTAGTATTGAAACTTTTCCAATTTTACATTATTTTGGCCTTGTGTCACTTTGAACTTTTTCACCTGTGTATTCAATCACCGTCGAAAGGCAGGCACCAATGCAACAGTTTCCTTAATCAACTTTACCTGTCAGCTTGTATTTGCCCCTTTAGATCCTCTGTACCGACCATGCAACTCTGTTGCTCCGCTGAGGCTATGTCAACAGCATTATAAGACAGCAGTACTTTTGATGATATCATTGGCGGTTTTGTTGCCTTAGGAAACTGTTGATATAGGAGCTTATCTCACGACTAAACAGAGCTTTAAAGCACCTTAGCAGTTACGTGAGTGCTACAAACGACCAAAAAATGGAGTTAAGATTTTAAGAACCCACGACGAGAACCACTCAAGCTGTCTTACGACTAAACATAAACTTTCTGAACTCAAAGAGGGACATAACCCCCATTCTTAGTTTTTGGAAACTTATGTACCAGTGATGGGAGACATAAGTCTTAAATCCGATTTGGGTCGTATATCTCACTTAATTGGGAAGTAAGTTCCAAGAACAAAAATAAGATATTTTGTCCGTGGGAGTTATGTCCCTGTAAGGTTTACGCGTGTGACAGCTTAATATCAATAGGTGTAATATAATATTCAAAGAAATTTCTAGCATTCAGGATCTTATAAATTTTGCGAAATGTCTCCACTTCTCTTATTTTCAGACCATCAAACCTACCAAATCTCACTATTTACATTATATTTATATATATTTTATAAATATGAAATACCCTTCTCCTATTTATTTTGACAAGTATTTACTTCATTTTTCACTTACAATCCCCATTCTTTTTCATCCATCCACAGAGCAGCACAAAAACTCGCCCAAGGTGGTGGCTCCTCAAAAAGCCGTTCCACCGACATGGCGCACACATCACGCAATGGCGGTTTTTGTGGAGCTCTCCAAAGAGCTCCACCACCCCTTCCCCCAGGCCTAGCCCGAAGACTGGCAAACAAAGAAAACTACGGAATAGGAAAGGTAAGCATCTTAACTCTTTTCCTATAGCATAAAGTTCAACATAAATGTTGTTAAATCATAAAATTCTGTCAACAGAGAAATTCCACGATTTGTTTTATTACTGCACTCTGAATTTCATTGCATGTCCAATGTCTCCACTTTGTAATATATATAAACTTTACCCTCTTGTATGGGTATGAAGAACGGAAGCTAACTGCATTTGTGCATTAGTCTGACATATTAGTTGACATGCACATACCCGCAACAACCTCATAAATCAATTTAATATTTTCACCCTTTTTTACCCTTATACGAGTATTTATAGAAATTATTTTCCCTTCTTAGGTCAAAGTAATGTTGCGGGTGTCGGACAGTCACATGGACGAAGAACATCCTCATTTTATGGCTGTGGACAAAAAGAAACGACAGGTCACGCTAACAGATCCTAGTGCGGCGACTACGGTAGCTGCGTCTACCTCACAAGAACGTGGACCTATGGTTGCCGCCCCCAAGATGTTTGCCTTCGATAGTCTTTTTACAGCAGAAGACCAACAGGTACATATTTGTTGTTTTATCATGAAAATTCAAGTATGAGGTGGTAATTTCACCAGGATAAAGACTCTAAAAAAAATGTCATCTTATATCTCTCCTTTAAAACGTCATAGCTTCCCTGGCTAACAATTAAGCTTTTAAAATTGACAAAACCTTGTTCTTTAAAATTGTTTTAAAAATCAGGGATGACAACCTAAGCACAAAAAAAAACTGTGTATCCACTTTTTGTTCCTTTTTGCTTGGTAAAAAAAACAAACTATTCTTCTGTGGAAATTCACCTCAAAACTATTTCCCACAAATTAACTAACGTTCCATGTACTATATATCCAATCATCTCCTCTCTACAGTCTGATATATGTGCCTCGGCATTGTCCGAAGTAATACCTGCTGTCCTGGAGGGCTCCGATGGATGTCTGCTAACAATTGGCTATCCCAGTTCAGGTATGAATTTGTTACAAAACTCTCCATCCAACAACGACAAAAAATAACCAAACCAATTCGACAGAGGATATCTCTCTAACAAATGCAATATTTTCTTTTCTTATTGTCTTTGCCTGCAGGACAATCACGGACAATGTTGGGCGGAATTCAATCATCGGGCGAATTGGGCGCCATTCCGTGTGCAATATCCTGGCTGTACAAGGGCATCAATGAGCGGCGACAGAAGTCCGGTGCCCGATTCTCAGTGCGAGTGAGTGCACTGGGAGTAAGCGCAACGAAGCCCGATTCCAGTTCAAAGGATTTATTAGCTGCCCATGCGACAGGTAAGTCGAACAAACGTTAGGAGTGTATTTTATACGACTACACGGACTATACAATTGACCTGTGCAAAGACACACAGAACAGAAAAAAACGAATGAAGAACAACTCTTCCAGTGCAAACAACGGTACAAATTAATTCCACTTGAGGCGAATATTTATGGCTTCCGTCATTCGATACAGCAACACCCCTCTGGTCCTGGGTTGCAACAATGACGAATTCTTCTACCTCATCAGTCCTCACCCGGGCGCCATTTAGAAGAGGGATGGACATTTTCTTCGTTAAAGATTGTGTGGAGTCTTGTAACACGGAACGACAAGTGAAAATCTATGACTGGGGTTGGCTTCAGACAACACGATGACGATGACGACTACGAAAATAGACGCACAAGGTATCTTTGGCGCAGTAATTGCGTGATAATTAATTAAAGCTTGACTAACTGACTATATGACTGACAGACGGACATATCTTCCCTTTCCATCATCCCATGGTTACTTACAGCAGATTGTACTACAGAGAGTCAGGTGATGAAGAGAATGTCCTTATTGTTCCGGGTGGTTCAACTGACAGTTAGACAGACAGCTAGACATTTGCCCAAGAGATAAGGGTTAGAAAGTTAAATACAAAATTATATAAAAGTGGATGGATAGAGGTACCTTGTTAGAGACTTTCTCTTCTCTAATGATGAAGTTAAGTAGGGGATTTGTTAAAATATTGTTAATTGAAGTGGATGAAATATATTTGGATTAAAAATTGAAGAACACAAGTTATTTTTTTTAAGTTTAGATACTGGATGTAGTTGGTTGTGTATAATGCGTGTTTAAGTGGGTATTTCGAGCTTAAGAATAGAATGAAAAGTAAGCAGGTGGGTTTTGTTGGTCGTTAGTGGAAGTTTATTTCTGAGAAATTGGCGAATGCACAAAGAAACGAAAATATCCTTTGAGTGATTATATTTAGAAGCAGATGGGACCTTAAAGTTGGGGATATAAACCCTTTCAAGTTCATAGTTCAGAAGCTTCTTGTAAGGTTCTTGAGGCTGTCACAAAATCACCCTCAATGACAATACGTTAACCGATATGGCATTTCTAGAATTGTAAAAATAAATTTAAAGTTTTAACGAGTGCCTTCAGCTCCACCATCTTGTTAAGGAGACATTATATATTTGGAAGAAACAAAATAAAGTCCCAAGAAGGAAAGAATACCAAAATACGAACTAGAAATCTATAGAAACTAGAAGCTCTGTAAATTATATTTTCGATAGACTTGAACTTTTGAAGTTAACTTAAGTAGTAGGTCCTTAAGGACTGAAGATCCTGTAAGTAAGCAGATAATATTGCATTGACTAACAGCCGCCGGTGGTTGTAGACAGAACGCTATCGGAATTTGTTGGAGAACTTTTCATTGTCCCCGAATTGGATCAATTGTATTTAAATATTGTTTCATTAGACCTGCACTTCACAGTTGAACTTAGACCGTCAGAATTATGTTCTGTGTGTTTTTGTAATTTTCGAAATGCTAAGTGATTTTTTTGTTGCGTTTTCAAACGTTCGTGGGCTAAGGAAAATTTTGTTTGACGTGTACGCCCATTCTGTTAAATACAGACTAACTGTTTTGGTACTAGGCAAAATACCGGTTGGTGCGAATACTGGGGTCAAATTACCGCTTCAGTGACCGAGTGAGTGAGTTCCATCAGTGATCGAATGAAAATGCCAAAATTAGAGTAATCGATTGCTAGATGATGTAAGCGGTAATGCTTAACTCACATAATTCGGTCACGTATTACTCGATTAATAACATTTTGCCCCAATTTTTTGTTTAAACAAAATGTAGTCCACGTCCATATCACACTTAATCTTTTTTATCAAAATCGTTAGAGCCGTTTTCGAGATAAATAAGATTTTGCATTACGGGTGTATGGGGGGTACCGTTAGTTTTGGACCTAAAAAAAAAATTTCAATTTCTCCTCTAGGGAATCACCGAAGACCCTTAACTACCGAGTTTGAAGCAAATTGTTCCAGTGGATTAGGCTATAGATCGAGGTACAGACACACAGACATACGGACATATAGACATACAGACAGACAAACGGAATTGTCAGACCCACTTAATTCGTCTTCGCTATCATCGTAATGTCAACTTTGATCAAAATCTCGAGTTCGATTTTTTTTCCAAATGCAGAACTTGCCCTATAGTGCTATAGTACCTATGTATATCGCAAGTAAAAAATTATATGATGGTAGGTACTGCTGTATTTGGTCTTTGAACAAAAAAATGTGGCAGGAAGAAATTTAATAATCATATCTATTAAGTGTAAAGAAAACCTGCTGAGCCATTTAGGCTGTAGTCGACATAAAGGCAGACAGAATTGTGAGACCCAAATTTTCGTTTTCCCTATTATCGTTTATCCCTAATTGCAATATCCTATTCCCCTAACAACGACTATGTTTCAATAAAAAATAACCGTACCTTGCAAGACACTTTACGTTATATGTATGTTGCTACATTTTGCCTTCACGACCTACTGAATCCTATGAACTTACCATAATTGCAATTAATCATATAATAGCTCTTCATGATGATATCCTACTTTTCGGTGACTTTAACCTCCCTCATCTTAAATGGACCTTATCTGACGATGAATCATATGTTGCTTGCAATCCTATCTCTGTAAGATAATGTCTCTTCGTAGATAGCCTTTCCGACTCAAGCCTCTGTCAACGTAGCGGCAGTCCAAATTTTATGAATAGGCATCTAAACTTAATTTTGCAGATCGCTCACTCAGTGTCCTTTCCTATCTTTTATCGACAACTATCATCCCCCTCTCAGTGTAAGTTCTTATCATGATTCTCTTATACAGACTTACCCACCCACAAATCCAACTTCTCACGATTTTCATAAAGCTAAATTTTCTCAAATTAATGAAAATATCACCAGAGTTTCTTTAACTTTGACAACCTTACTTCCGGGGTCCCACAAGGCAGCCACCTAGGACCTCTGCTCTTTATTTTTACTACTAACGATATTAAGATTGTCATTTAATATTGACATATTTCACTCAACGCTGCCGATAAAAAGTTTTTCAAGACCATTTCTTCCACAAATGATTCTACTCTTCTACAATTTGGTATCAACAGTTTCTCTTTCTGGTTCCTTAAAAGTTTCTTAGAGCTTAAGATTTCCGAATTCAATTCAATCACTTTCACGAGAACGCATCTAATCTTCTCGCCGTCTTTACCTTCTTTAGTATCAACCCATATCCACTGCTAGGTCAAATTCCCGACCTTGGTGTTTTATCTGATAGAGAGCTCAACTTTCTGACACATATTGGCGAGATTATTCTAAAAGCAAACTTTGTACAAGACTTTGTAAAATGATGGTCCAAAGAATTCTCTGAACCAAACGTGACCTGATCTTTTTACAAAACCTTTGTTTGGCCCCTTCTTGAATACGCCTGTCAAGTATGGTCCCCTTATCAACAAATTCATACATCCAAAATCGAGAATATTTAAAGTCGTTTCCAACGTTTCGCCCTTCGTTGTCTGTCTAAGGACATTCCTTTGATTCTAACTCCATATCGAGACCGACATTTTTAAAGTCTCGAAGGATTTTTTTTTAAAAAGCCAAAAACCATTTCTAATTATTATATTTAATACCTTCCCAAGAAATGTTACCTGAGCTAATCTCGACATCTGTCAATTTTTCAGAAAATACATCCACGGTAAGACTCTTAGGTATGTTTCTCCATTGCCTTAGGTTACTTTGCTTTGTGAATTCCCTGAAGCATTTTAAGTAAACCGTTCTGCTATTAAAAATAAGATATTTATAACTACCTGATTTACTTTGGGCTTGTAAGGTGAAATTGGGTTCATACAATTGTTTCCTTCCGTACTTTTGAGCAAGATCTTTGAACTTATCCCTTGGATTAGCCTAAGTTGGTATTCAGGTCAAAGTAATTTCCTGTCCCCAGTCTTTCACGATTTCTCCCAAATCATCCTAGTCTTCAGTAAGTTAAGTAGGTAAATCAACCCTTCTTTTCTTCCATTTTTTAATATACTCCTAACTAAAGAAATCTGTTTTTCAAAACGATTAACATAATGTACTCCCGTGATATGTGAGAGTATTTACGAACCAACTTGCTTTGTATCACTTTCCATTGTTAACATCAGTCTGACGTAAGTTTTTTCCACAAAAACAACCCCACTGGTGCAGTTCGCTGTCACTTATGCGCGATATACCAGTCAAATGAATGGCTAGTCCATTGCTCTTTATACATCCCTAATGAACTCAAGGCAATGACTAGGTTAACCTATGTGTGAACACAAGTAATTGTTCCCGCATCGCACGCTACCTCATTACCTCAACTTGTTCCCGTCCAATACTCGGTGGAAATAATTCGAAACACTTCTGACAGCAACTGTAAACAAAAATACAATTCCAGTGCTGTGCCTTTGGCTAAACCAAGACCAACCCTCTTTTCAATATTATTCATTTTCTTTCAGAATCCGACGACTCGCCTGGAGTTTACTTGCGTGATGACTTCCTCGGCGGACCGACTGAATTGCGAGCACCCACCGCCGAGCGCGCAGCCCTGTTCCTAGATGCCGCCCTAGCGGGTCGACCTCAGGGCGGACTGGAGCCCGCAATGATATTCACGTTGCATGTCTATCAATACAGCTTGTCGCGAAAAGGAGGTGGTAAGTCGGTCGCATAAAGGCTCTTCCAATTAGCATGATTGATCACATGTGCAATACCATTTTCTGTATCCTTTTTGTGTTGTTTAGTGGCGGGAGGACGAAGTCGTTTGCATCTAATCGATTTGGGGGGTTGTGCGAATCGAAATGGCGGCCTTCCACTATCTGGCATCGGCAATATTCTGCTGGCGATACTGAGTGGTCAACGGCATCCACCGAACAAGGATCATCCCTTGACGCCGTTGTTAAAAGACTGCCTTGCACCGTTAACATGCCATGTCGCCATTATGGCCCATGTCTCGCACACACAGGTGAGTGCTCCTTCATTAGTAACGCATTCATAAGCATCAAACAAACATACATCCTGAGAACCCAACCCAAACCCACAGTCCCATCCGTCATACATATTTTGACGCTTTGTCTCTCTATTCTTCTTGCAGCCACACTCAGATGCACTAACGACAATCCAATTAGCCTCAAGGATACACAGGATGCGGAGACGGAAACATCGTTTTCCAATTTCATCAGATAAAACGCTGCCCGTTAATGCAGGTATAAATCAGAGAAAATGTCCAAGTTCGGTTCCATATTCGTTGTCCCAGGGGAGATTGAATGTGGAATTGCTGGAATTGTTCCAAAATTGCTCATGTCCTGGGCTTGTGTGTGTGTATTGTAGAGATATTGTATCTCTGACTCTCGTTTGTTTCTATATCGAATATCCATATCTATAAAGGCTAACCCCCAAATAAACGTTCAATTTTAGGCCATCAATCTGCCGGCTCATCTGAGGGACCCGATCCATCAAGTTCTGATTTATCGGCAGATACGGTCATTTATATGGGACCGTGCGACGATGCTACGGATGGCGAACACCCGCCTGTGTATTTGCCATCGCTGAGTAGTGGTGACAATCGTTGTGCCATGAGTAAGGTGCTGAAGGGCAGTGGTGCTGAGAAGCCTTCAGGAGCAACAGCGGCCACGGGCTCGGGAGCTTCCAAAACACCAGCCAAAAAGAACGCTTCTCAGAAACGTAAGTATTATTCGTCGTAAAAGTGATGTTTTGTTTTTATCAAAGCTCAGGAAGGTACAGTTATTTCTTAGGAAAATTAAAAACATTCAGTTTTTTGACCCCACTGTCACTTTAAAGTCCAAAACAAAACTTTTATTTGAATTGTTGCAGCTCAAAGTCCTGTGGTAGCCAATCGAACGGACAGCCTAAAACGCAACCACACCACCAGCTCTAGTCCTACCCCTCCGAATCCTGCCAGTGGAGGAACTGGTGACCAAACCACAATTCCGGCTCAATTCTTCTCGCCGGTGCATAGTCTGAAAACTATACCGCACTCAGCGTCGTCGCCGAAAATTGTTGCTGGCACTCTGCGACATTCTGGTCTGAGTAAAGGCTCCAATGTACCCTCTCCCAAAGGTTCACCCCTTCGAAGGCCAGCCGTTGGTAGTGCAACTTCTAATCCTGCCACCGTCAATCCTGATAGTCCGTTGAGACAAATTACCGAAGAGCAATGGATTGATGGACCTCGCGTGTCCCGAGCCAAAGTAGCCGAAGCCAGACATCTAATGCGAGAGATTAACCATGTTAAGCAGTGCGAAACGTGGGTAGATGGACCGAAGTCGCAGTCGGCGCGTTCCCTTACCGCAGGCAATTTGCCAGCAACCCCAACGCAAGCAGTCGGCTATGGCTTCATGGACTCGCACAAAAAGACCATGATCCGGCAGTGGGTGGAGAATCAATCATCGCAAGTGTTCCAGTCGTCGGCCGCTTCCTCGCCCACCCATCAAGGCCAGCAGCAAATGCAGATGCAACAGCAACAACAGCACCTAAGGAACCTAACATATCACTTGGCCCAGTTCAAGCAGAAGTCCGAAGACGACCAGCACTCGCTGGAGAGTAATATGGAGATGGTGCATCCAATGGGTCCGGGATTGACGACAGCGATTAGTACGACAAATGCCTCCGCACCAGCAGAGATTTGCGGAGTTCGCAGTGGAGGCTGTGGCAGTGCCAAATCACACTTTCATAATAGAGACGAGACTGACTTACATTCGGATAGATCTGTGAGATCTTTTGGCGGCGGCGGTGTCGGTGGGGTTCATCAGGACAACCAGGACGAGGAAGATCAAGATAGTGGGCCATCGGAAGTGCCTCCAGCGTTGCCACTCATTGAACCCCTGGGTTCCAGAGAAATATCCCACGAAAGTCTACACCGGATACTCTCGCGCCATGTTTCCCGGGAGAGTTTGCACATGCAGCAGCAACACCATCAGCACCAGCAGATGATGCAACAACAGCACAACTATGGAATGTCAGACTGTGGATTGCAAGTAACGGAGGAAGAAATCGCAAGGACAATGGGAGGGTGAGTTAGAAACAAAAATGTCCTTAACTTTCGGGTGTGATATGAGGGGATTTATATTTTAGGGAGCATCCCTTGGCTGCTCTGAGCCATTGTGATATGTCCAGTTTTCATGGAGGTGGAGATGCGTTCAGCGATTGTGCGATGGGTGAAAGAACGAGGTAGATTTTTACTGATTCTTGGACGGAATCTGAATGGGAACGGGAAGTATTAAAAAATGTTTTTTTTTTTCTTATTAGGAACCAATTTGATCAACTGGCGCGTCTTCGAGAGATTTTCACATCCCAGCTGGCAATGGCTGAAGTTACTCCTGTCTTCCGTGTGGGCTGTGATGTCGGTAGTGTGTACAGTGAACCTGCCTATCGTTTTAACACTGGCCCAGGCAGTGTTTGCAGTGAGCCTCCATATCGCCCGCCTAGTCCACGGTGAGTTCATATTTATTGAATCCGGAAATAAGTCCTAAAAGTACTCTTTTTGTGAATTCCCATCGAGTTCCGTTTCAAAACCTTTGATAATTATTCATAGCTATGAGGCAATTCCATTTAACCTTAATTAACTAGGTAAACGGATCATCGTTCATAATTTACCGCCTAACTACGGTTAATTTTAAATTTAAATTACTTCCCTTTGAACCCTTCCTCCGCTGTATAATCAAATCCAACAATATGCTTCCTTTAATTCACAGTCCACCCTCGCGCAGCCCTAGTCAATGTTCCCTGCCAAGCCTCAATGGCATCATGCAAATAGCCGGCATGGAGCAGTATGCTTCTTTGCGACATCCTGACGGTGCTTCCGACCCAAATCTTCCCAAAGCCGAAAAAGCATTCATCGAAATGGACGAAATGACGGAAGTTGATGAAAAATCCGCTCTACTTTCCAAACGGCCATCATTAGATCACGACCACATCACCGCCCTGCCCATCACTGCCCAAAGCCAATTGCCGTTGCTGCCATTGAACACCTCATCGGAAGCCTACGACAGTGGTCATGACTCGTCCACACCACGGACATCCAAGCATTCGGGCATATCCCGACGAGCGGAGAGCGGATACCATAGTGTGGCCACGGTAAGGGACAGCGATGAATCCAGTTTCACCTCCGGTCTCTCAAAGGAGCATCACAATCGAATTGTGATGGTGAAGAAAAAACGCCAGGACAAGTCGTCGCTCTGCAACTGGCTGATGAATCCATTCACCTGCACGTATCCGGAGACTGAAGGTGAGATCAGTGATTTCTGAACACCAAGCACTATCCAGGTGTTATTTTAAAGTTAAAAAAAAAAAAACAACAACCACCCACCAACAAACAAAAAACACTTACACTATAGAAATATTTTCCATTATCCTTAAAAAGGATGCGCGAATGTACTTGTGAATAGAACGAAAAAAAAAAATTAAAAAGAAATTAAAAAGGAAAACACATAAAACCATCAGAAGAATAATGTAGAAAACAAAATGGTGCGCTTTGTTATTGTCTTATGCTTTAGATATTATTATTATTATATCGTGCTATACATTTTCAAATACATATACATACAGAAATACATACATACGAAAAAGGAACAACAGCAGCTAAATCGTTATGCTTTTTTTTGTTTTTTGAAAAAAAAAATAATAATTTTCTTTTGATTTAAGCGCTTTTTAAATAAAAAAATGTCCTTTTAAGTTCAGAGTATTTAAAATGGAAAAGGATAAGAGCAGGATGCTAAAGGTACGTTGCGAAGTTCATTGATTTTAATTTTAATAAATTTTGTGTTTGTAATGAGAAGTTTAGTTTTTTCTCTTTTCAAAGGATTACTCACAAAACAAAGAGATTGTTTAGAGTTGTTTTTATTTTAAATGAGATTTTTTTGGACAGGTCTTTAGTGATCCGCAGTACTAACTCAATTTTGACTAAGTGAATCTTTTTTCAACATTTGTTTAGTTGAAAAAATATTCCTAAAACTAAAAAAGGTGAACCAGTTTACAAAGCATTGAATATACCGGGAAATAACGATTGCTCTGTGCTTAAGTTGTTTGGTGTGGGGCTTAAGCATTTTGAAACTTAGGTATTTGGCCTTCTAAATTTATAAGCTCAATTTAACTATTTTATTTAAGTTACTTTTGTAGAAAACTAAAATATTCTATAGGCACTAATTGATGGTTGAAAAAATTTTCCAATTTTCCAATTTATATAAGAAATTTTAAAAGAACACCAATTTAAATCAATAATTTAAAACATAAGAAAATCGGTCATAACTTTTGTCTGAGAAACATAATATGCATAAGATATGCCGAAAAATATAAGAGGTATTGGCGCAATCCTTCAATATAATGGCTCTAAATGATTTTACTGATCAAAATTAGTCGAACGTTATCTATAGCTCCACAGAAAAACCCTTTCAAACGACATTTTTACTTGCGATTGAACAGGTACTTACAATACAAACTATGGCAAGTTCTAAGCTGGTACGAAAATCAATCTCAAGGTTTTGGTTGAAATTGACATTACTACTCGTAAGATTTGAATGACGAAAAAAGTTCGTCTTGCAACTCTGTCTATCTGTCTATCTATTCGCTCTACAGCCCGAGCGTTTCGATCGATTTTCAGCTTGGTAAATGTAGCATTTTTTCAGACGTTTTTACTTACGGCATATAGGTACTATTTGGCAAATTATGGATTCTTTAACGAACTCGAGAATTTGTTCAGACTTGTCATATCGATGATAGGGAAGTCGAAAAAAGTGGGCTAGCACTTCTGCCCACCTGTCCGTTCAACTGCAGCCTGAATAGCTCCGCGCGATTTTCCTTAAACTTGGTAGATGGTGTTCAAAAATTTTTTTTGGCGTACTAAAATTTGTTCTTAAAAATGTTTAAAAAAACTTATTTTTTTTAAGAAACCTCTGCAACGATTTATAATTTTTTTTCTTGTATAAATTAATATTTTCTTAAGAAGTTACAATGGCATTCTGTTTTTATTTCCAACCACTAAAAAAGCATTTAGTGAACATTTTTCTCTAATACCATTAATTTCTTGAATTCTAAGTGGTAAGAAGTTCGCAAGACTCAGTCGTGCATTTTATTTTATTTAAAACCGAAAATAGCCATTACATTTTTTTTCCGAAATTTAAGAAACAAAATTATTTTAACCAAGCTAATTCCACGAGATTTTATAAAAAGAATTTAAAAATTGCCAAAAGCTTATTTATGATTGAAAAAAAAATCAAAAAATGATAATTTTTGGTACACGACTCGCACAGATCCTATTTTTCCGATTTTTACAAAAAAACGTACAACTTAGTTTTGATGAAGTTTTTTAATCTCAAAATTTTCAAAAAAATTGTTGTCGAAATTAAAAAATAATTCTTGATAACTCAATATTTCGCAAAGCATATGCTTGATTTTTCTTAAAACTGGCACTTAACAGTTTTAACGCTTTCTAAAAGGTTAAAAAATATTCATTTATTCAAAAATAAATTGAATAAAAAGTATATAAATTTGGAATTGAAAACCCGTTTGGAAAATCTTATTCACTCGAAACTTTTTTCCTACTCGTATATTGCTTAATTTGTAAATTTTATCAATATTAAAAATTAAATTAAAAAAAAATAATTCACTGCGTTCTATTTAAACTTTGCCAGTTGAGCCTTTTTTAAAGAAAATCAAAAAAATTAAAAACAATGGCGCAAAATTTTAATTGGATTAGTTCGATGCTAAAGCTGTTTTAGTATAATACTAAGTTAAAACAACGAATTTGCAAATTTTAATCAAATATAGCATCATACTTTCTCTACCCTTTTATTAAAGTTAAAATCATCGAATACCTACTTTATTTCTTTAGTATCGTGCTAGCTTCATATGACTCGTTGACATTTGCAAACATCAAAAAAGGTTCGTGTACTTACTTTTTTACACGAAATGTCATTGTTTTAGGTGTGTTCAGAAGCAATTTATTAAAAAAATTCTTTTAGTACGGTACTAGTTAGAAAATGCTTAAAACTAAGAATCAGTTAGTAAACTACTTTAAAGTTAGCAAATTGTTAACTAGTATCATACTAATACCTTAATAATAGGCTGTTTAAAATTTTGCACCAATGTTTTTAATCTTTGGAACATTTTTGAGAAAAAAAAATATTTTTTAAAATTTCGAAAAAAATTGTATGGCAGGAACGGTTTTTTGGTCTTAACAAAAGGAAAAACCGCGGGGGAAAATTTAAAATGCTATCTACCAAATTACAGTGAACATTGGAAAACGTGAACCCCCCAAAACATGAACTATCCCAAAACGTGAACACCGTAATTTTTACATTGACTGCCCTAAAACGTGAACAAATCGAAAAGCTCTAAAATGTGAACAGACATTTTTTCAACATTTCTACATAAAAATGCACTGAATTAATTTTTTAAAACTTCGGAGGCCCCATAAAATTGATTTCAAAATGAAATCTAATCAATTTTTTTAATAACCCGTAGGTACCAGTATGAACCCGTAGGTACCAGTATGTGTAAAAATGTAAAAATATTCATAAATCTATACTACTGCAAGCAAAAAGAAGATAAAATGAAAGAAAATATGTTTTATTTTAAGAGGAGTAGTAAGACAATACGGTAGGAATACTATTTTAATCATAAAATGTTACATTCCAAACCATGAACAATCTCAAAAACATGAACACCCTCGGTTTTAATTAGTTCACGTTTTCCAATGTTCACTGTAATAGGAAATCGGGCGAGGCGTTTTGTTCTGTAGTCGAATAATTCGGATCAAATTGTTTTTTTTTTTTTACCAATGCAATAAATTGCTTGTATAAGGCGCAAATAAAAATGAATTTCATAATATTTTTCTGTAATATCGTCCATTTTTGAATATGGATCATTTTGTAAATTTTAAGTCTTTTAAACATGAGAACAAATTAATTTCTTTTCAAGGGTGTCAACGCAGATTGATCCCAACGCCAAACCTAAAGTAGGAGAATTTATACAGAGGCGAATAATCTTAAGAATTTCATTTATGAAATTCAAATATCTGATGATATGTAGGTAGAAATGGTGGGCACTAGTAGTCTTGTTTGACCTGTGGATTAAATGGAATATGGTGAGAGATTTCTGAGCTCTCCCAAATGAAGTTCGCTAGCTTGCGGTCTTAAGATCAGTGAGAAACAGTTACAGATGTCGTTCAGGTTTGTCTCAGAACAACTTTATCGCATGGAGTAAGGAGATCAAATGTTTAATTTTTATTTCGGAAAGTTCAAGATATTAAGATGAAATAAATGTTATCCTCCTGTTTCCCAGAGTACGACAATGTATTGTAGGGAATGCCCAGCTGAGCCTCATATTCACCTCTTGGCTTTTTGCAACTTTCGGGGCTTATTGTATGTTTCCAGATAAAATGAAATTAGTTAAGTTGCTTCGTCTACGATTGCATTCTGCCAGAGAAACTGAGAATATTTTTTCCTTCTTAGCACTAGAGGTACCTATGTTAAATCTTTCAGCATGAGAGTTTCTTCTTTTTTTTCAAAATTTTCATCATATCTTCATCAATCAAGAAAGGCACATTCGAGTAGTGCATATAAAAAAGAACCTCTATATTTGCCGAGACGTCCGAAATTATCAAGAATTCGAGTAAAATTGTTTGAGGGAAGGAATGCAACTAGCTTTTTCATTTCAGCGAAGTAAAAACTGCGTTTTCTAAAAAAATTAAGTTGTAAGTTGTGTGTGTTATCTTCCAGAATAACGCCACGATTTGTACATATACATATAAACATGCTGTATCATATCTTATGTCGGTGTGACACTGGGTGGCAATATTTCAAAGAACGTGATAGATCTGTGGGCAATAGTTATTCTTTGAGTAAATTGTATTTTATACGAAAATGTTGAGCGCTGAGCACGGTGACGATGCGACACATGTGGGTTCTCGGCAACACTGTCCCTTTCCGCTCCAAGCTCCAACCAGTTTACTTCAATAAATACGCCGAAAGGGCTCTAGCGTCCTGATTAAAAATGAAATAAATTTAAATTTTTCAACAAATTTTTATTCAAAAAAATTTGTTTCTCCCACTACATTTTTCTCAGAAGTTTTCAACCACCGAATTTTAGACGAATTGAAATATTGAAAATCTTAACAAATTTAAATTTGTCTCTTTGCTTCCTTGCTTTTGAAGTAATTTCGTTTGAAATATTTATTAATATATTCAAACAACAGCATAAATATTTTCCGTGCAATACATTGCTTATATTATATCAACTATGTTTTAATTTAAACCTAACGACCTTTAGTATCAAAAAAAAAAAAAAAACACGAATCAAGACGACGAATAATAAGATTTTGTTTCTTTTTTTTTATTTGTTGAAATGGAATATTTTATAGGAAATGAAAACTATTACCGTTAATTATTTTAGCAAAAATATGTAAAAAAAAACAAACTCTATAAATATCGCTATAATAGCAGCTAATTTAATTAAAATTAAAAACAAAACAAAAATAACTATAATGCATAGGTGTTGAATACAAAAAAACATAATAATACAAAATAAATTTCGTTGCCAGTTTTGCCTATTACTATGTTATTATTAAATATTTGAAATATATATATTATATTATTATATAAAAAAAATATTAACTAATAAATAAAATTTATTATAAAAACAAACAAAACTTTAAAACTATCCAAAAAAAAATGCTTAGGTATATTAAAATTATTAATTTAATTATTTTTGAAAATATAATTGCTTAAATATTAAAACAAACAACAACAAAAATAATAGAAATATGAATGTGTTACCTGGTAGAACAAAAAAAAATTTAAATAAAACGGTATAATATCTAACAAGAAGACTAAAAATTTAAATGCATTTATCTCTTTGATTAAAAAAAAATGCAAAATAACGACAGAATATATTAATCGATCACAAAATAACGTGCGACAAAATAATGATTAAAAATAAATTAATAAAAAATTTAAGAAAAGAAAAACAAAGCCAACTAGGTATAGGTATATTATTTGTATTATTATCTGTATTTATTTTTAATTTTTCGTGTAAATATCAGCACGGTAATTTACTTTACATATTATATACACGTACGCAGTAGTTTTTATACGAGCCCAATGGATATTTTTTTGTTTGTTATTAATTAAAAAAGATAAATTTAAACGAAAATAAAAACTATCCCCATTAAATATAACGAATTATTGAATATTTTTGTTGTGGTAAATGCTATGCATGGTAAATTATTTTAACCAAAACGAAATCCAACTATTATTATCATATTGTCATGAAAAAAAAAATGAAAAATAAAACAGATTAAAAAAAAAAATATTGTAAAATTGTATGATAAATATTAAAATAAAAAACTTTTAATAATAAAAGAGAAAAAATAACTCGATTTTTTTAAAAATTAAAAAAAAAACATTTGTGTGTTTTCTTTCTGTTTTTTATTGGATCTCACAGGAAAAAGTTACAGGATTACAGTGAATGGTAAGCTCTTTCTTTTTTACTGGCGACTATACTATACTATACTTTACTATAAGGCAAGTACTATAAGGTACTTGGTATAAGGCAAGTTATGCATTCGGAAATAAATAGAACTCGAAATTTTGACCAAAATTGACATTACGATGATAGCGAAGATGAAAAAAGTGGTTCAGCAATTACAGTGCATCAAAAAAGAAATCGTAGGTACACATTTTTTTCTCTTTAAATCACAAAATAAAATTTATGAAGATTTGAAAATAGCGTATTTCTGCATTTATACATAGTTTTTATTATAAACTCTGGATATTTAGCACAAATTACATATTTAGTAACAAATTGTCATTGAAATTTAATTTAAAAGAAAACAATCGCAAATTTAATATCAAAAAAGAAATCGGACACTCTGTGGTATACTCATGTTTTTGTTTTTAACGGGGCAAATATAACACTTTTAAGTACTTAAAATTCCGTTACATTATGTCAGATGTTTATTCGATTCGAATTGTATGCGCTATTATTAGTAGGGTCAAAATGGAAGAACAATTTGGATATACAACGATAGAAGGGCGAAAAAAGTGATAAAACATTTTGAAGAAGGTAACTCAGGTAAGCAAGTCTACGCTAGGAAACATCATAAAAAGATTCAAAACTACAAAATCTGTTGAAAATTTATAAAAATCTTGTAGACCAAAAAAGTTAACTGCAGACGATGAACGTTGGATATTGTAATAAGTTCAAAAAAAAAACCGTGCACCAAAGTTGACGGTGGAGGTAAGGAAATACTTGCAATAAGATGTTAACCCTGAAACCGTAAAAACAGTGTTGCGAAAAAGTAATTTTCATGGAAGAGTAGCAAGAAAAAAACCTTTTATCAACAAAAAAAACCGAGTCAAGAGAAAGAGTTTATAAGGAGCTACCAAAAGACGGATTTGTCGTTCTGGAATGGTGTTTTGTTCTGTTTTTCTTAAATCTACTCTCGTCAGAGACAAAACACGATTCAAGAACGACAAATCCGTCTTTTGGTAGCTCCTTATAAACTCTTTCTCTTGATTCGGTTTTTCTTGTTGATAAACGGTATTTTTCTTGCTACACTTTTTTTTTTAAGCTCAATAATTCGAAAGCCCCATAGCTAGATATTTTTCAAACTTGACAAATAAAAGTTTCTCAATATAATCTGCAAAATGTGAGAAAAGAATTTCATTTTACATTAAAATAAAAGTATCCACTATACAAATGTACAAAAATCGTATTTTTCTCGAAAACGGCGCCTAGAATTTCGATAAAATTTTTTTTTCTTTCGATTAATTCTTACGATCTATAATTATGGGCCTAGAACTAAACTCTCCTTACCGATAGGACAGTCCACTAGCATATGCCAGGCAGAAGTAAATGCCATAGGCATACATATGTGCTGGAAGAAACCTCGATAGGAAATATAAAGACCAAAACATTGCCATCATGTCAGACAGTCAGGCTGCACTAAAAGCACTAAGCTCCTTCGCCATTAGTTCGAAACTTGTTTGGGAATGCGTGATAAAGCTTAATAAACTGGGCAAGAATAACACTGTCACACTTCATTGGGTACCAGGCCACGTTGGTGTCCAGGGCAACGAAGAGGCAGACTCCTTAGCAAAAATAGGTGCATCGACACCCCTTACAAGGCCAGAGCCCTACTGCGGAATAGGAAAAAATGTGATCAAAAATAAAATCAAAACAGAAGAGGAGGCAAAAAGATAAAAAATGTGGAAAGAACTCCCTAAGCTGAGACAGGCAAAACTCCTACTCGGGGACTAAAACCGAGAGCGTTTTCTAACCTGCATTAGCTTAAGTAGAAACAACCTCAGGAAAATCACGGGGCTTCTCACAGGCCACTGCAGGTTGAGAAGACACCTCAACATCCTTGGCCTGGTGAACAACGCGACTTGCAGATTCTGCAACACTCACGAAGAGACACCTGACCACATACTGGGGAAATGTGATGCACTGGTGCATCAAAGGCATAGGTATCTGGGCAAGCACCACATAAAAGAGAGTAAATTATCCTCCCTGGGGCAAAACAACAATAATGCTGTCATTTAATAAAATTTTGAAGTTGAGCTTTGATTTAAAGCTACTGTTTTATTTTCATTGTAAATAGGATAGAGAATAAATAAAATGCAACAGTTAATTGGGAGCACGTGGTCTTTCCCAAATCGTCACGAATGTAGAATTTGATAATTTCACTGGTAAACACTGTTTTTGTCACACGAACTTTGTTATGATTTTTGTTTATGTTGATGTACCCTCATTAAAAATATATAACAGTTTTGTTTCTATCACATCCAGTTTTCTTGTGACAGCTACATATTCATTTCTGACCTTATATACGTTTCTTTGCTTAAAAAACTGCATTTAGTCGACTGTGTAACTATTGTGATTGCTAAATTACATTTTATTTACGTTAGTTAGATCGTAAATATGCCACGAGAGTGGCAACCCGGACAGTTTTTGTTACTCGTATGTGTGTGGAGAATTAACTTTTACATCTCAGCGTCGAAATTTCACATGATTAATTGAACAGTTCTATTTAGACTATTTTGGTTTTCCTGTAAGGAATCAAGGCAAACCCTGGGTGGAATCGGCTAAGGTGATAGTTGGTTGTGATTGTCATTTTGACAATCGATCTCTCTATATTTCTTTATTGATATGAGGGAGACAGCTATAGTCAAAATGACAATCACAATCAACTAACACCTTAGCCTATTCCACCCCTGGGTTCCACATAAATGTTGTGTAACGTGTGTGAGGCTCCAATTAGGTTGGACGAAACAAGAAGAGAAATTCTTCAAACTCAGCGAGGCGGAAATCAAAGAGGGAATATTTGTAGGTCCACAAATACGGAAATTCAAGAAGGATAAGAGCTTTGAAGAAAAACTAAATGATCAGGAAAGACTCGATTGGAAATGTTTTCTGAATGTTCAAAATTTTCTAGGTAACCATAAAGCGGAAAATTACAAAGATTTAATAAATTAACTTATGAAATCATATAAAGCTTTGGAGTGTAATATGTCCTTAAAAATACATTATGCTGGACTCTCATCTGGACGCCTTTCCGGCAAATTTGGGTGCTGTGAGTAACGAACAAGGTGAGAGGTTCCATCAGGACATTTCCTTAATGGAGAAGCGCTATCAAGGGAAATGGAGTCCAGGAATGCTAGCAGACTGTTTTTGGATACTTAAAAGGGACCTACCAAAAGCCAAATATTCAAGAAAATAATACCTAAGTATTTATTAGATATTAGGAAATAATTTTGTAAGTGTGGCTGATTTTTGTACTTCTTACGAAAATATATGTTTTGATGTCACAAGAAAACCTGATGTGTAGATTTTTTTTCATTGATATATTATTGTTTGGTGGCCCTAGTATATTCAAAATTTGATATAAGTTTTCATGTGACAAAAAAAAATTACAAATTTGTTGACCAGTGTTTTCTGATCGAATCCAGACGTGCTTTTTTTGTTTTGAATGACAACAGTTAATCGTGTGCAATTTTCTACAGCTTTTTATTAAAAAAATTATCGCAATGAAATCAGTAGGCTCAATTGTGATTATTTTTTTTTTATTGTATAAATTTCGTTTCCTATAAAATGTAGTAGTTAAAGATTTTGGGGGTGGCCGTGGCGCGATTGTTATGTGCTCGCCTGTCAACCTCATGATCACAGCTTCGATCCCTTGAGCGTGTGTAGATAACAAAAAAAAAAACTAAATTTTTGTATTTTTTCAAATATCTAAGCGTTTTGGGTGTGTAGGCCGTTACATGACGTTAAGTGTGAAATATGTTTGTGTCAAGTGGTTCATGTTATTTTAGAATCTGTAAATTTTTCTTGCTACTATTTGCTACTTTTTGTATAGGTAGTTGACTTTTTTTTATTGGTGACTTTACTCTGGGAAAATATCGATTTTTTCTATCATTTTTTTTTTAAATTACTTTTTAGACCGAACAGCTTCTAATACTGAAGAGCTGTATACTAATATAAAAAGTTCAAATCTGAAGGTATTAGAAGCCAAATTGCGTTTTAAAGCGAAGAAATTAAAAAGCTGGGCGCGATACAGCGAGGCTTTCAAAAGGCTTTCGTATAAGCAAGTGTTTCACGCACTTGACGCCGCGCGCCGATGACTCATATGTTTTAATTATATGCGTTATTCCTCTTCCTTTAATATACCTACTCGTATGTATCTGGTGGAAAAATAATCTGGCAGAATCCTCATCCAAGTTCAACTAAATATTGTAGGCCTCTTAAAATTTAGTTTCTCAAGGAACCTGTACCAGTATTTGTGGCGAAAAACAGAGAGGATTAACAACTTCGAGAGCTCTAGCCTAGTCTCGTTGAAGTTGATGAAAATACTTTGAACGTTGAACCCTATTTATTATTCACAATAATAGACTGAAAAGTCTGCAAATCCATCACTGAAAAATCCTATACACCGAAGTTCTTTACTTGCAATGCCACATCAAAAGATCTTAATTGCATTGATGCAATCATTAAAAGGCCAGTCAAAACGGAAAATCTTCAATTTGGCTTAGCTCTGTTGGTGGGTGGATCCGTTTTTCGGAATGTCTACTCCAACTTTCATACAAATTAATAGTAAGCCAATGGCTAGCTAAACAAGAGGAGCATACAAAATTATTGCTGAAAGGAATAAAGAAATACAAAAACATTTTCAAGAGCGTTCGGGTTTGAGCGTTGACAAGCCAAAGCGGGGCTTGATAAATTCTAATGACGGTATTTGCGTCAGGACACAGAAGATATTTCGAACGTGCCGAAACTTTAGTTGATATAACTTAAGTAGATGTTGAAAATATAAAGCAGGCATTTTTTTTTAAATGTGCCATCTATCATGCTAAAGTTATCTTGAGTTATTTTAAGTCCATAGCATTGGGCGTTTTTCTTTTTTAGTTCAGAGTAGAACCTGAACTGTCAAACAAAAAATCGTGTTTCTTTTTTAGCTCAGAGTGTTTAACAGTTTAAATTTGTGTTTCTTTTTCCGTTGAGAGCGTATTCAGTGATTGTTCAGAGCGCACTCTATGAGCTCGGTATAAAATAGCTGAGCAGACAAAGTTAAATGCTGAAATCATTCTGACAGACAGGAAAAAAACTCAAAACCTCGCGTGTTTTTGTAAAATATTTCAGAGCTCTTAGAACACGCTCGATTCGGAGAAAGTTCCGAGCATGTTCGACATGCTCGTGCTCTGTTCAGTGCTCTACTCTGAATGAAAAAAGAAAAACGCCCATTGATAGTTGATTTAATGCCACCTTTAGTGGTGTTTTGCAACAGTGTGCGGTTTCGAAAGGAAAATTTTGGATATCCGGCAAGCACGCTGTAGTTGTTTTCTTTCTGTAGAGTGCAAGTGTGACCTCACCATGAAGTCCCAGCGGGGGATGTATGATAAAGTTAATGGTGCTTATTTTGACATTCTCTTTCGTTAGAAAGTGAGTCGAATTCGTTGAAACTTAATTTTGAGACTCGGCGATTAGAATGTTAATCGAACAAATCGAAAGTTCACCCAATCCATAGAAAGTTCATTCATTTGCGAAAGCTAATTCAATTTTGACATTCGAAAGAATAGAATTAAATGTCATTTTTGTGTCGTTTGAATTTTTCTGTCGAGTAAACAACAAAACATGTAAGTTTTTAATTATTTCATGGAAAATAAATTACTTTTATTATTTTTTTTTGTTGTTTTATGTTAAAAGGTCGCATTCCAACTGGACAAACTGCGAACAAAAGGAAAAGTTAATTAAAATAATGGAAGAAAACCCGGAGGTAGCAAAGGGTTTTTTACCACCCGCGTTGATACGGAAAGCATCCACTATCTTTTTCCTCTGCACTTCTTCAACACCATCTTCATTTATAAACAACACAAATGCCATATTTTTATTTTTTATTTATTATTTTATGTTTTTATCAAAGAAATTTAAATTATTAAACAATAAACAAGACAACTACAACTGAACAAAGATTTCACTTTTTGCTTTTGAGTTTTGACATTTCACAAACACTTCTCTTTTGTTTTTGATATTTTAGTGTGACCAAGTGTATACGAAAAAAAATAAAAATTTAGAACGCGTCATGAACAACTTATTTTTTTTAAGAATAGTTTCAAAACAGCTGAGTTGACACAAAAAATGTAATAAATATGTAGTTCTTTATGGTTAAACTTTACTTTATAATGAAAAAGTGTATTATTAATTTTGTTTCTTGATTATTTATCCAACATCTATAAAATGTTTAGAAACAAAAAAATGTAAAACGGTCATACTAATTCAAATAGAAATATAGTAAATGTCAAACAGCTGACAATGAAAATGAATCTTTTTTGAAGTTCATTTTATGCTATCTTTCGCAAATGAATGTTATTCGTTCGAATCTCAAAATTAAGAAAGTTCATTCGAAGGAATAGAATCATTCTAACGAATAGACTATTCATGAGAATGTCAAAATAAGCATGAATATTTAGAAAGCCGTACGGAACTCCGGTATGACATCTCCTTCTCTGTAGAAATGGTTGAGTTTTTTCCAATATTAACGCTTCTAGTATCTTTCTCATAGAGCAGAGCTGCTGAAATTATTTCACATTCACGCGAAAGTCTTGATGGTCAAGAAAATCAAGTAAGTGTCAATAGTATATCTGGTTTTGAATGCCAAAATAGCTTGTTTTACTTTGATGACACCTATAATAATGTTCCCCAACATGTCTATTGAGTAAAACGCTTCAGCGTCTTTAGTGGAGGTCCCTGGTTTTTCCCCGGGACTCCACTTTCATATAATTTTTCGTAACAGAAAAATCCCATGATGACTAGTTACTAATGGGTAGATTAAGAGATCTATAGGGACTACTATCTTAAATCCATTATTTCCCAACACCCAATTATAAATATTCCCTTTAGTTTAGAAATGTCCGGTGAACAGTCTCTGCCGAGTCTCTATTACCTTGAGAGATTCGAGGAACATTGCAAGCCTTAGCGTTCTATCTTGCATCCTAGCTTCCCTACTCGACCTGATTTAAGGCCTTAACTCAAGTTATTTAAAATAAACTGTCAATAGAAACTGCGAAATTACTGGCAAACTTTTACTAAACTCATTATAATTGCGTATACTTTGTTTAAGTTCAATTCCTCATTAAGAATAAATTCTTAGTTCTTAAGGGTAGGTGTCCATTGAAAAAATAGGTTAGACTTTTGCGCTAAGCTGTATAACTTTCACAATTTTACGAATATTTCAATGAAATAAACGGTCATCGATTAGAAAAATGTTAGTCAAAATACTTTTGCAGTTTTGAAAAAAATATAAAAATATTGTGTGCCTTAAAACTGCCACACAAGTGGAAAAATCATACATTTTAGTAAGGTCCTTATTCAAATGATAGGGAAATTCCGAAAATATTACTTTTTTATTTTTTTTATATTTTTTTTATAGAAACAACATATTCCCAAATCATGTATCGGTCTTCTTTTTTTATTCTGTTTTATTATTTTTTCAAAAAAAAATATACAAAACTATGAAAAACGAAGGTAATTTTCAGAGTGGTATGAATGCTCTACTGTATAAAACTTCATAAGTATAAAAGATAACGAAGTAAAATTCACTCTTATATAAAGCCAATAAGTATGTGCAATTACGTTAAAATTTTTTTTTTATTTTTTTTTATTTTTACAGTAACTTTTTACTAACAAAAGTCAAAAAATATACATTTTTTTACAAATATTTTGTTCTCTACCCTGGGAAATTGAGAGTTATATTTTTTAATTTTTGGAAATAATTTTTTAATCAAAGATTTATATTCTCTAAACAGCATATCGGTCTTTAAAATTTAATTAAACTCATCTAAAGTTCATAAAAATGCAATTAAATATGACAGTATTTGTAATGCATTTGCAATAAAAGTATTGACAATACAGTTCTCACATATTTTTTTTATTTTTGTTTGATATTTTATTTACTAAATTCAAAAATACAAAATACTTTTTTCACTCAATATTTATTTAATTTTATTTTTATAAAAGAGGTCTATTTTGCATTTTTTAACAAAAAGTTCCTTTGCACACGCACACAAGTAAGTTTTCAGTTCACAAGAATGCCACTGCAATATCAGCGCTTTGAAAGAGAAGGTTTCGTATTCTCTGTGCAAAAGAATTTTGTCCGCCAATCCGCTCTCTTGATTTTTTTTTTGTCTGGGCTCATTTAGGTTTTTATTCTTGTTTATGACTTGTCATCTTGCTTCTCGTGTTACAAGAACAGAAAAAATAAAAAAAAAAGTGTGAGAAATGATTATTTTTAGTAGGTATATGATGTAATGACCATTCCACATTGTCGGAGGTAGGGTGGAAAAATGTTCTTTGTGTATGTATAAAAAAGAATATAAGTAGGTTATTCGCTGTCATAAATTTTGTTTTTTTGTATTTTTTTATTTGCGATCTATCATCATTCTACTGTTTTTTTTTTGTTTCTTCTATGGAAAGTCATTTTAGGTACACACATAAATTGCGATGCATAGTGATCTTCATTTTTTTTTTATTTGCCAAAGGGTGTGTACATGATGGAAGAAAGGAAATCTCCGATGTTGTGTATAGAATAAGATACATATGCATATAAGTATCTACAATAGATTTTGTGTTGTTTTTTCCGATAGGTAGGTTCATAGGTAATGTAGAGGTGCAACGCCTTGTATTGATTTGGTATCGTAAGGATTGTTTTGATTTAATTTTGCGTAGGTAGGTAATGGATGTATCAAAAATATATTAGATTAGTACATGCTAATCCTGTGAATGAACGCAAATTGCATTTCACTGTAAGCGAATACGCAACAACCAAGGGATATGGCAAGTAGATGGCGCCAAAATATTATGTACAATATTATGCAGGTATCTATTAATCTAAATACCTATGTACATATTTATATAAATAAGTTAAGAAGGAAAATTCGATCACTTTTTGTTTTCGGTGGTGACGTATTCCAATGGTAAAAGAATGGTGAAAGTATATAGAAAGAATATGGGAAGTGCGCTTCTTTTATGTATTTTTGTTGGTTTTACATAGGAAGATTTGTCTCCTTTATTTCAATATGTCATGGTGATAGATAATACTCTCGTTACAGTTATTTTCTGTTGTGTTTTTATTGTGCAAATCTATTTTGTACATACCTATAAATATTTTTTTGCAACAACTGCCTCCAAAAACAAACAAAGGAAAGAAAAAACTCAAGCAAAAAAAATTGATAAAAAGTAAGCAAATAGAAAATACATACATACATATGTACTACCTACTTCGTTTTCATTAGGCCACATGATGTAATTTCGTTGAAAATTTCGAAATGAGATAATTTTTAACAAAGGACAATAGGCAAATCTGACCTAGTTCTAATAAGAACGACCTTTATATAATATACATATGTATGTTCATATATTCATTATCACTTAGTTTTTAATTTGTAAAAAAAAAAAACAAGTATTAGTTTTCCAATAATGTTGTTGGTGTCAAAATTAAAAAATGATATAAAAATAAGAGCACATTTTTTGTTTTTTTTTTCGATGAAGATTTTGACATGTTTGAAAAACCAATATTAAGTTCGTTTTTATTAAAGCTTAGCCGGTTATCTGTACATATCTGCCCATCAACATTTTTTTCTAACACGTTTTACTTACGACCACCAATTGTTATGTTGGTAGTTGACAAATTGTGAATAATTTCGAAATGACTAAATGAAATTCGTTTTTTTTTTTTTTTGAATAAGATCAGTTTTTATATAAAATGCATTTTTAGTTTTTGCTTAATAAAATAGAAGCTTAAAATTAGTGTACTAGTATACAAAGTAAAATTAAAATACAATGATGTTATTGGAAATAAAATTGACAAACTTTTTCTACAAAATTTGTTTCAGTTAATGGGAACCAGTGGCACCATTTTACTTCAATTATAGTAGATCTAGTTTTTTTTTTTTTCAAAATATTTAAAATCTACTTCTTATTTCGCACCATCAGCCAAATACTGAAATCTACCTCATTTTAAAAATCTCTGTTTCAACCTACTTCAATTTTACAAAAAAAAATCCAAATCTACTTCTTTTTCTCTATTTCACTCTAGGTAGTATTTTTTTTATATTAAACGCGCACTCAAGGTCAAGGGGTTATGAATAAAATCAAAATGTTAAACACAGTGCAAGAAATTAGGAAAGTAGGATTAGATGAGAAAGGAAATACCGATACACATTGGTTTTTAATGTCTGCACATTACAATGAGTGGGAAATATTGAGCCGCGTAAAGCATTCCAGATTCGTGTAGTGCGGCTAAAAAAGGAATCACTGTACTTGACAGTACGTCAGAAATTGGGCGAAAAATATGAGCAGTCCTAGAAGTATGGGTATTACGGTTGAATTGTTTGAGGGGGAGAACGCAACTGGCTACTTTACTAGAGCACTGTTTATGAAAATTGCGGCGGTGCTCGAGAGATTCAAATGTTTCAATTAGACAACGGTCGCCTATAATTTTTAGAGCTCTCTTTTGAATTCTGTGCAAGAGACTAAGGAGGGTTTTTAGAGCACCTGCCTAGTGGGAATTGCACTCGAGATTTGGACGAATATAGGCCTTATAGATTACAGCCAGATTAGTAGGTGTAAAAAACTTCTTGCATCGGCGGAGAAAATCTAAACACTTAACGGCGTTTTTCGTTACGTCAAACATGTTATCACTTCACAAATGACGGTCTGTGATGCACATACCTAGAAGCTGTTCAGTCTCCTCGATGCAAGTGCCAAACAGCATTGAGTTTTCGAAGCTTTGAATTCTATACGTTTTTTGATTCCTCATTGCTATCAAGATCAGAATTTAATGAGCTTATAATACGCTGCCGTTGGTAGTCCACATCCGAAGGACAAGGATGTGAATCTAAAAACGAATATGAAAAGCTGAGGTTACTGTCGTCAGCAAAACAATTAATCGGAGCAACAGTTACAGACAAAAACTGTCAGAGACAAAACGGACCCCTGGGGCACACCAGTATTTATTTATTTATTTATTTATTTATTTATTCATCAAGCAGAGACACAGCTCTTAAAGACTACTTAGAACAATAGTAAATTTATATAAATAATAATAAATAAAACAAAACAAAAATAGAATGTTGAACGATCAAATACTTGACCGTCAACCGGAGATCTCTATTTATTCCTTTTATCGAAAGGATAGACAGATCTTGATTGATGCGTTGACCTATTGTCAGCGGTAGCGAAAAAAGCGAATTTAATTTGTATTAAAACCTTACTGCTTTATTTCCGATTACTTTATATCTTGTGTATAATTAATAAAATAACGAAGGACTTTTAATGGCTTACGAAAAAAGACCATAAAAGCGAGCGAAAACAACGACGAAAATTTTAGAATAAAAACGGCAAAGATTTTCCACTAAGGTTTGTGTAACAATCAGTACGAGTTTATTTCGTAGAGCGGTATTTATACAATTTTTCAGTAAAATTCAAAAGAGAGATTACGTTATATTTAACATTTAAAATTTAAAGCGAATTCAAATATATAAAAATTATGGCGAGTGGTATAATTTAAGCGCCAAGTTTAAAAATTAAAAATTGAAATTTTATAGTTTCAATAATGTGAACTAGAATCAAGATATTTACAAATTATTTAAAAACTAAAAAAAATTGACATTAACCACCGAAGTTTATTATTAATAACAATTTTTTTTTAAAACAGTCCCTACTTACCTATAAATTAAAATCAATAGCATTACAAACAGAATTAGCTTGTCTTAAACAGCGAGTTAAGGGTTCATTGATTCCATAATTGACCCTATGAAAGGGTACACAAAATAAACGATTATTACGTAATTCACGACAAGGAACATGAAAGCCAATCAACGAAAGCAAGTAAGGGCAATTGATTTTATAATTTATTAAATCTCTGACAAGCATTACACCGAAATAAATACGTCGTGATTCTAGGGATTGAATGCCCAATATCAGATTTGAAACCGTCCAAAACTACTTTTAGTAAACGGTCCGAAAGGTAATTTCTAATCCAACGAAGAAGAGAATCATCGAATTACAAAAAAAAGAATATCAAAACAATAAAAATACACAAATAAATAAGTTTAAAAGTATAGGAACTCAACACACTGATGTGTACACGAATCCTATGTATGAAAATTTCGCTTGCATATGTGTTCTTAATTTAAAATTAAACTATATTTAAATACAGTAATTTTAATGTTATTTTCTATAAAAGAATGTTTTATTAATTAAATTAAATAAAATTTTTGTACACAATTTTCTTAAAAATTAAAAGAAATGTATTGACAATTTTAAGTATTTAAAAGTATACATTTATGGAAAACATTTGTCGTATACAATATTATTTCAAAATCAAAGAATCTGCGATGTAAAAATTTTGATCGAAATCGGAAGAGTCGCAAACGAAAAAGTAGAAAATAAAAAGAAGGTTCTATGACAGCGACAGATACCGATAATAACATTTATTTTTTACCAAAGTGTGGACTGCATTGTTGGTACAGTTATCTATACATAATTTAAAAAAAAGAAAGCATTAGAGCCGTTTTCAAAATAATTATAATATTTCATAATGGCTGTATGGAAGGAACTGAGCTAAAGTAAAACAAACCATTTCAATTTCTCCTCTAGGCTGCAGATTGAGGTACAGAGTTGCAGATAGACGGAATCATTACTCTTTTGTGTTGTAATGTCAACTTATGAAAATTCCCAGTTCAAATTTGTCTAAAAGCAAGTAAAAAGTCAAACAAATGCAAAACTATGAAAATTGTTATCATTGTTTTTATTTTGATGATTAGGTACATAATATTCAGGAACAATAGATAATAAACGAACGGTTTGATCAACCAATTTCAAAATTGATAATCTGTTTGTTTAAAAAACAGTTCTCCACTTTTCTTAAATAAACGGTCAATTGTAAAAAGTCAATTATGTATCTCCATAAATTGTTTCAAAGAATCCATTATCTATAACGAATTTATTCATGTTTTCAAAACTGCCCAATTTACCTTTTATGTTGTCAATTTTTACATGTAAATTAGTGGTCAAAGACGGAACCACTTTTAAATCTGAAGCTATATTTTTTTGCACTTATTAATTCTATTAAATCATAAATAATCTCAAGACAATGAAGCTCTTTAAAAAATAAAAATTTAAAATGTTTAACTATGGATATTTTTTATTTTTAGAAACTCTGAAACAAGAAAAAGAAATATTTAAAACGCTTTTGGTTTCATCCCAATACGACCACTTTTCGCAGAGTTACAGCCCTTTGAAAAAGACTCAAAAGAACATTTATAGGTATAGGTACATAGTTACCATTATTATTTTTGAAAGTGTATTAATTTACTTGGGTTAGGAAATTTAATAATTTTTTTAGTTGAGCAATTTTTGAATTGTGAACTTTTTCCTAAAATTAATTGTCTACGTTAAAAATAAATTATAAATATCAGAGCAAATTCCCCGGGTTCCTAATGTCTAAATCTGTGCTCCCTTTTCTTTATTTTTTAAAATATCCTGAAAAGTAAAAGTCCTAGAACCAACAGATTAACCTTGTATAAATACGCAAAGAATAAAAACGCTATCTACCTAAATGCAAAAAGTTTCAATACACCTGCAACCAAAAATAAAACAAAAAACAAACCGTCTATTATTGTGTCTAATTGTGAGCGCTGAATGCAAAAAACTCAATTTGCCTTTTCTAAACCTCAAACAATCACGATTCACGAAAAATTATTTTTTCTACCCAAAATACAAAAGGAAAAAAAACTTTCATTTATCTTGTGCGCAATCCGAGTCAATTCAAAATCAAATGCTTGTGCTTGTGCGCTGCCTGTGCGGCTTGCCAGCTTGCCACTCGTGCCTTGTTCCCGTTTTCTGTTATTTTTTTTTTGATATTTTATTCCATCTTTCTCTATCTCTATGCGTGATGAGAAAAAAGAGGTATCCTGAAGAGACGAGACGAGCTAAATTTATTTTCTTAACACAAAAATTCTTAACTAAGAGAGCCATATTTGTGCACCAATACATGTACACGTTTTTACATGAGATTTGAGTTTGCTTCTGAGGTAGACCTACCCTTAAAGCCCATGCTCTTTAAATGATAACACTTTCAAGATAAAACTTTCTTCTTTTCCTCCATTTACCCACCTCACACTGAAATCAACTTTAAAGCCTTTTAAATACTTACGACTGTCACATCTGCCATTCGCTTCGAGAAAGTGCGCAAAGAAAATTACTAACGCACCCCTTGGGATGCAACTGCAATGCTGAAATGAGAACGTGCGGCTACTCTACCTCGCGATTTCATTGTAGATACAAGGACTCGTTACTCCGTAATTATTCAATGCCCCCAAAGAATACTCATCTTCATCTTCAGCTCTCGTGGTCCTCCCTTCATACAACCTCATTATGATAATTTCCCCGTATATTATTATATAGGACTTCGACTTGCCTGTGCGCCAAGGGATGCATCAAACTCCTGCTGTTGCCACAGTATTCTGTGGGTGATGATTGCCAGCAGGCCCTACAATAGACCCACGAACTCGAGGAACTTCTTGCAATGTCTTCAAGAAAAAGAGAATTCCTTTAAATGAGATAAACAAAACGTGAAACATAAAATGCGAATTAAAATTCATGGAAAAAGAAATTAAAAAACTTTTTACGAAATAAATAAATTTTCTCTTTTAGTTTATTACTCACCTGAGGATTGTTCTGGGAGGGGACCTGCATGTCGGTGCCCGAGGGGGCTACCTATGCTCCTTTGTTTATGGAACACAGGAACCTGTGATTTATTCTTCCAGATTGACGTTCTTCGTCCCTAACTTTTATGTTCGGTAAACGTTTTTAAATTATTATTAAGTTAATTAAGTTCGAAAGGAACTATAAGGGCGGAAGATCTGGGATTTGATTTATTAATCTCCTTCGCCATACAATAAACAATGAAAGCAAAGTTTGATATCGAGATGTTGGAAGTTTTTCCAATTTCCACGGTTGTTCGGTTGAATCAGTTCTTTTCCTGCAGCAACAATCGGATTGCAATTAAAATTGTCATAAATTTATGTACTTTCGGACAATACTCCGACTGGGCTAGTCCAATAAAACTTGCCTTCTATCATAACTGTTTAAAGGGCATAAGGCCGCCACCAGGGTACGGCTGAGGACGACGACAACGTACGCACGGTGTGCAATACATAGCAGGAGCAACGACGACTTGAATTATCGTGCTGTCAGATACATAATTAACACTTGCGGCATTTTGCATTATTATCAACCAAACAGTCGAATCCGGCAGAGTAGAGGTAGGTATGCGGGAAGTGCCTATATAGTTCGTCCTATATCCCTGTCCTGTGGAAATGGAATGGGTGTGTTGTTTCCGAAGGACTACGAAATAAATTGTCATAGACCAATCGTGGCGGGGTTGGGTGCTTTATGGGTGAAACTTAATTTATGGCACTCGAGGGATCATCTTTTATGAATCAATGTTGCACAAGAATAATATGAATTATCGGCACCCACTAGAAATTTGGTGGTGTTTTTAGCAAACCTTTAATTTCAAGCGACGGGACTAGGCAATGCGTTGAGTTCGGGTTTTTTTTACCCACGATTTTAATTATGCTAGAAATATAAAAATTTTAAATTGGCTGATATATGTACCGTGCATAATGCCACGCCTCCAAAAGCAGTAATTCATTTCAGAAAAATGCGAATGCAATTGATATTTCAAATACGGACCACAAATTTCATGAAATAAATAAAATGGATTTCTGCATCTTTGTTGCAATAAATGAAGAAATAATTTGACGTCTAATGACAGTTGGAGTGACATTTGTGCTGGATTACACCTTTGCTTACAGTTTGAGTTGTGAGTTGGCATTCAGGGCGGGAATTCTATGTTTATATTCAATTTTCTATATTCCAAATATATGTACATGAAGTAGGTGTTGTTTGCTGGGCCACCTGATGACAAATAAAACTATTGCTTTCAATAGATTGATTGAATTCTTCTATCATTGCTGAAATAAAGATTAAAATAGAAATGATTTGTGGAAGCATTTGAAGTTTAAACTCATTATCCATAAATATATCTTATGCAGGCAGATATTTCGTTCATCCTTTGGGTTGTTCCCAGCAACTTGTCAACTATTACTTTGGAAAGAATGATTATATGTATGTAAATTTGACGTTTTATTTATAAGCTAAAAATTCTTACCCGACTGATTCGTTGGGCATGGTTAAAAAATCTTGCAGTAAATAAACAATACAAAGAGATACTAAGTCTTAAACGCCAAACTTACTCAAGAAAATTTGCTCGGGACCTTACAGAAATGCTGCTGAGTTAAGGAAAACTGTAAGAAAATTAAAAAAAAAACACTACAATCAAGTCACTCTAACTATTGAAATCCAATATCTCGCAGAACACTTCAAAATGTTATGAAAACGAAGAGTTGGATGTTCCTTTTTCGTATGAAGAGGTTCAACTTGTATCGAAAGAGCTATAAAACAACAAGAATCCGGGTTCGGACATACCGTTCACAAGATTTTTACAAGACACATGTCCCTATTTTTATAGAAACCCTTACAAATGCTTTAAACCATCCATACGAGTCAGCTTATCTACCTTGTTGTTTCAAAGAAGCCATTATCTATCCAATTTTCAAAAAAGGTGATAAGGAAGTTGCTGCAGAGAAATATTGGTTTTGAATTCATGTATTTACAAAACTCCTTTGCAAATGGCTCTACGATTGCGTTCACAACAATAATTTACTGTGCGAGTCAAAAGCGAGATTTCGAAAGAATTATTCGACAATCGACCAAATTTATTCGCTTACCAATATAGCTGAAATCTTTATGGGATCTAAAAGAAAACTTTACGGTTTTTTCATAGATTTCACGGCGGGCGGCTGCGTTCGATACTATCGACAATAGAGCACTAATGCTGAAGCTGTGCAATAAAGGAGTATAGTCGAAGTTTTTAAACGTTTAGGAGCATCTATATAATTCAACAACTTCTGCAGTCTCTTTTGGAAGCAAAGTGTCCAAACAATTCCGGGTAGAAATAGAACTGAGTAAAGGATGCAATTCAAGTCCCCTATGTATTATTTGCTCTATTCCTAGACAACTAAGTTTGATGTTTGAGTACTGAAACAAGTGAAAGTTTCAAGTGAACCTAGACAAGTTCAAAATCATGATTTTCGGAAACGGCGGAGGTCGAAACTGCCGCAGTGAAACTTGAAACTTGGAGCTTAAAGTACTGAAAAGTCGTTAATGAATACAACTACCTTGGTGTGCGGATATTTAGAAACCTGATTTGGAAAAACCATATAGTTGATAAGTTGGCCAAGTCCAAACACGATTTAAACGCAGTATGGGGGACTGGGTTCATTGTCAAGATGTTGACTACGAATCCAAATATCGTATTTTTGAAATCACAACTAAAGTGTTTGAAGAAGTTGAGCAGCTTCTGCGTTATTTCTTAAAAAAAAAGCTTGAAGATACCCAATACTATACTGCTGCGAATCATATACCTATACTGAAACCACAGATAGACTACATTCTAAGAACGATCGCTATGGAGGTTGCCAAAGAAATGCTTGTGATTCGAAAACAAGTATCTTGATTTGATTGGTGGAGAGAGTTAGCCGCGTACTTTTGACATATCAGCCAAATTCTGGCACTACACCCTTTTTACAAGAACAAACTCAGGCGATTTTTAACCCCCTCCTATCTTCAGTACTAATGAAGTCAGAAACTTAAAATTCCGAATGTTTTCTAAGCTAGTCAGGCACAGGTGCTTCATCAAATTTCAATTTTCTAGCATAAGCAGTTCCTGAGATATAAGGCCTCAAAAATCACAAAAACCGTAACTGTCTAACTCACTGACTGACAAATCATCAAAATTATGGATCACTTCCCGACATCGTAGAATTTTGTAATTTTGCACAACGGTAGGTCTTGTCAAGCAAGCAGAGGAAAAAATCGAAAATGTGAGGTTTTCCATTCAGGAGCGTGGTATCCGACCACTTCCTCAGAACTGATGTAAATTATATCAGTGTCGAGCAAAGGAGCAGCTGAAACAGATATTCTGCCATGATGGCGAAATCTTGTATTTACGAACTTAAATGAAAAATGATTCCTGAAAAAACCAAATCATCAGTAATAATTCACGAAATGACGGTTTGTCGATAAAAATCAACCTAACGTATTTTCCTCCTAAAAGGATAAGAAGGTAGGTACAGACAGACCTTTCATTCTGCACAATACCCAAATATAAAGTTAGACAGAGAAAATAACTCAAACAATATAGAATTAGGATGCTAAAGGACTTTGCAATTCGATCGCATTTTTAGCTCAAAAAAACACCGATTGCCAAGTTATATTTTTCACTTCTTTTCGGCGCTAGTATAGTCTTCAGTCAGCAGAGGCAGAAAAGATGTTTCAAAATGCAAAAATATAGCGGGAAATCTTACGATTGACAGATGTGTCGTTTTGAGTAATAAATAAAATGGGGCGCTTGTAAGTTGTGTAAGGGTTTTGCTTCAGCTACCATTTTGAAAAACAAATTTTAATCAGTATCCAGATTACAACTCATCGTTTCATCGATAGGAAATTGAATTATGTTATATGTCTTCCTTATAAAAGGTAATTACTTAATAGAGGTCCCACTGCCGGAGGTGCCGTTTCGGGAGAGAAGTCACAGTGGCAGAGATTATGAAGAGATTAATGTTGACCTAAATAATTGCTTCGACACAATTAAATAATCTGATCCTCATCATTACTATACTCTTGCAGTTCCAATTCTTTTTGCATTACATAGCAATACTTTCCACTTTTACATGGAAGCAATATAAATAAAATGCACGACTGGGTCGCCAGAACTTGCTCCTATGTAATTTTAAAAACGGATGTTATTAAAGAAAATTGTTCATAAGGATAAAATTAATTTTTTAAATTCTTTTAGTAGTAAGAGATAAAAACAGAATACTATTCAAATATGAATTTATGCAGGAACAAAAATTACGAGTCGTTGTAGTGGTTCCTTAAAAAAATAAGCTTTTATGTACAAAATTTTTAAAACATTTTTAAGAAAACATTTTGGTACACCAACGTTAAGTTTTTATTATTGTACGAATAAAAGTCTAATTTCCAAAAAAATACTAAACCGTTCTTGAGATATCGAATTTTTCAAAAAAAAAAATTACTTTTTTTTCTAAAAATTGAAAAAATATTTTTTCTTAAGTTTTTAAATGCAATGTTTTTTAAACATTTTAGGAGCTTCTTTATAAAAAATTTGAGTAATTCAAAATTCGAAAAAATCGTTCTATGGTAGGTACAGTCAGTAATATCTAGATTTCAAATTTTTTTTTATTAAAATATAATATCGTAAAGATTGATCAAAAGAAAAAAAATTTTAGCAAAATTCTCGGAACCGTTTTCGAGAAAAATACGATTTTCGAAAACCATTTTGTAAAATTTGAATGGAAGGTACCGTTAGTTTTAGATAAAACAAAATTTTTTTCTCAAATCTTGTAGATTATGTTAAAAAACTTTTATTTGTCAAGTTTGAAAAAAGTCTAGCATGGGGTTTTCGAAATATTGAGTTTCCAAAAAAAAAAAATGATTTTTTTTTTAAATTCAAAAACTAAAAAATTGAAAATTTGAATAAGTACTAATATTCAAACTTTGGAGGAGCTTCGGCATAAAAAAAATGATTTAAATCAGCTGTACCGTTTTCGAGAAAATCAAAACAAAAAAAATGGACCCAGGGGGGCTACCAAAAATAACAATTTTTTGTAAAATTTTTTTCAACCATTAGCTAGTTTTAACCAAATGAAGTTTTTCAAATTTTTTTTTTAATTCTGTGGGACAGTTTTTGAGAAAAAAAAATATTTATAAAATTTCGAAAAAAAAATCGTATGGCAGCTGCCGTTATTTTTGGTCTTAAAAAAAAAAACAGAAAAAAACGTCCGGGGGAAAAAAATTAAAACCCATATCTACCAAGTTTGAAGAAAATCAGCCGAGCCGTTTAGGCTGTAGTCGAACCGACAGACAGACAGACGGACAGAATTTCGAGACCCACTTTTTTGGTCATCGCTATCATCGTAATGTCAACTTTGATCAAAATCTCGAGTTCGATTTTTTTTACGAATGCATAACTTGCCTTATAGTACCTATAAGTCGCAAGTAAAAAGACACTTTTTGCCTATCCTTTCCCTTATAGCAAAAAGTTCTAGCTCCATTTCGGTATACAAAAAAGTTAATTTGGAAGTGTACATTTCTCTTTGATATTTTTTTTTCAAATCCAATAAATATTTTTTTGAAAATTTGTATACACAATATTATTTTAATTACAAAAGAGCTCCTGTAAATATATGTTGGTCAAAAGCGTTAGAGAAGTTAATGAGAAAGTCGAAAATAAAAAAAAATCAGTTCTATGACAGCTGATTTTTTTTTGACTAAAATGCACGCCTATATAATGGCACACCTAATTTTTGTATCAAGATACGAGTAGTTAGAGCCTTTTTTAATATAAGTACGATTTTTCATAACAGCAGTATGGCAGGTACCGTTAGTTTTGAAGCCAAAATAGATACATATTTAATTTCTCCCCTTAGGAATCAACGAAGAACCTTAAACCATCAGATTTTCTTTTGTAATTGACAAATTGAAAAAAAAAAGGACTTACGGTCATTAATAAGGTTGTTTTGCGTCAGAATTATGTAGCGTTGGTATAAAGAGTTGTAAAGCTCACTAAATTGGAGATAGATACCATAATAGTTAGAATAGAATAATCAGTAGAAGATCGAGTTCGAAAAAACGTTGACCATAATTTATTTCTTTTGTTTCTCAGAGAACGGAATCTTCGATCATACCAAGGGGGGGAGGAAGTTAAAATTTTATGACGAGAGAAATGAACATATAGAGCAATAGAATAATACTTGTGCAAGTTATTGATTCATGCAGTATGTCAATCGCGGCGGCGGCGTCCGCTGTATAGCACGCAGCGCCATTCTTCTACAACCACACATCATCTAGGTCCTTGTGATTCAATTTGAGCCATACGAAATTGGTTATCATCATTCTGTAGCGCTCGCCATTGACGATGATCGCCTCACCAACGTCGGTCTTACCGATGACGTCGCCGGCCTAAAACACACATCAAACGGTAATTTTTTGAGGAGGTATTGTCACCTGGCGAACCTCATTTGGGTTGCGCCATCCCATATTCTGCAATTTTATTTGTTTACAAAACCATTCATCCGAAAATGCTTCTATTTGCTAAATATGATTATTTGTTTAACACGTTCACTGCCATGTGACCCGCCGCCGGCCGGCCGGCATAACTTTTAATCCCTGAGAGGCCGTGTGCACCGCCGGCGGCGGTCTCAAGCTAAACCTTTTTGTATGATTTTTTTCTCCGTGGCCTGTTATTAAAATACCAATTTTTCTTCATCGGCACCTAGATAAAAGTATTGTAATCACTACCCCAAAAAAAAAAAAACGCATTTTTACCCAATTTTTTCCAAATTTTTTGGGGATTGATTTTATTGAAAAAAAAACAAAGAAAAGAAAAGATAATAATATAAAAATAAAACTGGAATTCAGTTTGAATCCTTGAAAAATTTGTATTGTAAAACTTATACCTAATTACAATTAAATTTGATGCTAACTAAAGCATTCCAAACATAATGTAGGATTTCCGTCACAGGTACCACAAAATGTTGTTACCTTTTTTGTCTTTTTGACTGCAGCGTCTCTGCCTTCACTTTGACTTATACTAGTATAGTAATCTGCACACCGTTTTCTTACTTTCCTGTTTCTTGCACCCCTTATCACGGTTTTCTTCAAAACGTGCTTTGTTTTGGATGATGATGCAAGTGCTTCCAAGACAGTGTTACACAAAGTTTCGCAAATCGACTTTTTGAACTCTAAAATTGAACAATTTTTAGTTTCCTTATAAAGCAACAACGCGTTTACAACTGAGATGTTGACAAAAGAAATTCAAATGCTATTTTATGATACCATCTAATGGTTTTGCGTAGAGGTGTAAAATAGTAAGCCATTTGATCAGATATGTCAATACCTTGCTTGGCATGATTATAGTCCACAATCATACGCATTTATTTTATTTCTTCACCTTATCTCGATCGCTTACCAGTTAGCACTTCCTCCAAACCATGTTTTGTGCTAAGCATTAGAACATCACGCTTGTCCTTCCATTTGGCAATTACAATTCCGCAATTTTCAATCCCTTTTATTTCATGCTTCGTTACATCTCTTGGATTGCCTTGTCTGTTACCGCGTAGAGTTCCAATAAGGTGCGTTTGACGAGCAAGGAGTTTTTTTAGCTAAGGAAACAGACGTATAAAAATTGTCGGTCGCAATGGTTCTACCCCTGTCTAAATATTTTTTGGCCAAGTCTAAAACAATTTGAGTCGAATGTGAAGTAGTTTGGGTAGGGGTGCCTCTTTGATTATTGGTATTAGTTTTGCCTGCATATATGGCACTTGTGTAAGTATACCCGACTGGATCACAAAGTTTATAGACTTTTACACCAAGGGACCATTGATTCATCTGCCAAAATTTTTTTCGGGCTTCTAGCGTTGACGTAGTTTTTTTCAAGTAGGTCCAAAAGTCTACTTACTTTTCCCAAACGGTTACCACTAATAGTTGAGTTTTCCGCAAAGTGAATAAATTTCAACAGTAACTGGAATCGATTCCGCGACATCACTTGTGGCACGAATGAATTTTCATATAACTTGTAAGTACTTCCGTAGTGAGCAATAGATGGGTATTTCACATGTACATCACGATTCCAAGAAATTTTTGCATCTCCTGCACGTTGGTGTCTACCCATTCCTTTGCGCGAGAAGTACGCGTTATAGTGGTGCTCCGTAAAAATTGGTTGGCATTCGCATTTGTTTCGGTAACAATTAGTTGATAGACCTCTTCAGTAACCATCAGCCCAAAAATATCAATAGGTGTTGCTGATGCTGGATATTGAATGCTTATAACACCATTCTGTTCGAAGGTGAACTTTTTCAGAGATTGTCCACTAACTTTTGACCACTCGGTTTTAGGTTCATAAGAGACGCCTGGTATCACACCTTGTTGCGAAAGCTCATTCTCTTCTTCAAAAGAAGATTCTAAATCTTCGAGGGATTCAGTATCGCTTGAATTTCCTTCAGATGGCATGTATTCATCTGAATCCGAAGCCACCAAATCTAAATCATCATCGGAATCCTCGTCTCGGTTGCGATTTCCATAAAACATATCTACTGGGATTCATTGCGAAATTGTTGTATCCCAAAATTATTATGGTATATCAATAATATCTGTGAATGATAAAAAGCTACTTCTTGACAAAAAGCCTCACAGGAGATAGATAGAGTTTGAAAAAATTGGCCATAATTTATTAGAGTTAGAATTTCTGAAAAAGAAGCAAAAAACCATGTCTTCATAAATCTCGAAAATGCAGTTTTTTACAAAAAAAAAAAAAATTTTACTACTATCGTTTTCAGCTACCTAAAATTAGTTTAGAAATAACATTGTTTGGAAGGTTTTCCCAAAAACCCAAAAACAAAAGTTATTTCTTTAAAATAATTAAACCTAAGCCTTTATGCAACTAAAATTAATATTATACATAGTAAGAAGTTAATTCTGTTTCTAAATTTTTTACAAAAATCATTCAAGTTTTATTGAGTTCACTTAGAATATTGTGTGAAAAGCTGTGATAAAATCATGAGATACTTATGTGTGTCAGACCGGTAACAAAACAAACTGCAATTAAATTCAAACTGTTGAATAAAGTCTCCCATAATATTGTGCGAGTTTGGGATAAAGTTTATTGCTCTATAAATGAGTTTTGTTTTATTATTTTGATATCAAGTGACTCTTGTGGTTTCAAGGAAGAATTAAAAGAGGTTTTCGTGCTCAACAATCACCGAAGTGAATTAATTTATTTGCAGAAAAACTGAGGATAAACTCATAAAGAATAAGAGAAACCGCACTGCAATTAGTGATTGTTGAAACTTGTTAATCAAAACCTCAAGCAAATTAGCAGTCGATAGTTTCAAGCATCGTTGCATTTGGTTGAAAAGTTATTTTGTTTTGCAAAGTGCAGCCTCTTGACATAATTTTAAATTTCTTTGTGCAAAATTAAGTGGATAACCATTGCACCGGTGGAAATATAAAGGAATCAATAAGAAGAAAGGAGTTAACCAGGAAGCAAAATATTGTAAGGGATTGGTAGGGAATTTTTTTCTTTCTTATTTTTAAGCAATATTCCAAGTGTTTGCTGGTTTTACTTCATAGGTTAAAGTAGTTATAGGTTAGGGTACGTTATATAAAGCCCTATATTGAAGAACAGCAAAAAAGAGTTAAGAGTTTTAATGGAGCAACTTCTCTTGAATTTGACTTTCTCATTATCTATTCAAGTGATTACCATGAAATTTTGTGTTCGTCAAGCAAAGCAAATAGTAGCAAAAGCTCATTAATTCAAACACTCAAAATAGACAATGTAATTAATTATTTTTAAGAAAACTTAATTTTTAAAAATGAATAGTAACCACCCCATCTATTTAACATCAAAGCCCCAAAAATTATACAAAATCAATATCTATCTCCTTATCGCTTGCCTATCCATTTTCAAAAAAAAATCAAAACCCCTATCTACTTGCTTTGAAGCTTCATCTATAATTGAACGAGATGTAATAAAATCGAACGATAGCATATCGACACTTTTATGCCATGGCATTTAATTAACACCTTAGCCCGCTCCATTTATTTCAAATCCCATCAGCCATTTCGCGTTGAACACTTCGTTAAAAAATAGCGCCTTCATAAAAAGCCGTCCTATATAGCCACCTGTACTTACCAAAAAAAACCATCCCAAACCATCCCAAGCCCCCGTGTCGGTCGTCGCCAGCACAAATTCACCTTATTTCCAGCCATAGATTTAATAATGCCTAGAGGTATGAGGGAAATCCTTCCCATTTCGCAGGTATGGCGCGCATTCAATCACCTTATCGAATGAAACGTCAGCACATTCGATTCGCGCTTTCGCATAAAAAACGCATAAAATCCACGTGCAATCCCCGATGTCGGTCGTTTTTTTCTTGCTCGCAGAAGAAGCAAAAAAAAAAAACAAACACAACACTAAGCTGTTTACGATCGAAAAGTGTGTTTAGTCGTTATTGTCTGTGTTCGGGATTTGGAAATGTACGAGTAGACACAGGAATCAGGTAGGGCCGATGGCGCCCAATTTACGACCCCGTCAAGTGAAAGTTTCGTACTGGTGTAGATTCAGGCTCTGCTGATGTAATCAACTAGGATCCTTAAATTCTGATAAGGAATTTAACGACAATATATTTACCGTGGCGTAAATCGTATATAAAATCCGGAAGGACATTCTCTGCTTCCTGTATACATTCATAGTGCGAAAAAGCGCCTTACTTGCTATACGAAGATAGTCCTTCAGGGCACCCTCGCAGTAGCAGCATATGCTTTACTTTTAGTTTTATGGTTTTTTAATCGACGTGCCAGTGTTTCGCTGGATTTTCCTCATAAAATAAGGTTTAAGTTGTTTGCATAAGAGCTCCCAATTTCCTTCCCAAGGAAAAGGGAATAAAAGTGTCAAACTTCAACAAAAAAAAAAAACGCGAAGATGCGCTATAAAATTCATTCCTTTGACATTCTGATTATTTTGTCGTCCTCTTTGCATTTTGTGGGTCTTGTTTCTTATTTTCTTCGAATTTTAATGATAATTCGTCATCAGAAATTTCTCGCTCATAAAATTTAAATTGATTTTGTTTTTGCTTTGAAAATGTTTATGCAAAAGTGTTACTGTTATTTTATTTGAAGTGGAAGAAGAGAAGTGTGAAAAAAGTAAAAATGACATAAATTGAACTTTGGGGGAAGTCCCAAAGCAAGTAGATTTATGCAGAGATGCTCTTTTGAGTGACTTATGTTCATTTTTTGAAGTCTTTTTTGCCAATTTAAAGTTTTACGTGACATGTCACTATTAGATACCTTCATTTGTGAACGCACTCCTGAAAAAGTAGAAGTGGAAAAAGTGTCACAATTTGTTCACACACTTGATTGACTTGTGTTGATACAATTTATGTATTTTGGATTATGTATGTATATATTTTAAGATTTTTCAAGTAAGTACTAGAGTATCAAGTGACTTCAAGTATTTTATGTATAAACATTTTGGAAAATACTGAAAATTTAAAAACAAAAGTTGTATACAGAATTTTTGTTTAGAGGGAATTATATTTTCAAAATTCATGTTTGCCATGTTGTTAAGCCTGTTGTTTTTTTTCTGTTTTTGTATTTATTCAAACATCAAAAACAGATAATCATGGCAGGTGACATGGTCAATTAATGCGATCTGAAACGGTTGGGAACGAAACCCGAATTAAGATAAAAAAAAATCATGTTCAGCGTGGAGGCCAATTTTTGGAAGAACAGAGGCTTCAACAAGCTAAACTTTTAGGATTTGGATCGTTGCAAACTACAAGCAGTCCGCCATGTGACAATGCAACAACAGAAAGATAACAGTCATTGTATGGTGGGGATTGTGACCTGGCGGCGTACTTCTTCGACGATGTCATTACCAACCCCATCGACAAAGAACACTCTACCAATCGATGGTAATCAATTTATTTTGGCCCAAATGAGAACATATGTATTTGAACTATATAACAGTATGGATACTTCGTACCATTCTTCCCAGTCCACACCATTGGTTGGATATGGTTATAATCCACAGAAGTGAAGATAGCTGCTCACCGAAATCATGCTATCCTCTTAGGCTTTTTCTTGTGAGTTTCCTCCTTAAGTCTCAGATCTATGCCAACAAGCCGCAAATGACCGCTACTCTCAAAATCAATATAACCCGTACCATTGCTCAAATTAAGCCTGAACTAGGCGCCGGAGTAGTCAAAAATTGAACATCTCAGATCGTGCCGCGAAGACATTTTGAGCGATGTCATATTACAGACTTAGTGGGACTGATAAGCCTTTCGAATGAAGTCTAAAAATCATTGTTTATCAAACGCAATTTGTTTAATTCCATTTTAACATCTATTGAGTTCATATGTTTTATCAAAATTTTATTAGTTGCGACTTATAGGTACTATAAGGCAAGTTATGCATTTTGATCAAAGTATGTCTATCTGTTTGTCTGTCTGTCTCTTCGTTCGACTACAGCCTTAACGGGTCGGCCGATTTTCTTCAAACTTGGCAGATATGGGTTTTGATTTTTTGCCCCCACACGTTTTTCTCTTTTTTTTAAGACCAAAAATAACGGTAAATACCATACGGTTCTTTTACGAAATTTTATAAATATTTTTTTTTCTCAAAAACTGTCCCACAGAATTTAAAAAAAAATTGAAAAATTTCATTTAGTTAAAACTAGGTAATGGTTGAAAAAAATTCCAAAAAATTGTTATTTTTGGTAGCCCCCATTTTTTTGTTTTTGATTTTCTCGAAAACGGTACAGCCGATTTAAACCATTTTTTTTATGCTGAAGCTCCTCTAAAGTTTAAATATTATTACATATTAAAATATATACATATTTTTTATTTTTGGATTTAAAAAAAAATCAAATTTTTTTGTTTGGAAGCTCAATATTTCGAAAACCCCAAGATCAATTTCTTTCAAGCTTGACAAATAAAAGTTTCTTAACATAATCTGCAAGATTTGAGAAAAAAAATTTGTTTTATCTTAAACTAACGGTACCTTCCATACAAATGTTAAAAAATGGTTTTCGAAAATCGTATTTTTCTCGAAAACGGTTCCGAGAATTTTATAACTTAATAAGAAAAAATTACAAAACAAGACATTACCTAGGACGATTTTTTCGAATTTCTCATTATCGACACAACGGATTTTAATGAAATTTTTTAAAAGTTTAAAAAACATTGCATTTCAAAACTTTAAGAAAAATATTTGTTTTTGAATTTTTGAAAAAAAAAAAATATTTTTTTTTGGAAATTACAATATTTCAAAAACGCCTCAATAAAAAATAAGATTCTATATACAAAATTCTTAAAACATTTTTAAGAATAAAATTTGGTAAGCCAATTTAAAGTTTTTATTAATGTTCGAATAAAAATTAAATTAAAAATTAAAAAAAAAATATCGAGGTAAGGAATTTTCCAAAAAAAAAATATAGTTTTATTGTCTTGAAATGCAATGTTTTTAAACTTTTTAGAAGCTTTCTATAAAAAATTTCATTAAAATCCGTTCTGCTGATAATGAAAAATTCAAAATTCTAAAAATTCGTTCTATGGTAGGTACAGTCAGTAATATCCTTATTTAAATTTTTTTTTTATTAAACAATAAATCGTAAAAATTAATCGAAAGAACAAATATCTTAGCAAGATTCTCGGAATTGTTTTCGAGAAAAATACGATTTTCGAAAACGATTTTTTAACATTTGTATGCAACTTAGGTACCGTTATTTTTAGGTAAAATAAATCTTTTTTTCTCACATCTTGTAACTTATACTAAAAAACTTTTATTTATCAAATTTTAAAGAAATCGAGCGTGGAGTTTTTGAAATATTGAGTTTTGAAAAAAAAAATTAATTTTTTTTAATCCAAAAAAAATTGAAAAATTTTGAATACACAATAATATTCAAACTGCTGGGAAGCTTAAGTACAAAAAAAACTAATCAAAATCGGTTGTACCGTTTTTTAGAAATTCAAAAAACAAGAAAATTGTTCCAGAGGGGTACCAAAATTGACCTTTTTTTGGAAATTTTTGTTCAACCATTTCTTAGCTTTAACTAAATGAATTTTTTTGATTTTTTTTTTAAATCTATGGGACAGTTTTTGAGAAAAAAAAATATTTATAAAATTTCGCTTAGGCTGTAGTCGAACAGACAGACAGACAGACGGAATTTGGAGACCCACTTTTTTCGTCTTCGCTATCATCCAATACAGAACTTGCCTTATAGTACTTATAAGTCGCAAGTAAAAAACGGTAGGATTGTTGCACTTTATCTCGCGAACCGAACAATAAAAAATATTATTATTTTAATTCAAATGGGGTTATTAAATTTACCACCGACCAACGCGCGCGACGCAAACAACTTAACTACGATAACGATAATTTGTTTCTTGTAAGACGAATGTCAAGCTAAAGAGGATGAAAGAAAGAAAACAAACGAAACTATGTTCGAACCGAGTGCAACAGGTAGCGAATGGGAATTGGGATGCTACCACCACGACTAGCTCAGAGAAAGGGGTGGGTTCAACCAATTAGTTATGCTATGAGAAATGAGATGAATAACATAGAATGATAAAATGATTGAATATTTTAATTCTGTAATATTTATTGCCGCAGGGGCGTAGTACCTGAAAGTTAAAAAGGGCGCCAGTAATTTTTTTTGAAATAAGGAAATTACAAACCTTCGGAGCAGAACCGACGGTGAAAGCAATTTTAAAGAAGATAACACAAATTTTTGTGCTCCCACAAGGGAAGTTAAAAAGGGGTTTATTGTTTGGGAAACCTTTATAAAATATAGGGTAAAAACCCAAAATCTTTTCAATCAAATTATTGAACAACGTTACTATTGAACAGAACAAAATGGACCGCTATTACTTTGTCCCGAACGAACAACAGATTTAATTAACGGGTCGCGCGTCCTGTAATTTCAGGAAAAAATTTTACGGAACAAAAGTCAACCGTTTTATATACTAAATTTAAGCCAAAAAAAGTTTCGATTAACGCAAAAAAAAAACAATTATGAATCCAAATAAATTATAACCACTCTACTTATCTTTTCCTGCCAAAATTTCCTTCCTCCAGAACTCTATTATGATTTTCTTCTCTTCCTTCGTGTCTTTTCTCCTTATTTTTCCTCTCCAATTTCTCTAATCTTTTTCACGAACAAAATTTTGAATTTTCAACAATTTCTTTCCCTTTGCTATCACTTTCTCAAAATTATTTATTCTTTCCAGTATGCTCTCCAGTTAAGAAGTGTCCGTCCAGATTTTTCGATGTCTCTTCGGACCTTCTTAACTTTTAACCCTTGTGCTTTCAGCCAATTGGAATCCGCGGATTTCAATCACGTCATTGTAAGCCACATTCAGCTAATTTGCTGAGATGCGCTCTCGTTTTTGAAAGCCAGCGGTCCTGCTTACACGCACACTAACCCTTGCTCTGATCTGCCTTCGTTAAATTCACCGACCGCTGGTTTTACTGCCAGGGGCGGCAAATTCAATGAACGCATTCAGTCATTTTCCCACTATTTTTTTTTTGAGAGAAAGCAAAACAAAAGGAAACAAATCGTCAACCATTCAAAACTTCGATTTCTTCAATGCATTTGTCCTCTCCAAACTCAACATATAACCACTAGATAAAAAAAATAAAGAGAAAACTCACGGAAGTGAACTATACAGGGTGATTGGCATAAGGTGTGACAAAAAGCTAGGGCGTGTAGGTTGGACTTAGACAAGAAAAAAATCGTATTGGAGGGGGGGGTCTATTTCCCCCCGTTTAGGCGGGAGGGGCAATTTAAGAAAAAAATCACTTAAAACAGAAAAAAAATTATTAGAAAATAACGGTGATACCTACAGAGTAATGCTATGGCATTTTGAAAAGCCAGAAATACATTATTTAATTTTATTTTTAAATAAAGTTGTTCGAGTGAATAGTTTTTGAAAAATTAATTTTCAAAATCAAAATTTTGAAAAAAAAAATGAAATTTTTTTTTTTAAACAATTTTTTTTCAAAATTTTACGTAATTAAGTATTATTTTTTTATTCAGTATTCAATGCTCTTATTAATTTTTGATCAAACACAAAAAACCGGATGTCAAAATGTTTTGTAGTTTTTGAGAAAATCAAAAATAACAAAAACTACTTTTGTTCTAAGAAAAGCCTTTTATTTTAGTTTTTACGTTTTTGGATTCTTATGTAGGTGAATTTACGATTGAAAGGATTAACTTTCTTTTTACTATTCTTTTAATTATCGTCTTATAAGCATACAATAATGTGACAAAGTACTGGATTAACCATATTTCACACATTTTTTCATTGAGAACACCTGCGTGAGAGCATTGGTTTAAAATTGACCTGCCACTTTTTTATTATGGTGGGGTCGGCTTGGCTTAGGTGCATTTACGAAAGAAAGGATTAACTTTTTTTGTAAATTTTTTTTATTATCAGTCTAAAACTATTCACTCGAACAACTTTATTTAAAAACAAAATTAAAGAATGTATTTCTGGCTTTTCAAAATGCCATAGCATTGCTCTGTAGGTATCACCGTTATTTTTTAATAATTTTTTTTCTAATTTAAGTGATTTTTTTCTTAAATTGCCCCTCCCGCCTAAACGGGGGGAAATAGACCCCCCCCTCCCATACGATTTTTTTCTTGTCTAAGTCCAACCTACACGCCCTAGCTTCTTGTCACACCTTATGCCAATCACCCTGTATAATGACCAGTAACTTAAAATATTTCGGAGGGAAAAATTGGCAGCTATTTTCTTACACGCGATTTACAAAAACTACTTCGGTGGACTTTTGTTAGATTTGGGGATTAGGGATAAGCGTATAGCGTTCCATTTTTAACAAAAATCAAGTAAGTTATTAATCATTTTCAGAAGGTTGTTGAAAATCAGTTGGGCACTCAGCCATTCTCTTACGAGTCACTTCTCACTCTCGGGGACTAGTTGTCGCCCGCGCTCCTTTGGATCGACACAGACCGCCCGTCTGTGGTGTTTTCATGTGGAAGTGGATCCATCAACCACTTTATGGATAGAAGTTAAAAATTTTGTTTTCTCAAGATACTGAGAGAGTGAACCGATGGCTGATGGACCAAGGCTGCCCTTCTCTCTCTCAGTATATTGAAACAAACACCTGTAGGGGGGAAGAATAAATGGAAAAGGTGGGAACAAGGACTTTGGAAGCTTGAAAGAGCGATTTTTGTTGCGGTAAATTTTACCGTGACAGGATATAGATAAAACGATTTTTAGGGACAGGTATAATGGTTCACCTTACTGGTACTAATCATAAGAATAGAGTTACATACGTAGTTAAGTTATGTGTTTGTATCCCTGAGGCAGTATGGCTGCCAGGTGGATGTCATCAACTCCAACGGAGTTAGATTGTATATAGGTGAGAGGCTTTCTAAAACGTCAGTTTCATCAACGGAAGAGAAGAATCTTCAGAGAGTCGAAGCTCACATATTTAGTTCTCAGAAACTAAGGAAATTAATTAAGTGAAATTTTGTTGAGTTTATTAAAATCAATATCTAGATGTCATTTTGTTGTTTATTTGGTTTCACACATCCATATAACATCTTTGAAATTTATCCAGAGTTTCTCTTTGGCAAGTAAAGACAAAGAGTCCAGTTTAGAAGCATAAAATATTTCATCAAGCCTAAAAACCTTGCAGTGCATGTATGGTATGTTAGTTTCTCTTTCAAGAGACTTAATGTTATTATTAGACCAAGACTGATCTTAATCCTGCAATAAGCTTCACATGTCTTTCAAAAAATAACTTGATCAACGGATGGATTAACATTCAAATCTGTTTGACAATATTTTTTTGAAAATTGTTTCCTGAAAAAAGAACAAATATTTCGCGTCGTTTCAAATACTACACCTTCTTCACATTCACAATTCTATGAAATAGCAGCTGTCAAATTGAAATGTCACCATGGTGGGAAGTAGTTTCAAACGCTGAACTGAAGTATAAACTGCAGAATATTGAAGTTTATAGGCATTTTATTTTTTTGGTTCAAAACAGAGTCAGAGTTGTCAAAAAATATGTCTAAGCATATTTTGGGCGTATTCAGAGTGCGCTCTATGAGCTCAGAATAAAATAACTGAGCAGCCAGAGTAAAATGCATAATAAACGCATTTGACAGGGGAAAATTAAAAAAAAAAAAAAAACTTGTGACAGATAAGTATTCAGGTGTGTTTCAAAAACAACTCAGAGCTCTCAGAGCACGCTCAGAGGTTCAGAGGATGTTTGGAACATGCTCGATGTGCACGGACTCTATTCAGAACTTTATTTTGGAAAAAAGAAAAACGCTTTATGTAACTTAAACTAAAAATTGAACTCAGTTCAAGATTTGAATGAAACTATGAAACCTATTAAATTGAAGTTCAAACCAAAAGTGAAGTTTGAAATTCAACTCTGAAGCTGGAGGTAAGCGTAATTTTGTTAAGAACTTTATAAAGATGTATTCAAAGAAGTTATTGACAACCTATTATGTTCTTTCAAAATATAAAGCCCAAGATAACATTGTGATAGCTCACTGTACAAATTTGCAATTTTACAAGAGACATACATATTTAGAGTTCACTATTTTAAAAACAAATTTCTTAAGAAGAAGTTTTATTTGAATGGCATACTTAACTCATTTTTTTAAACATTTGTGGAAGTTTATCTACAAATCAATATTCCGGAAAAAATTTAGTTCTTTCTTATTGATGGAATAAGAACTTCGAAATTTGAATTTGAACTTTAAATTATGTTAAACTCCTTAACTGCACACTAACAACTTGCAAACTTTTGCCAAATTTGAAAGTTTATTTGTTTGAACAGTTCAGTCTTACGAGTAAGAACCTTTAGCATATACTCGTATATTCATTGGAGGGCTTCAAAAACAAAATGTGCCACTTACGATGCACATATCCTTTCTTTTCAGCTTGATTGTGCTCCCGTATTATATGACAAAATCTAAGAGGTTACTATCTCTCATGGGACATTGGCTATACATTCTGTAGCATTCTTAACGAAAAAATCCTCCTTTTCAAAATCGCATTGTTAACTTCGCAGTCGTACACATAAATTTTGTTGTGGAACATTTTAAGCGACGATGTTTGCCATATGCACAAAACGGCAAAACCTTTCACTTGCTTCGCCAAGCCACGCCACTCAACGCCTGCCACCACCTCCATACCTCAATGCAAAATACGGGAAATGTAGAAATCGATTGACAAAAATTTATTTTCGTATGCAAATATTTTGAAATTCAAAACCGTGCCGTCGTCGTCGCCACCGTATGATTGTGTCTAATCGATGGAGCATGAATAAGCAGGAGGCAGGGGTTAAGCGGGAGTGTGCCACCCTCCTGTGGGACCGTAATCGTCTGAGTTTTGTGATATGTCCCTATGGGAATTGAGGGAATTATTTTTGACGTTGAAACACGGAACAAAAGAGAACCGCATTCATGGAAGTGCAATGAAGAGGAATGCAATTTAAAAAGCAGGATCCGCAAGGACCTGGAGATATACTCGCGTGTATGACTTTGGAAGAAAAGAACTATAACAATTCTTGGGATAAAAAAAAAAGCAACGATTGTGTCCTTGAGGAATATTTTTCTTTTTTTTACATATTTATTGAACGAACGGGCAGTCATTAATCCCTAAGGACTTCTTTGGTTTCTTCTTATTTAAATGAATCGCACTCGATGCAACCTCATTTCAGAACTGAGTTCAAGTTGCTCTCGCCTCTGCAGACCACAAACCGTGAAATATTACTACACGCACTTCAACTAGGCACTCTCAGCTGAACCACATTGGAGGAGAGAGTCTAAGTATCTTTGTTTTCAGAGCTAATGCGCGCTGTTCTTGGATCTGTTCCAGAAGAGGAAAGTTTTCGCCCTGGCTCATCCTACTGCAACTTCTGCAGTACTTCTTGAAATAAACACAAGCACATCGCCGAACTTGAATTATTTAAGACGTGGTTTTCATTTAGTTACTTAACGAAAACTTTTTCCAAGGGTGAAGTTCATGCTTCGGATTTGAGATTATCCTTTGGTTAAGAAATTGGTTTGGTTGTATGTATATATACAGAGAGAGAGAGAGAGATGGAAGGGTTCACTCTCAGCCATTCACATCGTGCCAGTTCGAGTGGTGGTAAATTTAAGGAGTTTTGTCCTGAAGGAACTTTCGCAGCAAAGAAGAGTGTTTCTTAAGTTTCTTGTATTGGGAGTTGAGTTTTTGGTTGTTATGGAGCACCATCAAGTTTTGTAAGATTAAATTGCTTCGGTGCAATTTAAGTTTAGCCATCCAAGTGGGTTTTTTGGTGAATGATCTAGTTTCTTGGGTTCCTTTTTAATTCGTTACCTTATACTTGAATTGCTAGACATTTTTAATTTTCTTTATCAAGAGAGAAGTTAAGTCGAAATTGCTTGGTTTATAACCTGCATAGGGTTTCAGGAACTTTTATTCTAAAGATGTTCGGATTTTTTAAATGTGAAATAAGGTTTCTTCTAATCGACTCACTAGCTTTTGCGACACCTTGTTTAGACGATAAGGGTGGTTTCTTTTTAAATCATAAGTTATTTTGACACTGACAGCTGTTCCCGCTCGAAATCTTGACACAAAGGCAGTATCATACCTCCGCCGAACGAAATGAGTCGCCTTGCCTTAACAACCAACGTTGGGAAATATTGAAAACCTATTATTAAAGTGAGTGCTGTGTAGCTCAAAGAGAGCGGTTTTTGAAAAGAAGTTTTTGCGGAAATGAAGCACCCATGGCTCCTGCCGTACGCGAGTTTGTGCAAAAAGTTCGTGAGACTGGCATGCTAGTTGACAACACTAATGGACCCCGTCGTCGTACGGTGCGCTCGGATGAGAATTTGACTGCTGTAACCGAGAGTGTGAGACTCATTTCACGAACATCACCTCGCCATCGATCTCAACAGCTCAACATTTCACGCCCTAGCCTGAGGACAATTCTGTACAATTCGCTTACAAGATCTGATTTACTCAGCAATTGAAGGTGCATCATCCGCTTCGTAATCGCTTCGCAGTTTGGGCTTTAAAGCAGCTTGAACTGGACAGCTATTTTGGGCGAAAAATCATCTTTTCTGAGGAGGCTTAATTTAATATCGGCAGCTACGTTAACAAACAAAATTAGCGTATCTAGGACTCGGAAAATCCGCACGTTATTGACCAGGAGCCAATGTACCCACAGAAAGTGACAGTTTAATGCGGATTGTGGAGTGGTGGAAACATTGAACCATTTTTCTTCGAAAATGAAGCTGGGAACAAAGTTTCGGTTGGGTGGGTGTTGATCAGTCAAGCCTTATCACCTCGTTCAAATCTCAATGGATGCATGGGGCTCCTTAGGGTGTGAGTAACGTAGAACTGGGAAAGTTAAGAGGAAGGATTTAGCGGAAGTCTTAGGTATGGGGGCCTCCCTGAACCTTCCTGATTTCTGAATGAACTTAAGGATGCTTTTAAGTAGCAAAAATGAAACGTCGCCCAGTTCATAGAAAAAGGTTTCTCCAATACCATCTTTTCTAGTTCTGGCTGGGCTCTGGTATTTACAAAGGAAGTGAGATAAGTCCTGTTCCACCTCTTCGTCCTGACAGCCTCTGCATAAGTCAGATGTGCTGATGCCCATTCTGCTCTTATAGCTTTCCATTGAGTTGTGACCCGTTAGGATTCCAACCAAGAGAGACAATTGAGGTCTGCTAATTTCAGTAGATACCGGTTTTTTTCTTTGAGATATATGGCCAAGGATTCCTTGAAACTCGATAGGTGTCAATTGTTGACCATCTGTCATTTGTGGTCTGGAGGCAACTTTATTGAATTCTATAATTTTTCTGCTCTTGTGGCATAAGATAACCAGGATAAAATTTAGCTCAGTTCAAATGATGAACCGTTCTTGATCAGCTCATCAGCCTGTTCAGTTCTTTTCCGTAAACGTCAAAGTATCCCGGGACCCATCGAAAGGTGACTGAATTTGTTTCGCCGAGCAATCTTAATTCACTAAGGCAAACGAGATGTCGATGTTCTTGTTTGTCAGTTCACATGTGGAAAAAGGATTTGGAAACTGCAAGCACTTTCGCTCGGAAAACGCTACAAGAGTGTTAAATATAACATTCGTCTATAATACACTTTGTTACTTATCACTTCACTAAAATATAATCATGTAATCTTTAATTAGTTTATCATGTACATATCAGAATTTTCTAATTTAGTTTTTCAGTCTGAATAAAATCTTGTTCATAAAAGGAGCTGTGTTTCACTTAAAGAAAATTTTATTATTAAATAAAATCATAACCACTAGGTTATGGGCCCAGATTTCAAGAAGCTAGTGAACATACTCGTATTAAGGATTCCAAGGACACGAAACAAGATTTTTTTTTTTCAAATGGCTGAATCTTTAAGAACGTCCGTTAGTAAATTGGGTCATGATAACTACCACATTTGGAAATATAAGCTGGAGCTTTTACTAAGGAAGGATGGTCTATGGGAAGTTGTTATCAATCCGAAACCAGATCCAGCAACAGAAGAATGGATTAAAAAAGACAGCGATGAATTTGGAATTCATTGCCGCGGGAGATAAAAAGTATAAATGACACGAAACAAATAGGAAAAGAACTTAAACTCTACTTCAGTAATTTATAGATTAAGAAATATCTCTATCTTCTTCTCTTTTTTGTTAAAAATGAAAATGTAAAACTTGAATTAAACCAATTATGTAGCAACTGTACATTTAACAAGCTACACTACAAATAAGATACTGTATCTTACCGTGTAAGCTAATCATGAAATAAATAAATACTAAATACTAAAAAAAATACTAAATACGATGCAAAAGTGCTTATCGGATTATCAGTTGAGGACAATCAACTTCACCATGTCAGGAAGGCCGATTCTGCAAAAGCTGCATGGGATAAACTAAAACATCACCATGAAAAATCAACACTAAGCAACAAGGTACAGATAATGAGAAAAATATGTAGCTTAAGACTTGAAGAAGGCGCCAATATGGAAGAACATATCCAAGCTATGACGACACTTTTCGATAAGTTAGTAGCATTAGGTGAAGATCAGTTATCAGACAGTTGGACAATAGCCATGATTCTAAGCAGTTTGCCGCGGTCGTACGACACCCTTGTCACTGCTCTAGAAACCAGAGATCAAGCGGAATTAACTTTGGATATCGTTGAAGCAAAGTTATTAGAGGAATTCAGTAGGCAAAATAACGGAAATACCAATACTGCATTGAAGGTATCTAATAAATATTTAAACGAATCCACTAAATGTTTCTTTTGTAATAAAAGGGGTCATATGAAGAAAGAATGCCGCAAGTACATAGATTGGAAAAAGAACCAGAAAAAAGGAAAAGTCAACACTGTAACTTCCTCCAAGGAATTTTGTTTTGGTTTGACCGATGGAATCTGTGAAGGCTGGGTTATCGATTCAGGTGCAACAGTCCACATAACGAACAATATGGACAACTTCGTAAGTCTGGACTCAAATAATTATGAGAAGGTTATAGTGGCTAATGGGGAAGAAATCACTCCAAAAGCAAAAGGAACTTGCAGAATGGAAGTTTTTAACAGCAACAATGAAAAAGCAACTATTCGAATTGAAGATGTCCTTTATATCCCTGATTTGCAGGGAAGCCTTTTATCTGTAAAAAAGCTGACTGACAAAGGATTTGCAGTGGGTTTCGGGAACAAAATCTGCACAATTAACACCAAAGACGGACAAGAGATAGCGGTAGCAGACTTGACCGGAAGTCTGTACAAACTAAGGGTTAAAGGTAATAATTCAAAGGCACTATGTGTAAAGAACAAAAATCACCAGGAATACTGTCTTGATTATTGGCACCGTGTATTTGGTCACAGAAATACAGAAGCGCTTAAAAGAATGGCTACAGAAAAAATGGTGAGTGATTTACATATTATTGATTGTAAGCATAGTAGAGATTGTAAAATATGTACACAATGTAAAATGACCCGTTTGCCATTTGCTAAGTCAGTCAGTGAAAGTCATGCTCCAATGGATTTAATACACACTGACGTATGTGGACCAATGCAGACGACCACACCGAGTGGAAATAAATATTTTTTGACATTCATTGATGATTTCAGTAAATATACGATAGTATACCTCCTTAAAGACAAATCAGAGGTTTTTGAACGGCTTATTCAGTATGTTGAAACCGTCAAAAATATTTTTTCAATCAAACCTAAGATAATCAGATCAGATAACGGGGGCGAATATACAGCAGGAAGAGTCTTAAGGTTCTTGGCGAAGGAAGGCATACAGCACCAGCATACCACACCTTATACCCCTCAACAGAATGGGAAGGCCGAGCGCAAAAATAGGTATTTGGTTGAGATGGCTAGGTGTATGTTATTTGAAGCAAATCTGGGGTATGAATTCTGGGGAGAAGCAATTATGACGGCAAACTATTTGCAAAACATACTACCGTCAAGCGTTCTTCCAACAACACCCTATGAAAGATGGACTGGTAAGAAGCCTAATGTTACGCATCTTCGTATTTTTGGAACAAAAGCTTTTGTTTATGTTCCTCAAGAAAAGCGAAGAAAGTTAGATGACAGAGCTAAGCTAAAGATTTTCGTTGGCTATGACGAACATTCAAAAGGTTATCGTTTAGTCGATAAGGCAACAAAGAAAATAACAATTAGCCGAGACGTTAAATTTCTTAATACGACTTTAGATGATACCGTTCGTTCGGAGGTAACTAATAACATCACAAAAGAAGATTCAAAAGTCGAAGTATCACTTCCTATTAAAAGCATTGGTTCGTACTCTGAGCCAAATTTTAACGATAAAGATGACACAAGTGTTGAGGAGGAAGAACAACCAGTACAACCAGTGGAAGATGTCCCTCCAAGAAGTTCAAACAGATCCACTAAGGGAATCCCTCCAGAAAGATTGATGGCGGGAGTAAACATGGTGCAGGAAGATTTTATAAATGAGCCTCAAAATTATAAGGAATCCATAACATGCAAATATCACGAACAATGGAAAAATGCTATGAAGGAAGAAATTGAAGCTCTTAGGAAGAGTAAAACATGGGAACTGGTAATTCCACCAAATGGAGCGAATATAGTTGGATGCAGATGGACCTATAAGGTGAAGCGTGATTTAACCGGAAGTGTTCAAAAATTCAAAGCACGACTTGTCGCACAGGGTTATAGCCAGAAATACGGGCAAGATTATGACCAAACTTTTGCACCAGTGGTAAGGCAGACAACTTTTCGACTTCTTATTTCAATAGCAGGTAAATGCAAAATGAAAGTTCAACATATGGATGCAAAGTCAGCTTTCTTAAACGGAAATCTCAAAGAGGAAATTTACATGAAGCAACAACCTGGGTTTGAAGTTGGAGAAGAAGGTTTTGTATGTCGACTAAGAAAAAGTCTTTACGGCCTGAAGCAAGCAGCATACGTTTGGAACGACGCAATTCATAAAGTTCTCATCGAAGGAGGTTTCAATCAGAGCAAAGCTGATCTGTGCCTATATACCAGCTCAACGAAAGGTAAAACTTGTTATATATTAGTATACGTTGATGACATCATTGTGGCTAGTACCGATGAGTCACTTATCAAAAGGGCAGAGATGTTGTTAACGCGTAATTTTGAAATGAACAATTTGGGAGAGATTCACCATTACTTAGGCATTGAAGTTTCTAAAAATAGTCAATCCAATTACAGCATAAGGCAAAAGCAATATATTGAGAGACTCGTTCAAAATTTTGGGCTGCAAGATGCAAAAAGCTCGAATGTTCCATTACAAACTGAATACGACAAGACAACCAACTCAACAGAACCATTGATTCATAACAGGGAGTACCAAAGACTAGTCGGAAGCTTATTGTATATAGCAGTAAATACCAGACCGGACATAGCAGCAAGCATATCAATTTTGGCAACAAAGACAGTATCACCAACTCAAGTTGACTGGATTGAACTTAAGCGCGTCCTTAAGTACTTAAAAGGAACATCAAATTTACAATTAAATCTCAGCAGTAACAACACAACAGAAAAGGAACTAGTTGGATATGCCGATGCAAATTGGGCAGCCGATAGGACTAACCGAAAATCGAATTCAGGATATATATTCTTCATGAATGGAGGAGTCATAAGTTGGTCCTGCAGAAAACAAACTTGCGTTTCTTTATCAACAACCGAAGCAGAGTTTATAGCTTTGTCAGAAGCGTGTAAGGAAGCGATTTGGCTGAGGAAACTTTTGAACGACCTAAATCATCCCCAAAACAAACCGACGCTTATTTACGAGGACAATCAAAGCTGTCTCAAGCTTATATGTGAAGAGAAACTTAGCAACAGATCGAAACACATCGACACTAAATATTTCTTTGTGAAAGACTATGTGGATAAGCATTTTGTGAAGTGTCAGTACTGCCCAACAAACGACATGATAGCCGATATGTTAACAAAACCACTACCAGCAATTCGAATAAAAGAACTAAGAACGAAGTGTGGTCTTCAGACGAATGAGGAGGAGTGTTAAATATAACATTCGTCTATAATACACTTTGTTACTTATCACTTCACTAAAATATAATCATGTAAGAAAGAAGAAGAAAGAATTTTCTAATTTAGTTTTTCAGTCTGAATAAAATCTTGTTCATAAAAGGAGCTGTGTTTCACTTAAAGAAAATTTTATTATTAAATAAAATCATAACCAATAAAGAGCTAGGGAGATTTAATGATCTTTTTATGGGTGGGTTGTCTAAGAAGATACTTGATCCTACCGCTGATTCTCTTTTGGAACCGTCTGTAAGCAAGACAGGATTGATATACTCCTAAAAAGCAGTACTAATTATTTCGATTCTTTGCAGTATAATTCGTCAGTGGTGCCGGCACAGCAAGAATTTCGGGACAGATTTCTGACGACGCATTTGAAGAATTGACTAGAAGAATTTGCGAGAACAAGAGATGCTGCCATGTCTGGCCACAGTCCTAAAGCAGCCCCTCTGCTGAAAATATAGCAGATGTAGTAGAAGATGTCGCAGAGGACTCCGGAGCAATTTGGCACCAGTCAGCGATGTTCGTAGAATATTTTCGTGAAAGACCTGAAGATGTACCCTAACAAAGTGCAGACAGACAATCAGTTGTTAGCTGTTGACCATTAATCCCATGTTACCTACGCTTAGGCTATCCTGCATGTCGATCACGAAGAAGACAACCTTTCGTCAAAAATCATAATTTTAATCTTCACCTCTGTGGATATGTGAATAAGTTAAATTATAACTTTTGGGGAAAAACAAATCCATGTATAACCCTCGAAGATCTATAGTTAAAGTTACCAAATGGTGTGCTGCTTACGTTGGAGGCTTTATCGCATTTTATTTTTTCGTAAAGGACGCAAAAAGCTACTGTGGATGGCCGGCGCTAAATGTCCATGCTCAACGACTTTCTTCTTCTTCAATTTTGTGAATTGGGATTGGAGAAAATAAAAACATTAAAGCTATGAAGATCAGGATAGAAATTGTGGTCATCGTTGTGATGAGCTTTTTACTTTCCAGCCGAGGTTCTGCTCGCCGGTCTCGCCATAGTCGTCCTGAAGAAAACACGAAAGTTCAGAGTAAAAAGTCTTCAAATCTTATTACAAAATATTTATTGAAAATAACTCTTAAATCTATAACACACAATATTCTGCTACTAGTATTTCACTTAATTCGGGTAATTGAATGATTCACGGGCATCAACTCTTCTGGATTCTGGTCTTGCTCACTTGCTGTCTCGTATCGGCTGTACTGGTTGCTGATGATTCTGATCTGATACTTGATTACGGGTATTCTGGTTTCTGGTAATTTGGCTCCGAAGTGGTCCTATTATTAGGATATCGGGCTTATGTCGTAGATCTGACGGTGCAATGCCCCCGGTGGCACTAAATTGACAGGCACGACGCCCTTGGTGGCACTAAACAGCAGGCTAGCCGCTCTGGTAGATCGGCAGGTACGACGCGCCTGGTAGCACTAAACAGCAGGCTAAACGCTCTGGTAGATCAGCAGGTACGACGCCCCTGATGGCACTAAACAGCAGGCTAAACGCTCTGGTAGATCAGCAGGTACGATGCCCCTGGTGGCACTAAAAAGAAGGTTAAACGCTCTCGTAGATCGGCAGGTACAACGCCCTGATGGTACTAAACGGCAGGCTTAACGCTCTGGTAGATCAGCAGGTACGACGACGCCCCTGGTGGCACTAAACAGCAGGCTAAATGCTCTGGTAGATCGGCAGGTACGACGCCCCTGGTGGCACTAAACACCAGGCTAAATGCTCTGGTAGATCGGCAGGTACGACGCCCCTGGTAGCACTAAACAGCAGGCTAAACCCTCTGGTAGATCAGCAGGTACCGAAGCCCCTGGTGGCAATTATTAAACTTCGAATTAAGACCACTGGTGGGAGGAAGCCTTAATAAGAAGTAGCTGGACAATTTCACCTACCTAACTTGTCTTTCCACGAAACCCCCTACCACTGGTGGAGGGAAGCTCCGCAAGAGGAAGGAAAGCTTAATGACCAATTCGTCTGCACTACTTGTCTACGACTGGATTTCAAATGACTGATACAACCAATTTACTATGCCGCCTGACTGTGTGTATGATCGAAAGGGTACTTTTAGTTCACCCAAGTAGGTCCTCATGATGACTTTTCATTAAAAACTGAATGTCAACTATGTAAGTAGTGAACGAAAAATATCAATGTAGTTGATTTTCCTGTGATGTCATGTGTCCATGGTGCTTGTGAATCGAATTTAGTAAATTACAATTTTACTTGTAATACCAACACAATACGAAGTGGAGAAGCATGAAACGCTTCATTACATGGTTAACTTTTATCTGAACCTCATACGACGATTTAAGAAGCGGGAACAAGCATACGAAATTCGTTGACATCTCACACATAACTTATTTTATTCAATTTTAAGATCTTCCTATTGTAATCCCTTAATATTTGACCTAAAAATATTGTAAAATATTGATAGACCTGATTTTGAGGGAATTTGAATTTCTTCAAATAGGTGTTAACACAAAGCAGAAAATTCATGCAAAAACTGAACAAATTGATAGATAGAAACTAAGGAGACCATACTCAATCAGCAATTCAAACCACTCGAACTTTTGTAGGATGATCCCTTTGTTTTGACCTCCATGTCCTGAGATTCATAACCCGTTTGATTCCTCTCAAAATTGGTTTTCGTATTTAATTGCATAGTTCAGTTAACCCGTAGAATCCGTATAGACCATGTCCTTCCGCAATATCGATCCGGAATTCTATTTTAATCACAAATCCATTCAAAACATGTATCATGACCTCATTGCTTCGTAACTAAATTTGCAACATCAAATTGAGTTCTTATTCATCATTTAGGCGAACTGCATCCCATCAGTAGCAGCTTTGTGCCATGCCTGCCAGATGTTTGCAATTCAACTTCAATCCAAAGGCAAAAAGGAGAGGATTTATGTCAAAATCATCAGCAAGTTTAACCAGGATGATGATATACTCGTAGTGAGGTTATCCTCAACTCTCGATTTGAACTAAATTGAAATTCGAACGGAAATTTCGGGACCAAATAACAGACATCCGGAGCAGAAAACTCATCATCCATATTCGACTCAACGCACACACACACTGTTAGAAAGCGGTCGCAAGCGCCGCACTCTTTTGCATCATCCTGAAATTGACTTTCATTTCACTGGATGAAAGGTATAGGTATAGAAAACAAAAGACGAAGTCAACCACAAACCAAACCGCGATACCACACAAAGGATATCTGCCTGCTCCTCTTCATCCCCACACAACACAGTTCCACAACGAGGGCTTGATATAAGAGTTCGATGTTGACTCCTGTCGAATGTTGGTTAGATTATCCCTCTTGCCCGTCCGTCCGCCTGTCCGTTCGGTAGACCTCTGACTCTAAACTCTGACAGATATCCTTTTCGGTTTGTTTTAATCTCGATTATTTTTTTTTTCCATATTGCTGTTGCTGTTTTTGTTATTGTTGTCCTGGAAAACCTATTCAAATACTTAAGGCCATAGTAATCCCCCATAGAAAAGGAGTCAGTTGACAATTTCGATGCAAGCATACAAAACTGTAATAGCTCATACAAACCTGCATGTACAAATACACACATAACGTCACAACAAAGGTCATATGGTCGTTGTTCTTATATTGTCAGAAGTCAGCCGAATTTAGAATCCTTTTTGCAGACCGGATTGAAAATGTAATTAAAAAAAAAAATAAAACAAATGTCAGCAGGTTTGTTGTGTGCCGCATGCTGTTGCACTATACTGTACAAATAATTCCTTTTTGCCCTTAAAAAGCACAATGGCAACTAAAGCTAGGAGTGGATTTAAGGACGACGAAGAGAACAGAGACGACAAATGGCAGTTTTTGGATTTTTGGATTTCTCGAAGGCATAGAAATTATTTTAAAAAAAATATTTGAATGGGGACAGTGTGTTGTACAGGTTTGTGAAGGATGTTCAATCTACGGAATAGTTGTATTCAGAGTCTCAGGGCACTAAGAACCCGAGGAGAAGATATTCTGAAAAGTTAGGGGAGCAAACTGGCTTAAGACTGAAATTCCAAGTAGAATATAGGTAATAAATAATTATAGGGTATATACATAAGAGAAACGAAGATTAAAAGACTGCGATATATACTACGGCGACTGCTATCGAGGACAAAAGCAGCGTTTATTTGGATGTGGGTTTGTTGTTGGAACAAGGCTCAGGCAAAAAGTCTTAAGTTTCAACTGTGTAAACGAGCGCCTCACGACAATCCGTATCAAGGCCAAATTTGCCAACATTAGCCTGGTTTGCGCGCATGCTCCAATAGAGGAGAAATATGAAGACACCAAAGACATATTATACGAGCTGGACAAAACATATGAGCAGTGCCCTAGCTATGACATTCAAATTGTCCTTGGAGATTTTAACGCCAAGCTAGGAAGAGAAGACATCTTTGGTGATACAATCGGAAGATATAGCCTGCATGACACCATCTCCGATAACGGATTCAGGCTGATCGACTTCGCTGTAGGACGAGACGTTCTTGTAGCCAGTATGCAGTTCAAACATCTTGATATTCACAAAGGGACATGGCGATCTCCTGATCAATCAACCGCGAATCAGATTGATCACATTGCGATCGATTCAAGGCACTTCTCAAGTATAGAGGATGTCCGCACGTTCCGAGGGATTAACATCGACTCGGACCACTACCTCGTTGTAGCCAAGGTTCGGCTGTGGATATCCCGACCCAAGACAAAACAAGGAAGTACTGCGAGGAAGTTCGACGTTAGACGTTTATAATCACAAGAGATCGCAAGGTCCTTTTCCGATCGAGTTTCTAACAACCTCTTCAGGAGGCCTGTGCCGCCAGCATCAAATATTGAGGACCAGTGGTAACGTTGCCAAGCAGCCATCAGAGATGCTGATTCTAATGCGTTGGGTTTTACACGACCAACGCAACGAAACCCCTGGTTTGACGATGATTGCCGGCAAGCACATGCAGCAAAGCAAAAGGCATACAAAGCGGCGCTGCAAAGAAGGACTAGAGCTGCTCGCGAGATCTACGAGCAGAAGAGAAAGGAAGAACACAGGCTTCTCAGAAAGAAAAAGAAGGAGCATGAGAAGCGCTTAATCGAGGAAATAGAAGAATGCCATAGCACGAATGAGATTCGGAAGTTTTAGCAAAAGGTAAAAAAAACATCACAAGGATACAACCCCCGAGCCGAAGCCTGCAGGGATAATCATGGGAACATCGTAGTAGAACCGCAGTCCATGCTGAGGATATGGAAAGAACATTTCTCTTTATATATGTTTATAACGGCGATTAAGAAGAGAATGCCGCTGCTATAGAGATAGTACCATTCGACTTAGGCGACGTAGACCAACAATATCTACCGCCCACCCAACCTGGATGAAGTGAAGATAGCTATATCGAAGCTCAAGTCCAACAAAGCCGCTGGAGCTGACGGCCTTGCTGCCGAACTATTCAAAGCGGCAGACGATGACTTGGTTGGGAGCTTGCACCAACTCATCTGCAAAATATGGTCGGAAGAAAGCATGCCCGATTAATGGAATCTCAGCATTGTTTGCCCGATCCTCAAGAAAGGAGACCCTTTGAACTGCGCCAACTACAGAGGCATAAGTCTCCTGAACATCGCGTTTAAGATTCTTTCTGCCGTATTATGTGAACGTCTGAAGCCTTTCGTCAACAACCTGATAGGTCAGCTTTAGACCTGGAAAGTCCACCATCGATCAGATATTCATATTTACGGCAGATCTTGGAAAAAACCCAGGAGCTACATGTCGATACTCACCACCTTTTCATCGATTTCAAAGCAGCGTACGATAGCATCTATAGGAGCGAACTATATAGAGCAATGTCTAGTTTTGGCATCCCTGACAAACTTGTCCGCTTGTGCAGAATGACGATGGAGAATGCACGCTACTCCATCAAGGTCGGAAAAGAACTCACCGATGCATTTGATATCATCATTCTTGAAGAATAGTGCAAAACTCACGCGCCAACACAAGAGGCACAATCTTTCAAAAGTCCGTCCAGTTACTCGGATACGCCGATGATATTGACATTATTGGAAGAACAAAGCGTGATGTCAGTGGCGCATTTGTGAGCATTGAGACGGAAGCGAAGAAGATGGGTTTAGCGGTAAATGAGGGCAAGACTAAGTATATGCTGTCATCAATAAAGGACACACAACATCGACGGCTTGGACAAAACGTCATTATAGATAGTTTTAACTTTGAGGTAGTTACGGAATTTATATACCTAAGCGCCGCTATAAATTCAGAAAATGACACCAGCGCTGAAATCAAACGGAGAATAACTCTTGCCAATCGCAAGTCCAACGACTGAGATGGCTAGGTCATGTAGAGCGAATGGTCCCGAACGCTCTGGCCCGGAAAGTCTTCGAATCCAACCCCGAGGGACGGCGCGGTAGAGGAAGACCGCGACTCAGGTGGCGCCCACAAATGGGAGAGGACCTCAACCAACTTGGTGTGCAAAACTGGAGACAGCTAGTTAGAGACCGAGCTAGCTCGAGAAGCTTGTTGCTTGAGGCCCTGGTCCACCCCGGACTGTAGCGCCACCGTATGTAAGTAAGTATACATAAGGTGACCATAATCTGGTCATCTCACAGTAGGATTCGTCAAATTTTCATCAAAAGATTTTGAATACCCTTAACATGCTTGAGCACATTGCAAGCGCTTAGGAACGTTGGAGAGAATTTAAAAGGAGATGCCAATTGGTTTTGAATGTCTCAATATTATAATGTGCGGCTACAGAAAGAATCTCTTAATTTAACAATAGGTCCCAAGATGTGCTTAAAATTAAACTGATGGGCATTCAAAGAAAGATTCAAATGATATTGCTATACTTCTATTACCTATCATTTTAAAGCCCTCTTTTTTAATTCAATTCAAGTGACTCAAAAGTGGGTTACTGAAGCACCTGCCCAAATATTGGAAACATACTCAGGCTTAGGACTAATATAGTAGGCTTTATAGATTACAAAAAAATTTAAAAGGAGTGACAAATTTCTTGCATTGGCGAAAGAAACCTAAGCATTTAGCAGCGTCGAATATGTGGTCATTCCACGCAAGATGGTCTGGTATGCACATATCGAGAGCTGAGACCTGTTTGGTATCCACAATGCTATACTCTGTTCAATTTATATTTGCAGTACAGGCCTTATGGGAGAGCTTTTTCAGAAACACTGGTGCCTGCTGCTTTTTGCACGGCACCTTAATTTAAAAAATTGCCACTGAAATAAGAAAGGGAATCACTGAGTTACATTAAAATTGTTTGTGTAATCTTCTTTGAGCTCAAGTACAGCCCACCATGACCTATCTGCACCATGGGTGAAAGGAGAGAGGAGACTGATCACCATTCACTAATTTGCAACCAACCCTTATTGTGTTTATTAAAAAAAAAAACACTGAATCAGAGTTACCATTGCCGAGTTGATAGAAATTCATATGGCATTTTCTTTGGTTTGTGCTATGTAACTTTCAGGATTTAAGCTTTTTCGAGCTTTTAGTAGCAAATATTTTTCTGAGATTTGCGGGCAATTTTTAATGCTCCTACAATCCTACGGCAATCCTGTAAGAGCTTTAAATTAAAGACAGCTTATTGAAATTCATAATGGTCAGACTGAAAGGCAAATATCCTATCTTCCCTGTACTGCAAATATAAATTGAACAGAGTATAGTGGTGCTCATGGATTGTGGCCCGGGGTCTTTAACCACTGAAGACAGCATTGTCTTTTGGAAGAATTATATTGTAAGCAGTTCATGGTTCCCCATTTGACAATACTATCGAAATCAAAATTAAATGAGCTTATCATACGCTGCCAAGGATATACATCTTCAAGGGAATATGAGAAACTGAAGTACTGTCATCAGCAAAAGAATTTAATAGATCAGAAGTTTAAGACAAGGGACCATTGATGAATATGAGAAAGGAATTCGGAGACAAAACAGAGCCCTGTGGCACACCAGCATTTATTTTATGAATTTCAGACTTATAACCATCCAACCCAACATATATTGACTGGTTCAAAAGGCAAAAATCCATACTAAATGCACGCATTTTCGATTAGAGAGATCGATGCCAAACTTTATCAAATGCTTCTGAAATACCAAGCAATAACCTCACTTTCTCCAAAATTATGTAAGGATTTGCTCCACTGTAAACCATTAAGACCTATTGTTACGAAAGCCGTTTTGTCAGTTATTGAGAAGCTTTCGATCATCATTTATCAGCATTTTTATATTCTTGGAAAGAAGGGATGGTAGTGCATTCTGACGATAGTAAGAGACCATTTTCCAATCACTCGGAGAGAGATCAGTAGATTAGTTCTGATACATGGAAAAGCTTACGCAGTGATTATGTCAGAGTTGAAGAACACCTCTTTAGAACAATGGGAGGGATAAAATCAGGGCCAGTGAATTTCTGTATGTCAAGATCTTTCGGAACTCTTGCAATTGTAGGAGTACGAGAAAAGATTGGATCCATAAGAACCTTTATTTTCTAAAGAAAAGAAGGAGTCCTAACACTCTCTGGGGGGAATTACCCGTAAACTGTGATGCGAGTAAATTGTTCTTATCTAGAGAGCTTTCATATGGAGTGTCGATGAGCAAGAGCATTGGGACCGAAGAAGAAGTATTTTCTACTTTTTTTAAAATGACAAATAATGTTTACTACCTTCCGAACATTGTAGTATTTTGTGCCTTGATTGTTGGTCATGCAAGCTTGAATCAAACATGAATAATTCTCTTTCTGTTTTATATTTTTTATATTCGGGTAAAATTTCTAATTCTGTAATCATATCTGCACTGGAGTCCACGTCACTATCGAGGAAGCATAGTGAGCAGTTAATGTCGTATGGGCCGTACCAGTGTCGTTCTCGTATTGCCAAAGAGTTCTCTTAGGAATGTTTTCTCTAATTGTGTTTTGTTGACATGAGAAATTTGCAGATATGACACAACGGTCAGATGTGCCCCGAGGTGATAATACACTAATAGTTGTTTTATCAGGGTCAGAGGTAAAAAACAAGTCTTGGGTGCTGGCAGATTTACCTGCAAAGTCAAGAATTCGAATAGTCTCATGAGAGAACTATGTCAATACATAACTTCCTTCGGGTTTTGTTTTGTGTAACGTAGCCATGAAAAATTGTGTACATTGAAATCGCTCGTAACAAAAATTTCACGAAAACGAAAAAACAAACTTCTGTGGATAGAGTCGAATAGTGCATCGAATTCGTTAGAAGCCGAGTTACTATCCAAACTGGGGCTGCGATAAATATACTAGGAATGAATGATGCACTTATGGGCTGTGAATTTAAACCACATGAAATTAATGTTTGTATTTCACCAAATGCCATATTATGGTTGAAGCTGATAAGAAACATAATTTTTTAAATATATGGCGAGGCTATGGTGTAGAAGAATAGGGGCGCTAAGCTTTAACCAGGTAGGCTAAATTTGGTTAGAGTTTTCACCAAAATATACAGAACATAAATTCTTCCTAAGCCACCGAAACCAAATCTTATACATATACTATGTTGATATTAAGCCTCAAAATACGTTCAAAAAAGAATTTACTACTAGTATTATGCCTTAATAGTTACCTGTGCAGGGACGGGTTAGAATATTCCTGCAGCGCCTCCCCGCTTGTCGTAAAAGGCGACTAAAGGAGTAAATACATCTAGGCCACAAACAGCAAGGTGAACCTAGCGACACGTAACACCTATAAACTTTCCCAAAAGTGTGCATGCCAGTCCCTGGGTTGGCACGACTGGAGATCACCGGTGCCGTAAAAGAGAGATCAAACACAAAACTGGAGCATGCACACGTCGATACTTACAACGGATTTTGTGAATTCAAGCATTATGGAAGTACTCGTCCAAAATGACACTACCCCGCCAGGCACTACCATTGTTACACATGGTACTGATCCTGGACCGAGCAGCATTGCTCGGGTCAGAGCTAGACGGATTCCGGGGGCTAGCAAAGTAATGCCGCAGATTATACAAAATCTGAGAGTTGCGAGTTGGAACGTTGGCAGTATGACAGGTCGAAGCTTCGAGTTGGAAGAGATGATGAAAAGAAGGCGAGTGGACATCTTATGTGTTCAAGAAACAAAATGGCGAAACACGGGAAACAGGGCCCGTTTCTTGGATACGAGGACAAAAAACTATAAGATGTTCTACTATGGAACGGAAAAGGGTAAAAACGGAATCGGAATCATCCTTGCAAAACATCTATTAGGCAGCGTATTGACCATTTCGAAATCCAGCGACCGTTTGATGTCCCTTAAATTGGTGATTAAAGGAAAGTTGTGGAATATTGTCACTGCATATGCTCCCCAAATTGGATGTGAGCAGGTACAAAAAGATGCATTTTGGCTAGACTTTCACAATCTACTTAAGGACATCCCAAAGGAAGAGTTTTTGTTCGTGGGCGGAGATTTGAACGGACATGTCGGGAAGACAAACGAAGACTATGAAGATTGCCATGGAGGCCTCGGATACGGCACCAGGAACCCTCCTGGTGAAGACATCCTGAGCATGTGCAAAACATACGGTCTTATCGTGCTAAATACCATGTTCGTCAAACAAAGCCGACACCTGGTCACTTACAACAGTGGTGGAAATGAAACCCAGATTGATTACCATTTGGTATCTAGTTTCATGAAACCCCGGGTAAAAGATTGCAAAGTGATACTAGGAGAAGCAATCGCCCACCAACACCGTCTCCTACTGACAGAATTTTTTATGGAGACAGTGAACGACAACAAACATACAAAAACTTTTGGGAAGATCAAATGGTATAATCTGGATAAGGAAAAAGGCGAAGCTTTTATTTCGAATATGCAAAACGTTCTGTATACCAACACCGATATAGTTCGAAATGAAGAGAGTACAGCACAAAGTATGTGGGATCTCCTACAGAGAACTTGCAAAGAAAAAGCCAAAACACTGTTAGGGGTTTTAAAAGGACACAACCAACAAGGCAAAGAAACATGGTGGTGGAATGATGAAGCTAAATCAGTTATAAGTAAAAAGAAAATGGCTTTCAAGGCTTGGTCGAAGTGCCCCTCTAATAATACAGAGCAAAAGTCACGCCTCGAAGTGGAATATAGAAACTGCAAGAAAGAAGCGAAGAAGAAGTGCGCCCAAATTCAAGCAAAGAATACAGAAAACCTGTATCGGGAGCTGGATGAAATTTCTACCCCGACAGCTGGTGCTATTCAAGAGCTACGGCAAAACACGAATAAGGGCGCAACTATCTTCAAAATAGCCGCTCAAAGAAGAAGAAATGCCCAGGAGATTTGTTCGCCAAAGTTCATTAACAATGCTCAAGGCCAACTACTTGTGGAAGACAACGAAATTCTTCACAGGTGGCGACAGTATTGTGACGGACTTCTAAACGAACAATTTCCAAGGCTATACATTCCAATAGCTTCACCTAACTTAAGAGAAGTATCCGACGTCACAGTCGAAGAAGTTAGTGAGGCGGTAAAATACTCCAAAAAGGGAAAAGCTGTTGGCCCAGACGAAATACCCTCAGAGTTTTGGAAAAAGATGGGAGATATCGGGTTTAGATGGCTCATGATTCTTGTCTCCAAACTTATACGAGGTGATCGCATGCCTAATCAATGGAGGGAAAGTTACCTTCTTCCAATTTATAAAGGAAAGGGTGATACTCGAAGCTGTGATAATTACCGTTCGATTAAGCTGATGTCACACACCATGAAGATCGTTGAGCGAGTCTTGGGTAGCCGACTGCGAAAAATAATTAGGCTATCTGATGACCAGTGCGGGTTTGTCGGGGGTAAGTCAACCACGGATGCAATCCAGAGTATAAGAATAATTATGGAAAAACATCGGGATTCTTTGGAGGATTTGCATGTCGTATTGGTTGATTTTGAAAAAGCATTCGATCGGCAACCACGAGATCTAATATGGGTGGCCCTCAGGCATTGAGGAGTTCCAGAAACCTATGTGCGGATAATTATGGACATGTATGATGGAGCAGTTACTAAAGTAAGATGCGCAGCTGGAGTCACCGAAGAATTCGAAATCACAGTAGGTGTACACCAGGGAAGTGTCTTGAGTCCCCTGCTCTTTATTACAGTTCTTGATTACCTGCTTGAAGGCAAAGTGACGGATCCAAAAGTACATCAGTTATTCTTTGCTGACGATGGAGCCATCATAAGTGAAGACCCGATATCCCTACAACGAGCACTTGACGTATGGGTGGATGTTCTAGAAGGAAGTGGGTACCGCATAAGCGCGAAAAAGTCAGAATACCTATGCTGCCCATTTTCTGATCCACACAGGCCTACTCCAGACATTTATTTGAAGGGAGTAGTGCTTCCCAAGTGCGAAAAGTTTAAATATCTGGGGTCTATGATAAATAACGAAGCTACTTGTGATGGCGATATCAATCATCGCGTAAGCGTAGGGTGGATGAAGTGGCGGGAAAATTCTGCTATCTTCTGTGACCGAAAAATGCCCCCTAAGCTGAAAGGAAAGCTCTACACTTCAGTTGTGCGTCCAGCACTCACATACGGTTCACAATGTTGGACAATGTACAAAAAGTATGAGAGTAAGCTTACGGCAGCTGAGATGAAGATGCTTCGTATGACAGCAGGAGTTACAAAGCTTGATCGAATTAGAAGTACGAAGATCCGAGGAAGCCTTCATGTTAAGAATACCATTTCCCAAAAAATTGAACACGACCGACTCAGTTGGTATTGCCATGTTCAAAGGAGAGATCCTGAGAACCCCGTCAAAAAGGCAATATCATACAACGTTCCAATTCGGAATAAAAAGAAAGGTAGGCCTAAACACTCCTGGTACAAACAAATGCAAAAACACCAGCATTCAGTTGGCCTCAGAAATGGAACAATACAAAACCGGGAGGCTTGCCGCCGATTTCTGAGGTCAACCCGGCAAACCCCACAGGCGGATCACTAGTGTGAAGCAGATACGTGGGAGAGTTATGATCCCCTCGACATCGAGATCATAACAGCGCCGAAGAAAAGGAAGAAGAAGAATTATGCCTTAATAGTAAATGAGCTGATCCGGCCCTGGATTCCTAAAATTATCGTATGTTCCTTTGTTTCGATCAGTTAAGCTAACAGCAGACGGCATATAAAAAACGGGTGCGCAGTATGTGGACAAATGACTGGCTTCTGCATCGCCAGACGGACGGATTTTGCGCGAAATTGTTAATGGAGCTGCGTGGGAGTGAAGCACAATTGTACCACGATTTCCTACGAAAAAGAAACATAATTTGACTAAAAAACTTCCATGTAACGGAGGATGGTTCTGTGCCCTGCCCTGACTTTTTGTTGCGAAGTTTTGCCAAATTTGCCTTAAACGCTACCCATAAACAGCCCCACTTGCACTTTTACTAGGCTTCCTTAACAGTCAAAGCCAATTTCGTCGACCACCTGACGCCAAAAATTAAGCTTTCCGAGTTTGTATTCTGCCGAACCTGCATCCCAAAGCCTAAGGTGCTTCGTCAGTCGTCCAATTGTGCTGCACTATTCGACTACCAGACTCAGATTTTCTTATGCGGCGGATGTAACTTTGCCGAGGCTCCTCGATATCTATTTGTGCTGATTCGGTCATTTCTTTTTAACTTTTTTTTATTTGTTTTCTTGAACTTGAACACCTACATATGTTATCACAACAACTTCACAATCACTACTGAAAATATGCACATTTGCGTGGTCTTGTTGTGTTGTCATCGCAAACGAATGGCACTGTCGCACATGCTCCCACATGCACGCAAACTGCCACAAAAAATGTGCGAGGGTGTTCAGACGGTATGCAAAAACGTCGCACATTTATGAATGTGTGTTCTCGCCGTCACACATCGTCTGCAAACCATTTGCGTGCGTTTGTGGAATGTCCCAAAAGAGTGTTCAGATGATAAGCGTCAATAGTCGCAAATTATGACGTAAAAATGACGTCAGAACCGCAAACATTTGCGGCTTTTATATGCCGTCTGTTCGTAGCTTTACACACAATTTATGCCATGACCCAAATGGTACTCGTACATACACCGACAAAAAAATGCAACTGTGGCTGATGGGAGAAAGAGAAAGGTCGAAATTTACAACTTACTGTGTTAGGCTGCGCGTGCAGTGGTGCGAAAAAGCGTTGCGATACGAGAAGCGATGCGACAAGCCATTTCAGATGCGATAATTAGATACGACATAGTGCTCTATATCCTCTATAAATACTGCCACAAAATTATTAAAAAAAAATTGGACCACTTAACACAAGCACTCGTTTGACAAACCCATTAATCCAGAACTGGGCCCCGTGGCAGAATATAATTGTTCACCCGAAATCGGGTTGAAATTCCAACTGCTCCAGATCGCAGCTAGGGAACACACGTCGCTGTCTATGGTCACTAACTCTGATCTCCTACGTCAGTTGAAGTTTGTGCGAGTGTAGTTATAAGTCATGACGCAAAATTCGCCACGTTGAGTGCACGGTGTGGAATTGACTTTCTCAGATTCTCCAGGACACTTTCACAGGCGGCGGTGATATTTTCGACAGATATTGCGTTTGTTTGACAAACGGGTATTAATGAATTTTTCAGTGAACCAGTTGATTCGAATGTATCTACCACGTTTCGAATAGTCCTCTCGGAGGGCCGATTATGGCGGCCGTGAAAATAGCGAAGCCTGCGAAATGTGTATCTTACAGAAGTTCTAAAACAAACAAGACAGACTTAATAAACTACAGCCAATTAGACAGATGTAGCTTCAATCATCCGTCAAAGTTTGGAAAACTCTTAATAATTTTCAAGCAGGACGTATTTTCGCGTCCCACGATTGACAATAGGATCATTCTAATGGGTGATTTTTTTGCTATTTTCTTTTTGGCAACACTGGATTTGGCAGCTCATGCACGTTTCGTGTTTTGTGTCACTGTCAAACATCTTCAGTTTGGTCTATAATTTAGCCATGAATCGTATTACAAACGAACAACGGTTGCAAATTATTGAGTTTTATTATCAAAATGCGTGCTCAGTTAAGAAAGTTCATCGCGCGCTTCTTCAATTTTATGGTCAGTTTAATCGACCTACTGGGGCGGCTATTCAGGCTATTGTGACTGAATTTCGCACCAAATTTACTTTTTCGGACATTAAACAACCAACACGCTTACGTAGAGTGCGAACTGAGGAAAATATCGCAGCTGTATCGGCCAGTGTTAGTGATGACCGTGAATTATCCACTCGGCGCCGCCGTTCGCAGCAGTTACTCTACTACGTGGAAAATTTAGGGGAAGGATTTAGGTGTGAGGCCTTTCAAAATACAGCTGGTGCAAGATTTGAAGCCGAAGGATTTACCACAATGCCGAATTTTTTGGTGAATGGGCTCTTAAAAAGTTGGCCGAAGATCCACATTTTTAGCAAAAAATTGTTTTTAGCGACGAAGCTCATTTCTGGTTAAATGGATACGTGAACAAGCAAAACTTTCGTAATTGGAATGAAGAGCAGCCAGAAGCATTGCAAGAGCTACCAATACATCCAGAAAAAGTCACTGTTTGGTACGGATTATGGGCTGGCGGAATCATTAGGCCGTATTTCTTCAAAGATGATGCGAATCGCAACGTTACTGGGAATGGTGAGCGCTACCGTGCGATGATAACGGATTTTTTTTACGCAAAATGGAAGAGCTTGACTTGTATGACATGTGGTTTTAACAAGACGGTGCCACATGCCACATAGCACGCGTAACAATGGACCAATTGAGAGGCGAGTTCGGTGAACAGTTTATTTCACGTTTGGGGCCGGTCAATTGGTCCCCTAGATCGTGCGATTTAACGCCTCTAGACTAGTTTTTGTGGGGCTATGTTAAGGCTCATGTCTATAGCGACAAACGCGCTTCGATTGATGCACTGGAAGCCAACATTAAAGCATTTATTCGTGAGATACCGAAATATTAGAAAGAGTATGCCAAAATTGGACTAAGCGGATGAACCATTTGAGGCGCAGTCGCGGCCAACATTTGCATGAAATAATCTTCAAACATTAAATTATATCGACCGTACTATCGATTTAAATAAATATTTCGTGCATTTTTCTGAATTGTATGTGTTTTTTTTTTAATTTCCGATAGCTCTTAAGAAATCACTCGTTATATTCCTCTGCGTATATGATATCTGTGGGACTATAGAAAATGCCTTTTATTCGCTTAGCCAAGAGTAAGTTTGAAAAATGAAATATTTTTGCTTTATGTGAGCAATTTTTTGCTCTCCGTGAAATACATAAAATTGCCACGCACCTGATTTACGTTATGATTTATATTTAACATGAATCAAATGTATATTCAAGGTGTTTCCTATTATAACTCAAGCGCCCCTCCTCCCACGCTTCCCCCACGAAACCCTTTCAACCAACAATATTGTAAGAAATAACAACCTTGTAAGCGTATAATGTTGAGGTTTAGTGTAAACCTATATACACATACAACACCGCACTTCCTCGTTTTCGCCTTATTTGCAATTCCACACGAATCCTCGGAACAATAAAAATCGGTGTGTCTCAGGATGTACCTCTATGGTATGCAAAAATATTTTCACTTGTCCGCATTTTGTATTCAAAGAACGTCTTTTTTTCCATATTCGTTTTCTATTTCTAGTTGCTAGGAAGCTGCATTATTCCAGATGTGACTTCTCGTCTCGACTGGAGACGCCTCGCTATACCCTCCCAACGCAGGGTGTCCTTATAAGAGTAATGCCAAGGATATATGTAAACGAAATCATACGGAACGCAGTCCTTTCTTATATTCTTTCTTATCCTTGGGAAAATGTCATTTATTAAAAAATGAAAGGAGTCCTCACAAGGATATACCAGAAGTCAAGCAAAAAAAGAGAAATGATATTCCCTAGCGCACAGCATTACTTTCACCCAAAGTATGTTGGTCGGTACATGGATGGTGGCGCATTCCCTCACGCGTTCTGCGACACTGTGAATCATGTGATAAGCAACACACGATACACCGTTGTTGCTCTAACTAAATTTCGAGAGAAGTCATAGGAAGAGGAACACTACAACCGAGTCCTTGTTCAGTTACAGCAGAAAAAAAAAACAAAATGGTAACCAATTCTATGTGTCGAGAGTAGGAGCGACATTTTTATGCGATAACAATAGATATAAGCTCGAGTGTCAAATGCGCTCTATCTGAAAGGAGTCGCGAAAGGACTCACTTCTGTGTGCTTATAGTTTTGTTGTTCCTATACATGTAGACGGAGGACAAAACGTCACTTTTTTCAGTTGGAACATTTTGAAAAGACCTCTTTTTTGTTCTTTGTATTTTTGTCTATGTTGATGTTCATTTTTTGTTTTGGCACCAAGTGTGCAGCTTTTTCGCTTAATTTAAAGCAATTGAAAACGTGACTTTCTTCTCGTTCATAAAGTATTGATGAGTTTCTTCAACTTCAATCATATCTTCTACATTGCTATATAGGTAGGTACTTGAAGCTTGTCAGCTGGTGGCAGAGAATCAATTTCGGTCAGGCTGTGATGTGATGGAAAACGTGCATTTTACTGAATATCTGAAAATACAGCTGGTAAAAGGTTTTTAATACTTCAACAATTATATTTTTGAATTTTTAGAGAAAATTTGTCAACGACTGGTAACATTTATATTAGTCAAGCTTCTGTTGAAATAAGACTAAATTTTGAGGAAACAAATTTAAGAAGTTTCAAAATCTTGAAAATTTGAATTGACTTTGAAAACTATTAAAAAGCCATAAATTCTGATATCAAACATATTCCATTCCCCAAAACGCGTCTTCGAAAATCGAAGACTTCAAAAATTGTTGTGCCAAGGCAAGCCTTTTGACAGTTTTAGATGATTAGTCGCTCATCTTCCATCCATCCATCACATTAGTATGCTGTTAGAAATGTCGGTCACGAGCAGTGTTACTCAGTGAGCAAATAAGCACTCCAGTGTGCCGTTTTGAATCGAGACCTTGTTTGACCTTTGGATTTAATTTGATGTGATGTGAAATTCATGGGCTCTCTTTTACCTGTAGTTCTCCATCTAGCGGTCTCAAGACTGAGGATAACTCGTTACAGAAGCCGTCAATATTTGCCTTAAAGCCACTTCTTTTCACTGAAAAGTGAAATCAAATCTTTGATCTTTAGTTCAGATAGTTCAAAACGTCGTCAAGGCATATCATTCCGAATGATTGAGCTCTTAGTTTGACCAATCCAGCACATTTACAGAGGAAATGAATTACTGTTTCCTTTTCTTGCTAAGCCTTTATCTGGGTCTTCATATTAGATCATCTCTGGTATAGGTGGTATTTTGTCAAATCAAATTTAAACTTAAGATTAACCAATTGTAAGTTTATAATAATGATTTAATTAATAAAGTTTTCAACTAACTAACCAAACAATTAACTATTAGGTCATTTCTTCGGAACTTATCATAAATTCCCCATACATTTCTGTAACTATTGCAGTAAGTTAATATGCTTTACCAACGGTTGGATTTTGTGAAAGAAGTTCAAAAATTTTATTCTTAATAACAACCAGGCGAACTATAACTTTTAAGGAAGTTTTTTAGAAGAAGACGAATAAATGACTTTAACAGTCCCTTGACTATTTGTGACGATGTCCGTATTCTGATTCTGATTTGGATCTAAAGAGTTTGAGAATTTTTCATATTTCTCTTATTTCCAGAAAGGAATACACTGATAAAAACAGGTAGTTAAAAAGACCAAGAAACATCTATAGACTCTGAGAAAATTTCTTAATTATATTTGAGCCATCAGTAAAGATGGTTAGAGACAATTTTCAATTTCAATTTATTTATTTTATAGCGGGCGTACAAATAAGACTTAGTCTTTTATAGTTCCTTAAAATTGGACTCTTATGTTAATTAAAATAAGAGCTTTCTTTTAACATTACTAAGATTAAATAAATAAAATAAAAAAAAATACATAACATAAGTTAATAAAATAAAGATTTGATACATAATTACTTTCTAGTTACTGTTTTATAAATGTTTAATTAAAGTGAATCAAAATTGCCTTTTTGAATTGTGATATTCCTATTATCTGCTTTATCGCCAATGGTAATAAGTTCCAGAGTTTAAGGGCGTATACAAAAAATAGCCTTGATGAATTTAGATATGTGCATATAGGTGAAATAAGATTCATTATTGTTCGATCAGACTGTGCAAAGCATTTTTTTTTCATATAAGTATGATGGTGCCCTTCTTTGTAATATTTTGTGCAAGAAAATACAACACCTGGATTCAAAGAATTGTTCAAAAGTGCATCCTAGGACAATTTGATGGTATTGAGAAACATGGCCAAATCTTCGCAAGCCAAAAATGTACCTAATTATATCATTGAAAGCAACAAGCAATTTACGCAGTGATTGAGAATCCAGTTTGGGGTAAACTACTGAAGCATAGTCAATAAGTGGTACAAGCAACGATTTACTAATTCTCAGTTTAGTCTCAACCGGTGTTAGATTAGAGAACATATTTAATTTCCGAAGACATCCATAGATACGTCCAACAGAGAGGTTAATATGGTCGACGGCTGAAAGTGAACGATTTATTTTAAAGCCTAGACTTAAAACAGTACTCGAAAACTCAATTTGAAACTGTGCTAGAAAAACAGGTGGTAGATTGCTCGTATCAAATTTCCGTCTAGAGATAGCAATTATTTGGGATTTCGTTGGATTTATAGTAAGGCCATTACAGAGCGACCAATTGTGAATCTCATCCGGATCTTCATTTATTCAGCAAGTTAGATCTTCCAGTAAGTTAAAAGGTCCCGAAAGATCATCTGCATAGAGATGTAAGATGACATTTTTGCAAACATGTGGTAAGTCATTTATAAACATGCAGAAGAAAATAGGACCCAAAATGGAACCCTGTGGCCCTGTGGGTAAGTAAGCTGATTATATCAGAAGAATTACTGCCAACTTTAACCTTTTGAGTTCGATGACTTAAATAGTCTTGAATGAGACGAACCGAACTGTCACTAAAGCCAAAGTAAAGTTTTAGTTTCTTGCACAGAATACTGTGATTAACAAGGTCAAATGCTTTTGTAAAATCCAGCAAACAGAGAAGCGTTAACATGCCATACACCATTGTAGAAGTGTAGTAACCAGTGTTTGTCAAAAATATGTTTGCTGGGAGCAGGTTTGTAATGCTACTTCGTGCGTATAGTTGTCAAGCCAACAGTCCTAACAGACTGCAAGATACTTTTTCGAACTTTTGACAGATATTTGCGGCCATATTGTAACATCTATCAATATGGCTGTCATTTATTAAGTCTGTCTGACAACTTCGAGAAATTGATTTATGAAAGAGAATCTTCTGTTTCATGCACTTCGCCCATTTCACGTTGGCATAATCGTCCTTCCAAGTGGGCTATTCGCAGCGTGGTGGATAAATTCGAGTCACTAAAAGTAATCGCAACACAATATCTGTCAAAAATATTAATGCTGTCCATGAGAGTGTGCAGGAGAATCCGGGAAGGTCAATTCTGTGCCGCATACAAGAACTAGAACTCTGCCTTTCGCAGACCACAACTTGGCGAATTTTGAATCATGACTTGCCTTACCTCCGTACAAACTTGAACTAATGCAGGAGCTCAGAGTTGAGGCCTATAGACTGCAGACACGTGTTCACTAACTGGACTTTCGAGCTGTTGGAAGTTGATCCAAATTTCGTTAAATCGTATTCAACCACGAGGCCCATTTATGTTGAATTTGAGACGATCCCAATCGAAACGAGATTCACCAAGTTGTAATGTCTCAAGAGAAAGTCACTGTTTATTGTGGATTTTGTGCTGGCAGCATTGTGATGGTTTTTTCTCGAGGCTGAAGTAAGCTCGTCGGCGTCCAGGGTATTCCCGAAGAAAACAAATAAAATTCGGGTTATAAAGGAAGGAAACTCTAATCGTTTATCAGATTTATAAATATATATGTATTTCTAGTACAATAATATAAAGGTTCTTAAAATTTCATTTTTAGACTTAAACACTAGGGTGGAGTGAAATTTTTTTTTTTCATATTCGTTTCGGAATACCTGTAAAAAGTTGCTGTTATTGTTCACAAATATACATACAAAATTTTATTCGGCTCATGATAAATTTAAAGGTGCCCCCAACATGATGAACTTTAGAAAAATTCGCAAAATTTTGTCAAAAAACACCAACGTCTAATATTGTCAAATTAACGCTAAATCATATTCTGTGTGTTCTGTTCTGTTGGCAACTGTTTAACCTTGAATAGTGCGAGGATAGGTGGGCGGGGGGGTCGAGGCGGGGGAGGTGATTTCACTGCACTTTCATTTCATTTCAATTCAATCGTTGTCAAACGTTTTTCGAACGCTATTAAGTGCGCGCGTGTTATTGTTATTCTACTTGTGAGAAACATTGATTTTAACCACTGCTGTCAAGAAAATAAGACTCATGTATGTAATATTTTTAATTTCCTGTTCACAGATTGATTTGAATGCGCCTTTGAAGAAAATCAAAACTAGTTCAATGTTTTTAAAAATTTAGTATAGTTCTAATTTTCAATTGGATTGGGGCACCTCATAACATAAAGACAAGTAAACAATATTTTGTATGCTGAATTTACTCATTTAAAGGCAACTTTGTATTGCTATTCCATTAAAAAAAATTAAAAAAAACTTTTTTTCCATACATTATCAATCCACCCTATTAAACACGTTATTTTCAACAAAACAAAAAATACTAGTTTGAATTACAGGAGTTAGCTCAGTCTACGAGATTCGCTTAGAAGAAGTGAACCGGGAAAAATCGGTAGGAATCTGATTCCAACACAAGCCCAAGGGAATAACAAATGAACCCGCTGCTTCGTCTTAAAACCATCAGTATGGCCTGATGTTTTGAGATAGACTTTGGCCAGTAAATTTCTGTCAACTATCTGTCAGTTGATCATAACAAAGTTCTTTTAGGTCTGATTTAGATGATGTGGGCACCGAAGATATCTCTGGTTTCAAACAGAATACGTTTGGCCTGCCTTAGGTTTTGGAGTTCTATCCATATATTTGATCATATAGCCTCCTCTTCCGTTTTGGATTTTTAATCATATTCTCTCCTATTATATAATAGAGTGCCCCGTTAGGGTACTCACTGCTCGTATTTTAGCTTAAGAGTATGCCTCTTGATTTCCAATGACACCTACGTGTCCTGGTAGTTATTGAAGTGTGACAATATTACGATTACCGAGGTCGTTTAAATGGCTCACACACTCCCATACTAGCTTAGAACTAAACAGAATAGTTTCAGATTTCTGAATGTTGATTTTAAAGTTCCAGTCATCGCAATATCACTGAATCTTGTCGAAATCACACTGCAATATGATTCTTGTGAACTCGACTTTTGGAGCTATTAGATCGTCGGCATACGCAATTGCCTGAGTTAGACTACCTATCAGATCGCTGGTGTAAGTCCTGAATAGAATTGGTGAGTTGATCGCTGCTCACTAAAACCCTTGTCTTAATATCCAAGATTGCAGTAGAAGTAACATTGCCACTTTTGACAACAAAATTTCTACCATGGAGCATGTCATAAAGCAAAGCATATACAGGGTGATTGGCATAAGGTGTGACAAAAAGCTAGGGCGTGTAGGTTGGACTTAGACAAGAAAAAAATCGTATGGGAGGGGGGGGTCTATTTCCCCCCGTTTAGGCGGGAGGGGCAATTTAAGAAAAAAATCACTTAAAACAGAAAAAAAAATATTAGAAAATAACGGTGATACCTACAGAGTAATGCTATGGCATTTTGAAAAGCCAGAAATACATTCTTTAATTTTGTTTTTAAATAAAGTTGTTCGAGTGAATAGTTTTTGAAAAATTAATTTTCAAAATCAAAATTTTGAAAAAAAAAAAATGAATTTTTTTTTTAAACAATTTTTTTTCAAAATTTTACGTAATTAAGTATTATTTTTTTATTCAATATTCAATGCTCTTATTAATTTTTGATCAAACACAAGAAACCGGATGTCAAAATGTTTTGTAGTTTTTGAGAAAATCAAAAATAACAAAAACTACTTTTGTTCTAAGAAAAGCCTTTTATTTTAGTTTTTACGTTTTTGGATTCTTACCATATGTAGGTGAATTTACGATTAAAAGGATTAACTTTCTTTTTACTATTCTTTTAATTATCGTCTTATAAGCATACAATAATGTGACAAAGTACTGGATTAACCATATTTCACACATTTTTTCATTGAGAACACCTGCGTGAGAGCATTGGTTTAAAATTGACCTGCCACTTTTTTATTATGGTGGGGTCGGCTTGGCTTAGGTGCATTTACGAAAGAAAGGATTAACTTTAAATAAACAGTAATTATGTATTTTATCTAAATATGCATGTATTTATTATTTAAATTGATTTCAAGATTCAGGAACATTTTTGTTCTTATTTCGCAATTGCATTTTTCTGTCACTAGTTAGGGCGTGTAACGCTGCATTATTTAAAAAACATTCGCAGATCAATATTAATCCAATGCTCTCACGCAGGTGTTCTCAATGAAAAAATGTGTTATTGTATGCTTATAAGACTGATAATAAAAAAATTTTACAAAAAAAGTTAATTCTTTCTTTCGTAAATGCACCTAAGCCAAGCCGACCCCACCATAATAAAAAAGTGGCAGGTCAATTTTAAACCAATGCTCTCACGCAGGTGTTCTCAATGAAAAAATGTGTGAAATATGGTTAATCCAGTACTTTGTCACATTATTGTATGCTTATAAGACGATAATTAAAAGAATAGTAAAAAGAAAGTTAATCCTTTCAATCGTAAATTCACCTACATAAGAATCCAAAAACGTAAAAACTAAAATAAAAGGCTTTTCTTAGAACAAAAGTAGTTTTTGTTATTTTTGATTTTCTCAAAAACTACAGAACATTTTGACATCCGGTTTTTTGTGTTTGATCAAAAATTAATAAGAACATTGAATATTGAATAAAAAAATAATACTTAATTACGTAAAATTTTGAAAAAAAATTGTTTAAAAAAAAAAATTTCATTTTTTTTTTCAAAATTTTAATTTTGAAAATTAATTTTTCAAAAACTATTCACTCGAACAACTTTATTTAAAAACAAAATTAAAGAATGTATTTCTGGCTTTTCAAAATGCCATAGCATTACTCTGTAGGTATCACCGTTATTTTCTAATAATTTTTTTTCTGTTTTAAGTGATTTTTTTCTTAAATTGCCCCTCCCGCCTAAACGGGGGGAAATAGACCCCCCCATCCCATACGATTTTTTTCTTGTCTAAGTCCAACCTACACGCCCTAGCTTTTTGTCACACCTTATGCCAATCACCCTGTATAATAGTGAGTGGCTTACTAATGGCGATTATGGTCAGCCTAATATAGATACCTTCTTATCATACGGTGTCGAAAGCCTTTTTCAAATCAATCAGAGAACCGCCAATACCCTGCCTTTTACTTTTGTTCCATTGGATTAAACAGACCAGTTTAGACACGGCATGAATAATTGCATAATGTCCGGCCTTTCATTTGGAGAGAGTGATACTCGGTAGAAGACTTATCAACCGGAGATTCGGGAACTGGGTCCATTTTGATCTGCGACGATGGCGTTCCCCAAGTATTCCTCATTGAACGCGGTGAAACCGAGGTTCTCCAATCGCAATTGCGTTGTGTCGGTACGAAGGTAGAATTGGTGTTTTCTGGGTCGTGGTTGGGGTGAATGCTTTTATTAACCTTGTACTCTTGCTGAAAAGCAGGCCCCACCATCACTTCTCCATTTTGGATTTTGATTCCATTCAACTGATTTAAGCTGAAAAAAGCCATTTTATCCAGTATCGAAAATTATATTATATTCGATACGTTCACAGGTAATATCATCATTAGTAGATCTGCACCAATTCAAGTTGGCTAGATTAAAGTCTACGATAACAGTAAGCAAAGCTAAGTAACAAAAAAGATTGGACAGAAGAAGAAACAGATTACATCATCGAAACAAATACCATCAAGTGGTTAACTGATAGATCGGGAACAAACAAATGGATTGATGCAGGAATCTTTGTGTGAAGAACCAACCTTTTCATACTGATGAAGCAGTCCACAAGCATTTTCCAAGTGAAAAGAACTATCGTAACAAGAACATTTCCATCATGTCAAATAACCAGGCACTCATATACCATCAGCTATTAATTGGTGTGGGATAAAAGGCTAAATGAACTTGACAAACAGAACAGGGTCAAACTTCATAGTCTACCTGGTCAAATGAGTGTTCATGGGAACGAAGAAGCAAAAATAGGCGCATAAACACCTTTAACAGGACCTAAACCATTTTGCGGAATAGGAGAAAATGTCATCAAAAACAAAATTAAACAAGAAGAGTAGGCAAGCAGATCCAAGAATTGGAAGGACCTCCCATAGCTGAATCAGGCGAAACTACTACTGGGCCAGAACTGAAATAGGATTTATAGTGGATACCTGTCTGTTATGGCTTTACCCCACTACTTGGCCTACCAAGCACTGACGGCCCAGGACAGATTCCCAGTAGGTTTTTATCTGGATGAAAGGAAGCCACCCCCTTCCAGCGTCGTGCAAGACTAGATTCCTAAACAAACCTTTCTCCACATCGCTCTCAAATGCGTCATCGTTGGTCTTGTCTTGTCTTCGGAGTACGAGTCGGGCATCTCCAGGCTGCTCAAAATTTGTACTGTGTAGGCAGTTCTCCCTTTGGTTACGGATCTAATTGTTTTATCTATCTATTGCAACATCTGCTACAATAGCCAATCGCGTATGGTGATTGCTTAACCACAGCCCCTTCGAGCTCTCTTTACAGAGGGCCTTCCCAGTGACAGTGATTCCATGGTCCTTACTCCATGGGGGCTATAATTAGCGGGGGATTCAGCAAACACTTTCCTTAGTTTATAGATATAGTATGTAATATCTTTATTTTTATTATTATTATCTTATAGATATCAATAAACGATATCTTTATCTTTATTTTGTTCTTTTACTTGTTACTTGTTACAAATATTATGGAGTTATTTTAAAAATACCACCAATAATATTACAGGCGCTTAATAAATTAAGCAAATGGAGTAAAATCCCCGTGGTGCAGATCACAGCTGACCGAAGCCAACCACAATCTGCACCGAAATTTTCGATTAGTCTTGTATTTCGTCCTACAACAAATAGGGATATAGACATTCCCCGCAATGTTTAAATTTCAAGTACCAGGAAGGACCATCAATTACGATTGCTTAATCAAGACTACTAAGCAAGAAAGACGCCTTCGCTCAACTACCTTTTGTCGTTGGCCGTGACCCCCACATCACATCGTTCAAGATTTGTATAAATCAACACCAGGGATCCGTTCCTCAGATAACTCAGGTAGGATAGTACCAAAATTTTTTCGGACATGGCTTGAACTACAACCGATGTCCTTTCGCTTTCAAAATTTTACCTTTATTATTAAGCAATCTTATTTTATTTTATTACGTCAATTCCATAGATTGCTAAGCATACATCGAACGAAAGAGATGTCTCGATCGCTTTAAATTATGTATGACCGTGACCATTCTGGTCTTATTGAGTTTTCTTAGTTGTCTAATCGCCAGCAAGCCGGAGAAAAGACGTAAGCCACCCCACCAAGACAAGGTGAAACTCATCGGGGTGGTCTACTACTGGGCCAAGATAGTCTTTGGATTTAACGTGGATACCTGACTGTTAAGCCTTCACCCCACGGGTGGCCTATCACCATTGGAATCAGATTTAGTCCTGCCCATTAACCCCGTCATAGCAAGCTATTTCGGTCGCAAAAATGTGATATGTTGCAGAATATGCACACCTCTTGCTTTGGAGTCGAGGTCTATCTAACACCTCTTGAATTCAAGAAAAGAATCTTGAAAACCATATGTTTCCGCATTTGGAGTAAACCTCGCCACCACGATCTTCCACTAGGGGGCCGACCTCAAGATAGCAAGAATAAAAAGAACTAACACGCCCGAAGACGTGCACAATTGTTCTTAAAATCCTGTGCACTATCACCCGTGGTACCAGAATATAGCTTTTGGTCGAGCTTCTCAACTTCGTCATATCCTTCATAGGCGAACGGAACAAGGACATAGTCCAAGTTCTTACTCAGCTTCGGCTTCGGAATTAATGGATCTGAACCCGTCACTTCCAGATGGGCTCCTGCAAAACCCTGGGCCTGTCAACCCTTTAGGATACACACATTGAGAAGTAAGTCGAGGGCGGTCAACGAACAACTCATGTGCATCCTAGTCTTTAGTTTACCTTACGGGAATCAGGGAAAGACGCTCCTGTCTTTGTTCTGAAAGAACTTTGGATGACGGTCCACTTCTCGCTATTAACGAAAGACGCCGGTTAGTATCCTAACCGGAACTTCAAACCCTTATAACAACTCTGACACCTCTGACACATCGAACAATCATCATCCATGAACCAACCACTATAACCACCATCAAAAACCCCTCACCACACGGTCGCTTGGGAATTACGCATGGTACACTCGGATGATATGCCACCAAGCCTCATGTATAAACAGTAAGCGACCTTCAACAGTAGTCCAGCAGCAACACACTTCAAACAAGCAATTCAGACACATCTGACACCTCTGACACCTCTCCAGAAGAACTTTCGAATCCCCATCCGCAAGCGGACAGGGACGTTACTAATTTAACTGCTCAGAGTAAGACCTTAGAAACCCTCAGCTGTTTTCCAGCCGAAAGCCTCACCAGTCTCACTACACCGGATGAGACCACGAATCCCCAACTGCATTCCCAGTCGAAAATCCACAGCTCCACCCACCCTACCAACCAAGATCAATCAAAAGGTTCTTTTTGGTCATACATACCAAAAAGAACCATACTAATTTAACTTAATTCACCCTCATCAACCCTTACCGATAGGACTTTCAAACCCCCAGCCACCTAGGTAGCCAGAGACTCTACGGTCCTACCACACACTACCAACCAAGATCAAATACTACGAAATGAATTGAATGATTGCCCCTTTCTCCCTGTTGGGTTTTCTTAGTTGCCTAACTCACCTGCTGAAGCTTCACAGGAGGAGAATAGACGTAAGCCCCCCCACTACGACAAGGTGAAACCCGTCGGGGGGGCTACTACTGGGCCAGTAACAACCAACTACTTTTCCAAAACTGCATTTACTTAAGTAAGAATAACCTAAGAATAATTACAGGTATCCTAACTGGACACTGCCAACTTAGAAGACACTTAAGTTTACTTGGTATGGTGAGCAGTGCCACATGTAGATCTTGCAACATGAAAAACCATCTGGGACAATACCAGGTTAAAATTCTAAGAGCAATCAATTTGGAGGAAGAACTATAAGATGAGCAAGGTCATCCATATTCAAGTGGGGCACAACAGTACTTCCAGGTCGAAGTGCAATACCGCAATACATAATTCGTTCATTCAATTTTAATTTTGTCTTTTGGATCGATCTGCTCTAAGATCCTTTCGAAATAGGTGCAAAAATTTTCGTAGATCTCGCTGTTAGGCTGCGCCATGTCTCTGACAATCATCGAAAGGAATCTTTGTTAATTTTTAGATTATTAACTGGCATGACTAAAGCCATTTAAAGTATTTTCTTCATTTAATAAAACTCAGTACAAATCACAATGTGGTGACGAAAACAAACGTCATGTTCAATCAGAATAATTTCTCATAACTAATTCTAAGAAACAAGTGTAACTTGACGACATTCTAACGAAGAAGCCTTAAAAAACTCTTCTTGCCGCATTGAATGCACAAAAGTCATTTTTTGTAATGCGTTTTCGAACATATGTTTTCACACATCAAAGTTGGGGTGTACATTTCGTACTCACCCTCACTCGAAACCAGGGTAATCCAATAGGGCTTCGATTAAGTTGTAATTAGTTTGACATGAGCTTCGATTGTTGTCGTTCAACCGAAAACGGTTTATCGGTCACTTGACTCCGGTGAAACAAATAAGGGAAGGCACTTCCCCCAAACTCCCGCTCGGCTTCGAGTTGGTCTTGATTTCAAAGGAATTTTTTATTTAATTTTTATTTTAGAAGTTATAAGTTTTCTGTTGCTGTTGTACATTTTTGTGATAACATGTTCCAGGAATTCTCGTCTGGACGGCAAGCTACAAACACACAAGTCCAGCCCCAGTGGGTGGCGTATGTGATTTCCGTGTTTGCGCCACGAACCACAATCAACCGCTTTGTATTATAACTTTTCTTTATCTTAATTCTTCATTACACCCTGCTGGGGGTCATTAATGACTTTTAAAATTATGTTCATAATTCATATGACATTCCACTAAGCAAACACACACACACACACTCGCACACAATCAGTCAGGAAGATTGGATGGAGGAAAAGTTAGTTAACTTGGTTGAGGTTTATACAATAAGGAAACCGAATTATAAAGATCCAATTTAATGCATATGAACACGCAAAACAGAGGCTTTTCATGGCACATGGAGCACATCTGGATGGCCGAGGACACCCGCGATTTTTGAGCAATGGCTCTCCCTCCCCATTAGCCAGCCCCATGTCGCTCATAAACCAGGCGCATGCAAACGTTCCCCATACCATAGTCATAATTACGTGGGGAATGCTCCCAAAGTGGGTGGTGTATGATGGGGGAGGGGGGGACTGGCTTTGACTTCTTCCATAAGGACGTGCCATTTCCATTTCTAATTATAAAACTCTATTTCAAGCGCGAGTGAGTTCGTGTAGTGGCCCCATTACCCTTGTTTTTTTTATTGCACTTTATACGCGCCATTATGGGGTCATAATTTTTTGTCGCTTTCATACGAGACAATTGTGATAATATTTGAATTGGGGCGTAAACACAAGCAATAACGATTAGCCCGACTCGAGAGCTCTTTAGTTGTTATATCCTTGCTGGCGCAGGAGCAACACGCATTCGGCAGTGAAATTTTTGGCCTAAAAGTATCTTAAATAATGTGCTATGTTTGTTCAACACAAATCCTAATCAGTAGACTATGAATACAAATCGAGCAACAGAAATAGCTCTAAAGGAGTGCTAGTGGGGCTTTGAGACATTTTGGCCTATTTAAATGCGTTTCGTTGGAGGTGGTGGGGGCTGTTTATTTTTTCTAATGGGCCAAGGGCAGGATTAATTTTAATTTCCAATTATTCTAGTTTTGATAACAAGTGGAGCATAAATTCATATGAATGAGTGGAATTCAAATTTAGGTTAGGGAAACGCAATTTTCTTATAGATGGCGCTGAATTTAGTGGTTGATTGCGAGTTTTGAAGCTAAAGTTGATAGGAGAGATGCTTTAAACCTTGTGTTTTTCTATAATGGAATAAGTGATTAAGGCATTGATTTTAAGCAATGAGAGAATGTTTTCCTTAGAGTTTTAGAGAGAAGTAGTGCTGGAAAACATTCGTTTGAAATGAAAAATTTTATAAGAACAAAAACAAATATTATCAAATAAGATAACCTAAATTGACCTGGAAAAATATCAAAGGTTTTTCCAATTCAGAATTCTTTGGATTTGACGGGTGATTAAGGCCATATTGTTGAAGCTATGATTGTCAAATTGGTCGTCGTCTATTAAGTCTTGCCAAAATATTGAAATTTACCAACAACTGGAATTGATTAAATTGTTTTATTCTGAAGCTTTTTCTTCGTGGCTGAGGTAAACTCGGCGGTGTTCAGGGTTCTTCCCAAAGGAGCAACAAACTTGGGTTTGGAGGGTCTAAAGCTCCGAATGAAATAACGTAATTTAATACTGCTAAACTCTTAATCAATTTATTTCGTGCTTTTGTATTTCTAATACGGTATTTAAGCTTGCCCCACTCTACCTAATACTCCTAATAACCATAAAGTTTGCCCTAGCCCTACTCCAACTAATACCCTACTCTTTTATAAAAATTTAGATCAGCTTCACCATCACCATTAGGGCAATGCCTCTTTGTCATCGAAACGCTTTATAAAAGGCTTTTGTTTGCGGCCGATCTTAAACTCTCTATACACTGATTAGATTGGTATCCACACTAGACGAGAATAAAAGACAATTTTTTCTTTTTCCCAACCTCCACTTGTTGAATCTACAGCTAAGATGCAATGTGAATTGAAACAAATAAACGACAAAATTGTATGTGAACCAAAGTGGGTATTGTTCACATGACTTCGGGTACACACTGGATATGTGTAATGTGATTATTTAATACGGTGGTATGAAGGTGTCGTACAGTTTTGCTCGTTAACAGGATTAAGGGTCGTTGGTGTCGTAGTGTTTTTCTCGGTAATGTGATTAGGGTATGTAGGCATTGTAACGCTTCGTCACATTATATAAATGGGTCTTTGGTTAGACCAATATTTCGTGCGCTTCGCCCATTTTACGGTTGCCATTATCGCCCATCCAAGAGGATTATTCGCAGCGTGATGGATAAATTCGAGTTGGCCAGTAAATAATCCGCCAACGCTCCTACATAAACAAAATGCCAGATCTACCGAAAATACAGAGGAAGTCACTGTTTGGTGTGGATTTTGAGCTGGCAGCATCATCGTTCCCTATTTCTTCCAGGACAACATTGCCCAGGCCATCTCCGTTAACGGCAAGCGCTATCGATCGATGATAACCAATTTGTTTTGGCCTGTATTCTATGATATGGGCACCGACACAAGACATCGCTTGGGTCTACACAGCCCGTTCCACAATGGTAATTTTGTGAAAACAGATAAATTTGGCACTCTTGTAAATATAATTGCAGCTACAAGTCTGGGATACTTTTTAAGAAGTTTTAAGTCTATGTATTTGAATTTCTTATGAAACTGAAAGTCACTAATAATTAAGAAACTACAAGTGAATATACGAATAATTAGTCTTTTAATTTTATGAAAAACTTTCAGATAGCATTGATAGTTTTAACAAATGTTAAGTTTCAAAAGCTGTCAAAATAACCATTGACATTCAGCTGTTAAATTATTCAATAAAGTTTTGTATTTCAGCGAGACGTCCACAAATATTGACTTTTTCGTAATTCTAAAAGACTATTTCATTAGTCTGAAAGATGTAAAACTGTCTTCAAATCGCTCATGCATAATGCCCTCAAATAGCACCTAGTGACCATCCTGATGGAATCACATGTCGTGCATGTCCATATATTTCAATTTGGGCTTTGGTTATCATTGATTTCTTGCCATTGACGTAGATAGCCTCACCATCGTTGTTTTCGAAGAAATACGAACAAATGAAGCTGTTTTTGTTCAAAGTGTTTCGGCTACCTCGGATTCTCCTGAACATTTTCACGGATGGGAGTAATGTTCCTCGGCCGTTATGGCGTTCCTCTGAGAAACAGGTACTAGCTTAAGGACTAGGATTGCTCCCAAACCGCAAAACTGGTCGTCTCAAATGTGGCCACCAAACGTTGGAGAGTCGAGTTTGAAAGGCCAAAGCGGTCACTCATTTTGATAATACAGTTTTATCATTTGGACGTGCTGTTCGATTGTGTAAATTACCAAGTTGATTTTATATCAGCCACTTTTGTGCCACAGAACTGGACCCTAGGTGATGATGGATCTTACCATTATGCAACAGATGTCTTTACATTCTGTTATTTATTTTTTTTAGTCATCATCATCATTATTATCATCATCATCGGTTCGACAACCGGGTTAAGGTCCTGGTCTCTTTCAACAAGCCTCTCCACCTATCCCAGTCTCTAGCCGATGCCATCCAGTTACGCACCCCAAGGCTTCGGGCGTCCTGGTCTACGCCATCTCTCCAGCGCAAGCATGGTCTACCACGCTGTCGTCTACCATAGAATGTACCACAAAGAACTTTCCGAGCAGGTTCCTCTTCGCTCATGCGAGCTAGGTGCCCTGCCCACCGGAGTCTACCGAGCTTAATTTTTGTCACGATATCTGCTTCTAGGTAGATTGCGTACAAATCATGATTGTACCGTCTCCGGAATCGTCCTTCCTCACATATGGGGCCAACAATTCTCCTTAAGACTTTTCTCGTGCCAAATTCTCTCATGGCTTTGCAAAGTTCTACCCTGGCTATGCTATCATAGGCGGCCTTAAAGTCTATAAACAGATGGTATGTTGGGATGTTAAATTCTAGACATTCTTCCATCGCCTGCCTAAGGGTAAAGATCTGATCAGTTGTTGATTTGCCTGGAATGAAACCACACTGATATTGCCCGATGACGGTTTTAGCGTATGGGGTTATCCGGTCTTGTAGGATAGAGGAGAGTATCTTATAGGCGGTACTCAACAACGTGATACCTCTATAATTGCTGCACGTTGTGACATCTCCCTTCTTATGTATGGGGCATATTAAACCTTTTCGCCAGTCTTCTGGCATTTCTTCCTGCTCCCATACCTGTACTATAATATCATGAATTGCTTGACGTAAGGCTGGCCCGCCGTGATGGAATAATTCGGCTGGTATGCCATCGACTCCCGGGGCTTTGTTCTGTTTAAGCCGGCCTGTAGCCTTCTCAACCTCTTCTATGCTTGAAGTAGTGGAGCCTCCACTTCTGCAGTGAGCTGACCATTTAGCAATTCATTAAAGTACACTTCCCATCGCTCCAGTATGCTTTCAGGATCGGTGATCAGATTTCCCTCTCCGTCCTTGCAGTATGTGCAGCGTGGTGTGTACTGCGTCATGTTTCGGACGGATTGGTAGAACTTCCGCGCCTGGTGCGGACCTCGCTCTCGGCTGTTTTCTATTTCACAGATTAGGTTCTTCTCCCAGGCTGATTTCTTTTGTCTGTGAAGCCGTTTTTCTGTTCTTCTGAGCTCTTTATATTCCTCTTCGCGTGCCCGCGTTCTATGAGATTGTTGCATTGCTCGGTACGCAACATTCTTACGTTCAGTCGCTAGCTTGCATTCATCATCAAACCAGTCGTTCCGATTTTTACGACTGCTGCCTAAGATGGAGTTGGCAGTACTAATGACAGTATTTTTAAGACGTGTCCACTTTTCATTTACGTCCAGCATACTGGCTCCAGGACTTACTCTCCCTAAGTCAGGTGTTTCTAGGGCGAGTCCTAACGCATTACCAAAGGTGTTACTGGTGTTTTCATTGCGCAGGGCAGCCGTGTTGATTCGAACCTGATCGGCGGATGCAATGCGTCTTCGCAAGGCAATCCGCCCTCGGAAAACCATACCAACAAGATAGTGATCCGAGTCGATATTGGCACCTCGGTACGTTCGTACCGTCATCAAGTTCGAGTAGTGGCGACGGTCTATCAACACGTGGTCTATTTGGTTACGAGTGACTCCATCAGGTGATACCCAGGTGGCTTTGTAGATATCTTTACGCGGGAACCTGGTACTCGCAACGACCATGTTTTTCGATGCTGCCAATTCTAAGACTCGAAGTCCATTGTCATTAGTGTTCTCATGCAAACTATGGGTGCCTGCGTAATGCCTGAATACCGGCTCCCGACCTATTTTTGCGTTCAAATCCCCAAGGATGATTTTAACATCATACCTTGGACAGGCATTGAGGGCCCTCTCGACTTGTTCGTAGTAAGTCTCTTTTTCTTCGTCTGAGGACTCCTCCGTAGGTCCGTGAACGTTAATGAGGCTGATGTTCGTAAATTTGCCTCGCACGCGAAGGATGCATAGCCTTTCGCTTATAGCGTTAAAGCCGATGATAGTAGACTTCATTTTTTCGCTGACTAGGAAGCCTACTCCGAGCACATGGTGTTTTGTATGACAGCTGTAGTATATGTTATATTCTTTGTTCTGTAAAACACCATTCCCTGTCCATCTGATTTCTTGAAGAGCTGTTATGTCAACTTTATACTATGACAGGGCATCGGCTAGCTGCTGAGCAGCTCGAGCTCTATAGAGCGATCGTACGTTCCATAAGAAAATTCGTAAATCGTTTTTCCTTTTTCTTTGCGTGGGTTATCGTCGTGTGATCAGTCCGTTTCCGTGGCTTGTTGCCGGTCTCGAAATTCTTTTAGTTTTACGGACAGGGAATTAACCTGTCGCCAACCTGAGAAACCAGCCTGATCATATTAGCCAAACCTTTTTAAAAGGCTTGAAAAGGCTTGCTTCTAGCGGTCGCGCGCCGCAGAGAGGCCAATTCACACTTCCACCAGTCCCGAATAGTTACGGCACGTGCATGTTTTCGTATGCTACATATTATTCCCCCTATTCGTCTGATGGTTCACCGCCATCAAATCGCGAATAACCCCAATCGACCGATGCCCTTATGACACTAGTCATATCCCAAATTCAGCCGGAATTTATCCGAAAGAATAATTGAAAATTGGAGCTCTTCGGATCCGAGCCACCATAAGAAGGGCATGTGAATGATCTCATATTCGATACATAATGGCATACATGGCCCTTTCAAGTACAAAAAATGTTGTTAATACCTCATACACAGCTTGTTATATTCTATATCAACATAAACCCGCCCTTATTGAGAACCCCTTGGACTGCAACTGGAGTTTTAAGGCTTACAGCTTGTTAGTATTTAAGAAAATAACTATTTATAGAACATTTTGCATCCCAATAAAAATATTTTCATACAATCTGAATCAGCAGCAATCCCTTATCAGGAAATTGCATCTCTTCAAAAGTATTATAATATTTCAAGGCCTTGACAAATTGTTCTTCCAAATAAGATTAACTCATTTATCACATTAAATTGCACTTATATGCATATTTTTCAAAATAATATTTTCAATCGATATTTTATATTGGCCAATTCTTTTCAAAAATACCTATACGAGTAGCATAGCGAAGTTCAATCCTCGCTGCTTGTGTTCCGATATTGCAGTTCAACTCAATGCAATATCAAACGAAAAACGAAATAATGAAAGTCATTCATTATAATTTTGACATACTGATGTGTATGAAAATTTTTCGGTATTTTTTTTTTAGTTGGTGCACTCAAAAAAAGTACCAACATTATATTCCAACAAGGTATCCGGAGGACATCCCTAGGCACTATAAGGCAGCAATACGAGTAAGTTTGCCTTGAGCAGTTCTCTTTGCAAACTTATATATTTGAAATTCTTGGTCACTTTTAAAATAAGCTTTTAACCTGTATTATGTTAAGACTTTAGATCGAATTAAAAATGTTTCCAAGAAATTTCTTCATTCAGTGTGAAATATGTTTGATGGAGGCAGGGATGTTTTTCTCCCAATTCCACGATTTTGGAATTCAGAATTTTGGGATCTGGGATTTTTGGTTACCTTAATCCTTAATCGAACCCCTAATGAACCATACATTGGAACAAATGCTTCTCATTTTAATATTATTATTGACGATTTTCGATATATTTAGCAATAATTTTTCTCAGTGTTATATCCAACATCTCTTCTGAACCGCCACCATGGCAAGAACGGGCCTTTTATAGCATACCATTATGCGAATATAACAAAATACATTTATTTTTTGTTCATTCTCACACACTCTGATGCTCACATTTATTTTTTGAAGGATCAGATCTCATAACATATTCCGAACAAGTATCCGAGTATGTGAGCTTTAGTTGTTGTTTCTCCGAAAAAAAAAAAATATACAGGGTACCTTACCTACCTATGTATGTATATATATATATTAGTCGCTGTTGCAGGGAAAAAAATATTTCTAAATCCAAAACGAATTCGAAACAGAGATATCAGCGCCACCCAATTTGCTCTACGTATGTATATCTACATATATGAGGAATCATTGGAAATTTTTCAATTCGTTTAACTTGATTTTTTGTTGTTGGTTTGCTTCTTTTGCTGCTCCCTGTGGAATTCCCACAGAAATAGAAGAAGCGTGTGTGAACAGTGACACGGTGTCGATAATATTTTAGGATGAGAGATGAGGTGGATGTCATTTAAATGAAAAGTCAGCATTAAAAGTTTCATCACGTGCTGTACAGAAAATGCTCTATGGAGAATGTCGCGCGTGGAAGGTTGTTGGCTTTTTGACGTTCTAAGAACTAAATTCCTTAAATTTATCAACAACATGAGGAAAATTCAAAAAGTTTACTTTTTTTTTAATTTTGAATTTAAGCTCGTTTCGTATTTGATATCTCTGCCAAGGCCTTGAGAGAGACATGAAACACATTGCTGGTAGAAGTACAAGATACAAGATACAAGATACAAGGTACAAGGTACAAGGTACAAGGTACAAGGTACAAGGTACAAGGTACAAGGTACAAGGTACAAGGTACAAGGTACAAGGTACAAGGTACAAGGTACAAGGTACAAGGTACAAGGTACAAGGTACAAGGTACAAGGTACAAGGTACAAGGTACAAGGTACAAGGTACAAGGTACAAGGTACAAGGTACAAGGTACAAGGTACAAGGTACAAGGTACAAAGTACAAGGTACAAGCTACAATTTACTTTCCATTTTTGACCATCCATTAGACCCTTAATAGGCATTTTTCAAGCCTGGATGAATCAAACCACTTTTGTTGTCCTAAACTAGACAACCGACCTAAGCAAGTCTTGTTTTTAAATGAAGAGCCGTTAGCACTGTCTTTGCCTCCTAAAAGCGCCCATTCACTGCAATATGGTGCCCCATTCCAACATACGTTTTATATTCCTCTAATGCGTTGGAAACTTCTTAGAAAATATACCAACTTCACATTAATTCTCTTTAGTAAATCGCATAGCAGAAAAGTATTGAATAAATTTCCCTTTCCACTTTTTTTCCACGAACACAAAACGATTCCTATCCTTGGATTGAACAAAAAAAAAATATTAAAATGGATCCATAAGTTTCGGTAGTGTCACCAACGCGTCGCCACCACAAATGTGCGCGAAGCATCCAAAAATGCCACAAACTGGGATTTAAGTTTCAAAAGAAAAATCTCAGTTGACGCCAACAAACTGAAGAAGTAGAAGACCGAAAAAATCAACTCAGTGGTGGAAAACTGTCACCCCTTTTCCAACGCCGAATACAATACCGCGGGAACTGGGAGCAATTTCAATTGTGTGCCATTGTTTCCCATAACTGGTTAAAACCCCATCCAGCAAGGATTCAGCTCCCTGTCATGGCTCAACGCCCCATTCACATTATCGGCAGCCGCCGAAAAGAACTGTAACGTCTGCCAACGACAACAGATTTTCCAATGAGATTGCCACCGTTATACGCTGCTCATCTTCATCTCCACACTCCTTCCACACATAAAGCCACACCGCATATCCTTTAAAATGTAAATCGAGGATTTGTGAATTCGTTTTTATTGCCTGGTAATGCGACAATATCCCTTAGATACTTTTTTTTTGTCTTTGCATTCCCTCGTAGATTCTTCTTTATTTAGTTTTTTTTTTTCTCGTGAATGACATTGGATTTGAAAAGGCGTCGTCGTCGATGGTTTTGTTTTTTTGTTTTAGATCATTGCTCATGGAGCCAACCAAAATAAAAATCGTCCTTTTTCAAGGCGATAGGATGCTCTACGGTTACTTTGTTTTCTGATTGCACACAATTGGTTATTTGTGTGAGGTTTGGCGATGACAAAGATAAAAGTTGGTTAAGTGGAAGATGTTAAGCGGATTTTATTATGGTAATATCCTTAAGGATTCCACAAGAGTATGATCTCCCATCAAGATATCCAGTCAACTTATACTGCCACCTTCCTTCCTTCTTGCAATAAAAGTTGCAGAAATGCAGACACAAAACAATAATCAAATACAGTCAGTCAATAAATTACAACCCGGAGTATCTGAAGGATACAAATGCGGTCTCCTTTTGCAATAGTCGGTAAAAAAAAAGAAAAAGGATAATGCGAAAAAAATGCAACACAAGAACCAACATAGCCAGGGCTCTGATTTATGCCCACATTGCATACATAAAACACCAATAACTACACCCAACTGATTGCAAGGATATACCCAGGATCGGGATTGAAAACGAAGAAGAAAAAATTATCCTGCGAGACTGGAAAATTGCTCCGAAGATAATAATCGGCCAAACCACAGAGGACGCAAGTCGTACAGCAGACGAAATATTCCCCAAGTCAGAAGGCATGGAACACCAACTTTCCTGTCGTCCTGGAAAATTAATTAAGTGTAATTTATCAGTAAGGACAAAACACACCTATCTACTGGGACTCAGGGTTTAATAATAAAAAAAAAAAAAACAAGAAAACTTAAAAAACACATTTTCGACAAGCTGTAAACAAGGACTCTCGCAAAGAGAAGCCAAGATTTTCACACAGGATATGCTTGAAAAATTTATTGGAAAACTTTTTCAATCTTTTTCTTCTTCGAACATTTTTCTGTGATACATCAGTGATGGCTATGGAGTTTTTTTCCCCAACAAAAAATGAAACCTAACAACGGCAACAACAACCGCGAAGGACTTTCAGGATAATTTTAAAATTCATTAAGAAAATCGAGCACATTTTTTAGCCCCTCGTCACAATAACTTTCAATATGTGTGTAAACGCTTCCATAATATGTGCTAAGCATAAGGATATTGTAATCTTTTTTTTTTTTGTCGTCAATGCACACATATCCTTGTTTGGAGTCCTTTTTCTGCCATTAGATACATAATAATCGTAACACTAATCGAAGAATTGCCTTTTTCGAAAAGATGAAAATGAAAATTCATGTTTATCAGTAGAGGCATAGTATGGCGCGGTGGGCGTGTGGCGGAGGAGAGCTTTAGCATCCAATGTTGAAAGGGCTTGAAGACATTATTATAGATTAAGTGTCAAAAAAGGGATAATTTTTTTCCTTCTTTGCTTTTCGGGGGAGATGTAGAGAATGTAGAAAAAAAATAGTATATGCATAGAAGATGATGGTGAAAAATCTGAGCCACGCGGATAACCGAACCATGGAGGACGTTATTCGTCGTCGTGTAAAGGACTCTGTTTTTTTTTTCTGCTTCTAAGTCGCTCATCGAGGCTTTTGAATAATTCATGAAGAGTTGTTGGAACAATTTTTCTATGATGATTACATGATTATGGTTATGGGAAATGAGTTATTGTCGGGACAAACATTTATTAGGGGTGACGAAATGCTTTCTTTGTTCGAAAAAAAACCATCATGGTTGAATGGGTTGGTTATTTTTTTTTTTCGTCGAAATAAGGATGTAATTTGTTTTTACTGTGTGGGCATAATCTGTTGATTCAGGGTGATCAACTTATGATAATATTTGAAGTATTTATTCTTTATAATGTTTATCGACTTGGCTTGGAATTTTTCAATTTTGAGATTTGCATATCTTGTTGCATTGTTTCACTGAGCTTGCGATTAACTGCAAGGAGTTACCAGAGCATATAAAGAGTGCTTATAAGAGAGAAGTTCTCAGCTGTGTTTTCATCTACTTCAACTTCAAGAAGACGCAATGTTTCAAGCAGGTCCGACGAGAGAAATATCGTGCCATGGACAGAACATCAAAAGTATATATTCATATTAAAAAAAAAAACAGAGTGCGGCTGTGGGTGAACATATCGTCGGTTCTGAAGAAAAATGAAATTTTTTCTTCTAATATTTACTTAAAAATATTGCGTAGAAGAAAAAACTCACGAACATACAGAGCCCTTGTTTATTTATATTTCTTCAGCCTATTTAAAAACAAAAATTAAATTAGCTGAGTTTTCGTTATAATATGGAATGACTATATTGTAACTTTTTTTCATAAATAAGTTTTTTTTAGATTTAAAGGGTATTGTTTCAAAAAGGAAGTATATATTTATACATTTTGGCTCATATATTCCCATTAAAGTTTTTTTTATTCATATAAAATTAATTGTCGTGCCAAAGGTTCCTTCATAATCAGGGTGGCAAACCCTGAAGTAAGATCTTTTGATGATTTCGACGACACTAAGCGCTAGTTAAAGTGCCATAGATATAGTCATTTGGAAAAAATGGCTCCAAATTTTGGAAATAAATCGCAATGGTTATCTATATATACCGGACGGGCTATCTAGTGGTTTCTTTTTAAATCATATGTCATTTTGACACCGACAGCTGTTTCCCGCTTGAAGTCTTGATATAAACTGAGTATTTTACCGGCGCGGAACGAAATGAGTCGCTTTATGCTTGAACATTGAACACCGTTGGAAAATATTCAAAACTTTTTCCAAGTGAGTGCTGTGCAGCTCAAACAGTGCGTTTTTTGAAAAGAAGTTTTGGCCGAAATGAAGAATCCAATTGAAGGTGCATGACCATTGGGCCTTAGAACAGCCTGAACTATTGTCCAGGTTTTGGGCGAAATATCATCTTTTCTGACGAGGCACATTTGTATCTCAGAGGCTAAGTTAACAAACAAAATTTTGGCACCTGGGGCTCAGAAAAGTCGCACGTTATTGTCCTGATATATCCACAGAGAGTGACATTTTATAGAGTGGTGGCATCATTGGACCCTTTTTCTTCAAAAATGAGGCTGGAAATAACGTTTCGGTCAACGGTAGGCATTACAGAGCCATGTTAACCCACTATTCGACTCTGTCGAATGGTGAGTCATGCCACACAGTCTATGACACAATCGATCTTTTGCGCACCAAATCCCCAAATCGTGTTATCAGCCGTCTTGGCGATCTCAGTTGGTCACCTCGGAGTTGCGATTTGACGCCTTTGGACTTTCTTTTTTGTATGGGGAACCGTGAAAGAGCGATAGTATGCCAACAATCCGGAAACAATTCTAGCACTTAAGGCCAATATCATCCATCAACAAGGTCTCGGAAAATTGGCGTGACAGAATGCGCAACTTAAACTACGTTTTGTTCCATAATTAATGAGAATGTTTGCTCTTTCTAATAAAGCCATAATACATGGAAAAATTTAATTTAGTGTATTATAGTGCATTAAAAAAAAAGAGGCTGGGTGCGACCCACACTGATATCTTCCCATTTGTGGTCTTGAAAACTTTATATTTAGTTTTTTTTTTTTTTCAAATTTTCATCGAAACAAACTTTAGCTGTATCTGTACTGTATCTGTTGTGGTAATTGGTATGATATTTTGTATACATACTTCGATCATAGAGCGGTAGATGGAAGATCGAAGTAGATGGTTTCATAGTGTAATTGTTGTTGCGGTTTTTCCGGATTGAAAGGCTGTGATCTGAACTGGATATACAATGACTCCTGTTTTAAAAATCGATGATGCTTGTGGCATACTATGATATTAGGAAATTTGCTTTGTTTTGTTGATGATGAGGATACTTAGCCGCTCATTTTATGTTTTTACTTGCGACTTATAGGTACTACATATAAGGCAAGTTATGCATTCGTAAAAAAAATCGAACTCGAGATTTTGATCAAAGTTGACATTACGATGATAGCGAAGACCAAAAAAGTGGGTCTCGGAATTCTGTCTGTCTGTCTGTCTGTTCGACTACAGGCTAAACGGCTGGGCCGATTTTCTTTAAACTTGGTTGATATCATTTTTAATTTTTTCCCCCCACACGTTTTTTTCTTTTTTTTTAAGACCAAAAATAACGGTACCTGCCATACGATTTTTTTTCGAAATTTTATAATCATTTTTTTTTTATCAAAAACTGTTCGACAGATTTTAAAAATAAAAATACAGAAAAATTTCATTTAATTAAAGCTAGGTAATGGTTGAAAAAAATTTTCCGAAAAATGGTTATTGTTTTTTGTTTTTGATTTTCTCAAAAACGGTTCAACCGATTTTGATCCTTTTTTTTTTGCTAAAGCTCCCCAAAAACCTAAATAGAATAATGTACTCAACTTTTCAAAAAAAATTTTTGGATTTTAAAAAAAATTTCAATTTTTTTTTTTTTCAAAACTCAATATTTCGAAAACCCCATGCTAGATTTTTTTTAAACTTGATAAATAAAAGTTTCTCAATACAATCTACAAAATGTGAGAAAAAAAATTTTATTTTACCTAAAAATAAAGGTACCTACCATACAAATGCTAAAAAATTAAAAAAAATGGTTTTCAAAAATCGTATTTTTCTCGAAAACGGCACCTAGAATTTTGATAAAATTTTTTTCTTTCAATTAATTTTTACGATCTCTAATTTAATAAAAAAAAAATTGAAATTAAGATATTACAGCTTGTACCTACCATAGAACCATTTTTTCGAATTTTGAATTTCTCGTTATCCACATAACGGATCTTAATGACAATTTGTATAAAGAAGCTTCTAAAAAGTCTAAAACACATTGCATTTCAAAACTTTAAAATAAATATTTTTTGAATTTTTGAAAAAAAAAATCTATTTTTTCTTCTTTTTTTTTGAATTCGATATTTTCGAAACGGGTCAATATTTCTTTTCGTAAATTTAATTTTTATTCAAAGAATAATAAAAACTTTAAATTAGCGTACCAAAATTTGTTCTTAAAAAGCTTTTAAAAAGTTTGTATATAAAAGCTTCTTTAAAAGAAACCACTACAAGGACTTATAATTTTTGTTCTTGCATAAATTCATATTTGCATAGCATTCTGTTACTACTAAAATAATTTAAAAATTAATTTTATCCTTATGAACAGTTTTCACTAATAACATTCGTTTTCAAAATTCCTAGTCGATTACATAGGAGCAAGTTCGTGCGACCCAGTCGTGCATTTTATTTTTTACAGAAAATGTGTTTAACTAATTTTAAACTTTTCTATTTAAAATGTTAAATTTCTTGTAATAATTACGAAGGTTGGTAGGTATAGGTACATATTATAATATACTGAGTTATGGATTTCCGTGTTTTTTAATATATCTGTGTTCCTACACCTAAGAAAACCTTGAGTAGAATTTTACATCTTTTTCATGGACAAAAAGATAAAAACATATTGTGACGTTTTCTTCAATTTTACCATAGCTATTAATGGAGTTTGAATATGTGGGACATGGGTACAACTGAACAACCTTATTCATATACGTATGTACAGTACATACATTCTTCTAAAAACTAAGTTGATAATAAAATTATGTATTATATTATTATATTATAGAAATTACTTTATTATTTCGGTTCCGAACATTTTAATTGAAAAAAAATTAAAAACGAAATATTCAAATATAAAAGATATGGTTTGGTTATTGATGGAAGGGTACTTACAAAATATATCCACTTTAAAACTAGATATATGTCAAATATAAACCATTTGTTAGAAATTGTATTATGTATAAAATTAATTAATTAATGGCAAAGTCAATATCATTGCTCGTTCTCAAGATATTCTAGTCGAAAAACAAATGTTAGTAGATTTTTTTATATTTTTGTTAAAACTGTCAATTCGATACTTGTCAAAATTTAACCATATGTTGGTAATTGTATTATGTCGATACCTTCCCGTAAGAATGTACTAAGCGACACTTTTTTCGAAAATGACTTTTTGATGAGGAAATATACTATATGTTAAGGGCCACGTTTTGGCCTGGGTTTCGCCAACCTATTATGCATGAAAAGGAAACTAGAGTACAAATAAAAAAATTTATCAACTGCCATGTTTTCTCATTAAAATAATGTTGCCCCCTGAAATTTGTATTATCCGCCAAAAAAATTATGCTAAGCGACATTAATAAAAATCTCATTGTCGTGAGCAACAAAAAATTTTGTTAGATGTCACTTAGTTTAACCAAAATTGTCTCTTAGCACACTATGATTCAACTAGAACTTTCTTCGTTTTTTTTCGTTTCCTGAACAATTTTAGAAATGTCGCTTAGTATACATTCTTACGGGAAGGTATCGATGTATAAAATAATACACTTAGAAGGCACTATCGGTGTCCATTCCCAAGAAATTCGACTTGAAATACAATTTTAACTAGTTTTCACTAGAATTTTTAATAGTTTTTTTTATTTAAAAAAAAAACTATTAATTCAATACTTATATTAATTCAATAATTATACTATGTATAAAATAAACTAAATTAGAAGTCAATATCACTACTAGTTCTCGAGAAATTTGAGTCGAAAAACAATTTTTATCAATTTTCAATAGAATTTTATATAGTTTTTTATTTTTTGTAAAAAAACTGTAAGCTGATTTTTTTTGAAATTTTCACCAGTTGTCAAACACATTATTTTTCGTAAAATAAAATTATTTTGAGTTTCAAATTGTTTTCCGTTCTTAGAATATCTGGGTTATGAAATTTTTTTTCAGTTTTTTTTATCTAAAAAAATAACGGTATGTTCATTTTTTTCCAAATTCATACCAAATCTGTATGACCCTATAATGAGTAAATTTAATTTCATTTGAAATCAAGAGCATTATTTTTTCGTGAGATATTTGAAACTAACCAACATTTTTACTTTTTTTTTTAAACCGTTATAGTGAAAAAACTACTCACTCAATTTTAATAAACGCCCTTTCAGCCTCTTTTGAAGTTATTATCTATTAAACAAAATTTATTTGAAGTCGATATCTTTACTCGTTCTTGAGATATCGACGACGAAAAATGGTACCAGAACGTACGGACGTACGAAGGTACGAACGTACGAACGTACGTACACACACACACACACAGACATCTCTCTAAAAATGATTGATATAGCCTCTAGGGACATTGAAACGTCGAGAAATGTCAAGAATTCCAATTTGACAAATCGGACCGATTACAATAACTCCATATGGGAAGTTAATAAAATAATTTAAATATGAAGGGGCTTTGTGTTTTTTCGACGTAAAATGTTCGAATTAGTAGATACAATTTCAACCGCATTTACATTTCGGTTCCCATATGTGCAAAATAATAAATATGCATCGCCATTATAATATAATAGTTGATAGACTTACAAAATAAATACTATATCAAGCCTATCAGTTTGTTAGCATAGCAAATCATGTATACACACAAACTTAAAAAGTATTTTGTTTCTTTCTTTATTAAGTTAACAAATATTCTGTTCTCTTTTTATCACCTCTTATTGGAAGAGACGCTTTCTCATAAAAGCATTTTGCCGATCTCTATTAGAGCCTTAGAAGTGCCATTTTAATATAAACGTGCATCTGTCATCTCATAAAGAAACTTCTGTTGCTACTATGAGAAGGAAGAGCCTCTCATAACTAGGCCATTTAAGACTTTTAACAGTTTTAAAAGAATCTCGTAGTATTCTTTAAGATTACTTTTAGCTTCTCTTACCTAGTCTAGTTGAACTCTTGGAGCATCTTATGAGATGAAAAATGTTACTTTGGGACTTACTCACAAGAGTCTAAGACACCATGTCAGATACCCATCATCATCATCATCATCGGCTCGACAACCGGGTTCCGGTCCTGGCCTCTTTCAACAAGTCTCTCCACCTATCCCGGTCTCTAGCCGACGCCATCCAGTTGCGCACCCCAAGGCTTCGGGCGTCCTGGTCTACGCCATCTCTCCAGCGCAAGCATGGTCTACCACGCTGCCGTCTACCATAGAATGTACCACAAAGAACTTTCCGAGCAGGTTCCTCTTCGCTCATGCGAGCTAGGTGCCCTGCCCACCGGAGTCTACCGAGCTTAATTTTTGTCACGATATCTGCTTCTAGGTAGATTGCGTACAATTCATGATTGTACCGTCTCCGGAATCGTCCTTCCTCACATATGGGGCCAACAATTCTCCTTAAGACTTTTCTCTCGAACGCAGCTAAGAGGTCGGAGTGCCTTTTGCTGAGCACCCAAGTCTCGGATCCATATGTGAGTACTGGCAGGACCATGGTCCTGTACAGCAGCAGTTTTGAAGTTATGGTGAGATTTCTGGATTTGAAAAGCTTTGACAGACTATAGTAGGCTCTGTTGGATTTGAGAAGCCGCCCGCGTATTTCTTTTTCTATATTGTTATCGGCTGCTACTATTGACCCAAGGTATTTAAAGGATTGCACCACTTCAAATTCGTGCTCCGCTACCTTGATTGTTTGACCAACTGTTCCTCTCGCATTCGACGCCACCATGTACTTTGTTTTACCTTCACTAATGTGCAGCCCCAGATTTTGTGCCGCCTGCTCGATCTGGATGAAGGAATCGTGTACAGCTTGTTCGGATCTTCCGATGATGTCAATGTCGTCTGCGTAAGCTAGTAACTGGCTGGACCTGTTGACGGTGGTCCCTCTTGTTGCCGTGCCAGATTCACGGATTGCTTTCTCCAACGCCAGGTTGAAGAGGAGGCAGGCCAAACCGTCCCCTTGTCGGAGTCCATTAAAGATGTTGATTGGTCTGGATAGCAATCCGGCTATTTTTACTTGGCTTGTTACGCTGGTCATGGTCAACCTACATAGTCGTGTCAATTTATTTGGGATGCCGAATTCTCTCATGGCTTTGTAAAGTTCTACCCTGGCTATGCTATCATAGGCGGCCTTAAAGTCTATAAACAGATGGTATGTTGGGATGTTAAATTCTAGACATTTTTCCATCGCCTGCCTAAGGGTAAAGATCTGATCAGTTGTTGATTTGCCTGGAATGAAACCACACTGATATTGTCCGATGACGGTTTTAGCGTATGGGGTTATCCGGTCTTGTAGGATAGAGGAGAGTATCTTATAGGCGGTACTCAACAACGTGATACCTCTATAATTGCTGCACGTTGTGACATCTCCCTTCTTATGTATGGGGCATATTAAACCTTTTCGCCAGTCTTCTGGCATTTCTTCCTGCTCCCATACCTGTACTATAATATCATGAATTGCTTGACGTAAGGCTGGCCCGCCGTGATGGAATAATTCGGCTGGTATGCCATCGACTCCCGGGGCTTTGTTCTGTTTAAGCCGGCCTATAGCCTTCTCAACCTCTTCTATGCTTGGTGGCGGCAACATAGGGTATTCTTCTTGAAGTAGTGGAGCCTCCACTTCTGCAGTGAGCTGACCATTTAGCAATTCATTAAAGTACACTTCCCATCGCTCCAGTATGCTTTCAGGATCGGTGATCAGATTTCCCCCGCCGTCCTTGCAGTATGTGCAGCGTGGTGTGTACTGCGTCATGTTTCGGACGGATTGGTAGAACTTCCGCGCCTGGTGCGGACCTCGCTCTCGGCTGTTTTCTATTTCACAGATTAGGTTCTTCTCCCAGGCTGATTTCTTTTGTCTGTGAAGCCGTTTTTCTGTTCTTCTGAGCTCTTTATATTCCTCTTCGCGTGCCCGCGTTTTATGAGATTGTTGCATTGCTCGGTACGCAACATTCTTACGTTCAGTCGCTAGCTTGCATTCATCATCAAACCAGTCGTTCCGATTTTTACGACTGCTGCCTAAGATGGAGTTGGCAGTACTAATGACAGTATTTTAAAGACAGACGTGTCCACTTCTCATTTACGCCCAGCATACTGGCTCCAGGACTTACTCTCCCTAAATCAAGTGATTCTAGGGCGAGTCCTAACGCATTACCAAAGGTGTTACTGGTGTTTTCATTGCGCAGGGCAGCCGTGTTGATTCGAACCTGATCGGTGGATGCAATGCGTCTTCGCAAGGCAATCCGCCCTCGGAAAACCATACCAACAAGATAGTGATCCGAGTCGATATTGGCACCTCGGTACGTTCGTACCGTCATCAAGTTCGAGTAGTGGCGACGGTCTATCAACACGTGGTCTATTTGGTTACGAGTGACTCCATCAGGTGATACCCAGGTGGCTTTGTAGATATCTTTACGCGGGAACCTGGTACTCGCAACGACCATGTTTTTCGATGCTGCCAATTCTAAGACTCGAAGTCCATTGTCATTAGTGTTCTCATGCAAACTATGGGTGCCTGCGTAATGCCTGAATACCGGCTCCCGACCTATTTTTGCGTTCAAATGATTTTAACATCATACATTGGACAGGCATTGAGGGCCCTCTCGACTTGTTCGTAGTAAGTCTCTTTTTCTTCGTCTGAGGACTCCTCCGTAGGTCCGTGAACGTTAATGAGGCTAATGTTCGTAAATTTGCCTCGCACGCGAAGGGTGCATAGCCTTTCGCTTATAGCGTTAAAGCCGATGATAGTAGACTTCATTTTTTCGCTGACTAGGAAGACTACCCCGAGCACATGGTGTTTTGTATGACAGCTGTAGTATATGTCATATTCTTTCTTCTGTAAAACACCATTCCCTGTCCATCTGATTTCTTGAAGAGCTGTTATGTCAGCTTTATACTTTGACAGGGCATCGGCTAGCTGCTGAGCAGCTCGAGCTCTATAGATCGATCGTACGTTCCATAAGAAAATTCGTAAATCGTTTTTCAGTTTTCGTTGCGTTGGTTGTCGTCGTGTGATCAGTCCGTTTCCGAGGCTTGTTGTCGGTCTCGTAATTCTTTTAGTTTTACGGGACAGGGAATTAACCTGCCGCCAACCTGAGGAACCAGCCTGATCATATTAGCCAAACCTTTTTTTTAAAAGGCTTGTTTCTAGCGGCCGCCGCGGAGAGGCTATGATCACACCATAACTACCCATAACTTTCTAATTTATTAAGGAGTACACACGACTAACCCTATCGACTGCTGTACTAAGGTCTGTGTAAAATATATCACTCTGAAGAGTATTTTGCATATTTATATTAAGTTGATAAGTCAGTTCAAGAAGATTCGTTCTCGTTATAAAGGCAAAAATCATGTTCAACCACGTTCAAAAATTGATTGTCAATAGACTTGAATATGCTTTGCTATGCCTGAAAATATTGCAATTCCTAGATAATTTTCAGCTTAAGTTTTATCTCTACATTTGTGAAGAGAAATTATAAACGAATATTTCCACAAATCAGGAGAAACACCAAATGTCAGCAACCGGTTAAATAAATAAGTGATTGCAGGTTAAATGCCAGACTAGCAAGTTTTAACAAACATGGACTGAATATTGTCAGAACTTGACGAAGATGTACTTTTTAAGCCTTCAATATATTCCACAACTTTCGCTTCAGTCAGTCTTATTACAGGAATATCAAAGTTTAATCGATTTCTTTTCGTATTACCACTGGAGTTTAAATTCCACGAGTTATAGGTTTGCTGGAAAAAATCAGCGAATATCTTACTTATTTCTGTTTCACAGGACAAGAATATTTCATTATATTACACTATTGATGGAAAAGTAAAAAATATTCTTTAAGGACTTATTAGATTCCAAAATAGATTAAAGTTTTTGACATATTGCACTTTATTCCAGTTATGTTCCTTTTGAAAATTATCCTTAGTGAAGTATTAAAATGTTTTCTATAATAATAAAACTTCTGTAAGATATGTTTCTTAAAATTAAAAATTTTGCAGGTTCGGCAAACGTTTTGACGCCTTGACCTGATAATGATAATAAAGGTGACTTTCGTAAAACTGCATAGAAGTTATTAACACATATTATTTAAGACATTAATAACTATATTTTGAAGCTTAAACGAAAGCTTTAAAAAAATTGACTTTTCGTTTATGTATATATTTTGTTTCACAATTTAATGTAAGTTCTTCAAAATAATTATTTCAAGACAAAATTTTAACCTAATAACCACTTTCTTTACGAAAACTACTAAGTTAAAAAAATAATTTCTTACAAAATTAATTTAACACCAAAAACAATTAAGTCTTCTTCAAGTTTCCTAGTTCTTGCCATATTATTCAATAAACTACTGTTTAACTTCATTAATCTTCGCTTATATAGCAACACACGCATGAATTTAATTAATTCAGCTCCATCAAACCATTTCCACTTCATTAAAAGTTCAAAAACCAAAGCCGAAATATTGTCAGTCTCAAAGGAAAACAAAAATAATCATCAAATTGTGATAAATAATCCTTAAAGGATACACTATAATACTCCACTCAACCTCTCTTACAATACCACGTGGCCCAAATATCCGCACAATTTATGAATGAAACACACACCATGCCGCCGAGATACTATACCAGTTTTGCCAGCAGCGCAAGGATTATCCTTCGAAATGAATGGAGACCAAAAATGATACTCAATAAAGCAGTCATAACTTTGACAGGAACTCTTAAAATTTGACAACTCACCGCGCGTCAGGGGAGTAAGAAAGTCGGCTGGTATGTCTTAGCAAGAGTCTGGTGGGACGCACGCCAAATGGGGCCACTCACTCGCACACATTATAGCAAACCACCGCAAAATGTTTGATTGATTAAAAAGGAGCATGCTAGTAGCACATAAGGAGGCTACAGCATAGACTAAAAATATCGAGCATACAAAAATAACAAACAATGGATACAACAAAGGCAAAAACGCTTTGGGTTTTGTTTGTTTTCGTAATTAGGGTGAAGGTTTTTAGGTAAATTAATATTCACGCATCCAGAAAAGGATCGACTTCGTGTACTGTGTCTGCTTCCTGATGGCTCTATATATGTATGTATATGTGTCTTCGTTATTTATGGGTCTGGCGCGGGTTGCTCGGAGAAGTCTGCCCAAGCATTTCGTGAGGATGAGTCGTTGTTATTGTGATATTTTGACAGACGAGTTGTCGTCTTTTTCGGGTTTGCTTAAATATGGCTTACATTTTCGGAAATCATAAATTGAAATATCAAAGGCAATGCACACAAGGGACCATACATGGAGTATAGACGACTCTCCGCAATCGAAATGGGGGTGCTTTGTGGTTGTTTTATGCTTCTATAATAGAAAACAATGCCAAAATCGATAATCGGGGGTCTTCATCTTAGGGATAATTTATTTTGAAGTTTTGGTTTTTTATTTTTTAATACCAACCTCACTTAAAAATTCAAAGTTTTGTATTTAAAGATAAGTATCTAAATATAAATTTTAAATTTATTAAATCAAAAAATATTGGTATAGGAAATTAATTTAAATTTAATATTTAATTGAAATTACTAGCCTAAGACCCTGGTTACTATAGTACTACATTTTGTAAATTATTGATTTTGTTATTTAATTATGTGTCAATAAAGTTTAATAAATGTTCGTTAAATATAAAAATTAAGATATATAGAAATTATTAAAACTTAAAACGAGTTAAGCATTAAATATAAATATTGAATAAGACAACTATATTGAGTTTGGTTTCATTGAAAAAAACGTACAATTTCAAATATTCTAAAGGTTAAGATTATATTCTCTGCCGCAGCAAAGTTTTTTTCTAGAGGGGTATTGCCTCTTGCGAAGAAGTGACAAATCTTCCGAAAGTATTTCTTGTTACATAAAAAGTGCTTCCCATCTTAGCAGTTCAGATTCGGAAGATAATAGTTGGTCCGCTGCATTCCTGCATACATATGAATTGTTAAGAATTATAAGCCAGTAGGTTTAGGCTCCCTTCGAGTCGTTAGTTTATATTTTCATTTATTTAAAAAAGTTATAAGATAAATTTCAAATGAAATAAAATAAATTAATTAAATAAATAAAGGGTTTCCCAATAAACTGAAACAATAAACGATCCAACAATTTCTATTCTTAGAACAATTAGACTTGTAGCCGTGCCTTACTCTCACTCTAGCACTTGTACAACAGCTTCTTAGATTAAATGGTATGAAACAGAGTGTAGGAAAAGATGTGACAAATCTTACTGATTCTTGAAATTCTTATGAGCAGTTACTTTTAAAATACTATGTTTACAATCCAATAAAGCTCATAAGGAACTAAAATTAAATAAATTTGGTGCAACAGCTCGGAGTGAACCATCAGGACCTAGTGACTTACAACTCTCAACCATTCCTTTGTGCGTGTTACCAAGAACGGAGTGGACCTAAAATTTTCTGTCGTTTCCGAACGGCTAATGAGCAGCACTTTCCATTACAAGAAATACTCTTGGAGAATTTGTCAATTCTTCGCAAGAGGCAATACACCTAAGCCCCTGAAAAAAACTTTCTTGCAGGGGCTGATAATCGAACTCGAGAGTCGAGACCTTCCGCATGAGAGTCCAATGCACTAACCATTATGCCAAGCGGTACTACTAAGGACCTATGTTGGTTTAAATAATAATTCATTATCAAAAAGTCAGCTTCTAAACTCATAGAAAGCAAGGATTCTTGAGCCGGCTGGCGTTAGATTTTGAAAGTCTCTTTGTCTCAGACCCAAGCCAATAATGTCTAAGTTTTGCTCCTCCATATCTGTATATAGAACAGTTATTTACTGTTTTTTCGTTGCATGAACTACTTTCAGCTCTTACTAAAGCTCCAGTCTTTGACGGTATCCCGATGGAGTTTTTTAAAAACTCTTCCTATTACTAAACTATATCTTAGAGATTTTTACTTGCGACTTATAGGTACTATAAGGCAAGTTATGCATTCGTAATAAAAATCGAACTCGAGATTTTGATCAAAGTTGACATTACGATGATAGCGAAGACGAAAAAAGTGGGTCCGACAATTCCGTCTGTCTGTCTGTATGTCTGTATGTCTGTACCTCGAACTACAGCCTAAACTATCGGAGGTATTTTCTTCAAACTCAGTACTTAAGGGTCTTCGGTGATTCCCTAGAGGAGAAATTGAATTTTTTTTTTTAGCTCTAAAACTATAAGGGTACCCCCCATACACCCGTTATGCAAAAACTTATTTATCTCGAAAACGGCTCTAACGATTTTGATAAAAAAAAATTAGGTGTGATATTATGAACATAAGCTACATTTTGGTCAAACAAAATTTTGGGGCAAAATGTTATTAGGGGTACCTTCCATAGACCCGTTTTTTTTTATTTTCGAGTTTCTCATTAACGGCTCTAACGATTTTAACCAAAAATTTTTAGCAGGAGCCCCCTTAAGTTAAAATACAAAATATTGTTTGGGTTATTTAAAATTGGGATTCCAAATTTTGTTCCTGAAAATTTTTAAAGAAATTGCTTTAATAACAAAACGATTTTTAAACTTCATGCATTTGAACATTTATATCTCATTAAATCTATGTTTTATATTTATAAAATGTATCTTAAATTCCAAAGTACTTTTACATAAGAGCAAGTTCGTGCGATCCAGTCGTGCATTTTATTTTTTCTCAAAAACTGCCCGACAAAATTTTTTTAAAAAAATTTCAAAAATTTCATTTAGTCCATTTTTTTTTTGATTTTCTCGAAAACTGTACAGGCGATTCAAATCATTTTTTTATGCCAAAGCTCCTCTAAATTTTGGATATTATTAAATATTCAAATTTTCAAGTTTTTATTTTTTGGATTTTAAAATTGGAAACTCAATAGGTGCATTTTATTATTCACAAATCTATCTGGATCCGGATCTGGATTAAGTTTTAACATGTATTACAAAAACAATTTGGGATCCTGTTTTCTATCGGGATCTATTTCAAAGATCCAAAAATCAGTTATTACACTGGCGAGTAGATGGCTTTTTATGGTAAGGTAGTGTAAGCTATAGTGTAAAGAAAAAACACAAGAAATAATTGAAAATTTACAAACCCAAGGATAAAAAGAGACGTACTTATAACACTGCTGTCACTAAGATCCGTATCGTTTTATTTTCAAGGGAAGATCCAGATTCGGATCCAGATAGATTTGTGAATAATAAAACGCACCTAATATTTCGAAAACCCCAAGATCGATTTTTTTTCAAACTTGACAAATAAAAGTTTCTTAACATAATCTACAAGATTTGAGAAAATAATTTTGTTTTATCTAAAACTAATGGTACCTTCCATACAAAATTTAAAAAATGGTTTTCGAAAATCGCATTTTTCTCGAAAACGGTTACGAGAATTTTGCTAAATTTTTTTTTCTCTTGATTAATTTTTACGATCGATAATTTAATAAAAAAAAATTGAAATTATTACTGACTGTACCATAGAACGCTTTTTTCGAATTTTGAATTTCTCATTATCGGCATAACGGATTTTAATGAAATTTTTTATAAAGAAGCTCCTAAAAAGTTTAAAAAACATTGAATTGCAAAACTTAAAAAAAATAGTTTTTCAATTTTTAGAAAAAAAAAAGTAATTTTTTTTTTGAAAATTCGATATCTCAAGAACGACTTAATATTTTTTTTTTGGAAATTGGACTCACATTCGTACAATTTTTTAAGAATAAAATAAACTAAATTAGAAGTCAATATCACTACTACTTCTCGAGAAATTTGAGTCGAAAAACAATTTTTTTTAATGAAATTTTTTATAGAGAAGCTTCTAAAAAGTCTAAAATAGTCTTTAAAATAAATATTTTTTGAATTTTTGAAAAAGAAAAAATCTATTTTTTCTTTTTTTTTTTTGAAAATTCGATATCTCAGAAACGGCTCAATATTTTTTTTTTAAATTTAATTTTTATTCGAACAATAATAAAAACTTTAAATTGGCGTACCAAATTTTTTTCTTAAAAAGCTTTTAAAAAGTTCTTACATAAAAGCTTTTTTTTAAGAAACCACTACAGCGACTTATAATTTTTGTTCTTGCATAAATTCATATTTGGATAGCATTATGTTTTTGTCTCTTACTACTAAAAGAATTTAAAAAATAATTTGATCCTTATGAACAGTTTTCTCTAGTAACATTTGTTTTTAAAATTCCTAGTCTGTTACATAAGAGCAAGTTCGTGCGACCCAGTCGTGCATTTTATTTTTTTAGCTCTAAAACTAACGGTACCCCCCATACACTCGTAATGCATAATCTTATTTATCTCGAAAACGATTTTGATAAAAAAAATTACGTGTAATATTATGGATAAGGACTATATTTTGGTAAAAAAAAAAATTGGGGGGAAATATTATTAGGGGTACCGGTAATAGAACGTTTTTTTTTTATTTTCGAATTTCTCATCAATGGCTCTAACGATTTTAACGAAAATTTGTATAAAAGAGCTCCTTTGCATTTCGAAAGTTTTTTCGAAAAATTTTTTTTTTAATTTTTAAAAAAATAATACAATTTTTTTTTTGAAAATGCAATATCCTGAAAACGGATACACGATTAAATTTTTAGATTACGTTTTAAGATGTACTTTATTGAATACTAACGAATTGTATAGCACTTTTTTTTATAAAAATTTTAAGGAAAATTTAGCTATGAAAGAACAGCTATATTTGACAACACGTTCAAGGTTAGGCTCAAGGGCAAACTGAAGAGCGTTCACATCTATACAATTTCTACATCTTTAAGAAAGGCTTAGCATTCCACTAAGCTTATAGCTACGTCAAATATATGATAATTTAATAAGAGATGGTCATAAACACACAAACCTACTATGGAAACCTTTTCAGTTTGTTCGATGCAAGTGCCATCCATGGATAATACCATGGGTAATATATTTCACTCAACCGAAGGTTGTTAGTACCCCATTGTATAGTACTGTCAAGATCGGAATCCAATGAACGTAGTACACGCTGCAACTTCAGTTCCACAAATCCATAGCCGACGAACAGGATTGTGAGTCTTCTGGAAACGAATATGAAAAATTGAAGGTGGGGCCATTAGTGAAACACTTTAGTGGCTTAGATGTTTCAGATAAAAGATCATTTATGAAGATAAGAAAAGTATTGGAGACAAAACGGAGCCTTGTGGAACACCAGCATTTATTTTATGCATATACTCGTAACCATCCAATACAACTTGTATTGAGCGGTCCCAAAGGTATTTTCTAATCCTGCAAAGAACAGACTCTTCGATACCAATTGCATGCAATTTCGAACACTATCAAATTCTTAAGAAATATCAAGTGCAATTACCTTCGTTTCTCCAAAATTATTTAAGGATTGTTTCCATATTTTGGTGAGATGTGCCATTACATCATCAGCGGACAAAAACGTACTGTTGGTCATTTAAGAGATGTCGATCTTCGAGATATTTTTTAAGCTGATTGTTGATCAGCGTTTACATGACCTTGGAAATAAGGGAAAGGGGGAAATTGGTCGATTATTGGAGCGGAAGGAAGATTCGCCTTTTTTAGCGACTGGCTGGAAAAACGCCGTTTTCGATCAACCTACTCGTAATGATACCCAAAGAATATGACAGATAGATAAGCTTACGCAATGGTTTTTCCATCGTAGAAAAACACCTTTTAAGAACTAAAGGGAATTTACAATCTAGATCAACAGATTTATGTATTTCAATAATGTTGAGGGCGTATGAGTACGAAAAAAGACTTGTCCCATGCAATAGTTAGTGCTAACAAGTACATGGGCAGTCGTTAATCTTTCAAGCCAGGGTCGAGAACTGATTGATGTGGGTCATTGTTCAGATACATAATTTTCACCCTCGCCTTAAAAATTGTAGTAATGCCTTTCACAACAAGTCCGAACTTGAAGTAGTTGGTAGAATTGAGTTAATGGTTTGAGTTTCTATGCATTTCTCTAACAGGTGATCTTAATACCCTATTCAAATCTTCTGCTTGTTGTCTATATTAGACTTATCTAGACCAAGAGAGGCGTTGTGAAACTGAAGAAGTTCATTCCCTTCCTTAAACGGGGACGACTGTGTGTATAAAAACGTTTTTCAGGATAATCTTAATAAGATTAAAGCCTGGCTTTCTCATTAATTTGATTTGAAATTCCCAGTGATATCTAAGATTTTTAATGTATATATGAGCTCGATACCGTTCAAATTCTTCCAATTATATATTTGACCTAAAGCCTAAGCACCGAAGCACGCACTTAAGTGTTCCTGGAATATCTCGATATTAAGATGCTGTGTCTATGCTTCGGTTTGCAAAGAAAGTAAGCTACATAATATTAAGAGCTAGTTTTGCTTCTTTACTTTTTTTACTGAACATGTTAAATTAAGCAAGAGTTAGCAGACATTAAAACTCCCAAATAATAATATTCCAGTGCTATTTTTAAATTTTCGCGATGCAGAAGAAATCTGTTTTTTTTTTCTTCCAAATATTGAAAAATAGATGATACCTACTATTGTTCTTCATAAAGTCTTCAACTTTGCAATCTATAAACTAAATTTTGGATTAAAAAAGTGAGAAATTAAAACTCTGGAGTTTTGAAATTTAAAAAAGTAAGTTATTGTTTAAGAAGTTGATTTTTTGACAAACTATTTTAAATTGTGCCTCAAATCTCCTGTTACAGATTTCAGCATTTCTTTCTCATAGTTTTACTATTCCACTGCTTTTTGAGCTTCAAAACCAAACACACACTTTGACACCTCTCATTTCCAGTATCCGCAGAGGTAAAGTTAATGAAATGCTCCCACTCATGAATAAAAACAAAAACCTCTCTCAAGTAGGCAATATTCCTTTATTTATGATGAATAAGGTGTTGGTAAGTCCTTACACACACTTACTTACAGTTGGCATCACAAAAGCTAACTTAAATTAAAAACCTTTCATAAATTACCGTGACGGCTTTAAAACAGAAAAGGGTGTCAGTTTTTCTTTCTGAATACCTTGTGCCAAGATTAAAAGTGACAGCCATGCATCCTTCCAAGCTCTGAGGAAAAGGGGAGTTACTCATGTGTTGCCTCCCTTCCCAAAACACCTCCCAACACCATAACGAGCTCCTTTGGTATAAACATACACATACAGACATGTAACGAAGTAGGTACACAAGTATTTTATCGAGGATTTAATTCGCAAACGCCTTTAACCACCCACCAGGCCAGACCGAGCAGTCCTGATGCCATGTTGCTTCTCAAAAACTTGAAATGAAAACTGTGACAATTTGCACAGCACCTCGCCTGTAAACCATCTGGAAAGGATAATAAAACACTCTAGCGTCGCATTGTGAAGTGAAGGAGTGCGTGTATATGAAGAACACTCATTCAGTTCACAACCACTGACTATAAAACGGGACGGGACGGGCGCGGTATCCAGAATCGGGAACAGGAAGTGTGTAATGCCAGAGAACACAATAAATTATTAACAAGTGTGCCAGCCGTTGCGTTGTATGAGTTACTTTTATGCTTAATGATCCATCTGGCACTTAATCCAGGATAATAATATTTTTTTTTTCCATGGTTTTTCATCAATTGGACTCTCTTTCTCCTTATTTCTCAGATGATTTTTCTTTTATTCTTCAAGTTTTTTCTATGAACCCTTCGTTTTCTATTTTATTTTCTTTATATTTTTTTTTTCAAGTGGCAATCATCAGAATGGAGAATAAGCGGCAACATTGACGGGAGTGTGATGAAAGGATAATGGGTTGAATTGAATTGAACGCACGTGCCTCAGGAATGACGTAAATTATGTGCTCCTTGTCTGTAATGAAACAACAATTCGAGGTTTTCCTTCTTATTTCTTTTCATTTTTTTTTGTTGTTTTGCTTTATTTTACGATAATGGAGCTGTGCAATAAACTGGAGTTTTATTGGTCAGAGGTTTGCGGGACAAGAGCTTGTTTCGTTGGTTCGTCTACAAAGGGGACACATAATTTTGAATTGGATATTCCACTTGCGGTGCAGTTGATAATAATCTTGATTTCAATTACTGTTTTAAGGCTGGGGAAGTTATCCCATGGCAGTAGCGATAATAAAATTCAATTGTTGCCCAATGAAAGTTGAGGTAATATTCATTTTTGAGTTTTTATGACATTCAATTTGGAATTAGAGAACAAATTGAGCCAGAACTTAAATATTTCGTTGAAGTTAACTTACAGTTGTAAAAAGCAAGCTTAGGTCGTTAAAAAACAAGCAAATTAAACAAACGTCTTTTTAATATTCGAAAGCTTCTTAACATGTTTCATGTATAAAAGGGATAGTCCGCTGCTAGTCTAGGGACAGTCTCCGCACACCAGCTTGGATTGTAGCATATAAACTTGACGGTAGTAAACTCAAGTTATTGTTGTTTCAATCAAAACGCCAAATAAAATTGCAAACATACATTTTGAAAAAAATAAGAATAATACGTATACGCCCGAGTGTACCAATGTTTCCTCATATTACTTTTGGAGTTAAAAAAATACGCACAAATAAAAATATGCACAGTCCGTATGAAGTTAAAATATTGATCACAAGTCATTTTTGACAAAAACCAATAGGACGACCATCCTACGCAGCTGGTAGATGAGCCCACTCGAATACCAGATATTGCTGGGCAATATTTCCAAACTCTGGACATTTTTCTTACTTTTCACCCTGATAGATATACCATAATGCTAAACTCTCCACTCAACACTTCGCACCATGTTGTGATATCAGCATTGTACTTGACTACGTTTGTCATTCAATTAAATATCTTTATATAAACAAATCGGTATTGATGGTGTAGCCCCCCCACCGTGCAACTTAAGATGTTGCCAAACTCTTGTGTTACTTTATCCATCGCTCTTACTGTTCTGGAATCTTCTCTATAACATACAAAACAGCATTTGTCTACCTGATTCCTAAAAAAAGCGACCTCCCTCTTTCGCTGAATACGCTGATCAATATCTTCAGCTAAAGAAATAACTCAAAGATCTAAAGCTTCTTAATGATACGGCTTTCCCGTTAATAGTTCCACTAGTGATCTACTGGGATATCTCACCGAAGAAAGTAAGAATGCGTGCATTTAGTATTGATGAATCCCTTCTTCGTTGGATTAGAATTTACCTTTCGGACCACCAGATACAATTTACATTTAACAGTCTCAAGTCTGATTTTTATAAAAATCTGGTGTACCCCAAGGGCTCCGTTTAGTCTCCCAGCCTTTTCCTTATACTTATCAACTACTCGTATCTCCAGTCTTAAACTTCTAATCTATTTTATTGTTTCGCTGATGACAGTACTCTCTCCGCTTTACGTACTTGTTTCAATATGTATTTCCTTGTTCTTCGGATTTAAACGGCAACGTATGATAAACTCATTCAATTCTGATCTCGACAACATTATCCATTGAGGAACAAAAAACCAAGTAGAATTGAATGCTTCAAACGCCCAATGTTGTCGTCCGTCGTTAAAACGAAATCCTCAAATAATCCTGAGGGGATCTTGCATTGAGGAAAACAGAAATCTTTCAATTCTTTGTATGTGCAGCAGAGACCACTTTGTATGGAATAATCACATATTCAACGTTGCCAAAAATACTGCTAAGTCCTTAAGTTTTTTCCGACGATCGAAGAAATTTGTCATCTCTTCTGAACTGACTGTTAACTTTAAGGCCTTTAGTCGTCCAAAACTCAAGTGCAATTGTTATATTTGGAAAGGTATTCCCAAAACCTACTTGAGTCTTTTAGATAGAATTGAAAAGAAAGCTTTAAAAATGATAGGTGATAGAAGTATAATATTTTTTATCCTCATGGAAGACTCATGGTCTTATATTTACGAAAACACAGGACCACGTTTGGCAACAAACTTCAGTGACTGTCTCTCTTTCTGCTGGAAAAAAAATTGGGCCACTAACCAATCGGATTGAAATTTAACACCATACTGTCATTTTTGAACAATGTAGAGCCAGAGCTTCATTGGATAAGCTAAGAGTATTTTTTCAAATCTAACAAAGAACTCATCACTTTTAAGTTAAGACTTTCTCAAGTCTTTACAATGACTCAACGAACTAACACTCTTCTCTGCCAGTGCAAACTATCAAGGTCAGGTTGCCGATCTTAACTTAAACTGTAAGCTAAATTTTTAAGAAAGGGCTTAAAAGACTTACATAGCTTTCTATGCCTGAAGAAAAATTTTTTTTAATAGTGGTGTCTCTAATATATGCTTATCTTGTGCATTTAAACAGCCGTGGGTCGACAGATCCACACGCATGATTCGATTGTGTAGTGACCTGTACCTACAAAAGCATAGCGTTGGTACCTCAGGTGTTCTACAATTTTGCTAAAGTTTTTCTGTACCTTTTGCCCATGGTTTTCACATTAAGTATTTGATATCTTGCAGCAGGTTAAGGTTTTAGGAGCCGAACTCTTGGCTTGTCAAACTCTATAATATCAGTGAGTTAGTTCCAACAGATATGTTTTCGACTGCCATTGCCTACTGCACTCCTAACATAAGCATCAGTTAAGATTATACAGTTATGTTCTATCCTTTTTTCCTTGTGAAAAATTAAAATGGTGGTTTGTAAAAATAAGGCATTTTCCAAAAGTTGCAATAAAGGTGGTAGAAAGAACATGATCGATCCTCTTTCAAGTGAAAGCAAAATGACCATTTATGCAATTTTCCTTGAGTGTCACTTGCATCATAGAAACCGAAAAGCTCTCAGTACCTAGCATGTGTGTCAAAGCCAGTTCACCCGTGATACCCGTTTCGCTAGGAATGCTCATCAGTTTACTCACGACCCCAATTTGTGTCTTTGTTTCATACCGTTTTTTAGTCACACAACACGATTAAGCAATAATTTAGCCGACACAGTTTTCTCTTTCCATTTTAATTTGCAAACATTCAAGGCCAATTTTCATCAACACCTCCTTTCTCTCCCCCATTTAAATTTCCCCTTCGCCCATTCTGTGATATAAGAGTATCTTAATAAACATTTGAGCGCGTGTGAATTATAAAAAAAGGTCGGTACGATGTTTGAGCTTCATGTAATATGCTTACAATATCACAAATCGGAAAAAAATTTTGTTAAACCGAACCTAAGGAACGAAAATTGCATCCGTAGTTTTTGAAGGTCGCGTGTTCGAAGTCTCTTTTGCTGATTTGCAGAAGGATGGCGATGCCAAGCGATCTTCCTATTAATTAGGTTAATAACAGGAATGCAACGTTCTTACTAATTTCCATGGTTAAAATTTGACCTAATACAAACTTAGATCAATGTTCAAGAAATAGTATGCCCTCATCGAAGCCAATGTTGATGAAAAGATAACTGAAAAACTGATGGTTACTTGCTTCGCATTTTCTGCATTGGATTCATTGCCAAGAATCAACTGTCCTAGCATAAGATATGCAACATTCAACAAAGACGGAGTTGGCAAGGGTACCGAAGGTTTTGTGTCAGAAGGAGCTGTTGTCGAGAGGCCTGAAAGCTACGAACAACCAGTTCAATAGCTTATTCAATTTAGTATTATAGAAAGGACTGAGAGGATGACGTCGCGTCGTGATCATGAAATTAGATTTTGATACAACTATCAGCCATCAGACGAATAGGGGGAACAACATGTAGCATACGAAACCATGCACGTGCCGTAACTATTCGGGACTGGTGGAAGTGTGATCATAGCCTCCCCGCGGCGGCCGCTAGAAACAAGGCTTTTAAAAAAGGTTTGGCTAATATGATCAGGCTGGTTCCTCAGGTTGGCGACAGGTTAATTCCCTGTCTCGTAAAACTTAATGAATTTCGAGAACGACAACAAGCCTCGGAAACGGACTGATCTCACGACGACAACCCACGCAAATAAAAAGGAAAAACGATTTACTAATTTTCTTATGGAACGTACGATCGCTCTATAGAGCTCGAGCTGCTCAGCAGCTAGCCGATGCCCTGTCAAAATATAAAGCTGACATAACAGCTCTTCAAGAAATCAGATGGACAGGGAATGGTGTTTTACAGAAGAAATAATATGACATATACCACAGCTGTCATACAAAACACCATGTGCTCGGGGTAGGCTTCCTAGTCAGCGAAAAAATGAAGTCTACCATCATCGGCTTTAACGCTATAAGCGAAAGGCTATGCACCCTTCGCGTGCGAGGCAAATTTACGAACATCAGCCTCATTAACGTTCACGGACCTACGGAGGAGTCCTCAGACGAAGAAAAAGAGACTTACTACGAACAAGTCGAGAGGGCCCTCAATGCCTGTCCAAAGTATGATGTTAAAATCATCCTTGGGGATTTGAACGCAAAAATAGGTCGGGAGCCGGTATTCAGGCATTACGCAGGCACCCATAGTTTGCATGAGAACACTAATGGCAATGGACTTCGAGTCTTATAATTGGCAGCATCGAAAAACATGGTCGTTGCGAGTACCAGGTTCCCGCGTAAAGATATCTGCAAAGCCACCTGGGTATCACCTGATGGAGTCACTCGTAACCAAATAGACCACGTGTTGATAGACCGTCGCCACTACTCGAACTTGATGACGGTACGAACGTACCGAGGTGCCAATATCGACTCGGATCACTATCTTGTTGGTATGGTTTTCCGAGGGCGGATTGCCTTGCGAAGACGCATTGCATCCGCCGATCAGGTTCGAATCAACACGGCTGCCGTGCGCAATGAAAACACCTGTAACACCTTTGGTAATGCGTTAGGACTCGCCCTAGAATCACTTGATTTAGGGAGAGTAAGTCCTGGAGCCAGTATGCTGGGCGTAAATGAGAAGTGGACACGTCTGTCTTTAAAATACTGTCATTAGTACTGCCAACTCCATCTTAGGCAGCAGTCGTAAAAATCGGAACGACTGGTTTGATGATGAATGCAAGCTAGCGACTGAACGTAAGAATGTTGCGTACCGAGCAATGCAACAATCTCATAAAACGCGGGCACGCGAAGAGGAATATAAAGAGCTCAGAAGAACAGAAAAACGGCTTCACAGACAAAAGAAATCAGCCTAGGAGAAGAACCTAATCTGTGAAATAGAAAACAGCCGAGAGCGAGGTCCGCACCAGGCGCGGAAGTTCTACCAATCCGTCCGAAACATGACGCAGTACACACCACGCTGCACATACTGCAAGGACGGAGAGGGAAATCTGATCACCGATCCTGAAAGCATACTGGAGCGATGGGAAGTGTACTTTAATGAATTGCTAAATGGTCAGCTCACTGCAGAAGTTGAGGCTCCACTATTTCAAGAAGAATACCCTATGTTGCCGCCACCAAGCATAGAAGAGGTTGAGAAGCCTATAGGCCGGCTTAAACAGAAAAAAGCCCCGAGAGTCGATGGCATACCAGCTGAATTATTTCATCACGGCGGGCCAGCCTTACGTCAAACAATTCATGATATTAAAGTACACGTATGGGAGCAGGAAGAAATGCCAGAAGACTGGCGAAAAGGTTTAATATGCCCCATACAAAAGGGAGATGTCACAACGTGCAGCAATTATAGAGGTATCACGTTGTTGAGTACCGCCTATAAGATACTCTCCTCTATCCTACAAGACCGGATAACCCCATACGCTAAAACGTCATCGGGCAATATCAGTGTGGTTTCATTCCAGGCAAATCAACAACTGATCAGATCTTTACCCTTAGGCAGGCGATGGAAAAATGTCTAGAATTTAACATCCCAACATACCATCTGTTTATAGACTTTAAGGCCGCCTATGATAGCATAGCCAGGGTAGAACTTTACAAAGCCATGAGAGAATTCGGCATCCCAAATAAATTGACACGACTATGTAGGTTGACCATGACCAACGTAACAAGCCAAGTAAAAATAGCCAGATTGCTATCCAGACCAATCAACATCTTTAATGGACTCCGGCAAGGGGACGGTTTGGCCTGCCTCCTCTTCAACCTGGCGTTGGAGAAAGCAATCCGTGACTCTGGCACGGCAACAAGAGGGACCATCGTCAACAGGTCCACTCAGTTACTGGCTTACGCAGACGACATTGACATCATCGGAAGAACCGAACAAGCTGTACACGATTCCTTCATCCAGATCGAGCAGGCGGCACAAAATCTGGGGCTGCAAATTAGTAAAGGTAAAACAAAGTACATGGTGGCGTCGAATGCGAGAGGAACAGTTGGTCAAAAAATCAAGGTAGCGGAGCACGAATTTGAAGTAGTACAATCCTTTAAATACCTTGGGTCAATAGTACCGATAACAATATAGAAGAAGAAATACGCGGACGGCTTCTCAAATCCAACAGAGCCTACTATAGTCTGTCAAAGCTCTTCAAATCCAGAAATCTCACCATAACTTCAAAACTGCTGCTGTACAGGACCATGGATCCGAGACTTGGGTGCTTAGTAAAAGGCACTCCGACCTCTTAGCTGCGTTCGAGAAAAAAGTCTTAAGGAGAATTGTTGGCCCCATATGTGAGGTAGGACGATTCCGGAGACGGTACAATCATGATTTGTACGCAATCTACCTTGAAGCAGATATCGTGACAAAAATTAAGCTCGGTAGACTCCGGTGGGCAGGGCACCTAGCTCGCATGAGCGAAGAGGAACCTGCTCGGAAAGTTCTTTGTGGTACATTCTATGGTAGACGACAGCGTGGTAGACCATGCTGGCGCTGGAGAGATGGCGTAGACCAGGACGCCCGAAGTCTTGGGGTGCGCAACTGGATGGCGTCGGCTAGAGACCGGGATAGGTGGAGAGACTTGTTGAAAGAGGCCAGGACCGGAACCCGGTTGTCGAGCCGATGATGATGATGACAACTACGAGTATCTTTACTGATGGCTTTATTAATGGTTTTGGCAATGCCGGAATGAACTTCCAGGCTTGAACATCAACCACGGGCAGACGAGCTGGCCAGGCAAGGATCAGCTTTTCGTTGCTTATGACATGAAGAAATAGTCAAAATTACGCTCAGAGTTATGAAGGGCAATATTCTATTGATTTTTCTTAAAGAATTAAACCGCGGTTTTAGTAGTTTAACTAACTGAGTGTATGTCATCTAGGAATATTTGGTTCATTTATTAAAAATTTATTTATTGGACATACTATAGGTTGGGTGTATGCAAAGTTTCTTTAGCATTTAAAGAATCTGGAAAATAACCAACATAAAATCAATAAGTTTTTGTTGTTGGAATTTCATTCCCACTTTATACTTTCGAGTGTGTACTAATTTCCTATAAAAAAGTGGACTTAGTTCTCACTTAATGGGAACAAAGACCACTTTAGTAAAGTGGATTTCGTTCCCATTAAGTGAGAACTGAGTTCCTTAGTGGATTTAGTTCCCGTGGACTTATTTCCCTGCACCGATAAAATACGCAGACCCAGGTAACACATATCAAGAATCTTCACCAATACTGGCCAATTGCGAAGCTAGGCATTTCTCACCCGCTTTGCCCTCCTCTGAACAAAATTAGAGTACAATCATTAGGACGGGCATTTTTTACGATATCGACGAACTTTCGGATCAAAACCTTGATCTCTTTTCTCAACGAGATGAAGTAGCTCCAGGACAAACTTCGATTACTTCTGACCGCATTCTAGTGGGGCTTTGATGGGTATTTATGGTGCATAGTGGCCGGTTGAACATTCGATCGTACCAGACAACAGCTGCCTAGTTTGACACAGTGAGCAATTTTCGTATGCCCGTGATGGGTGAGCCAGTGATACAATTCAAGCTGGAGAAATCATACGTCATACCACAAACCCTACAAGATCTTTCAATTCAATCCAACATGATCGACCTTGTGATAGACCAAATACTTCTGATAAGGCTTCCCAAGGTGGAGCCGAAAAGTAATTCGTTTATACAAGGGTTTCTCTGGGTCTGCTCCAAATCTAAAAAAACGACAAAGTCTTTTGAGTTTTATTACAAAATGATTCAATATGTATTTCTCTTTATTCTTTAAATCAAACAATAGATATTATTTTGGAAAACTTCGCTATGCTTACTTTGTGAAATAAGTCAAATAGAGAACTTCTTAGAAGTTTGTGTATGACAAATTTCATAATAATAAATTAAACTAATTTTCATAAAATATTTCTATGGGAGTGTCGATTTTACGCAAATTAAATTTACTATAATTTCTAGTAAAACATTTATTTACGAGCCTTTTCTTGTGCGAAACTAATACGTTCTTTAACGGCTAAGAATTTTGTAAAAGACAGTAAGGACAGGGAAATGTTCAAAAATCGTGCCAGGTTTAAAGAAAATTAAATTATTGGCAAAGGCTGCAGAAGAATTTCCTTGATCTTCTTTCTCGTGTTAGCTATCATCACAAAATAATGTCCAATAATCAAAATCTGGGTACATAAAAAAACTCAAAAAAAAAAAAAACATAATTCACAGTTTTCGGAGTTTCCCCAGACTTGTTTCATCTTGCAACGAGAAAAAATGTGAAGAGTCGAATTTCTAGATGCAAGATGAGAGATCTGTGGTTACCTTTCACAAGAAAATTAAACTCAGAGTTTGGACAATTGTGAGCACTGGTAATAAACTGAAGACACGTGCATATATTTGAATTTTGACCCAAGTTATTGCCGCTGTTGGATGCCCAGTTTCTCCACAATTGCTCTTCCTTAATGTCAAACATCTACATTCTTCGTGAAGATAATATTCTAGTTTAAGGACTCTTTTTAAGCTTTTCATTATGTCAGAAATCATTTCAAAATGGAAAAACTCTTTCAACATTTGTAGGTATCCACTGCTAAATCCTTGCCCCAAATAAAACCGTAGAAGACTCTCCACCGGAACCTTGTCATCTTTAATTAAAATTGATTCACTCGTGTCCTCTTATAAAATTTAATTTTCTGAATTTGTAGGAAAAAAAAAACACAACACTTGTTATCAAGAAGCAACAAGACCCGCTACGTACATAGGTACACTCAAAAAATTATTCAACAGTGCATTTCTAACCCCAAGAACAAAATTAAGAAATGAATTCTAATTGAATGGGAAAATCCTTGACTCTGCAAAATAATTAAAATAGATTGTTCTGTTTCTATCGTCTTGTGTTCCACAATGAAGGAAACAAAACAAAAACTAGAATCCCGTCAAGAATAAAAATGTTATTAACACTATATATGCCAACAGGCGGGTTCCGAATTTATTCCAGCACAAAGCACACACCAACAAGCCACCAGCAAGCAACCAAGAGCAACAAACCAAGTCTCATCGTCATCATCCTGTGGCAAGGCAAGGATTTTTATTTTTATAGACAAAAGCCTTCTTCTTGCCTCGCATCCTGTCTTCGTTGCGAACTAAATGAAGCAATGTGTGTGCATGTCAGCTTATTAGAAGAGGAAAATTCTCGCCTATATGTTTCGCCTCGTCTTCCGATTTCCTCCTTTTAACGATATCCTCTATACTCGCATGTGTATCCTCCTCCGAAAGGGAAAACAATTTTTATGGTATTAATAATGCAGCAAGTCACGTCCTTAGCATCGCGCCACCTCTACGCTCCAGCTACACCTCATACTCATGTCCTTGATGCTTATAAAATAAAACTGCTTCATAAAATCCTTTCTGCATGGTTGGCTTGTTAGTTTGATATCCTAGATGATAGACCACCATTGCGGTATAATATCCTTACACAATGTCTTTCATTATTATGACACACATATGCTGCTGCATGCATGTGCTCGCTGTGTACACATAACACACACGAGTCGTGGATGGAATAAGAAATTTCCACCACCCGACTAACCAACCATACACCAACTCAACAAGGATATAAGTTTGCCATTAATTTTACAAAGTATCACCCCAAACGTGTGAATTTGCCAAAGGTTTCGCTTCGCCTTTTTTCTCACCAAAACGCCAATGAAAGAGCAGTTGAACAATGAACACCCCCTAAACTAAGTCCTGCCGACCAGACAGTAATGTTAATTGCACGCAATTTAATTAGTTCCAAAGGTTCGTGCACTCCTTCAAGGATGGCTTTCATATCCTTTGCCGAAAAATTGATTTACAATATTTTAATCCCTGGCAAGAAGAACGAGTTGCAGTCTTCTTAAAGGTACGAGTACCTTACCATCAGCCCAGGAGGACATAGCACTAAATGGTTTGTTCCCTGGGTGAATCGGCTTCGGCTTAAGAAGGGTTGAGAGGAGGAAGTAGCGGAACCTGGCCGGATGCAGCCAGACTCATATATTACGTCCAACGAAATGGAAAAGCTCGAGCTGACATTTATGTATTCAATTAATTTAGTTGCAAATATCTTCTCTCGGGCTCTGTTCTGGTGTGTTTGTGATAGTTGTTGTTCGCTTGGAAAAACAGTAGAGGCGCGCGATATAGAGACACCGACCACGCCCCTCTAGAACTGAGTCCTTTGGTTTATGCGGCCTGATGTACGAATGCAGAAAAACATAATTTTAACATATTGTCACTCGTTGAGGCCAGTTGGTCGACCTTCTGTTTCCTCGTGGAATGGTATAGCACTCTGAATAGACTTAGATACGTTTGGGTCCCAGACCCCATTGCCCTTCATTGTGAAGTAAAATCCTGGTGTTGTGCTTCCGGGTTGTATCACACATACTGGATCCCTTTGATATTCAAAAATTTCGCTCATAGTTTTTAGGTTCTTTTGTGGCCATTTTTATTTTCAAATTTATACAACATTGAAGTTATACCTTGATTGTGTTAGTACCGGACCGTTAGAGTATGGCAATGTACGAATGTTATGCCATTCATGAGTGTAATTTGTGTGGCACTTGTTTGTTGCGATTGTTCGCTGGCCGGACATGGTTTTGGAATTACCATATGCGGATGTTCCGGTAGTCGCAGTGAGTAAACACACGAATTTTTCCCCATCACTGTACTCCATTCTACATATAAACTAACTGTTTGTTTAGTTTTGGTTTTTTTCTTTTCATTTTGTCCCGTTCTTCATGAAGAATAATTATTTTTCGGGATGTGAATGAAATGAAAATATTTTGATAGTTTGTTTTAGTGAATACATTTTTTTTTCACGGGAATACGTGAAGTGAAATGTAATTACTGCAAATGGCATGCGAATGGAATTCATAAAATTATATCTACTCTTTTTTGTCAAACCAGGTTTTTTTTTTGTTGAAAATCTAATTAATATTCGTAGGTAGTATTAGAAGTAGATTTTAGTTTAAAAAATTTTATTTGTATTCGTTGCAGGTGAAATATAATTATTTTTTAATGATAATTAACGAAACAAATTATTCAATTAAATATTAATTATTGGTCTATGGACTGCATTCAGGCGTGAAATGTACGGTGGGTGATTGGGAAATGTGTTAAGCAGAATAAAACTTCTACAAAAGAACGTTTCACAACCTTTTTTAATATTTTATTTCTTTAAATCACCAATATAGGTAAGCACCAATACCTACAGCCAAATTCCACTCTTTTCAACCTAGTTCTCTCCTCAGTTTTAGTTTAGTACTAAGCAATCAAGTTTCGGATCCATGTGTGAGTATACAAATAAACATTAGTCCTACACACCGTTAGCTTAGAAGGTTTCTGAATTTGAGAGACTATTAGACCTTTGAACAGCCATATGTAAGGGATGATATTTTACATAAGGAAATTAAACTGGAAGAAGACGGAATGGTTATACAATTCCTTAAAGACGGTGAGACAGCTGGCTCAAACGGAATTCCAGCAAAATTTTTCACATACAGTCTCCATTAATTGATGTCATCTCTAATTTTGGAACTATCCCCGAACACTTCTATGAAACCTTGATTTTATCTATTTTCAAAAAGATTAACTGACCGATTCAATAAATTATAAAGGAATATCTTACCCCAACTCAGCTCTAAGAATGTATACAACATTACTGTAGAAAAGACTGAATACGTGAGTATTACAAGAAACTCAGCGAGTATCAGGCGGATTTCCGATCGGCTAGACAACATCTTTCTTCTAACATAGATTTTATAGTTCAAATTAAACTGAACCAAAATCAGAGCTTATGCACATTGTGTTTGGATTTTAAAGCGGTTGGCAGGTTTTAATTATTCGAGGATGCGTTCGGTGATATTGGTCATTTTATGGTTTGTTATTTGTTTTCACTAGATCGAAAATGATGTGGTTTGAAATATTAATCTACGATAAGACGGTAAACGTTAATAGTCAATGGTCAAAATGTTGTCTCTTAATGCGTTCCGTGTTCCCTATCTGCCACGTAACAGAATAAAATATATCGAAGGATGTAAATAGATTAAAAAGCATATGAAAAGTTAAAATAAAATGCACGACTGGGTCTCACGAACTTGCTCTTATGTAAAAGACTAATAATTTCAAAAATGAATGTTATTAGAGAAAAACTGTTCCTTTAGTACTTGGAGCTAAGAAACAGGAAAGCAAATATTATAAGAACAAAAATTATAAGTCACTTAAAAAAATAAGCTTTTATATATAAATTTTTAAGATAAAAATGTTGTTACGCCAACCTTAAGTTGTTTATTATTGTACGAATAAAAATTAAATTTCCAAAAAAAATATTCAGCTGTTCTTGAGATATCGAATTTTCCAAAAGAGAATTGCTTTTTTTTCAAAAATTCAAAAAATATTTTTTTTAAGTTTTGAGATGCAATGTTTTTGAAACAAACTTTTTAGAAGCCTTTCTAAAGGAAATTTCATTAAAACCCGTTATGCCGATAGTGAGAAATTCAAAATTTGTTATATCGTAATTTCAATTTTTTTTATTATATTAAAGATCATAAGAATTAATTGTAAAGTTTCGTACTTGAAAAATTATTATATAGTTTCATACTTTAATTGAAAAAATAAGCAATATTGCAAAAGACATTTTAACATATGTAACCCCTGAAACTAAGAATTTTCCAACTTTTAGCCTTAGGCAAATAAAATTAGTTTACAAGTTTGATGCGCATTTTTTAACTTTTTTTTTAAATATGTATTTCCAGACATCATTTTCTTATTTTTATTTTTATTTTTGTATTTAATTTGAATGCTATTTATATTGAATACAAGATGACCCGGTGAACTTCGTATCACGTTCATATATTTTTGAAAAATAATGTCAAAACTTAATACAAAAATTGTATCTACATTTAATGCAACACCAGTTATACACTTAATCGATTTAAGGCTTTCTGATGTACTATATTTTTTGTCTTATTTTGCGGCGCGTAAATATGATAAAGATGATGGTTTTCCCGACTCGTAAACTCAAAACTTATAATTACCCATGCGCGAAATAGGGAAACTCCAAGTTAATTCCGCAAACTTTCAAAAACTGGCCTTCCGATTTATTTATGCTCATCGCAAAGGCCAGGCGGACGGGAAATGGTAGACGCTTAAAATCGAATGGCAAATCCGTTGGAATCATCAGTAATCATAGTATACGCGGGATGAAGACATACTCTTCTTTATATTTTCCCTTGATGATATTGGCCTCGATGACGTTATTGATTTGTTTTTTTTACAGCCAGTTTCGTTCCGTTGCACAGTCAAGATTGATTACTGTTACGCAGATTAATCATAATCATTGTGAGGCGGTAGTCCAATCAAATCCAGGGAATTTAAAAAATTCTGTGAGAAAGTTAAATATGTCATCCTGGTTTGTAACTATTCCAACTGATTTGTAAGAAAACAACTCTACAGGTAGAAAATTCTGAATGGTTGCATTGAGATCATTGACATATTTTTTTTTGTCACCAATATTGCTCGTTCAATCAGCCAATTATGGTTTCATGAACTGTTGTTCTACACATGTCCGTAAAAAGACGCTGAATAAGCTCTTTTTTGAGAGGACGTAGTGACAAAAATCCATGAGTAGTGTACTTAATCCGGTCAAGATATCAACTGCGACCTTAATATTTGCAATATCAAATAACTGCTTCGAAAACATAATCGCAGTTTGATCTTGTTGCAAAAATACTCGCATGTTAAGCCTAGTACTCAGTTCAAGTGAAAATGAAAATTTCATATAAAAGTGACTGCTGGTTCACTGGCATGAAATCCGCAACGAGAGGTGAGTACTAAAATGTGGATTGGAAAAACAAATATGTTCCACAACTTTTTCCACGCTATGATTTTCATTTCTCAATGTACAACCATCAGGAAAAAGTTTAAGGCAACGTGGAAAACTGTGACATTTGTCAGTTGATTTCAATATTTTGTTTCAAAACAAAAAATTGAAAATTTATAAACAGAAAGAACGAATCAGTTTAAAAATAATTGTCATTTTTTTTTTCATTCAAAGTGAGTATCAAAAATTCACGTGGAAAAGTGTATTCTATTTTCATTTTTATTCTTCGCGTGTAATTTGGAACGTATTTATTTTTCATTTCACGCTAGGTGAGTACTAGGCTTTAGTTGTTAATTGAAGTGTCTTAACATGCTGCTACAAATTAGATGATTTTAAGCATGCTCCACAAGAAATGTTTTGGTTTTCACGAAGATCTTTTAACTTTCTGTCCAGTGCCTCGAATGATCTCTTGTGGGCCATCGTTCATTCATCCTAAACGATCAATTTGCATATCTGTAGAATCTTTGCCATTGCGCTGTTTTTGACGTTGTTGCTTCGTTGACTTGCATGTTTATTTGAAATTTCAAGTCAGAATGTGACCTTCCACCTTCTTATAACGTTGCAGCTATTCCAGATGAAGCCAACGAGGGCTACATCATTTTGCGATTTGATTTTTGCTAAGAGCAATAAAACTAGGAACGTTTTTCCAGTCTCCTTGCGAGTATCAAGGAAGTACGAGTAAATTCCACCAAATCCACTGTTCACAGTTTCCATCAAAGTATCGTAAGCAATTCTTTGTTGTTCATTCAATTGTGGAACATTTGAACGAACTGTTTCGGGCAATACTTCATTATAGTATTTTTGTTCTCTATGCAACTCGTAGTTAAATGCATCGAGCATAGGACGATTGGGTGCTGGCATGCCGAAACACGACAATATTTTATTAACGATCAATAAACACAAATCCTCTATCATGATCAATGTCTCATTGTAAATTTCTGCAGGAATTTGAAGTGTAAAGACATAAAATGTTTCACAGCTAGGAACATTTTCTCTTGGAAAATTAAATTGTCGTTTTTAGTATTTTCCGTTACTTATTACTTATGTTTCTCACCGTTTAAACCTTCCCTGAATTTCAAGGTCAAAATTATAAAAATCGGTCCAGCCATTCTCGAGTTTTAGCGACACAAACGAACAGCAATTGATTTGTATATACATATAGATTGTTCTAGTCAATGTATGTATAAACAAAATGTCTTTTGATTTGATACATACTTTTAGATTTTGTAATACGAGTATTAGTTATAATTATTATTATTTATAATGCAAAGATGCCCCTATCTACTTCTCCAATTAACAAACTTATTTTCTTTAAGCGTTCTCTAAAGGAGATTTTTAAATACCCTACAGGGAGTGGGGTCGGATGCGGTCGGATCCAATTTTTTGAAAATATGACTTCAAATAAGTACAAAATTTATTCAAGACTACCCAAAAACCGAGCATTTTCAAGAAGTTTTTTTTAAATCATCTTCAAACCTCAAATTAGGATTTTTTAAAAATACTCACAAAATGAGTTTTTTTTTAAGGCTAAAACAACTTTGTTTCAAGTATTTTCTTAATTGCTAAGCTTAAGTGAACCAATTGCATATCTACAAAATTTATTTCGAAAAGAACACATAAAAAGGGTCTAAGAAAAACAAATTACAATGCGTCAAAGTTCCATTTTTTTGGTTTTCAAAATACTGTATCTTTGATTCCCTATTATTTGAAAATTAAAGAGTGTACATAGAAAAACTGTTTTTCATATAAAAAAGGCGACAATTTTGTATACATATCAAACAAAAAATATTTCCAATAATGAAAAAAAAAAAATCACCCTATGTCCGGAATTTTGTACTAGACGTTCCATATGTGCGTCGTTTTCGAGAAAAATACTATTGTCGAAAACCATTTTTTAACTTTTGTATGTTCTTAGGTAAAATAAAATTATTTTTTCTCACATCTTGTAGATTGTATTAAGAAACTATTATTTGTCAAGTTTAAAACAAATCTATATCAAGGCGTTTTCAAAATTTTGAGTTTTGTAAAAAAATTTAGAAATTTTTTTTAAAATACAAAAATATTTATTTTGAAAATTCGAATACACAATAATATTCAAAGTTTTGGGAAGCTCTAGCATAAAAAAATGATGAAAATCGGTTGAACCGTTTTTGAGAAAATCAAAAACAAAAAAAAATTGTTCGAAAAAAATTCGTATGGCAGATACCGTTATTTTTGTGAAACGAAAATCGGCCGAGCCGAATTACAAGACCCACAATTTTCGCCTTCGCTATCATCGTAATGTCAATTTTGATCAGAATCTCGAATTCGATTTTTTTTACGAATGCATAACTTGCCTTATACCTACTCGTAGTACCTATAAGTCGCAAGTAAAAATCTTTTTATAATTACTTAGTTGAATTTGATAGGTAACTAATACCAAAACTTATAATTATTTTGTGTTACAATTTTTGACTGTTGAAGTCTTTTATGAGTCGTTGGCGATAATTTAGTGCTATTTTTATCCAGTTTCAATCCCTTACTGCATTTCAAAAATCAGTTATTGTACTCAGATCAAGCGTACCACTTCCTTATGCCTCTCGAAGAATACTCTTTAGAATCGGACAGGTTCTCACCAAATGTACGAGGGTCTGTTTTTATTCAAGTTGCAAATTGAAACTTCTGTTTGTGACCATCGTGTCGCGTTAAGCACAATAAGTCTTGCCCTAGCTCTTAATATACAACGTATTTTGGAGGTATCCCAGTTGTCGGAGATATAAGTTTTACCAGCGGTATATAATCGAGTATATGGTATAAACTATGAGTTCTTGTTTTTTGTGCTCATTGCAATGGCATTATATGTGCTCGCGCTTGATTATTTTAATCTAAAAAAATTTTCAACTAAAAAACTTGTTTCATTTGGCATTCAAGGCTGAGAACATAGTTTGGTGTTGGGTACACTTATGGCAAACTCAGTAAGTTTTTGTAAAAGTATTCTTGCCTCTTTTCTACTTCATCAAAATGTGAATCCCCCCAGACTTCATATTCATATCCCAAAATAGACCTGATGGCTACCGCGTTAAAGATATCGATCTTGAAAGATACTTTGACATCTTTGTTAGTGATGAATCGATTCCACGCAAAATTTAACCTCTGTCTGAACTGTTTTGCTCACTCTTTGAAGTTCTTAGTTTACCTAGCCGAAGATAAGCCACTCCCATTATGTGCAGTGCTGTAGAATTCTCGGAAAGCTTGCAATTTATTTAACCCATTTAGAATAATATATTCCTTTTCTAATTTTTGCAGTCTTATTAATAAAACTCTTGCAAAACTTTTTGCGATAGTGTCCATAAATAATATCCCTTTTGAATCAAGTTCTGATCTCCTTTTTTGTAGATAGGGAAAATAATAAGTTGTAACGAAGCGTTACAATTTTTAAACAATTTAATCACATTACCGAGCAAAATGCTACGACACCAACGACCCCTAATCATATTACCGAGCAAAAGGCTACGATGCCTACATGCCGCCTTATAATACTTATAGTCATATTACACGTATTCAGTGTGTATCTGGAGTCATGTGTGATCGATACCCATTTTCATACGCATAAAATTTTGCTGTTCGTTTCTTGTAATTCACACTGACTCCTAGCCGTAGATTTAATAAGTGGTCGTTGGGAAAATGGCAAAATTGTCTTTTATTCTCGTCCGGTGTTGGATACCAATCTAGAGTATAGAGAATTTTAGATCGGGCCGCAAACAAAAACCTTGTATAAGATGTTTCGGTGACAGATAGGCATTGCCGCATTGGTGAAGCTAATCTAAATTTTTTTTATAAAATAGTAGGGTTTTAGTAGATAGAGTAGGACAAGTTTAAGAATTATTAGGAGCATTAGCTAGAGGGGGGAATATTTATTATTATTATTATTATTAAGAGTATTACTAGTTACTAAACCAACCCGTTTCTTTCCTTTGATCTCCTCTTCAAGGCAGCTCATTTGACAGGTTCTCTTTATAGAGTTCCACCCGTTTATTTCCCTAGGTTGCGTGCTAGGGACAAGAGTTTTCTATAAGAATTCTCGACCGTTTATTTCCTTTGGGTTCCTCTTCAAGGAAGCTCACTGGACTCTCTCGTTAGAGTTCCACCCGTTTATTTCCCTAGGTTGTGTGCTAGGGACACATTATATGAAATACCGTGTTAGTTATTTAGGATTATGAATACTGTATTATATGAAATACCGTGTTATTTATTTTAAGAAAATAAATATTGTGAATAAAAGTATATGAAATACCATGTTACGAATACAAGCCACGAAATAAATTGATTGAAAGATTTGGAGTATAAAAAGAAACATTATTTCATTCGGAGCTTTAGACCCTCCAAACCCAAGTTTGTTGCTTCTTTGGGAAGAACCCTGGACACCGACGAGACGAGTTTTACCTCAGCCACGAAGAAAAAGCATCACAAAGTGCTCTCACCGATTTTGGTGGAGCACTGAATTTCCTCCTTCTGCAAAACCTTATCAATACCTCGTCTGCTATTTGGAATAGTTCGGTTGGTAGCACATCACACTAACAGCCTCTTACTCCCCGACTCCACAGGAGATAAATTCTCTCAGGATGCTCATCATGATATGAAATCTCCAATGGAGACGCGATATTTCCTCTCATGATGGGATGTCAGCGATCTATGTCAGCGGTTTTGTCTTGATATAGATGTCTGATATGAAATTTGACAGATGGTTTTTTTTTCGTACTTTTGTCTCATTATTTCGTGTCTTCTCATTTGGTTGGTTCTTGTCAAGTACTCCGTCGGCAAATATTTTTTTTTTTTATTTTGTAAGTAAATACATTAATGTGTCATGTTATTCATTTGTTCGTGCGTTAAGTTATGTTTGGTGTTATTTATTTATACTTTAGGTAGATGCGCATTCTTTTCTTTGCAAATATATATAATTTTTGTTAGTTTTACGTTTTGCTAATTTCTGTTGTCCACACAAAACACATCCCGTGCAGTAGGGATAGAAATGAAAAATCATGACATAATTTGCCCAGCGAAGCAATAAGAAAATGTAGAGATAGAGATATCAGACATTGAGTTGGAGAGACAGATATCTTGTGGAGTCGGGGTGTTAAAATTTCAATTTTAAAATCGCTCACCGTTCTTAATTCAGATCGGGTGGAGTCAAATTTTGGTCATCAAGTCGAATGAAGTGTTTTGCCTAGCAGTGTTATGTTCGCTGTCTTCACCATTTAGCAGTCTAGAAGAGTATTATTTCCAGATCCTGTTTCACTCAAGTCTCCCTAGAAGAAATATGCGGTTAAGATATCATGTACTTCGTAAACTGTGAATATACCCCTATTGCCCTTGTATACTTAAAGTGGACTAGCTTTTTTCTCTCAGTAATAATATATTTTTAACTCAAAAACCCCATTTATGTCAACTTGAACCATTTTTTCGCCGAACCAATTATATGTTCTTTTTAACATTCCATCCAATGTCCTAACCAAATCCAAAGGCACTCAAAATGTCACAACAATTTAGCACACTAAACTTTTTAATTCAAGAAAATGTCCTTTCAATCGCTAAGTCACTTATTTTTGTTCAACTACGAGTACTTGTCGAAAGAAACAAAATCCCAAAAAGAACATCCCACAACATATATCCCTGCATTAAATTTTATAAACGAAGTAATCCACTTTAAAACTCAACAATCCACTCTTCATGTTGCAAAATAACTCTCTAAACCATCAAATCAGTTCAAGTCAACTAAAGTCCCTAGTAAAAGGGCCTTCACACAAACACACAACACAACCAATAAAATTTCTACAACACAAAAAAAAGGACGAAAAAGACGAAGAGAGAAAAAAGAAGAATAATGGCGCAATTTTGTATGCAAATTGGATTTTGATCCGAATTCGATAGCCCACAATCGAAACCCGAAAAAACCGCATAGGTATACCTTGATTCATAGGGGGTATTGATTTTGGTTTTTACCACAAATTTATTCGAAAAACGAAAACAAACACAGACGTTTGTGTAAGTTATCCTCATTAGCAGCATTTATCCTGATTTTCGAAATTCCTTTGTAAATCATAATTATCGTTACAATAAATTTTAATCTCGAAAACATACCGCAACAAGGCTTATAACTGGGATGTGTAAGGCATTGGCATTCTCACTTAATGCCTCTGCTCTGAAAGTAATTTACATTACCACGACTTCGTGATTTCGTAGAAACCCCCTTTCTTCGAAAACCCACCTGTATAAGTATACAGAGGAGTGTAGATTTTTTTCGTGACGTCAAAGTGAAAACCTTCACTTTGCGTCGTCGTACGAAACAGAAAAGGGTTATACACATTATGATACACTTTCCGTACTCTGTTGCAAGACTGATATGCCTGCCAACCCTCTCTACCCCAACCACTTCTACACAGTAATGGCTTTAACATGTTTCCTTGGAAACTCGTACACATGTTTTGACGAGGTGACATTTTGACTGGGAGTACTGTATCCAAGTTGCTCAAGGCTATTAGGGAATCTCTCTTAGAGAGTTTGTGCCATTTAACGGAAGGAAGTCAAAATGTGTCTTCCTAATTACGTAAGTTGCTTGTAAGACCGTTTTATAATAAAATGACACGAACCGGACACTCAGAAAGTAATGAAGATAAAATTCCAAAAATGACCAATATGACGATCCTTTGGGAGTTTGAAGGACATTCACTTCCATAACTATACAGGATATCTCTATACTGAATAACGATGCGTTTGTAAAAAAAAGAAACAACAACTTATGTCAACATTTTATGACAAAAATTTCCAATCGTGGAGACACACCATTTTTGAGAAATCCCGTTAAGGAGAAAATTCGTTAACCCCCGGTCACGTTCTTCTTCCATCCATATAAACGTATGTACGCAAAGGATATACCATAAATATCCTGAAATAATTGACAAAGTTTTATACTCAAACCCCCATAGCAGTGCTTAAACTGTGATTTGGTCCTTTTTCCGAAACTTGGGGGGGATATAACTAAATAACGAAATAGAAAGCAGAAAGAATACAAAAAAAACACAGATTTAGTCTTCTATAAGTATTTTGGGGATCCGTTTACGACTGTGTCATACAAGAAAGGCTAAAACTGACTCTCTGCTGCCACAGGACTTGGAGTTTCTTCTGTGATGGGGGTTATTGTCCTTAATATGTCATAAAGCCATTTCAAATTGGCAATTTACGTCGCATTTATTTCACGAAGTGTTTACAGGATGTTTTGATTTTGTTTCGTTTTTTGTTGTTGTCGATTCTTATTCGGAAATATAACTACTATTTGACACTTTGAATGGGGAAATCATTTGGAGATTTGATATTTTTAGTACTTTTTGGGGACCTCAGGCAGACAGATATACATAGGTGGATAATAGTGTTGGTAGAATGTGGGGTGTTTTGTTCAGTTCTGACTATCAAATATATGTTTTAATTGAAAAACTTTTAAGGTAAAGGTAAGTTTATACTAGAGAGGAAGAAAAAGCTTTTTGTTGGACGTCATTAAAATTTTGGTGGATGAAGAACGCATTTTAATAGTGTCATATTGAAAAAAATGATTAGCTCGAACTTTTTCAAGGTTCAAGGATTCAATGTGAAGGCATTGTAAAGGGAAAATTAACTGCAGTACAAATTAATTTCTTCTCTGATTTTTTGATCTTATAAGAGTTTTGTGTTCTAAATTTTTGGAATACAATATTATTTGTATTTTAAAGTTTTAACCTTGTAAAAAATTAAAACAATATTGTCCTGGCCATTAACGAGATATGTGGGAATAATCAAAAAATGAGATAATGGCATTTAAAAATGTCAAAATTCTTTTTCCTTTATGTCGACTCCCACAGACTACCATACCCCTAATATGGATATCTGTAAAGATTTTAAGGTTATGTTCCCATCAAGAAAGGACTGGGATGATGACGTCACGTCGTTGCGAAAGACTTCGACACAACTATATTTACTGATGGTTCAAAAATGGAGTGTGGAGTTTGTTCAGGAGTCTTTTCTGAGACTCTAAATATATATAAATCGCTTAGACTAACTGATTTTGCTAGTTTTTTTCAAGTTGAATTACTGGATACAGCTGCAGCTCGGGATCTCTCAACACGCCAACAATTAAGAGACCACCTTTCACACGGAATGATGACATTCAGTAGCACGCGGAACCTGAATCCGTCGAAAACTATTGGAGTGCTGTGAAAAATTTTCTTATATCAAGTGCTGAAAGAATAGTCGGCAAAGCAAGGGGAAACAATAACGCTTGGCTTTCTGAAGAAACCTGGATATGGATTGGCGAACGGCAAAAACTCAAGGCCTGTATTGCAGCTGCAACTGGAGTAGAAAAAAGAGAGCTAGAATCCCTGCACCGCATGAGAAAGAGAGAGGTTCACCGCAGTGTAAGATGTGACAAGCATAATCACATCAACGCTTTGGCCCAACAAACAGAAAGTGCTGCTAACAGATGTAACAGTAGAACCGTCTACAGCACTACAAAAGAACTGGTTTGTGCTCGCTGTTCCAAACAGCACGTCGTAAAAGACTCAGATGGCTCGCTACTTAGTTCGGATGAGGATCAACTGAGAAGATGGAAGGACCATTTTTTCTTCTGTATTAAACCGAATTACCGTCAGCAATGCGCAATTGATACCTGCTAAGCCGACAGGAACAACAAATTCCCGAATCCGCACTGCACCCAATCAAAACACTGAAGACCAACAAAGTAGTAGCACTTTATGGCATTCCTGCAGAGCTACTACAAGCCGCGCCAATGACATCGTGTGAACTCCTGCCTCCACTCATAAAGAAAGATTGGATCACCGAAGGATTTCCGAATGAGTGGGAAAAGGGAATGATAGTCAAGCTCCCTAAAAAAGAAGACCTTCTACAATACGAAAACTGGAGGGGGCTTGCGTCCTGCCTGCCGTTGCCAAAATATTAGTGACAAGAGTACTGGAGCGTATCAGGGAACATCTAGAAGCCGCACTTGATGCCGAACAAGCAGGTTTCCGCGCTGGATCCTCATGCATTGATCATATCAATACTTTAAGGACCAGAATTGAGCAGTGCGTCGAATATATCGATCACCACTTCGCCTGCTATATTCATTGACTTTGAGAAGGCTTTCGATAGCGTCAATAGAGAATTTATTTGGCTTGCTTTACGCAGGAGGGGTATCCCGGATAAATTAATAGCTATTATTAAGGCAACTTGTTATGGATTCAAGTGTCACGTTTTGCACGAAGGGAGGCTGTAAGAAGATTTTGAAGTCCAACGTGGAGTCAGACAGGGCTGCATTCTGTCACCAATATTATTTCTGTTGGTGATAAGCGATGTCCTGCGAGCGGCCTTGACAGGAAACGGAGGAATTCGGTGGATTCTGACGTCTCACCTGAAACATCTTGACTACGCGGATGACGTATACTTGCTCTCTCATAGGATCATGGATCTCCACCAAATGACAACAGGGGTGAAGAGAGAAGCAGAAATCCTATTGCTGAAAATCAACTCCGGCAAAACAAAGATGACCAGCCTAGGAGACCAGTCATCTTCTCTTATAAATATTTCTCAACAACCGGTAGAGAAAGTACAGAGCTTCCAATACCTTGGAAGTATCATCTCTACCGAGGGTGGCACCGAACAGGACATCAGTAGTCGAATCGGGAAGGCAAAGGCTGCTTTCGGTATGCTTAGAAATATATGGAGAAATAACTTTCTAAGCTTAAGAACCCAGCTACGGCTGTTTCGATCCAACGTCGAATCCGTATTACTTTACGGTTGCAGCACTTGGAAAGTAACAGTAGGCGTCACTAAGAACCTGTCACTAACATGTCTACGAAACATCCTTAGAATTTTTTGGCCCAATCGTATGTCAAACGAAGAGCTCTTCAGGAGAATGGATTAAGAACCTATTGACTCTATTATACGACGTCGAAAATCGAAGTGGATCGGGCAAGCGCTTCGAAAAGGCGACAACTGTATTGCGGCGCACGCAATGCTGTGTAATCCGCTCACTCAAGAAGGAAGAAGAGCTGGACGACCGAGAAGCTCATGGAGAAGGACAGTCGAGGAGGAGTCAGCCCAACTAGGCAAGAACCAGGAACCAAACACGATGGTGAGCTGGCGTTGCCCCACTAGGGGTCCCCCACGGATATAAAAGGTCTGAGGACCTAAGTAAATGACCTAATTAAGTAAGTAAGGGAAGCATGTAAAGGATCCAAACCAGAACCGATATATGGCTATCACCGCAGATAGTCAGGCGGCTGTGCGTTGGCTTTAGGCAATAATTCTAGTGCATCATCCTCTCAATTGGTCGAGCATTATTAAACTCTTATCTGGATTTAGGAGTCATTTTGGCATTGATGGGAATGAACGGGTGGATAAGCTGGCTTGGCAAGGATCATCCCTTCATAACTCACTTGCGAAAAAAGTAAACAATAACTCGGAGTTACGAAGTGCAATATTATCTAAATTTTTCTTAAGAAATCAAACCGTAGAGGGGGCTGTTTAACTAATTGTATCATATCTAGAAAAAGTTGTCAACTTATAATAAATCGGGAACACTGATATGCCGGAAAGACATAGCGAGGATCGTAGCTATCTGTAACGGACACTGGCCAATAGGGAAAAGGAAACAGTCATTCGTTTTCTCTACAAATGCCCTGCTCTGGCCAAATTTAGAAAACAATCACTGAGAAGAGCATTTTTTGATGACATTGATGAACTTTTGGAAATGAAGATCAAAGAGAAAATAAATCAACTTTTCTCAACGGGATAAAATGGCTCTAGGACGAATTTCGGTTGCTTCTGTGCTGTACCCTCTGTTTGATACTTTAGATCCCGAGCTGGTGGACTGAGGGGGTTGAAGGGAGTTTACAGTGCGAGGACTGGATGATCCCTCAATCGGATTGGCTACTGTTTCAGCACTAGTAAAAAACCTGCTAGATCCTACTAAATCCTTTCTTATTTTTTTGAAGTCAATCCAAACTGGATGACTCCTTGAGAATTTACCATATTAATTCCATCCACAGGTTCACACGAGTTATGGTATAAAAATGGCCAATTCAGCGCTTATTGGGCAACAGGGCTAGACTGGAAGTTGTCGCCATTTCTATCTACTCGTAGCTATGTACACTTAAATCCATAAACACATTTTTATTACGATCACTTAGGACCTGGACAAAGTTTTTGGGAGAATGAAAAAAATACCCAATCTGGAAGAGCTAAGACAAAAACTTGTGGCCTTGCAGTCGCTGATTGTCCAATACCTCGCCTTTTTCAGCCGCTTCTGTGACCATTTCTATCTGAAGGTCACAATGTAGATCGCTTTTTCTTATGAACTTAGAGGCATTTATCATTCCACGAAGGCCTTTGTTTTGGAATTTTTGGTTTCTTTGTATAGCCCAATGCGTCAAGACTCGACAACAGTTCTTTGCTAGTGAGCAGTACATTTTATTGTACTTCAAGTTTACTTCCTTTGTTGTTCTTTTTGTTTGATGTGCTCTTTCCATTATAGGTTTCGCGCCAATATTTACTCCAAGGTATTTGGCAGAATTAGCTTAAGCTAATCGCTGAAAAAAATTGAAACATTATTTAGTTTTTGTTTATTCAAGTTTGTAAATATGTTGCATCCAATCTCTAACTTTATCGACTGCATTTCGCAATTTTTCTGTACCCACATATACGTTGATGTTCACTGAACAAATAAAGTGTTGGTCCCAAGACACTTCCTTGGGGTACACTGGTTTCAATTTTCTTTAGTACCCAGTCATTCTAGTCGAATCGTTCTTTAAAAAGTCGGTTCATAACACAGGATTTTTATTAATCATGAAGTCAAATTGATGATAAATAAATTTCAGTATTTCGTAGTACTGCCCTATGCAATTTGTACTCAAATGCCACCCGCCAAACCTTGTCAAAGAGCAACATCTAAGCATATAGCTGAATATATCTGTTTTTCTTTAAGTGCTTCTTCTACAAAATCAGCTATTGATTTATAGTAAAAGGTGATGGTCTATCCCTCAGTAAGTAAGAAAGTAAATGAGTAAATGAGGCGATATCCTTAAGATGAACATAACACAAGCCATCACTCAAATTCAGACGGATATTTGCGAAAGAGTCATTAAAGTTAGTATCACTCGGATCCTTGTCACCGTAAGAAGCCGAGGTGGGCTTTTGAACAATCTCATATTCCATACATTATGGGCCTTTCAAATAAAAAAAAAAAACTATTTTGCTACACACACTGCTTGATTGATTCCATTCCAATATCTACCCGCACTTATTGAGAAAGCTTTAAGTATAATTGTATTATCGCCTTCAGGCACATTTGACTAGGAAAATTTCTCATTGCAAGAAAACTTAATTTAAGTAAAAATCTTTCAAGAGAACAATAATACAAGAAATCTTATAGTTCATCCTCAGTTCCATCAGATTGTCCTCAATGACACCCCTGCTCTCAGCTCATTGGACAAATCAAATTTGCAAATAAGTATTTTGTTTCAAATCTCCTATTATTTTAAAGTTAATTTTATTAGGAGTGTTCTAGCAGCTTGAAATCCTCCCTTTAAACAATTAAACATTAATACAGAGATTCTATTTTTAACAGACAATGCGAATGCTCTATTTGAATCTTTATTTCTCTTACATTTTGATGTTCAGAATTAAAAAACAAATGTGAATGAGCCGAAGTTCCATTTGAGAAGGCCACATCCAATTCCACCATTTTTGTTGATTATTTTTCTCTCACTTGATAAAACTTAGAACTTTTCACAAAATTAAACCCCAAATAAAAGTGTTCCTAATGTATATGTATATTTCACAATCATAAATCAATGCTGTGAGAATAATTTTTTTAAATAAAATAGAATATAAAAAGTAAAACCTTCGACCGTGACAGGACTCGAACCTGCAATCTTCGGATCCGAAGTCCGACGCCTTATCCATTAGGCCACACGGTCATATTTTTAAATGTTTTCAGTTTTTCGAATGCTCGCACTTCAAACAACTTTTATCATCTATTTGATGATGACTTAACACAATACTTAATTCAATGACCTTTATGCTATCACCAGAGCTGGTCATAGTCCAATTAAATATGAGACATGCTACATCGTATCGTTTATTCGTAATTAATACATCATGATGACGAAATACACGACGACATGCGTGGCATTTGGTTTTCTCATTTTTTTTTTTGCTTGGGAAAGCTATTTAGCAACTTTATGGTAAATAATGGATTTGTTAAAAAAAATAGAATTCTAGATTTTGATCAAACTAACTCGACATTGCGATGACAATGACTTTTTGTCTGTTTGTTCGAATACAGCCAAATCGGCTCGAGCAAATTTTTTGCAATTGATACATATTCTTTTTGAATTATTCCATCAAGATTCACATATTTTTACGAGCCCAAATTCAAAATAGTTGGTCTACCGAGGATAGAATGCAAATATGTGTTCATTCTTAACCTATTTCGAAACAAAAACTATTTTTTGATATACATATAAAGTCCTATTCATTTTAAATAAGAAAAGTGGACAAAAAAAGAAAGTGGCTTAATAAAATATTGATATGGAGTCTCTTTACAAAACTAAATAACGATTTATACACATTTCTTAGATGCAAAATAGTTGGTCTATGATTCTTTATGTTGATTTTACCACATTGTTAAGCGACCTTTGGCCTTAATCACTGCTTCTATAATGCACCTTGGCATATTAGTTGACACTCTTCGGCACCAAAAGATTCCCAATTATTTGTAATTGTGGATCTTAAATCTTGAAGAGTCCGACGCGGTTCCTTTCGCAATTTTTGCTTCATCGTGTGCCAAACAGTTTAGATTGGTGAAAGATTAGGGCTGCTGGAAGTCCATTCCAATAAAGAATTGCTTCAGCAGTTAACCATATCTACCATTGTTGACCTAGCCGTATGACAAGAAGCACCATTTTGTTGGAAAATATACTCCGCATTGCTATATTGAAGACGTAGTATTGACGGAGGCAGCTCCTGTTCCAAAATGTTGCGGTACTTGACAGCATTAGCTATCCCAACTACAAAATGCAAATTACTCATACCACATCCCGACATGCACCTCCATACCATTAGAGATACTGGGAGCTTTACGGTTTATTTAAGGCAGTCCTTGTGAGTTGTGAAAGGCTTCTTTAGCATTTTTTATCACTGGTCCTCGTTCATCACCAACACAAACTTCCAATCTGTACTGATGACTCCAATTAACGGACCGCCATTGACTAAAAGTCCAAATTTTTAAGTTGTTTGGCCCACTCAATGCGCCTTTTCTTTTGCTTAGGTGTCAGTAGTGATATTTCTTTTGCCTGCATTTTTAATGATTTAAGTTGTCGTAATTTATGCAAAACTTAAATATTTTAAATTAAACCTTATAAAATTTGTATCCAATTTTTTTCATCATCTGCTTATAACTGTCCACCGAAACACTTTTTTGAATTTGTTCTCTCCACTGAACAGTTATTGAAGCAGATAAATATCGTCGATTTTCTTTAAAAATTTGACAATCGCGAGGTTTTGCTGTTAGTGGATGTCCCGTTCTGTTGCATATATGTATCCACATTTCCAGAATTTTTATACTTTGTTATTATGTTCTGCACTGACGAGGGCGGTAAATTAAAATTTTCAGGGATTTCGTAGCTAGACAATCCTGTTTGAAACGCTTTAATCATTGATTCCCTTAGGTCTCCTGATAATGCAACGCCACGCGCCAGGATTAACATGAAACTCTCGCTAGCTTGTATAAAATCATACAATAATCATTAATAAAACCAGTGCTTGTAATTTTTTTAATAACGGTTAACTGAAACTATATTAAAATAGTCTTAGATCAACTATTTTGCACCCAAAAAAGAGTAGACCAACATGCTCTTATCTTTGTCTGAGATGAAAGGAATATTGTTGCTATTTGCTCTCTCAAATTTTGTTTTGTTAGGTCTAATTTACTCTCAGTGAAACTACTTTATTAAATTGACAACATTTTTTAAATGAACAAAAGCTGACTGCCACTAGATTTAGGATATATGAAGAATTAATGTGTTATTAAATGAATAGACCAACTATTTTGAGTTTGGGTCGTATAAAAAAAAATCTAAAAATTAAAATGTTATTCTAGTAAAACCTAGTTTCAATTGAAAACAAAATTGAAACAAATGGTGATAAATGGTATCTCCGGTAGAAACTTTTTTTCGATTTTCTTGGAAACGATACAACCGATTTTAATTAATTTGCATAGTATTCTAAAGCTTCAAAAACAATTTTTTTTTTTCAAAACTCAATATTTCTAAAAGTACATTCTTTGTTTTTTTTTGACACTTGGCACCTTACAGGTTTCTAATAATAGTTAACTGATTAAGAAAACCTTGTTCTTATATTCAAAAATAACGCTACCTAACGCCGCACCTCCATTAGCAATATTTATTTCTGACATTATATCAGACATTATATCTGAAGTTTATATTTCTTTAACTCTGTGGGCAAATTATGTCGTGATTATTCATTCCTCGCCATAATCTCACCTGGTTAGTCACGTCGTTTGATTTTAGCGATAAACGCAGTGGAAAAACTGGAAGAGACAAAACGGGAAGAATAAAAAAGGAAGCACAGGTTTTGGATCAATCCATTTTTGAGCAAAAGAGATTTGCACGACCTTGAAGAACATTTGCTCCAAGACATAATTGAGTAGTCCCACAAGCATGAAAAAACTCTGACTGCCCTAACTAATTTAAAAAAAAATTAACCAAAATACTTACTATCGTCAATGTTTAATTCTTTTAAAGTTAATTTTGGCCTGCAAACAACCAAACAACATTATGTATGTACTTCAACAGACAGTAGATGGTAGAAAAATTAGATCTTGGCTTAACAAGACATAATTTCTATACGAAGTAAAAACATAACATGAGTTTGTCAATGAAATGAAGGAATGTTACATGAAAATGTGGTAGTTGGTGTCAAGACTCGACGTCTTGTGAGAAATTTGTGTCTAGTGAAGTCACAAGTCACGAAACGTCAAAATTTATATCTGCATTTATTTCTTCTACGAAGACAAGAAATATATAGAAAAAATTATGTCTAAAAATAACAAAAATCGAGACATAAGGAGGCTCCACAAGAAATATTGGCTACATGACACATTTCTTGCAATCATTTATTTCAAGTGGAGGCCCAGTGTAACACATGTTAAAAAACTTTTTTCCAAAATTGTATTTATTTCGAAAACGTCGACTTAGAGATTTAATAAAGTTGTTGACCAATATAAAACAATTTTAAATTAAGACATTATTATCAGAATGAATCATTGAATAATTTTTTTGATTTTTGATTCTCACTATCGACATCATTATCGACATCAGCTGTATTGAAGACTAGCATCAACCAGCATCCAAAAACGTCACTTTTGAATTCTCTGAACAAATTATCGATAACATAATAGATAATATTATTTTGACATCACAATTTTTATCGCGTCTTATATTAAGTCTCGAAAATTATCTGGACTTAGCTTAGCCTTTATAGACTTAAGTAGTTGTTGTACTTACATGTAAAGCGCTTAGTCCCGATGTCGTTTTTTTCTACAATTCCTTATGGACTTGCAAAAAAACACACCTATTATACAATTAAATGCACGACTGGGTCGCACGAACTTGCTCCAATGTAATAGACTAGGAATCTTAAAAACAGATGTTATTAAGGAAACTGTTCATAAGGATAAAATTAATTTTTTAAATTCAAAAATTATAAGTCGATGTAGTGGTTCCTTAAAAAAATAAGCTTTTATGTACAAAATTTTTAAAACATTTTTAAGAAAAAAATTTGGTATGCCAACCTTAAGTTTTTATTATTATACGAATAAAATTCTAATTTCCAAAAACAACACTAAGTCGTTCTTAATATATCGAATTTTTCAAAAAAGAAAATTCTTTTTTTTTGTCTAAAAATTGAAAAAAAATATTTTTTTTAAGTTTTGAAATGCAATTTTTTTAAAACTATTTAGGAGCTTCTTTTTAAAAAAATTTATTAAAATACGTTATGCCGATAATGAGAAATTCAAAATTCGAAAAAATCGTTCTATGGTAGGTACAGTCAGTAATATCTAGATTTCAAATTTTTGTTTATTAAATTATAGATCGTAAAAATTAATCAAAAGAAAAAAATTTTAGCAAAATTCTCGGAACCGTTTTCGAGAAAAATTTTCGAAAACCATTTTTTAACATTTGTATGGTGGGTACCTTTATTTTTAGGTAAAATAAAACTTTTTTTCATACATCTTGCAGATAATGTTGAGAAACTTTTATTTTTTAAGTTTAAAAAAAATCTAGCATAACGTTTTCGAAATAATGAGTTTTCAAACAAACATTTTGAAATTTTTTTTGAAAATCAAAAAAAAAAACAATTTTCAGCTCTAACGATTTTAACCAAAAATTTTCACCAGGAGCCCCCTTAAGTTTAAAATAATATTGTACATATATAAAAATATTCGAAAAAAAAAATATTTATTTCGTTTTTTGAAAAAATAAATTCCAATTTATTTTTTGAAAAATCAATATCTTGAAAACGTGTGACCGATTATTTTTTGAAATTATTTCCTAAAATCTATATTACTAAATACTTAAAATTGGCATCCCAAATTTTGTTCTAGAAAAATTTGAAAGAAATTTGTTATATAAAAAATTACTTTAATAAAACGGTTTTTAAACTTTATTCGCGTAAATTCATACTTTTCCGGATATCAGATGGCAATTCCATGCATTTGAACATTTTTATCTCATTGTTCTATGTTCATTGTTTCCATGTTTTTTATAAAAATATAAAATATATTTAAAATTCCAAAGTGCTTTTACATAAGAGCAAATTCGTGCGATCCAGTCGTGCATTTTATTTTTTTTTTGCTAAAGCTCCTCAAAAACTTGAATAGAATTGTGTATTCAAATTTTCAAAAAAAACATTTTTTTGGGTTTTTAAAAAAAATTTCAAATTTTTTTTTCCAAATTCAATTTTTCGAAAACCCCACGCTAGATTTTTTTTTAAACTTGACCAAAAATAATTTTTCAATATAATTTACAAGATGTGAAAAAAAAATATTTTACCTAAAAAGTAAGGTACCCACCATACAAATGTTAAAAAATGGTTTTCAAGAATCGTATTTTTCTCGAAAACGGCGCCTAGAATTTTGATAAAAAATTTTTTCTTTCAATGAATTTTTACAATCTTTAATTTAATAAAAAACAAATTGAAATTAAGACATTACAGCTTGAATTACTCATTATCGGCAAAACGGATTTTATTCGAATTTTTTATAGAGATGCTTCTAAAAAGTTTAAAACACATTGCATTCCAAAACTTACAAAAAAGGATTTTATGAATTTTTGAAAAAAGAATCATTTTTTTTTTTTTGAAAAAAAAGGGGTCAATATTTTTTTTTAAATTTAATTTTTAATCGAATCATAATAAAAACTTAAGGTTGGCGTACCAAATTTTTTTCTTAAAAATGTTTTAAAAATTTTGTTTATAAAAGTTTATTTTTTTAAGAAACCACTACAACGACTTATAATTTGTGTTCTTGTATAAATTCACGTTTACATAGCATTCTGTTCTTGTCTCTTACTAATAAAAGAATTTAAAAAAATAATTTTATCCTTATGAACAGTTTTCTCTAATAACATTCGTTTTTTAAATTCCTAGTCTATTACATAGGAGCAAGTTCGTGCGACCCAGTCGTGCATTTTATTTTTTTTTAATTTTTGTGTTTTGAATGTACCAAGAAATATCTTAAATAATAACGCATTTATAGAGAAAGGAGATGTCAATGGGCATTGGTTTTGAATATTTGCAAATTTAAATGGCTAGGAAAACCGTGCCTTGTAAATTATTCCATAATCGTGTTGTGCGACTACAAAACGAATCTCTGTATTTGAAGCTACACTTCAAACTTACATAAGGGGAAAGGAGAAGAGAAGCTGCCTACTTCAATTTAACATTTCCTATGAAAAAACGAGGAAACGAGGAAATGCATAATAGATTCCGACAAGATTCAAGAGATGAAAATGATTATAAAGGGTTTTCCAATAAGAGGTGTTATTTTGATATTCAAAGAAAAATGGCATTTTTGGAGATAAATGATCGGATGTTTATTTCATTATAAAGAGGAAGGTATGCCGTTAATAATAGAACACAACATCAGCCAAATGGCCGCCAAGACCACGCTTACAGGACCATATCCTTTTCATGAAATTTTCCATAACCAAATCGCAAAGTGGCTGCCCTATGACCTCGATAGCCTCACGAATTTCATCTTTGAGGTCTTGAATCGACGCTGGGCTGTTGGCGTAGACCTTATCTATCACGTGGCCCCAAAGGAAGAAGTCGCAAGGTGTTAAATCACAAGATCTCGGTGGCCAATTGTGATCACCTCTTCGAGAGATAACACGGTCCGGAAACTTTTCCCGTAAAAGATCGATGGTTTCATTGCTTGTGTGGCACGTAGCGCCGTCTTGTTGAAAGTAAACGTTGTCCAGATCAATACCATCCAATTCAGGCCATAAAAAATCATTAATCATCTCTCGATAGCGCAATCCATTGACCGTAACTGTTGCTCCAGCCTAATTTTCGAAAAAGTAAGAAATTCCGGATCATTTTCATGCATTTCAAGGACCCAATCAGCAAAGACACACACACGGCCATTTGGCTGATGTTGTGTTCCATTATTAACGGTATACCTTCCTCTTTATAATGAAATAAACATCCGATCATTTGTCTCCAAAAATGCCATTTTTCTTTGAATATCAAAATAACACCTCTTATTGGAAAACCCTTTATGATAGCTCTGTTTCTTAGCAGGTTTAACGCTCGGTTATGAATGTTCTGAAATCTATTCAGTAAATGAAGTTTGGACTTGCGTTTCGGACGTATAAGCCCCTTATACTGACTTAAGTGTAAGTCAACTAGGTATGAATATGAAAAGCATTTAAAATATGATTTCAGACCCAGGAATTCACAAAATTGCCATTTTTATACCTTCTAACAGTTCTTAAGTTCTTTTTTTTTTAAACCAAACATCTAAAAGAACTTTGATTATTCCTCAATTTGCATTTCTAATGTTAACAGTTGAAAGATCCATTGCAATCTCACTTCCATGAAAATCGAAAGCTCACGAAGTCTAGACCCTTTTTCTTTTGCTCAACTTTAAATTTTTCTTCCAAAAACACAAACAAGAAAAAAAGTTACTTGCAAATGCGGGCGTAGTTCCCCGCCACAAATTCTCCTTCGTCTTTTCATCCTGCCTGGAGAGGTACTGAAGGAGCATTATTTTTTTTTTTTGATATAAGAGAACATCTTAAGCTTATAAATTGAACAGAAAGAAAAAATAAAGGAATCAAAAGAGCATCACTGCCGAACTACCCTACCATATCTTTGACGCTGACAAATGGTAAATTTTCTAAATTCAAGGACTCACTTTCCTTTTAGTGCTTGTTTCGACGTTGTTTGTCTGGATCTGGATGTAGATCCAAGATATTGTATATAATATGGTCGTGAATTGATTGAATTTCAGTTTATTGTGCAGAAGGAGGCGCTGCTCTAGCCAACTTGCGACATGATGCTGCAGTTAAGCTCCTTTAAACACGCACATACACCCTGTCTTTAACCGGATCTGCATTGCCAATGACATGTCCTGTGTGTCACATAGCATAAAGGATAACTTTAATGCACATATGTATACGAGTATAAAAGTCACACAAGCAAGACGAACGAATGCCCCATAATGATTGTATATTCAATTCAAAAACAATTTCCTTAGAGAATCGAAATGCCACAGTGCAGAAGTAAACAGGACGAATCCTTTCTGAACCAACCAGCACAGTAGAAAAGGGATTTTTCGTCTTCGTTTGTGTCCCTAAAGACAAGCATCAACTGCTCATACTTCTTTTCACTTTCATTGCACACACACACATACAGGACATCACGATGCATTCAGTGATTGAATGACACCGGATGTATAGTAGTAGTTCCGTTTGAAAGGATCGAATGTGAAAAATTACTGCCGGCTCCATGGTGTACCCAGCTCAGGACATGTGGAATAATTTTTCTATTTTGTATGCTTACGAGTATATGTGAGGGTGGGGCTAGTTGTTTGTTTGTTTATTTGCTTAAAGTTTTCCCAGGAAAAACTGACATTTCAGCAGATCCTGCCAAAATTAATATTAACGAACCGACTTTGCTGGTGGTTGCATACTAATTAGTCACAGTGTTCTTGACTTCTTCTTACTTTTTACTTTTTCTACTTCCTTGGGTCCTCGTTCGTGTCCTTCGTTGACCTATAAAAATTGATGGTGAATTCCACTAATTAGTATCGTAGTCTCGTGTTTGGCTCCCACAATCAGCATCGCAGCATCAGGCCAGGCCAGGACAGGACAGGTACACATTGAAGGCACGTTTTCAGTCAGGATCTTGGTTTTTTTCTTTTTGCTGGTGGATGTTCGTCGTCCATTCTTGCTTCCTAATTGCTCACGTAAGGACGGGCCAAAGATGCCTTTGTAATAATTTCCATCTTCTCATCGTCTACATTCGCCCGCTATAGAACTGGAGGGAAATTAATAATTTTTTTCTTCCTTGGAGCTTCCTTCAGTTTTACGATGTCTTGCCGCTTGCCGTGGGTCCTGACCGAGGCCATAAACGCGCCACGATGGCGATGTCTTCATTTTGACTTAGTGCCTTATTTTCTTCTTATTTTTTTGTCTGCCTGGCCTTATGTCATTTTCTTGAGCCTATAATTGCTCTTTCCGTTTTGCCGACTTTTGTGCTCCTTTTACGTATAGGACTTGGCCTTGGGGCTACCGAAAAAGGAAGCGCTTTGTCAAGCAATTCTGACCTGAATACAAATTTTCAATTAATCATTCTCGAAGATGGCTCCTTCGTAAGGTAAGGACGAGAAAGGCGCTCAGGTAAATTAGTTTTGTATGCACAACTCGAATGTTGAAAGGCGCACAATGCTGCACAAGGTGCCTTCCCGGAGCCAAATAACGATCATAAAGTTATGAAAAACCTAAGAAAAACTCCTTTAAATGGTCCACATTTAGAATATTCTTCAAGGCGCACTAAAAAAAGGACACAACTTTAGGGTTTTTAAATTGAATATCTTAAAGGTTTAATTTTTTTTTTTTTTTTTTTTTGTAGTTGCCTGCTTTTAGGGATGGGTCCGAGCTGATAAGAGATTTATGAAAAAATATAAAACAGGAAAAAAATATATAAAAATGGAAGGGATAATAACTTGAGTTGGGATTTTATTTTTTAAAAGGGCCTGCAGGGGTCTTCGGGATGCAGGGATTATGCAAACATAATTTGGACTGAATTGAGTTTTTGTTTTCTTTTTTATATAAAATATGTTTTCCTTTTTTTATTTTTTTTTGTTGATAGAAACAGGAAGGCACACATAAAGTCTATGAAAGTGCAGGGTATAAAGTTCATGGTAGAAGGATGTATTGTATAACCAAAGGATATTTATAGAAGGGACTTTTTATTTTATTTTATAGTGTGTTTGAATGCGGGATTTCTTTTTATCTTTTGGCCAGAAGGAATGTGGAGCATATGATTTTTATGTCAGCTTATGTGGGCTTGAGGATTGATTTGTTATTGTTTTTATTTTTTATTAAAAACTTTGCAAATAAAGTAAACGAAATCAGTAAGTATACGAGAAGGACATTTATTATGTATGTGTGAGTGGTGTTTGATGTATTTAGGATGCTAGTTTATTTCGGTTTTGTTTGTTTTGACTAGCTCTAGATTAAGTGTTTGTTTTTTAGTTTAGACTGGTTTATTTCATTTTAATTTTCCCATAAATTTACAACAACAATGTTTACATTATAAAATGACTTTTTCTGGTAAAACAAATTAGTTGATAAATTTTTATAAAACTATTCTAATACGTACAGTCCCTGGCCATATTAGTAGACGCACTAAGGATTTGTCAGAAATTCATGTATTGTACTAGGTTATAAGCAATATTTTAGATTTTTCACCTTGTAAACAGTAACTTATACTTAAGAGGCATTGCATTTTGGTCTATTTTGAATTTTCTTTTGACATATTTTTGTAGTTCTGGGAATGTTTTGTTGTTTATACGCTTTAATTTTCTCTCTCTGAAACGGCTTTGAACAAAAGAACTATTTGTTTGCTTTGTATTTTAACCATAGACTTTAGCTAACAAAGTTCAATTTGTACGCCCATAGTCGCTATATGTAGAAAAATGTAATCCCGACAGCGTTCTCCAGACTGTTAAGCATCCTTCAAATGTAATGATCCATTCAGTCATCAGCAGCAAGGGCACATAAGGTAAAAAAGCAATCTGAAACAGGACCAATATGAAGAAGTCTTTAAAGATCGGTTATTGATCGATACCAGTGAATGGATTCCAAATTTTGAACCTTTCGTTTTTATCCTAGATGGAGCCCGGTCAGAAAAAAACTTATTTACAAGAAGTGAACATCCATTTGTTGGCTTTGCCGGGTAACAGCCCTAACATGAACCCCATTGAAATTGTGTTTGAGTTAATGAAGAGGGAACTGGGTAAAGAGTTGATCCCAACTAAAATGGATTCATCATACAAAAATGAAGCAGACAATTCAGTCTAGAGTTGAAAGCATGCCGCGGAGAATCGAAAGTCTCATAGCGGCCAAAGGAGGCTCAAGGCTCAACTCAATATTGGAATTTTGTATAGGTACTCTGTTCAACAAAAATTGTCATTACAGGCCTCATGGGAAAGCTTTTCCCAAAGCAGTGGCGCCCGATGCACCCTCACTACACTGCGTTGGGAAAAATGCCACTTAAATAAAATGCACGACTGGTTCGCACGAACTTGCTCCTATGTAATAGACTAGAAATTTTAAAAACGAATGTTATTAGAGAAAACTGTTCATAAGGATAAAATGAATTTTTTTAAATTCTTTAAGTAGTAGGAGATAAAAACAGAATGATATGCAAATATGAATTTATGCAGGAACAAAAATTATAAGTCGTTGTAGTGGTTCCTTAAAAAAATAAGCTTTTATGTACAAAATTTTTAAAACATTTTTAAGAAAAAATTTTGGTACACCAACCTTAAGTTTTTATTATTGTACACATAAAAGTCTAATTTCCAAAAAAACTACTAAGCCGTTCTTGAGATATCGAATTTTTCAAAAAAAAAATTACTTTTTTTTCTAAAAATTGAAAAAATACTTTTTCTTAAGTTTTTAAATGCAATGTTTTTTGAACTTTTTAGGAGCTTTTTTATAAAAATTTCATTAAAATCCGTTCAGTCGATAATGAGAAATTCAAAATTCGAAAAAATCGTTCTATGATAGGTACAGTCAGTAATATCTAGATTTAAATTTTTTTTATCAAATTATAAATCGTAAAGATTAATCGAAAGAAAAAAAATTTTAGCAAAATTCTCGGAACCGTTTTCGAGAAAAATGCGATTTTCGAAAACCATTTTTTAAAATTTGTATGGAAGGTACCGTTAGTTTTAGATTAAACAAAATTTTTTTCTCAAATCTTGTAGATTATATTAAGAAACTTTTATTTGCCAAGTTTGAAAAAAATCGAGCATGGGGTTTTCGAAATATTGAGTTTCCAAAAAAAAAATTTTGATTTTTTTTTTTCAAAAATCAAAAAAATTAAAAATTGAAAATTTGAATATGTAATAATATTCAAACTTTTGAGGAGCTTTGGCATAAAAAAAAATATTAAAATCGGCTGTACCGTTTTCGAGAAAATCAAAAACAAAAAAAATGGACCCAGGGGGCTACCGAAAATAACAATTTTTTGTAATTTTTTTTTTCAACCATTAGCTAGTTTTAACCAAATGAAATTTTTTGAATTTTTTTTAAAAAATTCTGTGAGACAGTTTTTGAGAAAAAAAAAATATTTATAAAATTTCGAAAAAAATCGTATGGCAGGTACCGTTATTTTTCTGGATTCTCGATTTTCTATTACAATCTGAATCATTTCAATGAGTCTCGATTTTCGATATCAGGTAACTCGATTAACCATGATTTACTCGATTCTATTTGTTCTGATTCAATCAATGTGGATTATGAATGCCAAACGGACGGTGTGGACTGGAATTTCTGGGTTGAACTCGGCATTGAAAAACATGATTGTTGATGTTGTACCCCGCAAAAACAACTGTTGGGTTGAACTGATGTTATTTGATGTATCAGGATCCGGTATGTTTAATGTGGATTTTTGCACGTTGCTTAATCCATCGACATCGTAGTCATCCTTTGATGGAATTTGACAGTTTATGACTTGACGAATAGAGGGCAAATTTAGTTATGACTTACAGAGTATTTCGTACCAAATGTTAACCACAGCCCTAAAATTGCTCTTCTCCGGAGCAACAAATAAAATCTCATTTTCTTGAATTTTTTGACACTTTTTATTCCATGTACAAAGTAGCCATCATTCGATGTTATATGCCAATTTATGGCTTACAATAATAGAGTATCTTGTGAGAAATATCAAAGCCACAAGTCAATCTTATTATCGAAATCGAAATTAAAATCGAATAGGAACAGTATTTCAGTGAAATGAAAATGATCGAATGATCGATCGATTGAAAATGATCGGATCGTTTTCGTAATCGATTGTTGAACGATTCGATCATTTGAAATGAACGACTTACACACCTCTAAGGGATACCTTCAAGTCAATACGAATGTGCGCTTGTTATCTGCATCAAAGCAGATTTACGAGTACCATTACTATTCTCAATTACAATCAAGGAGCTTATTCAGTGGATTTTATTAAGCAGCTTTTGGGATTAAGCAGCTTTTTTGAGAACAAATTTAATGAAGTTGAGTATATTGAGTGTCGGCCTCATGGGAAAGCTTTTCCCAAAGCAGTGGCGCCCGATGCACCCTCACTACACTGCGTTGGGAAAAATGCCACTTAAATAAAATGCACGACTGGTTCGCACGAACTTGCTCCTATGTAATAGACTAGAAATTTTAAAAACGAATGTTATTAGAGAAAACTGTTCATAAGGATAAAATGAATTTTTTTAAATTCTTTAAGTAGTAGGAGATAAAAACAGAATGATATGCAAATATGAATTTATGCAGGAACAAAAATTATAAGTCGTTGTAGTGGTTCCTTAAAAAAATAAGCTTTTATGTACAAAATTTTTAAAACATTTTTAAGAAAAAATTTTGGTACACCAACCTTAAGTTTTTATTATTGTACACATAAAAGTCTAATTTCCAAAAAAACTACTAAGCCGTTCTTGAGATATCGAATTTTTCAAAAAAAAAATTACTTTTTTTTCTAAAAATTGAAAAAATACTTTTTCTTAAGTTTTTAAATGCAATGTTTTTTGAACTTTTTAGGAGCTTTTTTATAAAAATTTCATTAAAATCCGTTCAGTCGATAATGAGAAATTCAAAATTCGAAAAAATCGTTCTATGATAGGTACAGTCAGTAATATCTAGATTTAAATTTTTTTTATCAAATTATAAATCGTAAAGATTAATCGAAAGAAAAAAAATTTTAGCAAAATTCTCGGAACCGTTTTCGAGAAAAATGCGATTTTCGAAAACCATTTTTTAAAATTTGTATGGAAGGTACCGTTAGTTTTAGATTAAACAAAATTTTTTTCTCAAATCTTGTAGATTATATTAAGAAACTTTTATTTGCCAAGTTTGAAAAAAATCGAGCATGGGGTTTTCGAAATATTGAGTTTCCAAAAAAAAAATTTTTATTTTTTTTTTTTTCAAAAATCAAAAAAATTAAAAATTGAAAATTTGAATATGTAATAATATTCAAACTTTTGAGGAGCTTTGGCATAAAAAAAAATATTAAAATCGGCTGTACCGTTTTCGAGAAAATCAAAAACAAAAAAAATGGACCCAGGGGGCTACCGAAAATAACAATTTTTTGTAATTTTTTTTTTCAACCATTAGCTAGTTTTAACCAAATGAAATTTTTTGAATTTTTTTTAAAAAATTCTGTGAGACAGTTTTTGAGAAAAAAAAAATATTTATAAAATTTCGAAAAAAATCGTATGGCAGGTACCGTTATTTTTCTGGATTCTCGATTTTCTATTACAATCTGAATCATTTCAATGAGTCTCGATTTTCGATATCAGGTAACTCGATTAACCATGATTTACTCGATTCTATTTGTTCTGATTCAATCAATGTGGATTATGAATGCCAAACGGACGGTGTGGACTGGAATTTCTGGGTTGAACTCGGCATTGAAAAACATGATTGTTGATGTTGTACCCCGCAAAAACAACTGTTGGGTTGAACTGATGTTATTTGATGTATCAGGATCCGGTATGTTTAATGTGGATTTTTGCACGTTGCTTAATCCATCGACATCGTAGTCATCCTTTGATGGAATTTGACAGTTTATGACTTGACGAATAGAGGGCAAATTTAGTTATGACTTACAGAGTATTTCGTACCAAATGTTAACCACAGCCCTAAAATTGCTCTTCTCCGGAGCAACAAATAAAATCTCATTTTCTTGAATTTTTTGACACTTTTTATTCCATGTACAAAGTAGCCATCATTCGATGTTATATGCCAATTTATGGCTTACAATAATAGAGTATCTTGTGAGAAATATCAAAGCCACAAGTCAATCTTATTATCGAAATCGAAATTAAAATCGAATAGGAACAGTATTTCAGTGAAATGAAAATGATCGAATGATCGATCGATTGAAAATGATCGGATCGTTTTCGTAATCGATTGTTGAACGATTCGATCATTTGAAATGAACGACTTACACACCTCTAAGGGATACCTTCAAGTCAATACGAATGTGCGCTTGTTATCTGCATCAAAGCAGATTTACGAGTACCATTACTATTCTCAATTACAATCAAGGAGCTTATTCAGTGGATTTTATTAAGCAGCTTTTGGGATTAAGCAGCTTTTTTGAGAACAAATTTAATGAAGTTGAGTATATTGAGTGTCGGCCTCATGGGAAAGCTTTTCCCAAAGCAGTGGCGCCCGATGCACCCTCACTACACTGCGTTGGGAAAAATGCCACTTAAATAAAATGCACGACTGGTTCGCACGAACTTGCTCCTATGTAATAGACTAGAAATTTTAAAAACGAATGTTATTAGAGAAAACTGTTCATAAGGATAAAATGAATTTTTTTAAATTCTTTAAGTAGTAGGAGATAAAAACAGAATGATATGCAAATATGAATTTATGCAGGAACAAAAATTATAAGTCGTTGTAGTGGTTCCTTAAAAAAATAAGCTTTTATGTACAAAATTTTTAAAACATTTTTAAGAAAAAATTTTGGTACACCAACCTTAAGTTTTTATTATTGTACACATAAAAGTCTAATTTCCAAAAAAACTACTAAGCCGTTCTTGAGATATCGAATTTTTCAAAAAAAAAATTACTTTTTTTTCTAAAAATTGAAAAAATACTTTTTCTTAAGTTTTTAAATGCAATGTTTTTTTAACTTTTTAGGAGCTTTTTTATAAAAATTTCATTAAAATCCGTTCAGTCGATAATGAGAAATTCAAAATTCGAAAAAATCGTTCTATGATAGGTACAGTCAGTAATATCTAGATTTAAATTTTTTTTATCAAATTATAAATCGTAAAGATTAATCGAAAGAAAAAAAATTTTAGCAAAATTCTCGGAACCGTTTTCGAGAAAAATGCGATTTTCGAAAACCATTTTTTAAAATTTGTATGGAAGGTACCGTTAGTTTTAGATTAAACAAAATTTTTTTCTCAAATCTTGTAGATTATATTAAGAAACTTTTATTTGCCAAGTTTGAAAAAAATCGAGCATGGGGTTTTCGAAATATTGAGTTTCCAAAAAAAAAATTTTGATTTTTTTTTTTCAAAAATCAAAAAAATTAAAAATTGAAAATTTGAATATGTAATAATATTCAAACTTTTGAGGAGCTTTGGCATAAAAAAAAATATTAAAATCGGCTGTACCGTTTTCGAGAAAATCAAAAACAAAAAAAATGGACCCAGGGGGCTACCGAAAATAACAATTTTTTGTAATTTTTTTTTTCAACCATTAGCTAGTTTTAACCAAATGAAATTTTTTGAATTTTTTTTAAAAAATTCTGTGAGACAGTTTTTGAGAAAAAAAAAATATTTATAAAATTTCGAAAAAAATCGTATGGCAGGTACCGTTATTTTTCTGGATTCTCGATTTTCTATTACAATCTGAATCATTTCAATGAGTCTCGATTTTCGATATCAGGTAACTCGATTAACCATGATTTACTCGATTCTATTTGTTCTGATTCAATCAATGTGGATTATGAATGCCAAACGGACGGTGTGGACTGGAATTTCTGGGTTGAACTCGGCATTGAAAAACATGATTGTTGATGTTGTACCCCGCAAAAACAACTGTTGGGTTGAACTGATGTTATTTGATGTATCAGGATCCGGTATGTTTAATGTGGATTTTTGCACGTTGCTTAATCCATCGACATCGTAGTCATCCTTTGATGGAATTTGACAGTTTATGACTTGACGAATAGAGGGCAAATTTAGTTATGACTTACAGAGTATTTCGTACCAAATGTTAACCACAGCCCTAAAATTGCTCTTCTCCGGAGCAACAAATAAAATCTCATTTTCTTGAATTTTTTGACACTTTTTATTCCATGTACAAAGTAGCCATCATTCGATGTTATATGCCAATTTATGGCTTACAATAATAGAGTATCTTGTGAGAAATATCAAAGCCACAAGTCAATCTTATTATCGAAATCGAAATTAAAATCGAATAGGAACAGTATTTCAGTGAAATGAAAATGATCGAATGATCGATCGATTGAAAATGATCGGATCGTTTTCGTAATCGATTGTTGAACGATTCGATCATTTGAAATGAACGACTTACACACCTCTAAGGGATACCTTCAAGTCAATACGAATGTGCGCTTGTTATCTGCATCAAAGCAGATTTACGAGTACCATTACTATTCTCAATTACAATCAAGGAGCTTATTCAGTGGATTTTATTAAGCAGCTTTTGGGATTAAGCAGCTTTTTTGAGAACAAATTTAATGAAGTTGAGTATATTGAGTGTCGGCGATTTATAATGTAAACTAGGGAAACCCTGTGAGAGCTTTAAAAGGCGACACACCTATGCAAGCCAATGAAACCAGAGTGAGAGGCAAACGTCATACCTCCTATCTTCCCTGTACTGACAATTTTTGTTGAACAGAGTATAGTATAATTTCCATGTTTTTTTTATTAAATAAATACGGTGTTTTATAATTCATAAAAATTAGGAAATAAAGTACATATATACAGCAAATAGATCAAATCAGCTGCATCAAAGCAGTAGTTAGTTTTTATATTGCATTAAGTCTCCAGTGCGTATAATAATATGGCCAGGAACTGTACTTACTTACTTAACCGGCTTCTGATACATGAAGCTTCTCTGCCTGAGGCACGGCAGCTTTTCATCCTCTGCAATCCCGGGCACAAAGCTCCCAGTCATCTATATCAAACTCTCTAGCATCCGCGGTGGCTTGGTCTGTAAGTCGGAGGTTCAGTCTTTATTGTCACCGCGAAACTGGGGGCTGGGATTCGAAGACTCTCTTAGGTGGCGCATTGGTATCCATTCGCACGATGTGGCTAAGCCAATGTAATCGAAGTATTTTGGCTTTCTGGACTACATCCATTTTCGTACAGCTAATAGAGTTCAGGGTTTTGTCTTCTCCTCCATTGGCCCTCCTTGCACACAACACCAAATATCCGTCGAAGAAATTTTTTTTTCGAGATAGCCCAGTATTTATTTCTTCCTTTGTAGTTCAACACTAGGTGCTGTAAGTTAGGACTGGTAGTATAAGGGTTTTTCCTTAAGCGAGCTAGTTAAAAATGTTTTCTAGTACTAGCTATTTTAAAATAGCCAACGCTAGATTCATTTGGTCTTAGCTTATTTTCCCGGCCTAAGCTTCAATTTGTGTGGATAAAAATAGCTTAAACTAGATTATTATAGTTAAAGCTACAAAAACTTCAAGATTTTCTTGACCTGTCTAGAAAGTTTTGACCAAGTCTTATTTTCAGTACGCATTCTCTTGCTGTTGCTGTTAGATGGCTGGATGGAAATTATGAAGCAAGTACTAAAAACTTGTGCGAGCTGTTAATTAAATACATAAGGGAATAGCTAAAAAGTAAGACAGTGATTATATAGCCGCAGAGACTGACGGACGATATGATAAAAACATTTTTTACCCGAAACCAATACTTGCCCTATAGAACAGATAATAAATTGTTGCAAAACAAAATCCAAAACAACCTTCCTTTCGGTCATACATGTACAGTTCTAGCTAAAGCTACCTAGTCGAAACATGTGAATAAAAAACGAACAGCTTAAATAACGAAGCCTTACTTACTTACTTACTTACGGTGGCGCTACAGTCCGGGGTGGACCAGGGCCTCAATCAACAAGCTTCTCCAGCTAGCTTGGTCCCTAGCTAGCTGTCTCCAGTTTCGCACGAAACCTAATCTAGAATTTTCTAGCACAAGCTATTTGCGTTATCATTTTTGTTTACATAAGACAAAGCTTTAGCTAGAACTGTCTAGCTTTGCTAGTAAAAATTATTACTAGTTGGCTTTAGCTTGCTTCAAAAAAAGGTTTAACTTATTTTTTATTCACAAGACCAATTATTTTAAGAAAAGGTGTTGTTTAAGTTATTTCGAATTAATACGAGTAATTTGCTGGTTTCTTCCAACACATGTAGGTCGTTAATTACTCCTAAGTGAAGTTTGATTAGAACTTTATTTGGGTATAAAATATCAATATTTAGCTCTGCAAGTAAAAAAGGCTAATAAAAGGATTATGACTACCCTTAAAATGTTTAAGCACAGTGCGAGTGTCTTAGGAAATTTGCAAATGATTAAAAAGGAGATACCGATGCATATAAGTAAGTTTTGGACTCCTCCAACTAGGATGCCTTCTTTAGATTTGCATTCGAATTTTCCCAGAGTAGAATTCCTATTCGAGGTATAAACTTTTGAACCCATCTCAATAAAAAAAAAAATCATTCGGTTTGCTTCCACTCCACAGCTCTTCTGGTCTAGCATCTCCGTTGGGTTTCTCATCCGCTTCGTAAAAACGCTGAAGTGTTAACAAATTCTGCCAGCATTAATTCGGGCAGTCCACTTTCATTCACTAGACACCTTGACATTTCAGTTAATGGTCGGTTTGCCTCCTCAGAAAGACCATTCCCCTTCGACGTATGTATTGTACACTCTCTTCCACGAATTTTTGGAAATCTTTGTTGCAGTATTCCAATGCAATATCTATTTGGAGTGTCTTGAGTTTTCTCCAGATTGTGTTTCAGCAAAAACATTGAAAGTTTTAAAGAGCTTCACTTTTTCTTTAGAGAAAATGGACAAATATCTTTTTTTAAAAGTCATCATTGAAGATTATGAAGTATTTTGCCTTTTGCATAGATTGCGTTCGGCATCGATCCACAGATGTTTGAATGGACAAGCCCTGTTGCTTTGCTCATCGAAATGAGATTGTTCGCTAATTTTGGAACTATTATGGTATTGTAGAGGTAGAATAGTTCTTGTGAGCTTTGAACATTGATGCCAGATTTAACAGTTCCTGTTCCTTTGCCATTGATAACATGACTGTCGGCTTTTTTTGACATGGTTAGCTTCTTCGGTTGTGTTGAGCGTAATAAAATTGGAATCATCAGCAAACATATATGAGGTTGCTCCGTTGTTCAGGCACTGTAATCGCTGACTTGAGCCTGCACATGATACCTTTGCAGATTCTGATGAACACTCCTGTACTTGCTGATTTTAGAAGAATATTTTCGTTTTCGACTTTAACCTTAAATTGAGCTTTCTTCTGGTGCTTTTGTGGGCGGCAGTGTTTGGTTACTAATAATATTGTTGTTCCAAACTTCTTTTTTTTTCTGTACAAGCAATTGGAACTTCAGGAGATGTCAAAAGCACATTTTATGTTCTTGTATTCATCTGTAGATCACCGTCCAGTTTAGCTCTCAACTGCTTCAGTGTGTTGGTTATTGTTTTGAATTCTTAAACATATTCAGCTATTGATTGTCCTGCAGTCATTTGCAGTTTTTTGACGTGATCCTTTCTTATCTTTCCTACAACAAATTACAAACTTCTTTCGATGTTCTCAGATTTGCTGCCAAAGCAACAATATTTGGTTACTATAAAAAGCTCAGCACGGGCGTCCAAATTCTTGTTGTCCCATGGTAACTGGTCCTCTGGCTTCTCTGGGTGTTGTCCTTCACATCTTGAAGAAATCTTCCTCCGCCTTCTATCTCTAATTTCCATGTGATGTAGTTGTCTGTATTCAGGAGAGGTATCCGGCCATTTACATTCCAAGTACTCGTAGTAGTTATAAATAAAGTAATAGTTAGTTTCCTTAATAAATGAATGTATAGATTATCTTCGGTTTTTTTGGTTATTTTGACATGTTGAGATGACCTATAAATAAAATATATATCTAAATATTTTATAAACAAATTTATTGAACAGTAAAAAATAACCTACTTAAAAGAAAGAAATATTTAGAATAATGAAAAACCTATGACTATATTTAAAACATTTTATTTAAATTCCTCTACGTTATCATACAGCTTTTTTCGGACTCTCGAACGAAAAATATGTCATGTGCAAATTGCTTAGAGAAAACTCATGCATTTTACTTGAGTTTTCCTACAAAACTCTCTGCAGGTATCTGAACTCACACCACATTCCTACAAAATCAAGACATTACTTCGAATATCATCGGTCTTCCCTTTCATGGGAATATCATATTTGTATTTTTTAACGAAATACATAGCAGCTCTACCTCAATACTCACATATAAAGTGGCTTGTGATCGCATCCATAAAATTATTCTCACGCCCTTTACTTTGTTTATAGATTTAATTAGAATCATTCCAATAATTACAAACAAACCAAGAATGCGAAAAGATTCACGATTTATGTGTGTTCACTTCAATGAATTTCCAAAAAAAAAAAAAAAAATGAAGAAAAACTTATACAAAACAAAGTTTTCCCAAATCAATTAAAACTGTCTCCAGATTATTATACAAACGAAAATTCCAATAACATCCCTCATCCCTCACAAATGAGATTCTTAAAAGCATCTGTCATCGTTCAATGATTTCCGTATTCGAGCGAGGGAATATTTTCTAAGCCGTTTCCTTCATTCGCCATTACTTTTCGAATTGCTAGCTTTCTTTACTGTCATCCATTTCATTTGCTGAATTATTCATCGAACAGGAAACCAACAATACCAACTCTGCCACATCGCCTCCGTCCGCCCGCCTTCGCCAAACAAAGATTACATCGAACATAATCCAAGATTCCTTCCTGCCTCACTCCTACTTTTTTTTTGAAGGACAGAAAAAATGCTCAAGAATTCATTCATTCGTCTGTTCAATCTGAAAAAGCCCACCTTATCAGAATTGAAAATAACCGCCATCGCACCCGGTTGTTTCGTGTGTTCCTGCGAAACCTAGAGTGTCTACTAGTCACAAACTCACACACACAGATACCAGATACCTAAGCAAGCATATCTCCGAAGCGACAAATGGAAATGATGTCCTTTTTCGTTTTTCCTCCAAGGGAAATGCCTAAAATCATTTAAACAAAAGAACTTGTCCCAAAACATCCTTCTCCATCCTTCTGCCGTGCACCCTTCTGAGTGTTGTCTGTCGGTGACAAGAATTCTATTCAACGATTACATTGGAATGTGTTATAGTCCCTACGCCTAAAGGACTACCCAGCCAAGAATCCAAGCTCCCTCTGCCATAGTTGTGTAACCAGCACTATTTCAAGTTGTCGCGCCGTGTCGTGCGTTAATGGAATTCACTGTAACGCGGTTGTTTGGAGGTTGGAAAAGTCGTGTTAAATTTGGAGATTTCTTCGTGTAAATTGCACATCGTTTTTTGAAAAGAGTATCGCAGGATAAAAGGATGTCTATGACTAGCAAAGTTGTTGGGGTGTATAGATGTGACTCAGTGAAAATCAACTCCCCCTGCGAACTCAACCCTGTGGCGAACTATTAAGTTAATTAAAAATCGCAACCCCGGGAAAAAGTTTTTCCCGGATCGTTGTCTGTTGTTGGATTCTGGAAAAATTCGCGCGAAAAAAAAAAAGTGAAAAAACAACCATCCTATCCAGACAATTTATTGCTTTATGCGCACACCCATTCCAGGATGAACCTGTAATGATCCTGTAATTGCCGTCCGATTAAAGCGAGACATCTGAGATAGTTGTTGTACGTATATTATATGGCACAAGATGAATTGCCTGAAGGGTGCTCTCTGCTTAAACTGGCTCCATTGGCAGGAAAACACTCTTAACAAACTCGATTTGTGTTCGCCGAAATTCGATTCCGGAAACCGATGACGAAATATTGGAAAACTTTATAGACTAAAGAACAGGGGCGGCCGTGGAGATTAAGATACTTCTATGAGCCTAAAATGAGGATTCCGATGTGTGATTTTCAAGAAGCTTTTCACTCTTAAAATGTCTGTAAGTAATATTGTACCATTTTGAATTTCGGAGTAAAATTGTTTTTGCCGAATATCTAACTTTCCAGGTTCAAACTGCTGTTGGCAAGGTTATTGAAAGTAAAATGTCTCCAATGGAAAGTATCGAGTACCGAAGAGTTTCGTCTACAATCGATTCAGTACAGAAGACACCGCTTGAACAAAATAACTTCATACTTCTCCTCAAAAAATAGCCGATACACATACTTCACGGAAACTCTAAAAATCTACAGGAAATGATAGAATTTCCAACTTTTTTCTAAAAAAATATTCTTTCAGCTTGAAAAATAGAAATAGAATGTCTTGGATATCAGACAATTTGGTAACATTGCAAAGTGTTGCAAAAACCTTAACGTCTTCTGCAGGAAAAGATATGTCAAACTTAAATTCTAGTTCAACTTTTGGAAAACTATTAGAAGTCTACAAAATGGTGACATGGAGAACAGGACATATACATAGAAGGTAAGGAACTGTTTCATCCTCTTCTTCATCATCCGTACACTTTATGCAGAAATCTTTGGCCCAGACGTAAAGTGTCGTGGGGCATGTATACATAATATTAGATAGGACTAAGTTGTGAACGAAGTTAATGTGATATCTGCTTAAAGTTATCAAATGCTTAAAGCCGTTAAGATCCACCTTTATCTATAGATCTACAAGTAAGTGGTGAAGTTGTTCCACCTTAGAATGAACTGCTTACAGGACTTGTTGAATTGCTGCACCATCTCAACCTCAGCAGATTAGTATTGTTTTAGAGTTTATAATCACAAAGCTCATATAACTCATAGCAGCAATACAGTTCTAGAGTTTATAAAGACAGTTCAGATATTTAATGGCAGCTTGACTTTCTATTCTCGAAATCATCTTATTTCTAAGCCAAAATGAAACTTCTTTGAACGCTAAAAGTTCCGCCTGGAATAAGTAACAATAGTTAGGTTTGTCGGAGGTTTACAGTTAATCTATGCAAAAATTAACCTATTCACTTTTTAAGAATGTCTGATAGTCTTTGTTAAAGTTTATTTGGGCAGGGTGAAGTCAATGTTACTTGAGACTGATCTAAATTTATTTAGAATTATGGAGTAGCTGTTCTTATTTTTAATCTGTGACGAGGTCTTAAGATGAATTGATGAGATTCGCAACCGTCTGTTTGGTAAATATTTTGAAGAGTGTCTTATATGATGTCCATTTTGGAGAAGGGAATTGATCCAAGTTCTCCGCCTGAACCGGTCACAGAAATTAATCCGTGCACAAATGACGACTGAACACCAATATCAACAAGACTGAACTCATACTATTCTTCTGGACACCGGTGGATGCCACAAGAAAATTATGATCTCTTACAGCATATTGTGATCCAAAAACTCCTCCAACAATATTAATGTTTTACACTTAGACGATGAGTTAGTCCATTGTGATACCAAATTGATATTGGAGACTTTTTCTCTAATCCTTAATCCAATTAGAACTTCTTATGAAGCGAGCGAAATAGACTGCGTCTTTAATTGCAAGGCCAATAAGATCATTGTAGTAGAAGTCCTCCAGATGGAGTCTACGTCTTTCCGATAAAACAGGACATGTACAGAGGAAGTTAGGGATCGTTTCCTCCTATTCTCTGACTATGTAGCTTCTGCTTGCCTATCAAAACTTATTACGGAGCCTACGTGCGATCTGCTTTGACCAAATCTGTTTTGGCGCCAAGCAGGTGTTGATATTGTTTCACCTAAGGTTTGTATAGGATCTTCCTTTAGCATAAGCTTACACGTAGCGATGGAAATACATTTAAAATATATTTGCCTTGTCTGGCAGTTAGGATATCATTGTTCCACTTTTGACGAGTTCTTCAGTTTTACAATTTTTTGAAACGTCAAAATGAGACAAATGAGACAAAATCAAGAAATTTAATGGCTGCTTGACTGTCCGAGAAGATTCGGAAAGGCGCGCACATTCAATTTTTAGTTTCGCAACAGTTTGGTTGCTAAAATGAAACATATGGGCTTATATGGGACACCGCGCACTTAGAGCAACTCGATTCTCGAAACTAAAAAGTTTGTGTTTTGACACAAACTAAACGACTGCCTGCGCAACAGTTGAGCTGTTTTCTATAAGCACAAGAGAGAAAAAGAGTGTGAGATTGATGCGTGAGTTAAGAGTTGCCAGTGCGCGGTTCGCTTTCAACTGGTGATTAAACTATTTGATTTCGATCACAGTTGCCAGTGCGCGATTAGCCCTAGGATATCTTTGCTTGATATCATGTTTTCCTTAGGCCAAGACAGGAATTTTCAAGTCTTCAAAAGCTTCGCCTGGAACACGCTACAGTGATTGTGCAGACCAAAAAAAGACTTAAATTTATTCTGTCTGGGTATAAACCTCTATCAACCCCTGTTGCACTTTAACTCGACGAAACTAAACGAGACCCGATCAACTAATTAATTGCGCGAAAATATTATTATTATTTTAATTATTAAAACGATGACGAGCGCGAGATCGACCGGCCCGACTTGAATATGACTTGCCTATTGTAAACACGAGTACAACTGTCAATGTCAAACAAAATAAAGAGCGAAAGCGAAAGCGAGTTCGAAGTTGAAGAGCAACAGTTAGCACTTTGGATGCTACCAAAATGACTAGCTCAGATTATCGGTGTGGGTTCACCAATTAATCGATTGACGATTTATCGACCAATTTGATGATTTTATTAAGAATATATGATTACGACAGGGGCGTCGTTCCTGAAAGAAAATAAAGGGGCGCCTAAAATCAAACAATAGCAAAACGATAAAAGTACTGTATAGACCTGCGTATAGTAATTAATAATCACACTCTTATTTATGTACACTTTTTAATATAGAACACTGTATTGTTTACTCGGTGACCGCACATTAACAACTAACTGATATGACAGATAATGATCTGGTTTTCTAGGAGAACCGGTTTATGCTCATTCTTGTTGTCGTGGCATAGGTCTCCACATCCCTCCAATATTTTTCAGTTTTAAATTTAACCTCGGATTGTTACTTTTGACATCAGTTGGCTCTTCCTGTTCTTCTGCTGCTGATAGAGTGGTAGTCGTGATGGTCGGGTTATCATTCACTTCTGTTGACATGTTGGAACTAGTGGGTATCTTCTTAACATGGCTGATATTACGTCGGAATATTTTATCCCCAGCTTTTACCGTGACCTCGCTGTTCCTCCTGTCAATCACTTCAAATTCCGTTTGATTGAAGTTGGGAGTAAGTTTGCCGGAGAATGCTGTATTTTTGATTAAAACCTTATCCCCTACTTCTATCCCTGAATCTTTAGCACTTCGTTCCCTATCTCCCCTTTCTTTTCCTTTTTGCTTATTAATGGAATCGCGGTCCCTAGCTTACGAATCAAGCATCGGTTGTTCAATGTCCAGCATTGAAGGAATTTTATCACTGATTGTTCGGTTGTAAAGTAACTCAGATGGGGCTTTCCCTGTTGTACCGTGGGGAGTTACATTGTACATGAGGGTGAACTTCTGCATCTCTTCTTTGTAATCACTTCCGTTAGAGTGGGCTATCTTCAAGCGTTTTACGATCTGACGGTTCATGTTTTCTACTTCACCGTTCGCTTGTGGCCAGTAGGGTGGTGAAGTTATAAGTTCGATGTTGTTATTCTTACAGTAGGTTTTAAACTCGTCGCTGACAAATTGGCGCCCATTGTCCGCCGTGATAAACTTGGGATACCCTAGTCTACAAAATATCTCTTTCAAAAAGTTAATCACATCTCTGGAAGTTATCTTTTTTAGGAACTTAAACTCTTGGTATCTGGAGTAGTAGTCAATTACAACGAGAATATAATCGTGATTAGGTAACGGTCCCAGCAAATCCATTGCTACGTTAGACCAAGGTCTGTCCGGAAAGACATTTCTTTGCATGGGAACTGGTTGGCTAGGCTTCGACACAATCAGACAATCTCGACACTTTTTTACAAACTGCTCGACATCTCTGTCTACCAATGGCCACCACACTTTTGATCGAACTCTTCGCTTCATTACTGTTTCACCAGAGTGACCTTCGTGAGCAATTTCCAAAACTCTAGAACGTAGTGCCATCGGTATAACGATTCTAGTCCCTCTTAACAGAATATTGCCTATGGTACACAATTCAAGTCTAAATGGATAGTATGAACTTGGCATCTTGGAGTCCCATGTTTCGTTTCTTACGTTGTTGACAGTCTCCATCAGATCCCGGTCCTTGGTGTTATTCGAACAAATCTCTGATATGGTAATCGCTCTTGGTACAGACTTTTCAATTATAGTAAAAATATTGTGCTCGCTTTGTTCGTCGAATGTTTCTGCAGTTTGAATTTTACATAGTCGTGAAACTGAATCAGCTATATTTAGCTTTCCCGGTTGATAAATCACCTTAAACCTGAATGCTTGTAACCTAAGTACCCATCTTTCAATACGAGCTGGTGGCCTTGATGTAGGCTTAAATATCGCTTCTAGTGGCTTATGGTCTGTAACCAACTCGAATTCTGACCCTGTGAGGTAGTATGAAAACCTTTCAACCGCCCACATTAACGCTAGGCCCTCTTTTTCTGTTTGGGAGTATCTTCTTTCCACCTCGGACAGGCTTTTGCTCGCAAATGAGATAACCTATGGTATATCATTCTCGAACTGAATAAGGACTGCCCCCAACGCTACTGGACTGGCATCAGCTATAAGTCGAATGCGGTTTTTTAAGTTAAAGTAAGAGAGAGTGGACCAATCTGCCAGAAGCTGTTTTAATCTCTGAAATGACTTTTGTTGAGATTCTCCACATTCGAATTTGACATCTTTCTTTATTAAACACCTGAGTGGTTCAGTGACATCAGCCAAATCTGGGACGAACTTTCCAAGGTATGTCACCAATCCAAGGAAACTCCTTGTCTCTTCCTTGTTTTGTGGAGGTCAAAATTCTTGTACTGTTTTTATTTTGTCCGGATCTGGACTGATACCCTCTGTCGATAGGATGTGTCCTAAGAATTTTAATTTTTGAACTTTCCACAAGCATTTTTCGTAGTTAAGTCTCACATTGAACTCTTTAAAAATATTAAGTACCACCTTCAACCCTTCATCATGTTCCTTCTCTGTTCGACCATAAACTACGATATCGTCTAGGTAGTTGAAAGCATTTTCACAAGGGGCTAAAAGATTCTCCATAACTTTTTGAAATATTTCGGGGCCAGAGTTCACCCCGAATAAAAGTCTCTTGTATCTAAACATTCCCTTATGAGTTATAAAGGTGGTGATATGTCTACTCTCTTCTTCTAGCTCTAGCTGGTGATATGCACTTTTTAAGTCGAGTCTTGAAAAGAATTTGGCACCTTTTAACTTTGTCATTAACGACTCAAATGTCGGTAGTGGAAAATTTTCTCTTTTTATAGCTGCATTCGCACGTCGCATGTCGATGCAGAGTCGAATCTCGCCATCGCTCTTGAGAACTACTACAATAGGTGAGATCCAACAGCTTGGACCTGAGAGTGGTTCGATGATGTCTTGTTCTAATACTTCCTTAAGCTTCGCTTCTACTTTTTCTTCTAAGGCTGCTGGGACTCGACGTAAAGGTTGCTGAACGGGTTTAATTGTTGAATCGATAGATAGACTTATTCTGATCCCTTTGATCTTTGGAAATGGTTTCGGACTTTCGAGATAATTTACATCAAGTCCCAGTTTCAAAATGCCTAACTTAACTGCCGTCTCTCGTCCCAATAATGATTGTCTTCCACTCTCAACTACGTAGAATGAAGCAATCACTTCAGGACGCTTTGCAATGCATACAGGAGCTTCAAAAACAGCCTTAATTTTTAGCAAATGGTCACCAGCATAAGCCCTAAACTGGTTTGTCGTCTCTTTCCTAACATCCCACATTCAGGGATGGAAAATGAAATTTTTCAATTGTACTGAAATCAGGAATAAAATTGTACTGAAATGATGTAAATTGTACCGAAAACGAATTTGGTATGAAAAAAAAAATAAATAATTCAACTATTTAAAAGCTTTCCAAGGTACAATTTGATTAAAAAAAATCTAATCAGAAATAATCAGTTTGTCTTTTTATAAAAAATAGATAAATAAATATCTTCAATTTAAAAGTATATTGTACCTACATAACTATTGTATTGTATTGTAATGACGAAACTAAATCTTTTACTTGTCCATTTTTGCAGCACCAGCTTATACAAAAAATTGAAATATAAAACTAAAATTCACAAATTAAATATCTTAAAATTGCACAGACGAAAAACGGCAATCACATCCACAAGTTTACAGTTTAAGCCTAGTTCGCAGATCGAGCAAACACAAATTTTATCTCTACAAAATGTTTCCAAATGTCGCGCAAAAGTTTGAATTTAGAGAAATAAAAAATACTGTCAAGTATCTTTCAAGCAATAAATATTCGTATAAGTGTTTTTTTTTAGTGTATTTATGGAACGGGTTGTCTTACAAAAGCCGGTCATACCTATTTGGAATCTCCTCTTGATGCTTTCAAGAGAAGCATCAGCAGCTTTTACATAAAACAAGTATTGACAGAAATCACTTTAGCAATACGGTGGCTGCCAAAATTTGTCTCGCAAAATAATACTTCTATCAAAATTTAGTGGAGACTTTTTGACATATTAAAGTACGGCAAAACACAAAAGTATCAATTTTGCGCTAGCTGCGTACCTCGGAAAAAAATCCAAGATAAAATTTTTCCCAGGAAAAAAATTGTATGGGAGACAAATTTTTTTCCGATCTGCGTACTAGGCTTTAGTGTTTACAAAACGAAGTGATGTCTAAAAGAAAGCTGATCGATGAAGAGACAGAAAAGCAAGGCGCTATCTAGAAGTGAAAACTGTAATCAAGAGTTATAAGAGTTTACAGCTGAGAGTTATTGTTCTGGTATGAAAATGAATGCATTAAGGCCAGGATCATGTACTCGTATTCAACTTTCAATTTCCTTCTATCTTCTATGTGCTTTTGTTTTTTTTTTTTGTGAAATAAATAATATATGGAAATTTTGTAATTGTATCTACTGAATTGAGACAAATTGTACTTTTGTACTTGTACAAACTCAATTATATCGAATTCGGTACAATTGTACCGAATTTTCCATCCCTGCCCACATTACAGCATTATAATTTTTTAGTAACTGCCAGTCGGATTTACCTACGAGATTAAACCTTGACCCTGAGTCAATGACCATTGATATTTGATGGCCACCGACTTGACAATCAATCATTTCGCTCATGTCCATGTTATTACCATCTACCACCCGAAAACAATCGTGTTCCGCCAATTGAGTATCATCTGCGCTCTCATTTTCGCCTACTCCGTTCTCAATGAAACGTACCCTAGAAAACCCAGTTTTTGGCCGCTTTGCAAATCTTTCCTTGTCACCACTCGCTTTACGTTTTATTGGCCCTGAGTAATAGATCCGAATCTAGCCTAAGTTCGATTTTAACCAAACATTCGTAGAAATAAAACAAATTTCAAGTATAAATACTTAAAAGCGGCTTTCCTGTAACTAAGTTAAATTTAAAATGATAGAATCACAATAGAACTTTACGAATCTGGTTAATAGAAATCTGTTTGTGTATCAGTTCACAATAACGAAATTATGAAAATGAGTCACAATTATTGGTATAAATAAGACTTTTGTAAATTTGATCTGTTACTACGAAATTTTAAAAGCAACTTTTCTACATCTAACAAAAAGTGACTTTAAAACCGATTCTATGAATGTCTATTACTAAGGGCCATTGATTTTGTCTTACATTTTCTCGAAAAATGCCCAATCAAACCACACTTGTTACATTTTGCATTCTTTGCCGGACAGTTTGGAGATTTTCCTGAATGACCCTGGCGACCACATCTGCTACAATCGTCTTCCTCATTTTGACCACCCTTCCGAAAAGTGATACTATTGACAGATGTGGATGAGGTTGATGGTAGCATAACCTCAGTTTGATTATTAATTTGTTCGTGGACCTGGCACATTTCAGTTATCTCTGACAACGAATATTCTTTTTCTAATAATCGTCTTTTCAGATTATTTGGTGCCCAAGAATCGATTACCTTATCTTTAATACTTATTTCCAAAATTTCGTCTTTTGTTTTTCCAAACGAACATTTAGCGGCCTGGTTCCTCAACCTCACCATGAATTTACTAATACTTTCGCCTTGTTCTGGTTTCAAAGCCCGAAGCAAGTGGCGTTCGAATGTGGAATTCCTTTGTGGAGAGAAATATTCGCTAAGCTTAGCCACCAGTACCTCAAAAACATCGACATTATCCCCTGGTTCTACAAGAGCACCTGATATATTATATGCTACCTCTTGGAGTTGTGGACCCCGTAGGTGCAAAATCTTGTTTCTCTTCTTGACATTATCATTTATTTCTTCTGCAGCCAAATAAAGAGAGAATAATCGGTACCATCGCTCCCATTCAGATCTTCATCATCATCATCGGCTCGACAACCGGGTTCCGGTCCTGGCCTCTTTCAACAAGTCTCTCCACCTATCCCGGTCTCTAGCCGACGCCATCCAGTTGCGCACCCCAAGGCTTCGGGCGTCCTGGTCTACGCCATCTCTCCAGCGCAAGCATGGTCTACCACGCTGTCGTCTACCATAGAATGTACCACAAAGAACTTTCCGAGCAGGTTCCTCTTCGCTCATGCGAGCTAGGTGCCCTGCCCACCGGAGTCTACCGAGCTTAATTTTTGTCACGATATCTGCTTCTAGGTAGATTGCGTACAATTCATGATTGTACCGTCTCCGGAATCGTCCTTCCTCACATATGGGGCCAACAATTCTCCTTAAGACTTTTCTCTCGAACGCAGCTAAGAGGTCGGAGTGCCTTTTGCTAAGCACCCAAGTCTCGGATCCATATGTGAGTACTGGCAGGACCATGGTCCTGTACAGCAGCAGTTTTGAAGTTATGGTGAGATTTCTGGATTTGAAGAGCTTTGACAGACTATAGTAGGCTCTGTTGGATTTGAGAAGCCGCCCGCGTATTTCTTCTTCTATGTTGTTATCGGCTGCTACTATTGACCCAAGGTATTTAAAGGATTGCACCACTTCAAATTCGTGCTCCGCTACCTTGATTGTTTGACCAACTGTTCCTCTCGCATTCGACGCCACCATGTACTTTGTTTTACCTTCACTAATGTGCAGCCCCAGATTTTGTGCCGCCTGCTCGATCTGGATGAAGGAATCGTGTACAGCTTGTTCGGTTCTTCCGATGATGTCAATGTCGTCTGCGTAAGCCAGTAACTGGCTGGACCTGTTGACGATGGTCCCTCTTGTTGCCGTGCCAGAGTCACGGATTGCTTTCTCCAACGCCAGGTTGAAGAGGAGGCAGGCCAAACCGTCCCCTTGTCGGAGTCCATTAAAGATGTTGATTGGTCTGGATAGCAATCGGGCTATTTTTACTTGGCTTGTTACGTTGGTCATGGTGAACCTACATAGTCGTGTCAATTTATTTGGGATGCCGAATTCTCTCATGGCTTTGTAAAGTTCTACCCTGGCTATGCTATCATAGGCGGCCTTAAAGTCTATAAACAGATGGTATGTTGGGATGTTAAATTCTAGACATTTTTCCATCGCCTGCCTAAGGGTAAAGATCTGATCAGTTGTTGATTTGCCTGGAATGAAACCACACTGATATTGCCCGATGACGGTTTTAGCGTATGGGGTTATCCGGTCTTGTAGGATTGAGGAGAGTATCTTATAGGCGGTACTCAACAACGTGATACCTCTATAATTGCTGCACGTTGTGACATCTCCCTTCTTATGTATGGGGCATATTAAACCTTTTCGCCAGTCTTCTGGCATTTCTTCCTGCTCCCATACCTGTACTATAATATCATGAATTGCTTGACGTAAGGCTGGCCCGCCGTGATGGAATAATTCGGCTGGTATGCCATCGACTCCCGGGGCTTTGTTCTGTTTAAGCCGGCCTATAGCCTTCTCAACCTCTTCTATGCTTGGTGGCGGCAACATAGGGTATTCTTCTTGAAGTAGTGGAGCCTCCACTTCTGCAGTGAGCTGACCATTTAGCAATTCATTAAAGTACACTTCCCATCGCTCCAGTATGCTTTCAGGATCGGTGATCAGATTTCCCTCTCCGTCCTTGCAGTATGTGCAGCGTGGTGTGTACTGCGTCATGTTTCGGACGGATTGGTAGAACTTCCGCGCCTGGTGCGGACCTCGCTCTCGGCTGTTTTCTATTTCACAGATTAGGTTCTTCTCCCAGGCTGATTTCTTTTGTCTGTGAAGCCGTTTTTCTGTTCTTCTGAGCTCTTTATATTCCTCTTCGCGTGCCCGCGTTCTATTAGATTGTTGCATTGCTCGGTACGCAACATTCTTACGTTCAGTCGCTAGCTTGCATTCATCATCAAACCAGTCGTTCCGATTTTTACGACTGCTGCCTAAGATGGAGTTGGCAGTACTAATGACAGTATTTTTAAGACGTGTCCACTTCTCATTTACGCCCAGCATACTGGCTCCAGGACTTACTCTCCCTAAATTAGGTGTTTCTAGGGCGAGTCCTAACGCATTACCAAAGGTGTTACTGGTGTTTTCATTGCGCAGGGCAGCCGTGTTGATTCGAACCTGATCGGCGGATGCAATGCGTCTTCGCAAGGCAATCCGCCCTCGGAAAACCATACCAACAAGATAGTGATCCGAGTCGATATTGGCACCTCGGTACGTTCGTACCGTCATCAAGTTCGAGTAGTGGCGACGGTCTATCAACACGTGGTCTATTTGGTTACGAGTGACTCCATCAGGTGATACCCAGGTGGCTTTGTAGATATCTTTACGCGGGAACCTGGTACTCGCAACTACCATGTTTTTCGATGCTGCCAATTCTAAGACTCGAAGTCCATTGTCATTAGTGTTCTCATGCAAACTATGGGTGCCTGCGTAATGCCTGAATACCGGCTCCCGACCTATTTTTGCGTTCAAATCCCCAAGGATGATTTTAACATCATACCTTGGACAGGCATTGAGGGCTCTCTCGACTTGTTCGTAGTAAGTCTCTTTTTCTTCGTCTGAGGACTCCTCCGTAGGTCCGTGAACGTTAATGAGGCTGATGTTCGTAAATTTGCCTCGCACGCGAAGGGTGCATAGCCTTTCGCTTATAGCGTTAAAGCCGATGATAGTAGACTTCATTTTTTCGCTGACTAGGAAGCCTACCCCGAGCACATGGTGTTTTGTATGACAGCTGTAGTATATGTCATATTCTTTCTTCTGTAAAACACCATTCCCTGTCCATCTGATTTCTTGAAGAGCTGTTATGTCAGCTTTATATTTTGACAGGGCATCGGCTAGCTGCTGAGCAGCTCGAGCTCTATAGAGCGATCGTACGTTCCATAAGAAAATTCGTAAATCGTTTTTCCTTTTTCTTTGCGTAGGTTGTCGTCGTGAAATCAGTCCGTTTCCGAGGCTTGTTGTCGTTCTCGAAATTCATTAAGTTTTACGGGACAGGGAATTAACCTGTCGCCAACCTGAGGAACCAGCCTGATCATATTAGCCAAACCTTTTTTAAAAGGCTTGTTTCTAGCGGCCGCCGCGAAGAGGCTATGATCACACTTCCACCAGTCCCGAATAGTTACGGCACGTGCATGTTTTCGTATGCTACATGTTGTTCCCCCTATTCGTCTGATGGCTGACCGCCCCATTCAGATCTTATAATAGCTTTATCAATGACGTCGCATAAGAATGGCTTGATCTCACTCATTCTCCTATGCCTTGACTTCCAGAACTAGATCTAGACTATATTTTTCAAACACGATTAAATTCGCGCCCTTTTTTTTATTATTTTTTTTCTTGAATACCTACACAATTTAATGTGCCCTCTTGACTTTTGTTATTTTTGTGTATTTGGCTCAATTTAATGTGCCCTCTTTCTTTGCTCAATTGAATGTGCAACGCTTCTCTTCTTTTCTTTTTTTTTTCACAATTGAATGTGCCAAACGTAAATTTCCAATCAAATGGATTTCCTATTCAAACTAGCGAATGCTTATATCGGCGATCGCTACAAATCTAACAATAGAAAAAAAAAACAAAAACAAGAAAATAAAGTAAATAACAAAATGTATAAATTATCTTCTTTTTTTTTTAAAGTACGCGATTTGACATCACACGCAAATACAGGATAATTCCTGTTTTTTTTTTTATTTATTTAATTTTTTTTCTTAAATGTTTCTTGTTTTTTTTTTTCAATAATAATTTTTTTTTTCACTTTTTTGAAGTACACTCGTAATATATTTTTACCTCGTCGCCAATGTATAGACCTGCGTATAGTAATTAATAATCACACTCTTATTTATGTACACTTTTTAATATAGAACACTGTATTGTTTACTCGGTGACCGCACATTAACAACTAACTGATATGACAGATAATGATCTGGTTTTCTAGGAGAACCGGTTTATGCTCATTCTTGTTGTCGTGGCATAGGTCTCCACAAGTACTAAAATCGAAATTTCGACTCAACAAGAAAATAGAATACTTATCTTTGCAAAATCCTGTCAATTTCCTTCCTCTAATATGTCCGTGTTGACAAAGTCTTCTACTCAGATATCCAATTTCTATCCTTTTTTTGTTCTTTTTCTGATTTTCTACTCCACCAATTTATTTTTCACCAAAAGTTTTCCTTTTTTTTTCCGAAAACTTTTATTAATTTTTCTTTTGCCTTTTTTTATCTATTTAAACTTCTGTTCTCAAACATAGTCAAAATTGAAGTGTCCCCCAGGTATTTTACATTCTTGGCGAACTATTCTCTTAAGAACTCATCCAGTGCTTTCGGCCAATCAGTTGCCGCGGTTTTCGGTCACGTTATGTCATCATTCAGCTACTGTCCGCCATCTTTGCTGTAGAGAGCGCCGACGTAATTGAAAACCAGCGGTCCTGCTTACTCGCACTTTCTCTCTGCATAATCATCATAAAACCGCCGATCCCTGGTGTAATTTCCAGAATTTCAGAAACAAAAAAGAATCAAGTCGCGATCAATTTTCCCCTCGAATAAAGCAAATTCAACCCATTATTGTGGAGCATATAGAAGAAGATATTGACAGGAATACCATTTTCACGAAATTACTCTAGAGCGTTGGGCTTCTGTGCAGATTGGAGGAATTGGGGACTAGCGATTAACGTTTTATCGTTTACAAAATCATATAAAAATATAAATCAAATACGTTGGGAACTCGGCCATTCTCAAAATGAGTAACTTCTAGCATTCGGGGACCAACTGTCACCCGTGTTTTTCGAAACCAACTCGTCCATACTGTTCATAATTAAATAGTAGAACATTCATCCACATTTGAGCTCATGATGATGCTTATTTGGTTTCTCCAAGATTCTGAGAGAGCGCATCGAATGCTGATGGACCATGGCTGCCCCACTCAGTAGAGTGAATGAAACACCTGTAGGAAGGAAAAAACTGGTATGCAAGGAAAAGGAATTTGGGAAATAGAAAGAACGATTTTTGTCGCGGTAAAATTTACCGTGACACCCGGAAACTGGTTTTGCATTACCTTATGGATTGCGAAGCAACACAAATGTTCCGTCATCAAGTTTGGTGACTTGCATTTGTGTAACTCGTGCGAACAATTCATTCGTTGCAGTGTGGATGGTATGTGGAACGCGAATAGTGTTTGACAGTTCGTGGCAATCATATTGCAATGCACGACGACCAATTTATTTTCTCAAATTTCTCTCATTTTATCAACTACAACGCAAATTTTAATATATTAACATTAAATTAAACTGGATTTCTCCCTTTTGTAAAGTTTTTGTGAAGAATATAGGCTTATATATGTTTTAAGTCCCATTTATTTTTATTCGTTGGCCGTTGGTCGCTCTCATGTGAATAGTCCTTTTGGGTGTTAGGATGCTTTTCAGATACGACAATAGCAATGTCATTCACATAAGCAGTCAATATGTATCTTATGTTGACATGATGTATCACCGATAAGATGTCACCGATAAGATGTACGCAAAGCCTTTTGACAACATAAGTCTTATGAGATTGGTGCATTATTTTGTGATATGTAAAAGTGTCATCATAATTTCACACCTTTACATTGAATTGAAATCTTTTGACTACTTTCAGTCTTTTGAGAGCTATCGAAACCAACCAAATCCGCCCCTGTTGTTTTTCCAGAAGAAAATAAAACTTTGTCGATTGTTCTGCATTGGTTAATGCCATTGTGTTCCATATAGGCCCAGATGTTCGAATTCCGCCGGAACTTGACTGGAATAACAAATCTTTTTTGATCTTCAGATTAACAGAACAGCCTGACTCCACATCCTTTCGCACACTCACAACTCTAAAATAAGCCCGATGACGATTATGTCTATGATATACCGAATTTCTTCGAATGTGAACGTATAGATGATGTTGATGATGATTATGGTGATAAGGTAATGTAGGTGCCAATAAAGCCAACTTAATACCACCAACGCCATGCAAAAATAAAAACCATTCAAACCGGGCGCTGTCAATGCCCCTTTATTTTTACAATCGCATGATTATCATCATCCCTTAGGCCGATTTTCCCCGCTGGCTGCTCCGGCCTGTTCCAGGATAAATAGCTTTTCGTGATAAGAAAACATTATTTCAACTGCAGTTCAACTTGGTTAGTAAGTTCAAGATATTTCAGCCAGCCAGTCCGTCATTCTCATTATTGAGGAGCAGACGAGCAAAGTGTGGAACCAGGGGAGTACGAAAAAATGGTTCTCCACAGCTGGAATGATAAATGGTTTCATGTACAATATTGGAAAAGGTGGCTGAAGTTAGAGCACACATACGACTATCTTTACTTTTCTGTTTATCTTTTAAGTTTGGCATCCTATAAAGGTTCGTGCTGATGGTTGGGTGCTGCTTCGAATTTAGATGTACGACTATGTATTCCACATTGAAACGCACCTTTTTGGACCTTCCTTATAGCACACCTCAAGGCCATCGGTAGACATCGCATGGGGTGGAGGGGGAGTACTGAGGTAACTTTATGAAACTGGATAAACTTATTTAGAAAGCAGAGTTGGCTTTATTGTCAAGTTAATCCTATTGAAGTTGATTTGTTGCGAATATAAATTATTTATTTTTTCGTTTTGTTTATTCTTCTTCGTCTTATGTAGTATGTACATATTTCTATTGAGGAAATTCTATTTTGAGTTATTTCCGTTCGGGTGTCTTATTTTTGTTTTGTTTTAAATACATATATAACATCTCTATTTGGTATTAGGGACGTGTTGTCTTGGAAGGCCTGTTTGTAGTCTAGGGACATGTTTCTTTTTATTCTTTTGAGGATTTGTGTAAAAATATCCTGTATACGTTATTTTGTTATGGGATTTGCGAATATTTTTGTTTGCAGAATTGAATAATTATATCAAAGGAATTTTTTATAAGGTACGTTTGTATATTTTAGATGTGTATGGTTAGATGTGTAATCCAATTTTTCTGATTTTATTCAAAAGTCTTATCTGATTGGAGCTAATTAGCAACCTCTTGTGGTTGGGGATTTATTTTTGTTCTCAAATCATAACATTCTTAGCGCGAAGGCTTGATTGAAAACTTTTTTTATTTTTCAATTTGTTTTATATACAATTTGACTTAAAACTAACTTATTACTAAATTAAATCATGTTGGCTCAACAATAGGGGCCCAACTTAAACTTAACTTAAAACTAAACGTTCTTTATTTGGCTATTTACTATTTAATAATTTGTGATGAGTGGGCGTTTTATCTCTGTAGTACTGATTGTTGTTCTTCTCGTAAAAGGGTGCGTTGTCGTTATGGATGATTTTATTTCTTCAAATTTATTGTCAGTGAGAAGTGAAGGCTTGAATAAGAGTGTTTTCAGTTCAGAGCGTTGCGCTACCACCTTGGGACGGCTGAAGTATTATGTCTCTCATCATTTTAAAAATACTTTAAATTAAAAATAAAATAATAATTATAAGATAGATGAGTGGAAGTGACTAATAAAATCTTTCCTTTGGCTTTTTTTGGTCACTGTATTTTTGGCAATAAAACAACGAAGTTACCTTTGCTTTCCCGACGTTTCCCGACGTAATTAGCAAAAGCACCAAGATCAATCAAAACTAATTTCTCGAGATCCTTGACTTTTGTCTCAAAGAGAAAAGCTATGTATCTTCAATTCAAAGAAGATATTTAAAAGCAAATCTTTGGAACGCCCATGGGAAATCTTCTGTCACCAACCATTGCACACCTAGTATTAAATCACGTACTAGAGGAGTGTTTTAACAAAATGGATGAGAAACCAACGTTTGTCGCAAAATATGTTGACATATTTGCAGTTATCGATAAAAGGAATATTGACAAAGTGCTGCTGATCCTCAAGGGATTCCATCCGAAAATACAGTTCATTGTTGAAATGGAACAAAACAGCTCTATAGCGTTTCTCGACATTAAATTCCATCGCGAAAATGGGCACCTGGTATTCGACTGGTACCAAAAAAATACAGCTTCGGGCAGATTAGTCAATTTTCGTTCTAACCAAGCCAGACACATTATTATGAATATTGCTTCTAACCTCATAAGTAAAGTTTTTGCACTGAGTGATGAACGATTCCACCTTGCAAACGAGAAGAAAGTTAGGAAGATTCTAAGTGACAATGGATATCCATCAGCAGTGATCCGCGGTTTGGTTTTAAAGCATAAGCACAAAATTCCCCGTGAGACAAATGATGAGCCGAACATTGGTTACCTTAAAAGTATGGCTTACGTTCCAAGGTTGACTGAGATCGCTATGCACAACTTTTAACTTTCCTCTTAACCCTCTTTGAATTCGGTAAACGACATCATTGATTTTCGTGACGACAGTATAAGGGCCTTCCCAGTTTTGTTGAAGCTTCGGCGACAATCCCTTTTGACGATGTGGATTATACAGCCATACACGATCTCCTACTTGGAATCCTGTCGTGTTTGCTCTTGTGTCGTACCTTGTCTTCATTCGATCGCTGTAAGTGCTTATTCTAGTCCTGGTCCTTTCATGGATGTCGATTAGCCTCTCTTTTAGGTCACTCACGTAATCCCCTGTTTCCTGAGACTCTTGTGGTGGGTGCCCAAACCTTATCTCACTAGGCAGCCGTATGCTTTTTCCGAACAGGATTTCAGATGGTGTTTGTCCTGTTGAACTATGTACTGCACTTCGATAGGCCATCAAAAATAGTGGTATGTGCCTATCCCAGTTTCTTTGGTAGTCGCCTACGACCTTAGTGAGGTGCTCTTTTAAGGTCCTGTTGAATCTCTCGACCATTCCATCAGATTGAGGGTGAAGTGGTGTGGTTCTTGTTTTCTTAATGCCAAGAAACGCGCAGACCTCTTGGAATATGTTCGACTCGAAGTTCCTTCCTTGGTCGGAATGTAGCTCCATAGGCACACCGAACCTGCTTACCCAGTTAGACACAATCTGGTCGGCCACGGTCTTGGCTTCTTGGTTCGGGATAGCGTATGCCTCAGGCCATTTGCTGAAGTAATCCATTACCACCAGAATGTATTTGTTTCCAGCATTCGTTTCCGGAAATGGGCCAGCCACATCAACAGCAATCCTTTCAAACGGTGAGCCAACATTCTACTGCATCATTTTTCCTTGCAGTTTCCTACCAGGGCCTTTGGTTGCAGCACAAGCGTCACAATTTCGGCACCACTTTTCAACGTCGTCTCTTGCATGCAACCAGTAGAATCGTTGTCTCACTTTTCCTAACGTCTTGTTGACGCCCAAATGGCCTCCTGAAGGTCCATCATGCATCTCTCGAAGAACCTCTTCGATTTTCGATTGAGGTAACACAAGCTGCATCACAAAGGATTTACTATCAGCGGACTCCCATTTTCGCCGAAGAACACCTTCTTGCACATGAAGTGAGTCCCATTGTGCCCAATAGGTCTTTAAAACTGGACTCCTATAGGAAATGTCATTCCATGCGGGTTTTTCTTCATGTTCTTTCCATGCGAGAAGAGGTTCAATGTCGGGGTCTTCTTGTTGAGCAGATCTTATTTCTTCATTGCTCCATCCACAAATGGGGTCAGCCCTTATTCGCAGAGTGTTGATGGCGACCATGCGTTTGTTGCCATTTGACGTTGCCTCGATAGTCAGACTTCTATTGTTTTGTTTGGTCTGAGAAACCTGGATGGTGTTTCTGGGGCCATCGATACCAGGAACCAGCTTCTGTCCATCGAAGTTGGTTCTTACTCGTTTCTCTGTTGGTAAACTTGTTCGGGAAGTAACACTGGTGTTCTTGTTACCTTGTTCTGAGTTTGAAACTCCGTGTCCACAATGTTGACAAGCTCTTCTTGGTGGTAATCGACATTGACGCTGTAAATGTCCAGTCTTGTTGCAATTCCAGCACTTTGCAAGTCCGTTTCGTTGATTCCTTTGGACATCAGTTCTTCGGCATGAGCATTCTTCGACGATGGCTTCTCTAAGTCGATGTACTCCGTGAGAAGCTTGCTCTGCTGCTTCCATTGTCAAGGCAAACGCTAATGTTTCAGAAAGCGTTCGTTTTCCAGCAGTTCGCACGGCCCTTTGAAGATGTATGTCGTAAATGGCGCGAACAAATGCCTCAACTGCAAACTGGTTACGGATTTCTTCTCCAACATCTGGATATGCAAGATGAACAAGCCTTTCAATGTCCGCTTGTAGCTGTTGTAGAGTTTCGCCCCTCTTCTGAACTCTGGAATAGAGTCGTACTTTGAAGACTTCTTTCATATGGCTATTACCAAAGTGTTTGTCTATAGCCTCAACCAAGTAATTAAAGTCGCCGCTCTTATCTGCTGGTATGGTTAGCAATAACTCAGCAGCTGCTCCTCTAAGAGCAAGGGTTAGAGCTAAACACTTGTCAGCCTCATCCCAGCCATTTGCTGTAGAAGCTGCCTCGAATTGCTTCTTGTATATAGACCAAGAAGTTTGTCCATCAAAGGTTGGAGGTTTCATCTCTTTTTTTCTCAAAGTTTCCCCAGAACTTTCGTGAATCTTTATGTTTCGACCACGGTCTAACTCTTTTGAAAACGTCTCTATTTTGTTGTCGACTAGCAATGATACACGTTCATCTAACACTTTTGAAAACGTCTCCATTTTGTTGTCGACTTGATTCTCCAGCAATGAAACACGTCCATCAAGTGCAGATACATTATTCTCGATGTTAATAAGCTTGCCTTCTAGCATTTTTCTCTGCTCTTCGAGAAGGTCTTTTTGTTCGCTATGCTGTTTTTTCTGATCATTTCTTTGCTCTTCGAGACGTTCGAGAACATTCTTTTGTTCGTTTTTCTGCTCATTTCGTTGCTCTTCGAGACGTTCGAGAACATTCTTTTGTTCGTTCTTTTGTTCATTTCGTTGATCTTCGAGACGTTCGAGAACATTCTTTTGTTCATTTCGTTGTTCTTCGAGACGTTCAAGCAGAAGACTAAACATATTTGAAACATCTACATTTTTACTCACGTCTGCTTCCTCAGCGTCAGCTTCAAAGACGAAAATGTCCGGGTCTTCATTTTGTTGTTTTAAATATTCGGCCAAACGCAGAACAAGCTCATTTTTCGATCCTGCTCTAGAAAGTTCTCGATTGCCTAATTCACTTTTCAGCTCATTACAGTTGAGCTCTTTCAATAACTTGCTCATTTTTTTTTTTTTTTTTTCGCACAATTCACTGCACAATAAGTTTTATTCCACTTTTCTGACACCAATGTAATATTTTTTTTTGCTAGGTTCGTTAAATAAAACTTATCACTCTTTTAGTATTTCTTCTTTATTTACACTTTCCAATTCAAAACAATAAATCTCAATTTATAATCAGCTCAAATACTTTTATTCAATTTAAATCACACTTGTTTAATAACACAATTCAATAAGCAGAGTTTTGCACACTTCCGTAATCAAAAGTCAACTGTGTCTCGCTCACCGTGAACACTCCCTTATATACTCAAATTAATTGTTCTCGAAAGTTCTTGTCTTGGAATGTTCTAGATGGTTGGAATAAGGGGAAATACATTTGACATTGGAAGAGAGCTTTTTTTTGTTTCTTCCATAAATTATTTATGCAATTTTCCAACAGATGGCGCTGTAGTAGTATAAAGGTCTGTTCACAACAGTATATACAATTTTCGATATGGTTTGGATTGAATTTCCAAAAATTATTGACCAGTTCTTTAGAAATGGAATTTTCATAACAAAAAATGTTGAATATTATCTTTGTATATAAAACTTTTAGTACTTTCATGAAGACGAACGATTGGGGCGACATCTTAAGCATAGCCATAGTACTTGTTAGATTTGTCTCTGCTAAATTTGATAGTAAAATATATTCTTTTTACTTGCGACTTAAAGGTACTATAAGGCAAGTTATGCATTCGTGAAAAACTCGAGATTTTGATCAAAGTTTACATTGTAATGTTAAAAAATTTAAAACTAATGTGCATCGGTATCTCCTTTTAAACCCTTCCTTCTTTTCCTATTGCTCGTACTGTGTAAATCATTTTAAGGGTAGTAATAACCCCTTGAGTGCGCGCTAATTATAAAAAAAAAAAAGTTACGATGATAGCGAAGACCTAAAAAGTGGGTCTCGCAATTCTGTATGTCTGTCTGTCGGTCGGTTCGACTATAGCCTAAACGGCTCGGCCGATTTTCTTCAAACTTGGTAGATATGGGTTTTAATTTATCCCCCCATACCTTTTTTTCTTTTTTTTAAGACCAAAAGTAACGGTACCTGCCATACGATTTTTTTTTCTCAAAAACTGTCCATAGAATTTAAAAAAAAAAAATTGAAAAATTTCATTTGGTTAAGACTAGCTAATGGCTGAAAAAAATTTTCCAAAAAATTGTTATTCTTGAAAGACCCCCTGGGTTCATTTTTTTTTTGTTTTTGATTTTTTCGAAAACGGTACAGCCGATTTAAATCATTTTTTTATGCTAAGGCTCCTCCAAAGTTTAAATATTATAACATATTCGAATTTTCAATTTTTAATTTTTTTGGATTTTTAAAAAAAAATTCAAAATTTTTTTTGGAAACTCAATATCTCACAAATCCTAAGATCGATTTTTTTCAAACTTGACAAATAAAAGTTTCTTAACATAATCTATACATGATTTGAGAAAAAAAAATTCGTTTTATCTAAAACTAACGGTACCTTCCATAAAAATTTTAAAAAATGGTTTTCGAAAATCGTATTTTTCTGGAAAACGGTTCCGAGAATTTTGCGTTTTTCTTTTGATTAATTTTTACGATCTATAATTTAATAAAAAAAATTTTTAAATCTAGATATTACTGACTGTACCTACCATAGAACGATTTTTCCGAATTTTGAATTTCTCATTATCGGCATAACGGATCTTAATGAAATTTTTTATAAAGAATCTCCTAAAAAGTTTAAAAAACATTGCATTTCAAAGTTTAAAAAAAATATTTTTTCAATTTTTAGAAACAGTCATTTTTTTTTTGAAAAATTCGATATCTCAAGAACGGCTTGATATTTTTTTTTGGAAATTAGACTCTTATTCGTATAGTAATAAAGACTTAAGGTTGGCATTCCAAATTTTTTTCTTAAAATTGTTTTCAAAATGTTGTTTATTGCTTATTTTTTAAGGAACCACACTACAACGACTTATAATTATTTTTGTTCTTCCATTTTTTTTTTTTATAATCTACCCGCGCTCAAGGGATTATGATTACCCTTTAAATGTTTCAACACAGCGCGGGCGTGAAGTTACGGAAGAGAAAGAAGGATAGGAAAGATGTGTGGCACGATGTTCTGAGACTGAAGGTTGTTGTCTCAGATAATTTATCTACAGGGATGGCGGCTGAACTAGTGCGGAGATATGCTGTGTCTTATTTTTATGTTCCTTATAATTCACATTATTTTATTCGTTTTTCATATTTGATGGGCATACTAGTTTTACTCAATCACATGTTGTTAGTGTTATGCCTGAACAACATGTAACGAGTAAACTAGCAACCCATTGATGACAATTTAAGAAGGTTTTTAATGGAATTAAAACGACATAGACGACGGCAGGAATCGAACCTGTGATCATGAGGTTCACAGGCGAGCACACATCCATCGCGCCACGGCCACCCACTTAATTCATATTTGCATAGCATTCTGTTTTTATCTCTTATACTACTAAAAGAATTTAAAAAATTCATTTTATCCTTATGAACAGTTTTCTTTAATAACATCCGTTTTTAAAATTCCTAGTCTATTACATAGGAGCAAGTTCGTGCGACCCAGTCGTGCATTCTATTTACTACTCGTTTTGTATTTTATCCTACTATCCAATGTAAATGTAGACAATGAGAAAGTCAAATATCGATAAAATAATTGAAAAATTAAGATATAAAAAAAATTATCAATTTTTCTATTTGCCGTTTTCGAGCAAAATACCATTTTCAACATCCATTATTTAACATTTTTGTGGTGGGGTGTTTGGTTTTCGAAATATTGAATTTTCAAAAAGAAAAATTAAATTTTGAATGCACAATACTTTCTATTCAAATTTTTTTGAACCTTAAGTATAGAAAAATTAATCAAAATTCAAATAGTTTTATTTAATACCCATTTTTTGAACATTTGTAACCATGAGTTAGATTTTACAAAATGAAATTAATTTAAAAATCTGTAGAAGAGTTTTTCAGGGAAAACAAATATTTCCTTAAATTTTGCAAAAATAAAAATTTACTACCTGACTGTTTAAAGAAAATCGGCCGACAAACAGACACAATTGCGTGAATTACGTTTTTCGTCTTCCCTATTATCGTAATGTCAAGTTTGATCAAAATCTCGAGATCGATTTATAACTTGTCATGTAGTGTTATGTGCTACATAGTCTGGAGTAGACCAAGCCCAAAACCAACAAAATTCTCCAGCCACCTCGGTCCATAGTTAACTGTCTCCAGTTTTGTAGGCCAAATTAATTGATGTCCTCTCTCACCTGTGTGCGCCTCTTGAATCGCGGTCTTCCGCTGCTGCGCTGACTTTCAGGACTGCATTCGGAAGCTTTCCAAGCCAAAGCATTGGGGTCCATTATCTCTTTAAGATCTAGTCATTATCCATTATCTCTTCAAGATCCAGTCATCTCAATGGACTATAATTCGTTTGCCTAGACCGGTTTTGCTGTTCAGCCCATACACTTCATGGTTAAATCTGCTCCGCAACTCCTCATCTATGCATACGGGACCAAAAATCAACTAGAGAATTTTCCTCTTGAAAAATTATATAGCGTTCTCTTCCTTTTTTAACAAGGTCCATGGCTATACACCTTATACAAGGACTTATGAACGGACTTTTGAAAGATTGGGAATCTAGTGTTGATGTGGAAGCTTTGCACTGTTCTTTCGAAAACTATTATGAAGAAGTCCTAAAAAAGGCATTGCTTTGTCTTAAATCTATATTTTGACATCAAATACATGGGTGAGGTATCGTCCAAGCTTGATGGAGTAGCACAAACGGATAAGTTTGCCAGAGGCTCTAGAACTATACATTACTCTATTTATCTGTATAGTTTGTCTCTATAGATTCGATAATACGCGAAAAATGCTAATTAATTTCGATTTGAGAAAACGGGTTTTTCCAAGATCTACTGTAATGTGAATATTTTGTTTATGATGGACTTACTGGTCTAAAGTGATGTGGACCTATCAAGTTATTGACGAAAGGCTTAAGCCGTTCACATTTAACGACAGAAAGCATCTTGTATGGGTTAATCAGCAGACAAATGCCTCTGTAGTTTTTGAAGTTCATAAGGTCTCCTTTCTTCAGGATCGAGCAAACTATGCTGAGGTTTCATTTATGGGACATGCTTTCTCTGCACTATATTTTGCAGATGAGCTCGTGCATACTCCGGTCACTCTAAACAGTTCGGCAGTGAGGCAAACAGCTCCAGCGGCTTTGTTAAACTTAAGATCCGATAAAGCTCGAAGTCGAAGTCGAATAGCACTATCTCTCTAGCAGCGAAATTTTCTTCCTCTTCGCCGTTATACAGTTTGGAAAACTTATCTTTTAATATTCTCACCATCGACTGCAGTTTTATCGGCTTCGGCTCGGGGATTGTTGCCTTTTGGTAAAACTTCCGAAACTAATTTCTGTTATGGCATCCCTCTATTTCCTCGATCGAGCGTTGTCATCCTTCTTCTTTTCTTTCTGAGAAATGGGTGTTTTTCTCTCCTCTTCTGCTCGTAGAGATCGCTGGAAACTCTGTCCTTCTGGGCAGCACCGCTTTTTATACCTCTTATTTAGCTTCATATGCTTACCGGCACTAATCGTAAAACCCTGGATTTTGTTGTGGTGGTTATGTAATACCCAGCACATAAGATATTCGTGACATAGATATTCGTGACATAGAAACTCTATCGGAAAAGAAACTGGCAAACTGTTACGATTATATCCGTCCAATTTCGAACTTCTCACTGTACTTTCATTTTCTCTTTGCTTGGTTCGGGATGTCAGAAGTCATACCTTGGCTACGAAGTACTAGCCCGAGTTGATGTTCGCCTTTTGAAACGGACTTCCGTTAATCGCAATTTGATTTACGGTGGATCGATCAGGAGTTATCAATGTTCCATTGTAAATATAGAGATGTTTGAACTGCGCGCTAGCTAGCGCTTTAGAGCAAAATCGATCAGCCTGAATTCGCCCAACCATGTCACCAAACATTTCTTCTCTTCCTAGCTTGGCGTAAACATTTCCAGGGACATTTTTAATGACATAGCAAGGGCGTACAAAATATCTTTAGTGTTTTCGTCTTTCTCCTTCTTTTTTGGGGCATGTGCGTAAATAAAGCTTATGTTGGCGAATAAAACCTTGATGCTTATTATCGTGAGGCACTCGGTCATACTTTTGAAACTCAGGACTTTTAACATGAGTCTAGTTTCACCAACAAATTCCCCCTTAATAGATGCTACTTTTGTTAACGATAGAAGTCACCTTCTTTGCAGCACTTTAGGGCTTTCGCTAATTGTTCGGCTGCACGTGTTCTATTAACGGACCGAATATTCCAAGCCTTCATCCGGAATTCATTATTTTCATTTCTTTTTCATAGTTCATCATCAACAAATCCGTTCGTATCCTAGCCTTATTGTTGATTCGAAATTAAATTACCTTATGTGGCCAGGAAGTCAGCCCGACTCGGCGGAAGAACCCATAACCTGGAGAACCAGATCTTCAGTATAACTCCAAGAACGGGAAGCCAATCAAACCGCTTATTATAGACCCGAGCTCCAAATATGTCATAGAGGCCTAATAAGGTAGTTCGGCCTAACTTGAACTGCAAACGTCTCCGTTGATTCCGTCTGAGAAATTCCTCCACTGCCACCTGGATGAAATGAGAGATGCCTTAGTAGTGGAAACACTCTTCCCCATTTTCAGTTTCCGCCACTTCCGGTTTCAAGCCTTCGAATTTTAACTAAAAACAACTTTAAAAATACTAACGAAAAATCCTCTTGCTATTGTATGTAAATTTATCTAGACGAGAACTACAAGTTCCCTGATGATGTTTTTCCCCAAAGCGAACAAAACTAAATTATTAATTGATGTGCTGCTCATGCGGCAGTGATTCCCAATCGAATCCAATTCATGCATTCCGTTTGCCAGTATTGTGACATCAATCACTTAATCATTCATATCACGTATGTGTCAACCCCGGGGAATGACGTTGCATCCCTTAGCCATAGTTCGAAGCATCACGGTTCGTTTTGCGATGTATCATGAATTATTTCCAGATGCGAATTTAGCGAATTTACACCTTTTGATACCCGAATGCGAGGTAAACGCGTAACTGACCGGTCCGGTCGGTAGGTTGTTCAATTAATTTATTCAAACGCGTAATGTCAGCAGGAATGCACATGCATACCACACACACTGTATTGTAGATTTACGAATGGTAGAATTAAATCCGACCACGAATTGTAAATACATTTTACAGGTAATTTATTCCAGGACACTTATTTTTGAAGGTTCAACACTACATTGGAGCGTGTAAAAGTCCCCGTGTGGAAAAATCAACAGCAGCGTTATTGAGAGAGAATTGCGAATATTGGAGAAATTCAACTTTGTGTTACTCGTATACTGGAATTCAGGATTAAGGGATTTCGGAGATTAATTCTTGGTTCTTACTCTTTGTTCTTTGCGCTGTAATCATTCCGCAGATGAGGAAATAATCGTCCAATCAATTTGTCCTGTTTAATTGGAATTTTCATCAAGTAGAGACATATTTAAAAAAAAAAAGAGTAAAAAGAATCGTTAAGAAATTAGCAGTGGTGCATAAGTTTGAAACTACGAAAGAATATAGGAAAGGACGTCAAGAATATCCCTTCAATAGATATTAAGAATTTTGTATAATTAAATTTTAAAAATAATTATTTTTTAAATAAGAGAACTTTCCATATAGACCACAATGTTTGCCATCAAATGTCTTCAAATTAAGTCTGGTTCCTATCACGGAATACAACAGGAAGCCACGGATATAGATGATCTTAATGTTGAAGACCCCAGCAAACAAAATAAAGACACTGAATTTCGGATCTTCACGTGGAATGTCCGGACCTTAAATAGGACACATGCAGTCGAAAACAAGAGAAGAACCTGGATAGGCTAAGGCTGATGTAACAGCTATCCTGGAAGGGCGATGGGATGGAGAAGGAATACGACGGACAGGGCCGGACAAGCTATACGTGCAAGCTGTGCAAATGCGCAGGGCGCTGAACTAAAAAGGCGCCTTGGGCAAGCGTTAAAAAAGCCACTACTTCATAACCACTACCTACCATCTTTTTTAAGTCTCATTTCTTTTTATAGCTCACTCCAATATTGGTATTTATTAAATATACAGGGTGTCCCACAGTCACCGCCCCAAAAGAAAACCATGGATTCCTGAGGTCATTTTAAGTCGAAAAACTTAAGAGGCAATTTTCTCGTTTTCGTCACGTTTTCGAGTTATAACGGTTTTTATGATTTTTCCCTTAACTGGCTTTATCTATGCCAAACTGCGTCCGATTCGTAAGATTTTTTTTATAACCAATCAAGAATTTATTAAGGTTTTAGTTTGTCCAGAGACTTTTTTTTCTGCGGACAACCGTTTCTCCGCAATTTTGCATCAAACACAATTTTTTCGTTTTTTAAGTAGTTTTTTCACTTTGATATCATTTTATTCAAAAAAACACGTTAATGAGTATTAATTTTTTTCACTTATTATTAAAGCCCAGTTCATTTTCTTAAAAAAAAATAGTTTTTTTCCTTAAAAAGAATACTAAATGTAATTAACAAAAAATAAACAAACTGAGTGAATTTAAAAAAATAATAATTTTTAAATACAAAAGTAACTTTTTCTGAGCTATTGTGGTTAAGAAAAGGACAAATAGATAAAGTTGTCCCATTTCAGCGTATATTAATAATATTTCCAGATATTCTTGATAAGTGTAATCCATTGTTCGCAAATAATTGAAAAAAAAAATACAATTTGAATAACAAATCCAAAATGGTGTATCAAGTGAAAGAACACGACGCGGACACTAGATCACGCGAGAAAGACATTTACAACCTTCAAATCATAATGCAAATCTTTACTGTTTACATTAGTTAACGGTCTTACTAATTAACTTTATCTATTTGTCCTTTTCTTAACCACAATAGCTCAGAAAAAGTTAATTTTGTATTTAAAAATTATTTTTTTTTTTTAATTCACTGTTTGTTTATTTTTTGTTAATTACATTTAGTATTCTTGTTTAAGGAAAAAAAAATATTTTTTTTTTTAGAAAATAAACTGGGCTTTAATAATTAACGAAAAAAATTAATACTCATTAACGTGTTTTTTTGAAAAAAATAATATCAAAGTGAAAAAAACAACTTAAAAAACGAAAAAATTGGATTTGATGCAAAATTGCGGAGAAACGGTTGCCCGCAGAAAAAAAAGTTCTGAGACAAACTAAAACTGTAATAAATTCTTGATTGGTTATAAAAAAAATCTTACGAATCGGACGTAGTTTAGCAAAGATAATGCCAGTTAAGGGAAAAGAGAGCAAAAATCATAAAAACCGTTATTACTCGAAAACGGGACGGAAACGAGAAAATTACCTCATAAGTTTTTCGACTTAAAATGACCTCAGGAATCCATGGTTTTCGTTTGGGGCGGTGACTGTGGGACACCCTGTATAACTAACAGCTAGTTCTGAATTTAAAGACAGATATACAGTAATCCCCGCTTAGTTGCACCTCGCTTAATTGAACATCCCGCTTAATTGACCGAAAAATTTGCATTGCAAAATTTCCCGTATTAGTAGCATAGCTTTTTAGATGGTTAATTGAACCCCGCTTAATTGAATTACTCGGTTAATTGAACTTTAAAATATGCACCCGAAAAAAAAAATATATGGACATTTTTCGGATAATTGGACGTACAATAAATTTTAATGAAACAAATATTAGAAATATTTTATTACTTAACCTACGTCTGAAGTGGTTTTTTAAAAGACAGGTATTATTCAAGATGAAGAGCAGCCGGAAAATGATATCGTGGTCATAGACAACATACTTAAGTACAATGGTTAAAGAAAAAGAAGAAGTTGAAGCCATATTACCATCGACTTTCGAAATTCTTCAGGACATTGCAATTCTACGTTTATACTTCTTACCACTAAATAAATTTACAGTTGAGTTGAAAAACAAGAAGACATTGTTCAAAACAAAACAATCAATCAAAATCAAATCACAAATTTTTTCAAACCAATGTAAGCAAATAACCATTAGGTGCGTTTTATTATTCACAAATCTATCTGGATCCGGATCTGGATCATCAATTGAAAATAAAACGATGCGGATCTTACTGACAGCAGTGTTATAAGCCCGTCTCTTTTTATCCTTGAGTTTGGAAATTTTGAATTGTCTTGTCTTACACTACCTTACCATAAAAAGCCATCTACTCGCCAGTGTAGTAACTAATTTTTGGATCTTTAAAATAGATCCCGATAGAAAACAGGATCCCAAATTGTTTTTGTAATACATGTTAAAACTTAATCCAGATCCGGATCCAGATAGATTTGTGAATAATAAAACGCACCTATTATGAGCCTTTTGAGGTACATACCTACTATTGTATATATTATTTTTTTTTATCCTTTTCGAAGCTAACAGTGACTTTTTTTTAAGAATAATTTATTTCTGTTTCATAGTTTTAATTATGTATGTATTAGGGTAGGTCAAAAAAATCAAGTATCTTTTTTTTGGATCCGACACATGAAAACTAGTTCAAATTTGAATCATTTTGTATCAATACTTTTTAAATTATAAAATTTCATATGGTGAAATAGAATTTTTTTTTCTGCTGACATGTTAAATTATATTTCTTAAATAAAAACCTTCTTTTCCTGAAATAGAACATGAACTATCTTAAAATTCAAAAATTAATTGGTTAATTAGGAAATATTTATTGAAAAACTACTAAAATCAGTAGGCATTGGAATTCTACTGCGGATATCTTTTGAATGGCTAGAGTAATCGATTAACTACAGAGATCTTTTTTGTAGAGCGTTCAATTTCCTATAGAAATAATTAAAACTTATTTGACAATAATTATTTTTTATTAAGTTACAAAATTCAAAACAAAAAAGTTATTTTCCTTAAAATACTTCAATCTTTAACGTTGAATATCTTTTAAATGGTTGGATTAATGAAAAAAGTATATAAGACCATTTTTGTAGAGCGTTCAATTTCCTATAAATATTGACTATGCGATTGGTTAAACGATCTATTGTTGATAAGATATGACCATTTTTATATGATATCTACTAAATTGAAAAAAAAAACTTTGATGAGCATAATCTTCCCGTCAATATTAAGAGCTATTATTTGGTAAGTACTTTCTAGAGGTACCTACGAACTTGTTTTCATGTGTCGGATCCAAAAAAAAAGATAATTGATTTTTTGACCCACCCTAGTATGTATGCTTATTTTTTAAATAAAACGTGTTCAAATATTTTTGTGTGTGTATTCTTTTTCAGTTTTTTTCAAGGTTTTCGTAAGTGGAAAATGAAATGTTCATAGTAAATTTCTGGGATGAATATTTTAATTTTTAGTTGACCGACTCGTGCAATTACACGGGTTTCGTTTAATTGAACAGGTCGGTCAATTAAGCGGGGTTTCGTTAATTGAACCACCCGGATAATTGACCGAAAAATCTGACAAAATGGTCAGTGCAATTAAGCGGGGAATACTGTACATGTGTATATACGAGTATATAGATACATATCTACTTTTCCAAAAATAAGTCGATGTTTAATTTCCCCCACACCCCCATTCCCACAGTAAAAAAAACTACATCACAAAATCTTTACAAAGTGCACAATTTTGTTATTCCTCACACTCACCATCGCGTGTATGAGTGAAGGCATTTATTTTAACCCTCCCCTATGCAGTGTAACATAAAACAGAATTTCAACAGCAAATACAGACAATTAACAGTATGCATGTTAATAAAACTCGTAACATGCGCACGATGCCAATTCTTCTATATGAAATCGAAGTCAGCAATGTTACTCAAACAGAAATTCTGAGGTACAAAATTCATACTCATTGACATGTCAGTGCGCAGAATTAAAAGTTGCGTCTAGGAATTTAAACTCTCCCGGCTGAGTGTTTCTTGTAATGTTTTAGTTTGGCACTGGCCTCTGTTTATGAGTGAAATTTTATCACTGTCGTGTGTCGAGAATGAGACAAAGGGTTGAAAATTGAAATATGGAAATACTTGAGTGATAATGATGCGATGATTAATGTTGAGGTTTGTCGTTAATGAGTAGCGTTGCCAGACGTCCCGGTTTACCCGGGACATCCCGGATTTCAGTCATAAATTCATCTATTCCGCCGGGACAGCTTTTTTCCCGGGTTGGGACTCAAACTCGAAAAAATAATGAATATTGTACATTAATACACTTTCAGTGATAAGGAACAATCACTACATTGCGATTTAACCTTAAGAAATTACTTTTAAAATTTCAATCAAACAAACCTAATTTAACGAAAAATTTATTTTTGTAAACTGACATCTGTCATTAAAATTGACAAAAGAAAAATATTTGCAAATGATAAATGACAAAAAAGTCATTTAATTAGTAGATAATTAATAAAAGAATTTATTTATATTGATCTACAAGCATTATATGATTTTTACTTGCGACTTATAAGTACTATAAGGCAAGTTTTGCGTTGGTAAAAAAAATCGAACTCGAGATTTTGATCAAAGATGACATTACGATGATAGCGAAGATGAAAAAGTGGGTCTCACAATTCTGTCTGTCTGTTTGTTCGACTACAGCCTAAACGGCTCGGCCGATTTTTGTTAAAGTTGCGATATCTACGAAGTTTAACGAAAATTTTTTTCGCCAATTGTTTTTTCTTTTTTTTTTAAAGACCAAAAATGACGGTACCTGCCATGCGGTTTTTCGAAATTTTATAAATATTTTTTTTCTCAAATTTCATTTAGTTAAAGCCTGGTAATGGTTAATGGTATAATGGTACCACCGATTTTGATCATTTTTTTATGTTAAAGTTCCCCAGCAGTTAAAATATTATTGTGTATTCAAATTCTATAATTTATATAAGAATTCTATAATTTAATAAAAAAAAATTTACTGACTGTACCTACCACAGAACGATTTATTCGACTTTTGAATTTCTCTTAATCGGAATAACGGATTTTAGTAAATTTTTGTAAAGAGAAGATTCTAAAAAGTTTAAAAAACTGCATTTCAAAACTCTAAAATTTTTTTTTTTAATTCGAAAATTCAATACCTCAAAAACGGCTCAATATCTTTTTTTTGTAAATTTAATTTTTTTCGAACAAAATCAAAAACTTCAAATTGACGTACCAATATTTTATCTTAAAAATGATTTAAAAATTTTGTAAATTACATTTTTTTATTTTTAAGAAACCACTACAACGAAGTATAATTTTGTTCTTGCATTGATCAATATTTGTTTGAATCACATGGCATCCTGTGTTTAGCTAGTTGGAGCTTGTTTTAGGAGTTTTTTTAGTCATTTAAAAAATTAATTTTTCTCTAATAACATTCATTTTTTAAATTCTTAGTCGTGTATTTTATTTATTTTGTCCCGGGCAATATGATGAAATCCCGGGATTTTTCATTATTTAAGCCACTTGTCCCGCCGAGGTGCAAGAAAAATCTGGCAACCCTATTAATGAGTGAATCTGTTTTATTCAATTTCTCCTTTTCTCTATTTTTTTGTTCTTGCCAGTTATTGTTTACATTTAAAAAAGGGATTTTTTGACTGATCTAATTACTTTATTTGTCTATGTATTATGGTAAAAAAAAACTCAAAAGAAAAGAAAGGATAGGGAATCTATATTTACAATAAAACTTGCTACGCTACTATTTTAGTAGTGTATACGAGTATGTATAAGGTTATGATAATGGTTCAAACATGAAAGGAAAAGAGGCTGGTGTTCAAAACAAAATTAACTGTCTTGAACCAAGAGCTTATTTTGTTCAGGCTGCTTGCATTCCTTTTGGTTGTTGTTGGTTTTTAATGATTCAGCTTGCTTTTCATTGGAAGCTGTTAAGTTTTTTGACATTGCTCAATGCATATAAAACTTTGTATCAGGTTCAACAAGGGGGACATACATATCTACATATATACAACAACTTTCGCTGGTTTGACCTTAAAACCCCTTTCTGAAACCAGATGGGAGTAGACTAAATGCTTTAAAACCATTCAAAAAAATCTTAGAAGCTATAATATGAAGCTCTTATTGAAATATCTGAGGCTGGAAACGTTAAGAATAGAAACATGCTGTCATTAGGAAGTAAAATTTTAGTTTCAAGTTTATATGTTGCATATTAATCTAGTTTGATATTTTAGAAAAAAATAATGGCGCAAAATTTTAATTGAATTGGTACGATGCTAAAGCTGTTTTAGTATGATACTACGTTAAAACAATAATTTTATTCGAATATAGCATCATACTTCTCTACCCTTTTATTAAAGTTAAAATCATCGAATACCTACTTTATTTTTTTAGTATCTTGCTAGCTTCGTATGACTCTTACATTTGCAGACATCAAAAAAGGTTCGTGTACTTATTTTTTTACACGAAATGTCGTTGTTTTAGGTGTGTTCATAGCAATTTATTAAGGAAATTCTTTTAGTACGATACTAGTGAAAAAATGTTTAAAATTAAGAATGAGTTAGTAAACTACTATAAAGTTAGCAAATTGTTAAGTAGTATCATACTTATACCTTAATAATAGGCTGTTTAAAATTTTGCGCCAATATAACAAGTAAGTATTTACAAACTCCGTCTGCTAATTTATCTACTAAATATGCTACTAAAAACTCTATAGTGGAAATGCGATCAGAAGAACAATTCACTAACGTGCAATCAGCTGAAGCCATAGCTCTAAATCTATAAATACCATCACAGTTTCCTCAAATAACAGTTTTTTGAAACTAAAATTAATAAAAAACTACTTCAGGACCCCAATGACTCAGGAAAGATAAGTTGACTAGTCAATCATGGCTATAGAGAAAGAGCTTGTCAAGTCATTATATTATGATGATCTGGTAGCTGAGTTTGCTAAAACAGAAGCCAGAAAAGTTAATATAGCCGGTTCTATTTATTTTTATTAAAATAATAATCTTATTATTATTTCCTACATGAGCAACAATTAATGAGTTCATTATTTATTTGTATGTTGTTATGTTTTTGAATTAGGTTTTAAATATTTTTTACTTCAAAAAATACTTTTTTCAGTTCCTAAATTTTTGTGATATATTTTTTGACTATTATTTTTGTGATATATTTTTGATTTCTTACTTTTTAATAAAAATCATATTTATTTTAATTAAATAAAAGTATTATCTAGGAATAGGCCTCTTGGGGATCCCTCGCTAAAAAAACGCATTGCAAAGGGTACCCCTTGGGTAATGAGGAAATGACTTTTTCCGCCAATCCAATCCAAATGAGAGGCGCCACTGAAAAAGCTTGCGCAGGGCTCTAATTTAGCTCGGGCCGGTCCTGACGACGGATGAAATCGATTGACATCTACTTCGGCGAGGGTTGAAAGGAGCATGGTCAGCGGCTCTTTGGTCGTGGTTTTATGGTAAGGGGAAGACATAGGCATGAAGTCTTGGGCTTCCGAAATATAAGCGACCGCTTGGTCACAAACTGCATCACAGCCAAATTCAAAAATATCACGTTGATCTGTGCCCACGTCCCAAGGAATAAAAAGACGAATCAATCAAGGAAGAATTCTACGATATCCCCGAGATACCTGCCCGCAGTACGATGTCAAGATTATTCTTGGCGATTTTAACGCAAAAATCCGAAAGTAGAGCATCTTTGGTTCGATAGTCGGAGGATACAGCTTGCACGACAACACTTACTTACACTAAGGCTGATTGACTTTGCGGCGTGGTGAGGTAAAATATCATCATAGTAAGCACTCGATTCCAACACCTCTATACACACAAAAGGACCTTGCCTGGACCAGACTAATCATCTTGCGATAGCTGCCAGACCAACTTCCAGTATCCTGGATGTCTGAACGTCCCGCGCGTATATCTGGATATCTATGATACCATAACGCCGAGCTGAGGCTGTAAAAAGATAAAACCGCTCTAAAAAAGATAAAATCCCCGAGATCGTCAGGATTTTCGCTAACCAAGTTTCTTTTAACCTTTCAGCAAGCCCGGTACCAGCACCAACTGCAGAGGACTAGTTAAATCACTGCCAACAAGCCATCAGAAATACCGCCACTGGTGTGCATTGTTTCACTAGACGACCACAATGACATCCATAGTTCGATGAAGAATGCCGCCTGACACGTGCATCAATGATGCGAACAAGAACTAGAGCTGGAACTGCTGAGATAGCACTCCGGGAGCTCTATGGGCAAAAAAAGAAAGGAAGAACGCCGACTTACCAGGAGGAACAAGAGAGAGCACGTGAAGCGGTTGGGCGAGTTGAAGGCTGTAGAAGCTGGAAATATGGTAGTAGACACACAGTCAGTACTGAGGATCTGGAAACAACAGTTTTCTAGACTGCCAAACGGTGAAGATGACCGAAATTCCACTATTAGACAGTATAATCCATTCAAGGCGATGAAGATCAAAATTTCCATCCACCCAACCTAAAATAAATGCGGTTATCGATAGCAGCTGGTGCGGATGACCTGCCAGCCGAAGCAGAGGAGATGACTTTGTAGGGAATATGCACCAACTTATCTCCAAAAATTTGGTCGGATGAAAGTATGCCCGACGAATGAAACCTCATGTTCCCGATCCACAAGACTACAGCGGTATAAGTCTCCTCAATTTCGCATACAAAATCCTGCCATCCATATACTGTATGATCGCTTAAAACCGTTTGTCAACGATCTGACCCGGCAAATCAACCATCGACCAAATGTTCACACTTGGAGACTTCGAGATTTTGAAATAAAAAAATTCGAAGAGAAGACGAGAAGAAATTCTCGACTCGGCCAAAATATCATGATGGATAGGTACAAATTTGGAGTGGTCAAGGATTTTGTCTACTTAGACCTTACTACTACTTCACAAATGACATTAGTACAGAGATAAAACGAAGAATCACTCTCAACAATCGCTATTTCTTCAGGCTAAGAAGGCATTTGAGTAGTAAGGCCATATCTCAACAAACTAAGGAGACCTTATATAAGACCCTCATAATGCTGGGCCAGCTGCATCAGACAGAAACTGTTGGGTGCTTCGAAAAGAAGATTCTTCGAGTGATTTTCGGTTTAATATGTATCCATGAAGTATGGAGGAGAACAGTCAATAACGAACTTTACGGGCTTTACAGCGAAGTCGACCTGGCCAAGAAGCTGAAAATACAGCGGCTGAGATGGCTGGGACACGTAGAGCATAGACACCGACATGCTAGCCCGACGAGTCTTCGAATCTACCCATGATGGTCACCGCAGCAGAGGAAGACACCGCCTTAGATGGTGCACACAAGTGGAGAACTACCCAACCTATTTTGAGTGGGTAACTGGAGGCAGCTACTTGGGTACCGAGCTCGCTGGAGGGGCTTGTCGGTTGAGACCGTATTCCATCCTGGACTGTAAGTGTTATCTTAAATAAAGTAACATCGATCAAAATGCACTCTTTGAAGTATGGCTCATTTAAATGGCCCTATTTCGACCGAAAAATTATCTCTAGTTCCCGAGCGATTTGAGAGTAGGGTAAACTCTCGCGCAGGTGACTTGAATTGGCCACCAATATCGTACAAATTGTAGTCGTTAGACTTCTTCTTATGATGTTTTCTGAAGTTGCAGCCATATGCCAATAAGCAACTGTTAATCTCTGCCCTCAAAGTGAAAATAGCACAGGCCTATTGCAGTGGGAATTAAGAAATATAAGAACACTAGTTCCGAACTAATGAAATAACTTTTATTGAATGAACATGAATAATTTAGAGAAAAACTTAAAATATAAACAACTGAACAAAAGCTAAGATGATGATGTTTGTGTACAATATTTTGAAACAAGTAGTTTGATGATTTCTTTAACAAGACCATCACTGAAATTAACCCAGATCTATGGGACATAAAAATTGAAAATTGGTCCTCTTGAGTCTCCATACCACTGTGCAAGGATGCAGTGGAAATTTGAACGTAGGATGACATATTTCTTTTTCATCAAAAAAGACCAAAACACCTTCAAAATCTTAAACTTTATTAATTATTAGAAAATGCCACTTAAAACAAAAAATTTATTTTCAGGGATACTGCAACTTGTGAGGAAGGACAAATCCCTCAAAAGTGCTTATTTTTCATTTTTCATAAATCGTCATATCCGTTTGGATTCAGCAGACAGGTTGCAAGTGCCCTAAATTCTTTCTGATACTTGAAAGTTTTAAAGTTTTAAAGTTTTAAATCAGTAAATCGAGCTACTGTGGCACCAAAATTTATTAATTTTGCCTTTTCGAAGAACCTATCTCGGTGTCATACCGACAAGTACATACAAAATAAAATCCCATAACCTTATCCTATCCTGCCAGTCACTTAATTAAAAACCACTGATTTATTCCCTTTCATACAATTCAGACCAAGTTCTACTGACAGAAACCGCAACTCACTTCATTTCACTTGATTAATTTATTATTATTATTTACTTAGTGAACTTTAATAACTGACTCACCCCGGGTGGCTCTTAATATTTTCCCAGACATAAGAATTTAAGTTAACCACCCTTAACAATTTCTTATAAGAACCACATATCTCTATCTTTCTTCAATGTTAAGGACTACGTTATGGAGGCAAACTGTATGTCTACATAAGACGGCACTCATCATATTCCTATTTCCAAGGCGTAGATGAATATTTGATAGACACCTTTATGATCCTTCCTGGTTTTTTTGTGAGTGTGTATTCTCCCTAGGAAATGATAAACCATTGAGTAAGAGATTCCTTTTTTGGGAGCGAGGATTTATATCAATTACAGAAACTTAATATGACACTTTGGAGCAGCACTAAGCTCAAAGGGTATATTTAAGGTTGAAGATTATAATGTTCAATGGATGAAGACGATATGTTTTCAAAAGTAAGTTCAAGATTATTTTGTTTACACCAGTTTTGAGGAACTTCCTTCAGTTATGTACGTGCATAAGTTACTAGGGATGAAATTAAATCAAAGAAAGGGTAAATGTGGTTGAAATGCATCTTTTAAACTTTTGTGAATAGGTTTCTGGGAAGGAATATCGTAAAACTGTGCATCTTTGGAATGTCATCTTAAAATGAAATAATTATTTGTGCAGTATTCATAACAAATTAGCTTTTTAGCAATGACTTTATGGGTTCAGTAGTATCAGAGAGTAAGGCAAAAAAAACTGTTCTAAGGTTAGGTTAATGGGCACATAGTTGATTTTATTACCATCAGACTTAGATCAATGTAGATCCGTTCTGATTCCCTAGGGCCTAGGGAATATGACTCCCATGTAATGAAATCAATAATAAATCCTATGGCATTCAAGGCCGTCTAGAGTGTTGATAAGTTTGAGCAAGCTATAGCCTGAAATGTCGGAGGGTTCTTCTAAGCCATTGAAGAAATGTCTGTTGTCACATAATCATCTGGTTGAGGATTGGAAATTGGAAAATCATCCCTCCACCAGACCCGTAGGGGCAAGTGGCTCCTTGCAACATCTAGTAGATCCGTTTGATAGGTTAGTAATTTGTGTACGTATCCGTTTGTTTGGTCAGGATTGCCGAACAAGTCGAAGGGACTGTCCTTTTCCTCAAGAGGATTTTACCAACCTAAGGGAGATGTGGCCCTATCAACTCACTGATACTATTGTTCAACGTAGGAGTGGCAATCGCTGGTGTATTTATAGGCCTATTAATCGTTTATTTCTGCTCCTAGCAATGTAGTTCTGAGCCTACTTTATGTCTTTTGACTATGGTTGGAGGCGATTTCTAATCTCGACAGGTCCTTGCTTTGAATATCACAGATATGCCCCAAGTCGTTCAAGAAGTGTCTCTCTCGGAACGTTTTTTCAGATGATATAGCACAGGGCAGTGACACGTAAGTAGTGGCAAGTATCCTCATGTATCACCTCGACACAAAATTCTCTGCACAAGTTGTCCATATTGTGTTTGATGTTTTTCTTGTAATAACCCACTTGTTTTTGATCAGTGGTGATGCTCACGAGAAGAGATATCTAGAGACATTTTACTCAGTTGCATGTCAGTCTTTTGTTTATTGAATCTAGGCCATAGTTTTCCGGTTATAATACACGTATCGAGCATGCTCCATCTTTTGTTTGTTGTAGCTAGAACTTTGCTCCTGACTAACTGTTTAAGATTTCAGGGTGGGACCTGAACTGTTGTGTCTGCCTGATAAAGATCAAGAAATCGCTTATTGCCGCTGGGCTATCAATGAAAAAGGCGATATATCAGCTTGTGGTATTTTGCCATCATGGAGATTTGTCAGCAGCTTTCATCACTTCGAGGACCTCAGCTTGAAAGCCACTCTTGTAATCAGGAAGTCTGAATGAGCTGGCTAGTTCAAATGTTTCTGAAAAGAACCCTCCACCAACTCCAGTATTCATTTTGGAACCGTCGCTTCATCCGTATGTATTGCTACCTCCCAAGTTGATCGCTCGTTGATTTTCCAGTCCTATATGCTAGGAAAGAGTACCCCTTGGTATAATGGTTAGTGCGTTGGACTGTCATGCGTAAGGTCGATTCTCAGCCGCTGCAAGAAAGTTTTTTTTCAAATTCCCTAAGGGTATCTCTTGTCTTGGAAAGTGCTTCTCATTAGCCGTTTGGAATCGACAGAAAATTGTAGGTCCCTTGCGTGCCTGGCAACAGCACACAGGAATGGTTGAGAGTTGTGAGTCACTGGGTCCTGGTTCACGTCGAGCCGTTGCACCACCAAATTTATTTATTTTGTTATATGCTAGGAAAGGCGGCTAGCCGCTGTGGGGGTGAACATCTTTGCTCCAGTAATTCCAATACATGACATTCTTTGTACCCTGGTTTTGTGTCAGTATGGGTCTAACTATCGTGTACATTCACTTCATAATTTTTGGGCTTAACCCCAGTTTTAACCAATTATTATATTGCCGGAACAGCACGGCTTTAACCGTTCTTTCCTTAATGTTAAGACCCCAGTTATCGCAAAACAAAGGAAATTAACTACTTTTAAGATACGCTTTATTTAAGGGACCCAAGTCAAAATCTCCTATCACGCCAAGATATTATGTGGGTTAACCGCTAGACCAGAGTTCTTAGTCCATGTATTCAATAGTGAATAAGGCATTCTCTTATTTGTTCGCTAATTGTGGAAGGAAATTTACTTGTCGATAGCTATGCTACTTCATCTGCATATGAAATTGCATGAATTTCTCTACATTAAAGTCTCACTAGAACTGCGTTCATCACGAGTGTCCAGAGAAGCGGAGAAAGGTTACCACCTTGTGGAGTCTCTCTGAAAGCAGATCCTTTGATCTGTACTCGTCCTAAGTCTGAGTTATTGTTGTTGTTCTAACTCCAACATTAATTTTGTTCCGTATATTTTTGTATTTGTAATAATTCTTACATGCTTTCTACTACCTTTTAAATGTAGTTGAATACTTGCGTCCTACGTGAACTATTCCATGAAATAATGGGGCTGCGTTAAGGGAAGTGAAGAGGAAATGAGTATGGGGGAATCCGTTTCTTTATAAGCTTAGACCTACTGAATTGGCTTTTAAAATTGAATTATAGTTATTAATTGGCGCCCAACGCGAGGTTTATTATTAAAAAGATAAAGAAATTGAGAAAAATTAAAAGCATTTATCTTGGATAGATTTTTTAGTTTTTCTTAAGAGACTTGAGTAAGTTATTGGCTAAAAGTAGAATCAGATCATATAAGATATGAAATACAAATTAAAAAAAAAAAAAAAAACATAAATAATATTTACTTTAATTTTGATTTATTTTGAAGGTCCACCAATTCTTTGGACGAGAGACACCTTGTAGTGAAGTGAGAACTTTGGTTTCAAAGATTCATTTGACCTGTCGTTTATGGGAAAACCCCATTGATAATTTAGAGAACCCTGGTATTTCGTGGACCCTGCCGATTAGATTGTTTTTAGCCAGAATACCAGCTCTATTCTCATCGCAATTTCTTGAAAACGGTTCAAATCCAAGGGTATCAACAAACTTACTATATCTCTACTCTACTCTCACATGGTTGACCAACATTTTTCTAGCTTCTAGCGGGATTAATAAGCCTTAACAACAGAAACAAAAGAATAGAAAAACATTGGCAAATCTAACACACTGCGGAAGGTCACGGCGATTTAATATGTGGACTGTTGTTCCGGATTAATATCATTCAATTTTGCTTTGACCTAATAATTTACTTGAATTCTTCTCTTCATACACGATTTATTTCTTCACTGTACTTTAAATGTCAAATCTTATGTAATTGTCTTAATGGTATAATATAATAATCTCTAACGGCACTGAACTAGCCGAATTATGATTTTTTTCTCGTTATTCTCGTTCATTTGGAAAGAGATCAGCAGAGAGGTAACACCTATAGTTTTGGTATTGTATCATTTCGGATTATTATCGAATAAATTAAAATTACTTATATTCGTGCACATTTTAAGTGTTGACTTTTGTTTGGCTATTTTCTCGAACAACTGTGAAGAAAGAAAAGATTTCCATAGTCCTGAAGAAAGTTACTTAACTGGGAAGACAAAAAAGAAGCACGCAGCTAAGAGGAAGACAATTCTGATAGTACGTTTTTTCACCATTAGGCAGATAATCCCTTTTAATCAATTTAAAAATATAATCAAGACCAAAGAAGGAGTCATTGACAAGTAAACGTCAACGTCTAACCACTACTCGCTACCACCGAAAAAACATCTATATAACCGTTAAAGGCGCTCCACTTCTGAAATTGGGCGAACCAAATGCTGTAGATGACCGATGCATAAAAATACTTATATGCAGGTGGAGTCTTTCACTTCAGTACCGGTCTGCTCTTAGATTACCTTGCTCGTTAATAAACAGTTTACTAAGGAAGAGGCCCTAACATTGATTATTTGGAGGAGCTTTGTTCTAACTGGATAGTTGGGAGATAAAATTAAAAAGATGCACCAGAATGAAGAACTAATGATCAAGCCTGGAAGATCGTGAAGATTAAGGCTGAGAGAACTGTTCAATTGTTAGACTGTATAATGAAGGCAGACTACAAAATTCATTGCAAATTTGCGACTATCCGGTTATTGGTTCTTGTTAATCATTCGGGGTGATGGGACTTTAACAGAGCCTATATGTGTTTTACGTGGACAGCTGTCAATTACTGTTCCAATGGGCATACCCACATAGTAGTCATATTGAGTCCTGATCATTAACTCTGAATTAGCCGAAGCCATATCAGTAGCAAAGTTGTGACATGTTGCAGCATGTGCACACATCTTGCTATGTGGCGAGGTCTATCTAACACCTCTTGAATTCAAGCACGCTTGAAAACCATATGTCTCCGCATTTGGAATAAACCACAACCACCACGATACTCCCACTAGGGGCCCTACCTCATAGATAGCTTAAGTAGAGACACTTAAACGATCTCTACTTTTTATAGGGCGCTATCTGCCATGGTACCAGAATATAGCTTCCGGTGGAGCTTCGCAACCGTGGGGTCACTTACAGATGAGTTACTGCAAAACTCAGGGCCCTTCAATCCAAGGATACACACGCCCAGTAATCGATCGTAGTAGTAACCAACCAACCACAGCCTTTAATTAGTCTTTATTAGCCTTACAACAAATTAGGAATGACAGTCCTAAGCAATCTTCTTAATCTTAACGATTGTTTATTTTTAACACTGTATATCAAAGATTGCTAAAACCAAAACATCGGGCCAAAGAGAACACTATCTCAATTACCTTACTTTACGTTTAAGCCGTGACCTCCCTGATCACATCGCTCAAGATTTTTATAAATAGAGCCAGGGATCCGTTGCTCAGATACCTGAGATAGGATATAGCACTAGATTTTTTCGGATACAGCTTGAGCTACAACTAGTACTCTTATGGGACTTTTACTATCCCAACGAAGACGAAATTCCCCTTGTCATACTTGTCAACCAAAGCCTATCAATAATTCCTTTTCGCTTGTTTTAGAATTTTTTCTCACTTCTATTCCCATTTTTTCTTAAAATATGTTATTTCTGTGAGAATAAAAACTGGCGCCCAATGTGAGGTACTAAATGAATGAAAATATCAAACCAGTTGAAAAAAGGTAAAACGATTCAATAGAAAATGAAAATAAAACATTTATTTCCTAAACCACGTTGATCTATTAATGAACTTAGGATTGACTTTTATGACAACTTGTTCAAGTTTCCGGTAAAAATCTAAAGATCTATCCGCATGATAGATAAAGAACAAGTGGTAACATTTTAGCATTGAGAAGTGGTCTATTTTCTCTCATTTTTCTTTCCTTAAACCGGAACTCTACCAACTTTCGTATAAAACTGGCGTCCAACGCGAGGTATACCTAAATATAAACACATATAAAACTGGATGAAAGTGATGGGAAAACTTAAGAAACAGAGAAGACCTTATATTTCATAAACTACTTTGATCTTTCAGTGATCCAAGAATATCTTATATATAAAAATAATTTACGTTTTCACTAAAAGCCGTAATTAACTCAATCCGAAACTTTCACAAGATACAAGCCTAAACTTAATTTGTCATCACTTTCTTCCCAATCCTGCAACATTAAAATCGATATTTATTAATATCGAAAATCCAGAGTACCGAAGTTCATCCGAACGAGCGTTCACAAAAAAAGCCCTTTTTCATAACGGAAACAAAGTAAAAATCAATCATCTCGAAAATTATACTGACACCTGCCAACAAAAAAACACATCCTAAGAGTAGCGCTCAGCATCAACGTGCAACATTTATTAAACCACACCGCATTTCGTGCCGTAAACTTCAAACGAAATCAGAAGGAAATAAAAATAGAAAAAAGAAAAACTTTTCGAAAATATATTTTTTGAAATATTCTCCATCCTGTCGTTGGGTTTCACCTCTTCTCTGTCATTCGTCCCAGCATCCATTTTGATTATTCCTCGTGTCAAAGGGAAGTATGAGTTGGATTTAGCCACAAAAAAGACAAGACCAGGATTCCCCTGAAACCCTTGCAGGCTTTCTATCTAATGGAATACGACAATCCTTGGGGATGTGTTGCAAACACTTCTTCCCACTACCACCGCCACCGATGATAATCTTCTCTTCCTCAAACACTCATTCCTGCTTCCATCTTGAATACGATGTTGGTGTTTCCTGTTATTGTGTTTAAGTCCTCTTTTGTTGGTTTGGTGTTACCATTTTTTGATTCTTACTCTCTCTTTCGCTCTGTTCCTTATTTGCCTTTTTTCGAACACACTAACATGGAATGGAACCCGGAACACACTATACCAACAACGATGTATAACAACAAACCAAAACCAAAAAGGCTTAAAGCTCATGTTAAACTGTGCACTTAAAAATTCCTCTAACAAGGGTTGATTTAATTCAAGTGCCACTCTCATTCCCTTGGGATTCTTGCACTTGATTCCTTGCTACATGCAGTGCAATTAAATATTTTAAAAGGACGATTTGCACTAGGATTTCCGACTGCATACATCGGTTTCGTTTCAATTTGTTTCGGGCGATCAGAGTTTGAGTATATGTATACGTGTGGAAGACCCTCGGGCATAGTGGGTGTGCACGTCTGTCTGTTGGTGGAATTTGTTTGCAAATTAAATGATCCGACAAAATCAATCGTTAAGGTAGGTAGTTCGTTCGGTTGTTCCCGTTGCTGCTTTGGGTCCTGTCTCTACTCTAGCGTTGTCATCGTCGTGTAAAATAAGGGTTACCAGCAAACATCGTCTATATTTATATGTATGCTGCATAAACTCAGGCGCGACGAGCGAATAAAGACAAGCTAACGGATATGTGTTATTCCTTGCTTCTAACCTTCCAGGGACGTTTTGAATTTTAGTGTCGGTGTTTTCGGATTAATTTTCGGCAGCGGGGTATTTATTCAGCTTGGATGAGTAGATTTGTGGGAAGGCGTGTTGTCTGTCTGTCGTTAGACTGAAGTGGTTGAGGAAAAGAGCCGGGTTATTGGAAATGTAGGTATAACGATTGTTTTGGGTAAATGGAGTAGTAGGTTTTCTCAAAGTCTGATTTTAGGTAAGCCATGATTTTCATGGTATTGTTTTGTTTGTTTGTTTTTTTCAGACAACAGACTTCTTTTAAGGGTTTTGTCCTTCTCTTCATATAACAGTTTTTTAGCCATTGTCAGTAAATGCAGATACTTACAGTTACAGTTTGTTGATAGAAGCAACTAATTTGAAATTTACAATGTTAGGCTCCAGGATATAAGAATTAACACTAGCTAGGTATATACCTAAGAACAAATCACAGAGTATGATCCAATAACTCCTCAGGTTTTGAAAAAAAAGAAGTGCCTCCAATAGCCTTTAAAATACTCCTAATAAGATCCTGTCTAAAGTTTATATATGAGCCAAATCATTGGAAAATGCCAGAACCGATTGCCATACCTAAGAAAAGTAAGCCACCAATAGAAATAACATCTTATGGAAATATATCGCTTATACTCGTACCAATCGTGTTTTCGAGAAGTTGTTGCTGAAAAGGTTTAGCACAATGTTGAAAGAAAGAATGCTTATTCCGACCCATCAAATTGGATTAAGAAATAAACATTCCAGGATAGCAATTACGGATATTGTAGAAAAGACACTTGAAAAAAAAACAGATATTTTCAGCTCTGTTCTTAGTTGTTGTTCAAGCCTTTCATAAGGTTTGACACTAAGTATAAACTGCATAGGGACCTTCCCAAGGAGTACTACGAAATACTTAAATGATACTTTACGAGCCAAAATTAAAAGTAGGTAAGACCAAAATGACTCGGAAATTAAGCAAATTGAAGCCTGTGTACCCCAAGGTAGTGTCTTAGGACCAACACTTTATTTGTTATATACTAAGGAAGGATATTCCACGGGACTTCAACGCTATCATGGGCACCTTTGCTGACGATACTGCAATATTAGTGCTTGATAGTTCTCTTACAAATGGTACAGAATGTACTGAGTTTTATATTTCCTGGTGAAGAAGACAAGATCCTAGTATAAGTTTTGATACTAATCGACTTCTAATGAATTCGATGTTCTGCACGACTCTATCCGAAGAATGGATTATCATTACCCGCACAGTGATATCGATGTTAAGGGCAATTTTCATGTACATAATTTTTTGTGGCTGCGTTATTCCATTGTATATAAACTATCTATCTTGAATATTGATTCCTGTCTAAGAAAGAAGCCTCTGGGAACACAGGTAAGACTGGGAATTTTGGCAACGTTATTTAATTTATTTTTGAGAACATGATGGCGAAATATTTTTTATTTGTTTCATTTTAGTAATCGTTGGCCCTATTCTGAAACTGCTGGTTTGAAGGAGTTTTAATACTTCTGAGTAGGGACTTTAATCTTTGTAGCCAAGTTCGGCATGGGTTATGACCAGTGGTACCACTTTACTGAAATTGAAGTAGATCTACTTCTTTTTTTCAAAATATTTTAAAATCTACTTCCTACTTGGCACCATCATCAAAATACTGAAATCTACTTCCTTTTTAAAATCTCTGTTTCAATCTACTTCAATTTTACAAAAAGAAAGCCCAAAACTACTTCATTTTCTCTATTTTCATTAGTTAGTACTTCCATACAAAAATATGAGCATCAACACAAGTACAAATATATAATTTCTCCTCTAGACGGCAGCTTGAGTAACAGATCTCCAGACAGACTGAATCACCACTTTTTCGTTTTGTAATAACTGATGAAAAACTCGAGTCCTATTTTTTTTTCTAAATGCAAAACAAAGTCATTTTGAAATCTACTTCGAATTTTCTCAATTTACTTCACTTTTTTCTTCAAATCTACTTCGACTTTTTTTCCGGAAGTGGTAACGCTGGTTATGACTCGTGTTCCTCAGATTCATAAAAAGCGCTATAATCGATCCAAAAGATGTCGCAATTGCAACATCAAACTCATTCACAAAGCATTGATCATTGAACATAGATACATCCATACTGAATTTTTTGTGGAAACTAACTGCGCAACTGTTTCGTGGCAAACACGGTATAGAGAATAGAGGTTACACACAAGAGAAGAAGAAGACGAAGAACACAGAATCGAAAATTATTGTCAAAAAAGTTGATCAACGAAAAGCAGTTTCGCAGAAAAAGTCCTGAGCAACTCATAAAATTATGCAACGCTATATGAGACTTGGTTAAAGGGCAATGTTAAACAAGCTTGTGTAAAATATGGAACATGCTGTAGGGAGAGCAAATGCAAAAGTGCTATAAAGAATCAATATGGATATTAGCGGGCAACATTCCAGTCGTGTGTTGAATACAAACGGGAATCTGGATAATAGATAATAGAAGACGAACTAAGAAGATAATGGAACAGTTCTGCACAGTTCTCAAGGACGAACAGAATGCGATCGAAGGTCCGCAAATGATCCTAGTGATCAGGTTTGTAAGGTCCATTGGAAGCGGTCTACTATCCAGTTCTAATAATTAACATGCAATCCTTCCGGATTCTTAAAGAAACAGCTGCTATATTCTTCCCATTAATTCAGGTGGTTAGGGAGAATGTAACCTAGAAGGATGATGTTAATTTTAACTGGGGTTGTGGCTTGGCTTTCTTGTGTACCTGAAATGAATTCCAACTGTTGTTCGCGATGCTTATAAGAGAAAAGTCAAGCATTACTCAAGAGAGCTGGATTTTCCAGTCATAGATTCTATTAACACCCATCGAATAATCCTTGAACCACCACCAGTTCCAGTCAACTGTAAGCCTAGTGTTCATGAACTTGAGAAGGGATTCGAGACAGTTAATCGCAAATGCATTTGATGGAGATCGGAACGGAACCAATATTTCGTTTTAAGTTAAAGCTTCATTCCACGGTAGGCCTACCCACAAATAAAGCATTGACCACCGCCCTGAAGTAGCATTACAACACTCCATCAGCAATTCTGCGAACATGATAAGGCATGTTCACATCCCTTGCTGAGGAGCGAGGCCAAACTAACGCCTCTTGCATCCAAGATAAATCTTGAACACCAATTGTTTCCGCGATTTTGGCAACCATAGCCACCACGATACTCCCACAACTACCCCATAGATAGTCTGATGCAGAGAGGCCAGGCGTCTTGCGAGACGAGAAACTACTCTACCTCCTGGGCATTATCTCTCGTGGAACCAGAATATTGTTTCATATGGAGTTTCGCAACCGTGAAGATCACTTCTAAATGAGTGCCTCAAAACTCGAGGACTAGCAACAGCTGATGTAGCACATTTAACCATCGACCAAGGTATGTAGAAGCCAATAGACAAATGTACACACTCACGCCCACAACACCCAAACAAGAACACTCAAACAACTTGACGAAATCGGATCACGGTAGGCACTGTCCAAGTCCTTCAACACCACAACCGAAAAATCGAATTAACTCTGTGAGTGTACATAGACAACACAAGCCCGAAAAAACAGCGACATATGACCTAAAACTACAACAATTACAACACAAATACGGCAAATACCAGTGTGACTGGGTGGCTTGGAGCAAATGCGCCAAGCAAAAGCAATATGCCACAAGCAGGAAGAAATCTGTCGCTGCTCTATGATCCAGGATGATAATCTAAATGAAATTTGTAAGTGAGATTTTCTTCTTTAAATATGACCTTGTATTTGTAATCACTGCTAGGACAATCTAAGGTTAGTAAAAATGGATTCAGCATTGCGCTTACCAGAACACATTTGCTCCAAATTTTCAAAACATAAGTATCATAGTTCGTCAATAAGCAGGGCCGGACCAACCATGTGTGCAATAAGTGCAAATGCACAGGGCGCAAAATTCTGGGGGCTCATTATCAGCAGCAAGCAACTGTAATTTAATCTTGCGCAAGCAAATACTGCCATTTGCAAAATAAAAACTGTTCTAAGTTATTTCTTGCACACTGACTAACACCACTTTTATACGAAATCCAATGGGTTAGAGCGTGCAGGTTTTAATACAGACGTACAACTAAATTTTTCAATGTAGGGGCTTTTGCTTTTGATATTGAAAAGTGTCGCAATATATTGTATGAAATTATTAGATATGTGTGCGTGCATAAATAAAAAAGGGTGTTTTCTTCACATCTTCCACAGGGCGCAATTTTGTCTGGGGCCGGCCCTGTCTATAAGTATCAACGGAAATAACATTTACTTACTGAGTTCAGTTCCAATTTTCTTAATAATCAACCATTTGCATAGATTTAAATAATCGATTCTCTTTTTTCGTTTGAATAATCCCAGGTTTTACACAACCCGAACCCCCCTAATGCCTAATGAAGTATCAATAATTATATTTGCCAATTTGTAATCAAACTATTTGCCATTCCGCACGGATACCTAGCTATAACTGTCAATGGGTTAATAACCACTTAAACAAACAATATTTGCACAAATTATCCTCGTTATCGGCTTCCAGGAAATGCACGGGGTAGAGTTCAAGTTGACCATCACTGATGCCAAACAAACAATAGTAATTTTCATTAACGCCGCCATCATTGATGCAATTGACATTAATTTACTGAATAACTGTCTTCCGATGACGTGTCATTATTGTGTTTATTTTGTATTTTAATGTAAATTAACTGCAAGGCTGTAACAGTACAATGGCATTTTGGCGGACTGTCCTTATTTCTATCTAACAACATTCATTGATTTTAGTCACAGGTGAAGTGGTTTTCGCGTGTACACAGTTACCAAGAACTCATCGATCGTCCTGTTAGATATTTTTAGCATCCCAGCCGTCAATCTTCTGCGGAAATAATTATTATTAAAAAATCATCGTTTCATCTGCAAGGATACACTTCCGTTCCGTCATCTCCTCATCAATGTAAATTAATTAAAATGTAATTTTCAATTTGTTTGTTTGGAGTGTGATGGGGACGTTGGCGTTAGCGTTGTTGCATCAGGACGAGAGGATGATGGAAAAATCTTCTCCTCCTCGTCGTCATCGTCCTCGTCGTTGTCCTCAATGAGATGTAAGACGGGCAGAAAAAAGGATATCTCTGTTTCCGCTCTAAATGGATGGTTATAAAGTTTTTCTTCAAAAGTCCCCCAAGATATGGCGTGGGAACGGTTACACTTGTTCAATAACATTCTTCCTTTAGTATAGCAAGAGGAAAGCAGTTCTCGTGAAAATATTTTCCTTTCTTTATCATCAGAGAAAATGTTCCTATATTTTTGTGGACACAAAAAAACAAGGACGATTTTTTTCTGTCTTCTTTCGGGCCTTGCAAAAATATAGGCATTGATGTGCAGATATGGTAAGAGGAAACGATGTCAAATGGAGATGTTGCTTGGGGATTTCTTTTCATCATCGGAGAGTGAGACAGGCTCGCGCGTAGGCATAAAGTAATGTGGTGGTACTTTTCGGTTTGGAAATTCGATTCGATATTTGTTTTAAAAACATAAAAATGCTTTTAAAATTATTTTATTTTTATTTTATTTTTTTGTGTCATTTTTTTTTTTACTATGAGAACGGTAAGATGGAATCTTTGATGCGAATATGTTTTTTAAGAAAAGTAATGGAATTGTGGATGGATAAGCATTGTCCTGATTGTCAACCAAAAATGGTCTTAAGATATCAGAATTGGAATATTGTTGAGTGTTTGAAAAAAAAAAAGTTAAAACCCACATTTTTTTACAAATTTATACTGAATTTCATTGTACAGATGACAAATAAATTTGAAGTTGGATTCTCACTTTTTTTTTAATATCTCCTTAAGAATCGTTCGTTCGTTAAACGGCTCCCGATCTATGAAGAGTCTCTGCCTGAGACACAGCAGCTTTCCATCCTCTACGATCCCGACCCGAGCTGCTACTCCAGACATCTAGGCCATGCGTTCTGGCATCCGCAATGGCTCGGTCTTTAAGTCGGAGGTTCGCTCTTCCTTGTTGCCGCCAACCTGGAAGCTGGGATTCTGTTAGCTGGAGCCGACCTAATATAATCGACTTTCTGGACTATGTACATCCACTCAATGGTTGAGTTGATAGAGTTCGCCTTCCTGGCACAGAATCGTCTTTTGGTTTAACGTGAGAACCAGCCGATTATGGCTCAATCCCTGCCTCCATCGAAGTCAAATTGGGTCCTGACCATTAACCCCGACATAGCCAAAGCCATCTGTTGCAGGCATAAACACACCTCTTGCTTATGAGGCGAGGTCTATCTAACACCTTTTGAATCCAGGCACGCCTGAAAACCATATGTCTCCGCATTCGGAATAAACCATGCCACCACAATACTCCCACTAGGGGGCCTACCTCATAGATATTCTGAGAAAGAAAGCACGCGAGTGACAGCTGCACCGCTCTATCCGAAGATAGAAAAGGAGAGCCAGAAGAGATTCGCTATTGCCCCCAGACTCCTGGGCACTATCCCCCGTGGAACCAGAACAAAGCTTCCGGTCGAGCTTCGCCACTATAAGGTCACTTACAGATGAAGTTCCTGCAAAACTTCAGGGCCTGTCAGCCCAAGATATGCACACACATAGCTTTAGTTGAGGTAGAAACCATCAACCAAGAATGTGCAACCCTCTGGTGAGTTGTTACACACTCCTTAGCGGATTCCTACTTTGAGGACACCGTCCAGGATGTTCCCATCTAGTTGGTTCAGTTACTTACGTAACCTATCCACAGACACCACGAGGAGGTCGATAGGAACCTGGAGTGCAGAATTGTCAAATAGTAGCAATACCGGCCCACCGAAGTGAACGAGCTCGTCGGAGTCAAGAGCATGAACCATGCGTTTACCACCTAACCACCACCAACCAACCATGGCCTTATGCTAGCCGCCACCAATTAAGATCGTGGAATGACGCATGCTGTACGCGGACTGGCATGCAACCACGCCATGCATAATCTTGCGAAAGAACCCAGTATCAACTCCCCCTTTCTGCTTATAGCCCAGCACTCGGCGCCGTAATGCAGGACTAGTAGAGTAAGGGTTTTATTGACCGTGCACTTCGTCTTACGAGGGTGGAGCTTAGAACCCATTTGTTTTTCTAAACCGAAGTAGTGAAGTAAGGGTTTCTTAAGTTAATTCTTCTTCAGATCGCCAATAAGGTGTCTTTTGTGGCGTTAATATTGACTCGGACGTAGAAGAACTCCTTAACTATTTCGAAGTTTTTGCTAGTAACGTTTTGCCCAAATAGGTGGTACTTGGTCTTGTCCTCATTTACTTTAAGACCAACAAGTCTCGCCTGATCTTCTAAGCTGTGAAGGACTCTTTTAATCTATTACAGAATTTTGTGAACTGCCAATGATGTCGATTTCGTCCGCATACCCCAACCGTTGGAGAGATTTGTCGAATAAAGTGCCCTCCATGTTAACGCCTGCCCTACGCACAATCTGCTCTAGAACGAAATTGAAAAAATCACACGATATCGCATCTCCTTGCTGAAACCCTGTGCATGTGTCTCCTTAAGTTTGGTCGACGAACTATGAGTTATGGTAACATTTGATGATCATTTCAAAATCTTTAAAAGTAAGAATAAATAGAAGAGTACACATGTGACTGCCTTGGGGAACCCCGAAAGTAACTAAGAGAGGACTCTAATAAGAGACTGTGAAACAAACACTAAGAAAGAAGATATTCCTCTCAAAAAAGTATATTAGTCTTTTGGGAAATTTCTTAAGAGACTTTACTAAAATCGATTCAAGCTAAATTAACTTCTTTTTTGTTTTCGAAGGTGAAGAACATAACCTCAAAAATGTTAGGTAAAGTCAAGTTGCCTCGTCGAAATGAAAGGGTTATGCTGAAAACTGATAGTTTCAAACTAATTTTTTTGAAAGATTTTAGAATATGTCACATTTGAACATTATTCTATACATTGATCTATACAAGAAATTTTTCATATCTGAGGGAATTTCCCTTAAGTTAGGTATAAACTCAATATGTTTGATATGGAGAAAAGATGGAGGAAAATCATGTTAAGAAATATTTTATCGGATCAGAATTTAATTCATTAATAAGTTGATTTAACTTATTATGAAAGGAATAAATGAATAAAACAACAAAAATGTAATCTCAAATGATATTACAAAGGTATTTGAACTAGTGTGAAATAGTAGACAAAAAAGGCACTCAAGCCCAGAATTTGTTAGATTCCTTCTCAGTACTCTCAAAACTACCAACGATATCACAATTTGATCTCAGGATTGTGCCAATACCAGTTGCGTATGTAAATTACTGGATGGATCTTTAAAAGATTGTGCTTCTAGTATTGGAGCCAGACTTCTACAATATTCTTTCAACAACAAAAAAAAATAAGACATCAAAGATATTAGTGAGATATTAACCGACTTTGATAAATCTCCATCTTCTTCTATAACGTGAATTTCCGGAGGATGGTGAACATTTCTGGACTAAGGCCACACTGATATGGAACCATAAGGTCGTTGACGAACAGATTCGGCAACAACTCCATCAACTGAAGCAGTTTAGTTGGAATTAAGTTCATCAAGTTGTACCCCTTAACATAATGGTTAGTGCATTGGACTGTCATGCGGATGGTCTCGAGTTCGATTCTCAGCAGCTGCAAAAAGTTTTTCAGGGGTGTACTGCTTCTTGCGGGGAATTGACAAATCCTCTAAGAATATATCTCATGTCATGGAAACTTCTGCTCATTAGCCGTTCGGAATCGGCAGAAAATTGTAGGTCCACTCCGTTCCTGGTAACACGCACACAGGAATGGTTGAGAGTTGTAAGTCACTAGGTGCTGGTTCACTTCGAGCTGTTGCATCACCAAATTTATTAATTTTTTTGTAAGTTGATCGAGAGCGGGTTGGTAGAACTATTGGTCTATATAACAGTATGCAACTATGATTTTTTCCTATCCTCAGTACCAACTTTGATTCTACTATGATCTTCCCTTGATGGTCTTTGTTGTTTCCAACTAGAAAATTTCAATCTAGAGAAATTCTTTTTGCCTTTTCTTTCAACTTCCGAACTTCTATTCGACTATGCCCTCTATTTCCTCGATCGCGTCTTTCTCTTTCTGTTATTTCTTTCTGGAAAGTTGTGTTTTTTCTTCTTCTTTTTTGCTCTGTAAGGCTGTCAAGTATTTTGATATTTTTAAGTAGCACCGCTTTGTATTTGTTTTATAAAGCTGTAACGGTATTAATCCATCGTCAAACCAGTGATTTCATTCTGGTGGTCGCGTAAGCCTCAGCACGTTCATAAGAGGTGGAATCTAGAATGGCTTCATGACAATGTTTGATAATGGTCGAACGGGATCGCCCGGAAGGGACGCTGGTTATCTTTGCGACTTGCCATTGTAATCGTCCGTCTTTGGTCGGGATATCCGTAGTAGTTCCTTGGCTGCAACCAGGTGGTAGTCTGTATCAATTTTAGCCTTCAGAGCGTTCGGTCAATGTCATTAACACTTTATTGATCAGGATGTATTCTTGTGAATGTTGAGATGTGATAATTTGCTTACTAGCTGCAATTATGTTTCTTCTCGTAGCAAATTTTAAGAACAAAAGTCCGTTCTCGGAAGTAATGTCATGCATGCTATACTTTGGAACTGTACCATAAAACATGTCTTCTCTTCCTAACATGCTCTTCAGATGGTATATGAGGCTTATCCTGCTGAATGAAACACAAATTGAAATTTAAGACATTCTGTCTTTTAATTTAAGATCCATTAGGCTTTTGTACTGGATAATATTCGCCGTAGTATATATGTAGTTAATTAAGGTACCTATACAAAGAAGCTCTCAACGACGATCTTCGTTGCAATGACTTTGGGAATTTTCTATCGGCGCAGCGTTAGAAATGTATGATCCCTTTTGATGTGGCTACAATGAATAAGGCGTTTATATGTTCCCGAAGACAACCCACATCTTTGGACAGATGCAGCCCACAATTCTCTTCAATTATTGAAAAGAATCCAGAACTGTACACTAAAATTGATAGGAAGCAGAGCTGTCATGGAATCACCACCGATCTCTTGAACAACGTCTGAATCTTTGATGCCTTTACTTGTTTAAACTCTTCTTTCTCAAAATGCGCAGTTGATTTCCCCCTTCAATCAGTTCACTCGTGATACCCGTATCGTTATTAATGGTCATCAGGTTACCCTTGAGCCTTATTTCGGTCGGACCGTCATATACAGAGATTTATAGTGTCATAACTCGATTTCGTAATAATTTACCTGGCACAGTTTTCCCTTGCCATTTCGATTTGCAAACATTCAAGATTATTGTTCATCGACCCCTTTTTTCTCGCCCTCACTTATTTTCCCATCGCTCGGGGTATGTTTATGTTTAACATTTTTCTATCCAGACCATCCCACTGTTCTTCTTGAATAGCGATACTAAGCCCCAGTCTAGGACCTCTGATAGATATTCTGTTGCTCTTGGCCTATAGGCGCGTAACTTTTCAATTGAGGCTGTACTTAGCCAAGAAGCCACGCTGACGGCACAAACCTCAACATTGAAGAACCAGTCCCATAGAATAACTTCAAGGACGAGAAGTTCTACAATCCGTTCCTAATATGCCTAACCTCAGAATAAATTGTAGTAGCCCATACAAGGTATTCATTTAGTGCTTAAGCCTGACTGGAACTGCTTACGCCATTGTAGATCGCATCTGGAGAATTTTCCTTCTACCAACTGGATAAAAGGAGAAGTTAGTGTCTTAATGAGAACACTTCGCTCGCGTTTGCTGCCAACAATTACTTACTTCAGGAATCGATACCCCGCAGTTAGGTTCTGGAAATCCGATGCTTATCAGAGGAAGGTGAGAGTAGGAGATATACAGAGGCTGGTTTCGTCTTTATTCACATACATAGGAATGTTCAATATTCTTATTAATATATCTGACATTCTAAAGTTTTACAATAGAAAAACAATTCTTTTTTTGGAAATTATTACAGCATCTTGAAGATAAGGGTCAGAATAAGCGAAGAATCCATGTCAACCCATTTTCAGTTTTCGTTGGAAAATGTCAATCATACAGACAAAATCATGAAGGCTCCATATTTTCCTTAGAAGTTTTGTCTTAAGCTTTTTTTGTACTAATTTAAAATTAATGAGTTTTTCATAAAAATGTTTTCCGGCCAGAGATCCAGCACAATTCCTTCGTAAATATGGACTTGTCTTAAACTGCTTCGCAAACCTTAGTTGTTTAAAATTCTTTGTTCTAAGTGAGATGTCTCATTAAAAATTTAAGAAAAATGTCTCTTGTATTGTAATGACTAGGTATTACCTTCATTTTGTTTCGATGCCAAATAAATTATCAATTGCTTTCTATTCTTATTATAATCTTGCATATGAATCCATCCCAATCACTAGAACTCACCCCCGCCCGAGGCAGTTTCTATATCTATACAAACATTTACAACAACAATCCCGCACTCCTTCTAATGACTCTCTGCGAAAAACACCAACAAAAAAACTGTCATTTGAATCAACTTCCATTGCTTCAACTTTAATTCCATTAGCAGCAATTTACCGCTCGTTTAATAATTCATCTGTCAAACACCAACAGATCTCAAGGAATATTACCTACCATGATTCTTATCGCTTCTTCATCATCTCTTGCAGCCTATTATACTCGTATATATGTATATTTAAACAGCACGCACACCCAACTCCAAGTGTCTGAACGTCTCCAGTCAACCAGCATGACATGTGCTTATCTTGTACGTTTGCCTTTGTGTTCTTGGCTCTGGCGGATTATCTTAATGCTTTGACAGCTACTTTTCTTCCCATTCTATCCTTTTACAGGATCAAAATAAATGGAAATATTCAACCGCACCCGCATCTGCAACTGTACTCGTGTAGGTCCTTGAAAAATTAAAAGAAGAAAAACACTAAGCAAATCCAACATTCGCACTTGACGACGAATTAAATAACAAAAAAGCACTTTTGTACATGAACGCGAACTTTTTCAAACAGGATTACATATAAAGGTATCTGCGAGAGCAGGGATGTAGGATAATTTCAAGCAAAGGAGAACCCTCAGAAGAGTCCTCTTCGCTAAGACTCAACGAAACACACATTCCTGAATACTACAAGACAAATATTGGAACTCGTTTGGTGAGTGTGCATTCGGATGAATTTCATCTGGTTAAAATTAACATGGCCACCTGTTAACAATGGTCTGACATTTTTGAAACAAACCTTTGTTATTATATTATACAATGGAAGAACTCGAGTCTGATAAGGCAATTTTCGATAACTTTTCGACACGTAATAACTGGGGCATTACTTGACGAGTATTGGTTTTTAAAACGTATAAAGTTTATAGATTATGTGTACTGTTGTGTGAGATGTGGCACTGTCGTGTTAAAACCATATGCCTGCCATTTATGGACATATCTTATATTTCAAGTCGAAAAAAATCGATTAACATTTGGATAGGACGAGGACAGATTATACCTTCCCCATTTTCGAAGAAATATATAAATACCAAAGCCACCACCAGACTAAATTCCACCCTAAAAAGAAAAAAAATTGTAAACCTTCCTATATAAATGACAATTTTGTACAACGATTGTTAAAGCATCCAAAAAGTTTTGGATATGACAGATAAAGCTTAACATGTGTGATTTAAGCCGGGCTCTTAATCGCGGATTGGATATATTTTATGTCAAAAATTGTTAATTGTGTTGCAAAAGTTGGAGCATGGAAACAGTGTCAACAACTGACAACCGATTCTGATTATTAGTAAAGCGCTTTGTAAGAAAGGGTTTTGAAAAAAGGAATCGTTTTTAAATGACTTTTTTCAAAATTAAGTTTTTGAAATTTCTGTTTTCAAAGCTTTTAAATAAGTAAAAGATTTTTCGATCTTAAAAGTTTTTACAAAAATAATAATTATAACTTTTTTATTCGCCTCTAAGATATTAGGGTTTTAAACACAGGTTACATACATATGTACATATATTAAACTGTGTTTTTTACTTGCGATATACATATTCGTCGCTTTTCCGGCAGAGTGGCATAAGTCGAAATTTGTCGTTTTTTAGTTTTGAACACAGAACTGAGCTGAAAAAAAAACACAATTTTTCTGTGTAATCGGCGTTAATCTACTTCTTCTAGTTTCCGAGTTATGAAAAAGCGCCGCTCTCAACTTTCAAAAACATCCCTGTCATTTTCTACGTATAAATACGGCATAAATCAATTTTTTTTTTTTTTTTTTAATATTTCGTTTTTTATAAAACTTAACAAACAAAAAATACAATTTTTTCATGTATTCAACATTCGAGTTTTGTTTTTCATGAACAACGAAATTTTTTTTTTAGTATGAAAAAAAACTTTAAAAGGCTCTCCTGAAAATTTGCAAATTTCGACTTATGCCACTCTGCCGGAAAAGCGACGAATATGTAGGTACTATAGGGCAAGTTCTGCATTTGGAAAAAAAATCGAACTCGAGATTTTGATCAAAGTTGACATTACGATCATAGCGAAGACGAAAAAAGTGGGTCCGGCAATTCCGTCTGTCTGTCTGTATGTCTGTACCTCTCACTACAGCCTAAACTACTAGAGGTATTTTCTTCAAACTCGGTACTTAAGGGTCTTCGGTGATTCCCTAGAGGAGAAATTGAAATTTTTTTTTTAGCTCCAAAACTAAGGGTACCCCCTATACACCCGTAATGCAAAATCTTATTTATCTCGAAAACGGCTCTAACGATTTTGATAAAAAAAATTAGTTATGATATTATGGACATGGACTACATTTTGGTCAACAAAATTTTTGGGGCAAAATGTTATCAACGGTATACCTTTTTTTTTTTATTTTTGACTTTCTCATTAACGGCTCTAAGGATTTTAACCAAAAATTTTCAGCAGAATTCTCCTTAAGTTTAAAATAATATTGTTTATAAAAATATACGAAAAAATATTTGTTGGGTTTTTTGAAAAAAAAAATAAATTTTTTTTGAAAAATCAATATCTTCAAAACCTATGAACAATTATTTTTTGAAATTATTTCCTAAAATCAATATTATTAAATACTTAAAATTCGCATCCCATATTTTTTTCTTAAAAAAATTGAAAAAAATTTTTTACATAAAAAATGTATTTAATAATAAAACGAAAAGTTTGTTTGCATAAATTCATACTTTTCTAGAAATCAGACGGCAATTTTATGCATTTGAACATTATTATCTCCAGTCGTGCATTGTATTTTTATTAATTAGAAAAAAAAATGTATCAAAATTCTAGGCTCCGTTTTCGAGTAAAATACGTTTTTCGAAAACTATTTTTTAACATTTATAGTGGATACCTTTACCCACTTTTTTAGTCTTCGGTATCATCGTAATGTCAGCTTTGATCAAAATCTCGAGCTCGATTTTTTTACGAATGCATATCTTGCCTTATAGTATCTATGAGTCGCAAGTTAAAATTGGTAATTTTCAAAAAGTTTTGCGTTTTATTGAATTTTTTAAATCTATCTCTCGACAATGCTGCTACCTGTGTAAATAAAGCAAATGATTGTTAGAAAATAATTGGTCAAAAAAGTCGCATTATATTAAATTAAAGAAAAGATTTTATATCAACTAGTCCGACAATATCTTTGCTAGGTTTTAGGGAAATCTAATAATTTTGACTGTTAATGACTAAATAAGAATTTTCCACCATATTTGCCCATTTCAATTCAAACTATGTTATAAAATCGAAAAACACTGTGCCTGATTCAAAAAAATTAAACTTCTTTTTTTCGACTTATCTACTCTGACTTGTGAATCCACTTCAACTTCAACAAAACGTCCATAAAACATCAAATCAAAATTTTACACGGGTCGTTAACTTTTTGAGATCTCCTCGTGTATCCGAATATTCATGCCACTTGGTCGACTTGAGGTAAATTAAATCTCAGAAAGGATTCATATTTTACAATACATAACAAAAAAAGGTCTTCAGAAAAGCCATCCCCTAATATACCTACCATCTCTGTCCTCCCTCATAAAAAGGGATTCGACTAAGAAGCGCCAGCATACATTGGCATATCTCGCAAGTTTAATAGACGATATGATTCCTGTTTGACACATGTTTGTATCAGACCATCAACCCTGATGAATTTATATCGTTCAGCACAAAATATGCCGAAATGGGTCGGTTCGGATATAAACTTTCAATTTTAACCTGTTTGTCCATACTCATATACTGGGTGGAGTAGGGGAGAACAACGAAGCAGGTTGAGTTGGGCGAGTGAGCCTTTTTTACTGGTTTCCATTATTTTAATGAGTCTCTCCAATGATTGCCACAAATTAAACTTTACCCATCAAGACCAAAAAGAGTCCAGGATCACATTTTTTATTAGGCTCCGCACCAGAATTTAAAGTTTGCTCATTAAAATGAATAAAGAGAAATGCACACACCCTGTGCCTGGCAGTGCGGTCGGCCATATTTTAACCCCATCGAAGCTTAAAACAGTCCGGCCAAAAGTCACGTGCTGATGCCACAAAATATAATTTTCATATTTCACTTTGATTGAGTTTATTTGTACAGATTTTATGACGAAATAATTTACTGACTCTCACTAATATATAGGAATGATTGGTGGGATGGAGCGGAGCGGAGTGGAGGGTTGTTTAAATACTCTGAAATAAAAATAAAATAAAAATTTTGATTTGTCCAATTTTCTCATGATTAGCCTCTGTGTGAGTCGTAAAAAAGTTTATTTGTTTCTTTTTTATGTGAATTATAAAGCTGACTCTTTTGAATTTCGTCAATAAATCCCGCACTTAGAGAATTAATTACATTAAACTCAACTTCATCACGGATTAATTGCATATTCCCCGCTGGGAATTAATTTCAGTTTTTGTCAAAATGTCAATTCAGAACTTTCAAGTTCTATGTAACACACTGAAGGAAAAAACCATTAAGATTTAATGAAAAATCAACTATGTATGTAAAACTTACCGTGTTGGAATTTTTGGGTTGGGTCATAATTCTATGGGCGCTGAATGTTTGTAGTCAAAATTTGGTAAATGACAAAGTATAAGGACGTTAAAAATTAAAAAAGTGCAGACTTTGAACAGAGCTTTGAAATAGGCATATAGTTTAGGAGGAGAGTTGTTCTTAATCGATCGTGTGGTTTTTGCTTTCCAAAAGAGATTTTGCTTACCACGAAGGTCTTCGGAAACTGATATTTTTGAGCCCTGGCAATCAAGTGATTCAGTACTTCCTCTTTATATACTAATTTGATTCCAGATATTCTGGTATCGACTAAAGTTGTTTCTGGACCTTACCTCAGGTGGCACTGAAAACAGCAAGTCTTCGATATGGGCAGAACAACGGGAAACTGAAACGAGAACAAGAATATACTATTCGAAGTATCCGAGATGAATTATAATTCATTTTGAACTGAAATTTCCCAACAGCCTTGACAGTCTTGGGAGACTCCCAAAATAACAGATACAAAAGTTAATTATTCAATGCTAATATTTACCCCTTGACCTTATGGTTATAATGAGTCGAGCTGTCATGACGGATGTCTGAATTCGTTGTCCCGCCCTCTGTCACCTAAAATCAAGAAATGTAGTGTCTAGGAAATGACTTCTCATCTCCGACACAGGCAGGGCTGGAAATTATTCTAAATCTTACAGTCCTGGACGAGCACATAAGATGCACAGCAGCAAAAAGCGCACATCAGCTTAAAAAAATGAGCTCTTAGAAGCACAACACTTATGGTCATGGGTCTATCCTGCAAAGGTATGACACAGCATCCGAGCTTAATGTGACGACTGACTACTTACAAGCCAGAATAGATTTCAACAAACACTTCTCTATTACAATACCCGAAAGGCATGGATGGGAACCCATACGCACTAATTAGTGAACAATGTATCTACTTCTACATCGATTGGTCAAAAATGGAAAAAGGAACAGGAGCTCTCAATATTAAAGAATGATTCAAACTCCCAGATGAGTGTAGTGTCTTTCAGGCTGAGATCTACGCTATTTAAAAGGCGGCAAAATTGGTACGCACGAAAAAACTGAACTCGTCGGAGATCGGATCGGAGTGATTAAAAGGAAAATAGACCTTATAACGAAAGAGCAAATCAATAACTCCTGGGTCCTCCAGGGACGACTGCGTTATCTCTAGAAGTTTTTGACCTAAAATTAATGACAAGGAAACTCGATATATTTTATCGCTGAGTAAAAAGAACATTAGAATCCTGATAGGTGAACTAACGGGTCACTGCGCCATCGGCACAATGGCGACTAGAATGGGTGCATTTGCACCCGATTTATGTAGGAGCTGTCAGGATGTCGAGGAGATTGAAACCATTAAAGACCTGCTCTGCGACTTTCGAACCTCCAAACAAATCGCCTCCGTTACTTTGGAAACAGGTTTGTTGGAGAACTGAAAGATCCAACGCAGGTTTCAATGGCAAATATGAGAAAATTTATTGTTAGCACAGGCTGGTTGGCAAATAAACCAGTCTACATAAGACACTAGCCGACCCGTACTCGCGTTGCGTATTAACTACGAATATTTTCTTAATATTAATGTTAGCATATGAAAACATTTCTCAATGGGACTGAGCATATTTGTTACAATAATATTAATTTTACCTTGTATGTATAACATACCGTATCGAATTAGATTTTCTTTCACACTTGAAAAAAAGAGCCTGTTCATGTTTGTGCATGTTATAAATATACAAAATAGAAAATAATAAAATTTATTTCAACTAAACGGGTTGACTACTTTCTGAAATCATTCAACCCAAACTTTAAAATGGTTTCGCTTTTATAGAATAGTTCATGTGCACGGCATTGTAGTCAATTGAATGTCCATTTTTGTCACCCAAAATGCTGTTGAGTGTATTCAAGTAACTTACAAAATAAAATGCACGACTGGATCGCACAAACTTGCTCTTATGTAAAAGTACTTTGGAATTTAAAATACATTTTATAAATATAAAACATGGATTTAATGAGATAAAAATGTTCAAATGTATGGAATTGCCGTCTGATTAATCTTTTTAATATTTAAGTAATTTTTTATATGACAAATTTCCTAAAAATTTTCGAGATCAAAATTTGGGATGCCAAATTTTACGTATTAGGTAGTATAGATTTTAGAAATAGTTTTTTTTTTCGAATATTTTTATACACAATATTATTTTAAACTTAAGGGGGCTCCTGTTGAAAATTTTTGGTTAAAATAGTTAGAGCTGTTGATGAGAAATTCGTAAATCAAAAAAACCGTTCTATAACAGGTACCGTTAATAACATTTCCCCCCAAACATTCTTTTTACCAAAATGTAGTCCGTGTCCATAATATCACACCTATTTTTTTTTATCAAAACCGTTAAAGCCGTTTTCGAGATAAATAAGATTATGCATTACGGGTGTATGGGGGTACTGTTAGCTTTAGAGCTAAAAAAAAAATTTCAATTTCTCCTCTAGGTAATCACCGAAGACCCTTAAGTACCGAGTTTGAAGATAATAGCTCCAGTGGCTTAGGCTCTAGATCGAGGTACAGACATACAGACATACGGGCATACAGACAAACAGACGGAATCGTCGGACACACTTTATTCGTCTTCGCTATCATCGTAATGTCAACTTTGATCAAAATCTCGAGTTCGATTTTTTTTTCAAATGCAGAACTTGCCCTATAGTTAGTACCTATGTATTACCTACTCGTATATCGCAAGTAAAAAGAGCCCACCCCCACATTGCTCAGCGATGTGATGATAGAATTAGAGAAACAAAAAAAATGTGTGTGTGTCGGTTAGTTAGATAAACTATATAATACAGAAAAATTGAATATGTAGGCAGCGTTACCTTAGCGTTATATTTTGGAAAAGTGGCAAAAAAAGTGGCACTCGAGAAAAAAAGGTGTCAGTTAAAATTAAAAACAAAACAACACCATATGTATATGTATGAAAATTTACTTAAGGGAACAAATTTCACACTCATCTCAACGAATTTATAGGAGTTGAAGAAAACACATAATTTAAACAATCATTTTAAGGTTTATTGCAACGTAAGCTTAAAACTAAAAATTTAACAGTTCATTTTGTATTGATTATTCAACATAAATAAATAAATAAAAGTATGAATAAATAATAAATAATAATTTATTTAAAAGAATTCGTATCACATTTTACTTTCCTGTGATGGTTTCCCTATATTTTTTTATGAGGAGCTCATCTGGACTCCACTCAGCTAAATCACAGTTGCTTACTAAATTTAAAGAAGACAACATATTTTCGCAAGTTTCAGTGTTTAGTCTGTTGGTGAGTTTGTCTTTCATCAAAGTTAGCTTGGAAAAAACCCTCTTAGCGCAGGCACTGCCATGAGGCAAGGTTAAAATTTTTGCAACAAATTCATATAAGTCGGAAAATAGGTATTTATTCAAACTATTTTTAATATTACCTACTTTTGCAATGTGTGGGTTATGTTGAATTTTAAAACTTTGATGGTATAAGTATCGTACGCATGAAAGATATGAAATAAGGTAGGGAAAAATGGCATGGTGAGTTGCTAACTTTAGTTTTACTTGTGGGGAATATAAAGTGGCGCAGACTGAAAGGTGGTGGCTCGGTGGCACAGCCTGAAAAAGAGTGGCAATTTGACACTAAACTGGCACAGCGGTAACGCTGTATCCTGTATGTAGGTAGGTAGGTAAGAGAAAAAACGTAACTATTGAATGGAACAGATATTAAGAGAGAGAGAGAGAGTATGGGAACGGGAAGAAAAGAAAATTAAAAATGTTGGAATGATAATGAAATGACACAAAGCAGCGACCTCGCGATTGTGATGAAATCTAATTCCTGGATAAAATAAATTCAAAAAGTTTTTAATTTTATAAATTTGTTTTTATTTATTTCTCAGGTTGTATGTTTAACTAAGAAATGATTTTGGGCTTAAAATTTGCGCAAAAATATTGACTTTATAAAGCAATGCTAATCTTTGTCGATTATTGTATAGGTTTTAAGATATAATTGGTTGTATAAGTCAACTAATGAAACAAAATGGACAAAAAATGTAAAATTAATAATATTTAAGTTTGACAAATTATTAATAAAAAAAATTATAGCCATAAACACTCTTATAACAATATAGAAAATAATAAAATTTATTTCAAATAAATCGTTTGACTACTTTCTGAGATCGTGCGTTACAAACTTTAAAATGGTTTCGCTTTTATATAATACTAGCCGACCCGTACTCGCGTTGCTTCGCAAATTGTAACTACGAATATTTTCTTAATATTAATATTAGCATATGAAAACATTTCTCAATGGGACTGAGCATATTTGCTACAATAATATTAATTTTTTTTTATAATTTTAGTTTATATGTATAACATACCGTATCGAATTAGATTCTCTTTCACACTTGAAAAAAAGAGCTTGTTCATGTTTGTGCATGTTATAAATATAACAACATAGAAAATAATAAAATTTATTTCAAACAAACTTTAAAATGGTTTCGCTTTTATAGAATAGTTCATGTGCACGGCACTGTAGTCAATTGAATGTCCAAAATGCTATTGAGTGTATTCAAGTAATTTAAAAAATAAAATGCACGACTGGATCGCACAAACTTGCTCTTATGTAAAAGTACTTTGGAATTTAAAATACATTTTAAAAATATAAAACATGGATTTAATGAGATAAAAATGTTCAAATGTATGGAATTGCCGTCTGATTAATCTTTTTAATATATAAGTAATTTTTTATATGACAATTTTCCTTAAAATTTTTCGAGAAAACAATTTGGGATGCCAAATTTTAAGTATTAGGTAGTATAGATTTTAGAAATAGTTTTTTTTCGAATATTTTTATATACAATATTATTTTAAACTTAAGCGGGCTCCTGTTGAAAATTTTTGGTTAAAATCGTTAAGAGCTGTTGATGAGAAAGTCAAAAAATCAAAAAACGGTTCTATGACAGGTACCGTTAATAACATTTCCCACCAAACATTTTTTTTTACCAAAATGTAGTCCATGTCCATAATATCACACCTATTTTTTTTTATCAAAATCGTTAGAGCCGTTTTCGAGATAAATAAGATTATGCATTACGGGTGTATGGGGGGTAGTGTCAGTTTTGGAGCTAAAAAAAAAAATTCAATTTCTCCTCTAGGGAACCACCGAAGACCCTTAAGTACCGAGTTTGAAGAAAATAGCTCCAGTGGCTTAGGCTCTAGATAGAAGTACAGACATACAGACATACGGACATACAGGCATACAGACAGACAGACGGAATCGTCGGACCCACTTTATTCGTCTTCGCTATCATCGTAATGTCAACTTTGATCCAAATCTCGAGTTCGATTTTTTTCCAAATGCAGAACTTGCCCTATAGTTAGTACCTATTACCTATATCGCAAGTAAAAAGAGCCCACCCCCACGATAGAATTAGAGAAACACAAAAAATGTGTGTGTGTCGGTTAGTTAGATAAACTATACAATACAGAAAAATTGAATATGTAGGTAGGTAGGTAAGAGAAAAAACGTAACTATTGAATGGAACAGATATTAAGAGAGAGAGAGTATGCGAACGGGAAGAAAAGAAAATTAAAAATGTTGGAATGATAATGAAATGAAACAAAGCAGCGACGTCGCGATTGTGATGAAATCTAATTCCTGGATAAAATAAATTCAAAAAGTTTATAATTTTATAATTTGTTTTTATTTATTTCTCAGGTTGTATGTGTAACTAAGAAGTGATTTTGGGCTTAAAATTTGCGCAACAATATTGACTTTATGAAGCAATGCTAATCTTTGTCGATTATTGTATAGGTTTTAAGATATGAGTGTTTGTATAAGTCAACTAATGAAAAAAAATGGACAAAAAATGTAAAATTAATAATATTTAAGTTTGACAAATTATTAATGAAACAAATTATAGCCATAAACACTCTTATAACAATATAGAAAATAATAAAATTTATTTCAAATAAATCGGTTGACTACTTTCTGAGATCGTGCGTATCAAGGTTTAAAATGGTTTCGCTTTTATATAATAGTATAGATAGAAGTATAGATATAGATTAGTTAGGAGCATCTCTACTTTTATTAATAGGGAATAACAATGGACTAATAGGCCCCCATGTACGCAACAGCCTTGTGCTATGCACGCCCCTCCTAACCTAACCGAACTTAACCTAACCTCATCTTCACCGTTTGGAATCAGCAGAAAATTGTAGGTCCACAATATTATAAGCCTATGTCAAAACCAAGCAATAGGACATAATTCCATTAAAAAATTGTACAGGCTTAAATGTTCAAATCAGAGTGGTTGTTTCAAACCAATTCTGTACTTGGAGAGCCTTCTTAATAATTGGCTTGAAATAAAGTCTGATGAGTAATTAATTTAGCGTTTAGTAGTGGAAGTAAAATATTGTGAAATGAAATAACACCAAATCATGTTGTGCTTGATGGCCAACTTAGATGTATTGTGCTATGACGATTGATGAAATCCTGTCATGGCTCTAAGAAAACGTGCTATCAACTACTGATATCCGCATCTTCTTGTATAGTGTCTAGCGGTTAATTAATCTCTGGATTTGATCTCTACCATTTTTACTTGCAATATAGGTACTATAGGGCAAGTTCTGCATTTGGAAAAAAAATCGAACTCGAGATTTTGATCAAAGTTGACATTACGATGATAGCGAAGACGAAAAAAGTGGGTCCGAAAATTCCGTCTGTCTGTCTGTATGTCTGTATGTCTGTACCTCGAACTACAGCCTAAACTACCAGAGGTATTTTCTTCAAACTCGGTAGTTAAGGGTCTTCGGTGATTCCCTAGAGGACAAATTGAAATTTTTTTTTTAGCTCCAAAACTAACGGTACCCCCCATACACCCGTAATACAAAATCTTATTTATCTCGAAAACGGCTCTAACGATTTTGATAAAAAAAATTGAGTGTGATATTATGGACATGGACTATATTTTGGTCAAAAAAATTTGGGGGGAAATGTTATTAGGGGTACCTGTCATAGAACGGTTTTTTTGATTTTCGAAGTTCTCACCAACGGCTCTAACCATTTTAATCAAAATTTTTATGCTGGAGCTGCTTTGTATTTGCAAAAATATAAACTAAAAATTTTTTCGAAAAAATAGTTTTTGAATTTTTAAAAAAATAATACAATTTTTTTTTGAAAATTCAATATCTTGAAAACCGATACACGATTAAATTTTTAAATAACGTTTTAAAATGTATTTTATTAAGTACTAACAATTTGCATATCAATTTTTTTTATAAAAATTTTAAAGAAAATTTAGTACACAAAAAACATGTTCCAGTGTATCTGTATGTCTGTACCTCGAACTACAGCCTAAACCACTGGACCTATTTCTTTCAATCTCGGTAGTTAAGGGTCTTCGGTGATTCTCTAGAGGAGAAATTGAAAATTTTTTTTTAGCTCCAAAACTAACGGTACCCCCCATACACCCGTAATGCAAAATCTTATTTATCTCGAAAACGGCTCTAACGATTTTGATAAAAAAAAAGGTGTGATATTATGAACATAGGCTACATTTTGGCCAAAAAAAATTTTGGGGCAAAATGTTATTAGGGGTACCTGCCATAGACCGGTTTTTTTTTTTTTGATTTTCGACTTTCTCATTAACGGCTCTAAGAATTTTAACCCAAAATTTTCAGCAGGAGTCGCCTTAAGTTTAAAATAATATTGTATATAAAAATATTTGTTGCGTTTTAAAAAAAAAATTATTTTTTTTTAAATCACTATCTTCAAAACCTATGAACGTTTATTTTTTTAAATGATTTCCTAAAATCAATATTATTTAATACTTAAAATTCGCATCCCACATTTTTTTCTTGAAAAATTTTAGAGAAATTTCTTATATAAAAAAATTATTTAATAATAAAACGATTTTTTAAAGCTTATTTGCATAAATTCATACTTTTCCGGAAACCAGACCGCAATTTTATGCATTTGAACATTATTATCTCATTGAATCCATGTTTTATATTTATAAAATGTATCTTAAATTCCAAAGTACTTTTACATAAGAGCAAGTTCGTGCGATCCAGTCGTGCATTTTTTTTTTTTTAATTTACCTCTGTGCTCTCCACTGAGATTCGAACCCGCCCGAGTCCTCTCGCTTGCCGTGCTTGTGCTCTGCCTATTGTGCCACTGTGATACATAAAATAACTTGTCTCAAAGTGCTACTCAAATAACTCTTTCGTCTTTTTAATTACGTATATACTGTTTAAGAAGACTTAATTACGTATTAGAGAATCTGAAAAATACCGATTTAGGACCAAAACAAAAAAATTATGTTTTTAGAAAGATTAAATAAGGAATTAAGCAACAAAAAAAAAAAAACCGATTTAAGAAATGCCAATTTAAGAAGTATTTAAGAATGCTTTAAGTAGAAGTAAACACACCATGTTAAGTTCTGTAAAGCAATACCTAAAAAAGACGAAATTAAGACGGAATTAAGTAGTCATAAATTGGCACACCTACCCAATAAAGAAGGAATAAAGTATGAATTAAGAAATGTGATACCGAAATTATACCATTTTGTGCTACTTGTGGAATATACTTATCATTGATTTGATTCAGCTCTTTTTGATGAGAAATGGGTCAATGGTATGAGGTAAAAATGGGTCGCGGGAGAAATTCGGTAAATAATTCGAACAATTTTAATCAGGTATAAAGGAGTCTTCGTTAGAAGAATGCTTCAAGAAAACTAACTGCAAAGTTGGGGATTGCTTGTGGCTCGTTTGAATATTGAAAGATTTTCATTAAAAGTTGAGTAATTGAAAGAAGGATTTAAGGTCTTTAATAAGATTGTTTAAGGTTTCGATTAAATAGCTTTGATAGAGAGCGTTGTAAAGCTCAGTAAAGTGAAGATAATTACCTAGATAATTAGAGTAGTCTGTCGAAGATCGAGAAAGAAGAAAAATTTACCAAAATTTATTCCTCTCGTTGCGTGTGATTAAACAAAGGTGGGGAAGAAGACGTAGTTTTACTTAACCATTACGCGTACGGGAAAAGGGTACGTGAAGAAATATATAATTAAATATTTCTCTATATAATATGTGTATTTTTAGGTTGATAAAATTAAAGGAACTCCAGTGATATGTATTGTTGTGAACAGAGCTTTATACTACTACAGCGCCATCTGTTGGAAGATCGCATATCTAATTTATGGAAGAAACAAAAAGCTCTTTTCCAATGTCAAATGTATTTCCCCTTATTCCAACCATCTAGAACATTCCAAGACGAGAAGCTTTGCGAATTTTCGAGAACAACTAACATGAGTATATAAGGGAGTGCTCGCGGTGAGCACAACACAGTTGATTTTTGATTACGGAAGTGTGCAAAACTCTGCTTATTGGATTGTGTAAAACAAGTATGATTTTAATTTGAATAAAGTATTTGAGTCGATTATAAATTGAGATTTATTGTTGTGATTTGGAAAGTAAAAATAAAGAAGAAATATTAAAAAGAGTAATAAGTTTTATTTAACGAACCTAGCAAAAATATTACAGTATATTCATTAATTTTCAAAAAAATTAACTTAATGAAAATCGAAAATCGTGAGAAGGTAGATTTGTGGGGGAATAAGATTGAGAGGGGGATGTTTATTTTCGATAGAAGATAGAGAAAGGCTACTGAGAGAGACTGAAGAGTTGAAGGGATCTGTTGTGTAAATTAAATCTAGCTGTCTATCCATATAATTTGGAATGCCGCTAACTTGACAGACTCTCAAATCTGCAAGACTATATACGAAGAGACATTCCTAAATATAGGCATACCCATCGCTGAGTGTAAGCCATAGAGAGGACAAACCTTATATGGAATACTATAACAACTTGTACTACATGTAAAGTCTCGAGCTTCAGTCTAGAAATTCTTTTCTAAATAACCCCAGTTTTAACTGAATACCTTATTCAAATAAAATGCACGACTGGATCGCACGAACTTGCTCTTATGTAAAAGTACTTTGGAATCTAAGAAACATTTTATAAATATAAAAAATTGATTTAATGAGATAATAATGTTCAAATGCATAAAATTGCCGTCTGATTTCTAGAAAATTATGAATTTATGCAAACAAACTTTTCGTTTTATTATTAAATACATTTTTTATGTAAAAAATTTCTTTCAATTTTTTTAAGAAAAAAATATGGGATGCGAATGTTAAGTATTTAATAATATTGATTTTAGGAAATAATTTCAAAAAATAATTGTTCATAGGTTTTGAAGATATGTATTGATTTTTCAAAAAAAAATTCTTTTTTTCAAAAAACCCAACAAATATTTTTTCGAATATTTTTATAAACAATATTATTTTAAACTTAAGGAGAATTCTGCTGAAAATTTTTGGTTACAATCCTTAGAGCCGTTAATGAGAAAGTCAAAAATAAAAAAAAGACAGGTACCGTTAATAACATTTTGCCCCAAAAATTTTTTTGACCAAAATGTAGTCCATGTCCATAATATCACACTTAATTTTTTTTATCAAAATCGTTAGAGCCGTTTTCGAGATAAATAAGATTTTGCATTACGGGTGTATAGGGGGTACCCTTAGTTTTGGAGCTAAAAAAAATTTCTATTTCTCCTCTAGGGAATCACCAAAGACCCTTAACTACCAGTGGCTTAGGCTGTAATGAGAGGTACAGACATACAGACATACAGACAGACAGACGGAATTGCCGGACCCACTTTTTTGGTCTTCGCTATCATCGTAATGTCAACTTTGATCAAAATCTCGAGTTCGTTTTTTTTCCAAATGCAGAACTTGCCCTATAGTACCTATATCGCAAGTAAAAAATTTTGAAATTAAGATATTACAGCTTGTACCTACTATAAAACCATTTTTTCTAATTTGAAATTTCTCATTATCGACATAATGGATTGTAATGAAATTTTTTAGAAGAAGTTAAAACAAAAAATATAAAAAAAAAAAAAATTCTTATAGTTTTTGTTTTTGGTTTTCGTGGACTATATTGAATAAATCAATTGAAAGCTTATTGTGACCTCTAGTCCAAATGCGTTTCGCCCAATTTCAATTGATTTATTCAATATAGTCCACGAAAACCAAAAACAAAAACTATAAGAATTTTTTTTTTTTTATATTTTTTGTTTTAACTTCTTCTTACATCAGCCAGACCACGGGCGTCATTTTCTAGGTGCACTGAAAATAAAATCTAGGTATATATGATAAAAATCTAGGTTGATTTGACAAAAATTTTGTCAATATACGTCCAACAAAAAGTTTTATCAAATTGACAAAAATTATAGAATTTTGTTGAGGTAACAAAAAATATTTTGTTGTATCCACAAAAGTATTTTGTTATGCTAACAGATAAATTTGTTTGTCAATATGACAAAATTTCGTAGAATTTACAAAATTAATTTGTCATATTAACAATTCTTTTGTTGTATTAACAATTTTTTTGTCAGTGTTATTGTTTTTTTATTATTATCGGATTAACAAATTTTTTTTGTTAAATTAACAAAATTGTTTTGTTACATTAACAAAATATTTTGTTAAATTAACAAAAATTTCTTGTATTATTTTGTTAAATTAACAAAATATTTTGTCAATTCAACAAAATATTTTGCTAATTTTACAAATTTCTTTTGTTGAATCCACAAAAAACAAAATAAATTTTGTCAAAATAGTTTTTTTTTTTTGGGATTTAAGTCCACAAAAATTGGCGTTTCGTCCCTTCGATCTCACATGCAACCATCTGTGAGGGCGTATGGACAATACGCAATTTTTGTTAAGTTCAGTTAATCTTACATCGATTTTTTAACAAAAACCAAGTGTGAACTATATCATACACAAAAGAAATTTTTTGGTTTCCTTACAAAGTAGTTTTATCTATCTGATAATATTATTTTATCAATATTACAAAATAATTCAACCCCAAAACAAAATATTTGTCATTTTAACAAAAATGTTTTCATTTTTTGTTAAATTGACAAAAACAAATTAACAAAAACTTTGTGATATTGACAAACATTCACAAAACAGATTTTTTGTAGATACAACAAACATTTTGTTAACATTACAAAAAAGTTTGTCGATGTGACAAAAATCTCTGTTTTATTTTGTTATATTAACAAAACTTGGTTTGTTAAACTGACAATATTATTTGTAGTGCATATTTTGTTAAACTGACAAAAAATCATGCTGGATTACAAAAATTTTGTGAAATCAACAAAATCATTTTTTCGTATTGACAAAAATTTTATCAAAACGATAAAATTGTTTTGTTAAAGGTCAACAAAACGTTTTTGTCAATATTACCTAGGAATTTATTTTCAGTGTGTCTGAATTTGAACAAATTCCCCTAGATTAATATAATTTACATTGCGTTCCTGCTGTAAATTTTATTTGTGTTGATAATCATCGATTAACATATTGCGTCTTAGAAGGGTACGACAGCATCTAACTGATGAGCCCAACTGTCGTACCTGGGCGAAACGCATTTGGACTAGAGGTCACAATAAGCTTTCAATTGATGAAATTTTGTATGCAAATGCTTCTAAAAAGTTTAAAAAACATTCCATTTCAAAACTTAAAAAAAAATATTTTTTGATTTTTGGGAAAAAAAAGTCATTTTATTTTTTTTGGAAAATTCGATATCTCAAAAACGGCTCAATAATAATAAAAAACTAAAGTTGGCGTACCACGGTTTGTTCTTAAAAATGTTTTTTAAAATTTTGTATATAAAAGCTTATTAATATTATAATTTTTGTTTTTCTCTTATTACTAAAAGAATTCAAAAAATTAATTTTATCCTTATGAACAGTTTTCTCTAATAGCATTCGTTTTTAAAATTCCTAGTCTATTATGGTACATAGGAGCAAGTTCGTGCGACCCAGACGTGAATTTTATTTTTTTGTTTTGTCCCTTATATAAACGTGGGACATTTTAGTTTAAGCAGATTTATCAGCCAAATGGCGGCACACTCCAAACATTGCTTAAGCCTTTTTCTAAAATTTCCATGCACTGTTTCGAGCATTTCTAGGAATATACAGGATGCGAGTTCAAATGTTTCGTTTGAGAGCTTCCAGACTCCTTGGATGATCACTAGAAATCATAGGAAAAACTCGCACGAGGCCAAATCTGGAGAACTCGCTGGCCACATTAATTCGTCTTTTAGGGGGACTAGGCACCGGAGAATCTGTAGCGCAAAGATAACATTCTAACTCTGGCTGGGTGGACTGTGTATCCGTCCTGCTGAATTCAGACATTTATGAGCTCCGTTCAGCAAGGAAAAATTCTGAATTATGGCCAGTAACGTAAAGAAGTTACAGTATCATTTTCTTCAATAGAGTAAGGACCGATGCTCACCATTCTTGATACTGTAGACCGGTTACTTTGTCGGAGTGTGGGGACTTCTGGTGGAGCTACTTGGGGTTTGTTTTACTCCAGTATTGTACGAGTATATTTTATTTATAAACGCATCCACTAAGATAAAAATGAGCTTCATCAGAGAAGAAAACGATAGCGTCTAGAGGCAACGCATTAGGCCGACAATTCCTGGACGACAACCATCTTGTAAAGTTGTAAATTAAGATATTCGTTAATGATTTGTTGAAAGGAACGTCTCGAAGGGCACCCGATTCTTTTCGAAATGAACGCCTGTGAAATTGTTTAAGTACACTTCGTATCCTTTTTTACATAGTTTCTGCGGTAGATGCCGTTATCTGAAGCACATTTTCAGTGCTCTGCATTAACTGATGTTAGAATTCAATTTCGAATTGTAACTCGACCGCGGGGAGCGATATTGAAGTTTTATAGAAATGCACAGTACCCTTAAACAATCGAGCGGACATTTGAAAAAAAAATACCTGCAAACTAAAATCCCATTGCTGAGCAGGCCACTCCATATTAACAATGCTTAATGGTTTTCGCCCCCTTCTTTGATATGACCCCACAGCCCACACTCAACAACCTACGATCGTCAGAAAGGAAGTTAAGGTCAATCCAATGATGTATGTAATATAATTTCTGGCGGTTGCTAGATAACTGTGAAAAATTTTTATCAATAATTTTTGAACTAAAATACACCAACAGTCTCGATTACCTCGGGAGACAACCAAAAGTACATATAAAAATGTTTTATTTATCGGATGTCTCCGTTTGTTATCTATCCGCTGCCTCCCAAACAACAAATGATTATTTAGGGATTCTGTATTTTGCGATAAAGTGGCAAATTCTACAAGATCAGTGTCATGATCGGTTCTTCTAATCTACTGGATCGAATCAGTAGAAAATTGTATATCCTCCCCATTCCTGCTAACAAAATGGATACAGTATTAATGGGTTACTAGATAGAGGTTCAATTTATTTACTTCTTAATATTTTAAAGCTTCCAGATTCACAATGCTATATTTTTCTAACAAAAAACAAAAACCGACACAAAGCCAAGACCAATACACAACTGGGTAGATCTGGTAAATCAGCAGGCGCTTATCCTCTGATGCCACTGAAAATAACAGGTACTGAGAAAATGAAAACAGCAGTCTTAAATCCTTAGCAGAACAGCGGGTACCAAATTTCCTGGTGGCAATTTATACGGTTGTCTTCGAACTAAGAAAATTACTAAGTAGGGAATGCCTTAGTACGAAATTACTGAACAGTCTCAAATACCTAAGTTTGTTGAAGGAAATAAGATTGTAGCTCAAGCCTACCAGCTATTATTATTATTATTCTTAATATCATTCCTTGTTGTATCAAATAACACGGACTCAAAATCAAGATATTAATCGACAATCTAATTTTTCTGGCTTTATCTCCTGAGTCACTCAAGCTGATGACCAATATGTAGATTGCAAATCTATGGCTCTGAGTAGAACTTACGGTAAAGAACTTAGAAGTCAAAAACAATGGTCTTTCAGAGATGGTGAGGACATTTATCTCGAATTGATAGATGGTTTTATGGTGATTATCAAATAGAAACAATTAAAAAGTACCGTAATTATGATTTACTATTAAAAGATTTTTAACTTACCAACAAACTATCAAACCCCAAATATGCAATTGGAACATTCTAGGGAAACAATGACCCCCATTTCAACTCAGAGTATAAAGTTTTTGTTGGCAACTTCTAAAGCAATTATGCTAAACGCCCAGTTTCGGGGATGACGGAATTGTGAAACCACCGAAAAGCTTCTTCGATTCTATTTATAACCTCCATTTCAAATCTCTGTAACAATAACAAATTCCATTCTTCATCATCCTATGAGCATCTTGCCTGTGCATAAGCGGAACCCTACGAACAACACATTCAAGCGCACGTTTTGTTCCATCTGCCACAGCTCCTATATTTTTAGCATAGAGATGGCAGCGAGATTCATAACAAAATTGGCCATTCCATCATTCTGAACTAATTCGGATCACTTCCAAGTCAACTTAATTTCACTGTCCCAAAACTACAACAACTTCTAAGTCACTATTCCTTCAAGATCTGTCTGAGAGGACATGAGTTTCTTGGAAGAAGATTCCATCGATTTTTACACCGTAGGATCGAAATTTGATGATGGGGTTGGTAGGTTGTGTAATTAGATAGACTAAAATTATGTCACCCTTTCCCTCTTCCTAGGCAGAATTTATGGCGATTAAAGTAGTCCTATATCGGGTAAAAAAAAAAAAAAAAACTTGATATCATCTACAGATATCAGCATTTCTCGGAGAATCAAGCTGCTATTGAATCTCTGGCAGTGGCGTAGCTAGACCTTTGGGGGCCCTGTATCCAATTTTTTTTTTGGGCCCTATAACCAAAACTGGGCCATAACCTTATAACTTTTTTTTAAATTAAAACACTAACGTCAATAAATAAGATAAATTTAATTCAATGTATAACGACATAGGAACTTTAACATAAATGCATACTACATCTTTATATATATAATTCTTCTGTGAGTGTGTATGTCACTGAACTTCTCTTAAACGACTGGACCGATTTTGATGAATTTTTTTGTGTGTGTTCAAGGGGATCTGAGAATGGTTTAGATTCACAATTTTGTCCGCTGGACAATGTTTTTTTAATTAATTTTTAATAATTGGGCATGACAGCACCCAATCTTCCTATGCGCGATGCATTTCACCGCGAGTTGCAAAGAGAACAACAATACTATACTGAAGAATTAGCCGAATCAGTTCGTTCAAATGTTCCGCAATTGAATGAACAATAAAGAATTGGGTATGATACTTTGATGGAAAATATATACAGTGAGTCTGTTGGAATTTACTTCCTTGCTGCTCCCGGGGAGACTGGAAAAACATTATTAATTTTATTGCTGTTGGCAAAGATCAGATCGTTTTCAGTTGACACCTCGACTGGATTAATACACTACTCACGGATTTTTGTCACTTCGTCGACTCAAAAGAGGAGCTTATTCAAAGTGTTTTTATGGACATATGTAGAACAATAGTTCAGAAACTATAATTGGCTGAGTGAGGCCAAAAACAAAGATGTCGATGATCTCGAAGCAACCATTCAGAATTTTCTTCCGGAGAGTTGTTTTCTTACAAATCAGTTGACACAATTACAAACTAGGATGACATAGTCAACTATCCCACAGAGTTCTTAAATTCCCTGGATTTGCCTGGACTACCGTAGTATTTTCTCACAATTTACAAATAAAACTAGGATCAGTTGTGATTATTCTGCGTAACGTTAATCAACCTCGACTATGCAATGGAACGAGACTACGGCTATAAAAAAGCTAAAGAATAACGTAATCGAGGCCAAGATCATCAAGGGAAAGTACAAAGGAGAGGATGTCTTGATCCTGTATACCGATGATTCCAACGGATTTGCCATTCGATTTAAAGCATCTGTTAGGCCTTCACGATCACCATAAATAAATCGGAAGGCCAGTCGTTGAAAACCATCATCCTTACACATTTACGCACCACAAGAAAAGTCAAAAAATATAGTACATCAGAAAAATTGATTAAGTATAACTATGTTCCATTTAATGCAGATACAAATTCTGCATTAGGTTTTGACAATATTTTTTAAAAATATTTGTAGGTGATACGAAGCTCACCGGGTCATCTAGTATATATATAGATTACATGTTTTATAAAGCTTAAAAAAAATAATATTTGCACTTCTTCTCAAAGTACTACTTTCCTTGCCTTTTTTTCTGCAAATTTATTTATTAAATCTTCCATACCTGAAGAAGATTTCAGTTTTTCAAGATTATCTGCTTCTATTGATAAAAGTGATAAATCTGACAACCTCTTCTGTCCCATTGAAGTTCTGAGATAATTTTTTATTATTTTCAGCTTGGAAAAAGATCTTTCAGCTGTTGCTGTGGTTACCGGAAGAGTCATGTGATGCTTTTTTTAGTCAAAGGCTGAGGTAGCGTCAGCTTGTCCAGGGTCAGTCCGAAGAAAGCACAAAACTCGGTTTTTGAAAGTTCAGAACTCCAAATAATGTCCGACTTTATTCAGTTTTATCTTAATTTTAACTAACACTTTATTTCATATACATCTACAATTGTATCAAATCCTTAAATAACTAACACGGTATTTCATATAGTTCACAAATTTTCATATACCTAAATAATTAACACGGTATTTCATATACAAGGATGAGACGGTGGGATTAGATCCCTAGCCTTGACTGAAGCTATAGGCAGAACGCAGTGGGATTAGATCCCTAGCCTAAGGCAGCGACAAGACACGGTCAGACGGTAGGATTAAATCCTTAGCTTTGATTGAATTGCCTGGCAAAATCGGTAGTGAGATTAATCTCTAGCCTCGGCTCAAATCGCAGCGGGGTACAAACGGGGTAGGATTAAATCCTTAGCCTCAAACAAACGTTCGTGGCAAAACAAGGGGCGGTGGTGACAGAAAGTGGGATAACTTCCCTAGCCTTGACTGAAGCTATAGGCAAAACGCAGCAGGATTAGATCCCTAGCCTAAAGCAGCGACAAGACACGGTCAGACGGTAGGATTAAATCCTTAGCTTTGATCGAAATGCCTGGCAAAATCGGTAGTGAGATTAATCTCTAGCCTCGGCCCAAATCGCAGCGGGGTACAAACGGGGTAGGATTAAATCCTTAGCCTCAAACAAACGTTCGTGGCAAAACAAGGGGCGACGGTGACAGAAGGTGGGATAACTTCCCTAGCCTTGACTGAAGCTATAGGCAAAACGCAGCAGGATTAGATCCCTAGCCTAAAGCAGCGACAAGACACGGTCAGACGGTAGGATTAAATCCTTAGCTTTGATCGAAATGCCTGGCAAAATCGGTAGTGAGATTAATCTCTAGCCTCGGCCCAAATCGCAGCGGGGTACAAACGGGGTAGGATTAAATCCTTAGCCTCAAACAAACGTTCGTGGCAAAACAAGGGGCGACGGTGACAGAAGGTGGGATAACTTCCCTAGCCTTGACTGAAGCTATAGGCAAAACGCAGCAGGATTAAATCCCTAGCCTAAAGCAGCGACAAGACACGGTCAGACGGTAGGATTAAATCCTTAGCTTTGATTGAAACGCCGGGCAAAATCGGTAATGAGATTAATCTCTAGCCTTGGCTCAAATCGCAGCGGGGTACAAAAGCGGGTAGGATTAAATCCTTAGCCTCAAACAAACGTTCGTGGCAAAACAAGGGGGCGGCGGTGACAGAAGGTGGGATAACTTCCCTAGCCTTGACTGAAGCTATCGGCAAAACGCAGCAGGATTAAATCCCTAGCCTCAAGCAGCGACAAGACACGGTCAGACAGGTAGGATTAAATCCTTAGCTTTGATTGAAACGCCGGGCAAAATCGGTAATGAGATTAATCTCTAGCCTCGGCTCAAATCGCAGCGGGGTACAAAAGCGGGTAGGATTAAATCCTTAGCCTCAAACAAACGTTCGTGGCAAAACAAGGGGGCGGCGGTGACAGAAGGTGGGATAACTTCCCTAGCCTTGACTGAAGCTATCGGCAAAACGCAGCAGGATTAAATCCCTAGCCTCAAGCAGCGACAAGACACGGTCAGACAGGTAGGATTAAATCCTTAGCTTTGATTGAAACGCCTGGCAAAATCGGTAGTGAGATTAATCTCTAGCCTTGGCTCAAATCGCAGCGGGGTACAAAAACGGGTAGGATTAAATCCTTAGCCTCAAACAAAGTTTAAGACGAACTAAAGGGGAGGTACCGAGAAGGCAGAACAACACACACACAATTTACGGCCAGAGCCAAAAGCTTTGAAACGTCTGGATGTACACTACGTACCCTATCAGCGTGTTTCGGGGATAATCTATAACCTTGATACTCTAAATTGGTATCCCAACAACAATAGGCGAGAGAAAATCCGATTTGGTCTTGATTTTCTACCTCCCTATATCACATCCATCGTCATCAGCAAATGTGAATACATAAAAGACAAACAGAATGTATTCATCGTAAATTGTTGTTGTACCACCGACAATGCTTTCTTTCTAGTTTGTTGTTGTACCATCGACGACTTAGATCTAATGCGTGTTGTGTGTACCTACGTCTCCGTGGGCGCCTTAAGGTAGGCAATAGTTTCGTTGTACTTTCAGCTGTACCTTCGGTGTATACTTTCTGATGTCGGGTTGAGCAGAAAAGGCGGCTTCAGATAAGTAGTTGAGTAGTAGCGTCGGCGTGCCGCGGCGGCCGAAATATGTAACTTCGTTACAGTCAAAAAGAGAAAGCATGCTGTTATTACTTCAGAAAAACTAGAAGCAAGACTATTAAATTCGATGACTAATAATTTAGCAAGTTCTTTTATGGAATGAATTTTGAGGATTTCGGATTTAAGGCATGTTTTTAGAGCAATTAGTTGATTGCAGAAATCACCAGATATGTCTGTATTGTACTTTTCGACTAGCTTTTTTGATCCTTGATTTATCTCATCATTTGAGAACGATAAAAGCTTATCCGGTTCCAACACTTCAAACATACTACTAAGACTATGAAGGCTTTGAAATCTTTGCCGAGTTTGTCCAATCAAAATGTCCAAGCAGGAATAGTAAATATTGATTTTGAAGTAATTTTCCGGATCTAAATTCTATGATCTTCTGCCAACTCATCAAAAAAGCGCTTCGTTATTTTCCTCCTTTTATTTTTGAAGACAGGCGTCACTCCCCAATCGTTGGCTAAATCCTTGGACTTTTTAAGTAAATCACTGAATTTATTTTGATTTCTTTCTTTTTCTAGACCGTCTAAAAGATTTTGAAGCAAAATACTTGCTTTTTGTAAGTCATTTTCCTCATCTTGAAGGGCTTTGGAAACTGGACTTATAATATCAAATAGCGAAGAAAAAAATGACATCAACACAATAAAGTCGTAGGTCTCTAAAATGTTTAAAACATTTTTACATTCGTCTCGTTCGTCTTTTTTTGTTGAGGTCAAATTGATTTGGTGTAAGGTTTTCATTATCAATGTATAGTTTGATCTTATACCACATAGTGCATCATTTCGTGACGACCATCTCGTAGGACAAACCTTTTTAAGGGTAATTTTATATTTTTCTAATGAATCGTAGTGCAGCAAAGACCAGCGCTTCATACTGTTACCAAAAAATGTATATATTTTCTCTAAATTATCGAAAAATGTTGACACTTCAAGTATATTTTTTGCTGCATCATTAAGTATCAAATTTAATGTATGTGCTGCGCAATGAACATAGTCGGCATTTGGAGTGTTCTCTTTTATAAGGGCTTGTAATCCTCCATATACACCCGACATAACATTCGCTCCATCATAACCTTGTCCTATGCATTTGGATAAATCAAGTCCATATTCACTTATTGTTTTAAAAACTTCTGTTTTTAGCCCTTCGGCACTAGCATCAGTAATTGGTACAAACCCTAAAAATGACTCGCAGATTTTTTATCTTTATTTACTTTTTCATCGGTTTCTGCTATAGAAATATACCTAATAACAACAGACAATTGGTCAATTTTTGATAGGTCCTGTGTTGTATCCAAAATTATGAATAGAAAAGGAGCTTTTTTAATTTCTAAAACAATGTTTTCTCTTAGGCTAGGACCGCACTTGCGATTTTTCGTCGAGGCGATTAAAAAATCGTAGTCGCTACAAATTATTGTCATGCACGCACTTGCGATTTTTTTGCTCGCGATTATTTAATCGCAAAAAATGAAACACACTACTTCTTATGTGAGTGCACGCATTTGCTACAAATAAGTAGCGACAGAAAAATCGCTTGAAAAAATAGAACTTATATCATCGCTACGATTTTTAAGTCGCATCTGCGTGCATTCTCATTTAAGGCCATGTGTCTTACTTTTTGCGACTAAAAAATTGTGGATTAAAAATCGCAAGTGCGTGCATGCCAATTTCTCTTCGCGACTACGATTTTTAAGTCGTAGTAATTTAAATCGCAAGTGTGGGCATATCCATTTGAGTACATGTGTTTCATTTAAGTTTACGACAATCGCATCGCAAGAAAAATGAAACAAATTGCGACTTTTAAATCGTCATGATTTGTTGGTAGCAAGTGCGTTCATTCTCATTTAAATTCATGTGTTCTATTTTTGCGACTAAAAAATCGTGCGATTGAAATCGCAAGTGCGGTCCTAGCCTTAATGTGATACCAAGCAATTCAATTATCTCATTTTGAATTGTAGGGCTTAAATAATTTATTTCACCTTTTGGTTTCAAAATGAGTTCTTTCAAAATAGGATCATAATTAGATATTAAGTAAATGGATATAAAATTTCCAGAATCTGAATCATGTCCTCTTAAAGGTAAATTGCACGAGGCCAAAGTAATTATGACATTTATAATACGGTGCAAAACATTTCGCCAAAAAGTTATTTTACTGTTGAGTTCACTTTCTAAATGGGTAACTATAGCACCTTCTTGTAACCAATTTTTATAATTTAAAGCAGAGTTTATGTGTTGCTGAGAGTTTTCATGTTCAGATATATTTTTAGTTAAATTGGTTCTAACTAGAACACCGTTTATCCATGCGGAAGAGTACAATTTGCTTTGACGATTTGCTAACAACCAACAGAAGTGACAGTAAGGTTTGTTCAAAATATTAGAATAACATAACCATGGTGATGGTCTAACAATTCGAATACCAGCCTTATTTGAATATGAGTAATGAAAGTTTGAAAAACATCGAGTTGCTTCCGAATTCTTTGGAAATGGTCCTTCGGGTTGAAAGGGGCCTAATTTAAAAATTATTTTTCGTTCACATTCAGTAAGACTGTCACCAAAATTTCCTCTATCCGATGAAGAGATATTATTTAATTCGTTGGGTTGATTAGAATCTTCATTATGAGTTTCTTCTATTTCAGGAGCTCTTGATGCATTTTGTGCTTCAGAAGAATCTAAAACCAAAACGAATACAAAATAAATTCCCAACGTAAATTTGCGGGTTCATACAATTTTTATTAAACAATTCATTACTTTTTCTTCGATATTCTAATGATCGAACGAATGTACCTACTACAATATCGTTTATCTAGTTACATACCTACATACATAAAAACAAACGTAGGAATATTTTCCAGAATTGCATTTCTATTAACTGAACATCCAAAAGATAGATACGCAAATACATGACATTACCTAGCAACAAGAATTTATCCACAAGATTAATAATATACCTAATGCTATGCTTGTATTTACAGAAATATAGAATTTGTATAAACTTTTTACCACCGTCTGAAGTTTTATCTACATACTTATAATAAAATCCGACCAAGAATTTACATACCAACACAATTTGAAGTAGCCGCAACATTTGGTTGTCGAAAAAACGAAGTAATTTTAGGAAGTTTCTTGATCTCATTATCTCTTTTTTCTTTATTTTTTCTTTTCAGAGCTCCACTTAGATACTCTCTTTTATTTTCACTCATTTTTCTAAAAAACTTATATTTTAAGCAACGCACAAAAAGTCACAAATATCTAAGTACAAATAATCACAAAAAACTTTAGAGTAAATTTTTAAAATGTATATCCACGCTTCCACGCACAGACAGATTAAACATTTCAGTTAACGTGTTGAAATTCGTTTTGCCTAGTTCACTCAGACAATTAACGGGACTTTTTTTGGTTGCAGATACATACAGGGTTCGGAATGGAGTACATATTCGAATTTTTCAGCTGTTAGTTCATGCAAGTACCTTAGTATTTTTTAATCTACCGCTGGTCCCTGGTTTGTATTTCTGTGTGATGTTGGAGTTGGTGGCTGTGTCAGGCAGGATGATATATTTTGAAAGCTCGAATAAAAAAGTGTTTGCAGGTTGAAGTTGTAGTATTGTTGGTTGGTAGGACATGAAAAAAAGAAAAAGATACACAGGAAAAAAAATATTTGACCCATGTAAAAAATGATCATCGGAACATTTTTTTGTAATAAAACTTTATTAAATATTTAAGTGAATTTTTTTACAAACGTCTTGTGCTCTGTAGCTCTATATCTTTGGGGGCCCCTATATCTCGGGGACCCTATTACATGGATACAGCTGATACAGCGGTAGCTACGCCACTGATCTCTGGACTCGATCTCTTCTTAATCTATAACAGCCCTTAGCTGGCGTTTATCTCAACTCTGCGAAACATAACTGCTGGAATCACATGTCTTCTAGTTCCATATTGTTCAATTGGGGCCACAAGAAATTGATTATCATTGACCGTGACCGCCTCACCAACGTCTTCACCTGGTGAACCTCGTGTGGGTTTTTGTTTCAGCCATTCACCTAATAATGCAGTTCCTCCCCAAGGATGATTTTTCCGCCAAAATTGGGGTTCTCTTCCAAACGCTCCGAGGCCCAGTCAATGAACAAACAATGTGCTCAGCCGATCTTGCTTTCCTTCGAAGTACAAATGTTGGCTGGTTGATTACCGAAGCGGTCGTTTCAAATTTGGCAACCAAACGTTGAAGGGTCGATTGTGAAGAGCCACCACGTTTGCACTAACAAACATTCATTTTGAGAAGAAAGTTTTATCATTTGGGCATCAATAACTGACCAAACAACAAATTTGACAGATGTCAATAAAACAACATGGCCGTCACAAGCCGATGATATCCACCCGCGCCAATTGAAAAACCATTTTTAACTATGTGTCTGATGACAAAACGTTACTGGTCAATGATGGATCTGAAGCACTCTAAATTTTTGAAATTCTTAACTAGACTGCACATCAGCTCCGCGAATGGTATCATAAACGGACACTGTCTTATAGATAAGACGATTCTTGACGTTTATTAAAACGATTTTTGCAGAAACTGTATGGACGAGGAAGAGATAGAATCGATCGTTAATCTTCTAAGTACATGCCCTACTCTACTTCATATACTTAGGAGACATCTTGGAGAGTTCTTCTTCCGTGAACCCAGCGATCTAATTAATATAAACATTTATAATCTCTGTTACTTCATAAGAATCTCCAAATGGTTCAATCGTCCAATTCACTCCATTTATTCTTGCTTCAAAGACAATGCTAGGTGATGGCTGTTTTTTTTCAAACTGACTAGACCTGGCCCTAGCAAGCGACCATTTTTGACAATTCAAACCACATAGAAGTAACAAAAATTTGTTTAGAAATGATATGGTTAGACTGGCTTGGCACGATATTTTCTTCAAAATAGCTATTCACCAAATACTTGCAGAAAAAGGGTTTAGATATACCCCCAAGAGTTCCTCTAACTGTTCATCTTCAGAACACCGAATGAGAGGTCCGATAGGGTTTCGAAGTTTTCTGATAAGTCCATCACTCAAGTTACATTTCCCCCAGTCGAACCCAACTAAATAATGCATTTTCATTTACATAGTTATTCAATAAGTTAAATCCAATTCGACGATTAGATCGGAGATCTCTATTAATTACTGCTACTAAACTGTATAATTAAGAAATCATCACTTCAAGCTAATCGCATATGTTCTGATGTAACTCATTGATTACAACAATAATCACTGATTGTCACCCCAATTATATACACGAGAACATCATGAGGATATCAGTGATGCCAATCAAATGGCATTAAGTAAATTGGGAAATTCGAGCACAACTTACTGACGGCGGCGGACACCCAATCCATCCGAAATTCCTCATTAAATTCCATTAAGGCACTTCAACTATCATCGATTGGAATTTTGGCAACGCATTTGGGCTCTGCTGTCCATAAATTCAATGATAAACTAATCAAGAAATAATATTAACCCCAATAGTTGAGGCACTACAGCTGGCGAATAATATTTCGCAATGCAGAGAGTTCATTATCCTTTGGCTGGATTTGCATAAGATGACCATGATGCGAACGTACAGACTCGTACAACTTATACACCTAAATCATACCAACCAACGGTTGGCCGCCCGCCACAAGGAGCAAACAACAACAACAACAACAGCAACTAGATTGCTTATTTCAATTTGCTTACGGAATTCCATTATGGAAATTAACGCATCGTTAACCATTTGACGGGATAATACCAGCAGTCCAGCACAATCACCACCCAAGGCATCCCACCATCAACCATTAAATGTTGCTATTCCTATATTTTGTACAGGAGGTTGACATGTCCCCACCGACTTCCTTCAATGTCGGTATCGGAAGAATGATGGATCTAACATTGTAGATCCACTCACATATAGTCGTTTGAGTGGACTATGGAAGATGGACAAAGTCCTGCAGCGTCAATCATTATTACGTTTGTGTTCATAGAGTGTTGCATTGTAGAGGAAATATAATGAAGTCCTTCGGAAAGGACCTTTCCTCTAATGAATATAAATGGTAGTTTGTTAGTTGATTTGAAAGGATAACAAGCGGCAAAGTGGTTATGTGTTGCTTTTCTCAGGGAGCTTTCACCAAAATTTTCGTAAACTGGGATTTTGATGTTTGGGTGTTTTACAAGGAAGTTAGTTTTTCTTTCCCAGGAGATATAATTTAATGGGGTTTTCGTTAATTTAATAAAAACGAATGAATGTCATGCCGTATGATTGATTTCGACAGAAAAATCGATTCATAAAGGACATACTGTGATTATTAAGAAATGATACAAAAATCAGAAGTGGGATGAGCAAACACATGAATATCCATGTAGAAGACTCTATTTAATAAATCTCAGTTAGTTGCTTGATATCACACCTTTACAAGCCATAAGCCATCAAACCCAGAGCCGGATCTACCTAAGGGCTGTATGGGCTGCAGCCCAGGGCCCCGAGGTCACAAGGGGCCCCCAGACCCCGTTGGAAACAATAGGCGTTAATTTGAATTAAAAAAAAATTTAAATTAAAAAACCTACCATAAGGTTGGCAATGGCAACCCTGAGATCAATCAACTAATGTATAGTCCCCGGCAAGCTAGATGACACTATTTAAAAATCGTGCTCAGTTTGATGCCGAATAGGGTATTTGCGCGTCTATGGAACGGAACGGGGATTCCCCGTCGTTTGTTTTTGATCGGTGTATTTTTTCTACTCTGTGGTTAGGTTGTTGGGCTGACAATTGATGTAACTATCGTCACACTTAGATCAATGTAGATCCATTGTGTTACCCGTGAGTGTAATCACTATTTTCTGATAAAAACCTATGTGTTCTGGTAATCAGTCAAACCATTTTGAGGCATTGGAGAAGTTCAATATGTGAATTCCTGAATATTAGAAAGATCTTCTAAATTGTCAAAGAAGTAACTACCAAGCCATTTCCTTCTTTGGTGGCATAGTGACAGGCAATGACAGAGAAAGTGTGATGTGTCTTCATGTACCTCTTCATCACCATATCCTCTACATAGGTCATCTGTACTTAGTTTCATTTTAAATTTATGATATTTTAGTTAATTATGTCCGGTGATTATGCTCGTAAGAGAGCGAAGGGACTTCTTACTAAGTTGCATAATTTTGTCAGTCCTCTGCTTGTTAAAGCAAGGCCATACTTTCCTAGTGGTATTACAGGTGTCAAGTAGACTCCACCTTTCATTAGATTTCTTTAGGATTAAATCTGAAATTTTCTGTTTAATGTTGCAGAGTGGGATACTTACCATCTGTCTTGCCAACTCATGGGCATTTTCATTACCTGGTATGCCGCTGTGCCCCGGTACCCAGCAGAATCTAATATTGTGCTGCGTGCCAAGAACCTTAAGCTCTTCGCGATAGCAAGAGACAAGCTTCGATTTTATCACAGTGGCAGAAATCGCTTTCAGTGCCGCTTGGCTGTCAATGTAAAAGGTGATATCAGCCTGTGGTATCGCCATCATTGATACTGTCCAGCAGCTGTTGTCACCGCCAGGACCTCCGCTTGGAAGACACTGCTATGATCTGGGAGCCTAAGTGAATTGTTTAGCTCAAGAGGTTCTGAGAAAAAGCCTGCACCAACACCTGTGTCCATTTTGGAGCCATCAGTTCAGTATAGATTGCTATTGCTGATTCACTGACGTAGGGTTGGTTTTTCAGTCATTCTTCTCTGCTTGGAAAGGCAGTTTGGAATGGTTTATATAAGTCAAGTTCGGGTGTTGTATAATCTGTACTGATACTATCACCCAAATATTTTTGAAGAATTTGGCATGTCCTGTTGCACTGTTTTTCCAGCTGGCTTAGCCTTAATGCGCTATATGCTGCGGATTCTTGTACAAAAAGGTCTAGGGGTATTAGGTTGATTATCGCCTCTAACCCTGCTGTTGGTGTGGATCTCATGTTACCCGTAATTCCAATGCACGCAAGTCTCTGTACTTTTGTCAGAGTTTTGAGGTTCGTGCCTTTTTTCCGTTGCATTCCACCATACCAAATTACCAATAGTTAGTATTGGTCTGATTATCGTATCGCCAAATACATCCACCTGATCATTTTTGGGCTAGGTCCCCAGGATTTCCCAAAGATTCTGTTACATGAGTAGAATGCAATCATTCCTTTTTTTGGTCTTTCCTTAGTGTTAAGACTCCAGTTTAATTTCCTATCTAGAATCACACAAAGATACTTTGCATGATCTGAAATCTTCAGTGGGGTTGCCTTCAACTGAAGGTATTCTGAAGCTTGGTATTTTCCTCTTATTTGTAAAAAGGACTAATTCTGTTTTTGACGGGTTAACCATCAGGCCGCACTTTCTAGTCCATCTACTAACCTTAGAAAGGGCGTATTCGATCTGTTCGCTGATAGTGTGTAAGAATTTACCTGTCGCTAATAACGCAAGATCATCAGCATAGCCTACTACCTTTTTATCTACTCTTACGAGGGACTTCCCGCCGCGCTGCTTAACGTAACGCCTGACGTGATTTTGTTTTTTCTTCCGCACTTCTGTTCTCGTCATCAAAGTGACAAACTGACAGTGTTAATTGTTAGAACTGTGTTTAATGAGTCAGTTTACTAATGAGTAAGTGAAAACTTAAAAGTTATGTCTAAATAAGTAACATGTGTTTATTAATACATGATTTCTTGCTTTTATTTGGTAAGTAAAAATATTTATAAATCATGTTTTTCTTCTTTATGGTATTTTTAGGGTTCTGTACAAAAAAATGAAAAACGAAACCCTTATATGATCACTCGTGCGCCCTTAATCGTGCGCCCGTCTGTCTGTCACTGGACCAAATTAGATGAAATTTGATAGGATGGTGTAATTATGAGCAAAAAAACAGTTGTGCAAAGTTTTTTTTTAATCAGAGTCGTTTTAATAAGGTTTGCTAATGTCACTGTGTCATATATCAATAGAAAGAGACAAATAGCAAAAAATTCAAATTTTTAATGGATTTGCAAAAGAAAAATATCGAAAACATAGATTTGGAAAGTGCGCGTCATATTATTGATTATTATTATCCAGAAAACGTAGACGAGTATTTAGTGAATGAGTGCATTCAATTAAAATCGTACTTACTCCAATCTAAGCCAGAATCGTACACCTTTTCCAGTGACATTTTTAAGCTCATGTATGAAAATAAACTTATTAACGTGTTCCCTAACTGCTATACCATTTTAAAGATTTTTTTAACTTTGCCAATCACTAACTGTGAAGCAGAGCACTCTTTCTCCAAGATGTCCTATGTAGAAAATAAATACAGGACAACAAAGTCGAACCATCGGCTAAATAATTTATCACTTCTTTCGATAAATTGTGATCTAACAAAACACTTGCAATGTGATGACCAAATTAAGGAATTTGCCGCACAGAAATGCAGAAAGGTTGATTTATAAATTATAATTTATATAACATGTCATACACATAATCTGTCAATTTCATTTACTAATTCATAATAAATAAATAAAATGTTTTTATTGTGTTTTTTTATATTCTTATATATATCACTATTTCGTTTTCACTCTCACCCAAAGGTTGCCTGGGAGAGATTGCTACACAGCAATAAGGTCGCCGTTTGCACAACTAATATTTGCGTAGATTTAAGTAACATTTATGTTTTTTTTTTTTTTTTTGTGCAATAAAGAATATATAATAATAATATATCACTATAGGCACAGTTTTTTGACATAGCTATTAGTTGAGTACTTAGGTGGGCCACTAAATAGTTTCAGCCCAGGGCCCCACAAATTCACGATCCGCCTCTGATCAAACCATCAAATTCAATTATCTCCCGAACCATCTAACCATTAAAACTCCCCAATTAAGACATTGCCTTAACCAATAAGATTTAAATGTTGAGAGCCATACGAAAAACAAATTAATTAGCGTCTATTTTAGGGATCATTGCCGAACAGCTAATAGTCATTCTATTCAAATTATGTTATCTTAATTAGAGTTCAATAAAAACCTTAGTCTCAGTGGCATTCCGAAAAACAAAGCTATCAATGTAAATCTTCTACTAATTCCAATCAAAACTTCACAACAAAAAGACCTTCCCTATTAAGGGAAGTTTTATTTTTTTGTTGTACAAAGATATAAAATCTAAAAACCATACACAAAAAGCCTTAATTAACTGTCTCTATTATGTTAAGTTTATACCTTTGGCGCCTAATTTAATATTAGACGACATGCGACCTGTATACAAAAAAAAAAAGAAGCAAATTTAAGACCTAATAATAATATGGCAATCCTAGTATTTTGACCAAATATTTAAAGGTAGGGGCTTTGATAATTGCCGCCATTCACGTGACCATGTCCCATTTGCACTTCTTTTGTTTTGGTTTTTTCCGCGTGACCGTTTGTTTTTTTTTTTTTTTTTAGATTTTTATTACAAAAAGACTAAAAGAAAAGCCTTTATGAAAAGGGTTAACATAAACGCAATGCCGCAAAGCCGCGATACAGGAAAGAAAGTAATTTGCCATTTTTCTGACTTTTTGACAAACACAAAGTAATACAAGTTCGTAGTTTATGACTGCACATTTAGTACTATAATTAAGGTGACCATCTGGGTTGTTTTTTAATCAGTCTTCTTTTATTCCAGTATAATTTTTATAATAATTATTTTTAAGCCTCAGAGTTGACCCTCACTTTAACTCTCTTTTCCTTATTAATTCTGTTTGTAGACTCCTTTATTGTATACTTTTTGTTTAAATACTTTTTTGCTTGACAAGTAGATGACAAACAATGTTTTGACGTCTATAAGGAATTTACTGGGAATTGTTACTGGAAAGCACTAAAATCTCTTGTTTTCCGTACAACAATTAAAATGTCTGATTTTTCTACAGCAGCCACATTCTCGTCTGTGCGTACCATATGACTACGGGGACCATGTTGTGCACTATGGTATGATACTGCTGACATTGTGTCAAGATTTGGAGCTGAAAACAGACTCCCAGCCAATTTTACGCTGGTTCTATCTTAATCTAAGCGCCACTAGCGCTAATTATGACAAATGCGGCAAACATTGTGTAACTTTTTGACACTTTGTTTTGAGGCTTGTTTTTTTTTATTTCATTTTTTTACGGAGAATTAATTAAAAGTAAATTGTTCAACCGAACATTTGGGAAAAAATACAGGCGTTTTGTTTTATGAGCCAGGGCAAATCACAAAGACCATATAATCATTGGTAAGCGTAGTTCTGAGCGAAATGACTTTTCGTCTAAATGCACCATCAATCGTCTTTGCTTGTGATGTCTCGAAAATTCTCCATAGCATTTTTTTTTTGATAACATCAAATACAATGAGTTCCAATATTGTAAACATTTTGTTCGATTCCCACAGAAATATTGTGACTAAGCCTCGAGTCTCGACGATCATTTCTCTCTGATCGTGATCGATATTCAGAGAGTCGATCAACGTTTATTCCTCTCTGACTAGTGATCGATATTCAGAGAGTCTATTAACGTTCAAATTAGATTTGAATAACAGTAGAGATTTCCACAGTTCTGTGCTACGGCTAAAGAAGGAAACTCTACACTGGAGTGTGTATAATCCTGGAATTTTTTAAGAGAAGGAATGCAGTTGGCTGTTTCACTAGAGCAATGTTTGAAGAATTAGCGATAAAACAGTGGTTAGCAAGAAACATTTCTACGGTATTCCAACGAAACAAATGTTTCCGACATTGATCCGCCAGCTGTCAACTTTAAAGCTCTATTCTATCTATCCCGAGCGTGGAGTGAATTTTTAAATGCGCCAGACCATGAGGGAATTATACTTTTGTGTTGGGCCTATATCCTATGCTTTAAAAACAGTTGTTGTCAATCAATTTTACAATTTCTTATAAAACTTAGGCATTTTCAGCAATTTATCTTATGTGGTGGTTCAACAAAAGTTGGGCAGTAATTAACACACAAAAAATCGACAAAAGTTCCATTCAAGTATTATGGTGAAGGGGGTATATTCTGCTTTAACGACGGTTTTGAGATTTGGAAGCATTTAATTCTACACAATTATAAAAATACCCCATTTCACGATTATGTTAAATCTGGGGCCAAAGTAGCGCTTCAGTGACCGAGTGAGTGAGTCCCATAATAATAATGAAAATAAGAAATAGTGTCGGAGACAATATGGAGCCTTGTGACACACCACAGAACTTTCAGAACTTCGGACTCAAAACCTTCCAAAACAACTTGGATTTAACGGTCAAAAAAATTCAGTGAAGTAGTGATACATTGATACCGAAAACATGCATTCTCGACACGAAAGCTCAATAATCTTCCTATCTCAAAAACGATGTAAGATTTGATTGCACTTTTCGGTGCATAAATCCATCAAATCACCTGGCAATGAAAGCCGTACTTTCATCATTAAGAAGTTTTGGTTCGTCAGAATATTTCAGAATTTGACATTTAATCGTTCTAAGAGCAATAAGAGGTGGTAATTGGAGGCTGAAGAATTTGTTGAACAAATATTTTTTTCCATATAGAGGGTTCTGAAGAATAAGATAGATAAGCTTACGCAGTGGTTTTGTCAGCTTGAAAGAACATTTGAAAATAGACGATTTACCATTGGGCTCAACGGATTTGTGAATATCAAAATTGTTGGTACTCTAGCGATTGTACCAGTTTTCAAAAACGTATTGGTCCTAAGGGAAAGTTTAGGTGCTCTTTGCTTAAGAGAAGTTAATTTAATTTATTTTAGGAATAATATTTCTAAATATAAATGGTGTTGTTTTTAGAGTTGGACACTGTTTTGTTTGACAGTGGATTTGAAAGTCCTTAGTTGTTTTCATAATACGTTTACTCGAGACAATAAAATGCATCCCGTAAGAAGTCGTACCGAATATGTCAATTTGTCAGCAATCATCTCACTTTTACAGCATTAATTAATTGCATAAGAGTAGGCCAATAATTCCATCTTACAAGGGTACTGCAGCATCTTAACTGATGAGACCACTGTCGTTTCTGGGCGAAACGCTCTTTGGAGTTGAAATCATTTGAACTTTCAATTGATTTTGAATTGATGAATGAAGAGAATGTCACTAATTTATTTCTCATCGTTCTTCCAGCGTATTTAAGTTAACCAATAGAAGTTGGTCTCGATACGGAGATAGAATTAAAGGGTTATTTCAAGACAGACCACGAAGAGCGAAACGTAGGAAACAACGTTGAATGCTCTCGATTCTCGATATATGAATTTCTATGTAAGGAGACCATATACTTAACAGGCGTTTTCGAAGCGAACAAAGGTTGCGTTTAAAGATCGAGTCACGTAGCAGTCAGAGAATTCTTTGGATCATCGTTTTACAAAGTTGCCTTAAAAATAATTTTGTCAGTTAAGTTCTCTATCACATAAAATATCAACGTCGCAAATTGACTCAGAGGTGGCTATGGGTTGACAATGGAAAAGGTGTAGACGGAAATAGATTGGATGCATTTTCGTAAAAAAGTGAATGAATTATTTAGCTCCTAGCAATTTTTGAGGCACCAGATATGTAGATAATCAAGTTGTAGAAGAGTGGAATCATATGTGGAGGAAATGATCTTGAAAAACTTGGGATCGTTGGCATAGAATCAAATATTGGAATATTTAACGACCATTTCAATATCGTTAATAGTAAGAATAAAAAAGGAGAGGTCCTAAGTGGCTGCCTTGTGGCACCCCGGATTTAACTAAGAAATTATCAGAGAAGGTAGATCTGAATTGAACTTTGTAGTAACGGTTTTTTAGGTAAGAAGAAATCCATCTAAAGAAGATAGGTGAAGGTAACCAATGACAGCTATGGACCATGACGAAATCAGTGTGATGGTGATGCTTGATCTCTCAAAGACATTTTGACTGCATAGAGCATTCAATACTAATACAAAAAACTCAAAACTGATTTTCAATTTTCTAGGTATGCTCTTGAACTATAGTTTTAAATTACATACTTAAGAAACCGTTTTCAAAATGTAGAAACTTAGAAAGGAAGTTTTAGTACGTTTCTTGTATGTAAATTCAAGTGTTGTACAAGCGTCGGTTTTATGATCTCTATATTTATCTATTTTTTATAATTCCCACGCGCTCAAGGGTATGTTAAGAGACCCTTATAATGTTAAACACAGCACGGACGATCTGGAAATTAGGTAGGGACAGAAAGGAGGTGTCGATGAACATTGGTTTTGAATGTTTGCAAATTCAAATGCCAAGGGAAAACCGTGCCGGGTAAGTTATTCTTTAATCGTGTTGTGGGACTAAAAAACGAATCTCTATATTTCATGGTACGACCAAAATTAGGCCCCAGGGTGAACGGACGAGCATTCCTAGGGAAGCGGCTATCATGGATCAACTGATATAAGGGAAGAATGCAACTAGGTGCTCCGAGTGAGCATTGCTTGTGAAACAAGCGATGAAACAAGGAAATACATGAAACATTCCGAGTCCGACGCTGTTCAAGAGATAGGAATGAAGCCATGATAGCTCTGTTTCCTATCAGTTTCAACGCCCTGTTCTGAATTCTGTCCAATAAGTGGAGAGGAGTTTGTGCTGCACCTGGCCCCAGTGAGTTATACTCAAATTTTGGACGTATAAACGCCTTATAAATTGTAGCCAGATCAGAAGGGGTGAAACATTTCTTACATCGATATCAAAATCCTAAGCAATTAGAAGAATTTTTGGCGGTCTCGAGAATGTGGTAATTCCAACGAATCTCGTCGCTGATACACATACCGAGTACTGAGAGCCATTCGGTTTCTTGGAAGCAAGTATCATGCCAGGACAATGGCGTAAGGGGTACATTTTTCATCAACGACAAAAGACAGCATTGAATTTTCGAAGCATTAAACTCCACACAATTTTGTATACCCCATCAATGATGTAAGTATTGGAGTTTAATGAGCTAATCATACGATTCCGTTGCAAATCCATTTCCGAAGGAGATGGATGTGAATTTGAGACTGAGTATGAGGAGCTAAGGGTAGAATCGTCTGCAAAACAATGAAGGAGATTACAAGTTTCAGACAAGAGATCATTTATAAAAATGAGGAAACGAATCGGAAACAGAACAGAGCCCTGAGGAATATCAGCATTTATTTTGTGAAGATCAGGCTTGAAATCATCCAATACAACATATGTATATTGAACGGTCTAGAATGTAATTTCTAATCTAAAAAGATGAGTTCCGTTGATATCAAACGCACGCATTTTCGAAAAGAGAGCCTGGTTCCAAACCCTATAAAATGCCCTAGAAATATCAAGCGCAATAATCTTACTTTCTTCAAAATATTGTAAAGATCTGTTCTACTCTTCGGTGAGAAATGCCATCAGATCACTAGTAGAACGATATTGTCGGTCATTAAGAAGCTTTCGATCGTCGAGATATTTTTTGAACTGAAGATTTATCAGCGATTCCATGACCTCGGAAAGAAGGGACCTAAGTGCTATTTTTCAGTAGGAGAAAGAAGAGGAAGGGTCACCTTTATTAGGAACAGGCTAGACAAATGCTGTTTTCCATCTTCTAGAAAAGATTCAACAACAGTATGAGCGGTGGAAAAGATTCGGCTATGGTTTTGCCAGCAATGAAGAACACATTTGCTTATATCAAGATCTCGAAACGATCTTGCAACTGTAGGAGTGCGGAGATATATCTGTCCTATTAAATGATTTACGCTCTCAAGTACTGAAGGGCCAATGTTGCTATCAAGCAACATTACAATATTTTGTTTTTGAGCTGATATATGATATATCAGCAAAGGTCTCTATGAACTATATAAAATTTAGGAACTTTGCCATTATGACTTTCATTCTTAAAACAAAATTCGGTCACCATAATAATTACAACCCAATAATACCAAGCCTGGAAACCATCAACCGCCACCGTAGCCTTAGCCGATATCGCACCCCACTTTAGAAGGCTTCGCGTTTTTAATTATAGCCTTTTTGAATGGTCAAAGCCGAGGCGACTGGTGGATGGATGGATATCCCTACGCCAAAACTCGCGTCATTATGATTGTTGCTATAATTTTTAATAAAACAGAACAGAAGTTTTTCATTTGTTTTTTTTTGTTGGTTTTTGTTTTGTTTTTATATTTGTTTTTGCGCTTTTGGGGTAATTGTTGGGGGCAGAGCAAGTTGTTTTGCTTTTGTTTATGTTTTGCTTAGGGTAGCCGTGGTGGTGGCTTCCGCAATTCGATTTGCTTCCTGACAAACCAGGACGATGATGGTTATATAATTTTTTTTTATTTGCAATAAATATGCTCTCCCGCATTGTTTATCTATTTGGAGCAGGTCAGTTGGGGCCATAGGGTTCCCTTAAGGATTCAATTATTTACAAAGGAGCGCATGAATAGCCCCACTGCGCATATATCCTTTTTTTTGTGTATTGCCTCCCCCGATGTGTGTGTGCATTTTGCTGTGAGATGTGGGAATTGTGTGTTCCCTATAAAATATTTTCATTTCACTTTTATTTACTGAGATTAAATATTTAACGAGGGTCAGTTAAAGAGACAAGGAAAAGAATATACAAAAAAAAAGATACTCTTAAAGAGTGCACAGAGGACGACGACGACGATGTGGGAATTAAGGACGCTGAAGACAGTGAAGACACAAAGCGCAAAAAAAAAAGGATAAGTGGGTGCAATTCACTTGGAAATTGAATAAATTAAAATCCAGGCGGACTTAATTAGGTTGCGGCAATAATATCATAATTAATTTAAATGTCTTTTGGTGTCTGTCGGCACAAAGCTGAGTGGTTGGATATTGAAGGGAGATTGCTACTTGGAGATAGCCTTCAAATAAAATCAGTAAAGGTTTTTCTTTAATTTCATATTTTATTGTTTTCATTAAAGGGCTTGAAATGGGGGGATTTTTTAAGGTCGAATTGTGGGGAGGTTGTAAAGGTCTCAAAGGAATCTGTCTTTGAAGTTAGTTGTATCCCTTTGAGATGTAACAGCAAAGTAAATATGGTATTTCGGTATGTGAAATGCTTTGTAGATAAAACAAAAGAAAAATTTTCACTTCAGTTGTCGCATAGCCAAGGTAAAAGAGTGTACAATTGCACCTTAAAAGTATAGCATCCACTAAAAGTGCACTTGAGTGGCATGTTTTCCAAGTAAATACACAATCACCATTTTAACTATTCCTTTGAATGCACTTCCGGTTTGTATGTTCTACGAAATTACAACAACAAAAGTATATAGTCCTCATTCCAAAATACCTATACCTCTCACTCTATTTCGCTGTCACTTCAAATCCCCAATGGCCCAACAAGGTAAATTCAATATTAGCTTTTCCACTTAAACAACACCCCGACTCCTAGGGGGATGATAACAAGCAGTGTCAGAGAAGTCGGCAGAACACAAATTTAACCTTCAACCCTCCAACACCTGCGAAAGGCAAACGAAAAGACGATGTTGCACATTTTGATGTCAAAGAGAAATACGAACAAACAGCTCCCGAAGGTGTGTGAAGGGAATAAATGGTGAGGATTGTTAGATTTTGTGAACTTTTGTCGACTGACTTTTGTGACAAGAAATGTCACTTAACTGCTAATTAATTATTTGGCACAAACCAAATGGAAGAGCAAGGGAAACCTGTGGTGTAATGGTGTAGAAGGATGAGAATATGACTCGGTTCATTATTATAAGTTTTTATGAAATCACTAGGATGAATTAAAAGGGTAATGGAAGATACATTTCATACAAGACTTTGATTGCCCCTTGATAAATGGTATTTCGTGCATTTGGTTCAAAACTTTGATACAACAGTCGTTAGTTGAAAACCTGTCATCCAGATTAAGACCTTTTTTGATAGTTCTGCACGCACTAAAGGAAGTAGGATTATCCTTGATGTTTTTAAATGTTTGAGCACAGTGAGAGCGTTTTAGGCAATGGAAAACAAATATTGGGCCAAACTAGAGCTTTTGAAATATTAAGTGCAATAATCTTAATTTCTCCAAAACGATTTAAAGATTTGTGGTGATTTTCGGTGATAACTTATGGACCTATCACTACGAAAGCCATACTGACAGTCATTAAGAAGCTTTGGTTCTTCAAGATATTTCTTGAACAGATGATTTATCAGGCTTTCCATGACCTTGGAAAGAAGGGACGTAAGTGCAATTTGACGATAACTTTAGGTGGAAGAATATTCGCTTATACAATGGATTTGCCAGCATTGAAGAATACCTCTTCAGAATAATAGCTGGGATACTACCCTGGCCTGCGGATTTGTCGAGATCATTCAGTATTATTGCAACTCTACGAGTGCGAAACAAGATTTTTCCTATTCCTACACAATTGTCAATGTTCTCAATTACAGGAGAAGTCATGGCACTATCTGACAGCTTTAAAATAACAGCAAACTGTAATGCAAGCAAATTTTCTTGTGAACTAGAGTGTCATTGAGGATTGAGTGACATTGAAGACGAGCGTTTTAGGACCAAATACGAAGTAGTATTTCGTAGTTTTTTTAAAAATTACCAAAAATTTTACTACCTTCGGGTTTTCGTGGTATGTTTTGCCTTAATTTTTGGTCTTGCCAAAATTGGGTTCATCGAATATCATTTTTACATGTTGAACTTAATCCTGTTCGATCCGAAGCAAAAATAATTTCTTCTGCTTATATATATATATACGGAGTAATAATATCTCACGGGTAACAACCTAGAACACTTCTTTTGAGGTCTCACGTTGGGCGCCATATACTATAGGGCAAGTTCTTCATTTGGATAGTGAAGACGAATAAAGTGGGTCTGACAATTCCGACTGTCTGTCTGTATGTTTGTACCTCGATCTAGAGCGTAAGCCACTGGACCAATTTTCTTCAAACTTGGTAGTTAAGGGTCTTCGGTGATTCCCTAGAGGGGAAATCGAAATTTTTCTTAGCTCTAGAACTAACGATACCCCCATACACCCGTAATGTACATATAATCTTATTTATCTCAAAAACGGCTCTAACGATTTTGATAAAAAAAAAATTGGGTGTAATATAATGGAAATGGACTACATTTTAGTAAAAAAAAATCTTGGGGGAAAATGTTGTTAACGGTACCTGTCATAAAACGGTTTTTTAATTTTCGAATTTCTCATTAACGGCTCTAACGATTTTAACCAAAAATTTTTAGCAATAGCCCTCTTAAGTTTAAAATAATATTGTATAGAAATCTGTGGCAACAAGAAAAAACTACATAAGTCAATTTTTGCTGCTTTTCAGGAGAGCGATTTGAATGCTGTCATTCCTTGTTGCCACAGAAATATATTCAAAAAATAGTTTTTTTGTTTCTTTCTTTAAAACCTACTCTAAATCAATTTTAGAATGGGAGTCGACTCTAAATATTGAGTATAAAACGAGAATCGACTTTTTGTTAATTTTAAAGGGCATAAACTATACTTTAACGTTAAAGAGCTCGTCTTACTTTAACAGCAGCAAATAGCTAGTTTATCTTTTAAAAGTATACTTTATCCATATTGACAATGGTCAGTTCATACAACTGGCTGCTGCATTAAAGATCCGAACATACTGTCTTCGAAACAGTGAAGGTATGCTTTTCCAATATAGAAGAAGAAAGCATTGATATTTTAAAAAAAAACTAACTAACAATAACACTGTAGAATTTTATTTTATTCTGCAATATCCCAAATAATTTCCAATCCAACGATCTGTATTCGGTGAACAGAAAGCATTGATAGTTTCAGCAGCTGTTAAGGTGCCAATAACATCTACCCGTCAAAATATTTCATACGATTGCCATTTCATCTGAACCACCATAGACAATGACTTCGTTAATTGGATGTTTGAAAAAAAATTTCTGGAAGGAGACCAATTTTGGCTCAGCGAATATGTCAACAAGCAAAATTGCCGTTTTGAGCGAACATAATCCGCAAGTGTAGGACAAAGCATCTGTGTAACCACAAAAATTTATTTCTTGATGTTTATATCGCTTGCAGGCATCATGGGACCTTATGTTTTTTTTTTTTGAAATAAAGAAGGAGACATACTTGCCGGAATTACGCAATTATTAATAACACTCATAATGGCTTAAATATAGTAACGCCAATTCTTGTTGACTTAAGGCCAAAAAAAGCTATTTTGAATCATTAAATATAGCTTCAAAATAAAGCCTTATCTGATCACTTATTATAATCGGGAAGGACCAGTGTGGCTTCTGATCCATCAAATCGACTATAGTTCAAATTAACACACTGAACAGACGAACTCGGACTTACCACCTTTTCATCAACTTCAAAGCCGCATTCATCATCAGGAGCTCACCCAAATCGGGAGTCTCGTTCAACTAGGGAAAAGGTTCTTTATATTATTTCAAACACGTATCTACATAAACATTTCGGCCAGGAGATGAACTATCGTGTGATTTTTACTTGCTATAGGTACTATAAGGCAAGTTATGCAAGACTAATTTTTTAATTCCCCCCCCCAAACGTTTTTTTCTTGTTTTTTTTTAAGACCTAAAATAACGGTACCTGGCATACGATTTTTTTCGAAATTTTATAAATTTTTTTTTTCTCAAAAACTGTTTTTTTTTTTTAATTCAAAAAAATTCATTTAGTTAAAGCCAGTAAATGGTTGAAAAAAATTTCTCAAAAATGGTTATTTTTGGTACCCTTCATGGAACCATTGTTTTAGTTTTTGATTTTTCCAAGAACGGTAAAACCGATTTTGATCATTTTTTTATGCTAAAGGTCCCCAGCAGTTAGAATATTATTGTGTTATTCGGATTTTTAGAAAAAATTAAAATTTTTTTTTTCAAAACTCAATATTTCAAAAACCCCATGCTCGATTTTCTTAAAACTTGAAGAATATGTAAAAGTTTCTTAATATACATTACAAGATCTGAGAAGAAAATAAATTATTTTACCTAAAAAAAACGGTACCCGCCGTACAAATGTTAAAAAATGGTTTTCGAAACTCGTATTTTTCTCGAAAACGGTTCCAAGAATATTGCTAAAAATTTTTTCCTTTTGATTAATTTTTTTGATCTATAATTTGATAAAAAAAATTGAAATCAAGACATTACTGACTTTACCTACGATAGAACCATTTGTTCAAATTTCGAAATTCTCATTATCGACATAACGAATTTTAATGAAATTTGTGTATATAGAAGCTTCCAAGAAGTTAAAAAAAACATTGCATTGCATTTTTTTTTTTGAAAATTCGGTATTTCAGAAACGGCTCAATATTTTTTTTGTAAATTTAATTTTTATTCGAACAATAATAAGAACTTTAAATTGGCATACCAACATTTTTTCTTAAAAATATTTTAAAAATTTTGTATATAAAAGCTTATTTTTTTAACAAACCAGTACAGACTTATAATTTTTGTTCTTGCATAAGCTAATATTTCCTTGAATCACATGACATCCTGTTTTTAGCTCCAACTACTAAAGGAGTTGTTTTAGTCATCTAAAAAATGAATTTTATCCGTATGCACAGTTTTTCTCTAATAACATTCATTTTTGAAATTTATAGTCGTTTACATAAGTGCAAGTTTGTGCGACCCAGTCGCGCATTTTATTTCAATATCGCTCTGGACAAATAGTTTACAAGGCAGGCGACTGTAACATCGAAGGCTTCTAAAGTATGTGTATTACTTTGACAACATCAACCGCTCCCAGTGTGCCGTAAAAGAGTCCCTAATAGTGTTGTAAATTGAGGTAAAGCTTTTTTTTAATAAATAAAGTAAATACTTATAAAATGTAAATGAGGATTAGAAAACATTTATGCTACAACTAAAAAAACAAACACCTCCATTTATCGGCTAGGAAAAAATCCTAGCAGCAATTTTAATAGTCAAGTAATTCTTCCATCTAAGAATGAATGAACGAATAATAGCTTAGTGAGGAACCAGCGAAGAATTACCTAGGAAACAGCTGCCTCTTCGATTTTGTCAAAACGAAAGGTTTAAAACTTCTTTCTTGAAAAATGATGTGCAAGCTCTACAGGTCCCTAATACTATACCAATCTTTTTCTATGGGACCGTAAGATAGAGCTTAAATTGACTTCTTTCGAAAGAATAATTCTTCGATGGATATTTGTTCTTGTTTTTCAAGGAAGGCAAGGCGAGTGAGTTCAAGGGAAGATAAAATCGTGTCATCTATGAGAAGTCCGAAGTCAAAAAACCCTTATTGCGACAACTTTAATAGCTAGGCTATTATGAACCTGTTATAAGATGTTCACAATATTTCGTTTGGAGTATCTAATTTAAAGTTTTCCTCTGTAAAGTCCAAGTAATCGGCTTAAAAGTAATATTTGAGTCGGGATATTTTCCCACGATGTTCCTTTGAAGAAACAATATCTTCCGTAACCCTAGAGATAGGGTAGAATTGTTACCCCATCAGATTGTGTTCAGTTCACTACTAAGACAGGACAGAGAAGTTCCTATTTTAAATAAATAATTAGACAGTATCGGAGCAACCTCTCTACCCAATTTTATTTCTCTCCTCTTCCTCTCTTACAACCGAATTCATCAAAATTTCAAATTTAACATTTTCCATAAGTAAAGAAAAGTAGGTAGGAAGATCATAGCAATGATTGGAAAATGTAAGAGCTTCCTGTTCATTGAAATTCTATTAAAAATTAATTCACTCTAGTCTTGCAGCAAATTCTGTGAATTATTTGTGTCAGAAAGGCAAGAGTAGGTATACAACAATCCGCATCATCCGACGATGAAGGACATTGAAGTTGTATTGCTCCTCTGCAGAATCCAAATCAACCATACAGCTCCAGTTTGTCTTCCTTGTGGGATGACTGACATTTTATATTTCGTTCATCCTTTTAGTGAAAACCGATGAGAGTGCCCGAAGGTTTAAAGTGAATTTCAGGTAGAGAAGGAAGTGTCTGTCTGTCTGTGTGTGTGCATTGGGAGGTTTATCTGATTTCCATGCTCCATCGACCTAATTTAAAAGCAATTATAAGCAAATTATTATTCCGAGCATATTTTTAATATAACGAAGTAATTTGAAGTAAAAAATAGGTAAAATTGCTATTCAATCAGAATTTGTGTAATTCAAGATGAAAATGAAATAAAAAAAAAGATTGTGTGTACTGACGTACGCGCGGTTGAAGTAAAACTTCTTTTTCCTCAAGCAAAGCTTCTGTAAGATTATAACCTACGAACAAACATTTTGTATTCTAAAAACATGTCGCTGTCTTTGACGGATAACGTGACGTTTTGACATGTCACTGGTCACTGACAGCTGCATAGAAATTTTTTTACCCCCAACGCCGGAAAAGAAGTTTTACTTCAAAAAATTGAATGTGCGCGCCTAGCCTTAAATGAAATCGAGAAGAAAAGTACAAAACTCCCATGCCACTTGACAAGCAAGTTGTCTCGCTTTATTTGTATTACCCTAGGGCTGCACGTGCAAGTATTGGCAAGCATGTTGTAATCTTGTAATGTACACAAGCATTTCTTATTAACCCGTACAAACCTGAGCATCTTAGTAGTCACCTGGTATTAATTCAGTATCCAGGCAACTTGGAAAGCAAGTACACTGACAGCGGCACTCTTGTAAAATTAATTATTAAAGTATTTGATTGATTAGTCGGGTGATGTTCAAATTTATAAATACCAAAACAAATGTCGGTGGCGTGTGCGATTAAGCGAATAAATACTATTAAAAAGTATAATTTCAAAACTTTCAGGCAACCTGATGGTCATATGGCATGCCGTCTATGACAGCAAGAATACAAATGGTAGTGGATATACCCAACTTTTTGGCCAGTACTTTGTATGCGAGGTTTAGGTGTTGGTAAAATTTATTTGGATTGCATATTGCTTGTCAATAATTATTCGTGTTGCATATCCATTGCGCGTCTGAACCTATAGTTTTATGTTTATCTTTGAATGCAGCCATTTGAAATATGTAAATTCTAAATCGTATCCAACTTCATGTTATAATTACTTTGTATTCTAAAAACATGTCGCTGTCTTTGACGGATGGCGTGACGGTTTGACATGTCACTGACAGCTGCATAGAAATTTTTTTACCCCCAACGCCGGAAAAGAAGTTTTACTTCAAAAATATATAACCAACCTCAATTCCGCAAAAGATCCACTTGGAATGTGAAAATCCTCAATGAAACAAGCGAGTCCTTCTTCGAGGGATGGGACATATACCTACTCATTTTTACATCTCACTGTCGTTTGTCAAATGTATGAAGTTCATTCAGTTTTTTTTTGTCTTCTTCTTTATTGACAGGACGAGGCAACTCAATATTCATCCCCATTCCAGGGCATCCCTTATCGAGGACGACAACGCAACGTCCCGCTCCCATTTGGTTATGTGGAAAATTTGATGGAGCAAATTTAAATTTTTATTATGTCGCTCGTCCACCCACCCTCCTCTAAAACATACGCGCAGCTGAAAAAATTCTATTTGCTCAGCAAATTGGTATTCGAAGGACTCAACTTACTACACTCGTAGTACAACAAGCGAAAAACGAAAACAACGAAACAAAATAAATCTGCAGTCGTCTTCTTTTATGTCCTTTTGCTAGAATCCTGGGTGTGTTTATTTTTCGTTGTGTGGGAGGTTTACATTTTCTTTTTTGGAGACACATATGTTCACATGAAATATTGTAGCATCGTGTTTATTTGCAGCAACAACAACAACAACAAGAATGAAAACCCTCGGAAACCTTTCAATCCATCGCTTGTCAGTTGATAAATTGACTTAGATAGACTATAACATCCAAGAGATGATTAAGGGTAGGGTTACAAGCCAGGGGGCAAAGACACTTTAGGGGCTGTCCGTCAATGTTTTGGGCCAGCATAGTGGTGACAAAAAAGGGGTCAAAATGCTAAACAAATTTCCAAACCATTAATTCAATGACAGTTGCCACTTCTCACAAAACTTCATACAAATTTATATTGTATGTTCTGGCCGAGAAACTTAGGCTTGAATAATTCGACTCAAGGTTCTTGGGGTAGAAAATTGGCAAAAGGGGAGATTTCTTCTCCATAAATTAAAAAAAGTAGGTACACTCACATAAAAAATAGTTAGAAATTAATATATTTAAGGAATTTGCTTTGTTTCAAATAAAATCAACCTTCTTCAACTATTTCACGCTAAAGTCTTCCACCAGTTATATGTATATAATCCCAACCCGAATCGCAATCGTCATATTTGGATTTTATTTCAGCTGATCGATCGACAACACAAAAGGAAGCTATTTTAAACTTCAGGGGTGTTTTACACAATATATCCTTTGAACTGCTACCAGACACATAAAAGTTTTGATTCCAAAATGTGTCCCATTAACTCACAGTTAGACATCGCGAAGACCAGATATCCAGAAAAATAGATTAACGAAAAGGTTCAACCAATATTTACCACTGGCCCGTTAGTTAATCAAATTTATTCAATACTTATTGAGTATTCCAGATTTCAGAATACTGGTAAACTACAAAATTTAGAAACCAAAACTAAAACCGATACCGAATACTATTCTTTCAAATTCAAATTCTTAACACCAAGAATAACAGTATCTGCCATCCAATTTTTTTTTTTTCTTGTTCTTGTAAAAGCTCATAAAAAATAAACAAAAACAGGAGGCCATTACGGCTTTTAGAGATACTAAGCATAGTGACTTACAACAACCTCAACTGTTCCTGTGTGTACAATTTTCTGTCGATTCCATACGGCTAATGAGACCCACTTTCTATGCCAAGGGGTACTACAAAGCTTATAGTTGAAAAAAAATCCCTAAAATGGTTATTAATGGTACCCACAATAGTCCCACGTTTGATTTTTTTTAATCTTGACAATCAACAGCTTTTTGATCACAGAGAGATTTAGTGCACAACAAAGATCGCGGCACTACACCCTTTTAACAGCAAAAAACTCAGGCGATTTTCAACCCCCTACCAATAAATTCAGAACCTTCAAATTCGCAATCCTTGCTAAGGTGACTTCAAAAATCAATAAGATCGTAGCTGACAGACTAACTCAGTGACAGATCATCAAAATTATGAAGCACTTCATGATACAGTAAAACGTTATTATTTCGCACAACGGAAGGTTTTTTGATGCATGCAAAGGAAAATAAAATGCACGACTGGATCGCACGAACTTGCTCTTACGTAAAAGTACTTTGGAATTTAAGATACATTTTATAAATATAAAAAATTGATTAAATGAGATAATAATGTTCAACTGCATAAAATTGCCGTCTGGTTTCCGGAAAAGTATGAATTTATGCAAATAAACCTTAAAAAATCGTTTTATTATTAAATAAATTTATTATATAAGAAATTTCTCTAAAATTTTTCAAGAAAAAAATGTGGGATGCGAATTTTAAGTATTTAATAATATTGGTTTTAGGAAATAATTTCAAAAAATAATTGTTCATAGGTTTTGAAGATATTGATTTAATTTTTTTTTTTTTTTTTAAACCCAATAAATATTTTTTCGAATATTTTTATATACAATATTATTTTAAACTTAAGGGGACTCCTGCTAAAAATTTTGGGTTAAAATCCTTAGAGCCGTTAATGAGAAAGTCGAAAATAAAAAAAACGGGTCTATGGCAGGTACCCCTAATAACATTTTGCCCCAAAATTTTTTTTGACCAAAATGTAGTCCATGTCCATAATATCACACTTAATTTTTTTTATCAAAATCGTTAGAGCCGTTTTCGAGATAAATAAGATTTTGCATTACGGGTGTATGGGGGGTACCCTTAGTTTTGGAGCTAAAAAAAAAATTTCAATTTCTCCTCTAGGGAATTACCGAAGACACTTAACTACCGAGGTTGAAAGAAATAGGTCCAGGGGTTTAGGCTGTAGTGAGAGGTACAGACATACAGACACACTGAAACATGTTTTTTGTGTACTAAATTTTCCTTAAAATTTTTATAAAAAAAATTGATATGCAAATTGTTAGTATTTAATAAAATACATTTTAAAACGTAATTTAAAAATTTAATTGTGTATCGGTTTTCAAGATATTGAATTTTCAAAAAAAAATTGTATTATTTTTTTAAAAATCCAAAAACTATTTTTTCGAAAAAATTTTTAGTTTATATTTTTTCAAATGCAAAGCAGCTCCTGCATAAAAATTTTGGTTAAGATCGTTAGAGCCGTTGGTGAGAAATTCGAAAATCAAAAAAACCGTTCTATGACAGGTACCCCTAATAACATTTCCCCCCAAATTTTTTTTTCACCAAAATATATTCCATGTCCATTTAATTTTTTTTATCAAAATCGTTAGAGCCGTTTTCGAGATAAAGAAGATTTTGCATTACGGGTGTATGGGGGGTACCCTTAGTTTTGGAGCTAAAAAAAAAATTTCAATTTTTCCTCTAGGGAATCACCGAAGACCCTAACTACCGAGTTTGAAGAAAATACGTCCGGTAGTTTAGGCTGTAGTGAGAGGTACAGACATACAGACATACAGACATACAGACAGACAGACGGAATTGTCGGAACCACTTTTTTCGTCTTCGCTATCATCGTAATGTCAACTTTGATCAAAATCTCGAGTTCGATTTTTTTTCCAAATGCAGAACTTGCCCTATAGTACCTATATCGCAAGTAAAAATGTACCTCATACGAGTAGTTTGGAGTTGCTTCGACATTACCCTACTTTACTGCAGTGCAGATAGACTTCCGATAGAAACGGTCTTTATAATACATTACTCCTCATCAAATATAATATTCATAGCAAACAATATTTAATACATACGAGTATATACAGTGATCTCTAAATAAGTACGTTTATTCTTATTTGTACCATTCTCCAGCTTTTCGCAAAGTTCACATTGAAATCTGGATAGTTCAGCGTTAGTTAGGGAAAGCTAGTACTTTTTCTAAGAACATTTTATATTACTCGTATTACTTTAGATAAAAGCTACCATTTGATACCAACTATTTTCCGAAAAATAGTTATTTAGGCTTTCTCGTATTGAACAATCTTCTTTTATTTTCGACCTTCCAAACAACAATATTGAAAATTTAAGTTTAATTTTTTTGGTTATTTGCCAAATTACAATTTTTTTAGATTTAATATAATAAATAAAAGTTAAACGTTGCGTTCCAAAAAGTTTTCTTAAAAATAAATACAAATTTTTACTTGCGACTTACAGGTTCTATTAGGCAGATTATGGATTCGTAAAAATATCGCACTCGAGATTTTGATCAAAGTTGACATTACTGGGCCGATTTAAACTTGGTAGATATCATTTTTAAATTTTTCCTCCCACATGTTTTTTGTTTTTTTGTTTTGTAAGTTAAAGATATTTAAAAATTCCTTTTGGAACCATTATTTTTTTGTTTTTGATTTTCTCAAAAATGGTACAATCGAATTTGGTAACTTTTTTATCCTGAGCCTACTCATCAGTTTGGATAGTATACAAATTTTCAAAACAATTTTTTTTTTGATTTAAAAAAAAAAACATTCAAATTTTTTTTTTCTTAAACTCAATGTTTCGAAAACCCCATCTTCTCTTCTCTCTTTAGGTCCTCGGACCTATTACGTCCGTGTCGTTCCCCTTGCGGGGCATAGGGCCTCCACTACTCCTACGCGCCATCGTGTACGGTTTCTGGAGATGTACCTCAGCTCTCTCCAACTCTTCCCCAGTTGTGCTGATTCCTCTTCGACCGTTCTTCGGCAAGTACTTCTGGGTCGGCCCACTCCTCTGCCTCGCTGCGTGAGAGGGTTCCATTGCATCGCTTGACTCGCAATGCACTCGTGGCCTTTTCGAAGCGTATGTCCAATCCACTGACACTTACGTTTTCGTATTATAGAGTCGATGGGTTCCTGACCTGTCCTCGCATGAAGTTCATCATTGGAGATGCGGTTAGGCCAGAAAATCCGCAAGATGTTTCGCAGACATCTATTTACGAACGTTTGCAGCTTTCTTGTGACAGTGGGTGTTACTTTCCATGTACTGCATGCATAAAGAAGCACGGATTCTACATTGGAGCGGAACAGTCGTAGCTTGGTCTTTAGGCTTATAGAGTTGTTTCTCCATATTTTGGACAGCATTCCGAACGCAGCCTTTGCTTTCCCGATTCGGCTGGTTATATCTAGTTCGGTGCTGCCATCAGTAGAGACAATACTTCTAAGGTATTGAAAACTCTCTACCGTCTCTACTGGGTGTCCAGAAATATCTATTTGAGTAGATGAGGAAGTTCCAAGGCTGATCCTTTTAGTTTTTGCCGTATTGATCTCAAGCCCGACGGTTTCGGCTTCTCTCTCCACCCTTGTTGTCATTTGATGGAGATCCATGATCCTATGAGAGAGTAAGCACACGTCATCCGCGTAATCCAGATGTTTCAGGTGTGATAGCAGATTCCACTGAATTCCTCCATTTAAAGTCGACAAGGCTGCATGCAGCACATCACTTATTACCAACAGGAACAGTATTGGTGACAGTATACAACCTTGTCTAACGCCACTTTGGATTTCAAACTCCTCTGACAACCTTCCCTTATGCAGAACGTGACATTTGGATCCTTCATATGTAGCCTTGATTATAGCGATTAATTTATCCGGAATGCCCCTCCTGCGCAAGGCAAGCCAAATAAATTCTCTATTGACACTGTCAAACGCCTTTTCGAAATCGATGAACAGCAGGTGAAGTGGTGATCGATATTCAACGCACTGTTCGATGATGATCCGCAAGGTGTTGATGTGATCCACGCAGGAAGATCCAGTGCGGAAACCTGCTTGTTCGGCGTCAAGCGTGTCTTCTAGGTGGGCTTTTATTCCTAGGACGATTTTTGCTATAACCTTCGCTACAGCAGGCAGCACGCAGATTCCCCTCCAGCTTTCGCACTGCGTAAGGTCTCCTTTCTTTGGAAAAGCTTGACAATCATCCCCTTTTTCCACTCCTCAGGAAAATTTTCTGTTTCCCAAGCTATTTCTATGAGTGGGTGCAGGAGCTCAGATGATGTTATTGGCGCTGCTCGTAAGAGCTCTGCGGGAATACCGTCAAGTCCAACCGCTTTGTTGTTTTTCAGTGCTTTGATTGCGGTTAAAATTTCTTCTCTACTAGGGGGTACAGTGCGTATTCGGGAATTTGTTACTACGGACGGCTCATTGGGTGTTAGGTTGACTTCGCTGGTAAAAACGCGATTTAAAACCGCAGAAAAGTGTTCCTTCCACCTTTTGATCTGGTCCTCATCCGAAACTAGCAGTGATCCGTCTATGCCCTTTACCAGGTGTTGTTTAGAGCTTTGGACACCAGTTAGCTCTTTGGTAATTCTGTAGACGGTCCTACTGTCGCACCTACTTGCGGCCTCTTCTGCTTCTGTTGCCAATGCGTTGATATAGTTACGCTTGTCACGTCGCACGCTACGGTGAACTTCTCTCATCTTCATGCGGTACGCAGACTCTAGCTCGATTCTGCCTACTGCTGACGTTGCTGCAATGCGAGCTTTGAGCTGTTTTCTTTCTTCGATCCTGGCCCAAGTTTCTTCGGAAAGCCAGGCACTATTTCTTCCTTGCGACCGACCGACTATACTTTCAGCAGTTGATATGAAAACATTTTTCACAGCACACCAATGGTTTTCGATGGAGGTGGGTTCCGTGCTATTGATTGTTCTCAATCCTTGTGAAAGATGGTCCCCTAGTTGTTGGCGGACTGCGGGATCCTTGTTTCAATCGGTGTTGAACTTGGGCATTCGGGTGTTTCCTTGGGATCTCCGAACTGCAGCTGTTCGTAATCTTACGGTAGCAACCATCAGATGGTGGTCACGGGCAATTCCCATGTCTGCACCTCTTCTGTTTCGGACGTCCTGGAGACTGCTTCTAAATCGCCGACTGATCGCGAAATGATCAATTTGGTTGGAAGTTGGATTTTTTTAAACTCCATAATAAAGTGTTTTTGTATTACACTCTTTACAATTTGAGAAAAACAATTTTATTTTACCTAAAAATAATGTTACCCAACATAATGTAAAAATCTTGAAAAAATTGTTTTCGAAAATTGTATTTTTCTCGAAAACGGCGGCGCCTAGAATATTTATATTTTTTTTTTATTTTGTTAATTGTTGTGATCTATAACTAGAAAACCACTACAACAACTTATAATTATTCTTCTAGCATAAACTAATATTTGCTTGAGAAATCACATTGTATTCTGCCCTTGGCTCGAAATAATAAAGGATTTGTTTTATGAATTTTATTGTTATGAACATTTTTATGTAATTTTTAAAATTTTGAGTCTTTTACTTAAGAGTAAGTCCATAGGCATACAATTATTTTTTCAAACTTATTTGGTAGTTAGAGACAAAAACAGAATGTCATGTGATTCAGTAAGCTAATATGAATTTATGCTAGATCAAAAATTATTAAAATACGATGTGCCGATGGTGAGAAATTTAAAATTCGAAAAAATGGTTCTATGTATTGAATATTGTAAGAATTAATTGAAACGAAAGAAATTTTATAACTCTAGGTGACATTTTCGATAAAAATACGATTTTTGAAAACAATTTTCAACATTTATATGGTTGGTACCGTTATTTTTAGAAAAACTACAACTTTTTTCTCACATCTTATAGATAGATAGTATTGAAAAGCTGTTATAGTCAAGTTACTTTTCTTAAAATTGAGTTTTCAAAAACAAAAAAAAACACAATGCTATTCAAATTTCTAAAAGAATAAAAAATAAAATGCACGACTGGGCCGCACGAACTCGCTCCTTTGTAATAGACTACGAATTTTAAAAATGAATGTTATTAGAGAAAACTGTTCATAAGGATAAAATTAATTTTTTTAATTCTCTTAGTAGTAAGAGACAAAAACAGAATGCTATGCAAATATGAATTTATGCAAGAACAAAATTTATAAGTCGTTGTAGTGGTTTCTTAAAAAAAAGCTTTTAGTTATATACAAAATTTTTAAAAGATTCTTAAGAAAAAAGTTTGGTATGCTAACTTTAAGTTTTTATTACTGAACGAATGAAAATTAAATTTCCAAAAAAAATATTGAGACGTTTTTGAAATATCGAATTTTCCAAAAAAAAAACTGATTTTTTTTTTTCAAAAATTCAAAAAATTGTTTTCTTAAAGTTTTGAATTGCAATGATTTCTAGACTTTTTAGAGGCATCTCTACAAAAAATTTCATTAAAATCCATTGTGTCGATAATGAGTAAAGTAAAGTCATTTTTTAACATTTGTATGGTGGGAACCTTTATTTTTAGGTAAAATAAAACCTTTTTTTTATACATCTTATAGATTAAGTTGAGAAACTTTTATTTATCACGTTTGAAAAAAATCTAGTATAAGGTTTTCGAAAAACTGAGTTTTGAAAAAAAAAAATTTGAAATTTTTTTAAAAATCCAAAAAAAAATGTTTTTGAAAATTTTAATAGGTACACAATTCTATTTAAGTTTTCGGGGAGCTTTAGTTAAAAAAAATGATCAAAATCCGTTGCACCGTTTTTTGAGAAAATCAAAAACTAAAAAAATGGTTCTTTTTCAACCAGTACCTTGCTCTAACTAAATAAATTTTTTTTGTATCTTTTTTTTTTAAATCTATCGAGCAGTTTTTGAGAAAAAAAAATACTTAAAAAATTTCGAAAAAAATTCGTATGACAGGTACCGTTATTTTTGGTCTTAAAAAAAAAGAAAAAAAAACATGTGGGGGGAAAAAATTAAAAATGATATCTACTAAGTTTGAAGAAAGGCTGTAGTCGAACCGACAGACAGACAGAATTGCGAGACCCACTTTTTTAGTCTTCGCTATCATCGCGATGTCAACTTTGAGCAAAATCTCGAGTTCAATTTTTTTACGAATGCATAACTTGCCTTTTAGTATCTATAAGTCGCAAGTAAAAATAATTTAAACCAATTTATCCGTTTTTGAGAAATTCACAAATAGTAAAAATTGTTCTATGGGAGAAACATACTACCTTTTGGAATTTTGACTTGCGATACAGGTGCTAAAGAGCAAGTTTTATATTAAAAAAAAATAATCGAACTCGAGATTTTGAAGAAAGTGAACATTTCGATGATAGAGATCACGAAAAATGTGTTCGCCACAGTTCCGTCTTATGTTAACTCAAGGTGCATATCGTCAAAAATATCGTGGCCAACAAGCACCGTCCGACAACACTGCTCGTCTTTTGGATAATGGGAGATGGCGTCAATACATATGTTATAAGCGCCCAAGACGTTCTAATGAACTGGTTGAACCGGTAAGAGAGAGTATTGCCAAAAACTCACGTGTGTCGTTTCGTCACCGCGCCAAAAGTTTTGGCATTCAGTAAAGGATGATTATTTTCTTTCGTATAAAGTGTAATTGACTCGATGAATATTTCAATAAAATATATAAAATAATAATATGGCGCATCCAATATGTACCGACCGATCTTCATTTAAAACCTCACGATTTTTTCGTTCTAGGAAGCATAATTTATGCATCTTAAAGCAATTCATTTACTTTCTTCAATATGATTTGACAATTCATCAAGGCACGATAAATTTTGATACATTAGCAGGTCACCGGCAGGGTCGGCGACTGCGACGGTTATACTTTACTTTTTATAGCCAAGCCATCCATTCTCCACACAATTCCCAGTTTGGTAGCATATTATTTTCCAAGTGTTTATGCTCTCACTTAAGGGTAATAAAGCATAATCACACATAATCCTTAGCATTATCAAAAAATCATAAATCGCAACCGCTGCTGCTGTGCTGCTTCCAGCAGCAAACGAACGGAAAGCCACAGTCAGTCTCGTCTAATAAACACCCAATGTTCACTTCATATCGCTTCCTAAGCAGAGCACCTTTTAAAGGTAAACCTTTAGTGGAACTTGAAGAGTTGGTTACCATTACCATGGTTTATGGCTTTAATAAACGCAGCACCTGTGACCTTATTATTTATATCGTTGAAGCTAAACCGATGTTTTAACCACCATCCAGCCCGAACTTCCCTGTTCTCTGTTCTTGCAGCGGAAGAAAAATATTTTACGACGGCTGCAGGTGCTGCTGGTGCTTCTCATGTTGGAGGTTTTGTTGCATTTTGGCCAAATAGTATGTGTTCTTCGTTATACATACTGGTAAAACTTCCTGGAGGAGAATCTCTTCCTGGCGATGTTCCGAAGTTTAAACTCATTAAGAACCAATGCAAACAAAAAGACTTTTTCCTATACCTAATCAAGATTTAGGGATTTTGTTTTTATGTTATCCACTTGGATGGGATCCTAGATAACTTTCTAAGACATTTTGTAGAAACAAATAAGATACAACACACAATATGTACATATAGATTGGGAAAGATTGTAATGGGGGATTCTTTTGTCAACTCTAAGCTCACATATTCGAAGAAAACACACACAAGCTAGTCATCCCGAAGATGCCTAATCAAAGGAGTCCTTTCGTATGCGAATCACGTCCGAGACACCCAAATGGAGTTCGAGTGGAAAAATGCTCAAAGATGTATGAAAAAAAAAAACCAAAACGATTCCAAATCGAATTGAATCGATAAAGAAGTTGAAATCCAAACGTAAGAGTCTGCTACTGATTGCCTGTAAGGGTTTTTTTCCAGCCGTTAGGGGTTTCTATTTCAATTGCTTTTAATCGATTTATGTTTGAAACGTTAAGGACTTTAGTTTCGGAAAATCAAAACAGTAAATGGTCAATAAAAGTGGGAAAACACGATATTCTAAAATCCTAAATATTTAATGACGATAAAATTGTTTGATGGTATTGTTTTTCATAAAAATCGGTTTTGTATTTCAATGATAAAGAATGAGACAAAAATTTGGAAACATAATTCCAAAATCATGGGCTTTATTTTTACTGCTTCGTTTATCTAGGTCCATCCCGCTATTAAACCAGAACCACGTAGATACTTAAACTACTGCGTGAATCTTGATTAACCCTTGGTCAGCAGACCTTTTGATCCGATACCAGTGATCGACTGCGGGATATGGGAGCTGCCGTTGACTCATAAAAAGTTCTTCTTTAAACATCTTCTTTTCAGCACCTCTGCTACTCGTATTTCAGAAAACGAATGTTTAGACAGAAATTTAGCGATAGTGTCGGCGGTGTCGATTAGTATCGGCAAAAAAAAAAACTTTTTTAAATGCTATTGTTTCTTTTAACTTATTCTCATTACCCAAGTGGCTGTCAGTTGGAGAGTCGACACTCTTAGACCATGAGTCGGGTCATTGTGATCATCATCATCATCGGCTCGACAACCGGGTTCCGGTCCTGGCCTCTTTCAACAAGACTCTCCACCTATCCCGGTCTCTAGCCGACGACGCCATCCAGTTGCGCACCCCAAAGCTTCGGGCCTTTCCGAGCAGGTTCCTCTTCGCTCATGCGAGCTAGGTGCCCTGCCCACCGGAGTCTACCGAGCTTTATTTTTGTCACGATATCTGCTTAAAGGTATATTGCGTACAATTCATGATTATACCGTCTCCGGAATCGTCCTTCCTCACATATGGGGCCAACAAATTTTCTTAAGACTTTTCTCTCAAACGCCTTTTGCTAAGCACCCAGGTCTCGGATCCATATGTGAGTACTGGCAGGACCATGGTTCTGTACAGCAGCAGTTTTGAAGTTATGGTGAGATTTCTGGATTTGAAGAGCTTTGACAGACTATAATAGGCTCTGTTGGATTTGAGAAGCCGCCCACGTATTTCATCTTCTATACTGTTATCGGCTGCTACTATTCACCCAAGGTATTTAAAGGATTACACCACTTCAAATTCGTGCTCCGCAACCTTGATCGTTTGACCAACTGTTCCTCTCACATTCGACGCCACCATGTACTTTGTTTTACCTTCACTAATGTGCAGCCCCAGATTTTGTACCGCCTGCTCGATCTGGATGAAGGAATCGTGTACAGCTTGTTCGGTTCTTCCGATGATGTAGATGTCGTCTGCGTAAGCCAGTAACTGGCTGGACCTGTTGACGATGGTCCCTCTTGTTGCCGTGCCAGATTCACGGATTGCTTTCTCCAACGCCAGGTTGAAGAGGAGGCAGGCCAAACCGTCCCCTTGTCGGAGTCCATTAAAGATGTTGATTGAGCAATCCGGCTGTTTTTACTTGGCTTATTACGTTGGTCATGGTCAACCTACATAGTCGGGATGCCGAATTCTCTCATGGCTTTGTAAAGTTCTACCCTGGCTATGCTATCATAGGCGGCCTTAAAGTCTATAAACAGATGGTATGTTGGGATGTTAAATTCTAGACATTTTTCCATCGCCTGCCTAAGGGTAAAGATCTGATCAGTTGTTGATTTGCCTGGAATGAAACCACACTGATATTGTCCGATGACGGTTTTAGCGTATGGGGTTATCCGGTCTTGTAGGATAGAGGAGAGTATCTTATAGGCGGTACTCAACAACGTGATACCTCTATAATTGCTGCACGTTGTGACATCTCCCTTCTTATGTATGGGGCATATTAAACCTTTTCGCCAGTCTTCTGGCATTTCTTCCTGCTCCCATACGTGTACTATAATATCATGAATTGCTTGACGTAAGGCTGGCCCGCCGTGATGGAATAATTCGGCTGGTATGCCATCGGCTCCCGGGGCTTTGTTCTGTTTAAGCCGGCCTATAGCCTTCTCAACCTCTTCTATGCTTGGTGGCGGCAACATAGGGCATTCTTCTTGAAGTAGTGGAGCCTCCACTGCAGTGGGCTGACCATTTAGCAATTCATTAAAGTACACTTCCCATCGCTCCAGTATGCTTTCAGGATCGGTGATCAGATTTCCCTCTCCGTCCTTGCAGTATGTGCAGCGTGGTGTGTACTGCGTCATGTTTCGGACGGATTGGTAGAACTTCCGCGCCTGGTGCGGACCTCGCTCTCGGCTGTTTTCTATTTCACAGATTAGGTTCTTCTCCCAGGCTGATTTCTTTTGTCTGTGAAGCCGTTTTTCTGTTCTTCTGAGCTCTTTATATTCCTCTTCGCGTGCCCGCGTTCTATGAGATTGTTGCATTGCTCGGTACGCAACAATCTTACGTTCAGTCGCTAGCTTGCATTCCTCATCAAACCAGTCGTTCCGATTTTTACGACTGCTGCCTAAGATGGAGTTGGCAGTACTAATGACAGTATTTTTAAGACGTGTCCACTTCTCATTTACGCCCAACATACTGGCTCCAGGACTTACTCTCCCTAAATCAAGTGATTCTAGGGCGAGTCCTAACGCATTACCAAAGGTGTTACTGGTGTTTTCATTGCGCAGGGCAGCCGTGTTGATTCGAACCTGATCGGCGGATGCAATGCGTCTTCGCAAGGCAATCCGCCCTCGGAAAACCATACCAACAAGATAGTGATCCGAGTCGATATTGGCACCTCGGTACGTTCGTACCGTCATCAAGTTCGAGTATTGGCGACGGTCTATCAACACGTGGTCTATTTGGTTACGAGTGACTCCATCAGGTGATACCCAGGTGGCTTTGTAGATATCTTTACGCGGGAACCTGGTACTCGCAACTACCATGTTTTTCGATGCTGCCAATTCTAAGACTCGAAGTCCATTGTCATTAGTGTTCTCATGCAAACTATGGGTGCCTGCGTAATGCCTGAATACCGGCTCCCGACCTATTTTTGCGTTCAAATCCCCAAGGATGATTTTAACATCATACCTTGGACAGGCATTGAGGGCCCTCTCGACTTGTTCGTATAGTAAGTCTCTTTTTCTTCGTCTGAGGACTCCTCCGTAGGTCCGTGAACGTTAATGAGGCTGATGTTCGCAAATTTACCTCGCACGTGAAGGGTGCATAGCCTTTCGCTTATAGCATTAAAGCCGATGATAGTAGACTTCATTTTTTCGCTGACTAGAAAACCCACCCCGAGCACATAGTGTTTTATATGACAGCTGTAGTATACGTCATATTCTTTCTTCTGTAAAACACCATTCTGATTTCTTGAAGAGCTGTTATGTCATAAGCTGTTATGTAATAAGCTTTAAGTTTCTGGATCAGTTGAACCTTGTACGAGTTTAGGCCCAAGATTCGACGTAAAAGCCGCGAAGCTAAGGTCTGCGCAAGGCCGAGTTCTTGTGCACGGCGAGAAATGGACTGCCTCAACTTCTGGTGTGAACTTTCACCGGCCGTGGCAATATTCTCAGCCGATCTTTTTTTCCTTTAACTGATTGATTACTGAACCGGTCGTCTTAAATTTGGCCACCAGACATTGACGAGTCATCTGTAAAGAGCCACTACGTCTACTGCAAAATGGACTCAACGTTTAGACTAACGAACAGTCATTTCGATAATAAAGTCTTACATATCATTTGGACTTGATGTTCAATCGTGTTACTTGCCATGCTGATTTGGCATCAGTCACCAATAGACAGATTTCACCAAAACAACATGGCTGCCACAGGTTGCCAAGATCTACACACGTCAAGTGAAAGAAAAAGTGGATAGACTCACTACTTTGGTTTTCACGAACCTTATTTAGGATTATTTCATTCTGTAGATATGTATGTTGTTCCACTTTTTCCTCAGTTATGTTAACACAGTAGCAATTTATAAAAGCACACACCACTTTATTCCGCTAATGAAAAACAGCGCGAATGGGTAATGTTTGTGATATTCCCCAAAATATGAAGTTGTATGTATCTATAAAATAAAAGAATCAGACTCTACGCTCTTAATAAATGACAGTCAATTTGAAAGATGCAGCTTCAAACATCACCTGTCGAAGTTCAAAAATATTGGCCAACCCTTCATATAACGAGTATTATGTATAATTTATCTACGAGTATATTTGTCGATACATCCCTCAAAAATGAACCTTGAGTAGTATAATGTGTTCCCATATTATTCTTATATTTAAATCTTAATTCTTTCAATAGAAAATTAAGCATGGATGCTCGGGCGCCAGTTAAGAATATCCAAATATATTCGCAGAAGAACCTAAAATCCTGCAACGCATTATATGTATAAAAAGAGCCTATTTTTCATCATTATATATCCGCATTCAATAAACCAAAGGCATGATTTGGGAGATTCCTTGATCAAAATTAGAAAATAACACAAATTTAGCTCTAAACTTAAAACGTCTAATTATTGATTTTCAAGTCAAGGACGAAATAATCTCCTTAAGGCCTTAATTTCCCCTTAATCGTTCGTTCAACTTCATTTCCATAAATTTAACATAATTTCGCCTTAACAAGTGTTCCATCTTCAATTATCCTTAATGTTTCCAACAGTTTATCTTCCTATTAAAAGAGATAATCGCCTCGTTACCACTCCTAATAATAATATCCTTTCTACGACAATCAAAGTTAATATTATTTTCCTTTCAAGAGACATCAAGAAAAATATCCTGCCATTGATATTTATACATAGAAATAGAGACACTATATAACCCGACCAAAAGAACTACCACTTAATGCCAAATAGATAGTTGACAATTAATCGCCTTCTATAAAGACATCCTTGTCAGACCCTCTAATAGAGATAGAGGAAGCTGGAAACATTAGAGACAATTTGTTAACCATAAGTGCCTCAAATTCAGGCAAACACAAGCACAAACACACACTCTCATAGAGTACACACCCACATAGCCACAACGCATAACGCCTGAAGGATTAAAATTAACTTACAAGGATCATCCTTTTTGAAAAACCTTATCTGTTCGGTAGCACACTGACATTTCGTCCTGTTTTACTCTGTTTTTTTTTTTTTTTTGTTTTATTTACGAAAACCGAAGGCATAATAATGGACTATAACCTTCTCACTTCTGTGTAAGGACACCAGACAACTACGATATCTGATTGAATTCGATATTTCGGCCAGAGTGAGGATGTGACAGGCGACAGGACATCAACTAATCCAGAATGTCAAGTGTCTAACGATGCGTTAAATTTGAAATGATGCCAAGACTTTTATTTTTGAGACGATAATCCAAGCTGAGTGATTGTCCTAAGGTTAAAGGATGTGTTTATGTTTAATCGAAGGATAACGAGTGATTTTTGAAAAGTGAAATCGTCCACTTATTATTTGGGTTTGTGTGTGTGCGAAATCACTTAAAATTAATCGAAAAGCCACAAAGGTTCCCTAAACTTTTTATCTATTTTTCATTTATTCTAGAAGGATTACTCATGGATTAGAGAAGCTAATTATAGAAATAGTGTATAGTCGTATCTCGAATTGTTAAACCTGGCTGTGTGCGTCTTTCTGTCTGTCGTAAATCTGTAAATACTTTTTATAAATTTTAATCTCGCCAAATTATAACACTCCATGAACAGAACCCTGCCTCAATGCAGGAGTCATTCTATATAAAGATATAAATATATTACTACTCCTGCGTTTCTGTTGTTTTTGGGTTGGTTTCTGGTTGTTTTACGTTCATTGTGCAGACTTAAATTTCGGGTTCCATAATCCTTTTGTAATTACTACGGAACGGATAATCGAGGAACGTGTAATTATCTAACTTGGAAACGTATTAAATTCCAGATAAAAACGAATGAAAATTCGTTAAATTCTTTTTTTCATCCGGCTTGGCAATGGCTATTTGATTTACAAGAAAAAGAAGATGGATTACACGGTTTTCTGATAATCACCGAATAAGGAGAAGAAGACGAAAACGAAGTAGGAAATCATAGGTTATTTTAAAGTTGCCTTAAACTTAAAGCCTTCTAAAAGTTTTGAGTGGTTAATTTTTTGACTGAAGAACTAACGTCTGTCTTTTTTGGAGCTTATTGGGCTTAGAGATATAAAGTATATAGACTATGACAGGGTGGCGCATAGGCATGTCAATTGGCTACCATTTTGTAAGAAATGAAAAAAATTACCTCTGTCATTACAAAGATGAACAATTAATGACACTTAGGGTCATGAGTCAAGCGTTCGCCTTAAGTTGAACAATGTGGCGAATTTCCTTTGTCGCGAAATTGAGAATAGCAAACTACTACGTTAGAGAACTGATCAAGGTTAAGTAATAAAAAACTTACTTTGGTTTCGTTTGGAAAGATACAATGAATAGCATTGGTGGCTTCTAGAATGTCCCTCATTTGTTTGTTTGATTCATCAAGAACAATTTTTTTTTGAAATGTTCCAATACGCCCTGCTTCTTCTCTGCTTCCAACCTCAGTTGCAAAACTAGACTATTGTAATGAAATAATCTATTAATTTCAATGAACTACTATCACTTTGAAATAATGGGATATTATACTATTAGAATCTAAAGGAACTGATATTGAATGATGCCTATATGTAATGGTATATACTATTAATGTGAATAAACTTATGAGATATACATTATATAAATCTAACGGAGCTTCTATGGAATGATATTTATTTTAACTCGATTTTAGGCAATCCAAAAAATTGTAGAAAACACTAATTACCTATTAATTACGAGTATTCTCTATTGTTCTCAAAACAAATTCTGTTAGACATACCTGAGTTGGAGATTTATACAATTTCGATTAATTAAGACTTCACCTCCTTTTAATTTTGATTTAAATTAAATAATTTGCGGATTCTTGCAATAAGACCTGCTCTTGATCACGAACAACAAAAGAATTAAAAAAATTTTACCAGCATCAGTAATCAGTAGAGCCAGACTAATTGTAATGCGATAAACTATTAGTTTTAATGAAATTATGTGGTACATCCTATTAAAATCTTGAAATATTGATAATTTTAATGGGATATACTGTGATGTGCTTTTTGCTTTCCAGCCGAGGTTCTGCTCGTCGGTCTTGCCAGGGTCGTCCTGAAGAAAACACGAAACTCCAGATGTATAAATGTCTTCAAACCTTATTACAAAATCTTTATTGGAAATAACTCTTAAATCTATAACATACAATATTCTGCTATTAATATTTCACTAAATTCGGGTAATTGAACGGTTCACGGGCATCAATACTTCTGGCTTCTAGTCTAGCTGCCTCGCATTAGTTATACTGCTCGCTGATGATCCGGTTCTGGTACTTCATTACGGGTATTCTGGCTTCTGGTACTTCGGCCTCAAGCGGCCCCTTTCATTTGCTCGTTGGGTTCCTGACGGGATCTTGTAGGTATAACGCCCCTGGTGGCACAAACGGCAGGCTAACGCGCTGGTAGATCAGCAGGTTCAAGGCCCCTGGTGGCACAAAACAGCAGGCCTAAGCTCTGGTAGATCGGCAGGTTCAAGGCCCCTGGTGGCACAAAACAGCAGGCCTAAGCTCTGGTAGATCAGCAGGTTCAAGGCCCCTGGTGGCACAAAACAGCAGGCCTAAGCTCTGGTAGATCGGCAGGTTCAAGGCCCCTGGTGGCACAAAACAGCAGGCCTAAGCTCTGGTAGATCAGCAGGTTCAAGGCCCCTGGTGGCACAAAATGGCAGGCCTAAGCTCTGGTAGATCGGCAGGTTCAAGGCCCCTGGTGGCACAAAACAGCAGGCCTAAGCTCTGGTAGATCAGCAGGTTCAAGGCCCTGGTGGCACAAAACAGCAGGCCTAAGCTCTGGTAGATCAGCAGGTTCAAGGCCCCTGGTGGCACTAAACAGCAGGCTAAACGCTCTGGTAGATCAGCAGGTTCAAGGCCCCTGGTGGCACAAAACAGCAGGCCTAAGCTCTGGTAGATCAGCAGGTTCAAGGCCCCTGGTGGCACAAAATAGCAGGCCTAAGCTCTGGTAGATCGGCAGGTTCAAGGCCCCTGGTGGCACAAAACAGCAGGCCTAAGCTCTGGTAGATCAGCAGGTTCAAGGCCCCTGGTGGCACAAAACAGCAGGCCTAAGCTCTGGTAGATCAGCAGGTTCAAGGCCCCTGGTGGCACAAAACAGCAGGCCTAAGCTCTGGTAGATCGGCAGGTTCAAGGCCCCTGGTGGCACAAAACAGCAGGCCTAAGCTCTGGTAGATCAGCAGGTTCAAGGCCCCTGGTGGCACAAAACAGCAGGCCTAAGCTCTGGTAGATCAGCAGGTACCGAAGCCCCTGGTGGCAATTAGGACATTAAACTTCGAATTAAGACCCCTTACCGCTGGTGGGGGGAAGCCTTAATAAGAAATAGCTGGACAATCTCACCTACCTAACTTGTCTTCATACGAAACCCCTTACCACTGGTGGGGGGAAGCTCCGCAAAAAGCAAGGGAAGCTAAATGACCAACTTGTCTTGTCTACGACTGGACTTCAAAAGATTTATTCAATCGATCTACTGTGCCGCCTGACTGTATGTATGAGCGAGGTGAGGTGCTTTTCGTTCACCCGAGTAGGTCCTCTTGATAGTTTTTCAGTGAAAACTGAATGTGAATTATATAGGTGACGAACGAAAAATATTATTGTTTGCTTTTTGTGTGACGTCATAAGCCTATGGTGTGTGTGAATCTTATCCGGGCGAAGTATAATTCGAAGTATTAATTACGATTCTCGCTGTTTATGCAGAAGTATGTAGTATAGAGTAGAGCAGCATGGAACGCTTCGTTACAATACTATTAATGCTTTAAAATAATACTATATTACTACCAGAATCTAACGGAACTATACAAATTGCACTAAATATATTGAAAGTGACTCTAATATTTAGGTTCCAGCTAAAGCTTTAATTGAAATCCATAATTGAAATTTTTTTTCTTTCGATTTTGAGGCATTGGCCCAACTTTTTACACAAATTGATTTTTTTTAAATTTTACTGATCATTTGTAATTAATTGTTATTAATTGAGTAAAAACCTTTATATTTTTCCTTTTCAGTTCTCAAAATCGAAGACAAAAATTTTAATTATGGATTTCAATTAAGGCTTGGTATCTTAACATGCGGTTTACCATAATTAATGTGAAAATTGAAAACTTTTTTTTCATCATAATTTATAAATCTATTAGATTCTGTCATATGCTATTTTATTAAGAACAAAACAATACAATTTCAATTACTTTGTTGTCTTAAACTAGCCTGGCGTTTTTTTTTATTAAAGTTGATTTGGCGACATCTTGTGTTATTTCAATATAAAATTCTTGTCAATTAAAAATTATGACAAGAACCAAGGTCGAGGTATTTTTGAACTGTATCCTTTAAATTTTAATCTTAATACAAATCACGTCACTTTTGTTACATTAAGAATGGATTGTGTATATTATTTATTTTATTTTTTATTTCCATCAAACTCAGGAAAAATCAGGAAAAATTAACTATAAACAAATTTTTCAACTTGGTTGATCAGGTTAAATTTTACACAAGAAACCGGGAGCTTAGCCGATACAAAATTTTTGTCATGTTATTTAGAACCAACAAGATTATTTCGTATATATGAACAGGCACGAAGTTAAATCTAATGGTTTTATCGACGGCAATACTAGCAGATTTTAAAATATTTAGACGATGAGAAGCTAAAAATAAGACTTCGACGCTACTTACATATTTCAAAAGAACGTGTTGGAGTTTTTTGATTTGTTAAAACCCTCATTAATAACTTGTAATTTTAAAAGAAAGTATCTATTATTTATTAGACTGTAACAAATTTACTGTTCTGGTAAATAGGATGATCAATAGTATATCTAATTGAAAGCAAAATGAGTACAATAATTATTTTAAATAATACAATAAAATAAAAAAGAATATTGACAGATCTTCCTGTGACAGGGTGAATTGCTAACTATAAAAATAATAACAATAAATTATTACCTAAATAATAATAATAAAGATACAAAATACTCGTACATATACCTTGATTCGATATTTGTTTGTGTTCCATTACTTACATTTTATAGCATTATATCACTTTTAACTTTTCACTTTCACCAAACTTAATCTTTTTCAGAGAAATTAAAAATAGCCCAGTCAATAAAGCCATACAAACAATCCAATTAGGAAATTTTCGCCGAAAATCTTTATTTTGGAATAAAGCTCCCTAATGGTGTTTGAAAGAAATTATAGATAGTCCCCATCGATATCAATTTTACAGGAGTTTGAAGGGCCTCCAAAATGTTTTTTTCAGGAATTACTTCCAAATGATAAGTTGTACAAAACAAAAATTGTCAAGAATATATTTGTAGCCTAGAAAATTCCCTACAAATACATTAGCATATTTTTTTTCTAAAAATAATTTTTTTTTCGAAATAAATCAATCGGATGGGTTAAGGGTTTCACTTTTCCATAAGTATAGTGGGGTTTAGTTAAAAAATTGTTTGTGATAAATTGTTGGAACATTATATGAAAATGATTTTAAGATATTGGACAAACCTGTTGGTGAATCCTCTTAGACCTCTTAAGGTGGGAGAGCGAAAAAAATATTGAAAAGTCAAATCCTTAATTCTTCCGATTGGTTTATTTCGAAAATGGTTATTTTTATGAAAAAGAAGTATGTCAATATTTTTTGTAAGCTACAAACTAGTTCTTGCCATTTGTTCTGTAAAACTTACCGTTTGCGAGTTATTCCTAAAAAAAACATTTTGGAGGGCCTAATTAAACGTCAGTTTGATTCAATGGGATGAAAAATGTACTTAATAAGTCATTCTGATAACGTTTCTTTTATTTTAAAATTTGTTAAAATTAATAGTCACCCGTACCGTATTCTGAAACTCGTATTTATGACTCGTATTCGACTATAGTCGTATGTTGGTATTCCAGAAGTCGTACATTCGACTTCACTTGTACGAATATCGGGAAACGCAAAACATCGCATACGACTATTCGTATTTTATCATTATTTCGAATCTCGTAATTCGTATTTTATCATTATTTCGAATCTCGTATTCGATTTACTTGAAGTCGTATTTGTGTACTTTATCACTCGTATTAAATTTTCTAAACGAGAATTGTTTTTTTTTTTCGATAAAAATGGACAAAAAGTTAATGTAAGTACATTGGTACCTCTTGGCACAATGTTTAGGCGTTAAACTGTCATGCGGAAGGTCTGGAGTTCGATTCTGAGCTGCAGCAAAAAGTTTTTCAGGAGTGTACTGCATCTTGCAAGGAATTGACAAATCCTCTAAGAGTATAGTTTTGTTCACTGAATAAAAGTTCAGAGTAGAGCAAAACAGAACAGAGCAGAATAGAGCAGGACAGAGCAGAACAGAACAGTTTCCATGAGAAATGTCAGGCAAGTTAGAACCGTCAGTCGTCTGTTCTATCTTTCTCTAACTAAAAAGCGAGGGCAAGAAATCTTGTTCTAAACTGTTCCAGACAGACTCATTGAACAACAAATCAGAACAGTTTAGAACAGAAAATTTCTCATTGAACAGCAAAAAGTTTAACTTTTCTGTTCCAAACTGCTCCAAACTGTTCGGAACAGCGTCACTGAACAAAACTTATATCTCTTGTCTTGGAAAGTGCTCCACATTAGCCGTTCGGAATCGGCAGAAAATTGTAGGACCCCTCCGTTCCTGGTAGCACGCACACAGGAATGGTTGAGACTTGTAAGTCACAATAGGCCCTGGTTCACTTCGAGCTGTTGCACCACTAAATTTTTTAAAGTACATTTTTTATTGGTTTATTTATTTGGACTCAACGTTATTAACGCGTTCATATTTAGTAAAATAATAAATCGTTCTCAATTTGAAGCATTGGTTTGTGCATTGGAAGAAAATTTGGAGGTAGCAAGGGGCCATAGGAAGAGTGGAAAACTCAAAGAAAATATTTAACAGTTTTTGGCGGACCTTTCGATAAAAAATAAATAGCCTTGGGCCACCCATCCGAAATGGTCCAGCTTGTCTTAAAGTAAGAAACATTTAACAAATTGTAATACATGCCTCTTTAGGTTTGCAATGATCAAAAGTATTTAGTTAAAACAGAAACTGCATCACAATAAGCAGCAATTTAAAGGTACAGGGGTGGTGAAATTACAACCATAAATTTAAATTGATAATACCCAAGGATCAAACATTGGAGTTTTTCAGCCTCCTCCTGTAGTCGACACGATAAATACTGAAGATGGAACTGACATAGTCCAAGAATATAACGAGTATTCACAAGCCAGTAAAACCACTCGAACAACAAAAAAAGAAAAAGAAAAAACAAATAAAATAGAAGAAGAGCTACTTCAAATCAATAGAGCTCATCAGAATTTCATTATAAATAAAATAATTTAATTGAAAAAACAACAAATGACTTTTTCAATTCAAATTTATTGATTTTGACAATTAAATACGGGCGACAACATACGTTGTTTTTTTAAGCTTCTCGTACGCAACGTATACGACTTGAAGAATAACGATTTTGATACGAAACGAGTTCGAGTTCGACTACGAGTACCTACGAGACAAAATACGACTTGTGGAATATGGGTGAGTATTTCTTATTAAATAGAAAATTGTGTACTTTACATTTATAAATTCTAAGTTTTTCGATTTCAAAACATCGAATAATTTAATAATTACATGTTTTTGTATCGAAGCTATTCAATTACATTACTATTAAAACAATAGAGCATATATTAATATCAATAGTACAAATCATATCAATACAATGGTTTTTTCTTATTTAAGTAAGGGTGTGTACTTTATAGAATAGTGTTAATGGTATTTATTAGTTAATATAGTAAAATACTATTCTATCAATGATTCACACCATTGAACTTAAGAGACACACTATTAATATGATGTTTTTTCAATGGTATCGAAACTATTAAAAATTAATAGTAACGTATCATTAAAGTAATAGTATGTATTATTAATTGTTAATGGTGGAATATTATTGAATCCATTGAATTAATAATTAATAATAACTGTCCTATTCAGATTAATAGTTTCAAAACCATTGTATTAATAAGCCAAATGCCATTGAATTTACTAGAAAACCATTGTTTTCATAGTAAAATATTATTTAAAAACGTCTTTTGAAATCAATGGTCGTACCATTGAAAAATCAATGGTACTCGTATATTTTTTTCCGAGTGTGGCGAGCTAATTGATGTTATTTTGGGCTACTAGTTGTGACTTATTGATTAGGTTGATCTTGATGTCCTTGCAATTTAAGAATAAGTGTCCTATTTCATTTCCTTAGCTGATTTGTCGTTTGAAACACACCAGTATTTGACTGAGTTTATCTTGAACTCAGGCTAAGATTTAACTCTTCCTGGAGCTAGTATCATAGGACTAGCGAATATGGTCACATTTCCTTGTATCCATACACTGTCAAATGCATTTTCAATATCAATAAAGTATCTATACACCTTCAATGTCGAGAAATCATACAAAAATGACAATTCAAGAAGAAGACCAAGATCGTGCTGGAATGGTCTTCCGGGAATTCAAACTCCATTTCGGGAATATGCTGTTTTAGCTTTATGCTTAAAACCTCGAGTGTTCCATGTTACACAAAAGTGAGATGGATATCTATCAAGGGGGCGCCATTGTTGTTTTTCCTGGTTGGTAAGGTAACGATGTTTGCCTTATTTAATTTTCTGTGAAAGTCGTAGTTGTTGAAAATGATATTTGTCATCCAGCTGACTTCTTTGGCTTATGAGCAGTGTTTCCTTGAATTTTTCCTGAGTACCGGGCTCTAGATCAATCGAGTCATAAAGGGAATTGTGATCACTGAATTATACATACATTTTCCTGAATGCTACATCATGTTGATGTGTTAGCTTCATCTATAAACCCGTTCGACATCGGTTTGAATTGTTTTTCAAAAGTAACCAATAAACTTCCTAGCCTAATCTTCTCTAGTTGCGAACTATGCAAGAGTACTTCTAAAGATTGTTGACTGGCTGGACGCCAACAATAACCGGCACTCGTTAGTTGTTGTTTCACAACACAAACCCACCTTTCCCAGAACACCATCAACGCTGGACTTCTTCCTGGCTTCCTCGAACCTAGTGCACACTCTTCCGGAAATCCGGAATTATGTCTGTACATTATTGCATAGTGACTCGGACCATGAAGCTGTTCAACTATCGATTAACCTCAACCAACCCATACTCCTTACAACAGAAGCTCCTGAGAATTTCATTAATTTCAGACGGCTGGATATTGATAGACTTCAAAGAGACATAGAAGACAGCTTAACTCTCCCACCTTCAGACAAGAATCTACTGGATATCGAAATCGATGCAGCAATTGTCAACTTTGAACATGCCGTACCTGATGCCCTGGACAAGCAAAAACAATCTAAAACGTCAAAGGCTAGGTACCAGCACCTTCCGGAGTACGTTCAAAATCTGTATGCTCACAGACAACGTCTAAGAAAACGTTTCCAGCGGATCCATCAAAGTGAACTGAATACAACAAACAGAAACTACCAGATAGTTTGGAATGAGCTACAGCAAGTCAACATCATGTTCCGGAACTCCATTCAATACCACAATATTATTCAATACCAGAAAAGATTCCAAGCAATCAAGTCGGAACCAGATGCTTTCAAAAACATCAATAGGATCATTGGAAAAAAGCAACAAATACCGGAAACCATCATCAGCAATGATACTGAAGCTACCTCGGCCCAACACAAGGTGGAAGTGTTCGCCGACTACTTCGAAGGAAACTTCACACCGAACCCACCTACTGATCCAACTTTCTTACGAGAAGTTGAGGCAATAGTTCAACAAACACTGCAACCAAACTCCTACTACATCCTGAAAAGGCTGCCACAGGCGGTAATGATTTTCCTCACAATCATTTTAAACAACTGCATCAACAACTGTTACTTCCCCCAGAAGTGGAAAACAGCGAAGATTGTGGCAATTCCGAAGAAAGAACCTTCTGTATGCTGATGACTCGCTCACTTAAGCCACATCAAGTCATCACTAATCGTTGTCCGAAAAGTAGAAAACCACATTAACAGACTCTTCCAATTCTGCCAGAATGGGGCATCCGAATCAATACTTCCAAATCGGAACTTGTCTGCTTCAGGAGACCTTCAACTGGTAGAGGCCTTCGCACCGCAACAATTTGCAGAAATCTGGTCCTAAAACTCCCTGACGGATCCTCCATAGTGGCAAAGCCAAATGTCAAGAAGATCAGGTCTTAGCCAACCGACAAAGATATTAATCTACAAGCAGCTCCTGCGACCAGTGATCAGCTATTCCTTCCCAGTCTGGTTTTCCATCTCGAAGACAGCAATGAAAGAGCTTCAACTATTTGAAAGGCTTCCGAAGATTGTTTTAATTGGGGACTTTTTTTCCATGAAACTTCTGATCATATTGTGCCGTATTACAATATGATTGCTTAGAGTTTCTTCTGTTATGATGTTTTTCTAATTTTCTACACGCACCTCGATTCGCTCGAAATGGACTGGTAGCTGATTTTCAATTGCCTTTGGTAAATTTATTGTACAATTTCCTCAGTCGAAGTCTGTGAATGTAATATAATATACTTGCAAATTTTGATATCCCAAAAGCCCTTTAATGTTTTGTTTCGACAGAACTGCTGACAACAACTTCTTATGCATCTTTTGTTGCATAAATATCTACATCTTATAGGCTTGTAGATTCTGGTGGCATGATTATTGGCTACTCAAATTTATTTTATTATCTTTTATTTGTTTCAAATTAATGATTGATTTTTTTTTCCGAATGATCTCTTTGAAGTCTAGATATGTCTTCCTTCTTAAAGTTAATACGAGTAAATCTTATATCTATGTAGTTAGTTCAGGATGATGATTTAATGCAGAACAGCTTATTCGCTGATGAGCTACAAGCATACGTTATTTCGTAACCTCCAGCATTTGGTTTTTTATATGTAAAATGTAACCCCTTATAGAATATTTTTTCTAAAATTATCAGAGGCCTAAGTGACTAACAACTCTCAACCATTCCTATGTGTGTTATGTCAGCAGAAATGCAGGAGACATACAATTTTCTTCCCAGTACGAACGGCTAAGATAAGTAGAACATTTTCATGACAAGAAACACTCTTGAAAGATTTGGTACTTCTTAGAAAAAGATAGTACCTCTGGAACCACACTTTTAAGCTGCTGATGAGAATCGATTGCAGAACTCCAATGTGATAGTCCATGAATGAATGAATATTGAGGGTTTACACTGCAACTTAAACTTAAATTTTGCCCCTATCCAGAGCTAGATGAGTTGCTAACATTACAGCTCTTCTTCCAATTTTATCCCTTTGATGAGTTCGATTATTTGGAGTACTTTCAGAGAAGATTAATCACTCCCTTCTACCTGATAGCGTCCCAGACACTTTTTCTTTAATGCATTATTGATTCGCATCTTTCCAGTACGTGTTCCGGCGTTTCATCATAAGTATTGCACAATCTGTTTACCGGGCCAAGAATACTCAAGTGTCTTTTTAGTTAACAGTGACCCGTGGTTAGTCCCGTTGCTATTCGTAGATTGTTCCTACTTAAGCTGATATACTTCGTGAAACGATCTTGGTTGTAGTTCCCAAGAAGTAGATTGGCCTTCTTCAGTTGTGGAAGTTCTTTCCAGTTTTTGGATCTCTTGGTCTCCTCTTCTATTTTCAGTAGGGCTCTGGCCTCATTAAAGGAATACTTGCGCCTACTTTTCCTAGAGACTCTGCCTCCTGATTTCCCTGGACACTTACATGTCCAAGTACCCAATGAAGTGAGTTGTTATTGTACACATTCCCATACCCAACTTAGATGTGATGGCATATGAGCCTAGTGCTTTGAATGCGGCTTGGCTATCTGACATAATGACGATATTTTGGTTTCGTTAATTTTTTTCGAGATTTTAACCTGCAAATTCGGCTATGACATTCCCTTCTGCCTGGAAAATGCTGGTGGATTGTGTATTTGGTATGAAAAGTTTGGTTCTAGGTCCAAGAACTCCAGCATTATTTCTTTCTGTCGTTCTCGAACCATCCGTGTACCACTTATTACTAGCATTGGCCTTGAGTGTGTAGTTATCTGTTTCGTTAAGTTGCAAAAAAAATGTCGGTCTGTTTTGCAACTAAACTCCCTTTTAAAATTTTGATAATCCAATACACTAATAATTACGCCACGGTCTGCTCTTTTGTCAGTAAGTACCTACCTACTATTAAAATTTACATAAGAACATGCCTGAAAGCAGAAGACTGTGGTTTGTCTGGAAATAATATTTGGTTCTGTCGAAATAAGAATGCAAGAATGCGCAGAAAAAAAAGCTGATAATTGTAATTAAAGAAAAAACAGTTTTAAAAGAAATAATAAATCTAGTAACTTTTGCTTAAAGCCAAATCGAAAAGTCTGGATCTTAATTAAAAACGTTCTCAGATATTTATGAAGCCACATGAGTTACCTAATTAACCTTTTGTTCTCTTAAAAATGGACTAATTCGCCCGTGAAAAAAGCATAAAATTGAATTGCTAATTATACTTAATAGCTCAAAACCGTAATAAATCTATTCTATTGCCCATATTACCTTAATGTTGCGATCCTCTCAATTACATCAAAATCCCACATGAAAATTAAACCAATTTGTGTAAAAATCCATTTGCAGTAAAAATAAAAAGCCCACATAATAAAACTGCGCTGAAATTCATTTATACACATCACAGATAACTAAAACCACTCAACCCTTATTCACCTGACACTCTTCAAGAACTTTGTTAACCTAGGTACACCTACCTATACATAAACCTAACTTCCCATCATAACATTTTCATAGATCTTTTGAAAGTAACACATTAAAAGTTACAGCCACTCGATTTTATACAAGTTCTATGGCAACGACGTTATATGGCCTGTCATAAACCAAACCAAAAAGATTTTACCAATTTTTGGGTAGAAATAAAAAAAAATAAAAATAAAATTGTGGCAAAAATAACTTCTTGGCTTATGTTCGTCAATCATTTAGGTTCCACTCGAACAAGCTCCTGCGAAATACTCATTTACCTAGTACCCTACTTTATGTCTCTAATATCAGTGTACTAAAATACCCCCAAACTCCTTAAGGCCATTATCATCTGGTGGCGTATGAGTTTGAGTAATATCCTTCGTATTCACGTTTCATCAATTTTACGAGCGCAATTCTTCATACAGAAAACATTTTGTAGCATACATTCAGCTAAAATACCCGCTCCACTTCAGTAATGTTGCAAAATGTCACGTAAATACGATCCAGGTGAATCCTCTAAGTATACCCAACCGACATTTATGTATAGGTATATATCTACTCGCACGCATGTCGGCCATAAAGGTTTAGTCTGTAACCATCTTCTTGCCGTAAAGCATCCTAACATTCAGCATTAACCAACCCGTTTCAGAATGTCTAGGTTTAATTTTCCTTGCCCCCTTCTGCACCCTTGGCATCGTAAAAAGTCGATAAGAAGGGTTCACAATGGCACTCCAGAGGACAATGTCATGGTGGCAATTTTGTTGGTCGCTATCGCCACCGCCGCCGACGACGACGACGACGTGGCCATAAAGCTTAGAATAACGTATAAGGATTCTCCTTTGCAGCGCAGCACTTGTTTTACTACGAAACCGCTGCTGATGCTCTAAACGGAAACATCATCTCTTCCATCACAAACCACCTGTGGTGGCAGGGTAATGTATACACGAGTATGGCTTGATAGTCGGTGTGGTAAGATCTAGATACGGTTTGGCTATAAGGAGCAATAGTTGTGCACGTAAAGGACATAAAAATCTTAAAATTCATTGTTATATTGGCCCCAAGATGATGATGATGATGGCCATGGCAGTCTGGTATCAGTCGCATCCTTGAAGCTAAAGTTGCAAAAGCATATTGCGCTTTACGGCCTCGGTTGAATAGTTGTAGTATTATTGTACCAGTTATTGTTTTGTTGCGTCCCGTCTTTGTTTTGTCTGAGTCTAACAAATAGAGAGGAATTTCACCGATAGAAATAGTTAAAGTAAGTTTTTGTAAGTTATTTAAATGCAATGCCAAGTATCCCACTGCCTCAAGCTTTGAGCCACTCCCCTTCTAGGAGACGATTTTGTCCATGTCCGTATGTACATATAGTTACAATCTTTTGAATCAGTTATTTTTAAAAGTTTCTGATATTTCCCAGATTATTAAAAATTTAAGAAATTTAAAAAAAAAAAACATTTTCGATCTAGCCCCCAATTTACAAAAACTGAATTTTAACGAACTATAATTCAATAAAAATAAAATGCACAACTGGGTCGCACGAACTTGCTCTTATGTCAAAGACTTACAATTTCAAAAATTAATGCTATCAGAGAAAAACTGTTCATAAGCATAAAACAACTAAAACAACTCCTATAGTAGTTGGAGCTAAAAACAGGATGCCTTGTGATTGGAGCAAATATTTTTTTTTATAATTATAAGTCGTTGTAGTGGTTTCTTAAAAAAAAGCTTTTAAATGAAAAATTTTGAAAACATTTTGTACGAATAAAAATAAAACTTCCGAAAAAATATTGAGCCGTTTTTGAGATATAGAATTTTTCAAAAACAATTTGATTTTTTTTTTTTTTCAAAAATTCAAAAAAAAAATAATATTTATTTTTAAGTTTTGAAATGCAATGTTTTTCAAACAGAATTTCATCACGCTCCGTTATATCGATAATGAGAAATTAAAAATTTCAATATTTTCTTATTAAATTAAAGATCGTAAAAATTAATCGAATCAAAAAATGTTTTATCAAAATTGTAGGCGCCGATTTTTGAAAAACATTTCTTAACATTTTTATGGTGGATACCGTTTCGGGTAAAATAATTTTTTTTCACAACTTGTAGATTATATTGAGAAACTTTTATTTGTCAAGTTTAAAAAACAATCAAGCATGGAGTTTTCGAAATATTGAGTTTTGAAAACACAAAATTTTGATTTTTTTTTTAAATCCAAAAAGAAATTATAGAACTTAAGAATAGAAAAAATTATCAAAATCGGTTGTACCGTTTTTGAGAAAATCAAAAACAAAAAAAATGGTACCATGGGGGGTACCATTAATAACCATTTTTCGGAAATTCTTTTTAAATCTGTCCAACAGTTTTTGAGAAAAAAAAATATTTAGGTATAAGATTTCGGAAAAAAATCGTATGCACCGTTATGTTTGGTCTTAAGAAAAAGAAAGTAAAATGCATGTTTGGTTCGCACGAACTTGCTCCTATGTAATAGACTAGGAATTTTAAAAACGAATGTTATTAGAGAAAACTGTTCATAAGGATCAAATTAATTTTTTAAATTCCTTTAGTAGTAAGAGACAAAAACAGAATGCTATGCAAATATGAATTTATGCAAAAACTAAAATTATAAGCCGTTGCAGTGGTTTCTTAAAAAAAAGCTTTTATATACATACAAACTTTTTAACAGATTTTGGCACGCCAATTTAAAGTTTTTATTTTGTTCGAATAAAAATTAAATTTACAAAAAAAAAAAATATTGAACCGTTTCTGAGATATCGAATTTCCAAAAAAAGAAAAATATAAGTAGATTTTTTTTTTCAAAAATTCAAAAAATATTTATTTTAAGGTTTTGAAATGCAATTTGTTTTAGACTTTTTAGAAGCTTCTCTATAAAAAAAAATTCATTAAGATCCGTTATGTGGATAATGAGTAGTTCGAAATTTAAAAAAATGGTTCTATGGTAGGTACAAGCTGTAATATCTTAATTTTAAATTTTTACTTGCGATATACATAGGTACTATAGGGCAAGTTCTGCATTTGGAAAAAAAATCGAACTCGAGATTTTGATCAAAGTTGACATTACGATGATAGCGAAGACGAAAAAAGTGGGTCCGACAATTCCGTCTGTCTGTCTGTATGTCTGTATGTCTGTACCTCGAACTACAGTCTAAACTACCGGAGGTATTTTCTTCAAACTTGGTTGTTAAGGGTCTTCGGTGATTCCCTAGAGGAGAAATTGAAATTTTTTTTTAGCTCCAAAACTAAGGGTACCCCCCATACACCCGTAATGCAAAATCTTATTTATCTCGAAAACGGCTCTAACGATTTTGATAAAAAAAATTAAGTGTGATATTATGGACATGGACTCTATTTTGGTGAAAAAAAAATTTGGGGGGAAATGTTATTAGGGGTACCTGTCAAAGAACGGTTTTTTTGATTTTCGAATTTCTCACCAACGGCTCTAACGATTTTAACCAAAATTTTTATGCAGGAGCTGCTTTGCATTTGAAAAAATATAAACTAAAAATTTTTTCGAAAAAATAGTTTTTGGATTTTTAAAAAACTAATACTTTTTTTTTGAAAATTCAATATCTTGAAAACCAATACACGATTAAATTTTTAAATTACGTTTTAATATGTATTTTATTAAATACTAACAATTTGCATATCAATTTTTTTTATAAAAATTTTAAGGAAAATTTAGTACACAAAAAACATGTTTCAGTGTGTCTGTATGTCTGTACCTCTCACTACAGCCTAAACCACTGGACCTATTTCTTTCAATCTCGGTAGTTAAGAGTCTTCGATGATTCCCTAGAGGAAAAATTGATTTTTTTTTTTAGCTCCAAAACTAAGGGTACCCCCCATACAACCGTAATGCAAAATCTTATTTATCTCGAAAACGGCTCTAACGATTTTGATAAAAAAAATTAAGAGTGATATTATGGACATGGACTACATTTTAGTCAAACAAAATTTTGGGGCAAAATGTTATTAGGGGTACCTGCCATAGACCCGTTTTTTTGATTTTCGACTTTCTCATTAACGGCTCTAAGGATTTTAACCCAACATTTTTAGCAGGAGTCCCCTTAAGTTTAAAATAATATTGTATATAAAAATATTCGAAAAAATATTTATTGGGTTTTTAAAAAAAAAAAAAAAAAAATTAAATCAATATCTTCAAAACCTATGAACGATTTATTTGTTGAAATTATTTCCTAAAACCAATATTATTAAATACTTAAAATTCGCATCCCACATTTTTTTCTTGAAAAATCTTAGAGAAATTTCTTATATAAAAAATTTATTTAATAATAAAACGATTTTTTAAGGTTTATTTGCATAAATTTATACTTTTTCGGAAACCAGACGGCAATTTTATGCATTTGAACATTATTATCTCATTAAATCCATGTTTTATATTTATAAAATGTATCTTAAATTCCAAAGTACTTTTACATAAGAGCAAGTTCGTGCGATCCAGTCGTGCATTTTATTTTTATTAAATTAAAGATCGTAAAATTTATTGAAAGAAAAAAAAATTATCAAAATCCTAGGCGCCGTTTTCGAGAAAAATACGATTTTTGAAAACCATTTTTTTTTTAATTTTTTAGCATTTGTATGGTAGGTACCTTTATTTTTAGGCATAAAACATTTTTTTCTCTCACATCTTGTAGTTTATATTGGGAAACTTTTAGTTATCAAGTTTAAAATAAATCTAGCATGGGGTTTTCGAAATATAGAGTTAAAAAAAAATTGAAGTTTTTTTTAAAAATCCAAAAAAATTTTTTTGAAAATTTGAGTACACAATTCTATTTATGATTTTAGGGAGCTTTAGCAAAAAAAATGAAAATCAAAAACCAAAAAATTTGTTTGTATTTTTATTTTTTAAATCTGTCGAACAGTTTTTGAGAAAAAAAAATATTTATAAAATTTCGAAAAAAAATCGTATGGCAGGTACCGTTATTTTTGGTCTTAAAAAAAAAAAGAAAAAAATGTGTGGGGGAAAAAATTAAAAATGATATATATCAAGTTTAAAATAAATCGGCCGAGCCGCTTAGGCTGTAGTCGAACAGACAGACAGACAGACAGACAGATAGTATTGCTATCTTCGCTATCATTGTAATGTCAACTTTGATCAAAATCTCGAGTTCGGTTTTTCTTACGAATGTATAACTTGCCTTATAGTACCTATAAGTCGCAAGTAAAAAACGTGTGGAAGGAAAAAATTAAAATTATATCTACCAAGTTTAAAGATAAGTTTAAAGATAATGGGCTGAGCCGTTTATGCTGTAGTCGAAAAGACAAACATTCTTCCATTAATTCATATTTGCTCAAGAAATCACATGGCATTATCCCTTTCAAACGATACTTTTATGTACATATACATTTGCACAGTTTTATCATAGTACTATATGAACTATTTTCCACTATAAGAGTCCGACAGGAAAATTGTGCATGATTACATTGTCTTGATTTAAACCGTCCAATAATGATTCTATAAAAATATCGAATATAATTGTCATACACATTCGCAGATATAAGTCTTTACATTATTCAACTATTCAAATAGGAATGAAGCATCGGATACTAAATTAGCAGTTTCTGGGATTGACAATTGAAGTATAAGATGCCCTCTGATTTTAGTATGATTAAAACTTAATCATAACGCCTTTAAAGGTGATAAAAATTGCTCCAGAGAATATCTAGGCGATAAATTAAACAAGTTTTACTCCTATAACTATTTGACACCCAACAAGAAAGGTTATATGAGCACTGTAGCTGCGAATGATTCATACATTTTAGAAATAGGAAGCAATTTCGTTAGTTGGGATATGTTCTCGTTTCCAATCCACACCCCTCTTAAAATAGTTTTCCAAATTTTCATCTTAAATCTGGAGCCACGTATTCTATTTTTCTCATCTTTCATAGCCTTAACCCTACCCAATTACCAATACTTAACATCCAACCCAATTTCTTCTTCAACAGTTTCACCTATATTTACTTCAAACACATCATTTTATACTGTACCCAATTTTGCAACCTTTCCCAGTTCTATTACCCCTCGTTGAATTCGTGTCCTCTAGCTCGTAGTCATAGAAGTCGAAACCAACCGATTTCAGTAAGGCCTTTGACAAAATTTCACATTAGCTCATTCTCTTCAAACTGTCCACCCTTGGGTTTGAATCTTTCTTCTTTTTACCTGAAAAAACCGTTTCTACAAAGTTCGATTCAGATTTACCTTCTCCAATGATTTCTTAGCTACCTCCGGGATTGCATAAGACAAGCACTTAGGACCTCTCCTTTTTATTCTTACTATGAAAATACTCATCAAATATTCCTATAATTCACTCTAAGCCGACTATACCTAGTTTTTCAAGACCATTTTTTCGACACATGATTCTACTCTACTTCAACTTGAACTCGACAGTTTCTCTTTCTTCTTCTTCTTCTTCTTCTTCTTCTTCCTTTTCTTCGGCGCTGTTATGATCTCGATGATCTCCCACGTATCTGCTTCACACTAGTGATCCGCCTGTGGGGTTCGCCGGGTTGACCTCAGAAATCGGCGGCAAGCCTCCCGGTTTTGTATTGTTCCATTTCTGAGGCCAACTGAATGCTGGTGTTTTTGCATTTGTTTGTACCAGGAGTGTTTAGGCCTACCTTTCTTTTTATTTCGAATTGGAACGTTGTATGATATTGCCTTTTTGACGGGGTTCTCAGGATCTCTCCTTTGAACATGGCAATATTAACTGAGTCGGTCGTGTTCAATTTTTTGGGAAATGGTATTCTTAACATGAAGGCTTCCTCGGATCTTCGTACTTCTAATTCGATCAAGCTTTGTAACTCCTGCTGTCATACGAAGCATCTTCATCTCAGCTGCCGTTAGCTTACTCTCATACTTTTTGTACATTGTCCAACATTGTGAACCGTATGTGAGTGCTGGACGCACAACTGAAGTGTAGAGCTTTCCTTTCAGCTTAGGGGGCATTTTTCGGTCACAGAAGATAGCAGAATTTTCCCGCCACTTCATCCACCCTACGCTTACGCGATGATTGATATCGTCATCACAAGTAGCTTCGTTATTTATCATAGACCCCAGATATTTAAACTTTTCACACTTGGGAAGCACTACTCCATTCAAATAAATGTCTGGAATAGGCCTGTGTGGATCAGAAAATGGGCAGCATAGGTATTCTGTCTTTTTCGCGCTTATGCGGTACCCACTTCCTTCTAGAACATCCACCCATACGTCAAGTGCTCGTTGTAGGGATATCGGGTCTTCACTTATGATGGCTCCATCGTCAGCAAAGAATAACTGATGTACTTTTGGATCCGTCACTTTGCCTTCAAGCAGGTAATCAAGAACTGTAATAAAGAGCAGGGGACTCAAGACACTTCCCTGGTGAACACCTACTGTGATTTCGAATTCTTCGGTGACTCCAGCTGCGCATCTTACTTTAGTAACTGCTCCATCATACATGTCCATAATTATCCGCACATAGGTTTCTGGAACTCCTCGTTGCCTGAGGGCCACCCATATTAGATCTCGTGGTTGCCGATCGAATGCTTTTTCAAAATCAACCAATACGACATGCAAATCCTCCAAAAAATCCCGATGTTTTTCCATAATTATTCTTATACTCTGTATTGCATCCGTGGTTGACTTACCCCCGACAAACCCGCACTGGTCATCAGATAGCCTAATTATTTTTCGCAGTCGGAACGCTCAACGCTCAACGTTCTTCATGGTGTGTGACATCAGCTTAATCGAACGGTAATTATCACAGCTTCGAGTATCACCCTTTCCTTTATAAATTGGAAGAAGGTAACTTTCCCTCTATTGATTAGGCATGCGATCACCTCGTATAAGTTTGGAGACAAGAATCATGAGCCATCTAAACCCGATATCTCCCATCTTTTCCCAAAACTCTGAGGGTATTTCGTCTGGGCCAACAGCTTTTCCCTTTTTGGAGTATTTTACCGCCTCACTAACTTCTTCGACTGTGACGTCGGATACTTCGCTTAAGTTAGGTGAAGCTATTGGAAAGTATAGCCTTGGAAATTGTTCGTTTAGAAGTCCGTCACAATACTGTCGCCACCTGTGAAGAATTTCGTTGTCTTCCACAAGTAGTTGGCCTTGAGCATTGTTAATGAACTTTGGCGAACAAATCTCCTGGGCATTTCTTCTTCTTTGAGCGGCTATTTTAAAGATAGTTGCGCCCTTATTCGTGTTTTGCCGTAGCTCTTGAATAGCACCAGCTGTCGGGGTAGAAATTTCATCCAGCTCCCGATACATGTTTTCTGTATTCTTTGCTTGAATTTGGGCGCACTTCTTCTTCGCTTCTTTCTTGCAGTTTCTATATTCCACTTCGAGGCGTGACTTTTGCTCTGTATCATTAGAGGGGCACTTCGACCAAGCCTTGAAAGCCATTTTCTTTTTACTTATAACTGATTTAGCTTCATCATTCCACCACCATGTTTCTTTGCCTTGTTGGTTGTGTCCTTTTGAAACCCCTAACAGTGTTTTGGCTTTTTCTTTGCAAGTTCTCTGTAGTTTCTCTTTCTG